>JALAZF010000101.1:6250000-7500000 GCA_022829125.1 Lathyrus tuberosus | reverse complement strand
AAACTCCAGTCAAGGTCATCTTCGACAGAAGCTCAGGATGCCCAGGATTCAAAGTTGGTAGAAGGATAGTGGTCGTTATGTTTCAACGTAGCCCTTTTCCTTGTAAATTACCATTTTCTAACTTTGTAATTACTCTTTGGAATCACGCGTTTGGCTGATCTCCATCTTATCAATAAAATTTGAGCCTTTGTGCTTTTGTTCGTAATTCTTACTTGTTTTAGCTTTACAGAATGACATTTTAACATGATCAACGATTCTTGAAATAAAACAAAAATGAATTTACTTGTTAAGACTTTTTATGCTTTTTAATAAAGACGGCAATTTCTTTTGACTGTTGAACATCAAAAGAACATCAACCGCTTCTCCAGAGGTAAGCGAACTTCAAAGTGCAAAATCAAAGTACTCCTTCTACGCCAGTACGCCTGAATGAAGGGATCAACTGTGTCAGAGACCTTGTCTCGTCTGACACGCCACAGCAGAGTTCTTACCTCCTAAGCCCGATCAACGGTAGCTCCCAGCAGGGACTATCTCTCTGCTACACAAGGCAGAATTGCTATCTTGAACCAGCGATATCTCTACACGCCCCGCGAGGGCCGAGTATCCTGTCATGTTCATCTTTTAGTTTATGTGTCGCGTCAGTTTTGTCCGCATATACATACATACATCATGCATTATCGATTTGCATTCACATTTCATATTGCATCGCTATCACTCTAGCCGGTCTTGTCCCTTAGTGATAGGAGTTCTCTCAATCGAGATGTTAGTTCTTTCCTCGTCAGGAAACGTGGTGTCTGAACAATCTCGCCACCAGTATATCTTTAGATCAGAGTCGGCACTCGACCACTTTGATAACTTGAACCTCTGAAAAGCCAGAGAACCTTCAACAAATGTCACTCTTCGCCATTGAAGATGATATCCTTGCTTTCCCGGATTAAGGAAAAACCCCAGAGAAAGCCTCTTAAGCAAAGGTTTGATAATACATCAATATTTCTCCGAAAATCCGCTGATGAAAAGGTCATCAGCACCTCAAAATTGGATCACATCATATGGAATTTCTCCGAGAAGATCTCCGAGAAAAGTATGATGTAAAGACCCCAAGCGGAAGTAGTCTCTCAAGAGACTTGCTTTCCCCAGTAGAATCAACAAATGGCGTCTCCAACAGAGAAGTTTGTGTACCTCTATAACTCAGACGGCTGGGTTCCCCCCAGCAATTCTAACCTCAAACCTTTTTCCGTCAAATGGCATCTCCCCAGGAAAATATGGCGAGAAGTTTGAAGGAAAGCCGCTACGCATAGCGCCCTTGTCAATAAAGTTTATTGACAAAAGAAACTAAGACCAGTTCCTTGGTAGGAAACCAGGATCGAGGGGAAGTTTACAAAAGAAACTAAGACCAGTTCCTGGGTAGGAAACCAGGATCGAGGGGAAGTTTGTTTCTGCAACTGAGACCAGTTCCTTGGCTGAAGACCAGGATCGAGGGGAAGTTTACCTTTTCTAAGCATCATTGCTTAGCAAAAGAAGATGAATGCGCAAGCTGCCATTCATAGCCATCAAAATTTCGGGTATTCCGATATTTAATCCTCTTGCACCTCGAATGCCCGAATACCTTCGTCATTCACACCTTCGTGTCCAAGAAGATTAAATAGGGGCATCTGTCATACCCCAAATTTTGACCACTAAGATTTCCCATCATTGTGCAAATCATCATCACAATTTGGATGAACCATCATGCCTCATCAAATGCCTCAAGGGTTGTTGAGCATTCACTACAATCAAAATTAGGGTTTTAAGCCCTCTCAGAGTTTTTAGACAAAGGATCAATCAAGGAATGACATGATCTTCAACTTGTCTAACCCCTCAAACATACACAATGGATCCAAAGGACTCCCACTTTAAGGATTAAGCACAAGGCTGCTCCCTTCTAGGTGGATCAAGTCTCAAGATCGACAGTGTCACCAAATTAGGGTTTTGGTCGACCAGGGCCTCCAGATGGAAAATTTTCATCTGGGCACAAGCCAAAGATCCAAAACACAACCTAATGTACTCCATGGACCCATTCAAGTCAATTTTGCCTCAGGGGATGCATACATCAAAAATCAGGAATTAGGGTTTCTTGACCTAATTCACCCCTAAGTTGACTTTTGGGGCAAATCATGAACCAAGACCTCAAGAGAGGATTTTAGGGTCTCTAATGAACTATATTGATCCATTTGGGACAATGGATTGATCTAGGAAGCTTGAGCAACAAGTCTCAATTTCATCTGCACCACAATTAGGGTTTTAAGGAAAAAGTCAACTGCAACTTTGACTTTTGGTCAGGACATGCTCCCAAGCCCTAGGACATGCCCCAATATACCTTATGACACCCTTGGAACATGTCCATCAAGTTTGATTTAGGTCAAGGACATGATTTCATGAAGAATTGCACAGTTTGGAATTCATCTGATAAAAAGTCAACTTTGACTTTTTGAGATTTTTCACCAAAATGGATTTTTAACCCTAAAATGATGTTAATGTATGATTTGAATCATCATTCATCAAGAAAAATCAAAGAAAGTGGGATAACTTGTAAAAGGGGTAACCATAAAACTTAGAAATTTTTCTAAGTTATGGAAAAAGTACCACTAATGCACCAACTTTGGAGGACCATAACTCCTAAACCACAAGGCCAATATTTTTCATCCAAATATGAATTTGTAGCCCTCATTACCCTCTACAAAAACTTCAACTAGACCTAAGTCCAATTCATTAAGGATTTTGAGTTATGGAGTGATCAAAATCAAGAAATCACACTTTGTTCCAACAGTTAGTGAAAATTTCACTAAGTCAGATTTTGCTTCACTTTTTGCCAAATGTAGAGGGATTTTTCACTTGGAATCAGAAGAGATCAAAATCAAACATGTTCAAACAGTTGTTGTATCATGTAAGGGCTTTCCAAAATGGCCAAGAACATTGTCAAATTCAACTTACACCATGAGATATGACATTGTCAAGTTGCCTTGCTGAAATCTGTCAAAGGCAAGGCAGATTTTGCATTTTGGCTCGATTTTCCAAAATCAGCCAAATTCAAATGCTCCTATCCACTTGGACACATCTGAAGATTGAATCTAAAGGGGACAATCACTGAGCCAAGCCTCCAAAGTCCATGGAACAAGAAATAGCATGTTGAACCTAGAATGGCCAAAATAGGGACAAGACTCCAAATTTGGATTGAAGCATTCAATGGAAGCATCAAGGTGGCATGGACTGAGCCTCTCATCTGAAATTAGTCAAGACTTATCCAAGACCAAGGGAACCAAAGCTCTGTGCCTTAACCTCTAGTCAATGGCTAGAGGAGACTTTCATTTCCATTGGACAACATTGGCCAAACCTACTTACC
Source organism: Lathyrus tuberosus (assembly GCA_022829125.1). Classification (NCBI taxonomy): domain Eukaryota; kingdom Viridiplantae; phylum Streptophyta; class Magnoliopsida; order Fabales; family Fabaceae; genus Lathyrus; species Lathyrus tuberosus. Next base: position 7,496,624 of record JALAZF010000101.1, on the reverse strand, counting down.
AGTTGCCATTCACTATACCTTGCAAAACAAACTTGCTCTACTATAAATAGAGCTCAATTGTGATCAGTTTGAGTACACCAAAGCCATCTAACAGATGCTTTCCTCAAAATCTCTTTCTCTTGGCAAAAATGCCTTTCTTAGCAATGTAGCTATCGGGTTTTGAGTTTGAGAGCTTTTCCAATCAAACCAATCACTCACACACCTCACATACATCACATATGAGCTGATCAAACACTTAGATCACTTCTGAAACACCAATTTCACAAAATCACCAGCTGGTTGCTCAAATTTTCAATCAAGTTGCAGCTGAGGTACCACAAATTATTCCAGCCATTTTCAATCAGGTCCAAGCATTCAAACACACTCCATAGGGTGTAGGGAAGCTGTTCAGATCATCACCACTCATCTGTAACACCTCCAAATCAAAAATCACATTGCACTTGCTGTCACGGCTTAGAGGTAAGCATATACTTGGTCATCTCTCAATCTATGCATATTTCCTCGCACAATAAATTGGCCATATGTTCATAATCATGCATGGAATGTTTTCCCTCAATTAATTGCATTGTTTGAATCGTGTATCAAAAATCCTAGCCTTCATGCAGAAATTAGGGTTCCGGAGGTTTCTTCGTGATTTCATGTTTTATGTTTAATTTAAATGAAATTAAGTGTTATAGACATGATCGTGAGGTTGAGACGAGCATAATGATATGTGGATTGCATGATATGATTACGTATTCAGTGAGATTGGATGGAAAACGCAAATCAGCCAAACCCAGAAAAACGCGTGTGTTCTTGCTTGTGTTCTTGGCGCCTTTTTCATAAATTCAAATATTTGAATTTTGTGATTTTGTTTAATTGATTCAAAAATTAATTTCTCTCTGAGTTTTAATGATTTTGAGTTGATTCTTTTTTTAATAATTCACAAAAATGTTAAAATATTTTATTTTATCAAAAAAATCCCTAAAATATTATTTATTTCATATAATTGATATTTTTGCAAAGAATTAATATTTTAATTATTTTTGACATTTTAGATATTTTTTTCTACATTGATTTTGCAACTTTTAATGCTTTCTAATTATTTTGTAGATCAATACTTAATTTTTGAAGCATTAATCCAAAATCACAATTTGTTTTTCATATGTTAAACAATTTTTATCATTTTTAATTGAATTTTTATTCAATTAAATACATTTTTGAAAACAAATTAGGATTTTTGGATAATTCAACCCTCATAAATCATTTTCAAAACACTTTGGGCCTCTTGAGAGAGTGTAAGACCCAACCCACTTGTACAGAAATATTTTGGGCCTCATTCGTTGTATAAGTCCCTCTGTACATTTTCAAATAAACGGCACGATCATCGCCTTTTGAAAAATAACCCTGGGCCTCTCCTTGAGCTATAAGACCCATTCAAAAACACTTTGGGCCTCTTGAAAGAGTGTAAGACCCATCCCTCTGTACAGAAAACCTTTTTGGGCCTCAGTCACTTGTATAAGTCCCTCTGTACAAATTCAAACAGTGCGCTCACTGATAAAACCCTGGGCCTCTCCTTGAGCTGTAAGCCCCAAATCTTTCTTTTTCAAAGCACTTTCTCCTTTGATTTTGAATATACTATTGTTTTCAATCTGTCTTTGTTGTACAACTAACCAAACAGCATGGAAGCTTTACAACCGAGTAAGTGGTTATTGCTTTCATTTACCGCTTTCATATACATATAACTGTATTATGGGGCTGTTTCACTGTAAGTCTTCTTTCATAAACTCATATCAACTGTGTAATAATAGTATAGATATTTAGTGTTTCCCCGGCAACTACGTCTAGCACTAGGTAAAGTCGTTTTGATCACTCTTAGAAATAATCTAAACTAGATCCCCATAGGATTACCAGACACAGTCTTCCCTCCTCTTGGGGTTAAACAATATGGAGATATGAAAGACAGCATTCCCTGTGAACCCTTTCATAGACTGTCACTCATAGAAGTTGTCAAAGAAACTCTATTCCCCAGAGATGATCTTTTCTCCGTGAATGGTATCTCTTGAGTTTCTTCCAAAGTCTCAGACTTTCCTGACTTGATCTATTCCTTGTGAATAGCTTGCCTTGAATTTTTCGGGATTTGGGGACCCATCGGCTTCTTAAAAGCAATCGGCCTCCTCTTGGGCATCGTACAAGGACCCACAGGCTTCCTAAAAGCAACCACGCCTCCTCTTGGCCTTAGTACAAGGACGTTACGGCTTCTTAGAAGTATTCACAGCCTCCTCTTAGGCTTCGTATAGTGATCTCTTCCTCCGGGAATGATAGCCTTCTCTTGGGCTTAGTACAAGGACCGATCGGCTTCTTAAATGTTTCCAGCCTCCTCTTGGGCTTCGTACAAATTGTCCCGACGACCTCCTAGAGGTATAGGAACAGAACTTAGTCATTTGCCTAGAACGGTCTTTTCAAAGAGTCTACTACTGTTTCTCAAAACATAATACAAAAGGTGAAACTCTAGACTTAGACAGTCTAACCTCCTTGAGTCTCAAAGACATTCTCAAGTGACCCCTTCGTTAAATAAGAAGGAAACTCGCAGACTCGGACAGTCTCAATACCCTTCGGATTTCCCGCTTCCTTAAAGAACAGGAATAACCCGGATCCTCGAATCAAATCCTTGAGTACATTGTTGCTCATATAAGAACTGATTTTCTCTTTCAAAATCAGTATACTGGACCTGTCACTCAACTAAAACAGACACCATAGCCTCCTCTTGGGCTTTGTACAATGATCCTCCCCAGCGGAGTCAAACAACATTTAGCCTCTCTCTCGGGCTTTGTACGAGACACATAAGAGACTCCCTCGTTGAGTCAATCACCCCTTCCGCCTCCATCTCGGGCTTTATACGAGATACAAAAAGGTTCTTATTGAGCCAAACAAACAACAGCCTCTATCTCGGGCTTCATACGAGATACAAAAAAACTCCTTTGTTGAGTCAAATAGCCTCCATCTCGGGCTTTATACAAGATACCAAAGGATTCCATCATTGAGTCAAAACCTTTTAGCCTCTCCTCGGGCTTTGTACGAGACACATATTAGCCTCCTCTTAGGCTTTATATAAGAAAACCACTGGTTAATCCAATTAACCTTTTAGCATCAAAGTTATGCCTCGTTCACAGTACACAAACATCAACAACTCCTTCCCCTTTCATCTAATCGCTGTAAGCGGCAAGCCTCTGGATCATCTACATCCATGCCACTGTCCCTCTTTTAGCATGAGAAATTCCTAAGGAAATATGGCATTGCTCTACACTGAGTTAAAGTCTTCTCCTTCAGGTTAAAACCTCCTTTAAAGGAAATTATGGCATTGTCGGATTCACAAATCCTGGTTAAAGTAATTCTCCTTTATAAACAGTTGTGACATACAACCCCCTCTTTAGAGATGACAAATTCTCTCTAAAGACAACACCCTTTTAGCTTCATATCTTGGGCTTTGAACAAGATACAAATCACCTTTTCGCTTCACCTCTTGGGCTTTGAACAAGATACCAAAAACACCCATTTCCTCCCATAGAATAGGAGGAACTACGAACGCTCTGATTTCCCTGTTTTGGTAAACGGGAATACGTAGGCATAAGATTGAAAGAAAAATCTTAGCGAGCACACTAAACAAAAACCCAGAATCCTATACTCTCATATACTTATCAAAAAGTATCAGTCCTAATATCCTAATCCTTGTTCCCCACCAGAAACCTTCTGCCTAGATAAAAACCAGTATTGGCGAAAATACAAATAACCAGTACAAAGGCCCCCCACATTGATAGCATCTGTAACCTAACAGACCGCTGTTTAAACTCAGTATGCAAGCAGGGTTAATTGGAGACATCTATTTCCCTTCCTTATTCAGCTCACAATAGGATAAAAAATGAATCGACCTATAGTTAAAGCTCAACCACAGAGAGCGACCAGCGCTTAAGAACCGCGTCCAAAATCGCTCGCTACAGCACCCGGCACGTCCGCTTTGAATGCAGTGTAACCTCACTAGGTATGTTTCCATTGATCGAACATCCTGACTTTGATGCCTAGTAGGGTTCCCATTAGTGACACTAATTTGCTGGGTGTCTTCATCCATATAGATCAAAAGCTACAAGTGGTTCAACAAGTGCTGAAGTGTTTCCTGGACAGGGGCATAACCTTGATCGTTTTCACAACCTGCTTTACAGCTCTGATAATCATGTGATACCAGGAACCCGAGCCAAACCTGTTTAGCGTGTAACTCCACCAAGCTGATGATTCCTATCATGGTAGTCTTGGATCCACCCTAGATCCATCTGACGCTGGAGGGCCTCTTGTATAAAAGAGCATCCCTGTTTATTTACCGAACAAGTCAGACAGGAATTGTAATTATGCCGAGGTAGATTATGATACTGGCTTTGCCTTGAGTCCATTGCCACCAAGTTGACATTCATTGCACGGATGTCGTGATTCTGAATGATGTCGGAATTCGTATAAACCATGTTGACCCCACGAATTCGGTGTTCCTGGATCCATCCGAGATCCAATTGTTCCTGTAGAGCTGATTGCACCACAAAACATCCTTGATTGTCTTTAGAACAGATATCATACTGGTGATAGTTATGAGGTGGCACATGGCCGTACCCGCTCTGTCTACAATGAATCTTGACCAAGTTGACCCTTAATAAGAGTACATCGTGAATTTGATAGCTATTGTTAGACTCTCCCTCTATCAAATTAACTGCAGCCTTCTCATGTTGAAGTAGCGGGTTCGTGAGAACGTTAGGATTTGTATCCTTGAAGGATAAGACCCCGCTCCTAACAAGCTTTTGCACATCGGATTTAAAACTGAGATAGTTCTCTATGTTATGTCCTGGTCCTCCTTGATGGTAAGGGCAAGTCTGATCTGCTTTGAACCAAAAAGGCAGATTTTCTGGAATTGCCAGAGGAGCCTTGGTCTGGGCGTCCCCTTTGGCTAGTAGTAACGGAAAAAGATCTGCGTACGATAGGAGTATAGGATCAAATCCTAGTGGCCGCATTGTACGGTTGTTGTTGTACGGAGGACGAGCCTGCTGAAGAGGTTGTTATGTCCTTTGCTGAAATTATTGTGAATTCGGTTGGCTTTGAACAACCTGAGGTTGATACGTAGAAACAGGCATAGGGTTGATAGCAGGAGTTACAGCTGCTACTGGTTGGTACCGTTGCCTTTGCTTTTCGAGAGAGATATTCCCAATATCTTGCTCTTTTTCTTAGGGAGAGCACTACCGTATTTTTTAGTACCACTTGACGATCCAATATCTTTGACCAGACGTCCTTCTCGAATGGCTTCTTTGAGACGAACTCCCATACTGACCATTTCGGTGAAGTCGCTGGGTGCACTAGCAACCATTCTATCGTAGTAAAATGAGCTCAAGGTCTTTAAGAAAATATTTGTCATCTCTTTTTCCTCAAGAGGTGGACAAATTTGAGCGGCAATTTCACGCCATCTCTGAGCGTACTCCTTAAAGGTTTCCTTGTCCTTTTGTGACATTGATCTGAGTTAATCTCTGTCTGGTGCCATTTCCAGGTTATACTTGTATTGCTGAACAAAGGCAGCGCCAAGATCTCTGAAAGTGCTGATCTTAGTGCGGTTTAATCCCATGTACCATTTGAGTGCGGTACCGGTTAAACTATCCTGGAAGTACTGGATTAGTAGCTCTTGGTTCTTCGTCTGAGCTAACATTCTCCGAGCGTACATCACCAAATGGCTTTAAAGGCAAGAGTTACTCTTGTACTTTTCAAAATCGGGCACTTGGAATTTGTGCGGGACTTTCACATCGGGGACTAAACAAAGATCTGCGGTGTCCTTTACAAATAAATCCTGACCGCAAATAGCTTGCAGTTCCTTCTGCATTTCCAGGAACTTCTCCTGGAACTCATCCATTCTGTCGGACATACTTTCCTTTCTACCAGAAAGTATCTATGGAATCTGTCCTTCCGGGATAGTGTGCACCACGGGGGGTGGTATCATTACTACAATAGTGAATCTTGGTGCTTCCCGAAGTTTGTAACCTTAAGGAGTCATCATTATGCCCCTGGCATCTTCGTTTTCCCGAAGTTTGTAAACTTCAGGCCCAACGGCTTCTGCTATGGTTCTCTGATCTTCAGTGATCGGCGGAACATATCCTTCAGGGATATAGTTAATAGGCATGATCCAGGGACGATCTTTCGGCATTTGATACCTAGGATCATACTTCTCCACTATGGGTGTTGAGGTGATCTCTGAGATCATGGTCCTTTGTAGCTGGGCTTCTGCCATGGCTTGCATGTCATTACGAAGCTTTCTCATATCCTCTCTCAGAGTGTCAATCTCTTCTTTCAACTCTCTATTCTCTTCCTCGAGATCATCCATCTTTTTCTGACTATTGGCCCGAGTATTGTACGAATGAGATAGTTTGACTCTAGAACCGAGACACAAACGTGAGATTCGTAGTAGGAAGAATGTGTTACGTGAGAATGATGAATGCAATGATTATGTTAATTGTTTTTTGGTTTAATCAAAATAAACTTCGACAATTAGATTGCAAATATCAAACAGTGGGGAAGCCCTGTTTTATTGAATTCATAGATTGTGGAAATGGAAGTACAGTAGATTACAAAGTGCTGCTAAAAGAAACCTAAGATAAGGGGTCCCGAGTCCTTTCTAAGGAGAACTCAGGTGTTGATTCTGGTACTTTCCTTTTCTTTGACCAGGGCTCTTGGGCCGTTGTCGGGTTGTCGTTCCTTTGCCAAGTGAAAGGAGCGGGCAAGTTCCTTTGGTCATCCTGATTTTCCACAACATGTTGCTCTAAAATCTCAATTAGAGCATCCTTATCTTTCAATAGTTATTGTATCTTGTTACACTCCACATTGAGAATGCGGTACTTGTTCTTCCAAGACCTCCTCTCTTGTTGAACTTTGTTGAGAGTAACCTGAGGTTTTTTCGTATCAATCATGAAGTACATGACAAATTCCTTTGGCGAAAGAACTCCGTGACGAGGATAAGGCATCTTTAGCTTAAGAGCTCTAGTTTGTACCCAGTGGAGATAAGGCTCCACCGAAACACAGTCCGGTTTTCCTAGAGACTCTCGTCCTTTTCTATGAACGTGTTTCCAAGCATGCACTATTTCTGTCTTTAGTGCCCTGTCATTTTCTCCTTCCTTGAAGAAAAGACCTTCCAGATGAGCATTTCATGGGACATGTCTCATTATGTATCCAAATTGACGACAAACCAATATTGGATGGTAATTGATTCCTCCTTTAGTTCCTATGAGGGGTACGTTGGGGAAATTTCCACAACGGTCAATGATCCTGATCCCGTCATAAATCCTATTGTACCAATCGAAGTCAGAGTTGGTAAGAGACATGATTTTTTGCGACCAACATAAGGCACTCTTACGATCCCAAAAAGCAGCAGACTTAGGCAAATGGGAAATAAACCATTTATATAACAGGGGTATACATCATGTGATCATTCCTCTGCTGTACAAATTCCCTAAGTGTACCGAATGATACGCATCCGGGAGCAGAGTTGGTATAGGGTTTCCAATGAGAAAAACCTTAATAGCATTGATATCAATGTTGGGAAACAGAAATAACCCGTAGGTGAGCAGAACAAAGATGCTTTCGAAAGCAGTCACGTTCCCAATACTAGCAAAGTACAGAGCCTTCTTTACCAGAAACTTGGCTGGTAAACCTGGGATTCCACCCTTAGTTGTCATGTGAGTTCTGACTTCTGACTCGTCCAAATAGATTGCTCTCGCAATGGTTTGATCCTTTGGAATTTCTTCTAGTCCAGAAAAGGGAGCTTGATCAGTAATGGGTAGATCAATCAGGTGAGAGTACTCCTTCAGCGTTGGTGTCAGCTGGTAATCCGGAAATGTGAAACAGTGATAGACCGGATCACAAAACTGAATGAGCGCATCCAGGATTCCTTCAATTACATGGACCCTTAACAGAGGTAGCAGACCTTCGTACTTGGCTCTAAAAGCATCAGGGTTGGTTATCATCCTTGTTAATCCTCTCAAATCCTCTAGTTTTGGAACCTTAAAGGTATACTTGTGAGTTCTCCTTCTACCGAAATCCATTAGCGCAATCTTTTTCTCTCTGACATATGCAATCATTGTCTTAGTTTAATTTGAAAAAGAGAGACTAGAAGAGAAGATTTTTCTTTATTTAATGTTTTTAAAATGAATGCATGAATGCAGCACACAAAAACATAGAAAAAACATAGGGTCAAAGGGTCGGTGCCATGAAGTCAAGGCTCTACCCATCCCCAAAGGTTTAGACTAGTGATTTTTGTACCTGTCTCTCAAAATCATTGATTCTCGAGATAACATCAGCGGGTCGGGAACCGTTCTAGGTGATGTATTTCAAAGAATCTTAGAAGAGGGTAGTATCGCGTGACAACTATTTCCGATAGCTTCCGCACTACTGAATTAGGTTTTTCCTCGGTGTATACTCAATCTTTCCACATGCGGCATCACACGCATTCCCATTAGCAGAAAAATAAACACAGATATCAATTAGGAAAAGCAGTATATATATTTGTCCTAATGTCCTAGACCTTTTAAGAGCTATTAATCCTATGATCCTAACAGAAAATGGCTTCCCGGCAGAGTTGCCATTCTGTGGCACCTTCCCAACTTTAAGGGTTTTTGACCTAAGATCCTAGTGAGGGCAGATCCTAGCAATAACATTCCCCAATGAAATCGTCATTCGGTGATACCTTGTGAACCCAAGGACTCATCCTAAGAGAAGCAAGAAATGCCTCCCACTGTGGTCGCCATTCTTCTGTAGCGCGGTTTTTGTGGTTTCGAATCACACCATTGAGCTACAGTTTGATTCATTTTTTATCCTATTGTGAGCTGATTAAGGAAGGGAAATATATGTCTCTAATTAACCCTACTTGCAAACTGAGGTTAAACAGTCAAAATTGTTGGTTTACAGATGCTATCAAAAGGAGGGTCTCTCTCGGGGTTATTAACTTAAGAACACAAGTGTCGGTATCATTTATGAGGCTTTTGGTTAGGATACTGCACCAGATTGGATGGAGGTATGGGGGTACTGGACTTTGGGTTTTTTGATTAGTGTGCTCGCTAAGATTTTTGCAATCTTATGCCTACGTATTCCCGTGAAACAGGGAAATCAGAGCGATCGTATTTCCTCCTATTCTATGGGAGGAAAAAGGTGTTTTGGGTGTCTTGTTCAAAGCCCAAGATTGAAGCTAAAGGTGATTTGTATCTTTTTCGAAGCCAAAGATATGAACTTGAAGTGTCTATTTGTATCTTGTTCAAAGCCCAAGATATGAAGCTAAAGGGGTTCCTGACTGAGAGGGGTTTTGTCATCTCTAAGGAGGAGTTGTTGATGTTTGTATGCTGTGATCAAAGCACAACTTTGATGCTAAAAGATTGATTGACTCAACCGGGGAATTCTTTATACAAAGCCTAAGAGGAGGCTGAAAGGTCGACTTTTCTGGGGAAAATGTTCTTTCTGTCTTGTATAAAGCCCAAGATTGAGGCTAAAAGGGTTCGACTCAACAAGAGAGTCTTTTTGTGTGTCTTGTACAAAGCCCAAGACGGAGGCGAAAAGGAGATTGACTCAACAAGAGAGTCTTTTATACTCAACAAGAGAGTGATTTGGTGTCTCGTATGAAGCCCGAGACGTAGGCTAAAGGGTGACTCAACAAGAGAATCTTTTATACTCAACAAGAGAGTGATTTTGTATCTCGTATAAAGCCCGTGATAGAGGCTAAAGGTTGTTTGACTCAACAAGAGAGTCTTTTATACTCAACAAGAGAGTGTTTTTGTATATCGTACGAAGCCTGAGATGGAGGCTAAAGGTGGTTTGACTCAACAAGAGAGTCTTTTATACTCAACAAGAGAGTGTGAAAAGGTCAGCTCCGCTGGGGAGGATCATTGTACAAAGCTCAAGAGGAAGCTATCTTACTGCTGAGGTTTATTGAAATCCCTAGGCAGGTCCATGTAGAGGGCTCTCATGAGAGAGGCTGGGTTTCTTCCTATGTTTGTAGGGAACTTGAGAATGTCTTTGAGACTCAAGGAGATTAGACTGTCCAGGTCTAGAGTTTTATCTTTTGTATTATGCTTAAGAGAAATTACGTTTACGGGAGAAAGATCTTGACTCCTTTGAAAGACTGCTCTATTAGGATGACTAATTTCTGTTCCTATACCTTTAAGAGGTCGTCGGGACAATTTGTACAAAGCCCAAGAGGAGGCGAGAAAAAATTTTAAGAAGCCGAAAGTACAATTTATACGAATCCCAAGAGGAGGCTATCTTCCCGGAGGAAGAATCATTATACGAAGCCTAAGAGGAGGCTGTGAAAACTTCTAAGAAGCCGAAGGGTCCTTGTATAATGCCCAAGAGGAGGCAGGGATGCTTTTAAGAAGCCTGTAGGTCCCCAAATCAAGAGAAGTTCAAGACATGCTATTCACCGAGAATATATCAAGCCAGGAAAGTTCGAGAATTTGGAAGAAACTCAAGAGATGCCATTCACGGAGAAAAGATCATCTCTGGGGAGTTAGAGTTTCTTTGACAATTTCTAAGGTTACAGTCTGAGAAAACATTCACCGAGAATACTGCCTTTCTCTTTGTTCCATATTATTTAACCCCAAGAGGAGGAAAGACTATATCTGGAATCCTACGGGGGATCTAGTTTTGTTTATATTTAGGGCGACCAACAGGCTTTATAGTGCTAGACGTATTTGCCGGGGAAACTCTAAATAGCTATACTTGTATTACACAAGTATATAAAGAGGTGAAAGAAGACTTACAGTGAAACAGCCCCACAATACAGTTATATGTACATATGAAAGTGGTAAATGAAAGCGGATAAACACTTACTCGGTTGTAGAGCTTCCATGTTGTTTCGTTAGTTGTTCAACAAAGAAAAATTGGGAAACAACAATATATTTCAAAATCAAAGGAGAAAGTGCTTTGAAAAGAAAGCTGGGGCTTACAGCTCAAGGAGAGGCCCAAGGTTTTATCAGTGATCGCACCATTTATTTGAATTCGTACAGGGACTTATACAAGTGACTGAGGCCCAAGAAATGTTTTCTGTACAAAGGGATGGGTCTTACACTCTCTCAAGAGGCCCAAAAGTGTTTTAAAGAAAAAGGAATGGGTCTTATAGCTTAAGGAGAAGCCCAATGTTTTTTATTGAAAAGGCGACGATCGCGCCGAATTTTTTAACTGCATCGGGACTTATACAATGCTGAGGCAAAAAAATGGTTGAGGTACAACAAGGGTTGGGTCTTACACTCTATTAGAGACCCAAAAGTTATTTTTATACAAGTGATGGGGCTTACAACTCAGGGAGAGGCCCAGGTAGTTTGATTTTGAAATGGCGATTGCGCAGAGATTTTTCTTTTAACACAGAGGGACTTATACAATATCTGAGGCCCAAAATGATTTTGGTTAAAAGGGGATTGGGTCTTACACTCTATTAGAGACCCATGAGTGTTTGAAAAAGTTTGATGAGGGTTGAATTATTCAAAACCCTAATTTGTTTTCAAAATTATATTTTAATTGAATAAAAATTCAATTAAAATGATCAAAATTGTTAAACATGTGTGAAAACAAATTGTGATCTTGGATTAATGTTTCAAAAATTATGTTTCCATCCACAAAATGATTGGAAATCAATTAAGTTTGGAAAATCAATGGAGAAAAAATATTTTACATGTTAAAAAACAAATAAAAAATTAATTCTTTGCAAAAATATCAAGTATTTAAAATAATTAATATTTTTGGGATTTTTTGGTAAAATAAAATATTTTAACATTTTTGTGAATTATTAAAAAAAGAATTAACTCAAAATCATTAAAAATCAGAGAGAAATTAATTTTTGAATCAATTAAATAAAATCACAAAAATTCAAATATTCAAATATACAAATCTGCCTTGCTGTGACAGTTTTCAGCAAGGCACATTGCCATTGCCATGTCTCATGGCCTAAGTGGAATTTGATGGAGTTCTTGGCCATTTTGGAAAGCCCTCATATGATACAACAACTGTTTGATCATAACTGGTTTTGATACTTTTTGGATCCAAGTGAAAAATGCCCCTACATTTGGAAAAAAGTGAAGGCAGATTCTGACTTAGTGAAAATTTCACTAAGTGTTGGAAAAAAGTGACATTTTCACTTTTCTTGATTTTGATCATTCCATAACTTGAAATCCATGGGGAATTGGAATGAGTGGTAGTTGAAGCTTTTGTAGAGTGCCATGAGAGCTACAAATCCTGCTTTGAATTGGGGTAAATGGCCTTGTGGTTTAGGAGATATCATCCTCCAAAGTTGGTACCCTAGCCACTTTGTTCCATAACTTAGAAAATTTCTAAGTTATTTATGGTTACCCCTTTTAAAAGTTATCCCACTTTTCTTGATTTTTCTTGATGAATGATGATCCAAAACACACATTAACATCATTTTAGGGTTAAGGAACCATAATTGTGAAAAATCACAAAAAGTCAAAGTTTGACTTTTGTGCACAGTTGACTTTTTGTCAGATGAATTCCAACTGTGCTATCCTCCATGAAAACAAGTCCTTGACCTAAATCAAACTTGATGGACATGTTCCATGGGTGTTATAGGGTGTATTGAATCATGTCCCAAGGTTTGGAAGCATGCCTTGGTCAAAAGTCAAAGGTGCAGTTGACTTTTCCTACAAAACCCTAATTGTCGTCCTGATGAAACTGAAACTTATTGATCAAGCTTCTTGGATCAATCCATTGGTTCAAATGGATCAATGTAGTGTATTAGAGATCCTCAAATCATTTCTTGAGGTCTTGGCTCATGTTTTGTCCCAAAAGTCAACTTACGGGTGAATTAGGTCAAGAAACCCTAATTCTTGATTTCTTTTGTGAATGCATCCCTTAAGGCAAAATTGACTTAATGATTAGGTCCATGAGGTTCCTTAGAGTATCTTGAGTTAAGCTTTGAAGCATTGGCTCATGCCTAGAGGAAAATTTCCACCTGGAGGCCCTGGTCGACCAAAACCCTAATTTGGTGACACTGGCGATTTTGACGCTTAATCCACTTGGAATGTTGAAACCTTGTACTTGATTCTTGATCGTGGGAGTCCTCTTGATCCTTTGTGGGTGTTTAAGAGATTAGACAAGTTGAAGATCATGTCAATCCTTGATTGATCCTTGGTCTAAGGGCTCTGAGATGGCTTGAAACCCTAGTTCTTGATTGTAGTGAATGCTCAACAATTCTTTGAGGAGATTGATGAGGCATGATGGTTCATCCATATTGTGATGATGATTTACACAATGATGGGGAATCTTAGTGGTCAAAATTTGGGGTATGACACATGGGTGGTAAATTTAGACCATATAATACCTTGGGGCACACGTGTGTATCTTTTTGTGTTTGCAGGCACAGGTATTCGTACTCGAAGGTCAGTGTGGAAGTCAAAGACCAATACCTTCTCACAGCACTTGAGGCATGATTCAGATATGTGAATGAATGTCTCCCCAGCAGAAACAATCAAGATAATATCACCCTCGGCAAAGGTTATGTCTTCTTGTTATGCTCCCTAGCAAGAATCCAGAGGTTTGGTTTCCCCAGCCAGAGATGGATTTATGTTTTCTCCAGTAAGAGTTCAAGCCCCGGACAGGGAAAGGATGATCTGTCTTTCTCTCCAAGCAGGATGGCATCCATAGCAAGAGACTCGTTTCACGGCCCGTATCCGGTAGAATTTCTCCCCCCATAGAGTACTGATATAATTTCCTCATCATGTCAGAAAACGTTTCCTCTCTCAGTAGAGGCCTGTTAATCACTATTCTCCAACAAGCATCTTCTTCCTTAGCAGAGGCTTATTTGACCTCAGTTTCTCAACAGCCTGGCCAGAAGGTTGCCATTCCCCAACAGCCAGGTCAGAAGGTTGTCATTTCCCCAACTGAGTCATATTGTTATAGGTTTTCCTAAAGCATGACTGGTTCAGGTGATGTCTTCCCAGTAAAGTCATCATTATCCGTAATTCAGAGTTCAGATGTATCAACATTCTCCCAGTCCGAGTTATTAATCTTTTCCCCACAGACAGTCAGAAGATCAGATCAGTGATCACTTCCTCATCAGTGAATTCTCTTTGCATCTTGTATATAGTAATCATCATGTCATTGCATCCCCAAAATGCGTAGCATTTCCATTTGATATGGAGCACTACGCCATAGAAAAATTCAAACATATGCATTTGAAGCATAAGCCAGGTTTGGATATTCTCATTGCCAGACGGTTCCCTAGCAGAAAGTGGCTTATCACTGGTGAAGTTGCTAATGAGCTTGTTCATCTTACTGGTATTCCCCTGCAGAGTTGCCTGTTCAGACTTCTCTTGTCCCCAGCAGAAACGATGTGACCTTAGCCCTCCAGCAGGAACCTTAATCAATCCTTAGGGTAGCAGATCTATCCATCCTCCCCTTCTGATCTTTGTCCCCTAGCAGAGTTGACTGACTAGGATTCCAGTATACCCTCAGTTTTTTTCTTGATACCAGAAAGTATCATCTTTTGAAGCCGGTAAGTGTCGTCATCTCGATTCATCTTTCGATGCCGGTAAGTATCGTCATCTTAATTCATCTTTCGATGCCGGTAAGTGTCGTCATCTCAATTCATCTTTCGATGCCGGTAAGTGTCGTAATCTCAATTCATCTTTAGATGCCGGTAAGTGTCGTAATTTCATTTTTTCCTTGATATCGAAAAGTATCATCTTTCGATGCCAGTAGGCGTCGTCATCTCAATTCATCTTTCGATGCCGAAAAGTGTCGTCATCTCAATTCATCTTTCGATGCCGGTAAGTATCGTCATCTCAATTCATCTTTCAATGCTGGTAAGTATCGTCATCTCAATTCGTCTTTCGATGCCGGTAAGTGTCGTCATCTCAATTCATCTTTCGATGCCGGTAAGTGTCATCATCTCAATTCATCTTTCGATGCTGATAAGTGTCGTCGACCCAGCACACGTGTTCGTGTCTGTATCATCTCCCTTTTGATGCCTGAAAGTATCCTCTTCGATGCCGGTAAGTGTTGTCTATCCAGCACACGTTTTCGTGTCTGTATCATCTCCCTTTTGATACCAGAAAGTATCATCTTTCGATGCCGAAAAGTGTCGTCATTTCATTTTTTCCTTGATACCGGAAAGTGCCATCTTTCGATGCCGGTAAGTGTCGTCGATCTAGCACACGTGCTCGTGTTTGTCTCCCTTTTAATACCGGAAAGTATCATCTTTCGATGTCGATCCAGTACACGTGTTCGTGTCTGTATCAGCTTTCTTCGATACCGGTGAGCATCATCTTCTGATACTCATCCTACCTCGTGATTTTAGACACCGGTCTGCGTCGTGTTTTCTCCATAGCATATTTTCCAATCTCACCTATCCCTTGTCATCCCCAGTAGGGTCTCTCACTCATCCCCAGAGTGCAAATTTTTTGTTTCTGTTGGTATTCAATCCCTATTTACCTCGAATGTCTAAAAGCGCTGCTCTCATCCCTTCAGGTCCACAGTTGATTAAATAGGGGCAGGTGTAACACCCCAAAATTTGCCCTCATATTTATACCCCATAAGTGGCTTATGTTTCACATTTCATATGCTTTTAGGTCATAAACATTGCATGTGCATCATTGGTCTTCTCAAGGCATGGTATCAAGGGTATCACCATCATTGATTGTGCAAAGCAAAGAGCTTGAGATATGTAAGAAAAGTGAAGAGAATCACCTCCTCCTATCTCTTGATCTTCCAACTAGGGTTTTGGACATCTGAATATCTGACAATTCCACTGAGCAAGCATCTTGGAACTTTGACATCATATCATCACTTACAACAATTTGGTTTGAGAGGATCTCCATTATCTCCAGAGGAATTAGGGTTTTTATCATCAGTCAACATCTCCTGTCATCTAGTGTCAAACTAGGGTTTTGCCTAAAGTCAGATTATTTTTTATTTTTTGGGCAAGAATTGACTCCATGGTATTCCACATGTTCCTAAGTGTCTAAAAATGGATTATGACCCATTAATTTCATTCATAGAGTTTTCAATTGAAAGATTGATTGAAAATCAAGAAAATTGGAAATAAAGTCAACTGATCAAGGAAAAAGTCAACTCTTAACTTTTTGAGGTCAAAATCATGATCCTCGTGTCAAATATGGTCCATGAGTGGAATTTGTTCAAGAAATGTCCAAAGAATCAAGAAAACTTAAAGAATGGTGAAAGTTTCCATTTTTGGGAAAACTAGGTTTCTTAAGAACTTTCCATTTTGGGAATGTTTTTCTCAAGTTTTAGCCATCTTCAAGCCTAAATTTGAGAATGATACACGCCTCATTTGGAAATTTTTTTCAAATTAAAGTTGTAGTATGATCTCACACCTTTCCAACCATATAAAGAACTCCTCATTTGGATTTATAAATCAAGAGTTATGATCATTTGAAGTTGGGATCATTAAGTTGTCTAATTGAAAAAACTTAGAATTTTTTCTAAGTTTCAAAATTCAGTTTAGTGGTCATGATTTCAAGTCCAATTTTCATGATGTTTGAGATCTCAATTTCACTTTCTTCCAACATGAAAAATGTAGTGTCAAATCTCCCATTCAAAATGGTTACAAGAACCATAGGATTTGGATAACATTTCAAGGAGTTCTAACCTTCCAAAATCACATAAAATCACCTTCATGAAACAAAATCTTCATTGTTATCGTTCATGTAATTGTTAAAATCCAAAGTGATATTATTACTCTACCATGCGCATGAAAAAGTATCCTAATACCAACATGTCATCTTTCCACATTTAACCATGCAAAACCTTCACAAACCATGCACCATGTTATCACATTCCATATATACCATGCATGAAAAAATGAAGACTTAATAAACAAGTTGTTGCTTTCTCCATACCAGTACATCATCACCATTACCATCATCCACATCATGCCATGATAATCATGCTAAAACTCACCAAAATAAACTCCACCCGTGTACATTACAATACACTATCATTCTTCATTTTTCTTAACCTCATTTTAACCATTAATTAACCATGATTAAATCTCCTTAACCACCCATATATAAACTCTAAAACCCTAACAAATTCAGTTAGAGTCCATTGTTCACAGAATCAGATCAAAAACTTGAAGAAACTCCAATGACACCAAGTTTTGGGGGTTGCGAATGTGCACCATTTTTGGAGATTTCTTCATTCTTTCTTCATTATCTTCATCTCTATAACACAATCTCTCTACTGTATGCATTATTATTGAGTTAGATTCACCATAAAAGTGCAACAACTTCAACATCATTTTGGAATTTTGGCAAGATTGAAGGAGATTAGAGCATTTATTTTGCTCTAGGCGTGTTGATTAGAAGATTTGAACGAAGTATTAGGGTTTCTTGTACGTGAGAAAAGCTTCAGCCAGGTATGTGATTCTTGAAACTTTAGCTTCATTTTAGAACTCACATAGGCCTTGGAATCATGTGGTTAATGGGTATCTGAAGTCCTCTATGAAGAGTCATTGTGTTTGGATAAAGATTGGTTAAAAACGTGAGAGTCCAAAGTGTCGTACCCTAAATTTTGACCACCTTCCATATGTTTTCTAATGCCACTTTATTTCGAATAAATAAAATGGCACAATTGGTAAAAGAGCATGTGTAAGGCTTACAAGCACAAGGTCTCGGGTTCGAATCCCACCTTCCCCACTTTTTAATGTTTTATTTATTTTTTCTTTACTACTAACTTTTTCTATTTTTATTTTTAATAAAAAAATCATAAAAATATTATTTTTTATTATTTAATTTTTAATTTTCGTTTTTATATTTAATGCATTTTAAAAAATATGATTTTTTCATTAAAATCATTATTTTATGGAAAAAATCTCAAAAAATCACAAAAATAAAATAAAATAAAATATTTTTTATTTTCATTATTAGGCTATTATTTTTATTTAAAATATATTCTTTATTTAAAATTCACCAAGACATGAATTCATCCAGATTCATTGGCTTGGGCTCTAAGGAATGAATAAAATCAGGTCAGATTAAATCATTCCTAATTTAGATAATCACATTCAATTTCGGACCTAATTTTTTATCTATAAATAGAACCTCTTTTTCTCATATTTTCCTCACCCACTATTCACATATTCAATCCCCAAAGTTGTTGTTCTTCACACTGAAGAACAACAACAAATAAACCCTAGCCTCTAACAGCAAGCTGACCAAGAAAGATCAAAAGGGAGCAGCAAAGGATACGCGCAGAACGCAAAATAAGGTGGGAGAAAGGATAAAGAAAGGAGAGGAAGGGAAAGCAGCAGCTTAAGTGGGTCACGACACTCTAGGTTGGTGTCTTCAAACTTTTAGTTATCATTTCTATATATTTATTATCGAATTCCTGTTTGTAAAAATATATATGTTATTGCTTGTTTGTTTCGATTGATTGTTCAAATTTTGAGTTTTTGGGGTATTAATACTAGGGTACGGATTATTTTTAATAAAATGGTTAAAATAAAAAAAAATAAAAAAATATAACCATTTATTAATCTTTTCTTTTAAAATGAATATTGAAAAATAGAAAATAAAATAAATATGGATTATATTTTTTTAACTTTTACTATTCATGATTAGGAAATTTAATTGGGTTTAATAAAAATTAATTAATTAACATAATCAAGAATAAGGGGTTTAACCGTGTAATAAAATAAAATAATTTATTAGCTTATTATTATATTTTCTATAATAAAAAAATGTGGGTTTATTTAAACTTGTTATTTTTGGGTTTAATTTAAAATTTGGAATTTATTTATAAAAATTGGGTTTAATTTATATTTTAGAGTTTATTTATTTTGTACAATATAATTTTGGGGTTGTTATAATTTGATTTTTATCATAATAAAGTTTGGATTGATTTATACAAATTTGGAGTTTTATTTTGGGTATTATAATAAATAGGGGCTCATTTATATAAATTTATAATTTGGGGTTATTATAACTTATCTATCTTTATAGGTATTAATTTGGGTTTATTTATTTTTATAAATAATAAATTTTGAATTTATCATTTAAATTTGGGATTGTTATAATTCGGTGGATTTATTTATATTAATATAAATTTTGGGGTTTATTATATTTTATTTTGGGTTTATAAATTGGGGTTTATTTACATAAATATAAGGTTTTTATAATATAATTTTGGGATTTTATATGATTGGAATTAAAAAAATAAGGGATTGTTCTATTTTTTTTGGGCCTTTAAGATGATAATTACATTTATTTTAATTTTTAAGAAGGGATTAATGTTTTTTTATAAGTTTAATGCTAATTTAAAATTAGGGATTTCATTAATGGATATTAAAATCATTTCTGGGAGTGAATTTATTGTTATTTTCTAAAGGGGTTTCATTATGGGATATTAAAATTATTTTTATTACTAAATGGAGCTAATTTTTTTGGGATTGAATTTATTTTAATTTTTTAAAGGAGATTAAATTTATTTTATTAAAAGGAATTAATTTGTGTTGGGATTGAATTTATTTATTTTATGGGATATTAGGGATAATTGGGATAAAAATTTGGGATAACACTCTTGATATCCGAGAGTATAAATAAATGGATTAGGATTTTGGGATAAAACTCTTAGGTTCCAAGAGTATAAATATATGCCAAGGGATTAGGATTTTGGGATAAAACTCTTAGGTTCCAAGAGTATAAATATAGGCCAAGGGATAAAACTCCTGATATCCGAGAGTATAAATAAAAGGATTAAGGGATAAAACTCTTTCGTCCGAGAGTATAAATAATGGACAGGGTTTTAAGGGATAGAACTCCTCATCTAGGAGTATAAACACTAGATTTAAGGGATAAAACTCTTTATCCAAGAGTATAAATAGTGGATTAGGTTTTAGGGTTAGGTTTTAGGATTAGGAATGGGAATAGGATTAGGGGGTAGGAATAGGGGAGGTGAACTACGGTTACTCTGATCCTTCATTTTGAGGGTACGTAGGCATAGGGTTGCAAACCAACCCTAGCGAGTATAATTAGGAAAAAACTTAGGTTTTCTTTTCATTTAGACAAACAAACATGCCCTAAACTCAAAGGTGGATCCCATTGAGTACAATGGAAGTAAGGGGTGCCTAACACCTTCCCTTTACTTAACCGACTCCCGAACCGTAGGAATCTTTACCTTAGGATAGGATATTTAGATTTATCATTATTTTCCTTTAAAAAATATGGTGGCGACTCGATATTTTTGCAGGCCGCGACAGCTGGGGACTCCTTCCTAGTGAGAGTCAATCCTAACCTTAGGATTTAGGGATTTGTTTGTCTTGGATGTTATTTTGGTTTTTTATTTTTTTATTGTTATTTTTTTTTTATTTCATATATTTATTTATTTAACATTTTGTTTTTTGTATTATCATGCAAGGGATTGGGACATAAAAAAAAGGAGTGAAGCTAAAACCCAAAGCTTGGAGGATAACCCTAGAACCTAATGTGGAACGGAAATGTTTTTGCGGGGGACGCAACGTCCCCTAAAATGCATTGATGCCACACTCAGAGTAGATCCTTCCAAAGTCGTCCTTACGAAAGGGCTTGCCCCTCTCGTAGTGAAATGATTTGGATGTGGTCCGTGACTCTGAGAACCTTAACCTACCCCACACCAATCATGGACCTTATGTATTCAACCCTCAAGGGTTATTACTAGGGTCCTATCCCAAATGAGACTTATCCCGAACGATTACCGTAGGAAGGCTTGCTCCTTCTCATGGTAAAACAAGGGTATAGTCTAAACATTTTGGGGTCGTTATGCTGGCCAAATTTAGGTAACCTACCTGTGAGGGGATTGGGTAGTCTTAACTTAGACCCAACCTGTTCTAGGGAAACCCACCTTACTAGGGGCATGCTTACACTTTACCTTTACCCGAATCAAGACATCATGTGCATTCATCATCCTCATAAATTTTTCTTTTTTTGCATTCACAGGAATCTTAAAATTTTACAAAAATAAAGGGATTAAATCAAAGGACAATGGAAGTTGGAAAAAGGAGAACTCTCCCCATTAGAGTAAGGATATTAGATATAAAAATCCTAAAGACTTATGCTGCTGAGTTACCTAAGGAAAGAAGGAAGCCTATAATTCGTAGGTATGGAGATATACTGGATCTTGTTCTCATTCCTATGCAAGAGGAGGGCCTAACTGCCTTGGCCCAATTTTATGATCCTGAGTTAAGGTGCTTTCAATTTAGAGACTTCCAAATGGTTCCCACTCTGGAAGAAGTTCGTAGGATACTTGATCTCCCTAAAAGTAATAAAGGTTCATTCAAGGCATTGGGATATAGTCCTTCATTTAAAGAAATGGCAAGCTGTCTTTATATCCGTGAAGAAAACCTACGAGATAATTTGAAGACTAAAGAAGACTTCCATGGGTTTCCTAAATGGTTCCTAGAAAATAAAGCTAGTCACTTCGCGGCTCGCAAAAATTGGGTAGCCATGGACACCATCATGGTACTACTTATCTTTGGGTTAGTTCTATTCCCAAGTGCTAAGAACTTCGTAGATATCGCCGCTATCAATCTATTTCTGGCTGTGACTCTTGGAGAAGAAGACTCTTCAACGGCTCTCCTTGTGGATATATACTTTACTCTTCATTGCAAATTTGATAAAAAGGGAGGGGCTATGCTATGTTGCCCTCAATTACTGTACAAGTGGTTATGCTCCCATCTAGTGAGGGACATAGGGGATATGAGACAAATGAAAGTTAATGATTGGTCCCAATATCTGGTATCCCTCGTTGGTAATGACATCCTATGGTTCCCTCAAATACTCCAAAGAGATGATGTGATCTTAAGTTGTGGAGATTTTCCAAATGTACACTTGATTGGTTCAAGAGGGTGCATAAGTTATAACCCTATTTTGGCAATGAGGCAATTGGGGCATCCTTTGGCCTACAAGCTCGAGGATAGATTGTTAGAAGGTTTCGTCCTACAAAACATAAACAGGAATCATCCCGATGTTCTAAATATTGCTCAAGCTTGGAGGCAAAGCATTAAAGGGAAGGCAAGTCTTAAAAGACCAAGGGGAGAATCTAGGGTACCATATGGGCAATGGATGAAAGAAAGGGTGAGCATAATAAAGTTTCCTTTTACTCTAGATCGTCCTGTTAATCCAAGGGTTTCTCTACCTACGGTGATCTCCTTTGACGAAAGCGAAAGACTCAAAGAGACTATCTTACAATTGAAAAAAGAGAAAGAAGAGTGGGAAGGTAAATTTTACCAAGCCACTAGTGAAAGTAGTTAACTAAGAAGAAGTCTCACTAAGGTTATGGAACAATCAAGGATCAACCAAGGGATAGCCCAAATGGAAGAGGAGAAGAAGGACCAAGCTTATGCCAACCTTCAAGCTGTGAGCTCAAGTCTCAAGACTCATAAGGATGACTTAGATAGGGCTTGGCGCCAAAGGGATGAATGGAGGGACCTTTGGATGTCATCAACACAAAGAGGGGTCAAAGAGGAATATGATAGGCGTATCCACCACTTAGAAGCCGAAGTTCAAAGTTTGGCTAACGCTCTTCTCAGATCTAAAAGACAAACCTTAGATGCAATTGTACGATTGAGATCTACCAAGGAACTTCTTGCCATACGGCCAGAGGGTTGGTTAGAAACTCAAGAAGAGAACCATGAGATTAGAAGGCTATAGGGGGAGCTTCAAGATTCCTACAAAGAACTTATGGAGTGGGGCACTTACGTCGAGGCACGTAATCAACAATTGGAGCAAACTGCTGAAGAGGACTTGGAGATCATGGAAAAGTTACAAAGGGATGAGGCATATTATAGAGAAAGGTATCTGAAGTTGGTCTTACTATCCAACGATCTCATCCACGAGATCCCTCGAAGTTTAAAGGAGGCTGAGTACATGGCTGATATCTTCAAGCCGGTCAAAGAGATTACTGATTTCCTTACACTTTTTCGTGTGATGGTAGAGGATTTTAGGGCTAGGATTAGGAGGAGGATTTAGCTTTTCCATGTAATGACTCCTTACATTTACTTTTTGTTACGAATAATTCAAGGGTTTATCCCTTGTTTGGTTTTCCTTATGTAATAAATGGGGCTTCGACCCTAGTACTTTCTTTCCATTAATAAAAGTATTTGCTTTCCATTATCCTTGGCTTTAATCTTAATAAATGAAAAGTTTAAGATTCCTGAATTAAAAATAATTTTTGCATACTCATACATTCATGCATGCATAACAAAAAAAACATCAAACGGAAATCATTTTTTTATATATCTCTTCTCTCAGAATCATCGCAACAACCTGACTTCTCGACCTAACACCCACGCTCACCAAAAGAAAGCCATGGGGCAAATGGAACTGAATCACGCTACTTTAAGAGGAGATGTGGATGTTGTCAAGGGAAATGTGGAGGAAATGAAGGACAAGATCGACCTCGCACTCAAGCTTACCAGAAGTAAGCCATGGGTCAATTGAAGAAGAATCAAGCAGTCCTTAAGGGAGATGTGGCCACTATCAAAGAAAATGATATGAAGGGAAAGATCGATCAACTAACTCTTGCTATTCACAACTTGATAGCTAGGGAAACTGAGGCTAGCCGATGAAGGGATAATCCTCCCCCTCCTCATGAGGATAATAACCCACTATGTAGTTATAACTTGGAGAATGAAGAAGCTCAGGAGGGTAAACAAAGGGTTAATGATCTACCTACTGAAGGAGTAATCCCACCACCTGTTCATAGTGGGACACCTAGACCTCCTTACACTTATGGTCCTCAGGCCAACCAGGATGATTGAGATCTCCAATACTAGTATAATATGGGAAATAACTCGTTACCGGGGCACGCTGGGGCAATTGTCAATGCCATTGAAGGGATAGAAGATAATTTCCTAATCAAGAGGGGAGACATGACAGACTAGGGCAATTTGTGGGATGAAGGATTTGTTCGGGTTGGGTTACAAACCGGCCAATCAAGGGATTCAGAGGGTTCACAAGCAAAGGAAGTTTCCTCCTATCAACGAAACTTTCCATAGTGCTGGGGTCGAAAGTCAAATGGCTGCAATAGAAGAGGATGATAAAGGGATATCCAACTTGGCGTGTCATTGCTCATCAGACACGATCCTCGACAATTGGAAAACTTTTGAGATTCCTGAGATGATTTCTATTTCAAAGTAATTTTCTTTTTCAAGCAAGGGCTACCCTTTGTTTCTTTAGGGTTATTTTAACGATAAAATTGCATTTTGTTTTCAATCAAGATCTTATTTCTTTCATTTGTAATTATTTCAAAAAATGGCAAGACTTTTTTTTCAATAGTTTCATTTCAAATACTACCTATTCTAAATCGGGAATAATCAAAATACTTCTGCATGCGGATTTAAAAATAAACCTATTGAAAACAACGCCGGTATAATCCCTTATGACTTCGAATTATCGATTTACCAAGCGAAGGAGGGTGATGGGGACGATTGTGATCTTTCAGAGGAATTAGCCAGACTGTTTAAGGCAAAAAGGTAAAAGAAATACAACCTCACCAGGAACCAGTGGATGTGATCAATCTAGGGACTGAAGATAAAAATTGGGACTTCTTTGGACAGGGATATAAAATACAAATTAATCAAGGTATTACAAGGGTATACATATGTATTCAAACAATTCTTCCTGACCAAGAATACCCTACAAATGCTTCAAACAGGGATAAAAAAGACTCTCAGAAGATTGGTCGTCCGATTCTTTCTCAATGGGGATGTACTTTACAAAAGAAATCGGGATATGGTATTATTCAAGTGTCCAGAAGGATATGAAGCCAATGGGTATACAAGGGCTAAGGAAATTCTCTGAGCGGGATATTATTGGTTGACCATGAAATCAGACTGTTTCAAATCTGTCAAGAAGTACCACAAGTGCCAAATATATGCAGACAAAGTTCATGTGACACCAACTCATGTGAACATCATAACTGCTCCGGGGCCTTTCTTTATGTGGGGGATAGATATCATCGGGATGATTGAACCAAGGGCATCTAATGGACATCGTTTCATTTTGATTATTATTGACTACTTCACCAAATGGGTGGAAGCGGCCTCCTACAAGAATGTGACAGGGCAAGTAATAGTCTGATTCCTCAAAAAGGGAAATAATTTGTCGCTATGGGGTTTCTAAGAAAATTATCAGGGATAAGAGGCTTAATCTAAAAAAAGTAATGGATGAGCTATGTAGAAGCTTCAAGATTGAGCACCATAACTCTTCACCCTATCAATCAAAGATGAACGGCGCCATGGAAGTTGTTAATAAAAATACCAAGAAGATCGTCCAGAAAATGGGATATGGCACGGAAACAGTACTCCCGATTGAAGTGGAAATTCCGTCACTAAGGGTTATAATGGGAGCGAAACTAGATAAAGCATAATGGGTTCAAACCAGATATGACCAGCTAAACCTCATAAAAGATAAGTGCATGGCTACCATATGTCACGGTCAACTGTATCAAAGGGGGATTAAAAAGGCATTCAACAAGGAAGTTCGTCTACGCCTATTCAAAGAGGGAGACTTGGTGTTAAGGAAAATATTACCCATCCATAAAGATCCACGAGGAAAATGGACCCCAAACTATGAAGGGCCATATGTTGTGAAGAATGCCTTCTTTGGCAGAGCACTAATATTAACAACTATGGATGGAGCGGATTTACCACGACCGGTGAACTCCGATTCAGTCAAAAAATATTATGCCTAGAAAACGAGGATAAAAGCCCGCTAAGTCGAAAACCCAAAAGGGAGACTCAGGAAAAAATTAAGGCGTCTCGGTGGATTGAAAACTCTAAAGAGCAATCCAGGCAAAAATTAGGGACTTATGAAAAAATAAAACCCGATAAGTCGAAAAACCCGGAAGGGAGGCTTATGCAAAAAAGGGCATATCATCCCGGTGGACTAAGACTCTCAAAGAGCGGTCCAGGAAAAAATTAGGGATATCCAAAAGGCATATAACTGAAAGCACTCAAGTCACCCGTAACAGGAATTCAGAAGGGAGTGATCATTCCAGCTGTCATCTTCAGTAGCGAAGTTTCGTGATCTTGAAGACATTGGGATTATAACGGGGTTTAATAAATAGGGATATTAATGAATTTGCATTTTATTTCCATTTTTACATCTTTCTATATTTGCGGTAATCTCTCCTTATGGGAATTACTTTCCTAAGTACTTTCGCCCATTTTCGGGCTTATCATTAACAAAATTTACTTTTTCAAATCATCTTCTTTGTTCCTTAATAACTTTCCGCTTGATTACGAAGTGTTAATTAATTGTGAAATAAGGCATTGAAACATTGGGTTTAAAATTAAAAAAAGCTTTTTAAAAGGAAAATGGAGTTTACTTTGATTTCGAAATTGTTGAAGGGATCATACGTTTCCAAATCAAAAACAGGGTTTACAAAATAAGCAGTCACGAAAATGACCAACACGGGAGTTTCTGTAAACATTCTCAGGGATAAAGGATTATTGCAAATCAGGGATTGAGGAATTATGGATTATCACATCACAAGGATTACGGATATCAGGGATCATTATCAAGGAGTTAAGGGTTAGGGAGTCAGGATGTTACGAAAGCTTATTAAAACTGGGATATACATTACATAACATAAAAAGAGGCGTTAGCCGAAACTATGCATCATACATAATTAATGCATCACATACGCATACATGCATTCATAAACACGAACATGCATTCATGCATAAGGGTTTGGAAATTAATTCAATACAGGGTTGCCAAAGGTTGTCATCAACCAACTGGGTTATAAAAGGGTTCTATTCACAAGGATATTATCAAATGTACATAGGATGTTATCTAGGAGCTTTTACCGAAATTATATTAAGGGATCATTATCTAAGGATGTTATTTAGGGGTTACACCGGATTCGACCAATGGAATCTGTCAAAAGGATTCAATATGGTATTCAACAAGGGATTTACTAAAAGGGTTTTCATCAAGGGTTTTATCAAAGACTTATCCAGGGTTTGTCAAGTTTCATCAAAAGATTTTAAGGGATTTCATCAACAAGGGTTCTGTTGGAATTTTCTCAAGGGATTGCATTGTATTCCATCAACGGAATTTATCAAAGGGATATATCAAAAGAGGTTTTACCAAGGGATTTACCAAAGGGATTTCACCAAGAGGTGCTATCAAGGGATTTTCATCAAAAGGGGTTCTACCGTATGTCTATTCAAAGGGGTTATATCAGGGGTTTATCAACAGATTTGAAGGAAATTTTATCGGATTTTTATTTGAGGGGTTATATAGGATTCTACAAAAAGGGGTTCTACTGGATTTCTATCCAATGGATTTATGGGGTTCTACAAAAGGGGTTCTATCGGATGTTTCATCCAATGGGTTGAATATGGGATTCTAATAGGAAGTTAAGGGTTTCTATTCAAGGGTTTGTATCCAGAGTGATCAAGGTATCACTAAATTCCTATCCTATTCCAGTAACATGATCGGAGGATCATAGGAATCATAGGCAATGTTCACCTAGAGGGGTTGAAAGGGATAAGGGGTTCTATCAGGGATTGATAATGGGTTCTATAAAAGATTAATAAGGGGTTCCATCGGGTTTATATCCAGTCAAAAGTGGACAAGGGGTTCCATCGGGGTTTTATTAAATATTTCAGTCTGGAATTTTCGTCAAGGGGTTCAACCAGGGTTTTTACCAAATAATTTAGTTAGGGATTGATAAGGGGTTCCATCAGGTTTGTATTCAGTTAATAGTTGATTCCAGATGTTCCATCAGGATTGTATTCAGTCAAAAGTTGACATCAATGGGTTCCATGGGGGGTTTTATCAAGCCATTCAGTCAGGAATTATCATCAGGGGTTCCATCGGGTTTTTTTATCAAATCAGTTAAGTCTGGAATTGTCACAAGGGGTTCTACCGGGGTTTTATCTAAATAAAATAAGATAAGGGAATAATCGAAGCATCAGGGTTTGATCTGCTTTGGAGGCAGTGGGTTGTTTTCATCAAAATTTGGGGTCCTTTTATATTTAATCGTCTCCTCCTCGGAAGGAAGAAGGCTCGTCGACATCATCCGTCCGATTCGAAGTCGATTAAATAGGGGCAGCTGTCGTACCCTAAATTTTGACCACCTTCCATATGTTTTCTAATGCCACTTTATTTCGAATAAATAAAATGGCACAATTGGTAAAAGAGCATGTGTAAGGCCACAAGGTCTCGGGTTCGAATCCCACCTTCCCCACTTTTTAATGTTTTATTTATTTTTTCTTTACTACTAACTTTTTCTATTTTTATTTTTAATAAAAAATCATAAAAATATCATTTTTTATTATTTAATTTTTAATTTTCGTATTTATATTTAATGCATTTTTAAAAATATGATTTTTTCATTAAAATCATTATTTTATGGAAAAAATCTCAAAAAATCACAAAAATAAAATAAAATAAAATCTTTTTTAACATCATTATTAGGTTATTATTTTTATTTAAAATATATTCTTTATTTAAAATTCACCAAGACATGAATTCATCCAGATTCATTGGCTTGGGATCTAAGGAATGAATAAAATCAGGTCAGATTAAATCATTCCTAATTTAGATAATCACATTCAATTTCGGATCTAATTTTTTATCTATAAATAGAACCTCTTTTTCTCATATTTTCCTCACCCACTATTCACATATTCAATCCCCAAAGTTGTTGTTCTTCACACTGAAGAACAACAACAAATAAACCCTAGCCTCTAACAGCAAGCTGACCAAGAAAGATCAAAAGGGAGCAGCAAAGGATACGCGCAGAACGCAAAATAAGGTGGGAGAAAGGATAAAGAAAGGAGAGGAAGGGAAAGCAGCAGCTTAAGTGGGTCACGACACTCTAGGTTGGTGTCTTCAAACTTTTAGTTATCATTTCTATATATTTATTATCGAATTCCTGTTTGTAAAAATATATATGTTATTGCTTGTTTGTTTCGATTGATTGTTCAAATTTTGAGTTTTTGGGGTATTAATACTAGGGTACGGATTATTTTTAATAAAATGGTTAAAATAAAAAAAAATAAAAAAATATAACCATTTATTAATCTTTTCTTTTAAAATGAATATTGAAAAATAGAAAATAAAATAAATATGGATTATATTTTTTTAACTTTTACTATTCATGATTAGGAAATTTAATTGGGTTTAATAAAAATTAATTAATTAACATAATCAAGAATAAGGGGTTTAACCGTGTAATAAAATAAAATAATTTATTAGCTTATTATTATATTTTCTATAATAAAAAAATGTGGGTTTATTTAAACTTGTTATTTTTGGGTTTAATTTAAAATTTGGAATTTATTTATAAAAATTGGGTTTAATTTATATTTTAGAGTTTATTTATTTTGTACAATATAATTTTGGGGTTGTTATAATTTGATTTTTATCATAATAAAGTTTGGATTGATTTATACAAATTTGGAGTTTTATTTTGGGTATTATAATAAATAGGGGCTCATTTATATAAATTTATAATTTGGGGTTATTATAACTTATCTATCTTTATAGGTATTAATTTGGGTTTATTTATTTTTATAAATAATAAATTTTGAATTTATCATTTAAATTTGGGATTGTTATAATTCGGTGGATTTATTTATATTAATATAAATTTTGGGGTTTATTATATTTTATTTTGGGTTTATAAATTGGGGTTTATTTACATAAATATAAGGTTTTTATAATATAATTTTGGGATTTTATATGATTGGAATTAAAAAATAAGGGATTGTTCTATTTTTTTTGGGTCTTTAAGATGATAATTACATTTATTTTAATTTTTAAGAAGGGATTAATGTTTTTTTATTAGTTTAATGCTAATTTAAAATTAGGGATTTCATTAATGGATATTAAAATCATTTCTGGGAGTGAATTTATTGTTATTTTCTAAAGGGGTTTCAATATGGGATATTAAAATTATTTTTATTACTAAATGGAGCTAATTATTTTGGGATTGAATTTATTTTAATTTTTTAAAGGAGATTAAATTTATTTTATTAAAAGGAATTAATTTATGTTGGGATTGAATTTATTTATTTTATGGGATATTAGGGATAATTGGGATAAAAATTTGGTATAACACTCTTGATATCCGAGAGTATAAATAAATGGATTAGGATTTTGGGATAAAACTCTTAGGTTCCAAGAGTATAAATATAGGCCAAGGGATTAGGATTTTGGGATAAAACTCTTAGGTTCCAAGAGTATAAATATAGGCCAAGGGATAAAACTCCTGATATCCGAGAGTATAAATAAAAGGATTAAGGGATAAAACTCTTCCGTCCGAGAGTATAAATAATGGATAGGGTTTTAAGGGATAGAACTCCTCATCTAGGAGTATAAACACTAGATTTATGGGATAGAACTCTTTATCCAAGAGTATAAATAGTGGATTGGGTTTTAGGGTTAGGTTTTAGGATTAGGAATGGGAATAGGATTACGGGGTAGGAATAGGGGAGGTGAACTACGGTTACTGTGATCCTTCATTTTGAGGGTACGTAGGCATAGGGTTGCAAACCAACCCTAGCGAGTATAATTAGGAAAAAACATAGGTTTTATTTTCATTTAGACAAACAAACATGCCCTAAACTCAAAGGTGGATCCCATTGAGTACAATGGAAGTAAGGGGTGCCTAACACCTTCCCTTTACTTAACCGACTCCCGAACCGTAGGAATCTCTACCTTAGGATAGGATATATAGGTTTATCATTATTTTCCTTTCAAAAATATGGTGGCGAATCGATATTTTTGCCAGCCGCGACACAAAGTATGTGGTCATAATTTATCCTCTTTGAATCTTCTTGTATGATGCTTTAATGGAGTTTTTAACTATGGATTCATGATCTACGTTTTGTGGGCTTCAATTTGGACTATTATTTCGTAAAAAACGGTTAAGATTTGAGTGAGTAAAATGTTGGTGAAGTTTGCTATTTCCTCTTGTGTTTTGCACATGAAAGCTTAGCCATGGAGGAAGAACACGTTTTGCTGCATGAATGCTTGGAGGAGACGACCATGTGTCATCCTCTCATTCGTTATGGCCTGTTTTGTCCTTATCCTTATTAAGTTAAAACGTGACCTATTGATGCAAGGTTCTAATGCCATGTAACATTTTATTCTTTTCTCTTAATACTGAAGAATAATAAGTAATGGCATGTGATTATGTGGTAGCATGAAATATTCGTGGTCGTTGATCTCATCCTACGCGTGAGAGGACGCCACCTCATTAATGACGCATGCCCCTCCCACATGACTTCATTTTCCACTTTTCCCTTGTCTTTTTTGGCTGATGTTCATGATTCAAGAGCACTTTTTTGTGCTCATTGGGCCTAGGCGAATTAATATTCGCACCTTTGCCTCCTGAGCCCAAGTGGAATTCAACTAGGAGTTTACTTGTGTAGCACCCCCCAAGTTCTTCCATGTTTTTTTTATTTGTTTTTTCTGAATGCGTGCAAAAAACCCTTTTTTAAAAATAGCAAATATTTTCATAAAATCCTGAAAAAATTTATGGAGATACCTGAGGATTTTAATTAATTTTTAATAAATTTTATTTACACTTTTGGGTCAACTTAGTGTTTTTTCTCAATTTCTAACTATGATGTGTTCATTTTGAGATACCTTGTAATGCAAGCCATAGAAAGGGACCTTCCTCTAATGTTTTGAGCCTGATTTTTGGTGTGCAATTAGAACTTGGATTTCTTAACATGTTGATTTTTTATTGGTGCATTATCCATGAATTTTGGAATGCTTTTGAATTTCATCTTTTGATCTTTGCTTTAGATGATCATCCTTGACATGTGCTTGATGTTTGCAATTAATTTAATATTTTTGATGCATGATTTGGATCCAATCTTTTGTATGTGATCACTCATTGGACTTAATATGACATGGTTGATTGTTCATAATTTTCAAATACCTTTTGCTAATTTTCATCAATTTTCCAATGTGAACCTTTCATGTGGATACATGCCTAGAACTAGGTTTTGTTTAATACTTGTGTGTGTCTACCTTAGGCCAACTTTGGGGATGTGATTGAGCACATTCATGGTGATGTTTAGAGGCATAATTGAGATGCTTAGATTTTATTTCTTGATCATGAATTACATGCTTTGTATGAACCTAATTGGATGCTCGATGCTACTTGATACTTGCCTAGGTTTATTGACTTGATCATGCCTTCACGCCACCCTCCATTAGGGATACTTTGTGCACTCTTTCATGTATGTTTTAGCATAATATAGGGCCTGCCCACATGGACTCTCATGCCATTTCACATGCCTTAAATGATGCTTATCTTTGTGTGAATGCAAACTTGAATTGTACTTCCATATTGCCTATTTCTTTGCTCTCACTCACTTGTCATCTTTGCACAATTGTTTTTGGGGTTCAATTAGGACATATTATAGGTCATTCACTTCTTACTTGTATGCTTTGACCTTACATTTCCATGCTATTTCATTCCTTTTACTTGAATGACAAGATACATGCTTATAGGAAAATGTTTAGGTGATTTGTTTGCCTAACTTGAATGGACTTTGGAGAGGATATTTGTTGCAAACTTGTGTGACATTTCAACATTTATTTCAAGAATTTACACTTGCTATTTCACTTCTGACCTTGGACTTCATATACCAATTTAGTGGTTGCTTAATCATGGTTTGATTCATGAACAATTGAAACATGTCTTAGTTGCTTTCTTTGCTTAGAATTGCCTAACTTCTTGAATGCTAATTGGTGTGGATCCCATGATGACTTGTTGACATTTCAAACATCATTTATATGTCATTTATCACTACCTCTTGTACTTAGGTACACATTTAACATGATTTGGATTCACTTTCCTTGCTTGCCACTTAACATGATTTTGTGGAATTGTGTGGATGATAGTTTGACAGTTGTTTGTATTGTCTTTAAATATTGGTTTGCCATGATGACATAAATGATAACTTGAAATGTTTACACATTGAATAACATGATTCAATTCTGACCTTAGGCTTTCACGGATTCCTTTCACACTTGTTTGTTCATCATCTTTTCATAATTGTCCAAAACATGCTTAAGATAAGATCTTTGTGCATAACTTGCAAATCATTTGAACATGGCCTAAAGTGCATTTCATAATCAATCCTCAATGCTTCAAGCATTCACTTGACTTGTTTCCATGATGTATGTTGCTTATCCATGGCTTGATCCCACTTGTGTTAACTTTGAGAAGTTTGTTTGGCATTGCTTGTAAGTGATACATGTTTAGGTGATGGCATAAGACAAAACTTGGCACTTTTGCATGCTCCCTTAGGACATTGACTTAGACAAGATAGAGTAGGGTTTTCTACTGCCCCTAGTAGGAACTCATACCTTTAGGACACTTCTAACTTTGGTTGTTGTTGGATATTCATCTTAGTGTTGTCTTAGGACTTTAACATAGCCATAATTGCATGTTTGCACACTTTGCTTTCAACCATTCATTAGTTAAGCTTGGCTTGGAGATGTTAAATTGCTTATGATACTTTACATGTTTTCTTACACTTGCATGATTCCTTTTCTTCTCACTTCTTATTCACTTATCTCTTTTGTAATTGTTTAGAATAATGTTTACTTGTGTTGATTCGCATGATCCCTTAGGATTCCTAGCTCCACTTAATTTCCGATTAAGTTGGAGGTATAAGAGACATTAGGCTAGCAATCCATGTATGATAACAAGTAGGATAGTCCCCTCATAAACTCAACTATAGGTCCACCATTGCATGATAACATTAGGACCTAGTTTCCCTTAGTTGTTCTCTTTCAACCTTTAAGTCTCTCTTCTCTCGTCTCTAAAGAAAATTAAAACAATTAATAACTATCGTATGTGGAGTGCACCACGAGCCTTAAGCACATGGGAAATGATTAGTGAAGGTCTCCTTTACTATTCTAGGGTACTTTGCAAATGTTCCGTTGGGAGCGACCTTGTAAAGTATTCACTCCTATGTCATAGTCTTTAGCACGAAACATACCACAAATAATCAATCAAAACACTTTCTTCTAAAAAAAACAAACATTCGTCTTCCTTCGGAATTCTCTTCTCATCTCCCTCACCCTCATCGTAAAGGATACGTCATTTCTGTTCTACCGCAAACAGGTAAATGCGTAAGTCTCCACGCAACGAGCGGCAACACCTAAACTGCTGGAACGCAAATGTTAACGTTATCCATTTAAAAAACACAAAACAAACAAAGACCCCGTAGGTCGAACTACGACTGCTCTGATTTCCTCTTTCTTGTTAGATTGAGGATAAGTAGGCACGAGACGACGATGTCTTGGCGAGCAACCTTCCCCCACAATCCCGACGTTGACTCTGACTTTCCCGCTCCCGAGAGAATATGTAGGCCTAGGACGGAGATGTCCTATCGAGTCACTTTTCTTTTCTTTTCCCGTTTTCCCCGTTTCTCATTCCCGTTCTGTTTAGTAGTTGAGCTTCAGATACCTACACCCTTTGATTGAAATAACAAGCGTGGATCCCATCGAGTACGATGGACACGAGGGGGTGCTAATACCTTCCTCTCGTGTAACCGAGTCCCAAACCCAGGCTATGGTTGGGATGACCATGTCTTTCCCTTTCTTGAGGTTTTCTTCGATCGTTTCCTTTCTCTGCGTCGGGATAAATAACGTTCGGTGGCGACTCTTCTGTCTTTTCCGCCGGTTGATTTTTACAGATGCGACAATACGCTTAACCCTTTTTACATGCATTCAACTAATTTGCCAAATGTTTGTGAACATAGTTTCTCATCTCTATTATCATTCATTCTCACAAAATTGTTCACCTCAAAAATGTTATCGTGGTATTTACCGTATTGATCATATTCATGCTACTCATGCTACCAATCAACACAATAAAATAAAAGTGATACTAGTGAATATCAACTTACAAGACTATGTCAAAATTTTGCTCATTGATAGATGAATATCTTAGATCTAAGATTTGAAAAGGTTTTGTCAAGACCCACAAATAAGAAATCAAAGACAACATCAATATTGAATCAAAACTAGTTCACAAACATAGATTAGATGAAATACATAAGGTATCAAAAGATTACATCCAAACCTAACAAGACATCGAAGCTTTTACCTTCTTCCCCTTAGGGTTTGTGTTTCTCTCTCTAAAATATGCTTTGAAATGAAGAAAGATAAAGTTCTATACTAAAAAATATACGTTATAAAACTTATCCTCTAAAAAGCAAGAGAAAGTACATATATAGTAAAACAAAAATCTGTCTTGTTCACCTAGTGAACACCCTCTTCGCACAGCGAAGTCCACTTTCAGGAACTTCAAGTGCCTCAGGAAGAGTTAAACTGCCCTTGGAAATATCTAAGTTCGCAGTCCAAACTCATTCTTCGCACAGCAAACTCCTTGGCTACAACTTCGCCCAGCGAACTTTGGGTCCTTTTCCTACTGCGTCTAATCTGGGATGGTTCACTGGGGCTTCGTTAGGAGCTCACACATCGAACATTAGTTTTGCCTTACCTACCGTTCGCACTGCGAACTTGCTGATTCTTATTCATTTCTTTGGCTTCCTTGTCCAATCCTTTGTATCTTAATCATTGATATTTTATGCCTAAATCCTTCACAATAACACACACATCAAGGAATCCAAAGGTATTTGCAATATAATTGAAGAATCACACATGAATATAGAATAAATCCATTAAAACACGAGAAATGAGTTGAAAAGTGCCAAGAAAGATGGTTTAATTTAAGTCAAAATTTGCACTTAACAAACTCTCCCCAACTAGATTTTTGTTTGTCCTAAAGCAAAGTATGCCCCTCATGAAAACAAGAGGATTTGCTCAAGCATAAGATTCAACCAAGAAAGGATTAACGATTCAAATTCAAACAATAGAGGTTTGCTCAAATAAGAGGATTTTCTCAAACATGAGAATGCGCACAAGCAATGTTCACCACTTAATAGAATCGAACAATGATAAAGAATTTAGTTCTAAAACAAATATCATGCAGTGTTTCAAATAACAACTAAATTCTCATATGTGAATCTCTCTAACACTCATCTTCAAAATAAGAATGAAGAAATTAACGCGTTAGCAACCGTGGGACAATTTCACTTTGTAGCACCCCAAAATTTGAGCTCCTTTTCTTAACTCTAACTGGCTTATGCTTCATTTCATTTTGCATCGTCAATTATTCATTTGCACTGGTCTTCTAAGACATGGGATTAGGAGTCTCTATGAGTTGGGGCTTCCTATTTGCCTTGAGATACTTTCATTCAAGTTTGGCAGAGGTATGAATTCTTATTGTCGTAATCATAGTTCATCAAGCGTCTGTAGCGAGCGATTTTGGACGCGGTTACGAAGCGCTATCGCTCTTTGGTGCCTACAGCTCGATTCATTTTTTATCCTATTAAAGCTGATGAAGGAAGGGAAATAGATGTCTCAAATTAACCCTGCTTGCAAACTGAGTTTAAACAGCGGTCTGTTAGGTTACAGATGCTAAAAAGATTCGGGGTCTCTATCGGGTTTATTTTTTTAAAATTGGTGGGAGGTTTAGATGTTAGGACGGATGCTTCTTGAGAGTATGGGATTTTGGGTTTTTGTTTAGTGTGCTCGCTAAGATTTTTTCTTTCAACCTTATGCCTACGTATTCCCGTTTACTGAAACAGGGAAATCAGAGCGTTCGTAGTTCCTCCTATTCTATGGGAGGAAATGGTTGTTTTGGTGTCTTCTTCAAAGCCCAAGACATGAATTGAAAGGTGATTTGTATCTTGTTCAAAGCCCAAGATGTGAAGCTAAAAGGGTGTTGACTTTAGAGAGAAATTTTCATCTCTAAAGAGGGGGTTGTATGTCACAACTGCTTATAAAGGAGAATTACTTTAATTGGGATGTGTGAATCCGGCAATGCCATAATTTCCTTTATAGGGGATTTTAACCTGAAGGAGAAGACTTTAACTCAGTGTAGAGCAATGCTATCTTTCCTTAGGAATTTCTCATGCTAAAAGAGGGACAGTGGCATGGATGTAGATGATCCAGAGGCTTACCGCTTACAGCGATTAGATGAAGGGGAAGGAGTTGTTGATGTTTGTATGTTGTGAACGAGGCACATTTTTGATGCTTAAAGGTTGATTGGATCAACCAGTGGTTTTCTTATACAAAGCCTAAGAGGAGGCTAATATGTGTTTCGTACAAAGCCCGAGAGAGAGGCTAAAAGGTTTTTTACTTGACGATAGAGTCTTTTGGTATCTCGTATAAAGCCCGAGATGAAGGCTATTTGACTCAACCAGAGAGTTTGTGTATCTCGTACAAAGCCCGAGATGGAGGCTAAAATTTGTTTGGCTCAATAAGAACCTTTTTGTATCTCGTATAAAGCCCGAGATGGAGGCGAAAGGGGTAATTGACTCAACGAGGGAGTCTCTTATGTGTCTCGTACAAAGCCCGAGAGAGAGGCTAAACGTTGTTTGACTCCGCTTGGGAGAATCATTATACAAAGCCCAAGAGGAGGCTATTGTAACTGTTTCAGTTGAGTGACAGGTCCAGTATACTGATTTTGAAAGAGAAAATCAGTTCTTATATGAGCAATGTTGTACTCAAGGCTTTGTTTCGAGGATCCGGGTTATTCCTGTTCTTTAAGGAAGTGGGAAATCCGAAGGGCATTGAGACTGTCCGAGTCTACGGGTTTTCTTCCTATTTAACGAAGGGGTCACTTGAGAATGTCTTTGAGACTCAAGGATATTAGACTGTCCGTGTCTAGAGTTTCATCTTTTGTAATATGCTTTAAGAAACAGTAGTAGACTCTTTGAAAGGACTGTTCTATGCAGATGATTAAGTTCTGTTCCTATACCTCTAGGAGGTCCTCGGGACAATTTGTACAAAGCCCAAGAGGAGGCTGGAAACTTTTAAGAAGCCGACGGGTCCTTGTAGGAAGCCCAAGAGGAGGATATCATTCCCGGAGGAAGAGATCATTATACGAAGCCTAAGAGGAGGCTATGAATACTTCTAAGAAGCCGGTGGGTCCTTGTACTAAGCTCAAGAGGAGGCGGGGTTGCTTTTAGGAAGCCTGTGGGTCCTTGTATGATGCCCAAGAGGAGACCGATGCTTTTAAGAAGCCGATGGGTCCCCAAACCCCGAGAAATTCAAGACAGGTTATTCACAAGGAATAGATCATGCCAGGAAAGTTCGAGAATTTGGAAGAAACTCAAATATGTTATTCACGGGGAATACATTCATCTCTGGGAGTAGAGTTTCTTGACAATTCCTAATGAGGACAGCCGAAGAGAAGACTGTATCTGGTGATCCTATTGGGGATCTAGTTGTCTATTTCTATGAATAAACGAAACGACTTTTCCTAGTTCTAAACGTAGTTGCCGGGGAAACTCTAAATATCTATACTATTATTACACAGTTGATATGAGTTTATGAAAGAGGACTTACAGCGAAACAGCTCCACAATACAGTATATGTATATGAAAGCGGTAAATGAAAGCATATAAACACTTACTCGATTGTAGAGCTTCCATGCTGTTTGGTTAGTTGTTCAACAAAGAAAGATTGAAAACAACAGTATATTCAAAATCAAAGGAGAAAGTGCTTTGAAAAAGAAAGATTTGGGGCTTAAAGCTCAAGGAGAGGCCCAGGTTTTTATCAGTGAGTGCACTGTTTGAATTTGTACAGAGGGACTTATACAAGTGACTGTGGCCCAGAAATTGTTTTCTGTACAAAGGGATTTGGGTCTTACACTCTCTCTAGAGGCCCAAAAAGTTTAAAGAAAAAGAGTGGGGCTTATAACACGAGGGTGGGCCCAATTGATTTTTCGTTAAAAATGGTGATCGCGCCGAGGTTTTCTTTTAACGTAGAGGGACTTATACAATATCTGAGGCCCAAAGTTGTTTTTGGTTAAAACGGGGTTAGGCCTTACACTCTAATAGAGGCCCAAAAGTTTTGAATGGGTCTTATAGCTCAAGGAGAGTCCCAAAAGGTATTTTTCAAAAGGTGATGATCGTGCCGTTTGTTTTTGACGGTATCGGGACTTATACAAGGTGGAAAAATATTTTAAATGTCAAAAACAATTAAAACATTAATTCTTTGCAAAAATATCAATTATATAAAATAAATAATATTTTTGGGATTTTTTGGGAAAATAAAATATTTTAACATTTTTGTGAATTATTAAAAAAAGAACCAACTCAAAATCATTAAAACTCAGAGAGAAATTAATTTTTGAATCAATTAAATAAAACCAGAAAATTCAAATATTTGAATTTTCAAAAAATGGCGCCAAGAACACGCGCGTGTTCTAGATTTGCCCAGATTTGCATTTTCTCTCCAATCTCACTGAATACTTGATCATATCATGTAATCAACATACCAATCAACTCGTTTCAGCCTCACGATCATGTCTATGACAATTAATTTCATTTAAATTAAGAATAAAACAAGAAATCACGAAAAATCCTCAAGAACCCTAATTTCTGCATGAAGGCTAGGATTTTTGATACACGATTCAAACAATGCAATTAATTGAGGGGAAACATTCCATGCATGATTATGAACATATGGCCAAATTATTGTGCAGCAAAAATTACATGGATCATAGAGTTAGAAGAGCTCATGCTTACCACTTGCAGCTGGTGATCGTGATTTGTGTTGGAGGTGTTACAGCTAGGTTCCAATGATCTGGATAGCTTCCCTAGGTGCCATGGAGTGTGTATGAATGCTTGAAATGGATTGAAATGATCTGGAACTTGAGATGGTACCCCAACTGCAAATCTGTCAAGAACTTGAGCAATCGGCTGGTGATTTTGTGAAATATGTGTTCCAGATGTTATGTGAGTGTTTGGATCACTTCTATATGATGTATATGAGGTGTGTGTGTGATTGGTTTGATTGGAAAAGCTCTCAAACTCAAAACCCGATAGTGACTTGCTTTGGAAGGCAAAATTGGAGTGAAAGAAGAGATTTTGAGGAAAGCATCTGTTTGATGGCTTTGGTGTACTCAAACTTATCACAATTGAGCTCTATTTATAGTAGAGCAAGTTTGTTTTGCAAGGAATAGTGAATGGCAACTGCTGAGTAGGTTTGGCCAATGTTGGCAAATGAAAATCCAAGTCTCCTCTAGCCATTGACTAAAGGTTAGGGCACAGGCTGTTGGTCCCCTTGGTCTTGGATAAGTCTTGACTGAATTCAGTTGAGAATGGCTCAGTCCATGCCACCTTGATGCTTCCATTGAATGCTCCAATCCAAAATTGGAGTCTTGTCCCTATTTTGGCAATTCTAGGTTCAACATGCTATTTCTTGTTCCAAAGACTTTGGAGGCTTGGCTCAGTGATTGTCCCCTTTAGATTCAATCCTCAGAGGTGTCCAAGTGGATAGGAGCATTTGGATTTGGCTAATTTTGGAAAATCGACCAAAAGTGTAAAAATCTGCCTTGCCTTGGCAGATTTCAGCAAGGCAACTTGCCAATATCATATTTCATGAGTCAAATTGAATTTGGTAATGTTCTTGGCCATTTTGGAAAGTCCTTACATGATACAACAACTGTTTGAACATGTTTGGTTTTGATCTCTTTTGAATCCAAGTGAAAAATCCCCCTACATTTGGCAAAAAGTAAGGTAAAATCTGACTTAGTGAAATTTTCACTAAGTGTTGGAACAAAGTGACTTTTCTTGATTTTGATCACTCCATAACTCAAAATCCATGAGGAATTTGAACATAGGTCAGTATGAAGCTTTTGTAGAGGGAAATGAGATCTACAAATCAAGCTTTGAATGGGGAACAATGGCCTTGTGGTTTAGGAGTTATGGTCCTCCAAAGTTGGCACATTAGTGTCACTTTTTCCATAACTTAGAAATTTTTCTAAGTTTTTATGGTTACCCCTTTTACAAGTTATCCCACTTTCTTTGATTTTTCTTGATGAATGATGATTCAAATCATACATTAACATCATTTTAGGGTTAAAAATCCATTTTGGTGAAAAATCTCAAAAAGTCAAAGTTGACTTTTGTGCACAGTTGACTTTTTATCAGATGAATTCCAAACTGTGCAATTCTTCATGAAATCATGTCCTTGACCTAAATCAAACTTGATGGACATGTTCCATGGGTGTCACAGGGTATATTGAATCATGTCTTAGGGCTTGGGAGTATGTCCTGGTCAAAAGTCAAAGTTACAGTTGACTTTCCTCGCGAAACCCTAATTGTGGTGCAGATGAAATTGAGACTTGTTGCTCAAGCTTCTTGGATTAATCCATTGTTCCAAATGGATCAATATAGTTCATTAGAGACCCTCAAACCCTCTCTTGAGGTCTTGGCTCATGATTTGTCGCAAAAGTCAACTTAGGGGTGAATTAGGTCAAGAAACCCTAATTCCTGATCTTTGATGAATGCATCCCCTGAGGCAAAATTGACTTGATGATTGGGTCCATGAGGTCCCATGAAGTATATTAGGTAATGTTTTGGATCATTGGCTTGTGCCCAAATGAAAAATTTCCATCTGGAGGCCCTGGTCGACCAAAACCCTAATTTGGTGACATTGTCGATCTTGAGACTTGATCCACCTATAAGGGAGCAGCCTTGTGCTTGATCCTTGAAGTGGGAGTCCTTTTGATCCATTGTGGATGCTTGAGAGGTTAGACAAGCTGAAGATCATGTCATTCCTTGATTGATCCTTTGTCTAAGGCTCTGAGAGGGCTTGAAACCCTAATTTTGATTGTAGTGGATGCTCACCAATCTTTAGGGAGACTGATGAAGTATGATGGTTCCTCCATATTGTGATGATGATTTTAAAAATGATGGGAAATCTTAGTGGTCAAAATTTGGGGTATGACAGATGCCCCTATTTAATCTTCTTGGACCCGAAGGTGTGAATGACGAAAGTGTTCGGGCATTCGGGGTGCAAGAGGATTAAATATCGGAATACCCGAAATTTTGATGGTGGTTATGAATGGTAGCTTACGCATTCATCTTCTTTAGCTAAGGGATGATGCTTAGAAAAGGTAAACTTCCCCTCGATCCTGGTCTTCAGCCAAGGAGCTGGTCTCAGTTTCCTTTTGGGATAAACCTCCCCTCGATCCTGGTTTCCTACCAAGGAACTGGTCTTAGTTTCTCTTGTTAACTTCCCCTCGATCCTGGTTTCCTACCAAGGAATTGGTCTTAGTTTCTGATTTAAACTTCCCCTCGATCCTGGTTTCCTACCGAGGAACTGGTCTCAGTTTCTGATGTAAACTTCCCCTCGATCCTGGTTTTCTACCGAGGAATTGGTCTCAGTTTCTGATGTAAACTTCCCCTCCATCCTGGTTTCCTACCTAGGAACTGGTCTCAGTTTCTTTTGTCAATAAGCTTCATTGATAAGGGACGCTATTCGTAGCGGTTTTCCTCAAACTTCTCGCCGAATTTTCCTGGGGAGATGCCATTTGATGGAGAAAAACAAAAAATTTGATGTCAGACCTGCTGGTGAACCCAGTTATCTGAGTTGTAGAGTTGCACAAACTTCTCTGTTGGAGACGCGATTTGCCGACTCTATTTGGGGAAAACGAGTCTCTTGAGAGGCTGCATCTGCGTGGGATGTTACATCATACTTTTCTTGGGATCTTCCCGGAGAAATGCCATATGATGGGGTCCAATTTTGAGGTGCCGAGGGCCTTTTCATCAGTGACCTTTTCGGAGCGAACTAGCATGCTGCCGAATCTCTGATTACGTGGCTTTCTCTGTGGATTTTCCTTAATCCGGGAAAGCAAGGTTATCAACTTCAATGGCGAAGAGTGATGCTGACTGAAAGTTCCTCTGGTTTTTCAGAGGTTCAAGTTATCAAAGTGGTCAAGGGCCAACTTCCTTCCAGAAATAAACTGGAGGCGAGGTTGTTCAAACGCAGCGTTTCCTGACGAGGCAAAACCTGACAACTCGATTGAGAGAACTTCTATCACTAGGGGACAAGACCGACTAGAGTGATAGTGATGCAATATGAAATGTGAATGCAAGTCAATAATGCATGATGTATGTATGTATATGCTGACAAAACTGACGCGACACACAAACTAAAAGATGAACACGACTGGATACTCGGCCATCGCGGGGCGGAGAAGTACCGTTGGTCCAATAAGTAGCAATTCTACCTTGCCTAGGAGAAGTAGTCCTCGCGGGGAACTAAGTTGGTCGGGCTTAGGAGATGAGAACTCGGCCGAGGCGTGTCAGACAAAACAAGGTCTCTGACACAGTTGATCCCTTCATTCAGGCGTACTGGGTTAGAAGGAGTACTTTGATTCTGCACTTTGAGGTTCGATTACTTCTGGAGAAGCGACCGATGTTCTTCTGATGTTCAACAGTCAAAAGAAATTGTCGTCTTTATTAAAAAGCAGAAAAAGTTTTAACAAGTAAATTCATTTTTGTTTTATTTCAAGAATCGTTAATCATGTTAAAATGTAGTTCTGTAAAGCTAAAACAAATAAGAATTACAAACAAAAGTACAAGGGCTCAAATTTTATTGATAAGATGGAGATCAGCCAAACGCGTGATTCCAAAGAGTATTTACAAAGTTTGAAAATGGTAATTTACAGGGAAAAGGGCTACGTTGAAACATAACGACCACTATCCTTCTACCAACTTTGAATTTGGGGCATCCTGAGCTTCTGTCGAAGATGACCTTGACTGGAGTTTTCTGACAGATGATGTAACTGCTGCTGCTGAGGGACTCGCCTCCGTTGAACATATTTACTTGCCATTATCCCTAACTTTTTCCTGGATTGTACTGTGATGTTTCCAATCCACCGGGATGATTTTTTTTCTCTGTCTCTAACTTTTGTCTGGACCGCCTTTTCGGGCTTTCAATCCACCGAGACGTATTTTTTTAGGCGAAGTATTTCTTGACTACATCAACATTTGTGGGGTAGGAAAATTCCTCTCCGTCCAAGGTTGCAAGTCTCAAGGCACCGCTTGAGAAAGCTTTCGTGACCACATAGGGGCCATCATAATTTGGGGTCCATTTTCCCCGAGAGTCAGTGAGAAACGATTGTATCTTCTTAAGCACGAGGTCCCCTTTCTTGAAGACGCGAGGTCGGACCTTTTTGTCGAACACCTTCTTCATTCTCTGCTGATACAACTGACCGTGGCATAGTGCCGTTATCCGCTTCTCTTCAATCAAATTCAGTTCGTCGTGTCGACTTT
This sequence comes from Lathyrus tuberosus, assembly GCA_022829125.1. Classification (NCBI taxonomy): domain Eukaryota; kingdom Viridiplantae; phylum Streptophyta; class Magnoliopsida; order Fabales; family Fabaceae; genus Lathyrus; species Lathyrus tuberosus. Next base: position 7,452,451 of record JALAZF010000101.1, on the reverse strand, counting down.
GACACCATTCAGCTTCGGTGAGCTTAGCTTCCATCAATACTCGGATTGATGGGATCTCTACTTCTATGGGGAGAACTGCTTCCATGCCATATACCAGAGAGAAAGGGGTTTCCCCTGTTGAAGTGCAGACAGATGTTCGATAACCGTGAAGTGCAAAGGGTAGCATTTCGTGCCAATCTTTGTAGGTTACAACCATCTTCTGAATAATCCTCTTGATGTTCTTATTAGCTGCTTCTACCGCTCCGTTCATCTTGGTGTAGCGAGCGATTTTGGACGCGGTTCTTAAGCACTGATCACTCTCTGCGGTTGAGTTTACTACAGGTCGATTCATTTTTTATCTTATTAAAGCTGATGAAGGAAAGGAAATAGATGTCTCCAATTAACCCTGCTTTGCATACTGAGTTTAAACAGCGGCCTGTTAGGTTACGAATGCTATCAATATGGGGGGGCCTTTGTACTGGTTATTTGTATTTTCGCCAATACGGTTTTCTTTTTCTCTTTCTAGGACTTTCTGGCGGGGAACAAGGATTAGGATGTTAGGACTGATGCTTTTGATAGATACATGGGAGTATGGGATTTTGGGTTTTTGTTTAGTGTGCTCGCTAAGATTTTTCTTTCAATCTTATGCCTACGTATTCCCGTTTACCGAAACAGGGAAATCAGAGCGTTCGTAGTTCCTCCTATTCTATGGGAGGAAATGGTTGTTTTGGTGTCTTGTTCAAAGCCCAAGATGTGAAGCGAAAAGGTGGTTTGTATCTTGTTCAAAGCCCAAGATTTGAAGCTAAAAAGTCTATTTGTATCTTGTTCAAAGCCCAACATATGAAGCTAAAGGTGTTGACTTTTAGAGAGAGTTTGTCATCTTTAAAGAGGTCTGTTTGTCACAATTGTTGAGTGACTGACTGTAAAGGAGGATTACTTTAACCGGGATACGCGGATCCGAAAATGCCATAATTTCCTTTATAGGGAATTTAACTTGAAGGAGAAGACTTTAACTCAGTGTAGAGCAATGCCATCTTTCCTTAGGAATTTCTCATACTAAAAGATGGACAGTGGCATGGATGTAGATGATCCTGAGGCTTGCAGCTTACAGCAATTAGCTGAAGGGGAAAGAGTTGTTGATTTTTGTGTACTGTGAACGAGGCACAGTTTTGATGGTAAAAGGTTAATTGGATTAACTAGTGGTTTTCTTATACAAAGCCTAAGAGGAGGCTGAAAGGTGTCTCGTACAAAGCCCGAGAAAGACGCTAAAAGGTTTTGACTCAACGAGGGAATCTTCTGGTATCTCGTATAAAGCCCGAGATGGAGGCTATTTGACTCAACAAGAAAGTTTTTTGTATCTTGTACGAAGCCCGAGATGGAGCCTGTTGTTTGTTTGGCTCAATAAGAACCTTTTTGTATCACGTATAAAGCCCGAGATGGAGGCGAAAGGGGTGATTGACTCAACGAAGGAGTCTCTTATGTGTCTCGTACAAAGCCCGAGAGAGAGGCTAAAAGTTGTTTCAGTTAAGTGACAGGTCCAGTATACTGATTTTGAAAGAGAAAATCAGTTCTTATATGAGCAACACTGTACTTGAGGATTTGATTCAAGGATCCGAGTTATTCCTGTTCTTTAAGGAAGTGGGAAATCCGAAGGGTATTGAGACTATCCGAGTCTACGGGTTTTCTTCCTATTTAATGAAGGGGTCACTTGAGAATGTCTTTGAGACTCAAGGAGATTAGACTGTCCAAGTCTAGAGTGTCATCTTTTGTACCATACTCTGAGAAACAGTAGTAGACTCTATGAAAGGACCGTTCTATTAAGATGACTAAGTTCTGTTCCTATACCTCTAGGAGGTCGTCGGGATAATTTGTACGAAGCCCAAGAGGAGGCTAGAAACCTTTAAGAAGCCGATCGGTCCTTGTACGAAGCCCAAGAGGAGGCTATCATTCCCGGAGGAAGAGATCATTATACTAAGCCTAAGAGGAGGCTGTGAATACTTCTAAGAAGCCGTAGGGTCCTTGTACTAAGCCCAAGAGGAGGCGGGGATGCTTTTAGGAAGCCTGTGGGTCCTTGTATAATACCCAAGAGGAGGCGGATGCTTTTAAGAAGTCGATGGGTCCCCAAACCCTGAGAAATTCAAGGCAAGCTATTCACAAGGAATAGATCAAGTCAGGAAAGTCCGAGAATTTGGAAGAAACTCAAGAAATGCCATTCACGGAGAAAAGATCATCTCTGGGGAGTAGAGTTTCTTTGACAACTGCTTTTAAGAAGCCTGTGGGTCCCCAAACCCCGAGAAGTTCAAGACATGCCATTCACCTAGAATAGATCAAGCTAGGAAAGTCTGAGAATTTGGATGAAACTCAAGAGATGCCATTCACGGAGAAAAGATCATCTCTGGGGAATAGAGTTTCTTTGACAACTTCTATAAGTGACAGTCTATGAAAGGGTTCACAGAGAATGCTGCCTTTCATGTCTCCATATTATTTAACCCCAAGAGGAGGGAAGACTGTGTCTGGTAATCCTATGGGGATCTAGTTTAGACTATTTCTAAGAGTGATCAACGGGCTTAATGCTAGACATAGTTGCCGGGGAAACTCTAAATATCTATACTATTATTACACAGTTGATATGAGTTTATGAAAGAAGACTTACAGTGAAATAGCCCCACAATACAATTATATGTATACGAAAGCGGTAAATGAAAGCAATAACCACTTACTCGGTTGTAGAGCTTCCATGCTGTTTGGTTAGTTGTTCAACAAAGACAGATTGAAAACAACAGTATATTCAAAATCAAAGGAGAAAGTGCTTTGAAAAAGAAAGATTTGGGGCTTACAGCTCAAGGAGAGGCCCAGGGTTTTACCAGTGAGCGCACTGTTTGAATTTGTACAGAGGGACTTATACAAGTGACTGTGGCCCAAAAATTGTTTTCTGTACAAAGGGATGGGTCTTACACTCTCTCAAGAGGCCCAAAAGGTTTAAAGAAAAAGAGTGGGGCTTATAACACGAGGGTAGGCCCAATTGATTTTTCCGTTTAAAATGGCGATCGCACCGAGGTTTTCTTTTAACGCGGAGGGACTTATACAATAAGTGAGGCCCAAAATGTTTTGGTTAAAAGGGGATTGGGTCTTACACTCTAATAGAGGCCCAAGTGTATTTTAAGAAAAGAAATGGGTCTTACTACTCGAGGGTAGGCCCAGTGTTATTTTTAAAAGGCGACGATCGTGCCGTTTGTTTTTTAAGGTATCGGGACTTATACAATACTGAGGCCCAAAAATGATTTGGTCAAAAAAGGATTGGGTCTTACACTCTATTAGAGGCCCAAAAGTGTTTTTAAAATGATTTATGAGGGATGAATTAATCCAAAAACCCTAATTTTTTTTCAAAAATGTATTTAATTGTATAAAAATTCAATTAAAATGATCAAAATTGTTTAACATATGAAAAACAAATTGTGATCTTGGATTAATGCTTCAAAAATTAAGTATTGACCACTTGCAGCTGGTGATCGTGATTTGTGTTGGAGGTGTTACAGCTAGGTTCCAATGATGTGGATAGCTTCCCTAGGTGCCAAGTGATGTGTCTGAGTGCATGGAATGGATTGAAATGGTTTGGAGTTGAAGATGGCACCTCAACTGCAAAACTGTCAAGAACTTGAGCAATTGGCTGGTGATTTTGTGAAATCTGTGTTCCAGATGTTATGTGAGTGTTTGGATCACCTCTATATGATGTATGTGAGGTGTGTGAGTGATTGGTTTGAGTGGAATTGCCCTCTAGCTCAAAACTCGATAGTTACCTTGCTAAGAAAGGCATTTTTGCCAAGAGAAAGAGATTTTGAGAAAGGCAAGTGTTGTAGGCCTTTGGTGTACTTAAACTAAACACAATTAAGCTCTATTTATAGTAGAGCAAGTTTGTTTTGCAAGGAATAGTGAATGGCAACTGCTAAGTAGGTTTGTTCAATGTTGGCCAATGGAAATGCAAGTCTCCTCTAGCCATTGACTAGAGGTTAGGGCACAGAGCTTTGGTTCCCTTGGTTTTGGATAAGTCTTGACTGATTTCAGATGAGAATGGCTCAGTCCATGCCACCTTGATGCTTCCATTAAATGCTTCAATCCAAATTTGGAGTCTTGTCCCTATTTTGGCCATTCTAGGTTCAACATGCTATTTCTTGTTCCATGGACTTTGGAGGCTTGGCTCAGTGATTGTCCCCTTTAGATTCAATCCTCAGATGTGTCCAAGTGGATAGGAGCATTTGAATTTGGCTGATTTTGGCAAATCGAGCAAAATTTCAAATTCTGCCTTGCCTTTGACAAATTTCAGCAAGGCAACTTGCCAATGTCATATCTCATGGTGTAAGTTGAATTTGGTAATGTTCTTGACCATTTTGGAAAGCGCTTACATGATACAACAACTGTTTGAACATGTTTGGTTTTGATCTCTTTTGAATCCAAGTGAAAAATCCCCCTACATTTGGCAAAAAGTAAGGCAAAATCAGACTTAGTGAAATTTTCACTAAGTGTTGGAACAAAGTGTTTTCTCTTGATTTTGATCACTCCATATCTCAAAATCCATGAGGAATTTGGACATAGGTCAGTATGAAGTGTTTGTAGAGGGCAATGAGATCTACAAATCAAGCTTTGAATGGGGCACAATGTCCTTGTGGTTTAGCAGTTATGGTCGTCCAAAGTTGGTGCATTAGTGGCACTTTTTCATGAATTAGAAAAATTTCTAAGTTTTATGGTTACCCCTTTTACAAGTTATCCAACTTTTCTTGATTTTTCTTGATGAATGATGATTCCAATCATACATTAACATCATTTAATTGTTAAAATCCATTTTGGTGAAAAATCTCAAAAAGTCAAAGTTGACTTTTGTGCACAGTTGACTTTTTATCCGATGAATTCCAAACTGTGCAATTCTTCAGGAAATCATGTCCTTGACCTAAATCAAACTTGATGGACATGTTCCATGGGTGGTATAGGGTATATTGATGCATGTCTTAGGGCTTGGGAGCTTGTCCTGGTCAAAAGTCAAAGTTACAGTTGACTTTTCTCATAAAACCCTAATTGTGGTCTAGATGAAATTGAGACTTGTTGCTCAAGCTTCTTGGATTAATCCATTGTTCCAAATGGATCAATATAGTTCATTAGAGACCCTCAAACCCTCTCTTGAGGTCTTGGCTCATGGTTTGTCCCAAAAGTCAACTTAGGGGTGAATTAGGTCAAGAAACCCTAATTCCTGATTTTTGATGAATGCATCCCCTGAGGTCAAATTGACTTGATAATTGGGTCCATGAGGTTCCATGGAGTATATTAGGTTATGTTTTGGATCTTTGGCTCATGCCCAGAGGAAATTTTCCATCTGGAGGCCCTGGCCGACCAAAACCCTAATTTGGTAACACTGGCGATCTTGAGACTTGATCCACCTATAAGGGAGCAGCCTTGTGCTTAATCCTTGAAGTGGGAGTCCTTTTGATCCATTGTGGATGTTTGAGAGGTTAGACAAGTTGAAGATCATGTCATTCCTTGATTGATCCTTTGTCTAAGTACTCAGAGAGGGCTTGAAACCCTAATTTTGATTGTAGTGGATGCTCACCCATCTTTGGGGAGACTGACGAAGTGTGATGGTTCCTCCATATTGTGATGATGATTTTCACAATGATGGGAAATCTTAGTGGTCAAAATTTGGGGTATGACAGATGCCCCTTTTTAATCTTCTTGGACACGAAGGTGTGAATGACGAAGGTATTCGGGCATTCGGGGTGCAAGAGGATTAAATATCGGAATACCCAAAATTTTGATGGTGGTTATGAATGGTAGCTTACACATTCATCTTCTTTTGCTAAGCAATGATGCTTAGCAAAGGTAAACTTCCCCTCGATCCTGGTCTTCAGCCAAGGAACTGGTCTAAGTTGCTGAATTAAACTTCCCCTCGATCCTGGTTACCTACCAAGGAACTGGTCTTAGTTTCTGATGTAAACTTCCCCTCGATCCTGGTTTCCTACCGAGGAACTGGTCTTAGTTTCTGATGTAAACTTCCCCTCGATCCTGGTTTCCTACACAGGAACTGGTCTTAGTTTCTTTTGTCAATAAACTTAATTGACAAGGGACGCTTTGCGTAGTGGTTTTCCTCAAACTTCTCGCCGAATTTTCCTGGGGAGATGCCATTTGACGGAAAAAGTATGATGCCAGACTTGTTGGGGAACCCACTCGTCTGAGTTGTAGAGTTGCACAAACTTCTCTGTTGGAGACGCCATTTGTTTCTACTGGGGGAAAGCAGCTCTCTTGAGATACTGTTGTCGCTTGGGATCTTACATCATACTTTTCTCGGGATCTTCCCAGAGAAATGCCATATGATGGGCTCCAATTTTGAGGTTTCGATGACCTTTTCATCAGCGATCTTTTCGGAGCGAAACTGGCGTGCTGCCAAATCTCTGATTAAGAGGCTTTCTCTCGGGATTTTCTTTAATCTGGGAAAACAAGGATATCATCTTCAATGGCGAAGAGTGATGTTAACTGAGGGCTTATCTGGTTTTTCAGAGGTTCAAGTTATCAAAGTGGTCGAGGACCCAACTTCAATCCAGAAATAAAACTGGACGAGAGAGAATGTTCAGACGCAGCGTTTCCTGACGAGGCAAGAACTGCCGACTCGGTTGAGATAACTTCTATCACTAGGGGACAAGACCTACTAGAGTGATAGTGATGCAATATGAAATATGAATGTAAATCAATAATGCATGATGTGTGTATGTTTATGCTGACAAAACCGACGCGACATACAAACTGGCAGGTGAACAAGACTGGATACTCGGCCATCGCGGGGCGACGAAGTACTGTTGGTTCAGAATAGCAATTCCACCTTGCTTAGGAGAGATAGTCCCTGTTGGGAGCTATGTTAATCGGGCTTAGGAGATAAGAACTCGGCCGAGGCGTGTCAGATAAAACAAGGTCTCTGACATAGTTGATCCCTTCATTCAGGCGTACTGGGTTAGAAGGAGTACTTTGATTCTGCATTTTGAAGTTCGCTTACTTCTGAAGAAGCGATTGATGTTCCTTTGATGTTCAACAGTCAAAAGAAATTGCCGACTTTATTTTAAAAGCAGAAAAAGTTTTAACAAGTAAATTCATTTTTTGTTTTATTTCAAGAATCGTTAATCATGAGGAATTTGGATCACTCCATATCTCAAAATCCATGAGGAATTTGGATATAGGCCAGTATGAAGTTTTTGTAGAGGGCAATGAGATCTACAAATCAAGCTTTGAATGGGGCACAATGGCCTTGTGGTTTAGCAGTTATGGTCGTCCAAAGTTGGTGCATTAGTGGCACTTTTTCATGAATTAGAAAAATTTCTAAGGTTTATGGTTACCCCTTTTACAAGTTATCCAACTTTTCTTGATTTTTCTTGATGAATGATGATTCCAATCATACATTAACATCATTTAATTGTTAAAAATCCATTTTGGTGAAAAATCTCAAAAAGTCAAAGTTGACTTTTGTGCACAGTTGACTTTTTATCCGATGAATTCCAAACTGTGCAATTCTTCAGGAAATCATGTCCTTGACCTAAATCAAACTTGATGGACATGTTCCATGGGTGGTATAGGGTATATTGATGCATGTCTTAGGGCTTGGGAGCTTGTCCTGGTCAAAAGTCAAAGTTACAGTTGACTTTTCTCATAAAACCCTAATTGTGGTCTAGATGAAATTGAGACTTGTTGCTCAAGCTTCTTGGATTAATCCATTGTTACAAATGGATCAATATAGTTCATTAGAGACCCTCAAACCCTCTCTTGAGGTCTTGGCTCATGGTTTGTCCCAAAAGTCAACTTAGGGGTGAATTAGGTCAAGAAACCCTAATTCCTGATTTTTGATGAATGCATCCCCTGAGGTCAAATTGACTTGATAATTGGGTCCATGAGGTTCCATGGAGTATATTAGGTTATGTTTTGGATCTTTGGCTCATGCCCAGAGGAAATTTTCCATCTGGAGGCCCTGGTCGACCAAAACCCTAATTTGGTAACACTGGCGATCTTGAGACTTGATCCACCTATAAGGGAGCAGCCTTGTGCTTAATCCTTGAAGTGGGAGTCCTTTTGATCCATTGTGGATGTTTGAGAGGTTAGACAAGTTGAAGATCATGTCATTCCTTGATTGATCCTTTGTCTAAGTACTCAGAGAGGGCTTGAAACCCTAATTTTGATTGTAGTGGATGCTCACCCATCTTTGGGGAGACTGACGAAGTGTGATGGTTCCTCCATATTGTGATGATGATTTTCACAATGATGGGAAATCTTAGTGGTCAAAATTTGGGGTATGACAGATGCCCCTTTTTAATCTTCTTAGACACGAAGGTGTGAATGACGAAGGTATTCGGGCATTCGGGGTGCAAGAGGATTAAATATCGGAATACCCAAAATTTTGATGGTGGTTATGAATGGTAGCTTACACATTCATCTTCTTTTGCTAAGCAATGATGCTTAGAAAAGGTAAACTTCCCCTCGATCCTGGTCTTCAGCCAAGGAACTGGTCTAAGTTGCTGAATTAAACTTCCCCTCGATCCTGGTTACCTACCAAGGAACTGGTCTTAGTTTCTGATGTAAACTTCCCCTCGATCCTGGTTTCCTACCGAGGAACTGGTCTTAGTTTCTGATGTAAACTTCCCCTCGATCCTGGTTTCCTACACAGGAACTGGTCTTAGTTTCTTTTGTCAATAAACTTAATTGACAAGGGACGCTTTGCGTAGTGGTTTTCCTCAAACTTCTCGCCGAATTTTCCTGGGGAGATGCCATTTGACGGAAAAAGTATGATGCCAGACTTGTTGGGGAACCCACTCGTCTGAGTTGTAGAGTTGCACAAACTTCTCTGTTGGAGACGCCATTTGTTTCTACTGGGGGAAAGCAGCTCTCTTGAGATACTGTTGTCGCTTGGGATCTTACATCATACTTTTCTCGGGATCTTCCCAGAGAAATGCCATATGATGGGCTCCAATTTTGAGGTTTCGATGACCTTTTCATCAGCGATCTTTTCGGAGCGAAACTGGCGTGCTGCCAAATCTCTGATTAAGAGGCTTTCTCTCGGGATTTTCTTTAATCTGGGAAAACAAGGATATCATCTTCAATGGCGAAGAGTGATGTTAACTGAGGGCTTATCTGGTTTTTCAGAGGTTCAAGTTATCAAAGTGGTCGAGGACCCAACTTCAATCCAGAAATAAAACTGGACGAGAGAGAATGTTCAGACGCAGCGTTTCCTGACGAGGCAAGAACTGCCGACTCGGTTGAGATAACTTCTATCACTAGGGGACAAGACCTACTAGAGTGATAGTGATGCAATATGAAATATGAATGTAAATCAATAATGCATGATGTGTGTATGTTTATGCTGACAAAACCGACGCGACATACAAACTGGCAGGTGAACAAGACTGGATACTCGGCCATCGCGGGGCGACGAAGTACTGTTGGTTCAGAATAGCAATTCCACCTTGCTTAGGAGAGATAGTCCCTGTTGGGAGCTATGTTAATCGGGCTTAGGAGATAAGAACTCGGCCGAGGCGTGTCAGATAAAACAAGGTCTCTGACATAGTTGATCCCTTCATTCAGGCGTACTGGGTTAGAAGGAGTACTTTGATTCTGCATTTTGAAGTTCGCTTACTTCTGAAGAAGCGATTGATGTTCCTTTGATGTTCAACAGTCAAAAGAAATTGCCGACTTTATTTTAAAAGCAGAAAAAGTTTTAACAAGTAAATTCATTTTTTGTTTTATTTCAAGAATCGTTAATCATGAGGAATTTGGATCACTCCATATCTCAAAATCCATGAGGAATTTGGATATAGGCCAGTATGAAGTTTTTGTAGAGGGCAATGAGATCTACAAATCAAGCTTTGAATGGGGCACAATGGCCTTGTGGTTTAGCAGTTATGGTCGTCCAAAGTTGGTGCATTAGTGGCACTTTTTCATGAATTAGAAAAATTTCTAAGGTTTATGGTTACCCCTTTTACAAGTTATCCAACTTTTCTTGATTTTTCTTGATGAATGATGATTCCAATCATACATTAACATCATTTAATTGTTAAAAATCCATTTTGGTGAAAAATCTCAAAAAGTCAAAGTTGACTTTTGTGCACAGTTGACTTTTTATCCGATGAATTCCAAACTGTGCAATTCTTCAGGAAATCATGTCCTTGACCTAAATCAAACTTGATGGACATGTTCCATGGGTGGTATAGGGTATATTGATGCATGTCTTAGGGCTTGGGAGCTTGTCCTGGTCAAAAGTCAAAGTTACAGTTGACTTTTCTCATAAAACCCTAATTGTGGTCTAGATGAAATTGAGACTTGTTGCTCAAGCTTCTTGGATTAATCCATTGTTACAAATGGATCAATATAGTTCATTAGAGACCCTCAAACCCTCTCTTGAGGTCTTGGCTCATGGTTTGTCCCAAAAGTCAACTTAGGGGTGAATTAGGTCAAGAAACCCTAATTCCTGATTTTTGATGAATGCATCCCCTGAGGTCAAATTGACTTGATAATTGGGTCCATGAGGTTCCATGGAGTATATTAGGTTATGTTTTGGATCTTTGGCTCATGCCCAGAGGAAATTTTCCATCTGGAGGCCCTGGTCGACCAAAACCCTAATTTGGTAACACTGGCGATCTTGAGACTTGATCCACCTATAAGGGAGCAGCCTTGTGCTTAATCCTTGAAGTGGGAGTCCTTTTGATCCATTGTGGATGTTTGAGAGGTTAGACAAGTTGAAGATCATGTCATTCCTTGATTGATCCTTTGTCTAAGTACTCAGAGAGGGCTTGAAACCCTAATTTTGATTGTAGTGGATGCTCACCCATCTTTGGGGAGACTGACGAAGTGTGATGGTTCCTCCATATTGTGATGATGATTTTCACAATGATGGGAAATCTTAGTGGTCAAAATTTGGGGTATGACAGATGCCCCTTTTTAATCTTCTTAGACACGAAGGTGTGAATGACGAAGGTATTCGGGCATTCGGGGTGCAAGAGGATTAAATATCGGAATACCCAAAATTTTGATGGTGGTTATGAATGGTAGCTTACACATTCATCTTCTTTTGCTAAGCAATGATGCTTAGAAAAGGTAAACTTCCCCTCGATCCTGGTCTTCAGCCAAGGAACTGGTCTAAGTTGCTGAATTAAACTTCCCCTCGATCCTGGTTACCTACCAAGGAACTGGTCTTAGTTTCTGATGTAAACTTCCCCTCGATCCTGGTTTCCTACCGAGGAACTGGTCTTAGTTTCTGATGTAAACTTCCCCTCGATCCTGGTTTCCTACACAGGAACTGGTCTTAGTTTCTTTTGTCAATAAACTTAATTGACAAGGGACGCTTTGCGTAGTGGTTTTCCTCAAACTTCTCGCCGAATTTTCCTGGGGAGATGCCATTTGACGGAAAAAGTATGATGCCAGACTTGCTGGGGAACCCACTCGTCTGAGTTGTAGAGTTGCACAAACTTCTCTGTTGGAGACGCCATTTGTTTCTACTGGGGGAAAGCAGCTCTCTTGAGATACTGCTGTCGCTTGGGATCTTACATCATACTTTTCTCGGGATCTTCCCAGAGAAATGCCATATGATGGGCTCCAATTTTGAGGTTTCGATGAACTTTTCATCAGCGATCTTTTCGGAGCGAAACTGGCGTGCTGCCAAATCTCTGATTAAGAGGCTTTCTCTCGGGATTTTCTTTAATCTGGGAAAACAAGGATATCATCTTCAATGGCGAAGAGTGATGTTAACTGAGGGCTTATCTGGTTTTTCAGAGGTTCAAGTTATCAAAGTGGTCGAGGACCCAACTTCAATCTAGAAATAAAACTGGACGAGAGAGAATGTTCAGACGCAGCGTTTCCTGACGAGGCAAGAACTGCCGACTCGGTTGAGATAACTTCTATCACTAGGGGACAAGACCTACTAGAGTGATAGTGATGCAATATGAAATATGAATGTAAATCAATAATGCATGATGTGTGTATGTTTATGCTGACAAAACCGACGCGACATACAAACTGGCAGGTGAACAAGACTGGATACTCGGCCATCGCGGGGCGACGAAGTACTGTTGGTTCAGAATAGCAATTCCACCTTGCTTAGGAGAGATAGTCCCTGTTGGGAGCTATGTTGGTCGGGCTTAGGAGATAAGAACTCGACCGAGGCGTGTCAGATAAAACAAGGTCTCTGACATAGTTGATCCCTTCATTCAGGCGTACTGGGTTAGAAGGAGTACTTTGACTCTGCATTTTGAAGTTCGCTTACTTCTGAAGAAGCGATTGATGTTCCTTTGATGTTCAACAGTCAAAAGAAATTGCCGACTTTATTTTAAAAGCAGAAAAAGTTTTAACAAGTAAATTCATTTTTTGTTTTATTTCAAGAATCGTTAATCATGAGGAATTTGGATCACTCCATATCTCAAAATCCATGAGGAATTTGGATATAGGCCAGTATGAAGTTTTTGTAGAGGGCAATGAGATCTACAAATCAAGCTTTGAATGGGGCACAATGGCCTTGTGGTTTAGCAGTTATGGTCGTCCAAAGTTGGTGCATTAGTGGCACTTTTTCATGAATTAGAAAAATTTCTAAGTTTTATGGTTACCCCTTTTACAAGTTATCCAACTTTTCTTGATTTTTCTTGATGAATGATGATTCCAATCATACATTAACATCATTTAATTGTTAAAAATCCGTTTTGGTGAAAAATCTCAAAAAGTCAAAGTTGACTTTTGTGCACAGTTGACTTTTTATCCGATGAATTCCAAACTGTGCAATTCTTCAGGAAATCATGTCCTTGACCTAAATCAAACTTGATGGACATGTTCTATGGGTGGTATAGGGTATATTGATGCATGTCTTAGGGCTTGGGAGCTTGTCCTGGTCAAAAGTCAAAGTTACAGTTGACTTTTCTCATAAAACCCTAATTGTGGTCTAGATGAAATTGAGACTTGTTGCTCAAGCTTCTTGGATTAATCCATTGTTCCAAATGGATCAATATAGTTCATTAGAGACCCTCAAACCCTCTCTTGAGGTCTTGGCTCATGGTTTGTCCCAAAAGTCAACTTAGGGGTGAATTAGGTCAAGAAACCCTAATTCCTGATTTTTGATGAATGCATCCCCTGAGGTCAAATTGACTTGATAATTGGGTCCATGAGGTTCCATGGAGTATATTAGGTTATGTTTTGGATCTTTGGCTCATGCCTAGAGGAAATTTTCCATCTGGAGGCCCTGGTCGACCAAAACCCTAATTTGGTAACACTGGCGATCTTGAGACTTGATCCACCTATAAGGGAGCAGCCTTGTGCTTAATCCTTGAAGTGGGAGTCCTTTTGATCCATTGTGGATGTTTGAGAGGTTAGACAAGTTGAAGATCATGTCATTCCTTGATTGATCCTTTGTCTAAGTACTCAGAGAGGGCTTGAAACCCTAATTTTGATTGTAGTGGATGCTCACCCATCTTTGGGGAGACTGACGAAGTGTGATGGTTCCTCCATATTGTGATGATGATTTTCACAATGATGGGAAATCTTAGTGGTCAAAATTTGGGGTATGACAGATGCCCCTTTTTAATCTTCTTGGACACGAAGGTGTGAATGACGAAGGTATTCGGGCATTCGGGGTGCAAGAGGATTAAATATCGGAATACCCAAAATTTTGATGGTGGTTATGAATGGTAGCTTACACATTCATCTTCTTTTGCTAAGCAATGATGCTTAGAAAAGGTAAACTTCCCCTCGATCCTGGTCTTCAGCCAAGGAACTGGTCTAAGTTGCTGAATTAAACTTCCCCTCGATCCTGGTTACCTACCAAGGAACTGGTCTTAGTTTCTGATGTAAACTTCCCCTCGATCCTGGTTTCCTACCGAGGAACTGGTCTTAGTTTCTGATGTAAACTTCCCCTCGATCCTGGTTTCCTACACAGGAACTGGTCTTAGTTTCTTTTGTCAATAAACTTAATTGACAAGGGACGCTTTGCGTAGTGGTTTTCCTCAAACTTCTCGCCGAATTTTCCTGGGGAGATGCCATTTGACGGAAAAAGTATGATGCCAGACTTGCTGGGGAACCCACTCGTCTGAGTTGTAGAGTTGCACAAACTTCTCTATTGGAGACGCCATTTGTTTCTACTGGGGGAAAGCAGCTCTCTTGAGATACTGCTGTCGCTTGGGATCTTACATCATACTTTTCTCGGGATCTTCCCAGAGAAATGCCATATGATGGGCTCCAATTTTGAGGTTTCGATGACCTTTTCATCAGCGATCTTTTCGGAGCGAAACTGGCGTGCTGCCAAATCTCTGATTAAGAGGCTTTCTCTCGGGATTTTCTTTAATCTGGGAAAACAAGGATATCATCTTCAATGGCGAAGAGTGATGTTAACTGAGGGCTTATCTGGTTTTTCAGAGGTTCAAGTTATCAAAGTGGTCGAGGACCCAACTTCAATCCAGAAATAAAACTGGACGAGAGAGAATGTTCAGACGCAGCGTTTCCTGACGAGGCAAGAACTGTCGACTCGGTTGAGATAACTTCTATCACTAGGGGACAAGACCTACTAGAGTGATAGTGATGCAATATGAAATATGAATGTAAATCAATAATGCATGATGTGTGTATGTTTATGCTGACAAAACCGACGCGACATACAAACTGGCAGGTGAACACGACTGGATACTCGGCCATCGCGGGGCGACGAAGTACCGTTGGTTCAGAATAGCAATTCCACCTTGCGTAGGAGAGATAGTCCCTGTTGGGAGCTATGTTGGTCGGGCTTAGGAGATAAGAACTCGGCCGAGGCGTGTCAGATAAAACAAGGTCTCTGACATAGTTGATCCCTAATTTTTGCCTAGATTGTACTGTGATGTTTCCAATCCATCGGGATGATTTTTTTTCATGTCTCTAACTTTTGCCTGGACCGCCCTTTCGGGTTTTCAATCCACCGAGACGTTTTTTTTCCTTTTATTTTTAGTTTAGGCGAAGTATTTCTTGACTACATCAACATTCGCGGGGTAGGAAAATTCCTCTCCGTCCATGGTTGCAAGTCTCAAGGCGCCGCCTGAGAAAGCTTTCGTGACCACATAGGGGCCATCATAATTCGGAGCCCACTTACCTCGCGAATCTGTGAGAAATGACTGTATCTTCTTGAGCACGAGGTCTCCTTTTCTGAAAACATGAGGTCGGACCTTTTTGTCGAATGCCCTCTTCATCTCTGTTGATACAACTGACCGTGGTATAGTGCCGTGATTCTCTTTTCTTCAATCAGGTTCAATTCTTCGTGTCGGCTTTGATACCATTCAGCTTCGGTGAGCTTAGCTTCCATCAATACTCGGATTGACGGGATCTCTACTTTTATGGGGAGCACTGCTTCCATGCCATACACTAGGGAGAAAGGGGTAGCCCCTGTTGAAGTGCGAACAGATGTGCGATAACCGTGAAGAGCAAAGGGTAGCATTTCGTGCCAATCTTTGTAGGTTACAACCATCTTTTGAATGATCTTCTTGATGTTCTTATTAGCCGCTTCTACCGCTCCGTTCATCTTTGGTCGGTAGGGAGATGAGTTATGATGTTCGATCTTGAACTCTGCACACAACTCTTTCATCATCTTGTTGTTTAAGTTAGATCCATTATCAGTAATGATCTCGCTTGGAACACCATAACGGCAGATGATATTGTTTTTGATAAATCAGACCACCACTTGTCGGGTTACATTAGCGAATAACGCTGCTTCGACCCACTTGGTGAAGTAGTCAATGGCTACTAGGATGAACCGATGTCCGTTTAAAGCCTTGGGCTCAATCATGCCAATCATGTCGATTCCCCATATCGAGAATGGCCATGGGGAAGAGAGAACTTTTAGATGCGTTGGCGGTACATGAATTTTGTCGGAGTATATCTGACACTTGTGACACCTCCTCATGTACTTGTAGCAGTCTGATTCCATTGTCAACTAATAGTACCCTGCTCTGAGAATTTTTCTCGCCATTGTGTGTCCGTTGGCATGAGTGCCAAAGGACCCTTCATGAATTTCTTTCATAAGCATGTATGCTTCTGGTCTGTCGACGCATCGGAGCAAGACCATGTCAAAATTTCTCTTATAGAGAGTGTCACCGCTCAGGAAGAAGTTTCCAGCCAATCTTCTGAGGGTTTTCCTATCTTTCCTGGATGCCCCAGGTGGGTACTCTTGTTTCTGAAGGAAGCATTTGATATCATGATACCAAGGTTTGTCATCTATGACTGCTTCGATCGTGAAGATGTAAGCGGGCCTTTCAAGGCGCGTTATGTCGATCTTGGGTAAGTCGTTCCATTGACCTACACTAATCATGGAAGAGATGGTGGCTAATGCATCAGCCATGTGATTCTCCTCACGAGGGATATGGTGAAACTTAACTCTGTTGAAGAAGGGTAGCAACCTTCTTGCGTAGTCTTTGTAAGGGATCAATCCTGATTGGTATATGTTCCAATCTCCTTTTATCTGATTGATAACCAAGGCTGAGTCGCCATATACGTCCAAGTTTTTGATCCTTAAATCAATCGCTTCTTCGAGACCCATAATACAAGCTTCGTATTCGGCCTCGTTGTTCGTACATTTGATCGTAAGTCTGGCAGTGAAAGGAATGTGGGTACCCTGAGGGGTAACAATGATTGCCCCAATTCCGTTTCCGTAATGATTAACTGCTCCGTCAAAGATAAGTCCCCATTGGGAACCTGGTTCTGGCCCTTCACTGGGTAGCGGTTCATCGCAGTCTTTCATTTTTAGATACATGACATCTTCGTCTGGGAAGTCAAACCCTATTGATTCTTGATCGTCAATCGGTTGATGAGCCAAATGATCGGCTAAAATACTTCCTTTAACGGATTTCTGAGCGTGGAACTCTATGTCATATTCTGATAACAGCATCTGCCAACGGGCAATCCTTCCCGTAAGAGCAGGTTTTTCGAAAACGTACTTGATTGGATCCATTTCGGAGAACAACCAAGTAGTATGACGAATCATGTTCTGGCGAAGACGTTTGGCTGCCCAAGCCAAAGCACAGGAAGTTTTCTCGAGCATAGTGTACCGAGTTTCATAGTCGGTGAATTTCTTGCTTAGATAGTAAATGGCAGACTCTTTCCGTTTAATTTCGTCTTGTTGGCCAAGTACACATCCCATTGAATCCTCTAGAAATATGAGGTAAATGATCAGTGGTCTTCCTTCCACTGGAGGTGATAGAATCAGAGGATTCAACAGATATTCCTTGATATTGTCGAAGGCGGTTTCGCAATCTTCTGACCAAACGCAATCCTGGTTCTTTTTGAGTAATTTGAAAACCGGCGCACATGTCGCGGTCATAAGGAATATGAACCTGGAGATGTAGTTCAAACGTCCCATGAGTCCTCTGACTTGTTTTTCAGTTTTCGGAGAAGGCATTTCTTGAATGGCCTTGACCTTGTCAGGATCAACCTCAATTCCTTTCTGGCTGACGATGAACCCTAGTAATTTCCCTGAACGGACACCGAAGGTGGACTTGTTGGGATTCAAGCGGAGCTTGAATTTTCTTAGACGTTCGAACAATTTTGACAGATGTTCAACGTGCTCACTCTCTGTTTTCGATTTTGGAATCATATCATCGACATACACTTCGATTTTTTTGTGTATCATGTCATGAAACAGAGTAGTCATGGCCCTTTGATAGGTTGCCCCGGCGTTCTTCAAACCGAACGACATTACCTTGTAACAAAAGGTACCCCATGGGGTAATGAACGAAGTTTTCTCCATGTCTTTCGGCGCAATTTTGATCTGGTTATAGCCCAAGAATCCATCCATGAAGGAGAAGACTTTGAACTTTGCTGTACTGTCTACCAGCATGTCAATGTGTGGTAAAGGAAAGTCGTCCTTTGGACTTGCCTTGTTCAGATTCCTATAATCAACACACATTCTGACCTTTCCGTCCTTTTTCGGAACAGGTACGATGTTGGCTAACCATTGAGGATATTCAGACGTAGCGAGGAAACCCGCGTCAATATGTTTCTGTACCTCCTCTTTGAATTTGATGGCCATGTCTGGGTGAGTCTGTCTCAACCTCTGCTTTACTGGCAGACATTCCGATCTCAACGGTAAGTGATGTTCCACGATGCTGGTATCCAACCCTGGCATATCCTGATAGAACCAAGCGAATACATCGGGAAATTCTTTGAGAAGCTTTATCAAACTCTCTTTGGTAGTTGGACTGAGCAGTGCCCCAATCCTGATTTCTTTTCTCTCTTTTTCTGAACCCAAGTTTACCGTTTCCAACGGCTCTTTGTGAGGTTCAATGGACCTTTCCTCTTGTCTGAGTAGTCGAGAGATCTCTTCTGGAATTTTGTCGTCATTTTCTTCTTCAGCCTCGAATACCTGGATCTCAAAGTTGGGAGAAGGCATCGGATCGTATGTTTCA
Source organism: Lathyrus tuberosus (assembly GCA_022829125.1). Taxonomy (NCBI): domain Eukaryota; kingdom Viridiplantae; phylum Streptophyta; class Magnoliopsida; order Fabales; family Fabaceae; genus Lathyrus; species Lathyrus tuberosus. The sequence continues at coordinate 7,434,059 of JALAZF010000101.1, read as the reverse complement.
ACGGGGTTTAAAACAAGCAATCTGCATGACGTTATGACTCGTGTTTAGAAGAGATAGAGAAAATGCAAGTGTGTGCAGTGTTTTATTTTACTGCTTGTTTTTATTATTGAATTGTTTTTTAGGATTACCATTTTCTAAAAAAGCAAAAAGAGAATACAACAATTAATGCGGAAATTACAGAATGACGTTATTTTATTAATGAACAAGTCGAATCTTGAAACTACAGCCCTATAAAACAAAACTCTGTTGCTTTGGGCAAAGCGAAGAGGGAAATTTACACAAGGCTATCCCTATCAAAACATCTGTTTCACCTGGGCAGGGTGAAAGGTTAAAGATGGCAATTACTTTGACTGATGAGCGATCTTCGGAACCTCGACGGAACCCCATTGGCGGCGAACTCCTCGATGAATCACAAAGTTTGGCACCTTCCTTGATTTATCTTCAGAAATGACGCTAATTTCTGGTGGAGCAGGATCATTGGAATCTGTCTCCCAGGCAGAATTGTCGTAGGAGAATTCCTCAGTTGCATTTTGCATAGCATTTGTGCTCTCAGCTGTATCTTCCCATCCAGTTGGCTGGATGTCTTCGAGCCTGATACGAGAGCTTTCAGGAGCAGTGTACTTGAACAAGAAGTCGTATTTTCCACTCGGTTGTCCCAAGGTGTCCCACACTTCTTTCGAACTGGAGGAGCCATCTCTCTCGATGACGGTGACCTCGGGAAAAGCATAGTTGATGAATTCAAGTCCTGCAAACGTTGCGAATTCATCTTCATGTTGAGTAGTTTCTGAATGACCTAAGTGTTGATCCCATAACATGGTGGGAACACAGGTATTCTGGTTAATGACGGTCAGCTGATTTTCATTGTTCGGCTGACTCTCTTGCCCCAAGTTTCCTGGGTAAGGCTGCCACATTGGCAGACCATCCATTGGGCCATAGTAATTTTGGTCAAAGTTGTCTTTCATCAGAGTGTCTTCCTCTAATGAATTTGGCGGAGCACGGCATCCTTCCAGATCACAATCTCCATAGATCATTTCGACATCTGACCGTGCTATAAATCTCGGACTCTGTACGAGATAGCAAAATGGCGTAGGCACCTCTTCCTGAGACATATAACCGTCCTCATTAAGATAGGACTTCCATTCTTCATCTGTGTCAGAGGGATCTTCCTCATTAATAGCATGTACTGATTGAGACACCGGGTGAAGAAAACCTCCACTGTGGAAGAAGTTCAGAATGGGATAAAGACTTTCATCGTTAGCAGCTGTCTGGGTACAGGTTGCAGAAAAACCAAGACCCTTCTTTGTTTTATTATCAGTAGGAATGGCAAGCTGTCCCCATCCTGTTGTATCGGTACTCTCTACTGCTTTGATAGCATCTTTGTATGAGGAAATCGAGGTTCCTCCTCTGAACTAATTGTTCTTGCTTACCGACAGTGCTTGGAACTGAGTTCCAATAGCCTCCTCAGGTTCTATACTAGCAGATAATGACAAGTTACTTACAAGCAAGGCTTGTTCCCCACAAACTGTGACAAGTTGGCCGTTCTTGACGAACTTTAGCTTTTGGTGGAGGGTTGAAGTAACCGCTCCAGCCTGATGTATCCAAGGTCTTCCTAATAAACAACTGTATGTTGCCCGGATGTCCATGACCTGGAAAGTGACTTGGAAAGTGTGAGGACCAATAGTTATGGGAAGATCAACTTCGCCGATAACTATTTTTCTGGATCCATCGAACGCTTTGACGACGACCTCGCTGATTCTCATCGGAGGGCCTTTGAATGATAATTGCATCAAAGTAGACTTCGGCATAACATTTAAGGCTGATCCTGTGTCTACCAGTATGCTGGCTAAAGCATTGTCCTGGCAGTTAACTGTAATGTTGAGCGCCATGTTATGACGGCGACCCTCTTCGGGTAATTCCTCATCACTAAATCTGAAATTGTTGCAGGAAGTGATGTTAGAGACAATACTATCGAACTCTCTGATTGTTACATCCTGTTCCACAAAGGCTTGCTCCAAGACTTTCTGTAGAGCCTCCCTGTGGGCTTCTAAACTGAGTAACAGTGATAATACCGAGATCTTTGAAGGAGTTTGTAACAGTTGATCGACAATGTTGTATTCACTCCTTTGGATGAGCTTCAACATCTCATCATTATTTTTCAAAAGGTCGGGATTACTGGATTGACCGACTGGTGGATCGGGAGCTTCTGTCTGAAGTTCCTTTTCCTTGTTAAGTTCTCCAACCCCTCGGTTGAAGATTCTACCACTCCGTGTTACACGACCGATGTCTGTAATATTCACGACGGAGGGTAATGGAATTTCCTTTCCATTTTCAACTATCGTTGCACTGTATTTGTAAGGGATTGCCTTAGCTGGTTCATACGGTAGTGGTCCCGGTAGATAAATAACTACAAGAGCCTTCTGATTTTTCTGACCATCATAAGTAATTTCAATCCGTTCCCGGTTGGGAACTTTAGATTCATCAAGTAGAGGGATAATGGCAAACACATCCATGGTCCTGTGATGACCAGAGATCGTGACAACATCCTCAACTTGCTCGGCAAGGTAGTTCGGCGTCCAGTTAATGGGTCCAGAACCCGGATATGGGCGAATCTCTCCACGATCGACCTGACCCTGAAGAGCTGCTCTCACAAAGTAACACCCTTGGTTACTTTCCGAATAGACGCCGCAACGTTCATAGTTGTGTGGTGGCACCTGGCCATATCCACCCTGTCTACAATGCATCTTGACCAAATTGGTTTTCAACAAGAGTACATCATGAATTTGATAGACATTGTTAGTCTCTCCTTCTATCAAATTGACTGCAGCTTTCTCGTGTTGAGGCAGCGGATTCGTGAGAACATTAGGATTTGTATCCTTGAAGGACAAGACCCCGCTCCTAACAAGCTTTTGCACGTCGGACTTGAAATTGAGACAAGTCTCTATGTTATGCCCTGAACCTCCTTGATGGTAAGGGCAAGTTTGATCCACCTTAAACCAAAAAGGCAGATTTTCTGGTACTGTAAGAGGAGATTTAGTCTGAATGTGCCCCTTTGCTAGTAGTAACGGAAACAACTCTGCGTACGTTACGGGTATAGGATCAAATCCTGGTGGCCGTGTTGTACAGTTGTTGTTATATGGAGGACGAGCCTGCTAAAGAGGCTGTTGTGTCCTTTGCTGATCAGGTTGGCTCTATACAACCTGAGGTTGATACGTAGGAATAGGCGCAGGATTGATAGCAGGAGTCACAGCTGCTACTAGTTGATAACGTCGCCTTTGCTTTCGGAGAGAGATATTCCCAATATCTTGCTCTTTTTCTTAGGGAGAGCACTACCGTATCATTTTGTACTGCTTGATGGTCCAGCGTCTTTTGCCAAACGTCCTTCTCGGGCGGCTTCCTCAAGACGTACGCCCATGCCGACCATTTCGGTGAAGTCACTGGGTGCACTGGCAACCATTCGGTCATAGTAAATCGAGCTTAAGGTTTTTAAGAAGATCTTTTTCATCTCTTTTTCCTCCAGAGGTGGACAAATTTGAGCGGTAATTTCACGCCACCTTTGAGCATACTCCTTAAAGGTTTCCTTGTCTTTTTGCGACATCGATCTGAGTTGATCTCTGTCGGGTGCCATGTCCAAATTGTATTTGTATTGTTGGACGAAGGCAGTGCCAAGATCTCTGAATGTGCTGATTGTGGCACGGTTTAAACCCATGTACCATTTGAGTACGACACCAGTTAAACTATCCTGAAAGTAGTGAATCAGTAGGTCCTGATTTTCAGTCTGAGCTGACATCCGCCGAGCATACATCACCAGATGGCTTTGAGGGCAAGAGTTACCCTTGTACTTTTCAAAGTCGGGCACTTGAAATTTGTGCGGGAATTTCACATTTGGGACCAAGCAGAGATCTGCGGCGTCCTTTCCAAATAGATCCTGACCGCGAATGGCTTGCAGTTCCTTCTGCATTTCCAGAAACTGCTCCTGGAATTCCTCCATTCGGTCAAACATAGTTTCCTTCTTACTAGAAGGTGTCTGTGGAATCTGTCCTTCCGGGACAGTGTGCACCACAGGGGGTGGTACCGTGACTACGGCAGTAAGTCTTGGCATTTCCCGAAGTTTGTAACCTTCAGGAGTCTTCAGTATGCCCCTGGTATCTTCACTTTCCCGAAGTTTGTAACCTTCAGGCCCAGCGGCTTCTGTTGTGATTCCCTGATCTTCAGTGATCGGCGGAACATATCCTCCGGGATATAGTTAACAGGCATTCCCCAAGGACGATCTTTCGGTATTTGATACCTAGGATCATACTTCTCCACTACGGGCATTGAGGTGATCTTTGAGATCACAGTTCTTTGTAGTTGAGCTTCTGCCATGGCTTGCATGTCGTTACGAAGCTTTCTCATATCCTCTCTCAGAGCATCGATCTCTTCTTTTAACTCTCTATTTTCTTCCTCAAGATCATCCATCTTTTTCTGACGATTGGCCCGAGTATTATACGAATGAGACAATTTGACTCTAGAATCGAGACACAAACGTGAGATTCGTAGGGAAGAAGAATACGCGATGTGAAAAATGATTAATGCAATGATTATATTAATTATTTTTTGGTTTAATCAAAATAAACTTTGACAATTAGATTGCAAATATCAAACGGTGGGGAAACCCCTTTTTATTGAATTCAAAGGATTACAGAAATGGAAATACAGTAGATTACAAGGTGCAGAAACAGAAACCTAAACTAATGGGTCCCGAGTCCTCTCTGAAGAGAAATCGGGAGCTGATTCTGGTATCTTCCTTTTCTTTGACCGGGGCTCTTGGGCCGTTGCCGGGTTGTCATTCCTTTGCCAAGTGAAAGGAGTGAGCAAATTCCTTTGGTTATCCTGATTATCCACAGCATGTTGCTCCAAAATTCTAATCAGAGCATCTTTCTCTTTCAATAATTGCTGTATTTTGATGCACTCGACGTCGAGGGTGCGGTACTTGTTCTTCCAAGACCTTCTCTCCCGTTGAACTTTGTTGAGAGTAACCTGAAGCTTTTCAGTCTCTGTCATGAAGAACATGACAGATTCCCTCGGCGAAAGAATTCCATAACGAGGATAAGGCATTTTTAGCTTGAGAGCTCTAGTTTGTACCCAATGGAGATAAGGCTCCACCGAGACACAATCCGATTTTCCTAGAGACTCTCGTCCTTTCTTATGAACATGCTTCCAAGCGTGCACTATTTCCATCTTTAGTGCTCTATCATTTTCTCCTTCTTTGAAGAAAATACCTTCCAGATGAACACCCCGTGGGACGTGTCTCATCGGGTATCCAAATTGACGAAGAAACAATACCGGATGGTAGTTGATTCCTCCTTTAGTTCCTATAAGGGGTACGTTGGGGAAGTTTCCACAACGATCAATGATTCTGATTCCATCATAGATCCTATTACACCAATCTATATCAGAGTTGGTAAGAGACATGATCTTTTGCGACCAACGTAAGGCACTCTTACAATCCCAAAAAGCAGCAGACTTGGGCAAGTGAGAGATAAACCATTTGTAAAGCAGAGGTACACAGCATGTGATCTCCCCTCCGCTGTACAAATTTCCCAAGTGTACAGAATGATACGCATCTGCGAGCAAAGTCGGCATAGGGTTTCCAATGAGAAAAACCTTAATGGAGTTGATATCGACGAAGTTATTGATGTTGGGAAACAAAAATAACCCGTAGGTGAGCAAGACAAAGATGCTTTCAAAAGCAGTCACGTTTCCTATACTGGCAAAATACAGGGCCTTCTTTGTCAAGAACTGGGCTGGCAAACCTTGGATGCCACCCTTGGTAGTTAGGTGAGTCCTAACCTCAGACTCGTCCAAATGAATTGCTCTTGCAATAGTCCGATTCTTTGGAATTTCTTCCAGTCCAGAAAATATAGCTCTATCAGTAATATGTAAATCGATCAGATGAGAATACTCCTCCAGCGTTGGTGCTAGCTGGTAATCCGGGAATGTGAAATAGTGATAAATCGGATCGTAAAACTGGATGAGCGCATCCATGATTCCCTCAATCACATGGACTCTTAACAGTGGTAGCAAACCTCCATGCTTGGCTCTGAAAGCCTCTGGGTTTGTGACCATCCTTGCTAACCTTCTCAAATCCTCTAGCTTTGGAACCTTGAAGGTATAACTATGAGTTCTCATTCTACCGAAATCCATTAATGCAATCCTTTTCTCTGATATTTGCAATCACAGTCTTAGTTTAATTTGAAAAACAGAGAGACTAGAAGAGAAATTTTTTGAATGTTTTAATGTTTTTTAAATGAATGCATGAATGCAGCACACAAAAACATAGAAAAAACATGGGGTCAAAGGGTCGTTGTCATGAAGTCAAGGCTCTACCCATCCCCAAAGGTTTATACTAAGATGATTTTTGTAACTGTACTCATTATCATCGGCTCCTCCCAAGAAAGAAAAACAACAAGCGGATCGCCAGCGAGTTGTAGAGCAATCTTAGAGTAAGTTCCATTCACCGAGAATAGATCACCAGCCTCAAATGAGGGTAGTATCGCGTAACAACTATTCCCGATAGTTTCCGCACTACAAAAGGGTTTGGCTCCTCAGTTTCTCAGAGTTAACAATCGGCCCATTGTCTAGGTGAGAGAATGGGTTGCATTGGTCAGCCTCCACTGAGGTTGATGGTCGACCCCGTCGCCATCACTTATCTTAAGTGTATACTCGATCTTTCCACATGCGGCATCACACGCATTCCCATTAGCAGAAAAATAAACATGTATAGCAATTAGTAAAAGCAGTATATATATTTGTCCTAAATATCCTAGACCTTTAAAGCTATGAATCCTAAGCTCCTGATAGAAAATGGGTTCCCCGGCGGAAGCCCCAATCTGTGGTATTCACACAAGAGGTGAAAAGGAAAAAGAAAAACAGTACACTGCCCCACGGTGGGCGCCATTTTTCTGTAGTGAGCAATTTTGGACACTGTTCTTAAGCGCTGGTAGCTCTCTGCGGTTGAGTTTACTACAGGTCGATTCATTTTTTATCCTATTAAAGCTGATGAAGGAAGGGAAATAGATGTCTCCAATTAACCCTGCTTTGCATACTGAGTTTAAACAGCGGTGTAGCGAGCGATTTTGGACGTGGTTCTTAAGCGCTGGTCGCTCTCTACGGTTGAGTTTACTACAGGTCAATTCATTTTTTATCCTATTGTGAGTTGATTAAGGAAGGGAAATAGATGTCTCCAATTAAACCTGCTTGCATACTGAGTTTAAACAGCGGTCTGTTAGGTTACAAATGCTATCAATGTGGGGGGGCCTTTGTACTGGTTATTTGTATTTTCGCCAATACGGTTCTCTTTTCTCTTTCTAGGACTTTCTAGCGGGGAATAAGGATTAGGATGTTAGGACTGATGCTTTTGAAAGATACATGAGAGTATGGGATTTTGGGTTTTTGTTTAGTGTGCTCGCTAAGATTTTTCTTTCAATCTTATGCCTACGTATTCCCGTTTACCGAAATAGGGAAATCAGAGCATTCGTAGTTCCTCCTATTCTATGGGAGAAAATGGTTGTTTTTGGTGTCTTGTTCAAAGCCCAAGACGTGAAGCGAAAGGTAGTTTGTATCTTGTTCAAAGCCCAAGATGTGAAGCTGAAGGGTGTTGTCTTTAGAGAGAATTTGTCATCTCTAAAAAGGGGTTTGTCTGTCACAACTGTTGGGTGACTGGTAATAAAGGAGAATTACTTTAACCGGGATGTGTGAATCCGGCAATGCCATAATTTCCTTTATAGAGGGTTTTAACCTGAAGGAGAAGACTTTAACTCAGTGTAGAGCAATGCCATCTTTCCTTAGGAATTTCTCATGCTAAAAGAGGGACATTGGCATGGATGTAGATGATCCAGAGGTTTGCTGCTTACAGCGATTAGACGAACGGGAAAGAGTTGTTGATGTTTGTGTACCGTGAACGAGGCACAACTTTGATGCTAAAAGGTTAATTGGATTAATCGGTGGTTTTCTTATATAAAGCCTAAGAGGAGGCTAGTATGTGTCTCGTACAAAGCCCGAGAGAGAGGCTAAAAGGTTTTGACTCGACGATGGAGTCTTTTGGTATCTCGTATAAAGCCTGAGATGAAGGCTACTTGACTTAACAAGAGAGTTTTGTTGTATCTCGTACGAAGCCCGAGATGGAGGATAAAATTTATTTGGCTCAATAAGAACCTTTTTGTATCTCGTATAAAGCCCGAGATTGAGGCGAAAGGGGTGATTGACTCAACGAGGGAGTCTCTTATGTGTCTCGTACAAAGCCCGAGAGAGAGGCTAAACGTTGTTTAACTCCGCTGGGGAGAATCATTGTATAAAGCCCAAGAGAGAGGCTATCTTCACTGGAGAAGGATCATTATACAAAGCCTAAGAGGAGGTTGGTTACTGTTTAGTTAAGGGATAGGTCCAGTATACTGATTTTTAAAGAGAAAATCAGTTCTTATATGGGCAATGCTGTACTCGAGGATTTGATTTGAGGATCCGGGTTATTCCTGTTTTTTAAGGAAGTGGGAAATCCGAAGGGTATTGAGACTGTCCGAGTCTACGGGTTTTCTTCCTATTCTTGAAGGGGTCACTTGAGAATGTCTTTGAGACTCAAGGATATTAGACTGTCCATGTCTAGAGTTTCATCTTTTGTACTATGCTTTGAGAAACAGTAGTAGACTCTTTGAAAGGACTGTTCTATGCAGATGATTAAGTTCTGTTCCTATACCTTTGGGAGGTCGTCGGGACAATTTGTACGAAGCCCAAGAGGAGGCTGGAAACTTTTAAGAAGCCGACGGGTCCTTGTACGAAGCCCAAGAGGAGGCCATCAATCCCGGAGGAAGAGATCATTATACGAAGCCTAAGAGGAGGCTGTGAATGCTTCTAAGAAGCCGTAGGGTCCTTGTACTAAGCCCAAGAGGAGGCGGGGTTGCTTTTAGGAAGCCCGTGGGTCCTTGTATGATGCCCAAGAGGAGGCCGATGCTTTTAAGAAGCCCGTGGGTCCCCAAACCCCGAGAAATTCAAGGCAGGCTATTCACAAGGAATAGATCAAGTCAGGAAAGTTCGAGAATTTGGAAGAAACTCAAAGATGCCATTCACGGAGAAAAGATCATCTCTGGGGAGTAGAGTTTCTTGACAAGTGCTTTTAAGAAGCCTGTGGGTCCCCAAACCCCAAGAAGTTCAAGGCAATGCTATTCACCGAGAATAGATCAAAGTTAGGAAAGTCCGAGAATTTGGAAGAAACTCAAGAGATGCAATTCACGTAGAAGAGATCATCTCTGGGGAATAGAGTTTCTTTGACAACTTCTACGAGTAACAGTCTATGAAAGGGTTCACAAAGAATGCTGCCTTTTATATCTCCATATTGTTTAACCCCAAGAGGAGGGAAGACTGTGTCTGGTAATCCTATGGGGATCTAGTTTAGACTATTTCTAAGAGTGATCAACGGGCTTAATGCTAGACGTAGTTGCCGGGGAAACTCTAAATATCTATACTATTATGACACAATTGATATGAGTTTATGAAAGAAGACTTACAGTGAAACAACCCCACAATACAGTTATATGTATATGAAAGCAGTAAATGAAAGCAATAACTACTTACTCGGTTGTAGAGCTTCCATGCTGTTTGGTTAGTTGTTCAACAAAGAAAAATTGAAAACAACAGTATATCCAAAATCAAAGGAGAAAGTGCTTTGAAAAAGAAAGGTTTGGGGCTTACAGCTCAAGGAGAGGCCCAGGGTTTTATCAGTGAGCGCACTGTTTGAATTTGTACAGAGGGACTTATACAAGTGACTGAGGCCCAAAAAGGTTTTCTGTACAAAGGGATGGGTCTTACACTCTAATAGAGGCCCAAAAGGTTTAAAGAAAAAGAGTGGGGCTTATAACACGAGGGTAGGCCCAATTGATTTTTTCGTTAAAAATGGCGATCGTGCCGAGGTTTTCTTTTAACGCGAAAGGGACTTATACAATAAGTGAGGCCCAAAAGGTTTTGGTTAAAAGGGGGTTGGGTTTTACACTCTAATAGAGGCCCAAAGATTTTGAATGGGTCTAATAGCTCAAGGAGAGGCTCAGTGTTATTTTTAAAAGGTGACGATCACGCCGTTTGTTTTTGACGGTATCGGGACTTATGCAATACACTGAGGCCCAAAAATGATTTGGTCAAAAAAAGAATTGGGTCTTACACTCTATTAGAGGCCCAAAGTGTTTTGAAAATGATTTATGAGGGTTGAATTAATCCAAAACCCTAATTTGTTTTCAAAAATGTATTTAATTGAATAAAAATTCAATTAAAATGATCAAAATTGTTTAACATATGAAAAACAAATTGTGATCTTGGATTAATGCTTCAAAAATTAAGTATTGACCTACAAAATAATTAGAAAGCATTAAAAGTTGCAAAATCAATGTGGAAAAAATATTTAAAAGGTCAAAAATAATTAAAATATTAATTCTTTACAAAAATATCAATTATATGAAATAAATAATATTTGTGGGATTTTTTGATAAAATATAATATTTTAACATTTTTGTGAATTATTAAAAAAAGAACCAACTCAAAATCATTAAAACTCAGAGAGAAATTAATTTTTGAATCAATTAAATAAAATCACAAAATTCAAATATTCAAAATTTGAAAAAAGGCGCCAAGAACACACCAAGAACACGCGCGTGTTCTGGGCTTGGCCAGATTTGCATTTTCTCTCCAATCTCACTGAATACGTGATTATAACATGCAATCCACATATCATTATGCTCGTCTCAACCTCACGATTATGTCTATGTCAATTAATTTCATTTAAATTAAACATATTCACAGATCTTGGATTAATTCAACATCATGAAAAATCCTCAAGAACCCTAATTTCTGCATGAAGGTTAGGATTTTTGATACACGATTCAAACAATGCAATTAATTGAGGGGAAACATTCCATGCATGATTATGAACATATGGCCAAATTATTGTTCAACAAAAAATGCATGGATCATAGAGTTAGAAGAGCTCATGCTTACCACTTGCAGCTGGTGATCGTGTTTGGTGTTGGAGGTGTTACAGCTTGGTTCCAATGATGTGGATAGCTTCCCTAGGTGCCAAGTGACGTGTCTGAGTGCCTGAAATGGATTGAAATGGTTTGGAGTTGAAGATGGCACCTCAACTGCAAAACTGTCAAGAACATGAGCAATTGGCTAGTGATTTTGTGAAATCTGTGTTCCAGATGTTATGTGAGGTGTGTGAGTGATTGGTTTGAGTGAAATTGCCCTCTAACTCAAAACCTGATAGCTACCTTGCTAAGAAAGGTATTTTTACCTTGCTAAGAAAGGCATTTGATGCTAAAAGGTTAATTGGATTAACCAGTGGTTTTCTTATACAAAACCTAAGAGGAGGCTGAAAGGTGTCTCGTACAAAGCCTGAGAGAGAGGCTAAAAGGTTTTGACTCAACGAGGGAATCTTCTGGTATCTCGTATAAAGCCCGAGATGGAGGCTATTTGACTCAACAAGAGAGTTTTTTGTATCTCGTACGAAGCCCGAGATGGAGGCTGTTGTTTGTTTGGCTCAATAAGAACCTTTTTGTATCTCGTATAAAGCCTGGGATGGAGGCAAAAGGGGTGATTGACTAAACGAAGGAGTCTCTTATGTGTCTCGTACAAAGCCCGAGAGAGAGGCTAAAAGTTGTTTCAGTTAAGTGACAGGTCCAGTATACTGATTTTGAAAGAGAAAATTAGTTCTTATATGAGCAGCACTGTACTCGAGGATTTGATTCGAGGATCCGGGTTATTCCTGTTCTTTAAGGAAGTGGGAAATCCTAAGGGTATTGAGACTGTCCGAGTCTACGGGTTTTCTTCCTATTTAACGAAGGGGTCACTTGAGAATGTCTTTGAGACTCAAGGAGATTAGACTGTCCAAGTCTAGAGTGTCATCTTTTGTACCATGCTCTGAGAAACAGTAGTAGACTCTATGAAAGGACCGTTCTATTAAGATGGAAACTTTTAAGAAGCCGATCGGTCCTTGTACGAAGCCCAAGAGGAGGCTATCATTCCCGGAGGAAGAGATCATTATACGAAGCCTAAGAGGAGGCTGTGAATACTTATAAGAAGCCGTAGGGTCCTTATACTAAGCCCAAGAGGAGGCGGGGATGCTTTTAGGAAGCCTGTGGGTCCTTGTATAATGCCCAAGAGGAGGCAGATGCTTTTAAGAAGCTGATGGGTCCCCAAACCCCTAGAAATTCAAGGCAAGCTATTCACAAGGAATAGATCAAGTCAGGAAAGTCCGAGAATTTGGAAGAAACTCAAGAAATGCCATTCACGGAGAAAAGATTGTTGCGGTGAAAATTGGATAACAAAATATTAATTAATTTGCATCACATTTCTTTTACAACCGACTTTGATTTATCTAACGGAAAGGTTCAAGATCGTTAAAAAACCTAAAGGGGGGAGAACTAAGGTTCGGGGGTTGGTTATACTAAGGGAAGGTATTAGCACCCTTAATATTCGTAGTACTCTACGGGAACCTCTTGTTTTGTTTGTGTTATGTTATGTTTGTTTGCTAAGGGTAGGGTAAAGATGTTGTTAATGACTATGAGGTCAAAGACTAGATGGCCATGAGGCCAAGGTGATGATGAGCTATCTATGTCTATGAGGTCAATAGAGAGACTTTGTGACTATAAGGTCAATGTTGGAAGGTGGCTATGAGGCCAAGGGAAAGGGCTATGACTATGAGGTCAAAGTTTTGGTAAATGAGCTTTCTATGACTATGAGGTCAATAGAGAGACTTTGACTATGAGGTCAAGGTTGGAGAATGGCTATGAGGCCAAAGTTTTAATTATGACTATGAGGTCAACGTCGAATAAATTGTTCTATGAATTTGAGTTCAAGAGGGGTCCTATGGGCTATGAGGTCAATGAGGGAGGTTGCCTAAAACTATGAGGTCTAGGTCATAATGAGCTTTCTATGATCTTGAAATCAATAGAAAGACTTTTCCTTTGGAAGAAAGGGGGGAAAGTAACATCTTATAAATAAGAGTTACAAATAGTTGAAATATGATGGGACAGTAAGAGTTCAATGAAGCCAAACAATAATCATATGATCATGAAATAAACTCAAATATGAATATAGGAAATAGAGAGTAAGTGATCATGTAGTGAACATATGCAGATAGCAAACAGTGATCATTCAAACATGAAATGAACATAAATGTAGACTTATCAGATAGTGAGTGCAAGTGGTCGTGCAGTGAACATATAAGGCAGAGGGGCATTCAACAATGGGACCAAGTGCATATGCAATTTAGCATCAAAGAGCAAAACAAAAGCATTGCATAGGATTAAAGTCAGGAACAGAATTTTACCCAGAATCAATAGTCACGTTATTAAGTCATATGATCTTAAACAAAGAACAAAAACAAACCAACGTTCTCATGGTAAGGTTTTGTTAACAAAGTTCTACAATCCCACAGCTTACATTGAAGATCAGTAGCCAACATACATTACCAAACATGGCAGAGGGAACATTTTTACAAAAAACATTAAGTCTTGTTTAAAGTCAGGAAACAAAGTTCAAAAGAAAGAAAGTATTCATAAGTCACTGTATGTTTTAAAAGAAACATTTTTATCATTTAAGAAGACAAGTTGATTTTGTTTACTGAAAAAGGAAAAAAAGATCGAAATGAAATTGGTGTTTTTCTTTTCTTAAAAGAAGTCATAAAAAGAAGGATTAAATAATAAAAGAAAGAAAGAAAGAAAAAAAAAAGAAAAAAAAAGAGGTGGCTGGCACCACATTTGAAGTGGCTGGTGCCACCTTAACAACAAGTGGCTTGCGCCATCTTGTGCTAGTGGCTGATGCCACTTGGTATTCCTAAGGGTGGCTTGCGCCACCACTAACTAAGTGGCAGGCGCCACCTCCTAAACAGAAATAAAAAGAAAAAACAAAGGGTGGCTTGCGCCACCCTCACCTGGCGAGAGCCAGGTGGGGTTTCGGTCCATTCATTTTTTTGTCTTATATTCATTCCGAAAGTATTAATTTATTTTATTATTTTTTGTTTACAAAGCGACGGATGCCATCACCATCGTGTCGAGAAAAACCAAACCAAAGTTTTTCTTTTTCAAAACATGATTCAAACACACAGAATAAATTCACAACCGCATATTAAGAACATGATTCCCAGTAGCATGATAACAATACAACAGCATACACCATCATGCATAGTATTTCCAGCATCCTACCAACAAGTTTACATACCAAACATGAATATCATTTTTAACAGCATAACAGTATAACAGCATACATTATCATGCATATTATTTCATACGAAACATGAATATAATTTTCAGCAGCATAACAGTATAATAACACACATTATCATGCATATTATTTCATACGAGACATGAGCATAACAGTATAACAACATACATTATCATGCATATTATTTCATATGAAACATGAATATCATTTCCAACAGCATAACAGTATGATAGCATGCACTAAGATGAAATGGTATAGCATCTAAAAAGGAGAAACAGAAAGTGTGTTACCTAGTAGAGTAAGTCTACTTCTTCTTCAATGATGAGTTCTGGGAACCAAGAGCCTCTTTTTCTCCTCCCTCAGCTACTCAGTAAAGAACAAGTTGGTGGCTAAGTGTTCTACGAAAAGCAAACAGAACAATCTTTCTTGCAAGAGTTATAGAGTTCTTTGCAAGAAATAAAGGTGGGGAAGTGGAGAGTTTTTTTTTTGAGAGAGTATTTTTGCAATTTCTCTGGTGTCCTAACAAGGAGGGAATGAGCTCCTTTTATAGGCCAAGCAAAGTGGATCCGGGTCTTGGGTAGTTGGTTTGCTCACAGGATAAAGAATTAGGGTTTGTATGGTCTGCTGAGTAAAGAATTAGGGTTTGTGTGCATCAATCCTTAGCCGTTGATCTTGGTCAATCACCCTGCTGGACAAGTGCAGCGGAGGAGGTGGTGGATGCAGTCTGTATCTTTCACTCTTTAGTGGCAATTCCAAAACCACTTTTTGATGTGCCATGAGAGATAAAGTAAGGAAGGAGTAATAATTTGAATTTTGAATATGAATTCTCTGCTCATGCATGCAGGTCTTCCGTGCTGATCCTCTTTATTTCACTAATTCAATATGGTATCTCAACGTCCTTTTGATTTCAGCAGTAATGGTGAGCTTAGAAGAGTAATACATAGTGACTTCACAAGACTTGTTTCTGAAGCAAAGCATCTTCAGCATTTTCAACTAACAAATGGCACATGGGCTTAGCTAAATATACAAAGCCTTGCTTCTTAAATCATACGGGAACACAACTTGGACTTTTCACACCTTAAAGCCTTTGATCCAAATGACATCTCTCTGGGCCCAAAAGAAACTTGAGACATACCATATGCCCATGACCGAAAACACTTAGGATATTGCAAAATTAAATCCTCTCATGGCATCACTTTGGTATGTTACACCTTGATGAATATTTATCTCCATGAAAAATTATTGCAAATTATTGCACTTGAGAAACAAATCTTTAAGGCTCAAAAAAGCTTCCAAGGATGTTTGTTATCACATGGCACAATTTCTCAAAATTTGGGATCACACTTTGCTTGACATGAAAGGCAATGGTTGACTTGTCTTGGTGCAACATTTGATTTCTTGTTGAAAAAGTCTTCTCGGATGCATGCAAATTCAAATGATCGCATTTAGCCAAAAAAATGTCTTAGGGAGACCTTGCCGTCTTTGTTGTGTAAATCCTACCTTCCACAATGAAAAGAAATAACTTGCAAACAAGAAATGGTTAGTTAATAATGCATACATGCTTGAGGTCTAAATGCGGATGCAAGAAAAATATGACATCTAAGGGGTAAAATTTGGGGTACAACAGTTGCCCCTATTTAAATAGCTTCACCGGATGGCACGAGGAATGGAAATCCTCGGGATGTCGAGGTTGAAGATATTTAAATATAGCAAACCGAAAATTTTTCCCTTAGATGAAATGCAGATGCCACAGACAAACAACAAACATGCATATGCTGACATGCCATGAACTCTAATATGATGATATGATGATACGATAACATGATGATATAACAGTGCGGACAAACGAGACACCAAAGAGCTACCAAACACAGGTGAGCTTTACTAGGGAAGGATGAAGGAAGTATCCACCAGAAAGACTCACTGGGGATGCAAACTAACCAACAAAAGAGACTCACTGGAGAGATTCAAGGGAAGCACTGGGGAATAGAGAAATAAAGGGGAAAAACCCCGTAGATCCTCATTGAAAAAAAGGAGCCAAAGAAGGGATTCTCCACTGGGGAAAGATCCAGGGAGATGGTCGACAAGTGCAAAAATGATCGGACGACACTGGGGATACAAAAACCAACCTTACTGGGCCTGAAACCAGAAAGAAGACATGATCTCCACTGGGGATCAATTTGGAATAGAAGGATAGACAAACTACCAAGAATTTTCTGGGGATTCTTATGCTGAAGAGTTCGAACGGGATCTTCAAGAAAAACCAAAAAATGACAGGGACAAACCTCGGGTATCAGTATGAGCTGGATTTTTGGATAAGAAGGAATCCAATGACTATGAGGTCAAAGGTTAAAGAAGACTATGACTATGTGGTCAAACCTTACCTATGACTATGAGGCCAAAGGTGAATGAGGTGATTGGGTCTAAGGTACCAATATGAGTTGGTTGGGATAACAATAGGACTTGGTTTAGGAAGAATAATCAGTATGAGCTGAAATTGGGATACCAACATGAATTTATTTTTGAATACCAGCATGAACTGGACTTTAGATACCAACATGAATTGGATTTGGATACCAGCATGAACTTGATTTGAATACCAACATGAATTGGATTTGGATACCAGCATGAACTGGATTTTGAATACCAACATGAATTGGATTTGGATACCAGCATGAACTGGATTTTGAATACCAGCATGAACTGGATTTTGAATACCAATATGAATTGGATTTGGATACCAGCATGAACTGGATTTTAGATACCAACATGAATTGGCAAGCTAAAACCCGGGTTTGAAGGCTTAGACTTCCTAGGGGAGTAGTGGTCAAAGAGTCAACAATCTGGCGCACACAGGTAAAGACCGGACGCAACAAGATTAGACAAAAAGTCTGCAAACCACCGAAAGGAGGTTTCAGGAGGCAAGGACCCAATAAGCGAGACACACAAATGTGAGATGCCGAATGATATGCAGGAAGCAGCCCCAACAAGACAACGGACTGGAAAAGTGAGTGGATGCAAAGACACATCCACTACAAGGAGTCACACTGAAATTTGGCCGTAGTCACTGCAAGAATGTCCTTACTTCACTGGGGAAATGAAATTTCACATTTTCAGCTGAATTTGTGAAGATACAAGGGAGAATCCCTTTACATCATGACATTTGGTCACTACTGAGATGTTTCAATTCTGGGAAGTATTTGTCGGTCTTTCTTCAGTGACAAGCTGGGATGATTTATCAGTGTTTTCGTCCTAACCAGAGTTTTGAGGGATGCCATTGATTTCACTAAATAGTCCTTAATGTCGGAGCAAAAATTTGTATTTCATTATGTTTTCTCAAAAGGTTTTTTTTTTTCAAAACATTTCCCGCTTTCAAAACCATTATTAATGAATAAGTGAAGTTTTGCATAACAAGGAAAATAACAGAGCAATGATAAACAGTAAACAAAGAAAGGCTCGAAAATCTGATTTTATTAGAATGGTAACTTGCCAATAGCAAAGTTCCATGGAACATTACAATTGAAAAATGGCAATTTGGGAAAAGTTTACATCGTATTCAGTGACCACTATCCTTCCTAATGACTAAGAGTCCTAAAATCTTTGCTGCTAATGAAGGTTAATGAAAACTGAACTTCTTCGAGAATTCTTGGAAATAGGTGACAACCTGGTCTGACACAGTGAAACGCCTTTGTCCCTAACTTTTGCCTAGACCGCCCTTTCGGGTTTTCAGTCCACCGGGACGCTCTTTTTTGTCTAGGCCGCCCTTTCGGGTTTTCGACCTAGCGAGCTCTTTCTTTTTATTTGATCCCTAACTTTTACCTGAGTCTCCTTTATAGGTTATGACCCACTGGGATACCCTTTTCTTGCCTAAGTCGCCATTTCTGGTTTTCGACTTAGCGGGTTTTTAGGCGTAATATTTTCGTACTGAGTCAGCGTTCACAGGGTGTGTGAGTTGTTCACCATCCATCGTTGTGAGGAATAAGGAGCCTCCTGAGAACACAGTTTTTACCACAAATGGACCCTCATAGTTAGGTGCCCATTTTCCGCGAGCATCCCTTTGAGATGGCAGAATCTTCTTGAGTACAAGCTCTCCTTCTCGAAATTCTCGAACACGGACCTTCTTGTCGAATGCCCTCTTCATTCTTTTCTGATACAAATACCCATGACACATGTAGTCAGTCGCTTTTCATCAATGAGGTTCAATTGATCATATCTCTCTCTGACCCACTCTGCTTCATCGAGCTTGGTTTCCATCAGGATTCTCAGAGACGATATCTCTACTTTAATGGGGAGGACAACATCCATTCCATATACCAGAGAAAAAGGCGTCGCCCCTGTCGAAGTTCGAACCGAAGTTCGGTATCCGTGCAGGGCAAATGGTAACATTTCATGCCAATCCTTATACATCTTGACCATTTTCTGCAGGATCTTTTTGATATTCTTATTAGCAGCTTCAATAGCTCCATTCATCTTGGGACGATAGGGTGAAGACTTGTGATGTTCAATCTTGAAATTGTCACATAATTCTTTCATTGTCTTGTTATTCAGATTTGTCCCATTGTCGGTTATGATCTTGTTGGGAATTCCATAACGACAGATGATATTATTTCTGATGAAACGGGCAACCACTTGCTTGGTCACATTGGCGTAGGAAGCGGCTTCAACCCACTTGGTAAAATAGTCGATGGCCACCAGAATGAAACGATGACCGTTAGAAGCTTTTGGCTCAATGGCTCCAATCATGTCGATGCCCCACATGGAAAAAGGCCACGGAGATGATAGCACATTCAACAGAGTAGGAGGAACATGCATTTTGTCCGCATAAATTTGGCATTTATGGCATTTTCTCGCGTACTGGATGCAATCGGTCTCCATAGTCAACCAATAGTATCCAGCCCTCAAAATCTTCTTAACCATGGCATGTCCATTGGCATGGGTGCCAAAAGCTCCTTCATGGATATCATGAATCAGTAAGTCTGCTTCTCGCTTATCAACACATCTTAGCAAGACCATGTCGTGATTTCTCTTGTAAAGTACGTTATTGCTGAGGAAGAACTTGGATGATAATTTCCGCAAAGTTTCCTTATCAAGACTAGAAGCGTTAGCAGGATACTCTTGAGTCTTCAGATAATTCATGATGTTGTGAAACCACAGCTTCCCATCAACCTCTTCTTCAACTGACTGACAATAAGCTGGTTCGGTCCTGCGCTCAATACGGATGAGAGGTGCTTCATTGATAAATCTGACTTGCCACATTGAAGCCAGTGTTGCCAAAGCATCAGCCACATGATTCTCAGTACGTGGCACATGGAAAAAAGTTATCTCATCAAAACACTTAATCAACTCTAAAGCATATGCCTGATAAGGGATAAGCTTCACATCTTTTATCTCCCACTCGCCTCTGATTTGATAAATGACTAGAGCAGAGTCACCCATAACTTCGAGAAAGCAGATTCCCAAGTCAATTGCAGCTTCTAGACCCAAAATACACGCTTCATACTCATCAATGTTGTTTGTACATCCAAAATCCAATCTAGCTGTGAAAGGGGTGTAGCCACCTTCAGGATTAATCATAACAACACCTACTCCATGCCCCTTGTAATTGGACGAACCGTCGAACATCATCTTCCACCTGTACTCAGCCCTGGGATCTTCTTCAGAGCTTGACTCTTCACAATCTTTCACCGCCATAATATCCTCATCGGGGAAATCAAACTTGAGTGGTTCATAGTCTTCAACTGGTTGATCGGCAAGATATTCTGCGAGAACACTTCCTTTAATGGCCTTCTGAGTGACGTACTGGATGTCATATTCTGACAACAGCATATGCCAACGAGCCAATCTTCCTGTTTGAGCAGGCTTCTCAAAGATGTACTTTATCGGATCCATTTTCGAGATCAACAAAGTAGTATGACATATCAGATATTACCTCAAACGTTTGGCGGCCCACGCTAAAGCACAACAGGTCTTTTCAATCAGTGAGTATCGACTCTCACTATCAGCAAATTTTTTACTCAGATAATAAATTGCATGTTCTTTCCGGCCAGTCTCATCATACTGTCCCAAGACACAGCCCATAGATTCTTCCAGGACAATCAAATACATAAAGAGAGGTCTTCCGGGAACCGGAGGAACCAGAACAGGAGGTTCTTGGAGATAACTTCTGAGTTTCTCAAAAGCCTGTTGACAGTCGGTATTCCACTCTACTGGCTGATTCTGGCGGAGCAACTTGAAAATTGGTTCACAAGTAGGAGTCATGTTGGAGATAAATCTGGAGATATAGTTCAAACGGCCCAAAAATCCTCTGACTTGAGACTCAGTCTGTGGAGCTGGCATTTCTTGAATAGCTCGCACCTTATCAGGGTCTACTTCAATCCCTCGTTGACTGACGATAAAACCAAGTAGTTTCCCTGATCTGACACCGAAAGTACATTTGGCAGGATTCAATTACAGCTGGTATTTCCGAAGTCTTTTGAACAATTTCAGAAGATGGTCCAGATGTTCCTCCTCACTTTGGGACTTAGCAATCATATCATCCACATATACTTCAATTTCTTTATGTATCATATCGTGGAATAAAGTCACCATGGCTCTTTGATAAGTTGCCCCTGCGTTTTTAAACCGAACGGCATGACTTTGTAGCAATAGGTTCCCCATGGAGTGATGAATGTAGTTTTATCCATATCGGCCGGATCCATTCTGATCTGATTATAGCCTGAGAAGCCATCCATAAATGAGAAGATTGCAAATTGGGTTGTATTATCCACAAGAGTGTCAATATGCGGAAGAGGGAAATCGTCCTTAGGACTGGCTTTGTTGAGATCCCTGTAGTCTACACACATTCGCACTTTACCGTTTTTCTTCATCACTGGCACAATGTTAGTTACCCATTCGGGATACTTCGAAACTGCCAAGAAACCTGCATCCAGTTGCCTTTTAACCTCATCTCTGATCTTGAGAGCCATGTCGGGTCTACTTCTGTGAAGTTTCTGCTTTACCGGAGGACAGTCAGGCTTGAGAGGTAGTTTATGCACTACTATATCCGTATCCAAACCAGGCATATACTGATAAGACCAAGCGAACACATCCACGTATTCTTTCAAAAGCAGTATTAGACGTTGTCTGACTTCTGCCCCAAGGGTTGCTCCAACCTTGACCTCTTTCTTCTTCTCTTCAGTACCAAGATTGACGATGTCGACTTGTTCCTCATGTGGCTGAAGATCCGTATACTGATATTCACACATTTCTGCTAAGTCATCAGGGACCTCATAGTCCTCCTCATCCTCAG
Organism: Lathyrus tuberosus; assembly: GCA_022829125.1. Taxonomy (NCBI): domain Eukaryota; kingdom Viridiplantae; phylum Streptophyta; class Magnoliopsida; order Fabales; family Fabaceae; genus Lathyrus; species Lathyrus tuberosus. The sequence goes on along the minus strand of JALAZF010000101.1, from coordinate 7,412,533 downwards.
CTTGATAAATAGGTGAGTCAAAGTCAATAGTGAGATTAGGGTCACTGAATACGACAGGTTTGGGATTTATTCTGCATGATGGGGGGATTTATTTTATTAAAATTCACAAAACTCAAATGCAAACAGAAAAATGTTTTTGTAGTTTTAAAAAGATTTCCATTTTTCTTAAGAAGCAAAAGAACAGTAAAATAAAGACCGGGAATTTTAACCAAACAATCACTTTCATTGATTAATAAGAGTTAAAAGCGGTGGCCCATACAAAATAATCCGATAGCCTCGGGCAAAGCTACGGAATTTGAAAACATCAAATAAAACAAGCAAATTACTCTGGCATAGGGTACAAAGTAGGGATCTCAATAGCTTCCCAATTACTCAAAGCAGCGTCACACTGTAAAACCAAATTATCGATATCTTCGTCTTCAGCATCTTCAATGACGGCGTGGACCTGTTGTCCTCCACTGACGAACATCTCTTGAATAGTCTTCAGTCTTCCCGTGGTTGGAGCAGCTTTTTCCTCAAGAGTTGGTTTGTAACCCAACCCTTGGTACTTTTCTCTCTCTTGGATCTCTACGACTTTGCCCCAGCCTTCTGGTATACCATTCTGTAGGGCGGACTGAATGCTCTTGAAGGAGGCAAAAGATGGATCATTGGAGGCCACTGGCTTGTTATCATCAATCATAACAGCGTTCGCTATCTCAAGTGCTTGGAAAGAAGTTTCTAAAGCATCTTCATCGACCTCATTGTACCGGAAGGAGGACAAGTTGCTGACCATTAAGTCTTCCTCTCCACGTATGATAACCAATTTCTCTTCAGCTACAAATTTCATTTTTTGATGCAGAGTTGATGTTACGGCGCCGGCCTCATGGATCCAAGGCCTACCCAACAGACAACTATAGGTAACGTTGATGTCCAAGACCTGGAAAAGGATGTTGAACACTTGAGGACCAATCAAAATAGGTAGCTCGATCTCTCCCATCACTGATCTTCTCGAGCCATCGAAATCCTTAACAACAAGCGAAGTGGGCCTCATTACAGCTCCCTGGTAGGTCATCTTCTCAAGGGCCCTTTTTGGTAACACATTCAGGGATGAACAGTATCCACTAGAACTCTGGCCAAAGTATCTTCTTGACATTTCACTGACACATGTAAAGCCAGGTTATGGTTCTTTCCTGCCCGGGGTAACTCCTCATCACTGAAACTGAGAGTGTTACAGGCTGTGATGTTGGTGATGACATGGTCAAATTATCCTGCGGTTATATTTTGGGCCACGTGTGCCTGAGCCAGGACCTTTTGTAGGGCTGCTCGGTGGACAGGTGAATTCATTAGTAGAGACAAGATCAAAATCTTGGATGTGGTCTGATGAAGTTGGTCCACCACCTTATAGTCACTCCTCTTGATGATTCTTAGGAACTCCTCATCTTCTTCCTTATTAATTACCTCTTTTCCTCTGTCTGTAGGGGGTACGGAAACAACGGTTTCTTTGGGCACAGTTTCTTTGAATAAAGGAGTATACACTCTGCCACTTCGGGTTATCTTTCCCGTTCCGACTATGTTTGTCACCTCTTCGGTAGTTCCCACCTCATTCCTTGGAGCTACTTCTTCAACAGCGGTTCCCACCTCATTCCTTGGAACCACTTCTTCGCGGGCTTTGTTTCCCATAATGTTCTCATAGATCCATGGCACAACTTTAGTTCCTCTGAACCTAAATAGAATAGGTTGTCGAGTATCGTATTGCTTGGTGTGGTTGGCAGCAATAGCAATAACAGTCTCCGAATTATTGAAAACAGGTACAGGTTTGTTGAACACAGGCACCACAGAATCAGACCCAGGCATATTGAACACAGTCACCTGCTCTCTTGGCTTTGGTAGGTTAAATACAGGCTCGATTACTGCGATTTTGTCCCTCTTTCCTTTACTGAACACTTGTAGAAATCCTTCATCAATCAGACTCGGAATGTCATTTTGGACCAGCTGACAACCCTTGATGCTAGCATTACAACCCTCACAATTGCCATGACAAGTTCTGACCAACCCAACTTCGAACAACTTAGCATGGAAGATCTTCATAAGAGTTCTTATCTTCGAAGCATCTCTTAATAACACCTCATTATTCTCATTCTCAACAGCATTTGTGGCTCCATGTGTGGGCAATGGATTGCTCTTCACATTCGGCGGATTATCCACAAAAGACAAGATCTTCTTTTCCACCAAACCTTTTACCACATACTTCAAAGCAAGGCAACCCTCCAGATCATGACCCACTGCCCCTTGATGAAAGGCACACGTAACATTCGGATTATGGAACCTCATAGATTTCTCTGAGGGTGGACCCATAGGTCTAGTGACAATCAAACCTTGTTGAACCAGGGAAGGATACAACTCGGTGTAAGTCATGGGTATGGGTGGGAATGAAGGCTTACCTCCTTGTCCTTTATAAGAAGTGTTTTGCTGAGGAACTTGCGATCTCAGTTGTTGATATTGTTGGGTATTTGGCATATGCTGATAGGCTGGCTGTTGGTAGACTGGCGCCTGTTGCGCTACTTGGTGATTAAAGGTCGGTGTTACAGCCGCTATGTAAGGTTGATGAGGATAATGAATCGGGTAGATCGGTTGCTGAGAGAAGTTAGGACCTGCCTGCTGTTGGTAGGTTGGTTGTTTCCATTTGGGATTTTTCTCTCTTCCTGCCGTGATGGCGTTGGTTTCTCCTTCTTTTTTCTTGTGGAAGTTACTGGGAGCCTTCTTAACATTGTTGTTGGTTGAACTGCTTGCAGAACTTATCACTTTCCCATTTTTCAAACCAGCCTCTACTTTTACACCAACTGCAACGATGTCAGCGAAATTGGCATTGACGCTGCTAATCATCCTTTCGTAAAATTCTGGTTTCACAGTATCTACAAACCAGTCTGCCAGTTCTTTCTCAGTCAAAGGTGGTTCAACTTGAGAAGTAGTTTCCCTCCATCGTTGTGCATACTCCTTAAAGGATTCAGTGCTCCTTTGGGTCATGCTTAACAATTGTCTTCGGTCAGGGGCCAAATCCAGATTATACTTGTAATGTTTCACGAAAGCATCCATTACAACTTGGAAACAGTGGACCTGAGACTGATCCAGACTTAAGTACCACTTAGCAGCAGCGCCCTTCAGACTATCTTGAAAACAATGTATCATCAGCTTGTCGTTACGCACATGGGCAGCTATTCTTCGGAAATACATGACCAAGTGTGATCTGGGACATGTAGCGCCCGAGTACAGCTCGAAATTTGGCAGCTTGAATTTAGGAGGGATTACTAAGTCTGAGACCAGGCACATGTCCTTGACATCAGTACTGAAGGTGTTACTTCCTTCCATAGCTTTTATCTTCCTCTGCATGGTCTCGACACTTTCTCTTAACCTTTCATTTTGGTCGTCCCCATCTTCAGATACATCGACATAGTCATAAGGATGGTGATTATGGAAAACAGGACGAACTTGTGTCTGCACCGCTGGCGGAGCGAAGGTAGAAATAACCTGCTGAGCCTCATTAATCAGAGGTACTGTCTGCTGAGTAGATTGAGGAGTTATGGCTCGGATGAATTCGAATGGCATACCCAAAGTAGGGTTCACAACAGGAATGACGGGAGGTTCTACTGCACGAGTGATGATCTTCGAGACCACACTGGCCTGGGTGTCCATCTTTGCCCTCAAAATGTTGATAGCTTCCAAAAGCTGCCCCATTCCACCACGTATTTCTGTCAATTCATTGTTGACTCGATCCATTTCCCCATAAACTTCTGACATCTTCAATCGAGCTTGGGCTCGAGTGTTGTATCCGTGCTTAGGATTCAGTGTGACGGTTCTGAGATAACAAGGCTACATCAGACAAAACCCAAGAGGAACATGCACATGATATGAGATGATGCATATGAGAATGCACATGAAAATGCAAGCTAAACTATCAAGAGACCAAAGAAATTTTGCAAATAATATAGGCAATGGAACAATTTTCAAAACATCTTCTTCATTAAATCTGGCAGTTGTTACATTGAGAGCAAAGTATCTTCATGCTCTGAATACAAAAAGTATGGGCACGCCCACAACAGAAAGGAAATAACAACATCATCGAAAAGAAACAACAAAGAAAGAAACAATAACATCAACTTTTAAAGGACTAGAAGTTGGATCCACTGGTGGCTGATTCTTCCTCTTCATTGATCTTCTTCATAAGCTCCTCAATGCGGCCTTTGATCCTTTCCCTTTCCAGAAACAAATTGGTCAGAGCATCCACCATCCTCTTTTTGGTCTCTGGTGGTGCCTCGTGACGAGGATATGGTTTCCTCATCACTCGAGCTATGTCACGGGACCACTGTAGGTGAGCCTCAGTGACGGGACATTCAGCCCTCCATAATTGCCTATTAATATGGCGCCAAGCGCGCTCCAGTCACATTTTCATTTCGAACCCTTCCCTTTGTTCGTAGTACATCATGAGCATCTCCTCATTGGCTGGAGGTCCTTCCTTCATGTGACCTAGATGGCGGCGAGCAAGGACATGGTTGTAGTTTATACAACCATTCCTTCCCATTAAGGGTACATTGGGGCAATCCCCATAGCTAACAATCATGGTAATTCCTTCATCCGTTGGGTCATACCATTCGATATCCGTGTGTTTCAACTCCATCAACCTCTTGGACCATATTTTACAGTCTTCAACATCCCAGAAAGCTGGAGTCTTTGGTAGGTAAGAGACGAACCATTTGTAGAAGAGGGCCACACAGCAAACGATTGGCCCACAACCCCTTGAGTATCTGGTCTGGATTGAGTGATAAACATCCGCAAGCAAAGTAGGAACTGGATTGTTGATTTCGAATATTTGGATGGCCTGGACATCCACAAAATGTTTGGCATTTGGGAATAGAAACAAGCCGTAGATCATTAGAGCTAAAGTTGATTCAAACAAGGCTTCGTTTCCTCGGTTCTTGAAATAAAGGGCTTTTGCTAGCAAGAACAAAGCAGGGAGTCCGTGTCGCCCTCCTTTGACGGTCAAATTATCTTGAATGTCCGATACTCTAATCTTTGTAGCCATTTCAATTTATTTAACGGATGGCATTGCCTCAATCCCAGAGGAAATTGGGGCTTCCCTGATGGGGATTCCAATCATAGCAGAGAATTCTTCTAAGGTTGGAACCAGCTGGAATTCGGGGAATAGGAAGCAATGGTAGGCCGGATGGTATAGCTGAACCAACACTTCAAGGGGCCCTTTGGTTACTGGCATTCTCATTAGTGGAGGAAGGCACCCATACTTATCAGCAAAATGGGAAGGGTCTGCAACTCTGTCACCCAACCACAACAACTGCTCGAGCTCAGGAAGCTCAAAGGAGTAAGGACAAACATTCTTTCCTGAGGCGTCCATGTCTACAAAATCTTCAAAATAAAATTAGTACCTTGACAGTTTAGCAAGAAATGCGAAGATGCAAATGCGATTGGTTTTAAGGAACTCAAGAAAGACAATTTTCAAAACAAGCCTCATTTCATTAAATATTGAGAAGAGTTTACAACTTGGATAGTACATATCAAAAAGGCTCAAAATATAATAAGGAAAAAATAACAACTAGTCCTAGAAGAAAAAGCAACCCTATCTAGGAGTGTCCTGCTTCACGCCTTCTCTTCTGTCTCTTCAGCTCTTGATTCTCGAAGATCAGCTTATCAACAATCCCTTTCCAAGCACCAGACGTCGGGGGAATACTAGCATACTCATGAGTGCTAGCAGTGGGCTTTGTGCTAGAGAAAAATAAATTCTCCTGCGCCAAAGGTTCATCAATAACGCGTTTTTCCAGCCACTCGATCAAATCATCCTTCTCTTCATCTTCTCCTTCATTTCTTCTTGCTCGATGCAAACGGTATGATATTTCCACTCCCATGTGTCCCTCTCAAGCTTCATCCTGGCTAGATTTTCTTGATATTCTTCCATGCGCTCAATAGGAATAGTAGACGGAGATGCAATAGTCGGCTGCTGAAGTATCTTGGGAATATAGGGCATCTTGAGGTCACGGGCTTGAGATCGAACCCACTGAAGGTATGGCTCCAAAGACACACAGTTTCTCTTCCCCAACTCTTCCTTGGTACTTTCGTGGAACTTATCCCACGCGCACCAAACTCCACTTTTGGTCTCATCATTGCTTCTTTGTTAAGATAAAAGAAACCGGACACATGGATACTCTTAGGTTTTTCTTTCATCGCAAATCCAAATTGGAGTCTGGCCAGAACAGGACTATAGTTAATTCCACCATGAATACCGAGGAGTGGCACATTAGGAAATGGCCCACAACTATTAATGTATACATTCTTGTCATAAACCGGGTCATACCAAAAGATGTCGTGGTGAGTAAGGGAGATGATCCTCTGAGACCAACGAAGTTTGTCAGGGTTGTCTCGGAATTCAGACGTTCGAGGCAAATGAGTGATATACCACTGGTAAAGCAACGGTGCATAACACAAAATAGTCCCTTTTCCTCGAAGAGTCCTATGGTGGATGGAATGGAGAGCATCACCAAGTAATGTAGGCACAGGGTTTCTGCTAATGAAGATTTGGATAGCATTGATATCGACAAAATCTTCCACATTAGCGAACAAGACCAGACCATAGACCAATAGAGCAAAGGTTGCTTCAAAGGCAGCAATACTGTTTGCATTGAAAAATTGACAAGCTTTTTCATACAAGAACTTAGATGGGAGTCCCTTGATACCATCCTTGGTAGTGATGTGGGCCTTGACCTCTGACGCATCCAAGTGAATACACTCGCCAATCTCTTTTGGGGTAGGAATTTTCTCTTGACCACTGAAAGGTCTTTGTTTCTTCACAGGTAAGCCGATCCAATGAGAGTACTCTTCCAAGGTTGGAACTAGTTGGTAATCCGGGAAGGTGAAACAGTGATAGAGAGAATCATAAAATGGGACCAAAGTGTCAAGGATTCCTTCCTCCATTTTAGTGTTGAGAAGGCTAACCAATCTTCCATACTGCTTTCGGAAACTTTCATGTTCGGTCACCAAGGTCGCTAACTTCTTCAGCTTTGCCAATTTGGGCTTTTGGAAATTGAACTTCTTAGTGTTCCTCTTCTCAATATCCATGATGCCTATGATTTTTAAAGAAAAATATGACTGAGTTCCTTAAAACCAATGAGATAGATGCAATGGGATGTATGCAATGCGCAAACAAAAGCAAACATATGTACACAATCACAGCACACAAGCCTTAGGTTTTGAGGTTTCTTGAAAGGAGTCATGGTCTACCCATCCCAACAAGGTGTGGACTATAGGTTCATCAATTGTGGAACAAGGTTCTAAAAGTTCCCAGAGTCTACGTAAATCCTTCGGATATTATCGGCCCATGTAACTACTTACACGGGCTAATAATATTCTCAAGATAAACTCGTCTGAGTGTAGTATCGCGTGACAACTACTTGGGACTGGCTCCCTCATAGCCACCGCACTACATCTTAAAAGGCCAAGTGGGGTAAAGGTAACTACGGTCCTCAGAATCCCTGGCTCCCAATTGAAAAAGTAATATCAATGCGACTTCTCACATCAGACATCAACAATCCCAAAGGGCCTCATCTGAGTGTGGTCATCATATGCCATAGATTGTTGGTACTACTGCCAACAACCGACTATTGATTACACCACGATCTTATCAGATTTGTGCACTCAAGTCCGGGTTAGGACTTATCTCACCACTCAATAGTTCCATGCCCACAAAAGATCTCAACCAGGCATATACAAGGAATATGTATAAATATAGCAAACAAGCATGAATAACACAAGCAAAAGCAAGGTGGGTTTAACCCTCAAAATTTCCCTAGTGAAGTCGCCATTTCTGTTGCGTTGAAAATTGGATAACAAATTATTAATTAATTTGCATCACATTTCTTTTACAACCGACTTTGATTTATCCAAAGGAAAGGTTCAAGATCGTTAAAAAACCTAAAGGGGGGAGATCTAAGGTTCGGGGGTTGGTTATACTAAGGGAAGGTATTAGCACCCTTAATATTCGTAGTACTCTACGGGAACCTCTTGTTTTATTTGTGTTATGTTATGTTTGTTTGCTAAGGGTAGGGTAAAGATGTTGTTAATGACTATGAGGTCAAAGACTAGATGGCTATGAGGCCAAGGTGATGATGAGCTATCTATGACTATGAGGTCAATAGAGAGACTTTGTGACTATAAGGTCAATGTTGGAAGGTGGCTATGAGGCCAAGGGAGAGGGCTATGACTATGAGGTCAAAGTTTTGGTAAATGAGCTTTCTATGACTATGAGATCAATAGAGAGACTTTGACTATGAGGTCAAGGTTGGAGAATGGCTATGAGGCCAAAGTTTTAATTATGACTATGAGGTCAACGTCGAATAAATTGTTCTATGAATTTGAGTTCAAGAGGGGTCCTATGGGCTATGAGGTCAATGAGGGAGGTTGCCTAAAACTATGAGGTCTAGGTCATAATGAGCTTTCTATGATCTTGAAATCAATAGAAAGACTTTTCCTTTGGAAGGAAGGGGGGAAAGTAACATCTTATAAATAAGAGTTACAAATAGTTGAAATATGATGGGACAGTAAGAGTTCAATGAAGCCAAACAATAATCATATGATCATGAAATAAACTCAAATATGAATATAGCAAACAGAGAGTAAGTGATCATGTAGTGAACATATGCAGAAAGCAAACAGTGATCATTCAAACATGAAATGAACATAAATGTAGACTTATCAGATAGTGAGTGCAAGTGGTCGTGCAGTGAACATATAAGGCAGAGGGGCATTCAACAATGGGACCAAGTGCATATGCAATTTAGCATCAAAGAGCAAAACAAAAGCATTGCATAGGATTAAAGTCAGGAACAGAATTTTACCCAGAATCAATAGTCACGTTATTAAGTCATATGATCTTAAACAAAGAACAAAAACAAACCAACGTTCTCATGGTAAGGTTTGGTTAACAAAGTTCTACAATCGCACAGCTTACATTGAAGATCAGTAGCCAACATAATTTACCAAACATGGCAGAGGGAACATTTTTACAAAAAACATTAAGTCTTGTTTAAAGTCAGGAAACAAAGTTCAAAAGAAACAAAGTATTCATAAGTCACTGTATGTTTTAAAAGAAACATTTTTATCATTTAAGAAGACAAGTTGATTTTGTTTACTGAAAAAGGAAAAAAAGATCGAAATGAAATTGGTGTTTTTCTTTTCTTAAAAGAAGTCATAAAAAGAAGGATTAAATAATAAAAGAAAGAAAGAAAGAAAAAAAAAAGAAAAAAAAAGAGGTTGCTGGCGCCACATTTGAAGTGGCTGGTGCCACCTTAACAACAAGTGGCTTGCGCCATCTTGTGCTAGTGGCTGGCGCCACTTGGTATTCCTAAGGGTCTCTTGCGCCACCACTAACTAAGTGGCAGGCGCCACCTCCTAAACAGGAAAAAAAAAACAAAGGGTGGCTTGCGCCACCCTTACCTGGCGAGAGCCAGGTGGGGTTTCGGTCCATTCATTTTTTTTGTCTTATATTCATTCCGAAAGTATTAATTTATTTTATTATTTTTTGTTTACAAAGTGACGGACGCCATCACCATCGTGGCGAGCAAAACCAAACCAAAGTTTTTTTTTTTCAAAACATGATTCAAACACACAGAATAAATTCACAACCGCATATTAAGAACATGATTCCCAGTAGCATGATAACAATACAACAGCATACACCATCATGCATAGTATTTCCAGCATCCTACCAACAAGTTTACATACGAAACATGAATATCATTTTTAACAGCATAACAGTATAACAACATACATTATCATGCATATTATTTCATACGACACTTGAATATAATTTTCAGCAGCATAACAGTATAATAACACACATTATCATGCATATTATTTCATACGAGACATGAGCATAACAGTATAACATCATACATTATCATGCATATTATTTCATATGAAACATGAATATCATTTCCAACAGCATAACAGTATGATAGCATGCACTAAGATGAAATGGTATAGCATCTAAAAAGGAGAAACAGAAAGTGTGTTACCTAGTAGAGTAAGTCTACTGCTTCTTCAATGATGAGTTCTGGGAACCAAGAGCCTCTTTTTCTCCTCCCTCAGCTACTCAGTAAAGAACAAGTTGGTGGCTAAGTGTTCTACAAAAAGCAAACATAACAATCTTTCTTGCAAGAGTTAGAGAGTTCCTTGCAAGAAATAAAGGTGGGGAAGTGGAGAGTTTTCTGTTTGAGAGAGTATTTTTGCAATTTCTCTGGTGTCCTAACAAGGAGGGAATGAGCTCCTTTTATATGCCAAGCAAAGTGGATCCGGGTCTTGGGTAGTTGGTTTGCTCACAGGATAAAGAATTAGGGTTTGTATGGTCTGCTGAGTAAATAATTAGGGTTTGTGGGCATCAATCCTTAGCCGTTGATCTTGGTCAATCACCCTGCTGGACAAGTGCAGCGGAGGAGGTGGTGGATGCAGTCTGTAACTTTCACTCTTTAGTGGTTATTCCAAAACCACTTTTTGATGTGCCATGAGAGAGAAAGTAAGGAAGGAGTAATAATTTGAATTTTGAATATGAATTCTCTGCTCATGCATGCAGGTCTTCCATGCTGATCCTCTTTATTTCACTAATTCAATATGGTATCTCAACGTCCTTTTGATTTCAGCAGTAATGGTGAGCTTAGAAGAGTAATACATAGTGACTTCACAAGACTTATTTCTGAAGCAAAGCATCTTCAGCATTTTCAACTAACAAATGGCACATGGGCTTAGCTAAATATACAAAGCCTTGCTTCTTAAATCATACGGGAACACAACTTGGACTTTTCACACCTTAAAGCCTTTGATCCAAATGACATCTCTCTGGGCCCAAAATAAACTTGAGACATACCATATGCCCATGACCGAAAACACTTTGGATATTGTAAAATTAAATCCTCTCATGGCATCACTTTGGTATGTTACACCTTGATGAATATTTATCTCCATGAAAAATTATTGCACTTGAGAAACAAATCTTTAAGGCTCAAAAAAGCTTCCAAGGATGTTTGTTATCACATGGCACAATTTCTCAAAATTTGGGATCACACTTTGCTTGACATGAAAGGCAATGGTTGACTTGTCTTGGTGAAACATTTGATTTCTTGTTGAAAAAGTCTTCTCGGATGCATGCAAATTCAAATGATCGCATTTAGCCAAAAAAATGTCTTAGGGAGACCTTGCCGTCTTTGTTGTGTAAATCCTACTTTCCACAATGAAAAGAAATAATTTGCAAACAAGAAATGGTTAGTTAATAATGCATACATGCTTGAGGTCTAAATGCGGATGCAAGAAAAATATGACATCTAAGGGGTAAAATTTGGGGTACAACAAAGATCATCTCTGGGGAGAAGAGTTTCTTTGACAACTGCTTTTAAGAAGCCTGTGGGTCCCCAAACCCTGAGAAGTTCAAGACATGCCATTCACCGAGAATAGATCAAGCCAGGAAAGTCCGAGAATTTGGAAGAAACTCAAGAGATGCCATTCACGGAGAAAAGATCATCTCTGGGGAATAGAGTTTCTTTGACAACTTCTACGAGTGACAGTCTATGAAAGGGTTCATAGAGAATGCTGCCTTTCATGTCTCCATATTGTTTAACCCCAAGAGGAGGGAAGAATGTGTCTGGTAATCCTATGGGGATCTAGTTTATACTATTTCTAAGAGTGATCAACGGGATTAATGCTAGACGTAGTTGCCGGGGAAACTCTAAATATCTATACTATTATTACACAGTTGATATGAGTTTATGAAAGAAGACTTACAGTGAAACAGCCCCACAATACAGTTATATGTATATGAAAGCAGTAAATGAAAGCAATAACCACTTACTCGGTTGTAGAGCTTCCATGCTGTTTGGTTAGTTGTTCAACAAAGACAGATTGAAAACAACAGTATATTCAAAATCAAAGGAGAAAGTGCTTTGAAAAAGAAAGATTTGGGGCTTACGGCTCAAGGAGAGGCCCAGGGTTTTATCAGTGAGCGCACTGTTTGAATTTGTACAGAGGGACTTATACAAGTGACTGTGGCCCAAAAATTGTTTTCTGTACAAAGGGATGGGTCTTACACTCTCTCAAGAGGCCCAAAAGGTTTAAAGAAAAAGAGTGGGGCTTATAACACGAGGGTAGGCCCAATTGATTTTTCCGTTTCAAATGGCGATCGCGCCGAGGTTTTCTTTTAACGCGGGGGGACTTATACAATAAGTGAGGCCCAAAATGTTTTGGTTAAAAGGGGATTGGGTCTTACACTCTAATAGAGGCCCAAGTGTATTTTAAGAAAAGAAATGGGTCTTACTACTCGAGGGTAGGCCCAGTGTTATTTTTAAAAGGCGACGATCGCGCCGTTTGTTTTTGACGGTATCGGGACTTATACAATACTGAGGCCCAAAAATGATTTGGTCAAAAAGGATTGGGTCTTACACTCTATTAGAGGCCCAAAAGTGTTTTGAAAATGATTTATGAGGGTTGAATTAATCCAAAAATCCTAATTTGTTTTCAAAAATGTATTTAATTGAATAAAAATTCAATTAAAATGATCAAATTTGTTTAACATATGAAAAACAAATTGTGATCTTGGATTAATGCTTCAAAAATTAAGTATTGACCACTTGCAGCTGGTGATCGTGATTTGTGTTAGAGGTGTTACAGCTAGGTTCCAATGATGTGGATAGCTTCCCTAGGTGCCAAGTGATGTGTCTGAGTGCTTGGAATGGATTGAAATGGTTTGGAGTTGAAGATGGCACCTCAACTACAAAACTGTCAAGAACTTGAGCAATTGGCTGGTGATTTTGTGAAATCTGTGTTCCAAATGTTATGTGAGTGTTTGGATCACCTCTATATGATGTATGTGAGGTCTGTGGGCGATTGGTTTGAGTGGAATTGCCCTCTAGCTCAAAACCCGATAGTTACCTTGCTAAGAAAGGCATTTTTGCCAAGAGAAAGAGATTTTGAGAAAGGCAAGTGTTGTAGGCCTTTGGTGTAATTAAACTGAACATAATTGAGCTCTATTTATAGTAGAGCAAGTTAGTTTTGCAAGGAATAGTGAATGGCAACTACTAAGTAGGTTTGTTCAATGTTGGCCAATGGAAATGCAAGTATCCTCTTGCCATTGACTAGAGGTTAGGGCACAGAGCTTTGGTTCCCTTGGTCTTGGATAAGTCTTGACTGATTTCAGATGAGAATGGCTCAGTCCGTGCCACCTTAATGCTTCCATTGAATGCTTCAATCCAAATTTGGAGTCTTGTCCCTATTTTGGCCATTCTAGGTTCAACATGCTATTTCTTGTTCCATGGACTTTGGAGGCTTGGCTCAGTGATTGTCCCCTTTAGATTCAATCCTCAGATGTGTCCAAGTGGATAGGAGCATTTGAATTTGGCTGATTTTGGCAAATCGAGCAAAATTGCAAATTCTGCCTTGCCTTTGACAGATTTCAGCAAGGCAACTTGCCAATGTCATATCTCATGGTGTAAGTTGAATTTGGTAATGTTCTTGACCATTTTGGAAAGCCCTTACATGATACAACAACTGTTTGAACATGTTTGGTTTTGATCTCTTTTGAATCCAAGTGAAAAATCCCCCTACATTTGGTAAAAAGTAAGGTAAAATCTGACTTAGTGAAATTTTCACTAAGTGTTGGAACAAAGTGTTTTCTCTTGATTTTGATCACTCCATATCTCAAAATCCATGAGGAATTTGGACATAGGTCAGTATGAAGCTTTTGTAGAGGTCAATGAGATCTACAAATCAAGCTTTGAATGGGGCACAATGGCCTTGTGGTTTAGCAGTTATGGTCCTCCAAAGTTGGTGCATTAGTGGCACTTTTTCATGACTTAGAAAATTTTCTAAGTTTTTTGGTTACCCCTTTTACAAGTTATCCAACTTTTCTTGATTTTTCTTGATGAATGATGATTCCAATCATACATTAACATCATTTTAGGGTTAAAACTCCATTTTGGTGAAAAATCTCAAAAAGTCAAAGTTGACTTTTGTGCACAGTTGACTTTTTATCCGATGAATTCCAAACTGTGCAATTCTTCAGGAAATCATGTCCTTGACCTAAATCAAACTTGATGGAAATGTTCCATGGGTGGTATAGGGTATATTTATGCATGTCTTAGGGCTTGGGAGCTTGTCCTGGTCAAAAGTCAAAGTTACAGTTGACTTTTCTCATAAAACCCTAATTGTGATCCAGATGAAATTGAGACTTGTTGCTAAAGCTTCTTGGATTAATCCATTGTTCCAAATGGATCAATATAGTTCATTAGAGACCCTAAAACCCTCTCTTGAGGTCTTGGCTCATGGTTTGTCCCAAAAGTCAACTTAGGGGTGAATTAGGTCAAGAAACCCTAATTCTGATTTTTGATGAATGCATCCCCTGAGGTCAAATTCACTTGATGATTGGGTCCATGAGGTTCAATGGAGTATATTAGGTTATGTTTTGGATCTTTGGCTCATACCCAGAGGAAATTTTCCATATGGAGGCCCTAGTCGACCAAAACCCTAATTTGGTAACATTGGCGATCTTGAGACTTGATCCACCTAGAAGGGAGCAGCCTTGTGCTTAATCCTTGAAGTGGGAGTCCTTTTGATCCATTGTGGATGTTTGAGAGGTTAGACAAGTTGAAGATCATGTCATTCCTTGATTGATCCTTTGTCTAAGTACTCAGAGAGGGCTTGAAACCCTAATTTTGATTGTAGTGGATGCTCACCCATCTTTGGGGAGACTGATGAAGTGTGATGGTTCCTCCATATTGTGATGATGATTTTCACAATGATATGAAATCTTAGTGGTAAAAATTTGGGGTATGACACTTGGGTCGGTAGGGAGATGAGTTATGGTGTTCGATCTTGAACTCTGCACACAACTCTTTCATCATCTTGTTGTTCAAGTTAGATCCATTATCAGTAATGATCTCGCTTGGAACACCATAACGGCAGATGATATTGTTTTTGATAAATCGGACCACCACTTGTCGGGTTACATTGGCGAATGACGCTGCTTCGACCCACTTGGTGAAATAGTCAATGGCTACCAGGATGAACCGATGTTCGTTTGAAGCCTTAGGTTCGATCAAGCCAATCATGTCGATTCCCCATATGGAAAAAGGCCACAGGGAAGAAAGAACTTTGAGATGTGATGGCGGTACATGAATTTTGTCGGAGTATATCTGACACTTGTGACACCTCCTCATGTACTTGTAGCAGTCGGATTCCATGGTCAACCAGTAGTACCCTGCTCTTAGAATTTTTTTAGCCATTGTGTATCCTTTGGCACTCATGCCAAAGGATCCTTCATGAATTTCTTTCATAAGCATGTCTGCTTCTGGTCTGTCTATGCATCGGGGCAAGACCAAGTCAAAATTTCTCTTATAGAGTGTATCACCGCTCAAGAAGAAGTTTTTAGCCAATCTTCTGAGGGTTTTCCTGTCTTTTCTGAGTGCCCCAGATGGGTACTCTTGTTTCTGAAGGAAGCATTTGATATCGTGATACCAAGGTTTGTCGTCTATGACTGCTTCAATCGTGAAGATGTAAGCGGGCCGTTCAAGGCGCATTATGTCGATCTTAAGTAGGTCGTTCCATTGACCTACACTAATCATGGAAGAGAGAGTGGTTAATGCGTCAGCCATGTGATTCTCATCACGAGGGATGTGATGAAACTCAACTCTGTTGAAGAAAGGTAATAACCTTCTTGCATAATCTTTGTAAGGAATCAATCCTGATTGGCATGTGTTCCAATCTCCTTTAATCTGATTGATAACCAGGGCTGAGTCGCCATATACGTCCATGTTTTTTATCCTTAAATCAACCGCTTCTTCGAGACCCATGATACATGCTTCGTATTCGGCCTCGTTGTTCGTACATTTGAACGTAAGTCGAGCGGTGAAAGGAATGTGGGTACCCTGAGGGGTAACAATGATTGCCCCAATTCCATTTCCATAATGATTAACTGCTCCATCAAAGATAAGTCCCCATTGGGAACCTGGTTCTGGCCCTTCACTGGGTAGCGGTTCATCGCAGTCTTTCATTTTTAGATACATGACATCTTCATCTGGGAAGTCAAACCCGATTAATTCTTGATCGTCAATCGGTTGATGAGCCAAATAATCGGCTAAAATACTCCCCTTAACAACTTTCTGAGTATGGTACTCTATGTCATATTCTGATAGCAACATCTGCCAACGGGCAATCCTTCCCGTGAGAGCAGGTTTTTCACAGACATACTTGATTGGATCCATTTTGGAGATTAACCAAGTAGTGTGATGAATCATGTATTGACGAAGACGTTTGGCTGCCCAAGCTAAAGCGCAACAAGTTTTCTCAAGCATCGTGTACCGAGTCTCGCAGTCGGTGAATTTCATGCTCAGATAGTAGATGGCAGACTCTTTCCGTTTGGTTTCATCCTGTTGGCCAAGTACACATCCCATTGAGTCTTCCAATACTGTGAGGTAAATGATCAGTGGTCTTCCTTCCAATAGAGGTGATAGAATCGGCTGATTCAACAGGTATTCCTTAATACTGTCGAAGGCGGTTTGGCAATCTTCTGACCAAACGCAATCCTAGTTCTTTTTGAGTAATTTGAAAATCGGCGCACACGTGGCGGTCATAAGGAATATGAATCTGGAGATGTAGTTCAAACGTCCCAAGAACCCTCTGACTTGTTTTTCAGTTTTTGAAGAAGGCATTTCTTGAATGGCCTTGACCTTGTTAGGATCGACCTCAATCCCTTTCTGGCTGACGACGAACCCTAAGAGTTTCCCCGAACGGACACTGAAGGTGCACTTATTGGGATTCAAGCGGAGTTTGTACTTCCTCAAACGCTCGAATAGTTTCGACAAGTGGGTCACATGCTCCTCTTCCGTCTTAGATTTTGCAATCATGTCATCGACATATACCTCTATTTCCTTGTGTATCATGTCATGAAAAAGAGTAGTCATGGCCCTTTGATAGGTTGCCCCAGCGTTCTTCAAACCGAACGACATTACCTTGTAACAAAAGGTACCCCATGGGGTAATGAACGAAGTTTTCTCCATGTCTTTCGGCGCCATTTTGATCTAGTTATAGCCCGAGAATCCATCCATGAAGGAGAAAACTTTGAACTTTGCTGTACTGTCTACCAGTATGTCAATGTGTGGTAAAGGAAAGTCGTCCTTTGGACTTGCCTTGTTCAGATCCCTGTAATCAACACACATTCTGACCTTTCCGTCCTTTTTGGAAACAGGTACGATGTTGGCTAACCATTGAGGATATTCTGATGTAGTGAGGAAACCTGCGTCGATCTGTTTCTATACCTCCTCTTTGATTTTGATGGCCATGTCCGGGTGAGTCCGTCTCAACCTTTGTTTTACTGGCGGACATTCTGACCTTAACGGTAAGTGATGTTCCACGATGCTGGTATCCAACCCTGGCATATCCTGATAGGACCAAGCGAATACATCGGGGAATTCTTTGAGAAGCTTTATCAAACTCTCTTTGGCAGTTAGACTGAGCAGTGCCCCAATCCTGATTTCTTTTCTCTCTTTTTCTGAACCCAAGTTTACCGTTTCCAACGGCTCTTTGTGAGGTTCAATGGACCTTTCCTCTTGTCTGAGTAGTCGGGAGATCTCTTCTGGAATTTCGCAGTCAACTTCTTCTTCAGCCCCAAATACCAGGAACTCAAAGTCGGGCGAAGGCATCGGATCGTATGTTTCAACGGGGTTTAAAACATGCAATCTGCATGACGTGATGATTCGTGTTTAGAAGAGATAGAGAGAATGCAAGTGTGTGCAGTGTATTATTTTTTTATTACTGCTTGTTTTTATTATTGAATTGTTTTTTAGGATTACCATTTTCTGAAAAACGAAAAGAGAAAACAGCAATTAATGCGGAAATTACAGAACGACGTTATTTTATTAATGAACAAGTCAATCCTTGAAACTACAGCCCTATAAAACAAAACTCTGTGGCTTTGGGCGAAGCGAAGATGGAAATTTACATAAACTGAGCCCTATCAAAACATCCATTTCACCTGGGCAGGGTGAAAGGTTAAAAGATGGCAATTACTTTGACTGATGAACGACCTCCGGAACCTCAACGGCAACCCATTGGCGGCGAACTCCTCGGTGAATCACAAAGTTTGGTACCTTCCTTGATTTGTCTTCAGAATTGACACTGATTTCTGGCGGAGCAGGATCATTAGAATCTGTCTCCCAGGCAGAGTTGTCGTAGGAAAATTCCTTTGTGGCATTTTGCAGAGCATTTGTGCTCTCAGCTCTATCTCCCCATCCAGTTAGCTGGATGTATTCGAACCTGATAGAGCTTTTGGGAGCGGTGTACTTGACCATATAGTTGAACTTTCCACTTGGTTGTCCCAAGGTGTCCCAAACTTCTTTCGAACTGGAGGAGTCATCTCTCTCGATGACGTTGACCTCGGGAAAAGCATAGTTGATGAATTCAAGTCCTGCAAACGTTGCAAATTCATCGTTGTGTTGAGTAGTTTCTGAATGACCTGAGTGTAGATCCTATGACATGGTGGGGACACAGGTATTCTGTTCAATGACGGTCAGCTGATTTTCATTGTTAGGCTGACTCTCTTGCCCCAAGTGTCCTGGATAAGGTTGCCACATTGGCATACCATCCATTGGGCCATAATAGTCGTGGTCAAAGTTATCTTTCATCAGAGTGTCTTCCTCTAATGAATTTGGCGGAGCACGACATCCTTCCGGATCACAATCTCCATATATCATTTCGACATCTGACCGTGGTATAAATCTCGGACTCTGTGCAGGAAAACAAAAAGGTATAGGCACCTCTTCCTGAGACATATAACCATCCTCGTTAAGGTAGGACTTCCATTCTTCATCTGTGTCGGAGGGATCCTCTTCATTGATAGCATGTACTGCTTAAGACACTGGGTGAAGAAAACCTCCACTGTGAAAGAAATCCTGAATGGGATGAAGAATTTCATCGTTAGCAGCTGTCTGGGTACAGGTTATAGAAAAACCAAGACCTTTCTTTGTTTTATTGTCAATAGGAATGACAAGCTGTCCCCATCAGGTTGTATCGGTACTCGACCGCTTTGATAGCATCTTTGTATGAGGAAATCGAGGTTCCTCCTTGGGATTGATTGTTCTTTCTCACCGACAGTGCTTGGAGCTGAGTTCCAATAACCTCCTCGGGTTCTATACCAGTAGATGATGACAAGTTACTCACGAGCAAGGCCTGTTCTCCACAAACTGTGACAAGTTGATCGTTCTGAACAAACTTTAGGTTTTGGTGGAGGGTCGAGGTGACCGCTCCAGCCTGATGTATCCAAGGTCTTCCTAATAAACAACTGTACGTTGCCCGGATGTCCATGACCTGGAAAGTGACTTGGAAAGTGTGAGGACCGATAGTTATGGGAAGATCGACTTCGCCGATAACTTTTTTTCTGGATCTGTCGAATGCTTTGACGACGACCTCCCTGATTCTCATCGGAGGGCCTTTGAATGATAATTGCATCAAAGTGGACTTCGACATAACATTCAGGGCTGACCCTGTGTCTACCAGTACGCTGGCTAAAGCATCGTCCTGGCAGTTAACTGTAATGTTGAGCGCCATGTTATAACGGCGACCCTCTTCGGGTAATTCCTCATCACTAAATCCCAAATTATTGCAGGAAGTGATGTTAGAGACAATGCTATCGAACTGTCTGATTATTACATCCTGTTCCATAAAGGCTTGCTCCAAGACTTTCTGTAGAGCCTCCCCATGGGCTTCTGAACTGAGTAATAGTGATAATACCGAGATCTTTGAAGGAGTCTGTAATAGTTGATCGACAATGTTATATTCACTCCTTTGGATGAGCTTCAGCATCTCATCATTATTTTTCGAAAGGTCGGGATTACTGGATTGACCAACTGATGGATCGGGAGCTTCTGTCTGAAGTTCCTTTTCCTTGTTAGGTTCTCCAACTCCTCGGTTAAAGATTTTACCACTCCGTGTTACACGACTGATGTCTGCAATATTCACGACGGAGGGTAATGGAATTTCCTTTCCATTTTCAACTATTGTTGCACCGTATTTGTAAGGGATAGCCTTAGTTGATTTATACGGTAGTGGTCCCGGTAGATAGATGACTATGGGAACCTTCTGGTTTTTCTGACCATCATAAGTAATCTCGATCCGTTCCCGGTTGGGAGCTCTAGATTCGTCAAGTAAAGGGATGATGGCAAAAACATCCCTGGTCTGGTGATGACCAGAGATTGTGACAACATCCTCGACTTGATTGGCAAGGTAGCTCAGCGTCCAGTTGATGGGTCCAAAACCCGGATATGGGCGAATCTCTCCACGATCCACCTGACCCTGAAGAGCTGCTCTCACAAGGTAACACCCTTGGTTACTTTCCGAACAGACACTACAATGGTCATAATTGTGTGGTGGCACCTGGCCATACCCACTTTGAATACAATGTAACCTCACTAGGTTAGCTTCCATAGATCGGACATCCTGACTTTGACGTCGAGTAGGATTCCTGTTATTGATACTAATCTGCTGAGTATCTTCATCCATATAAATTGGCATCCACCAGTGATTTAACAAGTACTGAAGTGCCTCCTGGACAAGGGTACAACCTCGATCATTTTCGCAACCCGCTTTACAGCTTTGATAGTCATGTGATATCAAGAATCCGAGTTGGACCTGTTCAGCATGTAACTCTACTAAGTTGGTATTCATCACGCGAATATCAAAGATCTGAACCATGTTGATCTGATAGGGATTCCTATCATGGTAGTCCTAGATCCATCCAAGATCCATCTGACGTTGGAGGGCCTCTTGTATGAAAGAGCATCCTTGTTTGTTTACCGAGCAAGTCAGACAGGAATTGTAAACGTGTCGTGGCAGATTATGATACTGGCTTTTCCTTGAGTGCATCGCCACCAAGTTGACATTCATTGCACAAATGTCGTGGTTTTGAATGACGTTAGAATTCACGTAGACCATGTTAACCCCACGAACTCGGTGCTCTTGGATTCATCCGAGATCCATCTGTTCCTGTAGAGCTGCTTGCACTACAGAACATCCTTGATTGTTTTTAGAGCAGATATCACACTGGTGATAGTTATGAGGTGGCACATGGCCATATCCACTCTGTCTACAATGCATCTTGACCAAATTGGTCCTCAATAAGAGTACATCGTGAATTTGATAGACGTTGTTAGATTCTCCTTCTATCAAATTGACTGCAGCCTTCTCGTGTTGAGGCAGCGGGTTCATAAGAACATTAGGATTTGTATCCTTGAAGGATAAGACCCCGCTCCTAACAAGCTTTTGCACGTCGGATTTGAAATTGAGAGAATTCTCTATATTATGCCCTGATCCTCCTTGATGATAAGGGCATGTTTGATCCATCTTAAACTAAAAAGGCAGATTTTCCGGTACTGTAAGAGGAGACTTAGTCTGAATGTGCCCCTTAGCCAGTAGTAACGGAAATAGTTCTGCGTACAACATGGGTATAGGATCAAACCCTGATGGTCGTGTTGTACGGTTGTTGTTATATGGAGGACGAGCCTGCTGAAGAGGCTGTTGTGTCCTTTGTTGATTAGGTTGGCTATGTGCAACCTGAGGTTGATACGTAGGAATAGGCACATGGTTGATAACAGGAGTTACAACTGCTACCGGTTGATAACGTCGCCTTTGCTTTCCGAGAGAGATATTCCCAATATCCTGCTCTTTTTCCTTAGGGAGAGCACTACCGTATCGTTTTATACTACTTGATGGTCCAGCGTCTTTTGCCAAACGTCCTTCTCGGACGGCTTCCTCAAGACGAACTCCCATACCCACCATCTCGGTGAAATCACTGGGAGCACTGGCAACCATTCTATCATAGTAAAATGAGCTTAAGGTTTTTAAGAAGATCTTTGTCATCTCTTTTTCCTCAAGAGGTGGACAAATTTGAGCGGCAATTTCACGCCATCTCTGAGCGTACTCCTTCAAGGTTTCCTTGTCCTTTTGTGACATTGATCTGAGTTGATCTCTGTCCGGTGCCATGTCCAAATTGTATTTGTATTGTTGGACAAAGGCAGTACCAAGATCTCTGAATGAGCTAATCGTAGCACGGTTTAAACCCATGTACCATTTTAATGCAGCACCAGTTAAAACCCTTGTGACATTCGCCGAGCGTACATCACCAAGTGACTTTGAGGGCAAGAGTTACCCTTGTACTTTTCAAAATCGGGTACTTGGAACTTGTGCGGAACTTTCACATTGGGGACCAAGCAGAGGTCTGCGGCGTCCTTTCCAAATAAATCCTGACCGCGAATGGCTTGCAGCTCCTTCTGCATTTCCAGAAACTTCTCCTGGAATTCATCCATTCGGTCAAACATAGTTTCCTTTTTACCAGAAGGTATCTGTGAAATTTGTCCTTCCGGGACGGTGTGCACCACAGGGGGTGGTACCGTGACTATGGCAGTGAATCTTGGCATTTCCCGAAGTTTGTAACCTTCAGGAGTCTTCAGTATGCCCCTGGCATCTTCGCTTTCCCGAAGTTTGTAACCTTCAGGCCCAGCGGCTTCTGTTATGATTCCTTGATCTTCAGTGATCGGCGGAACATATCCTTCCGGGATATAGTTTGCAGGCATGCCCCAGATACGATCTTTCGGCATCTGATACCTAGGATCAAACTTCTCCACTATGGGCGTTGAGGTGATCTCTGAGATCACAGTCCTTTGTAGCTGAGCTTCTGCCATGGCTTGCATGTCGTTACGAAGCTTTCTCATATCCTCTCTCAGAGCGTCGATCTCTTCCTTCAACTCTCTGTTTTCTTCCACAAGATCATCCATCTTATTCTGACGATTGGCCCGAGTATTATACGAATGAGACAGTTTGACTCTAGAACCGAGACACAAACGTGAGATTCGTAGGTAAGAAGAATACGCGATGTGAGAATGATGAATGCAATGATTATATTAATTATTTTTTGGTTTAATCAAAATAAACTTTGACAATTAGATTGCAAATATCAAACAGTGGGGAAACCCTTTTTTATTGAAATTTAAAGGATTTCGGAAACGAAAATACAGTAGATTACAAGGTGCAGAAACAAAAACCTAAGCTAATGGGTCCCGAGTCCTCTCTGAAGAGAAATCGGGTGCTGACTCTGGTACTTTCCTTTTCTTTGACCGAGGCTCTTGAGCCGTTGTCGGGTTGTCATTCCTTTGCCAAGTGAAAGGAGCGAGCAAATTCCTTTGGTCATCTTTATTATCCACAACATGTTGCTCTAAAATCTCAATCAGAGTGTCCTTATCTTTCAGTAGTTGCTGTATTTTGATGCACTCTATGTTGAGGGTGCGATACTTGTTCTTCCAAGACCTCCTCTCCTGTTGAACTTTGTTGAGACTAACCTGAAGCTTTTCAGTTTCCGTCATGAAGTACATGACAGATTCCCTCGGCGAAAGAATTCCGTAACGAGGATAAGGCATCTTTAGCTTGAGAGCTCTAGTTTGCACCTAGTGGAGATAAGGCTCCACCGAGACACAGTCCGGTTTTCCTAGAGACTCCCGTCCTTTCTTATGAATGTGTTTCCAAGCGTGCACTATTTCCATCTTTACTGCTCTGTCGTTTTCTCCTTCTTTGAAGAAAAGACCTTCCAGATGAGCATTCAACGGAATATGCCTCATCGGGTATCCAAATTGACGACGAACGAGAACTAGATGGTAGTTGATTCATCCCTTAGTTCCTATAAGGGGTACGTTGGGGAAGTTTCCACAACGGTCAATGATCCTGATTCCATCATAAATCCTATTACACCAATCTATATCAGAGTTGGTGAGAGACATGCTTTTCTGCGACCAACGTAAGGCACTCTTATGATCCCAGAAAGCAGCAGACTTGGGTAAGTGCGAGATAAACCATTTATAAAGCAGAGGTACACAGCATGTGATCTCCCCTCTGCTGTACAATTTTCCCAAGTGTACAGAATGATACGCATCTACGAGCAAAGTCGGCACAGGGTTTCCAATGAGGAAAACCTTAATGGAGTTGATATCGACGAAGTTATTGATGTTAGGAAACAAAAATAACCCGTAGGTGAGCAAGACAAAAATGCTTTCAAAAGCAGTTACGTTTCTTATACTGGCAAAATACAGGGCTTTCTTTGTCAAGAACTGGGCTGGCAAACCTTGGATGCCACCCTTAGTGGTTATGTGAGTCCTGACCTCAGACTCGTCCAAATGAATTGCTCTTGCAATGGTCTGATTCTTTGGAATTTCTTCCAGTCCAGAAAATGGAGCTCGATCAGTGATATGTAAATCGATCAGATGAGAATACTCCTCCAGCGTTGGTGCGAGCTGGTAATCCGGGAATGCGAAACAGTGATAAACTGGATCGTAGAACTGAATGAGCGCATCCATGATTCCCTCAATCACATGGACCCTTAACAGAGTTAGCAAACCTCCGTACTTGGCTCTGAAAGCCTCTTGGTTTGTGATCATCCTCGCCAAACCTCTTAAATCCTCTAGCTTTAGATCCTTGAAGGTATACCTATGGGTTCTCCTTCTACCAAAATCCATTAGCGCAATCCTTTTCTCTGATATTTACAATCACAGTCTTAGTTTAATTTGAAAAAACAGAGAGACTAGAAGAGAAATTTTTTGAATGTTTTAATGTTTTTTAATTGAATGCATGAATGCAGCACACAAAAACATAGAAAAAACATGGGGTCAAAGGGTCGTTGTCATGAAGTCAAGGCTCTACCCATCCCTAAAGGTTTATACTAAGGTGATTTTTGTACCTGTACTCATTATCATCAGCTCCTCCAGGAAAGCAGCAAAACAACAAGCGGATCACCAGCGAGTTATAGAGCAATCTTAGAGTAAGTGCCATTCACCGAGAATAGATCACCAGCCTCAAATGAGGGTAGTATCGCGTGATAACTATTTCCGATAGTTTCCGCACTACAAAAGGGTTTGGCTCCTCAGCTTCTCAGACATCACAATCGGCCCATTGCCTAGGAGAGGGAATGGGTTGCATTGGTCGGCCTCCACTGAGGTTGATGGTCGACCTCGTCGCCATCACTTATCTTAAGTGTATACTCAATCTTTCCACATGCGGCATCACACGCATTCCCATTAGCAGAAAAATAAACAGGTATAGCAATTAGGAAAAGCAGTATATATATTTGTCCTAAACATCCTAGACCTTTAAAGCTATGAATCCTAAGTTCCTGACAGAAAATGGGTTCCCTGGCGGAAGCCCCAATCTGTGGTATTCACACAAGTGAAGAGAAAAAAGGTTAGAGGGGCCCCACGGTGGGTGCCACTTTTAAAGTTTCTGCCTGATAGATGGGAAGAGAACAAGATCTCGCTACAAAGGTGAGATAGATCCTAATGACATCCCTAGTGAAGTCGCCATTTTTCTGTAGCGAGCGATTTTGGACGCGGTTGCGAAGCGCTATCGCTCTTTGGTGCCTAAGCTCGATTCATTTTTTATCCTATTAAAGCTGATGAAGGAAGGGAAATAGATGTCTCAAATTAACCCTGCTTGCAAACTGAGTTTAAACAGCGGTCTGTTAGGTTACAGATGCTACAAAGATTCAGGGTCTCTATCGGGTTTATTTTTTTAAAAGCGGTGGGAGGTTTAGATGTTAGGACGGATGCTTCTTGAGAGTATGGGATTTTGGGTTTTTGTTTAGTGTGCTCGCTAAGATTTTTTCTTTCAATCTTATGCCTACGTATTCCCGTTTACCGAAACAGGGAAATCAGAGCGTTCGTAGTTCCTCCTATTCTATGGGAGGAAATGGTTGTTTTAGTGTCTTGTTCAAAGCCCAAGACATGAAGCGAAAGGTGATCTGTATCTTGTTCAAAGCCCAAGATGTGAAGCTAAAAGGGTGTTGACTTTAGAGAGAAATTGTCATCTCTAAAGAGGGGGTTGTATGTCACAACTGCTTATAAAGGAGAATTACTTTAACCGGGATGTGTGAATCCGGCAATGCCATAATTTCCTTTTTAGGGGATTTTAACCTGAAGGAGAAGACTTTAACTCAGTGTAGAGCAATGCTATCTTTCCTTAGGAATTTCTCATGCTAAAAGAGGGACAGTGGCATGGATGTAGATGATCCAGAGGCTTGCCGCTTACAGCGATTAGATGAAGGGGAAGGAGTTATTGATGTTTGTATGCTGTGAACGAGGCACAACTTTGATGCTAAAAGGTTGATTGGATCAACCAGTGGTTTTCTTATACAAAGCCTAAGAGGAGGCTAATATGTGTCTCGTACAAAGCCCGAGAGAGAGGCTAAAAGGTTTTTGACTTGACGATAGAGTCTTTTGGTATCTCGTATAAAGCCTGAGATGAAGGCTATTTGACTCAACCAGAGAGTTTGTGTATCTCGTACAAAGCCCGAGATGGAGGCTAAAATTTGTTTGGCTCAATAAGAACCTTTTTCTATCTCGTATAAAGCCCGAGATGGAGGCAAAAGGGGTAATTGACTCAACGAGGGAGTCTCTTATGTGTCTCGTACAAAGCCCGAGAGAGAGGCTAAACGTTGTTTGACTCCGCTGGAGAGAATCATTGTACAAAGCCCAAGAGAAGGCTATTGTAACTGTTTCAGTTGAGTGACAGGTCCAGTATACTGATTTTGAAAGAGAAAATCAGTTCTTATATGAGTAATGTTGTACTTAAGGCTTTGTTTCGAGGATCCGGGTTATTCCTGTTCTTTAAGGAAGTGGGAAATCCGAAGGGCATTGAGACTGTCCGAGTCTATGGGTTTTCTTCCTATTTAACGAAGGGGTCACTTGAGAATGTCTTTGAGACTCAAGGATATTAGACTGTCCGTGTCTAGAGTTTCATCTTTTGTACTATGCTTTGAGAAATAGTAGAAGACTCATTGAAAGGACTGTTCTATGTAGATGATTAAGTTCTGTTCCTATACCTCTAGGAGGTCATCGGGACAATTTGTACGAAAACCAAGAGGAGGCTGGAAACTTTTAAGAAGCCGACGGGTCCTTGTACGAAGCCCAAGAGGAGGCTATCATTCCCGGAGGAAGTGATCATTATACGAAGCCTAAGAGGAGGCTGCGAATACTTCTAAGATGCCGGCGGGTCCTTGTACTAAGCCCAAGAGGAGGCGGGGTTGCTTTTAGGAAGCCTGTGGGTCCTTGTACGATGCCCAAGAAGAGGCCGATGCTTTTAAGAAGCCGATGGGTCCCCAAACCCCGAGAAATTCAAGACAGGCTATTCACAAGGAATAGATTAAGCCAGGAAAGTTCGAGAATTTGGAAGAAACTCAAAGATGCCATTCACGGAGAATACATTCATCTCTGGGAGTAGAGTTTCTTGACAATTCCTTATGAGGGCAGCAGAAGAGAAGGCTGTATCTGGTGATTCTATTGGGGATCTAGTTGTTTATTTCTACGAATAAACGAAACAGCTTTTCCTAGTTCTAAACGTAGTTGCCGGGGAAACTCTAAATATCTATACTATTATTACACAGTTGATATAAGTTTATGAAAGAGGACTTACAGCGAAACAGCCCCATAATACATTATATGTATATGAAAGCGGTAAATGAAAGCATATAAACACTTACTCGGTTGTAGAGCTTCCATGCTGTTTGGTTAGTTGTTCAACAAAGAAAGATTGAAAACAACAGTATATTCAAAATCAAAGGAGAAAGTGCTTTGAAAAACAAAGATTTGGGGCTTACAGCTCAAGGAGAGGCCCAGGGTTTTATCAGTGAGCGCACTGTTTGAATTTGTACAGAGGGACTTATACAAGTGACTGTGGCCCAAAAATTGTTTTCTGTACAACGGGATTTGGGTCTTACACTCTCTCAAGAGGCCCAAAAAGTTTAAAGAAAAAGAGTGAGGCTTATAACACGAGGGTAGGCCCAATTGATTTTTCGTTAAAAATGGCGATCGCGCCGAGGTTTTCTTTTAACGCAAAGGGACTTATACAATATCTGAGGCCCAAAGTTGTTTTTTGGTTAAAAGGGGGTTGGGTCTTACACTCTAATAGAGGCCCAAAAGTTTTGAATGGGTCTTATAGCTCAAGGAGAGGCCCAAAAGGTATTTTTCAAAAGGCGATGATCGCGCCGTTTGTTTTTTACGGTATCGGGACTTATACAATACACTGAGGCCCAAAAGGTTTTGGTCAAAAAAGGATTGGGTCTTACACTCTATTAGAATCCCAAAAGAGTTTGAAAATGATTTATGAGGGTTGAATTAATCCAAAAACCCTAATTTGTTTTCAAAATGTGTTTTAATTGAATAAAAATTCAATTAAAATGATCAAAATTGTTTAACATATGAAAAACAAATTGTGATCTTGGATTAATGCTTCAAAAATTAAGTATTGACCTACAAAATAATTAGAAGGCATTAAAAGTTGCAAAATCAAGGTGGAAAAAATATTTAAATGTCAAAAACAATTAAAACATTAATTCTTTGCAAAAATATCAATTATACAAAATAAATAATATTTTTGGGATTTTTTGGGAAAATAAAATATTTTAACATTTTTGTGAATTATTAAAAAAAGAACCAACTCAAAATCATTAAAACTCAGAGAGAAATTAATTTTTGAATCAATTAAATAAAATCACAAGATTCAAATATTTGAATTTTCAAAAAATGGCGCCAAGAACACGCGCGTGTTCTGGGTTTGCCCAGATTTGCATTTTCTCTCCAATCTCACTGAATACTTGATCATATCATGTAATCCACATACCAATCAACTCGTTTAAACCTCATGATCATGTCTATGACAATTAATTTCATTTAAATTAAGCATAAAACAAGAAATCACGAAAAATCCTCAAGAACCCTAATTTCTGCATGAAGGCTAGGATTTTTGATACACGATTCAAACAATGCAATTAATTGAGGGGAAACATTCCATGCATGATTATGAACATATGGCCAAATTATTGTGCAGCAAAAATTGCATGGATCATAGAGTTAGAAGAGCTTATGCTTACCACTTGCAGCTGGTGATCGTGATTTGTGTTGGAGGTGTTACAGCTAGGTTCCAATGATCTGGATAGCTTCCCTAGGTGCCATGGAGTGTGTATGAATGCTTCGAATGGATTGAAATGATCTGGAACTTGAGATGGTACCCCAACTGCAAATCTGTCAAGAACTTGAGCAATCGGCTGGTGATTTTGTGAAATCTGTGTTCCAGATGTTATGTGAGTGTTTGTATCACTTCTATATGATGTATATGAGGTGTGTGTGTGATTGGTTTGATTGGAAAAGCTCTCAAACTCTAAACCCGATAGTGACTTGCTTTGGAAGGCAAAATTGGAGTGAAACAAGAGATTTTGAGGAAAACATCTGTTTGATGGATTTGGTGTACTCAAACTGATCACAATTGAGCTCTATTTATAGTAGAGCAAGTTTGTTTTGCAAGGAATAGTGAATGGCAACTGCTGAGTAGGTTTGGCCAATGTTGGCAAATGAAAATCCAAGTCTCCTCTAGCCATTGACTAGAGGTTAGGGCACAGGCTGCTGGTCCCCTTGGTCTTGGATAAGTCTTGACTGAATTCAGTTGAGAATGGCTCAGTCCATGCCACCTTGATGCTTCCATTGAATGCTCCAATCCAAAATTGGAGTCTTGTCCCTATTTTGGCAATTCTAGGTTCAACATGCTATTTCTTGTTCCAAAGACTTTGGAGGCTTGGCTCAGTGATTGTCCCCTTTAGATTCAATCCTCAGGGGTGTCCAAGTGGATAGGAGCATTTGGATTTGGCTGATTTTGGCAAATTGACCAAAAGTGTAAAAATCTGCCTTGCCTTGGCAGATTTAAGCAAGACAACTTGCCAATGTCATATCTCATGACTCAAATTGAATTTGGTAATGTTCTTGGCCATTTAGGAAAGCCCTTACATGATACAACAACTATTTGAACATGTTTGGTTTTGATCTCTTTTGAATCCAAGTGAAAAATCCCCCTACATTTGGCAAAAAGTAAGGTAAAATCTGACTTAGTGAAATTTTCATCAAGTGTTGGAACAAAGTGACTTTTCTTGATTTTGATCACTCCATAACTCAAAATCCATGAGGAATTTGGACAATATGTCAGTATGAAGCTTTTGTAGAGGGCAATGAGATCTACAAATCAAGCTTTGAATGGGGAACAATGGCCTTGTGGTTTAGGAGTTATGGTCCTCCAAAGTTGGCACATTAGTGTCACTTTTTCCATAACTTAGGAATTTTTCTAAGTTTTTATGGTTACCCCTTTTACAAGTTATCCCACTTTCTTTGATTGTTCTTGATGAATGATGATTCAAATCATACATTAACATCATTTTAGGGTTAAAAATCCATTTTGGTGAAAAATCTCAAAAAGTCAAAGTTGACTTTTGTGCACAGTTGACTTTTTATCAGATGAATTCCAAACTGTGCAATTCTTCATGAAATCATGTCATTGACCTAAATCAAACTTGATGGACATGTTCCATGGGTGTCATAGGGTATATTGAATCATGTCTTAGGGCTTGGGAGCATGTCCTGGTCAAAAGTCAAAGTTACAGTTGACTTTCCTCGCGAAACCCTAATTGTGGTGCAGATGAAATTGAGACTTGTTGCTTAAGCTTCTTGGATTAATCCATTGTTCCAAATGGATCAATATAGTTCATTAGAGACCCTCAAACCCTTTCTTGAGGTCTTGGCTCATGATTTCTCCCAAAAGTCAACTTAGGGGTGAATTAGGTCAAGAAACCCTAATTCCTGATCTTTGATGAATGCATCGCCTGAGGCAAAATTGACTTGATGATTGGGTCCCTGAGGTCCCATGAAGTATATTAGGTTATGTTTTGGATCATTGGCTTGTGCCCAGATGAAAATTTTCCATCTGGAGGCCCTGGTCGACCAAAACCCTAATTTGGTGACACTGTCGATCTTGAGACTTGATCCACCTAGAAGGGAGCAGCCTTGTGCTTGATCCTTGAAGTGGGAGTCCTTTTGATCCATTGTGGATGCTTGAGAGGTTAGACAAGTTGAAGATCATGTCATTCCTTGATTGATCCTTTGTCTAAGGCTCTGAGAGGGCTTGAAACCCTAATTTTGATTGTAGTGGATGCTCACCCATCTTTAGGGAGACTGATGAAGTATGATGGTTCCTCCATATTGTGATGATGATTTTCACAATGATGGGAAATCTTAGTGGTCAAAATTTGGGGTATGACAGCGTCATGTTCATCTGCTTCAAGATTTCACAAGAGGCATTAAGAGATTAGGGTTTCATCTTTGGTTTTAATTGGGAAGGCTGTGATTTAGGGTTTGGATCCTTCTCAACATCTCAAGAGCATTGGTTCCAGGTTAAGGTGAGTAACATCAAGTCAAGTATGGTTGTTCAGTTACGAACCAATTCTGGTGGATGTTTGACCTCATCTTGGTCAAACCATCAAGAGCTTGCTACGATTGCAAGTTATCAGTACTAGTCAATTTCTCAGTCAGTGTGTACCCAAGGTCAAGTTATGTGGTGTGGAGATCATCATGGCTCATTAGTTCATTGGTGGTTCATCTATGAATTTATTTTCCTCAGTGCGGATCCAATAATCAACGTAAGGTTTCAAATTGACTCAGATGGTTGTTGTTTCTGTTGCAAGTTATTCAGTGGTAGCTGTGTGTCTTTAATCAAATGTTGTGAAAAGTTCAGAGATTAGTGTAATGTGGTTGTCCATTTTTTAGAATCATTCTTTATTCTTTTTCTACCATATCCATTGTCCATTTTCATCTTATTAACCATTTTTTCATAACCTTTTCTTAAACCATTTTCTACAAAAAAAAAAATCCATTAAGCCCATTTTCATAATTCATTTTTTCAACATTCATATTTCCAATCCATTTCCCATTTAATTTTCTTAGTCCAATATGTTACAAACACAGCCACTACATTTACATCATTAACCCATTACCAAATAAACATCAAATAATAAAGAGAGAAAAGACATGATTCACACAATTCATACAACACACACAAAACAATCAATATGCATCATCCATATCATTTGTACAATCACGATTCAGCTGACCCACGCATACACAGCTACAACCCTCACACACCTTTTCAAAACCGTACAACAACCTACAGCAGCGAAACGCACTACCAACCGCAACTTTCTTTGTAAACCACAACCAAGGGACCCCACAATCCAACCATTACACATTTCTCCAATAAACCACACCACGGAAGGCCACAACAACAACAACCTACTGCTACGAATCGTACTACACAACGCATAACACAATCCTTTGCCAAACTCACAAACCTGCAACAATTCTGAATAAAAAATAATACACATCAACGAATTGTTCACACCAGCCTGTCAAAAATAGTGACCACCAAAACCTTTGTTGCCAAAAATGTATGAACCGTCCTACAACATTTTCCACTACGCAACAGCAACAAATTTCCTCTTATTTCTTTCCCAAAACACCCCTTAATCTTCTCCTATAAACCACACCTCTTTCACCTTCATTCGACAAGTTCTTTGAACCACTGAAACGCTGCAGAAATTCCCTCAAACCTCTTTCACCTTCAAACCTCAAATCACCAACACCAAGCCTTTCATAACCTAAAGCACTCCCAGAACAGAATGAAACCAGAAAGAGTAGAAGAAGAGAAATAATGGAATCCAAATACGAAGAGAATGCAAACTTGAGCTGAATCGCAAGTGAAAAGCGATAAGGAGTTTAAGACAGAGAGTTTCACACACGAATGAGAGGAAATCTGGAAAATGAACCTAAAATGTGAAGAAGACCGCGAGCGAATCCGAATCGAGTGAGGAAATCCAAAAGAGAGGTGAATCTGGGTCGGAGATGAAGACGGAGTGGTTCGCGCGATTGGTCTCTGCTTTTCCTTGCTTGTGTCGTTACTTTTGATTTTGAAGACGACGTCGACGATGTTGATGAGTCGGTGACCACCGGCTGCTCTGTTTTTTTGCTTTTTTTTCATGTTGTTTTTTTTAAGTTTATGATACCGTTGTGCTAATGAGATGATGAAACTTAATAATCTATCCAAGCCCTATTAATCCGTATAGTTTGTGAAGCCCTTCTCTTATTTCCTTTCTTTTTTTAAATGTCTGGTTTGTGTTGGGCTTAGGTAAAGACCACGGTGGATCTCTAAACACATACTCCTAATCCGGATCTGCACCCTTTCTTTGATTAGTTCTTAATTGTTAATTGATTTTGGTTAATAATCTTATTTTAAGTTTAATTGAATTTAAGTTTTGATAATTTAAGCTTTGATTCATTGATTTTAGTTTTAATTTGATGTTAACCACATTTTCTTTAGAAGTTAATATTATTTAGATATTGATTTTAATGTTAATTAGGTTTTGATTTTAACTTTGGTTGATTAGAATAGAATTTTGTTATGATTAATTTTTTAGTTTAGATTTTTAATTACTCTTTGATTAACTCTTATCTTGTGACTTATTTTTACAATTTTGGCCTGATGAGACTTCTTGATGCAGATTGCGCTTAGTCCCTGTTATCATTTGAACCAATTCCTGGTATTAATTCTCGATTTCCTTTTGATGTTGGGTGCTTACGTTTGGTTTTTGTTTGATACTCTGGTATGTTTGAACTTGATGACTGACACTTGTGCTCGATTGTTGAATCATCTTACTCCTCTGAAGTATTTGATTGCTTGATTCTCTTCCACCTTGGAGCTTTTTTCCTTCTCATCTTGCCCATTTAAGCTTGTTGATCTTGTATTGATCGTGTGAAGCTTCTACAAGTGTTCTTCAGCTTTTTGAGTGCAGTGAAGAAGCAACAGACCTTCTCCGTTAGGTACCACTTGCACACTTGTATGAAGCATGCTTAGGCTTTAGAATTTTTCCTTGCAACTTGTTGTTGAGTGTGGAGTTCACTCCATGTTGTATATCTTGCTTGTGTGCCAATTCATTTGATACTCTAATACTTTGCTGTTGTTTGTCTTACTTTGTGATGGACGAAGAGTCACTCAACTTCCTTATAGTTGAGATCACGACATCGTTTTCATCTTGTGGTTGACGAGGGTCACTCAACTTCCTCATATTTGAGATCACGACAATGTTGATTGTTGTTTATCTCCTGTTACATTTTCTTTTAGTTGAGGACGAGGAGTCACTCAATTTGTTCTTGGCTGAGATCACGACATCGTTCAATCCGAGCATGCTAACACTAGGTAGGCTTCCCTCCAAATCCTGACCTTAGGGCCACTTTGTATGATAACTTGTCGGATTCAGTTTCCCGTAGACCTTGCGTGCGTCTCTCTCTTCTTTCTCAAAAAAATAATCAAGACACTTAATAAATACGATAATTATTGTGCGCCATGAGCCTTAAGTACATGGGAAATGAAGAACGAGGGTCTCCCTTCACTTTTCTAGAGTGTTTAGCATACGTCCCATTGGGGGCGACCATGCGACGCATTCGCTCCTATGTCATAGACTTTAGTGCAATGCAAGTTTCAAACTAACTTCAATCCACTTCTGTCTAAAAAACACAAACAAAGTTCAAATCGTTTTTATCCTTCGGGATTGTTGGGTTTCAAATCATCTTCAGAAAAGAGCACATTATTTTTGTTCAGTCGCAAACAAGCATCGACCCTAACTGCCGGACGCGAACTTAACGTTGTTCATAAAAAACACTTAACCATTGTGATCGTTGCCACGAACTGCGGACGCTCTAATTACCTTTCTCTGGTTAGATTGAGGATACGTAGGCACCAGAAGGTGATGTCTTAGCGAGCAACCTTCTCCCATTTTCGTAGTACCACGAACTACGGACGCTCTGATTTCCTCTCTCTAGTTAGATTGAGGATACGTAGGCACAAGACGACGATGTCTTGGCGAGCACCCTTCTCCCTTTTCCGTAGTCCCATGAACTACGGACGCTCTGATTTCCTCTCTCTGGTTAGTGACACAGCCACAAGTGCATGGCTATATCATAGTAATAAAAAGTTATCGATCCACAAGGACCAATGGTTAAGTACCGTCTTCTGCTTGATCTTTGTAAATCTAGAGTAACCGAATATTTGGAGAAACAGATCTGAAACAAAGGTAAGGAAAATAATCAAAATAAATAGCAGGATTTAGGATCATGATTCCCCACTCTAACATCTTCGTATGACTTGATTAATCGCGCTACAAGGATTTTTACACGACTTATAGAAAAAAGATTTTGTAGATAACACCGACTTTCGCAATCTGTTATCATGGTTTCGGTAAATAATCTATCAGCTGTCTCATGTTCAATAGAATTTACCGAAACCTTTATGTTACTCATGCGTCTATAACCTTTCTCAACCTCCTCCGAGTACTTTTGCATCATCGGATTCAATTGTTTAACAATTTGCTTTCGGGTACCGGATAAAGTGCTTTCGCATCATTACCAATACCTAAAACGCAAACCTTTTACTTTCGTAACAAAGTCTGGAATAAAAACTCAAAATTTAAAATAATGAATGCGTTAAAATCCTTGTATTGCTTTTTTATCTAATTATACAAATAGTCGTGAGTGGGTCTCATGACCCTTAATCCCTAGGGAACTACTCACTCATGGTGAGGGTTACAATAATAAAAACGGTTGTAAAAATAAAAGACATAATCGAAATAAAATGTAAAGACAATAATAATAAAAAAAACCTGAATAAAATAACTTGAATATAAACTTGGTTCTGCTCCAATGGAGACTTGTACAGAAAATAAGCGTCGAAAAGTAAAATTGCAGAAAGCGTAGAAAAAAAATGGTAAAAGTGCGGTCCTAAAAACTCCCTTCTAATTGGAGTTAAATAGCCCTCAACTAAAATAAAATAAAATCAAATAAAATAAAGGGTCTTCAATGCCATTCCATAAGAGAATCAAATGAGGTATCAATGCCAAGGCCTTCAGATCCGGAATCAAATCGAGACAAAAAAGGAAAGAAAAAAGTTGATTTCTCGCCCTTCTGTTACGGGCCGTAACACACGTTACGGGCACCCGTAACAGAGCTCTGGTTTTAATACTAGGGCGCCTTCCTTCTTGTGATCTACTGGGCTTTCTGTTACGGGCCGTAATGTGCATTATGGGCACCCGTAACAGAGCTCTGGATTTTGTACTTGAAGGCTCCGGCTCTTGTGCTTTTCCTTCAATTTTCGCCCGATTTTATCCCCTTTTCTTCCAATATGCTTGTGAAGACCTGAAAATGACAAAAACACAATACTAAAGCATAAAATATGGAAAAAGCAAATAAAGTAGGCAAAATGCGATGAAATAATAAGGAAAACTACTAGATAAAAGCAATACAAAATACACTTATCAAATTCCCCCAAACTTAAACTGTTTATCATCCTCGAGCAATGAACTCGGGTAACACTTTTTAGACCAGGCAAAGTACTTCACATTAGATCTTGTTGATACTCATACGGGAGTTACTCATTCTGATCGGCTAGTCGTCGTTCATCCAATACTTCTCCGTCAACGAGGATATTCCAAGAACACAAACCATGGTAGGACCACGCACCTAGATACCCCTTTTTGGTCACCTCTCCAACTACGCTTTGGGCTTAAGTCTCTTCTCGATTTTTCCCCTTTTTGTTCGGACAGTCAAATTAAGACATTTTCGCTTCTTTGCATAAGCACAAGGTTGGTCAAGAGCAATTTTTTTTTTTCTTTTTCTAGGCACCCTCTTTTTACGCTAATTGGTATTTATTTGACAATTGAGACACAACCGTCGTTAGGCTAAATAACCGGGTGAGGGTTACCCAACTTAGAAGGTAGGTTGTCTTTATTGTTTTATTCCTTTTTTTTCTTTTTTTCTTTCAGTGCCTTGTTTCTCAACCAACCTCGATTTCTTTTTTATCATGTCAGACTTGTCAAGATAAACTACTTGGGGGTACTTCTTAAAGTTGAGTACTATGGCACAAATCTACGTGTTGGACTCGTGTCCTTACTCCAGGAGACCTAGGGTATTCAAGCCATATTCAAGTTTTTGAATTTTCTTTAAGTCTCTATTCCTAGCCTCACTTCCCTCGAACTCAATATACTTTCTCAACATTCTCAAAGTGAAGTAGAAAAAAATTTTGGTTCTAGCTTGGGGTGGAAATCAAAGTGTTTATGGGATTATTGAAGGGAAAAACAAAAACAAATAACATGAAAAATTAAAAACTAGAAAGCAGGAAAATGCCCCTCCAAACTTAAACCAAACATTGTCCCCAATGTTTTAGTAAAAGAAAAGGGAGGGAGAACTCACAAGGCACCTCACTGAGGGGGTGGGGGAAACTGCAGCATCATTCGTTGCATCATCTCTTGCACATTATCCAGAATTGTGCCTTGCCGCGTTTGCTTCGGTTCCGTTCTTCCGGACATGATTTCCAGTATGTATTTTTCTTGAGTATTTAGTTTATTTACCTGCTATCCTGCAAAAACAAAGACAAAAACAAGGAAAAGAAAAATATTAGCATGAAAATAGTGGTTGCCTCCCACCGAGCGCTTCTTTTAACGTCGCATGGCTCTACGGTCCATGAGTGCTACCACTCAGGATGGTTCTTGAAGAACCAACTTTGTTCCTTGCTCAACTATATCCCCGGTGGTGTAGTGCTTAAGTCGTTGTCCGTTAACCATAAACGACCCTGTGGATTCACTCACGACTTCAACTGCTCGATAAGGTTTCACATTTTTAACAACAAAAGGTCCCAACCATCGAGATCTTAGTTTTCCTGGAAAAAGTTTAAGTCTTGAATTAAATAATAAGACTAATTCACCCTCCTTGAAGTTCCGGCTCAATATTCTCTTATCATGCCAATTTTTTGTTGTCTCTTTATATAGCTTGGCATTCTCATAGGCGTCAAGCCTTAACTCCTCTAATTCGCTCAGTTGTAATTTTCTTTTCTCTCCCGTGGCCTGATAGTCTAAGTTGAGGGCCTTGATGGCCCAATAGGCTCTATGTTCTAACTCAACAGGTAAATGACAAGACTTTCCATAAATCAACTTGAAAGGGGTCATACCAATAGGGGTTTTGTAAGCAGTGTGGTAGGTCCATAGTGCGTCGTCGAGCTTGGAGGACCAATCTTTTCTAGAAATGGAGACTGTTTTCTCTAAGATGTATTTTATCTCCCTATTAGAGACCTCGACATGACCACTTGTTTGTGGGTGGTAAGGTGTAGCAACTCTATGCCTAACCCTGTACTTCTTAAGAAGGCTCTCGAATTGCCTAGCAATGAAATGTGATCCTTCGTCTGATATGACGAGCCTAGGAACACCGAACCTTGGGAAGATGATATTTTTGAACAATTTTATAACAACTCGGGCATCATTTGTTGGTGAAGCAATGACCTCAATCCATTTAGACACATAGTCAACCACTACGAGAATGTATTGGTTTCCCAAAGATGGTGGAAAAGGTCCCATAAAGTCAACTCCCCAAACATAAAAAATTTTGACTTCAAGGATTTTATTCAAAGACATCTCGTTCCTCCTAGATATGTTTCCCGTGTACTGGCACTGGTCGCACTTCCTTATAAAGGAATTAACGTCTTTAAAGAGGGTAGGCCAGTAGAGACCTGCTTGCAAAATCTTTGACACCGTTTCGTTGGTACTAACATGCCCCCCATAGGCGGAGGCGTGACAATGAGTCATTACGCTCTCCATTTCTTCTTCTGGGATGCATCTTCGGAAAATTCCGTCGGCGCCCCTCTTAAAAAGTAGAGACTCATCCCAATAGTAATGCCTGAAATCGGAGAAAATTTTTTTCTTACGTTGGTAGTTCACGTTAGGAGGTAAGACTCCTGCTGCAAGGTAGTTGACAAAGTAGGCATACCAAGGTGTCTTACTACTTATTAATGCAAAAAGTTTGTCGTCGGGGAAGGAGTCATCAAGAGGCAACTCTTCCTCTTTCAGCTCCATCAACCTGGATAGATGATCGGCAACCACATTTTCCGTCCCTTTCTTGTCTCTGATCTCAATGTCAAACTCTTGTAACAATAGAATCCACCTAATGAGCCGAGGCTTAGCGTCCTTCTTGCTTAGGAGGTATCTAATAGCGGCATGATCCGTGTAGACAATTATTTTCGATCCCACTAAATAGGAACGAAATTTGTCGATAGCAAAAACCACGGCCAATAATTCTTTCTCTGTGGTTGCATAGTTAACTTGTGCCTCATCTAGTGTCCTACTAGCATAGTAAATGGCATGCATCTTTTTATCCTTCTTTTGCCCCAATACCGCGCCTACCGCATAGTCACTAGCATCGTACATAATCACGAAGGGATCTTCCCAATTGCGGGGCTGCATTATAGGAGCTGAAATCAACGCCTCTTTCAAAGCTTTGAAGGCTTCAAGGCATTCACTATTGAAATTAAATGCGGCGTCCTTCATTCGCAGCCCAGTTAGGGGCTTGGTAATCTTGGAGAAATCCTTAATAAAGCGACGATAAAAGCCAGCGTGGCCTAAGAAACTTCTGACCTCTCTCACGTTGGTGGGAGGATTAACCTTTTCAATAACTTCTATCTTAGCTCTGTCAACTTATATTCCTCTTTCGGACACTAAATGTCCTAAGACAATGCCTTCTTTCACCATGAAGTGACATTTTTCCCAATTTAACACAAGGTTGATTTCACACATCTTTCCAAGACTTTCTCAAGGTTTAGCAAACATTCATCAAAACTACACCCATAAACCGAGAAGTCATCCATGAAAACTTCCATGATATCTTCTAAAAAATCACAGAAAATCGACATCATGCACTGCTGGAAGGTGCCAGGTGCATTGCAAAGGCCAAAGGGACAAGTGAATGTCATTTTCTCCTGATCACCTGGAAATATGGAGATTTGGAAAAACCCTGAATAACTGTTTAAGTAACAAAAATGAGAATGCTTTGCTAGCCTCTCAAGCATTTGGTCAATGAAGGGGAGTGGAAAATGATCTTTAAGGGAGGCTTTTTTAAGCTTCCTATAGTCTATACACACTCTCCATCCCGTGATAGTTCTTGTAGCAACCTGCTCACCTTTATCATTCCTTGTAACTGTCATCCCTCCTTTCTTAGGAATGACCTGAACCGGGCTAACCCATTTACTATCGGAGATAGGATAAATGATTCTTGCATCTAGGAGTTTCAACACTTCCTTTTTCACTACTTCTTTCAAGTTAGGATTTACCCTCCTTTGATGTTCTCTGGATGGCTTATAATTTTCCTCTAACATGATCTTATGCATGCAAGGGATAGAGCCCTCTCAACAGTCATGACCCCTATATGACAAGGGATAGAGAAGCTTCCCGGATCTTTCAACTTTTGGGGAAACATGTTCCTAATCACAGCGCTACTATCAAAGGTCATAGCTATTGTCTCATGATCTTCAAATTTTATTTTGTTGGAGAGGATTTCCTTTAGAAACTTGGCATAAGTTGGCATTTGCGACAATGCTTCGGAAAGAGGTATCTCAATATGGATCTTTTTAAGGAGTTCCATAAACTTTTTAAATTGGGCTTCCACCTTGGCTTTCGCAAATCTTTGTGGGAAAGGAATAAGTGGTTTGTAAGGAGGAGGAGCAATATAAGGCGCCTCCTTCTCAACTTCTTCAGCACTCCCCTTTTCTTGTGACATATATCTACCAATTTTAGCTTCTTTTTCATTACCGCGAGCGCTACTCTCAACCCTTTCACCTTCTCTTTCCTTTAGGTTAACCAATTGTTTACCACTCCTTGTTGTCACAACATTCATGTGCCCTTTTGGATTTTGTGCAACATGGTAAATTTGTTTTTCCAAGGATTTATTGTGAGAGGCAATATTTTCCACTTTTTTGGTCAACTGCCTAAGTATCTCATTGGTATGGAGGTTTTGGTTCCGGATTTCCTCGTTTTGACGTATTTGCGTTGTTACGAAGTTTTCCATTAAAAGTTCCAAATCAGACTTTTTAGGAACCAGTGCCAATGCCTCTTGGAAAGTTTTGTTGTTCTTGTAGGGAAAGTTTGGATGATCATGACACCCAGGATTATAGGTGTTGGAGTAAGGATTATTTTTTTGATTGTTCATGTAATTGACATTCTCTTGAGTGGGTCCTCCAGTGAGAACCATTTGACCATCACCACCAGTGTGCCCATTCACACCGCAAATCTCATAATTGAGCGAGTTGGTAGAAGCAATAGAGTTAGGAGCAGCAGGAGTGATGCTTAGCTCATCAATCTTCTTATAAAGAGCGTCGACCTTAGCATTCATATGATCAAAATAATTCACTTCATGCACCCCTCCGGCTTTCGAGGGGTTATTTTAACGGGTTGTTGCACGCTACCCCAAGCATGATGGTTTTGTGCCATCTCTTCAATAAGATTATAAGCAACATCCTTAGGACTTTTCATGAAGGCTCCGCCCGAAGCCGCATCAAGGGTCATCCTAGTGGAGTGTAAGAGACCATTGTAAAAGATGTGGATAGTCATCCACATTTCTAACCCGTGAAAAGGACAAAGTCTCAACAATTCTTTGAAACGTTCCCAAGTATCAAACAAAGACTCACCATCTTCTTGCTTAAAATTATTAATCTCTCCTCTTATCTGAGCAGTCTTGCTTGGGGAAAGTATCTTCCTAGAAAAGCGGCTTTCAACTGAGGCCAAGAAGTAATAGAATTTGCTAGTAAGGATTGGAGCCAAGCCCGTGCTCGGTCTCTGAAAGAAAAAGGAAAAAGCCTAAGACAGATGGCATTCTGATCAACACGGTTAGCTTTTATTGTACCACAATTATCAACAAATATAGATAGATGGAGGTTTGGGTCTTCTGAAGATAATCCTGAAAATTGATTTTGCTGAACCATACCCACCAATGACAGTTTAAGTTCAAAATTGTTCGCCGTGATAGGCGGATGCACAATGCTACAGTGTGGTTCCTCGTCGGTGGGAATCGCATAATCCTTCAAAGGTTTAGTATCAACTTCATTGGCAGCCATTATGAGCTGTCTTCGGACTCTATGTCCTTCTCGTATAATGTGCTCTGGATCGTCAACGGGTTCAACTGGAAGATCAGTGGAACGCGTTGTTCGCATAAACTAAAAAGTAAAACTCTAGTCTCTACGGTGATAAAATAGAACTTCAATATTAACGCAATTTGTCCCCAACAACGGCGCCAAAAACATGACATGGCCGCAAGTGCACGGCTATATCGTAGTAATAAAAAGTTATCAATCCACAGGGACCAATGGTTAAGTACCGACTTCTGCTTGATCTTTGTAAATCTAGAGTAATCGAATATTTTGAGAAACAGATCTGAAACAAAGGTAAGGAAAATAATCAAAATAAACAGCAGGATTTAGGATCATGATTCCCCACTCTAACATCTCCATATGACTTGATTAATCGTGCTACAAGGATTTTTACACGACTTATATAAAATAGATTTTGTAGATAACACCGGCTTTCGCAATCTGTTATCATGGTTTCGGTAAATTATCTATCAGTTGTCGCATGTTCAATAGAATTTACCGAAACCTTTATGTTACTCATGCAGCTATAACCTTTCTCAGCCTCCTCTGAGTACTTTCGCATCATCGGATTTAATTGTTTACCAATTCGCTTTCGGGTACCGGATAAAGTGCTTTCGCATCATTACCAATACCTAAAACACAAACCTTTTACTTTCGTAACAAAGTCTGGAATAAAAACTCGAATTTTAAAATAATGAAAGCGTTAAAATCCTTGTATTGCTTTTTTATCTAATTATACGGATAGTCGTGAGTGGGTCTCATGACCCTTAATCCCTAGGGAACTATTCACTCATGGTGAGGGTTGCAATAATAAAAACGGTTGTAAAAATAAAAGACATAATCGAAATAAAATGTAAAGACAATAATAATTAAAAAAACCTGAATAAAATAACTTGAATATAAACTTGGTTCTGCTCCAATGGAGACTTGTACAGAAAATAAGCGTCGAAAAGTAAAATTGCAGAAAGCGTAGAAAAAAAAACGGTAAAAGTGCGGTCCTAAAAACTCCCTTCTAATTGGAGTTAAATAGCCCTCAACTAAAATAAAATAAAGGGTCTTCAATTCCATTCCATAAGAGAATCAAATCGGGTATCAATGCCAAGGTCTTCAGATCCGGAATCAAATCGAGACGAAAAAGGAAAGAAAAAAGTTGATTTCTCGCCCTTCTGTTATGGGTTGTAACACACGTTACGGGCACCCATAACAGAGTTCTAGTTTTAATACTAGGGTGCCTTCCTTCGTGTGATCTACTGGGCTTTCTATTATGGGCCGTAATGTGCATTACAGGCGCCCATAACCGAGCTCTGGATTTTGTACTGGAAGGCTCCGGCTCTTGTGCTTTTCCTTCGATTTTTGCCCGACTTTTATCCCCTTTTCTTCCAATATGCTTGTGAAGACCTGAAAATGATAAAAAAACAATACCAAAGCATAAAATATGGAAAAAGCAAAGAATGTAGGAAAAATGCGATGAAATACCAAGGAAAACTACTAGATAAAAGCGATACAAAATACACTTATCAGTTAGAATAAGGATACTTAGGCACAAGACGGCGATGTCTTGGCGAGCACCCTTCTACCTTTCATTTCCCGTAGTCCCACCAACTACGGACGCTCTGATTTCCTCTCTCTAGTTAGATTGAGGATACGTAGGCACAAGGCGGCGATGTCTTGGCGAGCCCCCTTCCACCTTTCATTTCCTGTAGTCCCACGAACTTCGGACGCTCCGATTTCCTCTCTCTAGTTAGATTGAGGATACGTAGGCACGAGACGGCGATGTCTTGGCGAGCACCCTTCCTTTCATTTTTCGTAGTCCCATGAACTACGGACGCCCTGATTTCCTCTCTCTGGTTAGATTGAGGATACGTAGGCACAAGACGGTGATGTCTTGGCGAGAAACCTCCCCCCTTTAGTGCGTAGTTCGTCGAACTACGTCGACTCTGATTCTTCGTTCGTCCATGAAGATACGTAGGCATAAGATTGCGATGATCCTTGCGAATCCATTTTTTGTTTTCCTTTCCCATTTTCGTTTAGCAGTAGGCTTTATATAACTCACCCTTTGATTAGATAACAAGCGTGGATCCCATTGAGTACGATGGACGCGTGGGGGTGCTAATACCTTCCCCTCGCGTAACCGGATCCTGAACCCGGACTATGGTTGCGATGACCATGTCTTTCCCTTTCTTCAAGTTTTCTTCGATCGTTTCCTTTCCCTCTAATGGGATAAATAACGTTCGGTGGCGACTCTTCTGTTCTGTTTCTTCCGGTTGTTATTTGTAGCTGCGATAACTGGCGACTCTGCTGGTGACTCTGGTTCCCTATACGACTCAATCTTAGCGCTTGTCTGTTTTTATTTCATTGGGTG
Source organism: Lathyrus tuberosus (assembly GCA_022829125.1). Classification (NCBI taxonomy): domain Eukaryota; kingdom Viridiplantae; phylum Streptophyta; class Magnoliopsida; order Fabales; family Fabaceae; genus Lathyrus; species Lathyrus tuberosus. Next base: position 7,368,249 of record JALAZF010000101.1, on the reverse strand, counting down.
TTTTCTTCTATGCATTATTTGTTGTATATTACTGTATTTTACTGCATTTACGCATTCGATTATTATTATCATACTGCTTTGCGGCTGTTATGCTGTTGTGTTGTTGGATTCATGAGAGATAAGCCCAATACCCAGGCTTGAGTATACACCAAGGATTAGAGTCAAAAGTAGTGTGACTTGTATGGCATTTGGCAAGGCTTAGTATACACAAAAATTCCACATCCAGATGAGGTTTTCTTTGGTAATGTTCTATCCTGCGCATTGGGGCAGACGATAGAATGTAACCTAGAGAGCTGTCGACTCTGGCGACCATTCTCGAGGACTCAGTTGAGGCTTTCCTCCTAAGAGGTAATAATAGCATACCAGAATTGGCAAACCCATTATGCTTCTTGATCCGAGGATCTGAAGCTGAGAACTTATTATAGGATGACCTTGTAGTATTAAGGGAAGAAGAATGTGGCATTAAGGGAAGAAGAATGTCCATCTCAGACCTAGTAGTAATTGGAGAACGCATTGAGAGCGGCATCAAGAGTGGAAGGATTCAAGATACCTCAGACTTCCTAGCTAGTGAAAGTGCATAAGTTGTCAATTCTCAAGAGGAATGGGAGGAAGAAAATAGTTCCATCAGAGAATCTCCGCTACCTTATTCTCAACGTTCAGGCATATCAACTGTTCAGAGTCAGCAATATTTTGGGTCTCCATATCAGAGACAATATCCTTCTCCAAATCAAGGACCTTCTCAGAATCAACGGACATACCGCCATCCACCGCGTCAGCACACCCGACAAAGCCAGAAAGGCATTTCACTCAGTTGCCAATGTCGTATAGTCAGATGTTGCCATATTTGATCAAAGGTGGACTGATAGTGCCGAAGGAATTGAAGCCAGTGCCTTTTCTGTATCCACCAGGTTTTGATGCCAACGCCCGTAGGGACTACCATGCTGGGGCGCAGGGGCATTCAACTGAAGACTGTAAGGTACTCAAGAGTAAGATTCAGACACTGCTTGACTCCAACATGTTCTCATTCATGCCTCAGGGTATTCAGATAAACAATTCTCCTTCATCCAGTCAGGTGGGTTCATCATTCCATGTTATGGAAGCAGGCACTGAGAGCAGTTGTGCAGATGATTATCAGACTGACTTCGATGAGCAATTTTGAAGAAGGCTAGTTCAGTAGCAAATCAAACTTGGAAAGCCCAGATCCCCGAAGCTGGCAATCTTTTAGATCATGTCATTTCTTTGCATTTGTAGTTTCTTTTCTGTTAATGTGCATACTCATTTGTAAAACTTGTCTATTTTCGGTTGATAATGATAATGAAATGAATATGCATGTTTTGATTAAATCCATTTGTGTTCACTCATACTTTTTTTATTGATATCATATGCTTGTTTAAGCAGGATCCGAGGGAGGATGATGATATCTAAAGACGCAAGACTTTCGATTCTATGCATTTGAAATAAAACCCTGCTGATGATGTACATGCATTATTTCAAATCCCTAAACACCAGAGATATAAGGAAGATAATCCCTTGTTAACTCCGTTGAGCCTAGAAGTAGGAGTTTCTTTCTGAAAACAAACAACCCTCAATCTTAACCTGGGGCAGGGTAGGTGTCAGTTAATTCAACCGAGCGTTCAAATTTTGAAAGGAGTGCACATCCAAGGATCTATTACCTTTTATCCTTCACAATCCCACAATGGTTATCCCTCACCGACCAAGGAGTGAGGCAGGCACAACCTTAACAAGTCAAACAAGCCAATGTCACACGATTTGTTCAAAAAAAAAAAAAAAAAGAATCAAAAGAAATAAAGAGAAAAAAAAGACATCTCGCTAAGTCGAAACTTGAAAACAAGCGACTTTGGCAAAAGTAAGGGCATCCCGCTGGACTTCAAAATCGAAAACTCAAAAAAGAATCAGTCCAGGAAAAATAAGGGAAATCAAAATAATGAAAAGAACGAAAAGCGAAAAGGATGACAAAAGAAAAATCCTCGAGCAAAGAACAAGTCGTGTGACCACAGACACCAAAGACAAAAAGGGTGACTGTCACTCTGAAAACCGTGGGGGTTCCTTCTATCCTCCTACCATTCATTAACCTTTTCGAAAGGTGAGTGCCTATGTCAAATTAGCTGAACGTAGGACTGGAGAACATCAAGGAGATTGGGTGGGTTAAAACAAAACTTTGAGCCTTAAATCCTTTCTTTATTAAACCGTGAACCAGGCCACGTTACAACCCTAAAAAGACCTAATTGAAGCAGGGTTGTTTCAAAAGCATACTTCGGTAAAGATCGCACCGAAGTTGACTCCTAAAAGGATTTTTTTATGTTGGTATCAGTGACATTTTGATTAGTGATTCATTCACTATATGTCACAACATTTTTCCAGTGAACAGACTTGGATTTCAAAACTATCATATGCATTGCATTAAAATTATTCAAAACGAATTGTTTTACTTGCAAGTAAGTACTTTACATCAGCAAAGTTTCTGCAATGGAAGGGTTGATCAAAATAAGATGCAAAATGCCTGAGTACTTCGTTGAGCAGGGCCAAGTCATATGAAAGGGGCAATTCATTCCAAGATTCAGCCAATCTGGGGCAATCAGGTCGAGATTCAATAAATCTCTTGAAGGTCAATCAACCAGAGGTACTCCTTATAGATCAGCCAATCTGGGGCATACTTTTAAAGATCGATCAGACAGGGGCAAAGTCATGTCAAGGCTCATACTGGGGCAAGTCATTTCAGAAGTACAAGAAGTTATTTTCTCCGGAGGACGGTTAATCAAAGTCATGGGGTAAGATATGTTAGATTTTCATGATACCTCCTAAAGACAAGTTCTTTTTGGGTTATGATGTATCAGGGCACCTTTTGGTTATATCACATCTGCAGGGTTCATGTTGATAGTTAACACGTGATGACCCCAGTAGAGTTTCTCTCCCCAGCAGAGATAGCTGGAGTTTTATCACTCTCGGTAGAGTGTCATGAAGATTATGATTATTCTCCCCAGCAAGAGTTCAGGAGTTCGCTCTCCCCTAGCCAGCCTGGTGAAGTTCATTGCTCTTCAGCAGGAGTTCGTATTCCTATACAGAGTGTCTGGTTTGTGCTTCCCAATCGTGTTTGTGGCAAGGTTGCTTTTGTATCCCCAACGGGACAGGGATATAAGGTAGATTTCCAACGGAGGAGTAAGTCCAATGATGTCCCCTAGCAGAGCGGATATCATCAACCATTGTTCCCCAAGCAGATTTGTTGGTGGTGGCTGGTATTCCCCAGTAGGTTAAGGGCGTTTCCCCGACAACAGGTTAAGTTCAATGATATTCCCTGGTAGGTTCGGTGTTATTGACTTCATTCCCCGAGCAGAGTTTGGTGCTAGTCATCTCAATGGCTTGGTCAACGGTGGTTGACGTCCCCGACAGATTCCAAGTCCAATGGTTATTGGCACCTTTTCTATAGCAGGTCTTTGGGGTTCCATCTTCAGTAGTTGTTATTCTTGATCCCCAACGGAGTGGGGGGTTCTCTTTGGGTTTCATCTTCAGCAGTGGTTATATCAGGAAGGTCGTTCAGTGTGACTTCTTCAGCTGGGTTTGTGACATCGGAGACAGTTCATTTTGTCATCCCCAGCGGAGTTGGCCTCATCTCTTCAACATTTATTTTGCTGGAGGGGTCCTGTTGCATATCATGAGCATTTGCATTTCATCCTCAAACGCGTGGCACTTCCATTTCGTATGGAGCATTACGCCATAGAAAGAAAATTCAAACATATGTATGCGAAGCATAAGCCAGATTTGGTACCTTATGCGGAAACCCGAGTCAACCTTGATCAAGACACTGATATATCCCCAGCAGATGTTTCTTCGGGTTCTGTCTTCTTTTCGTTAATTCTTTGACGATGTGTTTCTTCGGGTAAGTTTTCTTTCCGACAATTCTTTGATGAGGTGTTTCTTGGGTTTCATGTTATCTTTCCGTCAATTCTTTGACGAGGTGTTTCTTGGGTTTCATGTTGTCTTTCCGTCAATTCTTTAATGAGGTGTTTCTTGGGTTTTGTTTCATTTTCGTCAAATCCCTTTGATGATGTGTCCCTTCGGTCGGGTTTTCAGGTTTTCTTTCTATCAATCCTTTGGCGATGTGTTTATTCGGATATTAGTATTTCCGTCAAATCCCCTTGACGATGTGCTGATCGTGACTTTCCGAGTCTAACGGTTACTAACTGCAAGCGCACATTCTATCACGTAGTAATAAAGATATCGATCCCACAGGGACTTGCTAATTAATCTAGTGCTACGGTTTGCTATTGTGTTTAGCTAAGGCGAAGATGTTTTAGTTTTAAGTTCAAAAAGGGAAACTAAAGGGAATCTAAATTTTGGAATAAACTAGTTGATATTAGGATATCGGTACGTAACTTAGTATACCATCGTGGATTCAATAAAACTTAAGCGTATAAAAATAAGTCACATTATATTTCTGTAGAAAATATCAGTTTAAAAACCCTCACCTCACATTCTCGTGGTTATTGCTTCGAACTATACTCCTAAATCATAATGCCTGCTCTCGCTAGCCCATTTGAGTTTAAAAATACTTTTTGAAAACCAATACAATCTAATTAACTTTAAAGCGCTCTCGCTGTTTTTAAAACCAATGCCCGATTTCAGCTATCCGGTTAGAATCTCACACTCTCGTGGATCTTAATCCTAACCTTTTCTACCTTTTTACTCTCGTAATAAAAGTCCAATATTAATTAAGAAATCGCAGCCAGAAATTAAGTTGTTTATGGTTTTAGCTTATGCTTATTAAATCCATTCCGGTTACTTCATTACACACCAATAATATGGAATTAGCTAGACATATTAATTAAAACTAACATGCATAAATATAACCTACAAAACAATAAATTAGACATGGCAGTAAGGAAACGATAATGCTATTATTAAAGATAATGAATAAAAACCTGATAAATATGCAATAATTTGGTTCTCGCAATTTCTCCACAAGTCGGTAGGCTTTTGCTCGGCCGTATCGGAATAACGAATGATGAAGGCAAGATTGAAAATAAATCCTAACTATTGTGCAATAGCTCCTTGATGTGAGAAACTATCACTATTTCAAGTAATGGTAAACAAGGAAAAGGAAACGGGAAACAAAACAAGAGTGCAAGGGAAATAAAAGTTCGGAAAATAAATTCTGCAGCAATTCGGTGTAAAAATTCTCTAGGTCTGTGTGTCTGTGTGGCTTTCCAATCCATGCTGTATTTATAGCTCCACCATTGCCTTAACGTTAGAGAAATAGTAGGAGCATAACTCTGGGTGGTTGAGAAGTCTAAGGGAGACTGGCTCACATGCAGTTGAAGTTGAGGGAGAGAATCTAGGAGAAACTGCTCAACGTGCGTGTGCATTGGGCTTCTGTTTCCACGTCTGCGTCCTGAACATAATAACCACTTTGTAGCGTGTGACGGTCGTGATGAGTGCATGACGGTCTTGGCAAGCTTTGGGAGCGTGACGATCATGGTAGGTGTGTGACGGTCGTCACACACACCACTTTCCATTTTCTGCTCTTTTTCTTATTAATTCTTCCTGTTTTCTTCTCATTTCTTCATGTTTTCTCTACTTTGCTCCTTTTAGCTTGGACAATGAAATACCTGCGAAAAACACTAGAATACTTGCGGAATAATCGTAACTTAAACTAAAATGACGCAATTATTAGTCGTAAACCAAGGCAAATATATGATACATTTTCGTGTTATCAAACTCCCCTACACTTGAATCTTTGCTTGTCCTCAAGCGATTAGTCGGTAAGAACGTCAGACAAATTTCATCAAACGCACACACATGACATACCCTTTTGTTTTGAAAATGTTTGTAAGGAATTTTAGTTAAGACGATGGATACTTAAGTAAAACAATAAAGATACATTAGTGACACAAGCAACAAGCATAATCATAGACCTCCCCTCTACACAAGTCAGTTCTAATCATTCTATTATAGCTCAACCTAAAGTCTCTCGTATCTATTTCACCCAGTTTCATTCTAGCGCAATCACATTAAGCCATTTGCCTTTACACGTACGTAGTGGAGTAGCCGGTTAGTGACTTTGATCCTTTTTAGCACGGGGTCTGGTACACAAGTGTGGTAACCCTTTATATATATCCTAATCGTAGGTTGTGGGGGATCGAATCGTAGTTCGCCCTACCGAGTTCAGAACCAGGTCCCTCTGAACCAACCAACAATGGACTCTTTCTTTTTCTTTTGTAATACTTTTGCAGCCGTAGGTTTGGTGCATTTTTCAATTTTTTGCAACAAGAAAGATTACGAAAGCTATTTAATGATTCGGCATCAAACACTTATCTTCATTGGCTCTCCACGTGGTTTGTGATTAAGACGGTGCTGACTGCTAATATAAACTATTTGGGGTTACTTTAGAACTAGAACTGAGGGTATCGGTATAATGGGTATTGAAACTAATCTCGCATATGCAAGAGGTCTAAGGTGTCAAGACGGTGTCAATCTTGTTAGATTTTTCTCGATTTCCTAACACAGCCTATGTTTTGGTATGTTAAGTTGTGCATTGATCATAAAATTTTTTGGTATAGCTGAATAAAGTGGGGAAATTTTGACATGTACGAAAATTTCATATAAATGCTTCTTTATTCGAAAGGAAATGCAGAAAGGGAAATACGTAAGGGAAAAATAAGGTGCCTCTCCCACACTATATCGGACATTGTCCTCAATGTTTCGATAGAAATGCGGATAGAAACTACAAAAAGATACAAAACTAAAATAAAAACAAACTAAAGCTAAACTAAATCTAATAAGGTCCACGTCCTCTGCCTCGGGTGCGAGCGCGTCCATTCTGGGCTACATGATCTAGAATGCCTACGTGATGGATATAGTCATGTAGGTCTTGCACTCGTAGCGTTAGGGTACCCATCTCTTCTATCACATCGTCAATCCGTTGTCCTTGATGTACTTGCCCCTGTTGGATTTGACGCATTAGGCTCATCATCTCATTATGCTGCCTCTATTGCTGTTCCTCTCTTTGGGCTGCCAATTGGTTTTGTTGCCAAATGCCCCTTAAGATTTCTTCATTAGTGACGGGATCTTGTTCTGGATCGGCGCGGCGACGACGTCTGGTGGATGTTGAGGCATCTTGGGCAGGATGCGGTGGGTTTTCATGCGGTGGCTGGTCCATTTCTTGCTCCATTTCATCGACTGCTTTGTTTTCTTGAGCAGCCACATCAGGCTCAGGAGCACGGAGATCAAAAAGCCAATTTGCTTGTCTTTGAGGGTCAATGCGGTCTCTACAAGGCATGATGATGCTCCTAATTATTCTGGTATGGACCACTGGATGGTATCGTCTATCCGCCCTTGCTTTGATGAGGTGGGAGAAGCGACAATACTCGGTATCCAGGGACTCAGGTGGCATGAAAGGTAAATTAGCGAGGTTGTCTCCCAGACCAAGGCCGAGTGCGATAGAAGTTACAATACCTCCGAAGTAGAAAGGTTTAGAACCTCTAGCACAGTTGGCTTGGATGTGAGATATAAGGAACGGGCTGCATTAATCAGTTCAGGATGAAGCACACAGCGAAGGAAAAAGAGCTCCTTGGAGTTGACCTTGTGGTTGCTGTCCCTCGCGAAGATTGTGTGTCCTAGGACTTTGTGAAAATATCTTATGGCTAGGTTATGAATGTAGGTTGCGTTGAGGCTGTCCCAGCTTGAAGCAGCTACACCTGTAAGTCGATTCCAAAGGTCGAAAGCTTCCTGGAACCAGGCATCGTTAGGCAAACGGCAATGGACATTCACACCATGATGGAATCCAAGCATTTGGGCGAGTCGGTTTTGGCCCACCGAATACTCAGAGCCAAACATGCAGAATGTAGCTACACCAGAAAGTTGGTTCGTATCTCCCGGAGGTGTAACATAAGCAAATGAACTCAGAAATTCTAGAGCCAGAGCTTCGTAGGTAGACTGCCCTTGCATACAGAGCTGCCATAAACCGGTATTTTGGAGCATCCAACGTACACCTTCTAGCATACCTAACTCTTCAAGGCTGGCAATGTTGACGTACCGCGTCGGTTAGAAAGAGCGTTGGTAGAAGCTGACGTAACTCGCCCTTTGGTGGTCACCGGCTTCTCCCTCTCGGAGTGTAACAGCGGAAAGGCCAGGAGCTTGTCTAGTGCGTCTAGCCATGGTGCATGCAATGTGAAATAGGTTGAATGGAGGAAGTGGGTATGAGTAAGAGTTGTTATGTGAGAATGAGAATGTTTCGTGAGGTTTAAATAGGAGGGTTTGGGAATATGAAGTGTTGGAGAGTAATTTGGATTTAATGTGAGGGGTTTATGGAGAGTAATTGGTCAGTTAAGGAGAGTAATGTGAGTGGGACGGTTAAGGAGAGTGGAAAGAGAGTGGGTCGTTTGAAGAGAAATTGGAAGGAAAAGAAGATGAAGAGAAAAGGTCTCTGTTAATAAGACAGAGAGCGTGTCTAAAACTAGTATGACGTTCGTCATGGGACCGTCACGGTCGTAAGCCGTGTGACGGTCGTGACAAGGGTGTTACGCCCGTCATGCTCACAAAGTCTGTTATTTTCACAGAAACTTAATAAAACCTGGCACATAACATATATTGGACATGGCAATTATTAAAAGCAGTAAAATACTAGATAAATGTTAAAATGCATATAAAATGACAGAAACAAATTAAAATAAGCAGGAACATTATATCATCAACTCAACCACAAGCAATGAATACGAATTGAATACTTTATTAAAATTGGAAATTCATAGCAGTGTACTCAAAGTAAAATTAAAGTTGAAATTGAACTGAAATAAACTTGTTCGTTGACATTAAAAGAAAATGACAGTAAAGTAAATTGTTCTAAAAAGCATTAAAAGCAAAACAGTAAAAATGGAAAAATGCAGTGCGACAATATTAGCCACGTTGTTTCTTTAAGGATTCCACAGCCTGGTTCAGATAATGCAGTTCCTCGACGGTGGTATCCATTAGACCGACAATGTTAAGACGGATAAGTTGTAATTCATCTCTCATATCTTGAAGTGCAGTGCAGAAAACTTCAAGTGTAGCATGGATGTTAGCAGGGGGACAATATCAGTATTATTCATGGGATGCTCAGAGAAATCATGATAGTGAGGAGGAGTTTCAGGCTCAATCTCAATGTCAGACACATGACTACCAAGATCTTGTTCAGGCCGTGGCTCATCTAAATTATATAGCCAGTTGTGGCGGTTATGCACACTAGTTCGCTCGTGATTAGGCAGTGTAAAATGTGAAGCAACTTCATTATTGATCAGGAGTTGAAACGGGGGTGGTCCAAGATTTCTAATGAGTCATCGGTTAAAACAGAAAGTGATGTTCATTGGCCTATATCCGCCTAGAGGGTTCACTTAGGAAAGCTGTGTTCTAAATCCCATGGTATCAGCAATTTTTGTTACAAGGCCACCTATCACAATGGGACCGTGATCAACTCGAGCAATCCTGCGGAGATTGTCAAGCATAAAAGTAGTTCCATTAACGGGTCGGGATTGAAACACACAAAACATGATAAATAGCTCATCTCTAGAGATTAAGGTGTCATTCTTGGCTTTTCCAAAAAGGGTGTAGGCTAAAATCATGTGAAAATAGCGAATGGCAGGGTTGTGAATTTTAGTAGACACCATAGGGTGCGGGTCATGATGAGGTCGTCCTGAAATACTACTCCAGAAAAGGTCCAGTTCATCTTCCATTACTAAATCCGCCTGTACATTGGTAACAACGCCGGGTCCATTGGGGAAATCCAACAGGACCGCAATCTCTCTGATGTTGAAGCGTCACGTGTACCCAAATAGCCTAAAGGTTATATTACCCCTATTAAATCCCATGCCATAGTTAGGGTTGTAGGACAATGAGCTTAGAAATTCTAGGGTCAGTCTATGGTAGGTTGGATACTTCTTTCTAGCAAAACCTTCCCATCCTATCTGGCTGAACATAAAGTCTATGATATCTCCTATTCCTAAGGCAGTCATGGTAGGTCCATAGGGGAATTTGGTCAGGGCCATAGGTCTGCGAGAGAGAACCTCATAGCGGTGCCATTGGACAGCGTCCCTGAATAGCACAACCATGGTGTCTTCGTTATCCATCTTAACAGTTAGTCGGAAAAGTAAAGAAAATGGAGAAGGAAGAAGGTAGAAAGACTTTAAAATCCTATAGCATGTAATTATAAGATCAGCACAGCAGTTTCCATAAAATTTTTAAATTTTTTAGAAAAGAAAATAAATAAATAAAATGAAAAAGCAATGAAAATAAAATTAAGAAAGTAAAAGGAAACGAAAAGAAATGAAAATGTAGTTAAGAAAAACGTAAAGAAATTTTAAAAAGAAATGAAAATAAAAGAAAGGTAAAAGGAAGGAAAACAATCTCGTGGGTTGCCTCCCACTAAGCGTTGTTTTTAACGTCGTAAGCCTGACGAAAGCTTAGTGATAATTCAGTTATATGGATGAGCGGGCAGCTCTAAAAGTCTTAGACTATTCGAATAGTCTCTGTTTACAATATCATGACAATGTTTTAAGCGTTGCCCGTTTACTATGAATGGTTCACTATTTCTTCCTTTTATTTATATCGCTCCACTTTGAAAAACTTTAGAAATCTCAAAGGGTCCGGACCACTTAGATCTAAGTTTTCCTGGAAAAAGCTTAAGTCTCGAATTAAATAGGAGCACGACGTCTCCCACACTAAATTATTTTCTTGATAAGCGCTTAACGTGCCATCTCTTAGTTCTTTCTTTATATATGTGGGCGTTCTCATAAGCATCTAGTCTTAGTTCTTCTAATTCGTGCAAATCTAAGATTCGTTTTTCTTCTGCGGCAACGTAATTTAAATTGAGGGTTTTAATAGCCCAATAGGCATTGTGCTCTATTTCTACCGGCAGATGACAAAATTTTCCATAGACTAACTTAAATGGAGTGGTTCCTATGGGGGTTTTGTAAGCGGTTCTATAAGCCCATAAAGCTTCATTTAGTTTAGTTGACCAATCCTTCCTAGAGGTAGCAACAGTCTTTTCTAAAATTCATTTTATTTCTCTATTTGAAACCTTGACTTGTCCACTGGTTTGTGGATGATATGGTATTGCCACACGATGTTTGACTCTGTATTTTGATAACAGTTTATCGAATATTTTAGATATGAAATGGGAGCCACCGTCACTAATGACGAGTCTCGGCACACCAAATCTAAGAAAGATTATGTTCTTAAAGAGCTTTATCACTACTCGTGTGTCATTTGTAGGAGAAGCTACAGCCTCGATCCATTTGGAAACGTAATCGACAGCGACGAGTATGTACTGGTTACCAAAAGAAGACGTAAATGGTCCCATGAAATCTATTCCCCACACGTCAAAGACTTCTACTTCTAGAATGCCTGTTTGAGGCATTTCATCGCGTCTAGAGACGTTACCAGCGTGTTGACACCGGTCGCAATTTATAACCGCGATATGGACATCTTTCCATAGAGTAGGCCAAAAGAGGCCAGCTTGCAAAATCTTAGTACAAGTCTTTGAAGTGCTCGCGTGCCCACCATAGGGCGCGGAATGACAATGAGAAATTATGTCTTCCACCTCATCTTTGGGTACACAACGACGGAAAATACCATCGGCGCCCCTCTTGAAGAGAAGTGGTTCGTCCCAATAATAGTGTTTAAGGTCGTGGAAGAATTTCTTCTTTTGTTGATAGGTTAGATCAGGTGGCAGTACTCCAGCTGCTAGATAGTTGACAAAGTCAGCATACCATGGCAGCGTGGTCTTAGTGTAAACAGATTCTACCACTTCGTTAGTTTCTGTATCAGTATAAGTCAGAGATTGTTCAACTGTATTACTTTCTAACTGGGCTAAGAGTCTTTCATAAGGGAAATCGTCATTAATAGGTACTTGGTCTGGTTGGATGTTTTCCATTCCCGACAGGTGGTCAGCTACTACATTTTTAGTGCCTTTCTTGTCCTTGATTTCTAAGTCGAATTCTTGTAGGAGTAGAATCCACCTCAGAAGTCTTGGTTTGACGTCCTTTTTGCTTAATAGGTACCTGATTGCGGCGTGATCTGTGTAGATGATTATTTTTGCTCCTACTAGGTAGTAACGAAATTTATCCAATGCGAACACGACAACCAAGAGTTCCTTTTCTATGGTAGCGTAGTTCATCTGTGGATGATCCAAGGTTCTACTGGCATAGTAGATTGCGTGAAGCTTTTTGTCCTTTCTTTGACCTAGGACTGCACTTATAGCATAATCACTTGCGTCGCACATGATTTCGAATGGTTTATTCCAATCTGGGGGTTGCATAATGGGTGCTGATATTAAAGCTTGCTTGAGTGTTTGAAATGCATCCAAACATTTGTCATCAAAGACGAATTCAGCGTCTTTCATTAACAGCTCAGTTAGGGGTTTGGTTATCTTAGAGAAATCTTTAATGAAACGTCAGTAAAAACCGGCGTGTCCTAAGAAACTTCTTATCTCTCTAACAGTTTTCGGTGGCTGGAGATTTTCTATAATTTCTATTTTTGCTTTGTCGACTTCGATTCCTCTGTTGGATACTATATGTCCTAGCACGATTCCTTGTCGGACCATGAAATGGCATTTTTCCTAATTGAGCACTAGGTTGACACTTACGCATCGTTCGAGTACCATTTCGAGGTTTGATAGACATCCTTCAAAACTTTCCCCACAGACAGAGAAATCGTCCATAAAGACTTCCATTATACCATCTAAGAAGTCGGAGAAGATGAACATCATACATCTCTGAAATGTTGCGGGTGCGTTACATAATCCGAAAGGCATTCGTCGGTAGGCAAAAGTTCCGTAGGGACATCTGAAAGTAGTATTTTCTCGGTCGTCAGGATGGATAGGAATTCGGAAGAATCCTGAATATCCGTCTAAATAGCAAAAATGGGAGTGTTTAGCCAGACGTTCAAGCATTTGATCTATGAATGGTAAAGGGAAATGATCTTTACGAGTGGCTTTGTTTAGTTTTCTATAATTGATACGCATTCTCTATCCGGTTTGGGTATGTTGTGCTACAGATTCGCCTTTTTCATTATTGATGAACGTAACTCCTCCTTTCTTGGGTACCACGTGAACTGGGTTAACCCATTCACTATCTGATATTGGGTATATGATTCCTGCTTCTAATAGCTTTTGTACTTCTTTCTTAACGACATCACTCAGAATGGGATTGATTCTCCTTTGATGTTCTCTAGAGGTTTTACAGTCTTCCTCAAGCATGATGCGATGCATACAGATAGAGGGACTTATTCCTTTCAAGTCTGAGATGTTGTAGCCTAAGGCAGTTAGGTACTTTCTCAAGACATGCAATAATTTCTCAGTTTCTATTTGTCCTAAGTCTGCGTTAACTATAACTGGTCGTTCGAGTTCTGTGTCTAGGAATTCATACCTTAGATCTTTGGGTAATGTCTTCAGTTCTACAGCTGGTTTCTTTAGGCAAGGCATAGGGTTAGGAGTGAGTGCGAGACATTCACTTAGATTATTATCTTGGTATTCACCACGCCAATTATCATCTTCAAAAATTGGTGGCATCGGAATTCTCAGCACTTTAGAATACGTGTTTTGGTGTTTTTGCATTTCTTTAACGCATTCATCAATTACATCTAGGAAGCAGCACGAATCTTCTATAGCAGGTGCTTTGAAAAATTGTGTGAGGATGAATTCTACTTTTTCTTCACCAACCTCGAAAGTCAGTTTTCCTTTTTTCACATCTATGATGGCTCCGGTAGTTGCTAGGAATGGTCTTCCTAAAATGATAGGGATGTTTGAGTCTTCCTTGATGTCCATGATTATGAAATCTGTATGAATATAGAATTGTCCTATACGTACTGGAAAGTTTTCTAGAATTCCTAGAGGAAATTTCACTGATCTATCAACTAGTTGTACAGACATTCTTGTTGGTCTCAGTTCTCCCATGTTGAGCCTTTTACAAATAGACAACGGCATTAAACTGATGCTTGCTCCTAAATCTCATAGGGCTTTGTCTATGACAAACTTTCCAATCACACATGGTATAGAGAAACTACCAGGGTCTTTTAGCTTAGGAGGCATGTTGTTTTGGATTATTGTGCTACACTTTGCAGTGAGCATAACGGTTTCAGTATCCTCGAGCTTTTTCTTATTAGTTAATATTTCTTTTAAGAACTTAACGTATGAGGGCATTTGTGTGATTGCTTCTGTAAAAGGTATTGTGACATTCAATTGTTTCAGAAGTTCAACAAATTTCTTAAATTGGCCTATGTTTTTAGATTTAGTGAATCTTTGGGGATACGGGATAGGTGGTTTATAAGGCGGCGGAGGCACATATGGTTCTTCTTTCTCTTCGGCTTCTTTTCCATTATCTTCCTTCTCATTTTCCTTTGGTTCGCCTTCCTTTTCAAACTCCTTACTAGACTTTTGGTACATGGCTGGATTTTTTATTCTTGGGTCAGCGGGTCCTTCTAGTTCTGTTCCACTCCAAAGTGTTATAGCGTTTGCATGTCCCTTCGGGTTAATTTGAGTTTGACCTGGCAGGATCCCAGCTGGGGCAGCGGTAGCTGCTTATTGTTGAGCCACTTGTGAGATTTGTGTTTCTAACATTTTGTTGTGAGTGGCTAGAGCGTCAACCTTGTTGGCTAATTGTTTGATTTGCTTACCGGTGTGAACATTCTGGTTAAGGAACTCCTTGTTTTGGTGAGCTTGTGCAGCAATGAAGTTCTCCATCATAATTTCAAGGTTTGACTTCCTAGGAACATTGGGAACGTTAACAGTAGGTTTTTGATATCCTGATGGCACAGCAGGCGCTTGCCCTGGTGCATACAGAGCATTATTATTCTTGTACGAAAAGTTTGGATGGTTCTTCCAACCAGGATTGTAGGTATTTGCATATGGTTTTCCTTGAGCATAATCCACTTGATCAGCGGAGACTCCTGCTAAAATTTGGCATTCGGGAGCAGCATGTCTAGGTACTCTGTATAATTCGCAGTTTGGAGCTACGGCAGCCACGGTGGTTGCGGGTGTTATGGTTAAGTTGTCCATCTTTTGAGCAAGGGCATCTACCTTAGCATGGACATGATCAAGACTACTAACTTCGTACATTCCACCTTTCGTTTGAGCTTTCTCCACTGGCGTTCTTTCACCTCCCCATTGGTAATGGTTTTGAGCCATGCTTTCGATGAGTTGATAGGCTTCGTTATAGGGTTTGTCCATAAGTGTACCACCAGCGGTGGCATCTATTGTCATTCTTGTATTGTACAAGAGACCATTGTAAAACGTATGGATGACTAACCAAGCTTCAAGACCGTGATGCGGACACATCCTCATCATATCTTTGTATCTCTCCCATGCATCATAAAGAGACTCAGTATCTTTTTGTCAAAATCCATTAATTTGGGCTCTCAGCATAGTTTTTTTGCTTGGTGGGAAATATCGTGCTAAGAACACCTTTTTCAACTCATCCCACGTAGTGACGGAATTTGATGGCAAGGATTGTAACCAAGCCCAAGCTCTGTCTCTCAATGAGAAAGGAAAAAGACGTAGTCTTATTACATCTGCAGTCACACCATTTGCCTTCACTGTGTCTGCGTACTGCACAAATTTGGTCAAATGTTCATTAGGATCGTCTGTAGGATTTCCAAAAAATTGATGTTGTTGTACGGCTGACAGCAATGAGGGTTTCAACTCAAAATCGTTCCGGTTGATAGCGGGGGCAGCAATGTTGTTATGTGGTTCTTGCTTAGATGGGGTAGCATAATACTTAAGAGGACGGTTCTGTGGTCCATCAGCCATGTTTCGTTCTTTGACTGGTTCAGAAGTATGAGCAAGAAGATCGGGAATATTATACTTGCGTTGATTCTCAAGTATTCTGCGTCTCAAATGTAAGAAATGTTCTAATTCGGAAATTGGTGGTTGCAAGTCTTCACTTTGTGAGCGAGTACTTGGCATATAATCGAGAAAAAGAAAAGGGAAATAAAATTTGTTGCCTTAGTCTATACTGCGCAACAAAGAATGCACTATTGACTAAATCAAAGTTCCCCGGCAACGGCGCCAAAAAGTTGATCGCGACTTTCTGAGTCTAACGGTTACTAACTGCAGGCGCACAGTTTATCACGTAGTAATAAAGATATCGATCCCACAGGGACTTACTATTCAATCTAGTGCTACGGTTTGCTACTGTGTTTAGCTAAGGCGAAGATGTTTTAGTTTTAAGTTCAAAAAGGGAAACTAAAGGGAATCTAAATTTTGGAATAAACTAGTTGATATTAGGATATCGGTACGTAACTTAGTATACCATCGTGGATTCAATAAAACTTAAGCGTATAAAAATAAGTCACATTATATTTCTGTAGAAAATATCAGTTTAAAAACCCTCACCTCACACTCTCATGGTTATTGCTTCGGACTATACTCCTAAATCATAATGTTTGCTCTCGCTAGCCCATTTGAGTTTAAAAATACTTTTTGAAAACCAATACAATCTAATTAACTTTAAAGCGCTCTCGCTGTTTTTAAAACCAATGCCCGATTTCAGCTATTCGGTTAGAATCTCACACTCTCGTGGATCTTAATCCTAACCTTTTCTACCTTTTTACTCTCGTAATAAAAGTCCAATTTTAATTAAGAAATCGCAGCCAGAAATTAAGTTGTTTATGGTTTTAGCTTATGCTTATTGAATCCATTTCGGTTATTTCATTACACACCGATAATATGGAATTAGCTAGACATATTAATTAAAACAAACATGCATAAATATAAACTACAAAACAGTAAATTAGACATGGCAGTAAGGAAACGATAATGCTATTATTAAAGATAATGAATAAAAACCTGATAAATACGCAATAATTTGGTTCTCGCAATTCCTCCACAAGTCGGTAGGCTTTTGCTCGGCCGTATCGGAATAACGAATGATGAAGGCAAGATTGAAAATAAATCCTAACTATGGTGCAATAGCTCCTCGATGTGAGAAACTATCACTATTTCAAGTAATGGTAAACAAGGAAAAGGAAACGGAAAACAAAACAAGAGTGCAAGCGAAATAAAAGTTCAGAAAATAAATTATGCAGCAATTCGGTGTAAAAATTCTCTAGGTCTGTGTGTCTGTGTGGCTTTGCAATCCATGCTGTATTTATAGGTCCACCGTTGCCTTAACGTTAGAGAAATAGTAGGAACATAACTCTGGGTGGTTGAGAAGTCTAAGAAAGACTGGCTCACATGCAGTTGAAGTTGAGGGAGAGAATCTAGGAGAAACTGCTCAACGTGCGTGTGCATTGGGCTTCTTTTTCCACGTCTGCGTCCTGAACATAATAACCACTTTGTAGCGTGTGACGGTCGTGATGAGTGCATGACGGACTTGGCAAGCTTTGGGTGCGTGACGGTCGTGGTAGGTGTGTGACGGTCGTCACACACACCACTTTCCATTTTCTGCTCTTTTTCTTATTAATTCTTCCTGTTTTCTTCTCATTTCTTCATGTTTTCTCTACTTTGCTCCTTTTAGCTTGGACAATGAAATACCTGTGAAAAACACTAGAATACTTGTGGAATAATTGTAAATTAAACTGAAATGACGCAATTATTAGTCATAAACCAAGGCAAATATATGATACATTTTCGTGTTATCATGTGCTCCTTCGGTTCGGGCGTTTCTTGGGTTCCATCTTCTTTCCGTCAATTCTTTGACGATGTGTTTCCTTGGGTTTCATTTCCTTTCCGTCAATTATTTAATGATGTGCTTCTCCGGATAGGTTTTCTTCCCGTCAAATCCCTTTGACGATGTGGTCCGTTGGGTATGTGCTCGTTCCGATGCAGTTTTGGGGTTCACTTTTCTTTCTCGGGCATGTTGTCTTTCCGTCAAATCCCTTTGCGGTTCCGATGCAATTGGTCTCTGCCTTTCCTTACTTGTGTCATTCCTTTTGATTTTGAAGACGACGTCGAAGATGGTGATGAGTCAGTGACCGCCGACTGCTCTATTTTTTAGCTTCTTTTTCATGTTGTTTTTTTTAAGTTTATGATACCGCTGTGCTGATGAGATGATGAAACTTAATAAGCTATCCAAGCCCTGTTAATCTGTATAGTTTGTGAAGCCCTTTTCTTATTTCCTTTCTTTTTTTAAATGTCTGGTTTGTGTTGGGCTTAGGTAAAGCCCACGGTGGATCTCTAAACACATACTCCTAATCCGGATTTGCACCCTTTCTTTGATTAGTTCTTAAATGTTAATTGATTTTGGTTAATAATCTTATTTTTAGTTTAATTGAATTTAAGTTTTGATAATTTGAGCTTTGATTCTTTGATTTTAGTTTTAATTTGATGTTAACCACATTTTCTTTAGAAGTTAATATTATTTAGATCTTGATTTTAATGTTAATTAGGTTTTGATTTTAACTTTGGTTGATTAGAATAGAATTTTGTTATGATTAATTTTTAAGTTTAGATTTGTAATTACTCTTTGATTAACTCTTATCTTGTGACTTATTTTCACAATTTTGGACTGATGAGACTTCTTGATGCAGATTGTGCTTAGTCCCTGTTATCATTTGAACCAATTCCTGGTGTTAATTCTCGATTTCCTTTTGATGCTGGGTGTTTACGTTTGATTTTTTTTTGATACTCTGATATGTTTGAACTTGATGACTGACACTTGTGCTCGACTTTTGAATCCTCTTACTCCTCTGAAGTACTTGATGGCTTGATTCTCTTCCACCTTGGAGCTTTCTTCCTTCAAATCTTGCCCATTTGAGCTTGTTGATCTTGTATTGATTGTGTGAAGCTTCTACAAGTGTTCTTGATCTTTTTGAGTGCAGTGAAGAGGCAACATACCTTTTCCATTACGTACCACTTGCACACTTGTATGAAGCATGCTTAGGCTTTAGCATTTTTCCTGGAAACTTGTTGTTGAGTGTGGAGTTCACTCCATGTTGTATATCTGGCTTGTGTGCCAATTCATTTGATACTCGAATACTTTACTGTTGTTTGTCTTACTTTGTTATGGATGAAGTGTCACTCAACTTCCTTATAGTTGAGATCACGACATCATTTTCATCTTGTGGTTGACGGAGGGTCACTCAACTTCCTCATAGTTGAGATCACGACAATGTCGGTTGTTGTTTATCTCTTGTTGCATTTTCTTTCAGTTGAGGACGAGGAGTCAATCAGTTTGTACTTGGATGAGATCACGACATCGTTCAATCCGAGCATGCTAACATTAGGTAGGCTTCCCTCCTAATCCTGACCTTAGGGTCACTTTGTATGATAACTTGTAGGATTCAGTTTCCCGTAGACCATGCGTGTGTCTCTCTCTTCTTTCTCAAAACAATAATCAAGACACTTAATAAATACGATAATTATTGTGCGCCATGAGCCTTAAGTACATGGGAAATGAAGAACGAGGGGTCTCCCTTCACTTTTCTAAAGTGTTTAGCATACGTCCCATTGGGGGCGACCATACGATGCATTCGCTCCTATGTCATAGACTTTAGTGCAATGCGAGTTTCAAACTAACTTCAATCCACTTCTGTCTAAAAAACACAAACAAAGTTCAAATCTTTTTTATCCTTCGGGATTGTTGGGTTTTAAATCATCTTCAGAAAAGAGCACGTTATTTCCGTTCAGTTGCAAACAGGCATCAACCCTAACTGCCGGACGCGAACTTAACGTCGTTCATAAAAAACACTTAAACATTGTGGTCGTTACAACGAACTACGGACGCTCTGATTTCCTCTCTCTGGTTAGATTGAGGATACATAGGCATGAGAAGGAGATGTCTTGGCGAGCACCCTTCTCCCATTTCCGTAGTCCCACGAACTACGGACGCTCTGATTTCCTCTCTCTGGTTAGATTGAGCATACATAGGCACAAGACGACGATGTCTTGGCGAGCACCCTTCTCCCTTTTCTATAGTCCCATGAACTACGGACACTCTGATTTCCTCTCTCTGGTTAGATTGAGGATACGTAGGCACAAGACGGTGATGTCTTGGCGTGCACCCTTCCACCTTTCATTTCCCATAGTCCCACGAACTACGGACGCTCTGATTTCCTCTTTCTGGTAAGATTGAGGATACATAGGCACAAGATGGCGATGTCTTGGCGAGCACCCTTCTCCCATTTCTGTAGTCCCATGAACTACAAACACTCTAATTTCCTCTCTCTCACTGGTTAGATTGAGGATACGTAGGCACAAGACGGCTATGTCTTGGCGAGCACCCTTCTCCCTTTTCCGTAGTCCCACGAACTACGGACGCTCTGATTTCCTCTCTCTGGTTAGATTGAGGATACGTAGGCACAAGACGGTGATGTCTTGGCGAGCACCCTTCCACCTTTCATTTCCCATAGTCCCACGAACTACGGATGCTCTGATTTACTCTCTGGTTAGATTGAGGATACGTAGGTACAAGACGACGCTGTCTTGGCGAGCACCCTTCCACCTTTCATTTCCCATAGTCCCACGAACTACGAATGCTCTGATTTCCTCTCTCTGGTTAGATTGAGGATACATAGGCACGAGACAGCGATGTCTTGGCGAGCACCCTTCCTTTCATTTTCCGTAGTCCCACGAACTACAGACGCTCTAATTTCCTCTCTCTGGTTAGATTGAGGATACGTAGGCACAAGACGGCGATGTCTTGGCGAGTAACCTCCCTCCTTTAGTGCGTAGTCCGTCGAACTACGTCGACTCTGATTCTTCATTTGTCCACGAAGATACATAGTCATAGGATTACGATGATCCTTGCGAGTCCGTTTTTGTTTTCCCTTCCTGTTTGCGTTTAGCAGTAGGCTTTAGATAACTCACCCTTTGATTAGACAACAAGCGTGGATCCCATCGAGTACGATGGACGCGTAGGGGTACTAATACCTTCCCCTCGAGTAACCCACTCCCGAACCCGGGCTATGGTTGCAATGACCATGTCTTTCCCTTTCTTCAAGTTTTCTTCGATCGTTTCCTTTCCCTCTGATGGGATAAATAACGTTCGGTGGCAACTCTTCTGTTTTGTTTCCGCCTGTTGTTTTTCGCAGTTGCGACACGCTCACCTAACAAATAATGATAATAACAATCTAATTCATACATTCACCGAATCAATAAAAAATGAAATTATGGAAGCAAGAGATCACTAAGGGCTTTAAAGGTTGTAGCTTGGTCGGGTTCACAACAAAGGGTAATTTCTAAAGCCCATTGAATCAAAATTGCCAATGCAAAAGAAACATTCACTATACATGGTATTTACACATCCCAACTTCTTTTCACCATTTCCTTTTCTCAATTATAAACCTTCTCAAATTTCCTTTTTCACTATTATTTCATTATCTATTTTTCTCTTTCAAACAAGCATTCTTTTTCTTTTGTTTTTTACATTCATATTCACAAATTTTCCATGTTTGCTTGAAAATTTTTAGCAACCTACCATTTTCTTTTCGTTATCCCCAACTTGAATTCAACCAAGCCTTAAGTGAATGTTGTCATTCCCCAAATTTTTACCACTAAGATTTCCCATCAATGTGTAAATCATCATCACAATATGGATGTATCTTCATGCCTCATCAATCTCCTTAGGAATTGTTGAGCATTCACTACAATCAAGAATCAGGGTTTTGAGCCCTCTCAGAGCTTTAGGCAAAGGATAAATCAAGGAATGACATGATCTTCAACTTGTCTAATCTCTTAAACATCCACAAAGGATCAAGAGGACTCCCACATCAAGAATCAAGCACACAGCTGCAGCATTTCAAGTGGATTAAGCCTCCAGATCGCCAGTGTCACCAAATTAGGGTTTTGGTCGACCAAGGCCTCCAGATGGAAATTTTCCTCTGGGCATGAGCCAATGCTTCAAAGCATAACCCAAGAATCATCAAGCCAATTTGACCTCTGGGGATGCATTCATCAAAAATCAGGAATTAGGGTTTCTTGACCTAATTCACCCCTAAGTTGACTTTTGGGACAAAACATGAGCCAAGACCTCAAGACATAATTTAAGGGTCTCTAATACACTACATTGATCCATTTGTAAAAATGGATTGATCCAAGATACTTGATTCACAAGCTTCAATTTCATCTGAATCACAGTTAGGGTTTCGCGGAAAAAGTTAACTGTACCTTTGACTTTTGACCCAGGCATGCTCCCAAACCTTGGGACATGATTCAATACACCCTATAACACCCATGGAACATGTCTATCAAGTTTGATTTAGGACAAGAACATGATTTCATAGAGGATCGCACTGTTTGGAATTCATCTGACAAAAAGTCAACTGTGCACAAAAGTCAAACTTTGACTTTTTGAGATTTTCCACAATTATGGTTCCTTAACCCTAAAATGATGTTAATGTGTGATTGGAATCATCATTCATCAATAAAAATCAAGAAAAGTGGGGTAACTTGTAAAAGGGGTAACCATAAATAACTTAGAATTTTTCTAAGTTATGGAACAAAGTGGCTAGGGTACCAACTTTGGAGGATAATATCTCCTAAACCACAAGGCCATTTTCCCAAATTCAATGCTGGATTTGTAGCTCTCATGGCACTCTACAAAATCTTCAACTACCACACATTCCAATTCCCGGTGGATTTCAAGTTATGGAATGATCAAAATCAAGAAAAGTGAAAATGTCACTTTTTTCCAACACTTAGTGAAATTTTCACTAAGTCAGAATCTGCCTTCACTTTTTTCCAAATGTAGGGGCATTTTTCACTTGGATCCAAAAAGTATCAAAACCAATTATGATCAAACAGTTGTTGTATCATATGAGGGATTTCCAAAATGGCCAAGAACTCCATCAAATTCCACTTGGGCCATGAGATATGACAATGGCAATGTGCCTTGCTGAAAACTGCAAAGGCAAGGCAGAATTTTGCACCTTGGCCCGATTTGGAAAAATCAGGCAATTCCAAGCCTTGTCATCATTTTGGACACATCTAAGGATCAAATCTAAAGGGGACAAACACTGATTCAAGCCTCCAAAGTCCTTGGAACAAGAAGTAGCATGCCAAACCTATAAATGCTTAAAAGAGGGACAAGACTCCAATTTTGGATTGGAGCATTTAATGGATGCACCAAGGTGGCATGGACTGACACATTCTCAACTGAATTTAGTCAAGGCTGTTCCAACCACTAGGGAACCACAGCTCTGTGCCCTAACATCTAGTCAATGGCTAGAGGAGACTTGGATTTTCATTTGCCAACATTGGCCAAACCTCTGCTGCAGTTGCCATTCACTATTGATCCTAAAACAAACTTGCTCTACTATAAATAGAGCTCATTTGTGCTCAGTTTGAGTACACCAAAGCCATCAAACATATGATTTCCTCAAAATCACTTTCTCTAAGCCAAAATACCTTCTTTAGCAAGGTAAATCTAAGTTTTTGAGTTAGAGAGCATTTCCATCACAACTCATGATACAAACACATCCAATATGTCATATCTAAGCTGTCCAAACTCACACAAGTGGCCTGTAATCTCAAAAACTCAAAGTCACTTCTCAAAACTCAAAATAGGCTTTTTGTGCATTTTTCAAGCCATGTCTTGATTCAGTCACCTTCCAAACCAGATAAAACCTCAAACACACACCAAATGTCATCCATGAACTGTCCCAAATGGCTCCCAACATCTGGAACACCATTTGAGAGAGTTGCTATTTTGGTCATTTTAACCCCTTTTGCAAGAAAGGGCCAGTTTGTGTTTTTGCAGGTTCCAGCTGATTCCAATCATCCTAAAAGCTTCTAAGGGATCATTTGAGAGTACCCAAAGCATCAAACCATTTCTGGAACAAGAAACTTGGCAGATTGCACCAAAAGTTCCAAAAGCTCAAAAGGAGGTAAGCATCATAACTTGGATTCTTTGAATCATGCATTGCTTTGAAGTCCACTGATCATGCATCTCTTATACATGTTATATGTGTTATGTTTGCACCAATTTATCATGTAATTCATGCTTGTATCAAGAGATAGCACAAAAAATGCAAAATAGGGCCTATTTCAAAACCACTATCGGGTTTTAAGGAGGGAGCATGATTTAAAAAAACTACCACCACCATTGGATTCCTTGTGAAATTCTAGGCCAGATGCATATTAATTTTGTCACAATCCATGGAGAAATGAGAAAGTTATGGACCTTTCCGTTTCTTGGCAAAACTTGCCTTGCCTTGCCTTGGGCCAGGCCTAAAACAAGGCAAGTCTTGTATATTTGTTGTTTTGTTTCAATCAACGGATGTATCACCACCCCAGTGGTAAGGCGCGCACCCTGTACACATGAGGTCGTCGGTTCAAACCCCACCCAGACCATTTTGTTTTTTTTTTCACATTTTCACTATTTTTCCAATATTTTCATGTTTTATTAATGATTTGAAAAATTAATAACTCACTCAATTTTAATTATTTTTTATTGGTTCTTTTTGCAAAAAATCACAAAAATGTTGAAATATTTTACCCCACAAAAAAATTAGATTTATGTTAATTATTTCATATAATTAGTATTTTTGTGAATAAATACCTTTTATTGGTTTTTAAACCTTTTAAAAATAAATATTCATTTTGAAAAATCAAAACCAAATAGGTTTTAATTCATCTTGTGAGTAAAGCCAGAATTTTCAAACCTAAAACCAAAATCACAATTTGTTTATTCAAACTTATTTGGTATTTTTATCATTTTTATTAATTTTCTTTGAATAATTACATTAAAAAATGATGAAATTAGGGTTTTATTGATTTTCACCCTAACAAACTTTTTCAAACACTCATGGGCCTCTAATAGAGTGTAAGACCCAATCCCTTTCGAAAACCAAAATAATTTGGGCCTCAGTCATAGTATAAGACCCACGGTGTTTTCAAAAATCTCGGTGCGATCGCCAGTTTAAAAACAAAACCCTGGGTCTCTCCTTGAGCTATAAGTCCCATTCTTTTTCTTAAACAACACTCATGGGCCTCTAATAGAGTGTAAGACCCAATCCCCTTTTAACCAAAACCATTTTTGGGTCTCACTTATTGTATAAGTCCCTCTGTGTTAAAAGAAAAATCTCGGCGCGATCGCCAATTCAAAAATCAAACCATCTGGGCCTCCCCTCGTATTATAAGTCTGTTATACCCCAAATTTGTCCTACCTGTGTATTTTCATCTGTACATCCACCCACTGACAATTATTCAAAAATTCAAAAAATGTTGCCTTCAACTTTATCCCTCTTTTGTTTTTATCCATTTTCATTTTTAGTCATATCTATCTTTTAACCATTTTTATCCTTCATCCTGTTAAATATCCATTTAAACCATTCACTTCCATTTTTATCTAATCCAATTATCAATTAGCTATCCAAAGTCCATACTCATTTCCACCTTCTTTTTCTTACCAAATTCTAATATCCATTTCATGTCCAAATACCACACTTTTTTTTTAGAACCCATATCCATGTTCATTTTTGAATTTAGTTTAATCCATGAACATTTTCAATTTATTTCTCATTATTATATTTTTTTATTATTAGAGTTTTTTTTTTTACCAAAACAAATCACAAAAATTCAAAAAAAGAAAGGCCCAATTCACAAAAATTAGAATCCATATCCAATTACAAAACCAAAACCAAATTCATGTCCAAATTTTAAACCCACTTCTTATATCCAATGTCCATTTTTTTTAATGTCTTTTTTTTAATAATAATAAAACCATAGCCAATTAAAATATCCATTTCCATGTTATTACCATATAAAAAAATCTATTTAAAATTCAATTATTTTCTAACTTATGACCATTCTTTCAAGACCACTTTTTTTAAGGTTTTTTTTAGAAAAAATTCCACAAAAGATCTTCCAAATTTTGCACCCTATGCACATGCCAAAGCAGCCCATGGAATTAATATATCCAAATAACTTCATCAGCCTTTTGCACCACCCACCACCAATTTTGCAGAAGTAACAAGAAAAAATAAACTTCACCACCACTCTGTTTGACCCCACCGTAACAGCCAACGATTCACAACCTTGCCTCCACAATCGACAAAAAACAAAACCCCACCAATTTCACAAAAGGCCACAACGTACAGCAGTAACCCACTTTTCAAAATATGCAACGTACAAAACACTCCAAACGCAACAAGCCAAAACCGTACCAGCATATACACAAGCGACCAAACCTGCATCGACAGCAAAACCTGCATATGCTGCAATAACATCAACCGCCAAAACCTGCCATGAAAATGACTTAACAACAACAACCAGACAAAATTAGTTTGAAATTCGATTTTAAAAGGGGGAGTGGAAAAGAAAAACACAGAAGAGAATGCTTTGAAAAATACATAAAAAAACATAACTCCCCTCCAAACCTTTCTTGAACTTTCTTTCCACCATTTTCGCTACATTTTGACCACCACAATAGCTTCCTCCGTCATCAACCAATCTATGCACCGCACCACAAATCCAACCTCGAGTAACTTTCGCTCCTACGAACCACCACAAAATCTTCAACCGATCTGCCACCTTCTCCACTCACACACTCCCTATGTTAATCACGAAAATAACTTCTCAGCCCTCGATTTGTCATATCCTCCGATCCATCATCCTTCAAACCTTCTTCTTCATTCAGCTTCTTCAAATAACAACCCTCAAACCTTTCACAACAACCACCGCCACCGTAAAACCAATAACGCCGAAGCATCAATTTCCACTGCCGAAGAATCTTCAGCGGACACCATCCCACATCAAAACCATCCGCCACTGCAAAACTGAGAAAAACCGAGAGACTCATGAGAGAGAATTAGAAATCGCAGAAGAGCAAGGACGCGAGACGAAGGAGAGATCCAGGGGAGATGAGAAGCACCCATGAGAGAATCGTGAGATGAGTGAGAGGTTGATTGAGAAACGCCTCCTCCATTATGTCTGTTTCAGAGCGTGTTTGAAAGCGGCTATGTAGGGTTTCCAAATCATTTTCCCTTTCCTTTAAGCTAAACCGGGTTTGGGTGTGAACCCGACCCGCCTTCACGATGAAGCGCCCCATAGGGGCTGCAGAATTTTGATCTGGGCTTTAGGCCCATTTCCCTTCATTACACCTTTTTTTTTTTAGTTTTATTTTATTTTATTATTTAGTATTAGGATTAGTTTAATATTAAGATTAATGTTTAAACTTTAGTAACTTTTTTCAAACTTTAGATTAGTAAATTTTAATTTTAAGTTTAATATTTTTATTTTTAACAGAATTTTTAATCTTAGGATTATTAATTTTATTTTTTTTAGTATTAGAGTTTTTTTTGGATTAGAAATCTTAATTTACAATTTTGTTAATTATCTCTTCTTTAAAATTATTTGGATAAAAATTTTTTTTGTTAATATCATTTTGCTAAAAAGAAATTTCTTGATAATATTTTTGTAAATATTTTATTAGATATTTTGCTAATTATCTTCAAACATTATTTTGTTTTCTCATTATTTTTATTTCATTTTATTCATTTCTGGGCCAATGATATCAAAAACATCTTGATATTGGGTGATTCTTTAAAATCGGTACCAAATCTTGATTTATATGAGGCCTACTATTTACTACTTATTTATTTTGATTTATTTTGTCATTATTTCATTTTTATTTCTTTTATTGGGTCAATGAAAACCAAAATATCGATTGATTTATCGATTTATCGATTAAATCTCGATAAAGGTGAGACCTTTATTCTTTTGCCCATTTATTTCGATTTTATTTCATTTCCATTATTTTTTTCTATTAATTTTTATTCATTTTGGGTCTATGAAAACCAAATATCGATCGATTTATCGATTTCTCGATTAAATCTCGACAAAGGTGAGACCTTTATGCTTTGTACTCGGATTCTCGATTTAATTTCTTATTCGTCACTTTATAATCTTTCATTGTTCTTTTGGTCAATGAAAGTTAAAAGTCGTCGATTATCGATTTGTCGATTAAATCCGATTAAGACGAGACCAACTTTAATCTCTTGTCAATATTATCTTGTTTATTTTCCGTCGAATATTATCTCGATTATATTATCGTTTATTCCTATTCATACTATCCATATCATATTCATATTCATGTTTATCTAATCATTTTTATTTGTTCAAACGCTTACTTCCCGATTAGAATACTCAATACTTAATCAATCATTTTTTTAATTAAATCGCGAAAGAATTGAGCTCTTGAGGTCTAGCACTTCTTAGGTTCTTGAGTGACCGCTATTGAGGCGCACACCTTAGGTAGTGATCATTCGACCTTTCGCTCCTAAAACACTCGCCTTAACTATTTGAACAAAGGAATGCCATTGGAGTCTAGCATTCCACGTGGTACTTTTGTTGTTCATCAAACAATATTTCGTAAATCAATCGAATGAAAAGGCGTCGTTGGGATCTAGCATCCCAGTAATGCCCCGATTAATTGGTTGCGAGGCCGATTTCTCGTTTATCGAATAATCGTCATTCTCCCTAAAACACTTAACAAATTAAACCATTTCCAAACCAATCCTCGATTCGTCGTCGAGCTACTTCTTCAAAACATTCTTGTAGGTCGAATGCCTTTTGCCTCGCCATCAAACGCACACTTGCACCTCTCATGGTTTCGTTACAAGGAGCACCCCTAGGGACTGGTATAGATCCTCACCACTTTTCTCACCCAATTCGATTCGATCTTTTTCAAACCATTTTCTTAATCAACTAGCGAAAGGAGGAGATTCTTGGAATCTAGCATTCCTTGGATCTTCGAATGAATGGCTATTAAGGCACGCCCCTTGGGTTGTCATTCATTCACCCTTTCGTCTTAAAACACTTAATCTCTATCAAACATTTTCGTAATCAACTCCCGAAGGAACTGCATTCTTGGAATCTCGCATTCCTTGGATTCTTGAGTGACTGCTCTCGAGGCACGCCCCTTGGGTTGCATGTCATTCAATCTTTCGTCTCCTAAAATTTGAACCCTAATCCTTCTTTTCGTGGGCGTACCATGAACTACGACTGCTCTGATTCTTTATTCTCGTCCGAGTAAAGATACGTAGGCACAAGATTGCGATGATCTTGGCGAGCACACTACCATCTTTTTCCATCAAACACCATAGTCAAACTACGATTACTCTGATTTTCTCATTCTCATCCGAATGAGCATACGTAGGCCTGAGGTCGCGATGATCTTTCCGAGCACTCTATCCTAAAACCACCTCATTTCCCCTTAGTATCTTTTCCCTTTACCTTATTGTTTCGTGCTTACCATTGAGAAGAAAACAAACAAGCTTAGATAACATTCCTCACAATTCGAACTAAGAGGTTCCCGTTGAGTACAACGGACGTGAGGGGGTGCGCGTACCTTCCCCTCACGTAACCTACTACCGAACCCCGAATGTGGTTGCAACGACCATGTTCTTATCTTCCTCCTTAAAGGTTTTCTCGATATTTTCCTTTCCCTCTTTTTGGGATAAATAAAGTTCGGTGGCGACTCTGTCAAACCGTTTTCCGCGCCTTTCGCGCGAGGGTCGTGTCTTCGATTAAGCGATTTTTTCGAGGTGCATCAGATGGCGACTCTGCTGGGGATATTTGCTCCATGCAAGAGAGAGTCAAGCCTAACTTAGTGCGATTTTGTGGGGAGTGTTATCTTCGTTGGATTTTTTCTTCTTGTTTACGTATTTGTTCTCTTATTGCTTTCTCTTATGTACTTATTATCCTGTTTGACTGTTGGATCTTGGGATGATATCATGAGTAAAGCTCTACACCAGAGCTTTGGTAAAAGCAAAGAGAACACATAGTTTAGAATTGGATGTCGAGTAGTGTTAGTCCCCAAGGACTCCCTCCTTATGTGCCTAGCATGAAAGCTCCCCTAGAGTAGACCTTTTTGTAGATCCTGTTGTAACACAGCTTGCCTATCACACGACTTGATTCATGAAGGGTCCGTGACTCTATGAACCACTCTTAGAACCAAGTTCTATATTGGTGATCGTGTAGTGTTAGTCTCCAAGGACTCGCTCCTTGTACGCCTAGCATGAAAACCCCGCTCAGGGGAGACCTAGTCGTCATTCTCGTCGTAATGCAGCTAGCCTGTTGCGTGACGTTGATGCGATTTGTGTCAGTAATCCTGGGAACCTTATCCGTCAACGTAGAAACTATCCCGTGAGTGGGTTTATGGGTAAAGAACCTAGAACTTTCCTCATAGAGCCTACCTATAGGGTTTCTTTGATCAGAGACTTTGGTCATCTACCCGTGATCGGCTAACCTCAGAAATGTTTGAACCTGTGATCTGCAATCCTGGATCTTGCATCTTGCATTGCATCTCATATCATTGCATTGTATTGCATCTGTTATGCATCTTGCATTGTGCTTTCAACCTCAGAATCTCACTTCAACTTCCTTCCTTCTCCAGTAAATCAAGCTGATTCCTCGACAGCAGTACGCAACTCGAGCCTACATAAGAAGAAAGATGGAGCAGACTCAGCAAGAGCAAGCTGCCTTCAGAGAAGAAATAGATTCTATGAAGGGAAAGATTGATCAGATTCTTGAAGCCATCATGGCGGCCAGAAGAGAAGAAGAATTGCGTGAAGCCGCTGCCGCCAACAACAATGCACAGGTTCAAGGGTCACCCTCAAGGCTCTCAGCTCCTGTTCCCAACCCCATCACTTATGGGATACCAATGAACTTCACTCCTGCCGCTGAAGGAGCCACCACTCAACCACTTCCAACCCCTGAAGTTACTGTTGGATCTATTCCGCAAGCCCAACCTGTTGTCACTCAGATTCCTATTCCTCAGGCTGAAGAAAACCTGGTAGATCAGTATGATGAGGTACATAATTACCGTGCTGCTATCCCAATTGTCAATCCTACTGCTGCTCAAGATTCTGAAGCCATGAAAATGTGTCGTGATCTAGCTGAGAAACTCCGAGTCATGGAAGGGCGCAACCCAAAATCTCTGAATGCTCTGGAAATGTGCTTGGTGCCAGATGTTGTCATTCCTCCCAAGTTCAAAGTACAAGAATTCCCAAAGTACAAAGGCCTCAGTTGTCCCCACATGCATCTAAGGATGTACTGCCGCAAGATGGTTGCTTATGCCAAAGACGAAAATCTGATGATCCATTGCTTCCAAGACAGCTTGTCTGGGGCATCACTTGAATGGTACATGCAGCTGGAGCGTAGCAATGTGCGCACTTGGGATGATCTAGCCGATGCATTTGTCAAGCAATATAAATACAACACTGACCTTGCTCCGAATCGTACTGAACTTCAGAGTATGGCTCAAAAGGACAACGAATCCTTTAAGGAGTATGCGCAACGCTGGAGAGAGCTAGCTGCAAGAGTGCATCCACCTCTTGTTGATCGTGAACTGATTGACATCTTCATGGGTACTTTGCAAGGCCAATACTATGAGAAGCTGATTGGCAATGTCTCTACTGGATTCTCTGATTTGATGATCGTTGGTGAAAGAATTGAAGAAGGTCTGAAAAGCGGAAAGATCCAAGGAGGTTCTAGCAGCCAGTCTCAAGCCAAGAAACCTTTCAACAATGGATTCAAAAAGAAAGAGGGCGAAATAAATGTTGTCTATGCTCAGAAGGGGCAAGCTCCACAAGCTCCAGCTTCAATGCCTTATCAAATGCCATACTTCCAGTATCCATATGTTGCTGCTGCGCAATACGCTCCAATGCCTTATCAGCCAACTGTTCAAGTTGTTCAAACTCCAATGCCTCAACAACAGATTCCTCAGCAATAATCCTACAACCAGCAGGGGTATCATTATCCTCCTCAACATCAACAACAGAGAGCTGCTCAACAATGTCAGCCTAATCAACAGAGGACAAGGAGATCTGATAGAGACTTTGATCATCTGCCAACATCATATGCTCAGATCTTTGCTCAATTAATGGAGAAGAGGGCCATTACTCCGAGATACTTGGCTCCTCCAACTATCAGTCCTCCAGATTATGATGCTAATGCTCATTGCGAGTTTCATAAGGGTGCTCAAGGGCATACGATCGAGGACTGCAGAGCTTTCAAACATAAGGTTCAAGACATGATCAACTCAAAGTATCTCGTGTTCAATGGGAGGGCTCCAAACGTCATCAAAAACCCTTTGCCGCCACCAAACTAGTGCCAGCATCAAGTCAAGTCAAGTCAAGTTTATTCCCCGAAGAAGGCAGTCATGTTGCCATCCCGTTATTTGCATTCTTATTATTTTGTTTCTGTTTATTTAAGTACTGTATGCTTCGAACATTGTCATTTGTATTTGGTTTTCTTAATGTATTGACTATGCATGTTTTGAATTAATTATGTCGTATTCACTCATTTCTTTCCATTTACTGCAAAACACCGACACATTTATCCGCTTCACTCTCTATATCAAACTGTTGTTAGCAATGATTGGAGGGAGGATGATGACAATGAAATACCCATAATTGCAAGTCGTATGCTTTCAGATAGAATCTCGTCGATGATGTACATGCATTGTTTCAATCCCCCAAACACTAGAGAGACAAGGAGTTAATCCCTAGCTAACCACTTCGAGCCAAGAAGTAGCAGTTTCCTTCGGATCTATAAACCCTTACACTTAACCTGGGGCAGGGTAGTGTTCAGTTAACCCAATTACGCACTCGAATCACAAAGCAACATTCCACAAGACATGACGATTGTTCATCAATACCCATGACTTGGCAGTCACAATCATCCAACAAAAACCAAAAAAACAAAAAAATCAGAAGCCTGCTAAGTCAAACACCTCAAAGGAGACTTAGGCAAAAATCAAGACAACCCTGATGGACTCGACAAGCGAAATTAGTCCATGCAAAAGATAGGGACCAAAAGCAAAATCAAAAGAGGCCCTCAAATCCTCAACAAAAACAAAATAAGATTCAGTGGCCACCATACCAAAACCAAAGGGTCACTGACATCCATCAAAATCAAAATAAAGGTGACTGCCATTTCGAGCATACCTTGAATCATCCCGCTTACACCGTCAACCCTTTTGGAAGACAAATATGTGCAGAATTAACTGAACGTAGGACTGGAGAACATTGGAAGAAGGGGTGGGTACAAATTATACTTTGAGCCTAATATCCTTTGTTTCATAAACCGTAAACCAGACCACGTTACAACCCTCGAAAGACCTAATTGAGGCGAGGTTTATTCTGAATGCATACTATTGCAAGGTTGTGTAAACTGACTCCCCATATTTGCTAATCTTCAACATTGGTGTCATTCTCCTTGCTATATCTTTCACACCATCAAAATCAGCACACGTTTGGGCTAATGATCCATTCGTCTCACTATCGCGACACTCGAATAAATGACTATTTTTCAAAATTTGCATGAGCATTGCATTAAGATTACCATTTGTGAATGAGCAATTTTAAATGCAAATCAGTGCTAAACATTCAGAGCAATTCCAACAAGGGGCAATCGAAGAGGAATTTAAACTTTCAGTGGTGTTAACCCGAAGCAAGACTACCTCAACAGCTCAATCTGAGGCAAACTCTTCAACAGCTCAGTCAGGGGCAAGCTACCTCAAAGCACATCAAAGATCAACTTTCAAGATAGGATAATCAGGGGCAGACCACTACCATGCTCAGACTGGGGCAAGACCCATTCCAGCAAGCTATCCTCACCAACAAATCAACAAGTGGTCAAACTCAGAGCTCGAGAGCATCTTCGTCTGCTTCAATCATGGAATCTTCAACAAACTGAGTGTCGAGGAAATCAAATCCCTCCCATCGCCCAAAAGTCCAATCCATATTGGCAACTACCGATAGTCCACCATGTTGGCACATTCAAAACATATCCAATCACCCGTCTACAATCATATGCATCGCATTCAGCATCATGTGCATACCAAAAAAACCAATCATACTTCCGCAACACTTGCATCTCCGCGCGTCAGCATTTGCAATGCATATCATTACAAAACCAAGCATTCGTACATGTGCATGCCAAGATCCAGGATCAATCTCGAGACTACAAGAGTATCTTCAGCCCAGCCAGGGGTATCTTCAGCATGTCCGTGGGCGTTCCTCACGAAGTTGTTTCAACCTTTTGTTGATCAAGCTCAGACGATCTTCAGCCAAGCTAGGGGCATCTTCTTCAAAATTCGTGAGCGTTCCTCATGAAGTTTGTTCAACCTGTTGTTGACCAAGCTCAAGACAAGATTTCAAAGCAAGTATTCAGCCCAGCCAGGGGCATCTTCTTCAAATCCGTGGGCGTTCCTCACGAAGTCAAGATTGCAAAGCAATTTTCAGCCCAGTCAGGGGCATCTCCTTCAAATTCATGGGCGTCCCCCATGAAGTCTGAAATCTTTTCAATAAAACTGTGATCTCCAAGCAAGTCAGTGGGCGTTCCTCATTGAGTTGTGTTCCTCAACCTTTTGTGGCTGAGGTCGTCATCCTCATCCCAACCAATAAACATTCCTCTGAGTCAGTGGGTGTCCTCATTGAATCTTTTCTTTGTAGTCAAACTATGACTGCCCTGATTCTTTATTCTCGTCCGAGTAAAGATACGTAGGCACAAGATTGCGTAGATCTTGGCGGGTTACCTTCTCCTTTTTTTACCGTCAGTAGGCGTTCTTCATTGAATTCTTTTCTTCAACCTTTTGTTGATGTCTCCAAATAAATCTCACTCATCATACCCCCAGCAAACTTGACCTTTTGTCAATTGCCTTACTATCATCCTTTTGGTGATAGCCAAACCCAATCAACTCAATTCAACCTGCATCCTTTTGGTGTTGGTAACACTCAAATAAAAACTTTTCTATCATCCTTTTCGTGATAGCCGAAACCATCTCAATTCAACCTTCATCCTTTTGATGTTGGTCCTCACAAATAAGAAGTTCCTATCATCCTTTTGGTGGTAGTGGCTTATTTTGATTCGTCATCCTTTTGGGGTCGCCGATCTATAAACCCTTGGTCTGTGTGTCATCCTTTTGGTGAGTGGCAGCCTTTGTGTGTGTGTGCCCTATTATCCTTTTGGTAATAGCATGCTGTGTGTGTATGCCCTATTATCTCGTCGGTAATAGCAGGCTTTGACCTCATTTTCATCCTTTTGGTGGAAGGGTCTATGTGTGTGTGCCCTATTATCCTTTTGGTAATAGCAGGCTGTGTGTGTGTGCCCTATTATCTCGTCGGTAATAGTAGGCTATGTGTGTGTGCCCTATTATCTCGTCGGTAATAGTAGGCTGTGACCTCATTTCCATCCTTTTGGTGGAAGGGTCTGTGTGTGTGTGTGTGCCCTATTATCTTATCGGTAATAGCAGGCTTTGACCTCATTTTCCATCCTTTTGGTGGAAGGGTCTGTGTGTGTGTATGCCCTATTATCCTTTTGGTAATAGCATGCTTTGACCTCATTTTCCATCCTTTTGGTGGAAGGGTCTGTGTAAGTGTGTGCCCTATTATCTCGTCGGTAATAGCAGGCTTTGACCTCATTTTTCATCCTTTTGGTGGAAGGGTCTTTGTGTGTGCGTGTTCACTATCATCCTTTTAGTAATAGGTCTGTCATCCTTTTAGTGTCAGATTTCTTGCATTTCAACTTCCCAATCCTTTTTCTTTCTTTCAGACAAATTCGTGGTCTTCTTCATATCTAATTGTCTTCTACCTCGAAAGACCGAACGTCATAGCAGTTCATCTTACTCGGTTTAAGCCAATTAGATAGGGGCATCTGTCATACCCCAAATTTGTCCTACCTGTGTATTTTCATCTGTACATCCACCCACTGACAATTATTCAAAAATTCAAAAAATGTTGTCTTCATCTTTATCCCTCTTTTGTTTTTATCCATTTTCATTTTTAGTCATATCTATCTTTTAACCATTTTTATCCTTCATCCTGTTAAATATCCATTTAAACCACTCACTTCCATTTTTATCTAATCCAATTATCAATTAGCCATCCAAAGTCCATACTCATTTCCACCTTCTTTTTCTTACCGAATTCCAATATCCATTTCATGTCCAAATACCACACTTTTTTTTTAGAACCCATATCCATGTTCATTTTTGAATTTAGTTTAATCCATGAACATTTTCAATTTATTTCTCATTATTATCTTTTTTTATTATTAGAGTTTTTTTTTTTTTACCAAAACAAATCACAAAAATTAAAAAAAAGAAAGGCCCAATTCACAAAAATTAGAATCCATATCCAATTACAAAACCAAAACCAAATTCATGTCCAAATTTTAAACCCACTTCTTATATCCAATGTCCATTTTTTTAATGTCTTTTTTTTAATAATAATAAAACTATAGCCAATTAAAATATCCATTTCCATTTTATTACCATATAAAAAAATCTATTTAAAATTCAATTATTTTCTAACTTATGACCATTCTTTCAAGACCACTTTTTTTTAAGGTTTTTTTTAGAAAAAATTCCACAAAAGATCTTCCAAATTTGGCACCCTATGCACATGCCAAAGCAGCCCATGGAATTAATATATCCAAATAACTTCATCAGCCTTTCGCACCACCCACCACCAGTTTTGCAGAAGTAACAAGAAAAAATAAACTTCACCACCACTCTGTTTGACCCCACCGT
Organism: Lathyrus tuberosus; assembly: GCA_022829125.1. Lineage (NCBI taxonomy): Eukaryota > Viridiplantae > Streptophyta > Magnoliopsida > Fabales > Fabaceae > Lathyrus > Lathyrus tuberosus. Next base: position 7,331,791 of record JALAZF010000101.1, on the reverse strand, counting down.
AACAGCCAACGATTCACAACCTTGCCTCCACAATCGACAAAAAACAAAACCCCACCAATTTCACAAGAGGCCACAACGTACAGCAGCAACCCACTTTTAAAAATATGCAACGTACAAAACACTTCAAACGCAACAAGCCGAAACCGTACCAGCATACACACAAGCGACCAAACCTGCATCGACAGCAAAACCTGCATATGCTGCAATAACATAAACCGCTAAAACCTGCCATGAAAATGACTAAACAACAACAACCAAACAAAATTGGTTTGAAATTCGATTTTAAAAGGGGGAGAGGAAAAGAAAAACACAGAAGAGAATGCTTTGAAAAATACATAAAAAAACATAACTCCCCTCCAAACCTTTCTTGAACTTTCTTTCCACCATTTTCGCTACATTTTGACCACAACCATAGCTTCCTCCGTCATCAACCAATCTGTGCACCGCACCACAAATCCAACCTCGAGTAACTTTCGCTCGTACGAACCACCACAAATTCTTCAACCGATCTGGCACCTTCTCCACTCACACACTCCCTCTGTTAATCACGAAAACAACTTCTCAGCCCTCGATTTGTCATATCCTCCAATCCATCAACCTTCAAACCTTCTTCTTCATTCAGCTTCTTCAAACAACAACCCTCAAACCTTTCACAACAACCACCACCACCGTAAAACCAATAACGCCGAAGCATCAATTTCCACTGCCGAAGGATCTTCAGTGGACACCATCCCACATCAAAACCATCCGCCACTGCAAAACTGAGAAAAACCGAGAGACTCACGAGAGAGAATTAGAAATCGCAGAAGAGCAAGGACGCGAGACGAAGGAGAGATCCAGGGGAGATGAGAAGCACCCATGAGAGAATCGCGAGATGAGTGAGAGGTTGATTGAGAAACGCCTCCTCCATTATGTCTGTTTCAGAGCGTGTTTGAAAGCGGCTATGTAGGGTTTCCAAATCATTTTCCCTTTCCTTTAAGCTAAACCAGGTTCGGGTGTGAACCCGACCCGCCTTCATGATGAAGCGCCCCATAGGGGCTGCAGAATTTTGATCCGGGCTTTAGGCCCATTTCCCTTCATTACACCTTTTTTTTTTTAGTTTTTTTTTATTTTATTATTTAGTATTAGGATTAGTTTAATATTAAGATTAATGTTTAAACTTTAGTAACTTTTTTCAAACTTTAGATTAGTAAATTTTAATTTTAAGTTTGATATTTTTATTTTTAACAGAATTTTTAATCTTAGGATTATTAATTTTATTTTTTTTAGTATTAGAGTTTTTTTTGGATTAGAAATCTTAATTTAGAATTTTGTTAATTATCTCTTCTTTAAAATTATTTGGTTAAAAAAAAATCTTTGTTAATATCATTTTGCTAAAAAGAAATTTCTTGATAATATTTTTGTAAATATTTTATTAGATATTTTGCTAATTATCTTCAAACATTATTTTGTTTTCTCATTATTTTTATTTCATTTTATTCATTTCTGGGCTAATGATATAAAAAACATCTTGATATTGGGTGATTCTTTAAAATCGGTACCAAATATTGATTTATATGAGGCCTACTATTTACTACTTATTTATTTCGATTTATTTTGTCATTATTTCATTTTTATTTCTTTTATTGGGTCAATGAAAACCAAAATATCGATTGATTTATCGATTTATCGATTAAATCTCGATAAAGGTGAGACCTTTATTCTTTTGCCCATTTATTTCGATTTTATTTCATTTCCATTATTATTTTCTATTATTTTTATTCATTTTGGGTCTATGAAAACCAAATATTGATCGATTTCTCGATTTCTTGATTAAATCTCGATAAAGGTGAGACCTTTATGCTTTGTACTTGGATTCTCGATTTATTTTCTTATCCGTCACTTTATATTCTTTCATTGTTCTTTTGGTCAATGAAAGTCAAAAGTCGTCGATTATCGATTCGTCGATTAAATCCGATTAAGACGAGACCAACTTTAATCTCTTGTCAATATTATCTTGTTTATTTTCCGTCGAATATTATCTCGATTATATTATCGTTTATTCCTATTCATACTATCCATATCATATTCATATTCATGTTTATCTAATCATTTTTATTTGTTCAAACGCTTACTTCCCGATTAAAAAACTCAATACTTAATCAATCATTTTTTTAATTAAATCGTGAAAGAATTGAGCTCTTGAGGTCTAGCACTTCTTGGGTTCTTGAGTGACCGCTATTGAGGCGCACGCCTTAGGTAGTGATCATTCGACCTTTCGCTCCTAAAACACTCACCTTAACTATTTGAACAAATGAATGCCATTGGAGTCTAGCATTCCACGTGGCACTTTCGTTGTTCATCAAACAATATTTCGTAAATCAATCGAATGAAAAGGCGTCGTTGGGATCTAGCATCCCAGTAATGCCCTGATTAATTGGTTACGAGGCCGATGTCTCATTTATCGAATAATCGTCATTCTCCCTAAAACACTTAACAAATCAAACCATTTCCAAACCAATCCTCGATTCGTCGTCGAGCTACTTCTTCAAAACATTCTCGTAGGTCGAGTGCCTTTTGCCTCGCCATCAAACGCACACTTGCACCTCTCATGGTTTCGTTACTAGGAGCACCCCTAGGGACTGGTATCGATCCTCACCACTTTTCTCACCCAATTCGATCGATCTTTTTCAAACCATTTTCTTAATCAACTAGCGAAAGGAGGAGATTCTTGGAATCTAGCATTCCTTGGATCTTCGAATGAATGGCTCTTAAGGCACGTCCCATGGGTTGTCATTCATTCACCCTTTCATCTTGAAACACTTAATCCCTATCAAACATTTTCGTAATCAACTCTCGAAGGAACTGGATTCTTGGAATCTCGCATTCCTTGGATTCTTGAGTGACTGCTCTCGAGGCATGCCCCTTGAGTTGCATGTCATTCAATCTTTCGTCTCCTAAAATTCGAACCCTAACCCTTCTTTTCATGGGCGTACCACGAACTACGACTTCTCTGATTCTTTATTCTCGTCCGAGTAAAGATACGTAGGCACAAGATTGATATGATCTTGGCGAGCACACTTCAATCTTTTTCCATCAAACCCCATAGTCGAACTACGATTGCTCTGATTTCTCATTCTCGTCCGAATGAGCATACGTAGGCCCGAGGTCGCTATGATCTTGCCGAGCACTCTATCCTAAAACCACCTCATTTCCCCTTAGTATCTTTTCCCTTTACCTTATCGTTTCGCTCGTACCTTCCCCTCACGTAACCGACTCCCGAACCCAGAATATGGTTGCGACAACCATGTTCTTATCCCTCCTTAAAGGTTTTCTCGATATTTTCCGTTCCCTCTTTTGGGATAAATAAAGTTCGGTGGCGACTCTGTCGAACCGTTTTCCGCGCCTTAAGCGCGAGGGTCGTGTCTTCGATCAAGCGATTTTTTCGAGGTGCGACAAAGTCCCATCTCTTTTCTTTAAAACCTTTTTAGGGCATCTTGAGAGAGTGTAAGACCCATATCTTTGTACAGAAAATCTTTCTTGGGCCTCATTCACTTGTATAAGTCCCTGTACAAAACGACAGTGCGATCACTGATTAAAACCCTGGGCCTCTCCTTGAGCTGTAAGCCACAACTTTCATTTCAAAGGACTTTCTCATTTGATTTTGTAATATACTGTTGTTTTCAATCTTTCTTTGTTGAACAACTAACAATACAGCATGGAAGCTCTACAACCGAGTAATTATTTATCTGCTTTCATTTACTGCTTTCATATGTATATAATTGTACTGTGGGGCAGTTTCACTTTAAGTCTTCTTTCATAAACTCATATCAACTATGTAATACTAGTATAGATATTTAGAATTTCCCTTGTAACTACGTCTAGAACTAGACAAAACCTCGTCTCCTTACATCCGACGTTCTCCTGGATATTTCACCCTCCTTAAACAAATTTTCTTTTATAACAATTTTTTAGACAACTAGATCTAAGAAATTTCCCCTTTGAACAGTTCATATACAGAAGGCCATTGTTCCAAGTGAAACCCCTTCTGGAACTATTCATCAGCCTCCTCTTGGGCTTAGTGCAAGGACCCACAGGCTTCCTAAAAGCTTCCCCGCCTCCTCTTGGGCATTGTACAAGGACCCTTCAGCTTCTTAGAAGTTTTCACAGCCTCCTCTCGGGCTTCGTACAAATTGTCCCTCGGCTTCTTAAAAGTTATTCTCGCCATCTCTTGGGCTTTGTAAAAATTGTCCCGATGACCTCTTAAAGGTATAGGAATAGAAATTAGTCATCTTAATTGAGCAGTCTTTCAAAAGAGTCTAGATCTTTCTCCCGAAAACGTACTTTCTCTTAAGCATAGTACAAAAGATAAAACTCTAGACTTGGACAGTCTAAGCCCCTTGAGTCTCAAAGATATTCTCAAGTTTCCTACAAACATAGGAAGAAACCCAGCCTCTCTCATGAGAGCGCTCTACTTGGACTTGTCTAGGGATTTCGACAATCCTTAGCAGTAAGATAACCTCCTCTTGGGCTTTGTACAATGATCCTCCCCAACGGAGCTGGCCTTTTCACACTCTCTTGTTGAGTATAAAAGACTCTTTTGTTGATTCAAACAACCTTTAGCCTCTATCTCGGGCTTCGTACGAGATACAAAAACACTCTCTTGTTGAGTATAAAAGACTCTCTCGTTGAGTCAAACAACTTTTAGCCTTCGTCTCGGGCTTCATACGAGACACTAAAACACTTTCTTGTTGAGTATAAAAGACTCTCTTGTTGAGTCAATCACCTTTTAGCCTTCGTCTCGGGCTTCGTACGAGACACCAAATCACTCTCTTGTTGAGTATAAAAGACTCTCTTGTTGAGTCAATCCCCCTTTCGCCTCCGTCTTGGGCTTCGTACAAGACACACAAAGTGACGCTCTTGTTGAGTCAAACCCTTTTAGCCTCAATCTTGGGCTTTGTACAAGACAGAAAGAACAGTTTCCCCAGAAAAGTCAACCTTTCAGCCTCCTCTTAGGCTTCGTATAAGGAAATCCCCTGTGGAGTCAATCAACCTTTTAGCATAAAAGCATGCTTTGCTCATAGCATGCAAACATCAACAACTCCTCCTTAGAGATGACAAATTCCCTCTCAGTCAGGAACCCTTTTAGCTTCATATCTTGGGCTTTGAACAAGATACAAATAGACTCTTCAGCTTCATATCTTGGCCTTTGAACAAGATACAAATCACCTTTCAACTTCATCTCTTGGGCTTTGAACAAGACACCAAAACACCATTTCCTCCCATAGAATAGGAGGAACTACGATCGCTCTGATTTCCCTGTTTCGTTAAACGGGAATACGTAGGCATAAGATTGCAAAAGAATCTTAGCAAGCACACTAATAAAAAACCCAAAGTCCCCATATCTCCATCCAATCTGGCACAGTATCCTAAACCAAAACCCCCATGAATCGTCCCAGCATTTCGTCCTTGAACAAAATAAGCAGAGAGAGGCCCCCCACATTGATCGCATTTGTAAATTAACAGTCAGTTGTTTAAACTTAGTATGCAAGCAGGGTTAATTCGAGACATCGATTTCCCTTCCTTCATCAGCTTCAATAGGATAAAAAATGAATCGACATGTAGTACCCCAGAACGATAGTGCTCAAGAACCACGTCCAAAATCGCTCGCTACAGAAAAATGGCGCCCACCGTGGGGCCTCACAAGGAATCTTGTCCCTCTTATCTCTCTGGTTGAAACCCTCTCTTAGGATGAGTTCGTGGGTTCGCAAGGTATCACCGAATAACGATTCCATTGGGGAATGTCATTATTGCTAGGATCTGCCCTCACTAGGATCTTAGGTCAAAACCCTTAGAGTTGGGAAGGTACCACAGAATGGTAACTCCGTCGGGGAGCCATTTTCTGTTAGGATCATAGGATTCATAGCTCTTAAAAGGTCTAGGATATTAGGATAAATATATATACTGCTTTTCCTAATTGATATCTGTGTTTATTTTTCTGCTAATGGGAATGCGTGTGATGCCGCATGTGGAAAGATTGAGTATACACCTAGGAAAAACCTCTTTCAGTAGTACGGAAGCTATCAGAAATAGTTGTCACGCGATACTACCCTCTTATGAGATTCTTCGAAATACATCACCTAGCACGGTTCCTGGCTCGCTGATGTTCTCTCGAGAAGAATCAATGATTTTGAGAGACAGGTACAAAAATCACTAGTATAAACCTTTGGGGATGGGTAGAGCCTTGACTTCATGACAACGACCCTTTGACCCCATGTTTTTTCTATGTTTTTGTGTGCTGCATTCATGCATTCATTTAAAAAACATTAAATAAAGAAAATCTTCTCTTCTAGTCTCTCTTTTTTCGAATTAAACTAAAACAGTTATTGTAAATGTCAGAGAGAAAAAGATTGCGCTCATGGATTTCGGTAGGAGGAGAACTCACAAGTATACCTTCAAGGTTCTAAAACTAGAGGATTTGAGAGGATTAGCAAGGATGATAACCAACCCTGATGCTTTCAGAACCAAGTACGGAGGTCTGCTACCTCTGTTAAGGGTCCAGGTAATTGAAGGAATCCTGGATGCGTTCATTCAATTTTACGATCCGGTCTATCACTGTTTAACATTTCTGGATTACCAGCTCGCACCAACGCTGGAGGAGTATTCTCACCTGATTGATCTACCCATTACTGATCAAGCTCCCTTTTTTGGACTAGAAGAAATTCCAAAGGAACAAACCATTGCAAGAGCCATTTATTTGGATGAGTCAGAAGTCAGGACTCACATGACCACTAAGGGTGGACTCCCTGGTTTACCAGCCAAGTTTCTGATAAAGAAGGCTCTGTACTTTGCTAGTATAGGGAACATGACTGCTTTTGAAAGCATCTTCGTTTTGCTCACTTATGGGTTATTTCTGTTTCCCAACATTGATAACTTCGTTGATATCAACGCCATTAAGGTTTTTCTCATTGGAAACCCTGTACCAACTCTGCTCGCAGATGCGTATCATTCTGTACACTTAGGGAATTTATACAGCGGGGGAATGATCATGTGCTGTGTACCCCTGATATATAAATGGTTTACTTCCCATTTTCCTAAATCTGCTGCTTTTTGGGATCACAAGAGTGCCTTGCGTTGGTCGCAGAGAATCATGTCTCTTACCAACTCTAATATAGATTGGTACAATAGGATTTATGACGGGATCAGGATCATTGACCGCTGTGGAAACTTCCCCAACGTACCCCTCATAGGAACTAAAGGAGGAATCAATTATCATCCAGTTTTAGTTCGTCGTCAATTTGGATACCCGATGAGGCATGTCCCAAGAAATGTTCATCTAGAAGGTCTTTTCTTCAAGGAAGGAGAAAATGACAGGGCATTAAAGACTCAAATAGTGCATGCTTGGAAACATGTTCGTAAGAAAGGACGAGAGTCTCTAGGAAAACCAGATTGTGTCTCGGTGGAACCTTATCTCCACTGGGTACAAACTAGAGCTCTCAAGCTGAAGATTCCTTATCCTCGTCACAGAGTTCTTCTGCCAAAGGAATCTGTCATGTACTTCATGGCTGAAACGGAAAAACTTCAGGTTACTCTCAACAAAGTTCAACAGGAGAGAAGATCTTGGAAGAACAAGTACTGCATTCTCAATGTGGAGTGTAACAAGATACAGCAACTACTGAAAGATAAGGATGCTCTGATCGAGATTTTAGAGCGACATGCTGTAGAAAATTAGGATGACCAAAGGAACTTGCTCTCTCCTTTCACTTGGCAAAGGAATGACAAACCAACAACGGCCCAAGAGCCCCGGTCAAAAAAAAGGAAAGTACCAGCTTCAGCACCCGAGTTCTCCTCAGAGGGGACCCGGGACCCATTAGCTTAGGTTTCTTTTCCCGCACTTTGTAATCTACTGTATTTCCATTTCTGCGATATTTGAATTCAATAAAACGGGGTTTGCCCACTGTTTGATATTTGCAATCTATTTGTCGAAGTTTATTTTGATTAAACCAAAAAACAATTAATATAATCATTGCATTTATCATTCTCACGTAACACATTATTCTTCCTCACGAATCTCACGTTTGTGTCTCGGTTCTAGAGTCAAACTGTCTTATTCGTACAATACTCGGGCCAATCGCCAGAAAAAGATGGATGATCTCGAGGAAGAGAATAGAGAGTTAAAAGAAGAGATCGACGCTCTGAGAGAGGATATGAGAAAGCTTCGTAACGACATGCAACCCATGGCAGAAGCTCAGCTACAAAGGACCGTGATCTCAGAGATCACCTCAACGCCTATAGTGGAGAAGTATGATCCTAGGTATCAAATGCCAAAAGATTGTCCATGGGGCATGCCTATTAACTATATCCCAGAAGGATATGTTCCGCCGATCACTGAAGATCAGGGAACCATAGCAGAAGCCGCTGGGCCTGAAGGTTATAAACTTCGGGAAAGAGAAGATACCCGGGGCATAATGAGGACTCCTGATGGGTATAAACTTCGAGAAACGCCAAGATTCACTGCTGTAGTAATGGTACCACCACCCGTGGTGCACACTATCCCGGAAGGACAGATTCCACAGATACCTTCTGGTAGAAAGGAAACTATGTTCGAAAGAATGAATGAGTTCCAGGAGCAGTTCCTGGAAATGCAGAAGGAACTGCAAGCTATTCGCGATCAGGATTTATTTGGAAAGGACGCCGCAGACCTTTGTTTGGTCCCCGATGTGAAAGTCCCGCACAAATTCCAGGTGCCCGATTTTGAAAAGTACAAGGGTAACTCTTGCCCTCAAAGCCATTTGGTGATGTACGCTCGGCGAATGTCTGCTCAGACATAGAACCAAGAGCTGCTAATCCACTACTTCCAGGACAGTTTAACCGATGCCGCACTCAAATGGTACATGGGATTAAACCACACCGAGATCAGCACTTTCAGAGATCTTGGCACTGCCTTCTTCCAACAATATAAATACAATTTGGACATGGTACTAGACAGAGATCAACTTAGATCAATGTCACAAAAGGACAAGGAAACCTTTAAGGAATATGCTCAGAGATGGCGTGAAATTGCCGCTCAAGTTTGTCCACCTCTTGAGGAAAAAGAGATGACAAAGATCTTCTTAAAAACCTTGAGCTCATTTTACTACGATAGAATGGTTGCTAGTGCGCCCAGTGACTTCACCGAAATGGTCGGTATGGGAGTACGTCTCGAAGAAGCAGTTCGAGAAGGGCATCTAGTCAAAGATACTGGATTGACAAGCGGTACTAAAAAATATGGTAGTGCTTTCCCTAAGAAAAAAGAGCAAGATATTGGGAATATCTCTCTCGGAAAGCAAAGGCGATGGTACCAACCAGTAGCGACTGTAACTCCTGCTATCAACCCGGCGCCTATTCCTACGTATCAACCTCAGATTGCTCAGAGCCAACCTAGTCAACAATTTCAGCAAAGGACACAACAGCCTCTTCAGCAAGCTCGTCCTCCGTACAACAACAACCGTACAACACGGCCACCACGATTTGATCCTATACCCATATCGTACGCAGAACTATTTATGTTATTATTAGCCAAGGGGTACGTCCAGACCAAGGCTCCTCTGGCAATTCTGGAAAATCCGCCTTTTTGGTTCAAAGCGGATCAGACTTGTCCTTACCATCAAGGAGAACCATGGAATAACATAGAAAACTATCTCAGTTTCAAATCTGATGTACAAAAGCTCATCAGGAGTGGGGTTTTATCCTTCAAGGATACAAATCCTAATGTTCTCACAAACCCGCTGCCGCAACACGAGAAAGCTGCAGTTAATTTGATAGAAGGAGAGTCTAACGATAGCTATCAAATTCACAATGTACTCTTATTGAGGGCCAACTTGGTCAAGATACATTGTAGACAGAGCGGATACGGCCATGTGCCACCTCATAACTATCACCAGTGTGATATCTGCTCTAAGAACAATCAAGGATGTTCTGTGGTGCAATCTGTAACACCCTCAATCTATACCCCCAAGCTATTAAAGCGGTAATCAAAAATTCAAAATTTCATCATAGTATATTTAAAACATGCACGGCATAGACCGAGGGGTCACATCAAATTGAAACAAACATACAACACCTGCTCATAAAGATATGCAACACTCGCAGGTAGCAAATAAACAGAGGAACTTAGTTCCTACTACCCACCATTCAAATACAGAATAAAAGCGGAAAATCTGTACTGAAATCTCATATATATATATATATATATATATATATATCACATAAAAAGTTTGTCATACATCAAGTCATACATGCACAAGCCAAAAGATATATATACATAATACAAAATAATCACACTCGATCACCCCGACTACCCGGTGTCACATATCAGAGCCGACCGACAAAAGAATGAAGACCTAGCTTCACAAAAAGACCTCCAGCAACTCTAATCTGCAATGCCTCATAGAGCATTATAAAACAGCAGAAGGGTGAGAAACACAATCATAATACAGTTGCATATAATTATATATTAACACGGAAACGCACAAGTAAAATATTCTCACCACAAATGCACCACAATCAATCACAACACAACACAGTACACTTATCAAGTATTCCATACCAACGCACATCAGTCATACACAATGCACTCATCATCAACACATTTATATATATTCCATTCCATGAATCACATTCACAATTCCATACACAATTAATCCATGATTTATGCAAATGCACAGGAACTCTACTGGAACCATCGCTCGTTACTTAGTGTAACTCCCCGTCGGGCATACGATGTTCCCCGTCGCTCACACCCCACACGGGCACACGACGTTTATGGATCGCTCACACCCCACACGGGCACACGATCTGATCGCTCACACCCCACACGGGCACATGATCATCTATAATCATCGCTCACACCCCACACGGGCACACGACGTTATAGCGGATTCCCTCTGGAACCAAACCGTTGCTCACACCCCATATGGGCACACGACATTACAAGAATGCATATCATGATGCTTGGCATACAATGACTCATGACATTTAAAATGCACACATATATGCAACCATCTCACTTAACATAAATCATGCTTTGCAATTCAAGCCCAAAACAATGCATTTATACCATACAACAGCACACAAATCATACCATATCCATATCAATAGCACATTGCATGATACACACCAATTACACACAATTAAAACGACAAAAGTCGACAAAACGACACTATTCCAAATTCCCGACATACTTAAATCGGCTAACGATTTTAAAACCATCATCATAAGAAAGTACATGCTACAAGCTTTCTAACGCATCAAACCACGCCTCAAACCGACTCACGAATCAAAAGTTACAGAGAAAACAAATTGGAATAAACTGTCATGTTCGCAGTGCGAAGCTCCTAGCGAGTCCTTCGCTCCCTCATTCGCAGTGCGAATGTCCTAGCGAACAGTGGCAGAAGCAAAATAGCCTAGAAAATTTCCCACGTTCGCAGTGCGAACTCCCAGCGAATGCTCGCTACCCCATTCGCAATGCGAATCCTCCAGCGAACAGTGGCAGAATGAAAAATAATACAACGTTCGCAGTGCGAACCTCACGCGAACGCTCGCCACCCATTCGCTGGCCATTCGCAGTGCGAACCTGCGATTTCAGCAAAACCCAGCAGCGCACCAGATCATCCCAAAACCATATTTCCTCCCCCAAAACATTTTCAAACCAACATATAGCAATCAAAACATAACTCAATCATGGTAACAAGTATTCTACTACGTTTACACCGATTTTCAACCGCAAAACCATCGATTTCTCATCATTTTCCCCATTTCCAACCTAAAATCAAAAGCTATGGAAAGACCAGAAAATATGCAAACATACACATACATAATCATACACAAACATAGTATAATCAAGTTTCGCACCCTTACCCGATTAAATCGCGTGTAGAAAAGTCGGGAGATTGATTTCTTCTTTCTCAAGTTTTTCTCTCTTTTCTTCTTTCTTTTCTCTTCTCTTCTCTTCTTTTCTCTTTTTCTTCTTTTCCTTACTATTTTCTCTCTTTCTATTTATATTCTAACTTAATCAAAATAAACCAAAATGCCCAAAATACCCCCACACTCAATTATCTTGCAAACGCTCCCAAAACGCGATAAAATATAATCTCGATGAAAAATAACATATTTTCACATAAAAGTCAGAAATAAAATAATATAATAATAAAATAATCAAAACGACTCAATTAATTAAAAAGACCAAACTGACAAAACTGACTGGACTGATTGGGGCGTTACACAATCGGCTCTACAGGAACAATTGGAGCTCGGATGGATCCAGGAACACCGAATTCGTGGGTTCAACATGGTTTATACGAACTCCAACATCATTCAAAACCACGACATCCATATGATGAATGTCAACTTGGTGGCAATGCACTCAAGGCAAAGCCAGTATCATAATCTGCCGCGACATGATTACAATTCCTGCCTGACTTGCTCGATAAATAAACAGGGATGCTCTTTTGTACAAGAGGCCCTCCAGCGTCAGATGGATCTTGGGTGGATCCAAGACTACCATGATAAGAATCATTATCAGATCAATATGATTTAGATCTTTGATATTCGCTTAATGAATACCAGCTTGGTGGAGTTACACGCTAAACAAGTCCAGTTCGACTTTTTGGCATCACATGATTATCAGAGCTGTAAAGCGGGCTGTGAAAACGATCAAGGCTGTGCCCTTGTCCAGGAAATGTTTCAGCACTTGTTGAACCACTGTTAGCTTTCGATCTATATGGATGAAGACACCCAGCAAATTAGTGTCACCAACGGGAATCCTACTAGATATCAAAGTTAGGATGTTCGATTAATGGAAACAGACCTAGTGAGGTTACACTACATTTAAAGCGGACGTGGCCAGATGCTACCACACAACTATGAGCGGTGTGAAGTTTGCTCAGTAGATAATCAAGGATGGTACTTCGTGCGAGCAGCCCTTCAGAGTCAGTTGGACCACGAAGAGACTCAACCATGGTCAAGTTCTGGGTCAATCGGCTTGACGCCAGACTATTTCGCTGATAAAATCAAAGACGTGGTTGTAATCTCTGATCATCAGAGGACTAAGGATGTTTGTACTATCATCCCTCTACTTGACGAATCGAGAGTTCCTAATTGGGAACGGATCGAAATTGCTTACAATGGTCAGAAAAATTAGAAGGCTCCCATAGTTATCTATCTACCGGGACCACTACCGTATGAATTAACTAAGGCTATCCCTTACAAATACGGTGCCACAACAATTGAGAATGGAAAGGAAATTCCATTACCCTCCGTCGTGAATATTGCAGACATCAGTCGAGTAACACGGAGTGGTCGAATCTTCAACCGAGGAGTTGGAGAACCCAGCAAAGAAAAGGAACCTCAGACAGAAGTTCCTGATCAACCAGTCTGTCAATCCAGTGATCTTGACCTTTCAAAGAACAACGATGAGATGCTGAAGCTCATCCAGAAGAGTGAATACAACATTGTTGATCAGTTGTTGCAAACTCCTTCAAAGATCTCAATATTATCACTGTTACTCAGTTCAGAAGCTCACAGGGAAGCTCTACAGAAAGTCTTAGAGCAAGCCTTTGTGGAACAGGATGTAACCATCAGACAGTTTGATAGCATTGTCTCTAACATCACTTCCTGCAATAACCTGGGATTTAGTTATGAGGAATTACCCGATGAGGGTCGCCATCACAACTTGGCGCTCAACATTACAGTCAATTGCCAAGACGATTCTTTAGCCAGCATACTGGTAGACATAGGGTCAGCCCTGAATGTTATGCCGAAATCCACTTTGATGCAATTATCATTCAAAGGACCTCTGATGAGAACCAGTGAGGTCTTCGTCAAAGCATTTGATGGATCCAGAAAAACGGTTATCGGCGAAGTCGACCTTCCCATAACTATTGGTCCTTACACTTTCCAAGTCACTTTCCAGGTCATGGACATCCGATCAACATACATTTGCTTATTAGGAAGACCTTGGATACATCAGGCTGGGGCGGTCACTTCGACCCTCCACCAGAAGCTAAAGTTCATCAAGAACGATCAACTCGTCACAGTCTGTGGAGAGTAGGCCTTACTCGTGAGTAAATTGTCATCATCCACTGTTGTAGAACCAGAAGGGGTAATCGGAACCCAGTTCCAAGCACTTTCTCTACACAATGACAATCAATCCGAAAGAGGAAATTCGATTTCCTTGTACAAAGATACTCTCAAAACGGTCGAGAATACCAATACAACAGGATGGGGGCAGCTTGTCATTCCCACTGACAATTAGAAAAAGAAAGGCCTTGGTTTTTCCTCGACCTGTACCCAGACTGCTACTAACGATGAAAGTCTTCATCCCATTCAGAACTTCTTCCACAGTGGAGGTTTCCTTCACCTAGTATCTCAAGAAGTGCATACCATCAATGAAGGTGATTCCTCTGATATAGAGGAAGAATGGAAGTCCTACCTCAACGAGGACGGTTATATGTCTCAGGACGAAATGCAGATTCCCTTCTGCTTTCCTGCACAGAGCCCGAGATTTATACCCAGGTCGGACGTCAAAATGATGTACGGAGATTATGATCCGAAAGGATGTCGTGCTTCACCAAACTCATTAGAGGAGGACACTCTAATGAAAGACAACATTGACCATGACTATTATGGCCCGATGGATGGCTTGCTAATGTGTCAGCCTTACCTAGGAGACTCAGAGCAAGAGAGTCAGTCGAACAACGAAAATCAGTTAAGCATCATTGAAAAGAATACTTGTGTCCCCACCATGTCATTGGATCAACCCTCGGGATATTCTGAAAATACTCAGCACGACGATGAATTCACAATGTTTGCAGGACTAGACTTCATCAACTATGCTTTTCCCGAGGTTAAAGTCATCAAAAGGGATGACTCCTCCAGTTCCAAAGAAGTGTGGGACACCTTGGGACAACCGAGTGATAAATACGACTTCATGGTCAAGTACACCGCTCCTAAAAGCTCTCGTATCTGCCTCGAAGACATCCAACCAACTGGATGGGGAGATATACCTGAGAGTACAAATACTATGCAAAATACAGCTGAAGAATCCTCCTACGACAACTCTTCCTGGGAGACAGATTCCAATGATCCAACTACGCCAGAAATCAGCGTCATTTCTGAGGACAAATCAAGAAAGAAGGTGCCAGACTTTGTGATTCACCGAGGAGTTCACCGCCAATGGGTTGCTGTCGATGTTCCGAAGATCGTCCATAAGTCAAAGTAATTACTGTCTTTATCTTAACCTTTCACCCTGCCCAGGTGAAATGGATGTTTTGATAGGGCTCACTTTCTATAAATGTGCCTCTTCGCTTCGCCCAAAGCGACAGAGTTTTGTTTTATAGGGCTGTAGTTTCACGAATCGACTGATCATAAATAAAATAACGTCGTTCTGTAATTTCTGCATTTATTGCTGTTTTCTCTTTTTGCTTTTCAGAAAATGGTAATCCTAAAAAAAACAAAACAAAATAAAAACAAGCATTGTTAAAAAAAACACTGCACACACTCTTGCATTCTCTCTATCTCTTCTAAACACAAATCATCAGGTCGTGCAGATTGCTTATTTTAAACCCCGTTGAAACGTATGATCCCATGCCTTCTCCTAACTTTGAATTCCCGGTATTCGAGGCTGAAGAAGAAAATGACGAAGAAATTCTAGAGGAGATCTCCCGATTACTCAGACAAGAGGAAAGGTCTATTGAACCTCATAAAGAGTTGTTGGAAACAGTCAACTTGGGTTCAGAAGAAGAGAGAAAAAAGTCAAGATTAGGGCACGGCTCAGTCCAACTGTCAAAGAAAGTTTGACAAAGCTTCTCAAAGAGTTTCCTGATGTATTCGCTTGGTCCTATCAGGATATGCCAGGGTTGGATACCAGCATCGTGGAACATCATCTACCGTTAAGATCAGAACGTCCTCCAGTAAAACAAAGGTTGAGACAGACTCATCCAGACATGGCCATTAAAATCAAAGAGGAAGTACAGAAATAGATCAACGCGGGTTTCCTCGCCACATCAGAATATCCTCAATGGTTAGCCAACATAGTACCAATTCCAAAAAAGGACGGAAAGGTCAGAATGTGTGTCGACTACAGAGATCTGAACAAGGCAAGTCCAAAGGATAACTTTCCCTTACCACACATTGACATGCTGGTAGACAGTACAACAAAGTTCAAAGTCTTCTCCTTCATGGATGGATTCTCGGGCTATAATCAGATAAAAATGGCGCCGAAAGACATGGAGAAAACTTCGTTCATCACCCCATGGGGGACCTTTTGTTACAAGGTGATGCTGTTCGGTTTGAAGAATGTCCGGGCAACCTATCAAAGGGCCATGACTACTCTGTTTCATGACATGATACACAAGGAAATTGAGGTGTATGTCGATGATATGATTGCCAAATAAAAAATAGAGAATGAGCACGTTGAACATCTGTCAAAATTGTTCGAACGTTTGAGAAAATTCAAGCTCCGCTTGAATCCCAACAAGTGCACGTTCGGTGTCCGTTCAGGGAAAATTGTAGGGTTCATCGTCAACCAGAAAGGAATTGAGGTTGATCCTGACAAGGTCAAGGCCATTCAAGAAATGCCTTCTCCAAAGACTGAAAAACAAGTCAGAGGATTCCTGGGACGTCTGAACTACATTTCCCGATTTATATTCCTCATGACCGCGACATGCGCGCCAATCTTCAAATTACTTAAAAAGAATCAGGACTGCGTTTGGACCGAAGATTGCCTAACAGCCTTCGACAGTATCAAGGAATACCTGTTGAACCCACCGATTCTATCACCTCTAGTGGAAGGAAGACCACTGATCATCTACCTAACAGTCTTGGAAGACTCAATGGGTTGTGTACTTGGCCAACAAGACGAAACAAAAAGGAAAGAGTCTGCCATATACTATTTGAGTAAGAAATTCATTGCGAGACTCGGTACACTATGCTCGATAAAACATGCTGTGCTCTGGCTTGGGCAGCCAAACGTCTTCGCCAGTATATGATTCGCCACACTACTTGGTTGATCTCCGAAATGGATCCAATCAAGTACGTCTTTGAGAAACCTGCTCTCACGGGAAGGATTGCCCGTTGGCAGATGTTGTTATCAGAATACGACATTGAGTACCATGCTCAGAAAGCCGTTAAGGGAAGTGTTTTAGCCGATCATTTGGCTCATCAACTGATTGACGATCAGGAATCCGTCGGATTTGACTTCCCAGACGAAGATGTCATGTATTTGAAAATGAAAGATTGCGATGAACCGCTACCGAGTGAAGGGCCAGAACCAGGTTCCCAATGGGGACTAATCTTTGACAGAGCTGTCAATCATTACCGAAACGGAATTGGGGAAATCATCATAACACCTCAGGGTACCCACATTCCTTTCACAGCTCGATTAACATTCAAGTGTACAAACAATGAGGCCGAATAAGAAGCTTGTATCATGGAAGCGATCGACTTAAGGATCAAACACTTGGATGTATATGGCGACTCAGCCCTGGTTATCAATCAGATCACAGGAGATTGGAACACATACCAATCACGATTGATTCCTTACAAAGACTACGCAAGAAGGTTGTTACCCTTCTTCGATATAGTCAAGTTTCATCATATCCCTCGTGAAGAGAATCATGTGGCTGATGCATTAGCCACTCTCTCTTCCATGATTAGTGTAGGTCAATGGAACGACTTGCCTAAGATCGACATAACGCACCTTGAACAGCCCACCTACATCTTCACGGTTGAAGCTGTCATAGATAATAAGCCTTAGTACCACGATATCAAGTGCTT
The DNA here is from genome assembly GCA_022829125.1 of Lathyrus tuberosus. Classification (NCBI taxonomy): domain Eukaryota; kingdom Viridiplantae; phylum Streptophyta; class Magnoliopsida; order Fabales; family Fabaceae; genus Lathyrus; species Lathyrus tuberosus. The sequence goes on along the minus strand of JALAZF010000101.1, from coordinate 7,313,998 downwards.
CCTCCAAAAACTGGAGTACCCACCTGGGGCATCAAGGAAAGATAGAAAAACCCTCAGAAGACTGGCTGGAAACTTCTTCCTGAGCGATGATACCCTCTATAAGAGAAACTTTGACATGGTCCTGCTCTGATGCGTAGACAGACCAGAAGCAAACATGCTGGTGAAGGAAATTCACAAAGGATTCTTTGGCACTCATGCCAACGGACACACAATGGCGAGGAAAATTCTAAGAGCAGGGTACTATTGTTTGACAATGGAATCTGATTTCTACCAGTACATGCGAAGATGTCACAAGTGTCAGATATACTTAGACAAAATCCATGTACCACCAACGCATCTCAAAGTTCTCTCTTCCCCATGGCCTTTTTCCATATGGGGAATCGACATAATTGGCATAATTGAGCCCAAGGCTTCTAACGGACATCGGTTTATCCTGGTAGCCATTAATTACTTCATCAAGTGGGTCGAAGCAGCATCACACGCCAATGTAACCCGACAAGTGGTGGTCTGATTTATCAAAAACAATCTCATCTGCTGTTATGGTGTTCCAAGCCAGATCATTACTGATAATGGATCTAACTTGAACAACAAGATGATAAAGGAGTTGTGTGCTGAGTTCAAGATCGAACACCATAAATCATCTCCCTACCGACCCAAGATGAACGGAGCGGTAGAAGCGGCTAACAAGAACATCAAGAAGATTGTTCAAAAGATGGTTGTAACCTACAAAGATTCGCACAAGATGCTACCCTTTGCTCTTCACGGTTATCGCACATCTGTCCGCACTTCAACAGGGGCAACCCCTTTCTCTCTAGTATATGGCATGGAAGCAGTGCTCCCCATAGAAGTAGAGATCTCGTCAATCAGGGTATTGATATAAGCTAAGCTCACCGAAGCTGAATGGTGTCAAAGCCGACACGATGAACTGAATCTGATCGAAGAAAAGCGGATAACGACACTATGCCATGGTCAGCTGTATCAACAGAGAATGAAGCATGCGTTCGACAAAAAGGTTCGACCCCGTGTCTTCAGAAAAGGAGACCTCGTGCTCAAAAAGATACAATAATTTCTCACTGATTCCCGGGGTAAGTGGACTCCAAATTATGACGGCCCCTATGTGGTCAAGAAAGCTTTCTCAGGCGGTGCCTTGAGACTTGCAACCCTGGACGGAGAAGAATTTGCCTACCCCACGAATGTTGATGTAGTCAAGAAATACTTCGCCTAAATAAAAAAAAGAAGAAAAAAAAACGTCTCGGTGGATTGAAAACCCGAAAGGGCGGTCCAGGCAAAAATTAGAGACATGATCAAAAAAATAATCCCGGTGGATTGGAAATCTCAAAGTACAATCCAGGAAAAAATTAGGGATAATGGCAAGTAACTATGTTCAGCAAAGGGGCAAGTCCCTCAACAACAGTTACATCATTCGTCAGAAAACTCCAGTCAAGGTCATCTTCGACAGAAGCTCAGGATACCCAGAATTCAAAGTTGGTAGAAGGATAGTGGTTGTTATGTTTCAACGTAGCCCTTTTCCCTGTAAATTACCATTTTCTAACTTTGTGTATGCTCTTTAGAATCACGCACTTGGCTGATTTCCATCTTATCAATAAAATTTGAGCCCTTGTGCTTTTGTTTACAATTCTTATTTGTTTTAGCTTTACAGAACGACATTTTTAATATGATTAACGATTCTTGAAATAAAACAAAAATGAATTTACTTGTTAAACTTTTTCTGCTTTTAAAATAAAGATGGCAATTTCTTTTGACTGTTGAACATCAGAAGAACATCGATCGCTTCTCCAGAAGTAAGCGAACCTCAAAGTGCAGAATCAAAGTGAAATTCTGGTACCAGATGTGTGATGTTAAGTGCGATGTCACAACAACACACTCTGCAATGAACAATGCAATAACAAGCAATAAATCAACACAATGAATTGTTCACCCAGTCCGGTCTAACTACCTACGTCTGGGGGCTACCAAGCCAGTGATGAAATTCACTACTTGTAGAATTAATTTACAGACTCAACAACCTCGTTGACAATCTCCTAAACTTAATTCCTACTAATGAACTTTCTACCTAAGAGACCACTTAGGTATGAGAACACTACTCAATCCCTAAAACACTTCAGTGATATAATTCAAAGATCACACACTTTGAATAACACTACTTGATTCTGCTTCACAGCTTTGATCAAGTACAACTCCAAACAACAATACCAATTCACACTCGAATGGTTTACAAACACGAAGACACAACGACACTCAGTCTTTAGCTCTTTTTCTTCGTTACTTTTTCTTCATGAATGATGCACATTATATAGCTATTTGAATTGGGCTTGGACCTGCTACAATATCTGACCTGATTTGTTATTTAAAACTAAATCTTCAAAACAGATTTTCTCTCTCAAAATCTTCTTAAATCTTCAGCTTTTAAACCTCCTACAAACCTGCATCAAATCTCTATGCAACAGAGAATATCTATCCCAAGATATTCGCATCCAATGAGACTAACAGCTCTCCCAAAATCCAGCTAAAACGCATACCCTAACAACATTACTAAACCTGATGTTATTAATCTTCTGCAGACCTGATGTCACAACATCGCATGTAACATCAGACATCACAACTTCAGCAACTTAACTTCTTAACATAAACCAATGTTAAGACATCACCCATGTGACATCAACATTGAACAGCTTTGTTTTACACAAATTCTAGCCAATCCAAAAACCAACAATCTCCCCCTTTGGCTAATTTTGGCTAAAACAATCCCTGCAACATCAGAGACTTCAGCAGCGGATAAAAAATTATTAATTACAACCAACAAACAGCTCCCATCAACAAAGAGCAAAACTCCCCCTAAAAACCAGAACCAGCATAACCAGCTGATCAAAATGCACACTCCCCCTCAACATCTGCACCACACCAGATAAAGGGTACACTCTACACACCTAGGCTAACTCTCCCCCTTTTTAGCCACAATTGGACAATTACCAAACACAATGTCCTGACATAAAGTCAGGGTCAAACATCATGCTTCCCAAAAACACAAGTTCCAACACATTGACTGACAAGTCGATACAAACGATGCTCCTTGTTTTTCATTATAAGCACAAGCCTTTCTTCTAGCAGCACTACTCAGCAACCAAGAATGAGCCAGTCAAGTAGCAATGGTGCAGCAAAGAACTTCAAGCAGAAGAACAAGACTTCAGATCCACCTCAGAAGAGGAGCAAAACAAAAACTACAGCTGAAACAACTTCAGGAACCACAAAGACAGGCAGAACCTCAGAAACAACCATGAAACCAAGCAAAAAGCTTCCTGTGCAACAACAAGCTGCTGATGATGATTGGGATGAAGATTGGAAAACTTTTCTAGATGTAGGGGGTTGGGATAATCTGTAACTAATGATGTACTTCAAACCCGTATGCTTTCAGCAGTTGAATAATACTCTCTAGCACATTTAATCTTCATGTATGCAAATTCCCAATTTACTTCTCAAACTTTCAAATTGGTTTGCATCTAATGCTTTAGTGAAGATATCAGCTAACTGTTTTTCTGTAGCTACATGCTCCAATGCAACAACTTTGTCCTCAACCAATTCTCTTATAAAATGATGCCTTATATCAATATGCTTAGTCTTCTATGTTGAATAGGATTCTTAGAGATATTGATAGCACTCAAATTATCACAGTATAATGTCATGACATCTTGCTTGACATTGTATTCTGTTAACATCTGCTTCATCCACACAAGTTACGAGCAACTACTCCCTGTTGCTATGTACTCTGCTTCAGCAGTAGAAAGAGACACATGGTTCTGCTTCTTACTAAACCATGATATCAGATTATTCCCTAAGAAGAAACAACCTCCTGAAGTGCTTTTCCTATCATCAGCACTCCCAGCCCAGTCAGCATCACAATATCCCCTTAACTCAGTTCCAGAACCATGACTATACAGCATCCCATAGTCACTAGTGCCATTAACATATTTCAAGATCCTTTTCACTTGATTCAAGTGACTAACCTTAGGTTCAGATTGATATCTGGCACAAACTCCCACAGCAAAAGCAATGTCAGGTCTGCTAGCTGTGAGATACAGTAGACTCCCAATCATGCTTCTATATAAACTTTGATCCACACTGACACCATGTTCATCCTTGGATAATTTTAGATGAGTAGGAGCAGGAGTCCTCTTGTGATTAGCATTCTCTAGACCAAACTTCTTCACTATGTTCTTTGCATACTTGCTCTGAGAAATGAATATGGAGTCCTCCATTTGTCTAACTTGTAGACCAAGAAAATAGTTCAGCTCACCAACAAGACTCATTTCAAATTCAGACTGCATCTGTTCCACAAAATGTATCACCATAGCATCCGACATCCCTCCAAATACTATGACATCAACATAGATTTGAGCTATCATCAGTTTTCCTCCTTCCTCTTTCACAAACAAGGTCTTGTCAATCCCTCCTTTCCAGTACCCATTCACAACCAGGAATTCAGTATGTCTTTCACACCAAGCTCTTGGTGCTTGCTTCAAACCATATAAAGCTTTCCTTAGTTTGTACACATGGTCAGGAAATGTTGGATCAATAAATCCTTTTGGTTGATCAACATACACCTCTTAATTTAAGTAACCATTCAAGAAGGCACTTTTAACATCCATCTGAAAACGCTTGAATTTGAAATTACAAGCCACCCCTAAGAGCAATCTGATAGATTCCAGTCTTGCCACAGGAGCAAAGGTTTCATCATAACCAATTCCTTCAACCTGAGTGTATCCCTGAGCAACTAATCTGGCCTTATTTCTGGTGACCACTCCTAGTTCATCAGATTTATTCTTGTAGATCCACTTAGTGCCAATCACATTAACTCCCTCAGGCCTAGGAACAAGCTCCCATACTTCATTCCTCTTGAATTGGTCCAGCTCTTCATGCATTGCATTTATCCAAAACTCATCAGTCAATGCTTCCTTGACATTCTTTGGCTCAATTTTGGAGACAAAACATGAACTTGCTATAACATCTCTTGACCTAGTCCTTACTTCAAAGTTTGGATCACCTATAATGAGCTCCTTTGGGTGGTCCTTCTGCACTCTGATGGAGGGATCCTTATGAGGTTGCTCAGTTTCAGGCTCAGCAGCAGCAACACTAGGAGTTGCACTTCTGTCTTCAGCTTCTGGTGCAACTTCACCAACTGATGTTCCAACATCATCTAGGACATCATCATCTTCCTGCTTGTCATTGTCATCAATCACCACATTGATTGATTCCATCATCACCTTGGTTCTAGAGTTGAAAACCCTATATGCTCTGCTGTTAGTAGAGTATCCCAAAAATATTTCTTCCTCAATATTAAGTTTGGGAATTCCTCTAACTGCTTCTGAGGGGATGATTCTCTTCATTCCCTTTAGGTGAAGATGTCCCAACTTCTGATGCCAGATTTTGACATAATCTTCTTTAGCAAAAACATAAGTGGAAGAACTTGAGTCTTGTGGCACCCAGAGATAACAGTTGTCCTTAGACCTGGCTCCTTTCATAATGACTTCTCCTTTATCATCTTTGACAATGCATTCAGACTTTGTAAAGTCTACTTTAAATCCTTGATCGCAAAGTTGAATAATTCTAATCAAATTAGCAGTCAATCCTTTAACAAGAAGAACATCCTCCAGTCTGGGAGCACCAGCACAGTTCAATTTACCATTCCCCTTGATCTCTCCTTTGACCCCATCACCAAATGTAACATAACCTGAAGAATGAAGCTTCACATCTACCAACAGATTCTTTACTCCAGTCATGTGCCTTGAACACCCACTGTCAAAGTACCAGTCTTCTTTGGTAGAAACCCTTAAAGAAGTGTGAGCTGTCAAGCTGGTAACCTTAACTTTAGGGACCCATTGCTTCTTAGGCTTGGAAACCTGCCTTCCTTTATAACAGTTCTGTTTGGGAACAACCTGATGAGCCTTCTGTGGATACCCATGTAGCTTATAACAATAAGCCTTAATGTGTCCAAAACATCCATAATGGTGACACCTCCAGCGTCTGTATTTCTTCTTAGATGGAGTTCTGTCATGATGTTTTAACATCTGTTTTAACATCACTGGTTTTGGGGTGATATAACCTGCATCACTGGTGAATCCCAAACCACATTTGTCTCCAGCCATCTTCCCAATACTAAGAATGTTGTCTAACGCATTAGTACCATTGTTCAACATTCTGATAGTTTTGGTCATAGAGTCCAGCTTATAGTTAAGTATACTGACTTCCGCTTCAAGGTCAGTCTTTTCAGCTTGTAACTGTACTATGGTTTTCTTCAGCTCTTCTCCTTCAAGACACACTTGTTCACTTCTCATGAAAAGATCTTTATAAGTGGCAGCAAGATCATCATAAGTAACCTCATCATTCCAAGACTCATCATCTGACTCATAAACCCCCACCATAGCTCTAACAAGTTTAGCTAAATTTTCTTCAGATTCACTCTCACTGTCAGACCAAGAGGCTGATAACCCTTTTTGCTTCTTTAGAAAAGTAGGACATTTCTTCTTGACATGTCCATACCCTTCACACTCAAAGCATTGTATCCCTTTGTCATTACTAGATTTTTCTTCATCTTTAGACTTCTTCCCTTGTTCTCCTGATCTGTTGGTGTCAGAGGTAATGTTCTTGACATTGGGATTATAACTCCTATTTATCCTCTTCATAACTTTGTTGAACTGTTTACCCAGCAAAGCAATAGCCTGAGACATCTCCTCCTGAGAGTCATCTACTTTCTCTTTCTTGACTTCTTCAGAACTGGAAACTAAAGCTGTACTCTTGGACTTCTTCTCTGGTTCTTCTTCACTTAACCCTAGCTCAAATGTTTGAAGAGATCCAATAAGCTCATCAACCCTCATTTTGCTGATGTCTTGAGCTTCTTCAATTGCAGTCACCTTCATCTTGTACCTCTTAGTGTAGCACCCCAAAATTTGCCCTAACTTTTTCTGGCTTTTGTTTCGCATTCATCTGCATATCCATTAGGTCATAACTCATTCATTCATTTGCATTGGGGCTCTTGAGGCGTGGGATCATGGTTTCTTATCTTCTGTGGGACTTGGTTGATATTCATCAATTGAAGATGGTGGTTAGAGTTCATGGAAAATGCATCTTGACATGAGATCTGGTTGTGGATTTATATTGTGGTTAGGACAGAATTATTCTCTCAGTTGCTTACTGTTCATTGTGTGTAATACAAGTTAATGAGGGAGAAGATTGAAGTTGTTACAAGTTGGGAGTTCATTGAGTATTTGAGTTTGAATTTGGATAGGTCAAGCGCTTTAAGATATTTGGAATTAAAGATACAAGTTCGTAAATCCGTGTCCACCTCATATCATAAACCATAAACCATAATCCAAATTCCAAATAACTCATATCCTTTTTTCTTCTTTTTCTAAACATATCCATAAACATCCATTAACCATTTTATCCATTTAATTCCAATTTTATTTCCCAATTGAATCCATTTTAAATCAAATTCCAATTAACCAAATCTAATATCCATATTTTTCAGATTCCAAATACAAGTTTATGTCCATATCCATTTGTAAAATTATCTAATTTCAGAACTTAACTTTCTCGGATTACCTATACGTTTGGGAGAGAGAGTGTCCCTATTACATGTGCATGGGCCCTTGTAAGTTTGGATCAAACTGTAGATTTAATCATCTTGATCCTACAACTGTGGGAGGAAGTGAACCTCAATTAGGGTATGCTAATAGAGGGTCTGTCCATTGCAAAGGGTATCTCAACAATTTGTCTCTCCATGGTCGTTGTCATCAAGAAAGTTAAATGAACATCGGGTTATGTGCTAATGATGATTACGCCTATTCAAGGACTTGCTCCTTAAAGTCCTGATTGGAATGGATATCAGGCACTTGAAGGGTATCCAGAGAAGCTGATGGAGAACCATAATTGCAAGCCAAAAGAGACACTGGAAGGGATCCATGGTATCACCTTAACGCACAAGCAAGCAGCAAAAGGCGTTGCATCAAAAGAATGGAATTAATAGTGTAATAGCAGTTCATAAAAACAAATACACAACAGAAAAGTTCAATAGAAAATCAGAAACTTCTAGCAGTTAGAGAATTCGTAACATTCCCTAATTAACCCAAAAACATCTAACAGTTTCAATGACCGAAAAATCAGAAATCCTTCTAACACAGAACCAATTCCTCTAACTTTTCACCCTAACCAACTCTAACCACTTCTATAGCAATTCTCTAACAGATTTTTTCCATCACAGATCAAAATCTCTAACTAACCTATTCTCCTAACAGAATTCCTAACCATCTCATAACTGGACATAACTGCAAACTTCTGAATCAACAAACTCTTTCTTCCTCATTCTTCTTCCTTCAACCTTCATTGAATTTCCCTTTGAAACCTTCATCAGCTGTAACCGTCATCTCCAACCTCCAATCTTCAACCTTCGATCTTCAACCTTCAATCTTCTTCTACCTTTTCTCTCTATTATCTTCATCATCTTCAATTATCTTCTGAAACCATCCACCATCTTCAATATTCACCTTCAACGTTCATCACCATAACCTGCAAAACATCAACAGAATTCCGTAATCGCTCCTCCAATCTCACAATAATCCGCAACAATCTTCATCATCATCTTTAATCAACTTCACCCTTCGCAAACCTGTTTTCAATTTCACAACAGCAACGATTCAGAAGCAGCATTAGCGATTCAATACGAACTCGCGTATCATTTCAAGAACTTTGGAAAACGAGTTTATCATTCAACAAAATCAATACACAGCATCAATCCACGACTATACGCAAGATCAACGCATCAACACTCAACAATTCACGGTAACCAGAAATCAGATTGCGGAAGAAGAAGAAAAGCAAAGTAGAAGAGAAATTGAGCGATAGAGAAGAAGGTTTGGTGAAAACAACGGAAGCGAAAAGTTTATTCATACCTGAGAAGACTCTGATTCAATGTAAGTTCGTCAATCCAATTTTATCTTCTGGCGTACATCTAGATTCATAGCCTAGGTCTTGCTTGTGGTTGTTTCCGATTCGCGGTCTTGAGAGAAAATCAAAGGGGATCGCAACGAGTGTTGATAATCGGATGTGTGATGTGTGCACCGCCGCTGATGGCAGACGCCATGGTGCGAAATAGGATGTTGCTGGCGTCATGTTTCAGAGAAAATGGAGAGGAGGAATGGTTGTTGTGGAGAAGTGAATGGCGGGGCGCCGTATTCATGGCCGGCGAAGTGTGGAGAAGAAGGAGAAAGAAGAAGCGGCGCATGGAAGGGGATGAAGATGATCTTCCGCTTGGTTAGGTTTATTAGGTTAACAGGTCATGACTTGGCCTGGTTTCTCAAGGGCCTTTGGTTTTTTCGTTCCTACACACCATTAAAGTGATTTCCGCACCGCCAAATTCCACTACACCCCCTCTGCTATATTATGTGGTATGTCTTTGTTAGATAATTAGGATAATTTTTAGATTAGTCTTTAATTCTAGGTTAGTTTTTTTGTTAATTGAGTTTCCCCTCAATTTTAATTGATAATCAACCTTTTGCCATTAGTTTTAGATAGTTAGGTTTGGTTAATTGATTTAGTAATTGACTAGATTTCAATTAAATTTAGATAATTTTGGATTTGAACTAAGTTTTCAATAAATCTTAGGTCTTAGTGACTAGTTTTAATTTGACTAAGTAGATTAGATGTGAATAATTGATTTCTAGCTTAATTGTTCCTTAATGGATTTTTAGCTTAATTGATTACTAGTTGTTTTTAGATTAATTGCTAAATCTTTTTTTTCGGCTTAATTGTCCGCTAATTGTCCACTAATTGTTCATTAGAATTAACTTTGAACTAATTGACATTGACTTAGTTGAATTGACTTTGTTTTAACATTGACTATATTTAGATTTAATGCTAGCTTTGACTAACCTTCTTAAAAGTTTCAATCTGATAACTTTGTTAATAGTCCTCAATACTTGTTACATGTTAGATTTTTGACTAATTGTTGTAGCGATTTTACTTGATCCTTGTTGATAATTCTATATGGATTTTGTTTACTAACTTTGGTTATTTTCATTGATTACTTTGACTAATCTTTGAGTTTATTTTGTAGTGTTTCACATTAAACATAGAAGTTATTGTAGTATACACAGCTGCTGTGCACAAAGGGTGTTGTAGAATGTTGTTGCTGCTGTTTATGCTTTATTGTCTTGTTTTATTGTTTTTGAAGAGCATTTGGTTCCACGCCTTTCACGGATCCATTCCACTTTCTAACACTTTTGTTCATTTATGCTAGGTTACTAGAAGCTTGTCGGTTTGCTCATAATTTGCTTGCGTTGCTACGGATTGATATCCGTTCGGTATTGCTTCTCTTCTCTTTTACTAATTCCGCATTTTTTTCCTTTGTGCTGAAGACCTCTATGAGGCATCCTATTCCCATTTCCCCTTGTAAGACCTCCAAGAAGGCAATTGACGGAAGGCAGGGTTCGCAATCGACCCCCGTTATTCTAGTTGAGTCGTTTTTAGCTCTCATTACATGATTGAAGCTTTGAACATCACCTACTCCTGTTATCGAGTCAGTCAAGTGGAAGATAGGGTTCGCAACCGACCCCCACTCATTGTCATTAGCTCACATCGACCGATGTTGATGCTTATGTGATCTCACTCACATCTTTTATTGATCTACTTTGATACGTGATATCATTGTATTGTTTGTTTTAGTTTTTGCTTCCTCATTAGGATAGCAATCCATGCCTGATAACATTAGGTAGCTTCCCTCCTGATCCTGACCTTAGGACCATCATTGCATGCTGACTTGTAGGACCGAGTTTCCCCGTTGACTTTCTGTGTGTCCTTCCCTTTTGTTCTCTCGCACCCATGCGATCGAGACCGTTTCCTATCCGTGGTCGTTACCACGAACTACAGATGCTCTGACTTCCTCTCTCGGATAGATTGAGGATACGTAGGCACGAGGATCCCTATCCTTGGCGAGCACACTAACAACCAACTTCCGTTTTCTCTTACACTTTGAGTCTCTTCTCTCTTCTTTTAGGCTTTAGATTTTGCAACCTCACAAACCATTAGGATCACTCCCTTAACTAATCAATTAGGATTGAGTCTTAGTTCACATAGATTTTTACCTTTCTTCCCCACTTGAGTCTTCATCTTCTCATCTCAAAGAAAATTCAAAATATCTAATAAAGGTAGGCATTTATTGCATTTAGGCATTTCATATAAAGAAAAGATTATAAGGGGTCTTCTCTTATAATCTTAGAATGTGTAGCATATGCCCCATCTTGGGTCAATGTGTTAAGCATTTGATCTTGTATGAGGGACTTAAATTCAATACTTGTTGAAAATACAACTAAAGAAAAACACTTCTTCATTTCATAATCAACAAAAACACTTAATAAACACAAGTATGCTAGTGTGTTTGAAACTTGACAATTGGAACTAATTGTGGGGGTCTTCTTCACCCTTAGTATATTTTCTTACTCATTCCATCTTGGAATGTGAGAAGGTATACATTCCAATGATTAAGATTTAGATACACTATCATATGCAAACAAATGAAAAAAACTTTTAAAAGACAAAAACAAACAATAACATCTTTCCTCCGGGATTTCTCTCCTCATCTCATTCACTCATTCCTTAAGGACTCGTCACGTCCGTTCTACCGCAAACAGGTAACGCCTAAGTCTCCCTACAGCGAACTGCAACACCTAAACTGCCAGGACGCGAACGTTGACGTATTCCACTAAAAAACACAAACAACTTTCCCTAGTGAGGGGAACTACGTCGCTCTGATTCTCATGTTCCCGATGAGATACGTAGGCAGTGGGGTAGGGCCCATTCGACCACTTCTTTTATTTTCCCTACATTTGTTTCTCTTTCTCTCTCCTTTCCTTTTCTAGTTCCTCTTCCAGTATCTTTTCTATCACCCTTTGATCGAGACAAGCAAGCGTGGATCCCATCGGGTACGATGGACGCGAGGGGGTGCTAATACCTTCCTCTTCTCTTGGTCGTAAGACCATGCTCTATCCTTCTCTCCAGGTTTATGCAGTGTTTCCTTTCCCTTTCTTGGGATAAATACACATTACTGGCGACTCTGTTTCGGTGCCACTTTCGCGTTTGTACTAGGATGAAAATCCCAGGAGCGACACTTAGGAAGGGACCTAAGGATTTTCCTTACAAGCTTTTCTTCTGACATCTTTTCTCCAAGAGCACTGGATGCATTGGACAACTCAAGAATACTCATGTGGAAGTCATGGATAGTCTCATCTTCCTTCATCTTCAGACTTTCAAACTTCGATGTTAGAAGCTGAAGTCTTGACATCTTAACTCTAGATGTTCCTTCTGTTAGACGGTGTGGCTAGTGATCGAGAAGGGGGGGGGGTGAATAGATCACCTCCTTGAAATTCAGGGATTTAAAAATGCTTATCAGAGTCTTTTAAGTTAGCGGAAAAAATACGATCTCGAATCGACTTCCGTCTATTCTGAACCAGCTACTAGAAAACCGGACACACGAGTTTATGCTGGATTTATTAGGATGACAAAGATTTATTAACACCGGATTAGAATCGAATCAAATGCACTTATCATACAAATACTATTTCCAATGAACAAAAACTCAGCAAACAATTTTGTCAAACACATGGTGTGTATGTGTTCAATGATTGACAATAATGGTGATTTTAACAAGAGTTTTCGTACCACTATTGTATCTTGAAACTTTAATACACCATACACCAAACGAATCACAAAATTGTTGAAAACGTAAAGAGCTAAAGATAGAATACAATACGCAGAGATTTGGTAAGGAAGTTCCCCACTTTCGTCCTCGCGGGTGGGTACGTCTCCCTCTCAATTTCAAACTGAAATTGAGACCTGTTATATCAATAATGCTGAATTCGTTGTTTACAAGGTTACAATACAAAGCCAGAAATCTAAACCCCAAGATCTTCCTATTGTATGAACCTTCACTTGATCTGAGCTTAATCAAGAATTTTCCCTGCAAGAAGTACAAACAATTCACCGGTTCCACGACCTGTTTGCGAAATATCCAAATTTCCAAACCCTACGCTGTGGCTGAATATGTTCTGCAATCGTGACTAACAAACCCTCAAGAACACACCCGTTCTTGAAGGACAAACCAGATGGTTTTTCCTCGAAACCCCCTTTGAATCTGCAACTCAGCTAGATCCTTGATCGTACCACTGAACGTTATCTCGAAGATCCTTTAATCCGAAGAACAAAAATGATTATGTGTTGATGTTCTTGAATTAAAGAGATTGAGAAGATGATGAAGATAAAGTATCTTTCAGGTCTCTAAAGCTGCTCGCAGAATTGATGCACACCAAACTTGCCTTTTGCTTTGATTGCACAATTTTCACTTTCACAAAATTCTCTTAACTTCAAAACTGAACTGTCATAACATCTTATATGTGAAAAACAGAAACGGTTAAAAGCAACAAATAGCTTTATGTATTGATACAAATATCGTATGAGTCGATACATAGTGGGTATAACACATACATGAGTCGGCACATAATTGTATGCATCGATGCATACTGTAACTATTAATTTCCATAATGTAAAGTCAGTCATGCATCGATACATGATGTGAATGAATCGATACATAACACAATTACACAGGAGCATGTATCGATACGAGATTCGTATGAATCGACACATACTGAAGCAAAATTGTTTTTGTGAATTTATCAAAGGTATGTGTCGATGCAAGACATATATGAATCGATGCATACATAAGGAAAATTGTTTTTATGATTTCAATGATGATATGAATCAATTTGCATTGTCTTTTAAAGCATAGTATAGGTATGAAATCATATGTATGTACCAGTTAATCATGCATACTAATCTTATATCATGCATATCACATACTTTGCATTTATCACACAATTTGCTATCATACAAAAACTTAAAGGCTTGCTCACAAACTCCCCTTTTTTGGTGATGGCAAATTTGCAAGATGTGATGGAACACTCCCCCTGGGTTTGTGCATGGCTGTCAACATCTTGGTGTCTTGCTTCTCCCCCTTTGTCAACATCAAAAAGAAGAAACAGACAATCCCAAAGCGAGACAGCAAAATTGATGTAACAATAGACAGCAATATTGACATATAAGCTCACAATCACCAAGAAAGAAGCTTAACATAAAAGAATCATTCACAAAGAATGACAAGAAAAGGGCAAGACTAACACAAGTAAACAAAACTAAAAGAAATAAGCATTAAATTGTTAAGAAAGTACTTAGAGTTTACATAAGCAAAACCAAAGCATATAAAGTTTGAACAATTTAACAAGGAAACTAAAGCAACATTATGATGAAATGAAATGTAATGAAATGACATGATGATAGCTTAAAAAGGGTTATGGCCTCCACAGGACTCCTCATCATTTCTGTCAGGATCTCTGAAGCTTGGTGGAGGCGGCGGAGGAGGCATCTCATCAGGATTATGGCCCATGAAACTATATCGCCGGAACCGGTTCTGAACTTCAACACTTCTGAATCTGTCCATGATACCAGGATTGGCACGACAATCGTCCATAAAACCAGACATTTCATTGTAAAAGACTTGATGCCATTTAACCAAGTCCGTGTGCCAAGCATGCTGATTATGATACATCTGTGTGTGTTCATCATGCCACTCACGATGCTCCTTATGCCACTCATTTTGCTGATTATGCCAAGCGAGTGCCTGTTCATGACGGGCTTGATTAGCAAGCTCCATTTGCTGAAACATTTGAGTCAAATACGCAGGAGCAGTTGAAGAAGAAGCAGCACCAGAGAACGGAGAAACATTTGGACCGGGTTCATAATTTTTTGGAGACCACATTTGTGGCACCCAATCACCCCAGCCAGCATTAGTATTTGCTTCAGGCTGATTCTCTTCATTTGCATCATTCATTTCTTCATCCATCTGGTCTTCAGGCACAAACACTTGTTCAGCAGGCACATCAAAATTATATACCCTTGTTTTGGATCCTCTTTCCAGAAAATAGAAACATTGACGCTCCTTATCCCACCGGTATCCCATATGAGATAACGTGGCAGTGTTGAACTCTTGAGCAGAAGAGGGAGATATGAGAGGTATTAAGGGTGTGGTTATATTATAGTATTTGATGATTCTCATGATCTGGGCAGCATATCCAAGTGTAATATTCTTCGCACTGTTACGCATAAGAAACATGCGTTTCACGAAGTAGTTTGGCCAATTTAACGAAACCTTATTGTGAAGAAGATACACAAGATGAATATCTGATATATCCAACCTAGAATGACCACCGGACTTTGGACGCAAGATGTGCGAGACAATCCAGTGAAGTATTCTAGGTACGCTTGTGATCATACCAGATGTGAGTGATTCATCCTCACCCAGAGGTCTATCCAATTTTGAAATTGATGCCACATATTCCCTTATTTTAAATTCTGTATCATAACTCTGGTCATGCCAGTTCTTCAATCCAGGTAACCCAAAAGGGATTTGAAACACTTTGTCCCAATCAGTAGCTTCAAAGGTATAAGTTTTGGTCCCAATAGAATATTTAAACATATAGCCTCTACCAGATTGCAGACCAGCATAAAATATCCGAATAAAGTCCTCATGATAATCATCATTTATGGTAAAAAATGTACCAAGTTTTTGTACATTCAACAAATCAACAACATCTTTGAGATGGAGGGCAGATGCATCAGTTTTATCAAAGACATGGGGTTTCATAACTAACCTTGTCTTGAAAGAGGCCTCAAACTCCTCAGCGATGGCAGGATGAAGAAGAGTGAGAGCACTAGGAGGGATTTCTGGAGGTTGTGGAGACTGACGAGATGTCCCAATGGGTTCCTTTCCTTTTCCCCTTCCTCTTTGTCTAGCCGGGATGATTCTTAGAGGCATGGTGGTGAATTGGAGAGGAGTTAAGATGAAGGATAGGAAGTGAATTAGGGTTTTGGAGATGAAGATGTTTGAAGAAGTTAGGGTTAGCCGTGTGGGTATGAGAGGAGAAGAGAGTCTAGAGTGAATTAACCCTTTAAAACTGGCTGATGTGTCGATCCACAACTTAATTTAACATGCATTTATGGTAAAAGAGACATTATGTATCGACACAAGGGGATATAGATCGATTCATTTCATGAATTGATTGGTTTTGAAAATGTCCTATGTGTCGACACAAAGCACGGATGCATCGACACTTACTGAAACAAGTTTTGAAAAATTTGAAATAAAAGGACATGAATCGACTCATATCACGAATGCATCGACCGGAAACGCTAATGTATCGACACATGCACTTGTTGCATCGATACATACTGATGCTAACCTAAATTTGAACTAATTTTTGACTATATGTTGAGTGTAGAAACTTGTCAGCAGCTCTAAGTCAATGCAGTATGAATTATGTCATGATGATGATGCTCAAGTATAATTCACGAATCAAACATTTATGTTCAAACAACATATGCAATGAAATACATATAAACGATCTTAAAGAATTTGTTCTACCATACACTAATCATAAAGTTCCAAAGAGATTTAGAAAGGAATGATATTACCTCTGTTGATGTAACCTTATGAAGTCTGATTAAGGTCTAAAAACAAATCTCAACAGCCAAAGTGAGACATATATAAATAAGAACCAACATGCTTAAGACATCGATGAGGAGAGATCTAAAATCCCCAATTCACGACGAATGTTGAAGAACGGTTCCGTTGCTAATGGTTTAGTAAAAATGTCAGCAAGTTGGTTTTTAGTATCAACATGCTCAAATACAACGTCCTCTTTTTCAACATGATCGCGAAGAAAGTGATGTCTAATCTCTATGTGTTTAGTGCGTGAGTGTAAACTAGGATTCTTAGTAAGATTTATAGCACTGGTGTTGTCACACTTTATTGGAATACGTTTGAGTTGAATATCGAAATCTTGTAGTTGTTGATTTAGCCACAAGATCTGAGCGCAACAACTACCGGCTGCAACGTACTCAGCCTCAGCAGTTGACAATGCGACAGACACCTGTTTCTTGCTATGCCAACTGACCAAAGAGTTTGAAAATAAGTGACATGTACCACTAGTACTTTTCCTATCTGATTTGCAGCCAGCAAAATCAGAATCGGAGTAACCTACTAAGCTACAGTCGCTTCCTTTGGAATACCAGAGCCCATATTTAGATGTTCCATGAAGATATCTAAATATGCGCTTGACAGCTTTCAAGTGTGACTCCTTAGGATTCGATTGATATCGTGCACACATGCAGACACTAAACATGATGTCAGGTCTAAACGTAGTAAGATACAAGAGAGACCCAATCATACCTGTATACTGTTTAACATCTACACTCTTACCATGTTCATCTTTATCTAGGTTTCCGTTGGTAGGCATAGGTGTGTCTATTGATTTTGAGTCGTTCATTCCAAAGTGCTTGAGGAGCTCTCTGCAGTATTTTGTTTGACTCACAGCTGTACCCTCATCAAGCTGCTTTATTTGGAGACCGAGGAAGTAATTTAGCTCCCCCATAAGACTCATTTCAAATTCACCCTGCATAACATTTGAAAACTCTTCGACCAAGTGTATGTTAGTTGAACAAAAAATTATATCGTCTACATAAACTTGAACTAAAAGAATGTGTTTTCCCTTGTGTTTAATGAAGAGGGTGGTATCCACTTTACCCCTTGAATATCCATGATCAAGTAGAAATTTGCTAAGCCTTTCATACCAAACCCGAGGGGCTTGCTTAAGACCGTACAAAGCTCGTTTTAATTTGTAAACATAACCTGGATATTCAGCATTCTCAAAACCAGGAGGTTGTGAGACGTATACCTCTTCATTTAGGACACCGTTTAGAAATGCACTCTTTACGTCCATTTGGTAAAGCTTAAAATCTTTAGAACACGCATAAGCAAGCAAGAGACGTATAGCTTCGAGGCGAGCAACTGGAGCATAAGTTTCCTCATAGTCTATGCCCTCCTCTTGGTTATACTCTTGTGCCACTAAACGTGCCTTGTTCCTAGTTATCACTCCGTTTTCATCAAGCTTATTTCTAAAAACCCATTTAGTACCTATGATATGATGATCTCGCGGACGAGGAACAAGTTCCCAAACGTCATTTCTTTTAAATTTATTAAGCTCTTCTTGCATGGCCATTAGCCAAAATTCATCAATCAAGGCCTCTTTGGCATTTTTAGGTTCTACTTGTGAAACAAAAGCGAAGTGAGAGCAGAAATTACTTATCCTAGAACGAGTCATTACTCCCTTTGAAATGTCTCCCAAGATATTGTCAATAGGATGATCTTTTGAAGATCTCCAAGCTGGTGGAAGATCATTCACTTTAGCTTGTCCTTCTTCCTTATCTTTTACATGACTGGTATCTTCCTCCTCCTCATTGTCTTCTGTTTTGGACTAATCAATTTCCGAAACATCTTCTTTGAGTATGTCTTCTGTAGATATACCTGTGTCATCAAAAGAAATACCTTTTTCGACATTTTTCGGATAAGACTCATCAAACGAGACATGAACAGATTCTTCAACAGAAAGTAAACGCTTATTATACACTCTATATGCTTTACTTGATTGTGAATAACCAAGAAAAATACCTTCATCCGCTTTTGCATCAAACTTCCCAAGTTTTTCCTTACCATTATTCAAAACAAAACACTTACAACCGAATACGTGAAGATGTGACAAGTTTGGCTTCCTTCCTTTTAAAAGCTCATAAGGGGTTTTGTTTAAAATAGGGCGAATTAAAATTCTGTTTAAAACATAACAAGCTGTGCTAACTGCATCAGCCCAAAAATATTTTGGCAATCCACCCTCATTTAGCATTGTTCTTGCCAGCTCTTCTAAAACGCGATTTTTGCGCTCCACAACGCCATTCTGTTGTGGAGTTCGAGGAGCTGAAAAGTAATCCTCAATACCATTCTTATCACAGTACTTATCAAAGAGATAGTTTTGAAATTCTCCTCCATGATCGCTTCGAATTGTAACTATTTTAGAATTCATTTTATTTTGGGACAGTTTTGCAAAACTCTTAAAAGCGGAAAACGTTTCATCTTTGCTATGAAGGAATATAGTCCAAGTAAATCTAGAATAGTCATCAACGATTACTAAACCATAATAGTTTCCACCTAGACTCTTTGTCCTAGAAGGCCCAAAGAGATCCATATGGAGAAGCTCAAGGGGTCGTGAAGTTGAAATTACATTTTTGGATTTAAAAGAGACCCTTGTTTGCTTTCCCATTTGGCACGCGTCACATAGGTGGTCTTTTGAAAACTTTATTTTTGGAAGACCGACTACTAGATCCTTAGATACAACCTTGTTAAGCAAATCGAAATTAACATGCGCTAAGCGTCTGTGCCAAAGCCAAGAATCATCATTCAAGGCAACTAGACACTTAGAGCTTGTTAAAGGTACATCAAAAAGATCAAGCATATAGATATTGTTTACTCTTACACCCTTAAACACAATATTATGTTCAGTATGTTCAATTATGCAGCAAGTTTTTGTGAAAGAAACCTTGTAACCCTTGTCGCACAATTGACTAATACTTAACAAATTGTGTTTAAGCCCCTCTACTAGATGGACATCAGAAATAGTAGTGGTAGAGGGATTACCTACACTACCTTTGCCAAGTATAGCTCCTTTGTTATTGTCTCCATAAGTAACATATCCCTTCTTCTTTGCTTTGAAGTCTATAAAAAGCGATATGTCACCCGTCATGTGCCTTGAGCACCCGCTGTCTAGAAACCATCTTCTATCTACGGATGCAAGACACTCATCCTACAATATCAAAAGAGAGAAACAGGTACCCAATTTTCATTGGGTCCATGTGGGTAAGTGGTAACATGGTTGCCTTTAGGCCTCCATTGATAAATGCCTTTAGGAACAAGAAATCTCCTAAACTTGCATTTTTCAATGGTATGACCAGCATGACAACAATAATGACATAAGCCACGATGATGTATTTGTTTATTTTTGGTCATTAAATCCTTTGGAATAAAAGAGTATTTTGCATATGGTGGATTTAATGACTTCTTAAACAACCTAGAATCAACGACATAAGTAACCTTGGGTTGTAAAGCTTTTTCCAATTTGACTTTAAGAGTTTTAACCTCTTGTTGCCAAATATGACAAGCTTCACAATACCTAACTTTACTGCATCCGTTAAAATTAATATCTTTTAAATTTTCTGCAATACTAGCTTTTAAGCTTTCTAAATCTTTTTCAGCTTTGTATACTTTACCTTCCAAGAATGAAAAAATTTGTTTATCGGAAGATAATCTTTTAAAAGCATCTACAGCTTCGTTATGCAGTTTTTCAAAAGCTATTTTCACTTCAGAAAAAGACATAGAGGAAACATTACTATAGTAGGCTTGTCTTACTTTCTTATCGTTGATTTTCTTCTTGTGGTATGACTGATTTTTGGTGTGAGCCATAAGACACAGATTTGCTGTCTCATCACTATCATTTGAACTTTGTGAGCTTGATGAATCACTATCACTTTCCCATGCTATGTAAGCTCTTCTTTGTTTATTTGACCTTTTTGGTGGAGCTTTTCCTTTATCCTTTTTCTTCATAGGACATTCTGTTTTATAATGTCCAGATTTACCACAATTAAAACACGATCCTTTTACTTTATGCTTCTTATTCTCTTCCTGTTTTGACTCTATAGATTGTCTTCGAAACTTAATGAGATTTTTGTCGGAATGCTGGATTCCATTCTTTCGAATGAAGCTATTATATCTCCTAACAAAAGTCCCATTTCTTCATCACCCGAATCTTCGTCACTACTTGAATCATTATCGCTTTGCTCTTTTTGTGAGGACTTTGAGTTAGAGGCCACAAGAGCTGTTGGCTTCTTCTCACTCTCTTTGTCTTTATTCTTTTCCTTTTTGCTCTTTTTCTCAAATATTTCGAGACTTTCCAGTTCTTGCTGATGTTCTTCCAGCTTGCCGAATAAAGTTGTAATCGTAAGCGTCGTGAGGTCGTTGGCTTCCTTAATAGCTGTTACTTTAGGTTGCCATTCCCTGCTAAGACATCTCAGAATTTTATTAGTGGCTATTTCATTGGAAACAGGTTTTCCAAGTGCATTCAACCGATTTATGAGATGAACGAATCTCTTTTGCATGTCAGAGATAGATTCTCCTTGTTTCATGCGAAAGAGCTCGAACTCTTGATTAAGTGTGTTAATACGGGACTGTTTTACTTCAGTAGTACCCTCATGGGCAATTTCTAAAGCATCCCACATTTCTTTAGCTGTCGAGCAATGGGATACCCGATAATACTCATCAGCACTAAGTGCTGAGATTAGCATATTTCGAGCTCTCCAATCACTCGACCACTTTTTCTCATCTTTCTCATCGTAATCATCTTCTAGTTTAGGAACTATGGCGCCAGCCTCATTTCTCATAGTAATTTGAAAATGACCATTTTGGATGGCAGCCCACACATTCCTATCCACAGAATTTATGTGAACTCGCATGCAGTCTTTCTAGTAGCCATAATTTTCACCGTTAAAACCAGGCGCTCTATTATACGCCCCCTTTGGTTCAGAATCCATATCGTTACAAGCAGCCACAAAGCACCAGCGAACCGGCGCTCTGATACCACTTGTTAGACGGTGTGGCTAGTGATCGAGAGGGGGGGTGAATAGATCACCTCCTTGAAATTCAGGGATTTAAAAATGCTTATCAGAGTCTTTCAAGTTAGCGGAAAAAATACGATCCCGAATCGACTTCCGTCTATTCTGAACAGCTACTAGAAAACCGGACACACGAGTTTATGCTGGATTTATTAGGATGACAAAGATTTATTAACACCGGATTAGAATCGAATCAAATGCACTTATCATACAAATACTATTTCCAATGAACAAAAACTCAGCAAACAATTTTGTCAAACACTTGGTGTGTATGTGTTCAATGATTGACAATAATGGTGATTTTAACAAGAGTTTTCATACCACTATTGTATCTTGAAACTTTAATACACCATACACCAAACGAATCACAAAATTGTTGAAAACGTAAAGAGCTAAAGATAGAATACAATACGCAGAGATTTGGTAAGGAAGTTCCCCACTTTCGTCCTCGCGGGTGGGTACGTCTCCCTCTCAATTTCAAACTGAAATTGAGACCTGTTATATCAATAATGCTGAATTCGTTGTTTACAAGGTTACAATACAAAGCCAGAAATCTAAACCCCAAGATCTTCCTATTGTATGAACCTTCACTTGATCTGAGCTTAATCAAGAATTTTCCCTGCAAGAAGTACAAACAATTCACCGGTTCCACGACCTGTTTGCGAAATATCCAAATTTCCAAACCCTACGATGCGGCTGAATATGTTCTGCAATTGTGACTAACAAACCCTCAAGAACACACCCATTCTTGAAGGACAAACCAGATGGTTTTTCCTCGAAACCCCCTTTGAATCTTCAACTCAGCTAGATCCTTGATCGTACCACTGAACGTTATCTCGAACATCCTTTAATCCGAAGAACAAAAATGATTATGTGTTGATGTTCTTGAATTAAAGAGATTGAGAAGATGATGAAGATAAAGTATCTTTCAGGTCTCTAAAGCTGCTCGCAGAATTGATGCACACCAAACTTGCCTTTTGCTTTGATTGCACAATTTTCACTTTCACAAAATTCTCTTAACTTCAAAACTGAACTGTCATAACATCTTATATGTGAAAAACAGAAACGGTTAAAAGCAACAAACAACTTTATGTATCGATACAAATATCGTATGAGTCGATACATAGTGGGTATAACACATACATGAGTCGGCACATAATTGTATGCATCGATGCATACTGTAACTATTAATTTCCAGAATGTAAAGTCAGTCATGCATCGATACATGATGCGAATGAATCGATACATAACACAATTACACATGAGCATGTATCGATACGAGATTCGTATGAATCGACACATACTGAAGCAAAATTATTTTTGTGAATTTATCAAAGGTATGTGTCGATGCAAGAGATATATGAATCGATGCATACATAAGGAAAATTGTTTTTATGATTTCAATGATGATATGAATCAATTTGCATTGTCTTTTAAAGCATAGTATAGGTATGAAATCATATGTATGTACCAGTTAATCATGCATACTAATCTTATATCATGCATATCACACACTTTGCATTTATCACACAATTTGCTATCATACAAAAACTTAAAGGCTTGCTCACACCTTCATGTGTAGCCTTCAAAATATCCCAAGCTTCCTTAGCAACTTCATAGATATTGATCAACCTGAATATGTTCTTATCCACTCCATTGAAGATTGCATTTAAAGCTTTGGAATTACCAAGGGCAATCTCATCTTCTTCCTTGGTCCATTCTTCTTCAGGCTTCGGCTTTGAGGTGCCCTCTTTATCTTTTTCAAACACAACAGGTGCTTTCCATTCTTTAATGATAGCCTTCCAAGCCCTGTTGTCCAAGGATTTCAAAATGGTGATCATCCTTGGCTTCCAATAATCATAATTTGAGCCATCCAAAATAGGGGGTCTGTTGACAAATCCTCCAACTTCTTTGTCCATCTTTACACTAGAAAGTAACTTCCCTAGATCTCACCCAGAGACAGACAGGATGCCTGCTCTGATACCAATTGAAATTCTGGTACCAGATGTGTGATGTTAAGTGCGATGTCACAACAACACACTCTGCAATGGACAATGCAATAACAAGCAATAAATCAACACAATGAATTGTTCACCCAGTTCGGTCTAACTACCTACGTCTGGGGCCTACCAAGCCAGGGATGAAATTCACTACTTATAGAATTAATTTACAGACTCAACAACCTCGTTGACAATCTCCTAAACTTAATTCCTACTAATGAACTTTCTACCTAAGAGACCACTTAGGTATGAGAACACTACTCAATCCCTAAAATACTTCAGTGATATAATTCAAAGATCACACACTTTGAATAACACTACTTGATTCTGCTTCACAGCTTTGATCAAGAACAACTAAAAACAACAATACCAATTCACACTCGAATGGTTTACAAACACGAAGACACAACGACACTCAGTCTTTAGCTCTTTTTCTTCGTTACTTTTTCTTCAGGAATGATGCGCATTATATAGCTATTTGAATTGGGCTTGGACCTGCTACAATATCTGACCTGATTTGTTATTTAAAACTGAATCTTCAAAACAGATTTTCTCTCTCAAAATCTTCTTAAATCTTCAGCTTTTAAACCTCCTACAAACCTGCATCAAATCTCTATGCAATAGAGAATATCTATCCCAAGATATTCGCATCCAATGAGACTAACAACTCTCCCAAAATCCAGCTAAAACGCAAACCCTAACAACATCACTAAACCTGATGTTATTAATCTTCTGCAGACCTGATGTCACAACATCGCATGTAACATCAGACATCACAACTTCAGCAACTTAACTTCTTAACATAAACCAATGTTAAGACATCACCCATGTGACATCAACATTGAACAGCTTTGTTTTACCAAAATTCTAGCCAATCTAAGAACCAACACAAAGTATTCCTTCTAAACCAGGATGCCTGAATGAAGGATTAGTTATGTCAGGTGCGAATACTCCGTCTGACATCACCAACAGAGTTCTTATCTCCTAAGCCCGACCGACATAGCTCCCTGCAGGGACTATTTCTCCTAAGCAAGGCAGAATTGCTATCTTGACACCAGTGATACTTTTCATCTCCCGCTGTGGCCGAGTATCCAGTCGTGTTCATCCATTAGTCTGTATGTCATGTCAGTTTTGTCAGCATATACATACATACATCATGCATTATCATTATTTTACATGCATATTACATTACTATCACTCTGGTCGGTCTTGCCCCCCCAGTGGTAAAGTCCTTTTGTCAATCGAGTTGTCAGTTCTTCCCTCGTCAAGAAGTGACACATCTGAGCAATTTCTCTTCCAGTTTATTTCTGGATTAAAACCGGTCCTTGACCACTTTGATAACTTTAACCTCTGAGCAGCCAGAGAACCTTCAACAATGCCACTCTTCGCCATTGAAGATGATGTCTTCGTTTTCCCGGATTAAGGAAAATCCCCAAAGAAAGCCTCACAACTAAAGACTCTCAGCAACACATTGGTTCTTCTCTCTAGAAAGTCAATGTTAATGAAGTCATCGGCACCTCAAAATGGGATCACATTGTATGGAATTTCTCCGAGAAGATCTCGAGGAAAAGTATAATGTAATATCCCCAAATAGAAAGCAGACTCTCAAGAGACTCGTTTTCCCTAGTAGAGCCAACAGATGGCATCTCCAACGGAGAAGTTTGTACACCTCTACAACTGAGACCTGGGTTCCCCAGTAAGTCTGACATCAAAACTTTTTCCCATCAAATGGCATCTCTACAGGAAAATTCGGCGAGAGGTTTGAGGAAAACCGCTACAGATAGCGTCCCTTATCAATAAAGTTTATTGACAAAAGAAACTAAGACCAGTTCCTTGGTAAGAAACCAGGATCGAGGGGAAGTTTATTTCAGAAACTAAGACCAGTTCCTTGGTAGGAAACCAGGATCGAGGGGAACTTTATTTCAGAAACTAAGACCAGTTCCTTGGTAGGAAACCAAGAACGAGGGGAAGTTTACAGCAGAAATTGAGACGAGTTCCTTGACTGAAGATCGGGATCGAGGGGAAGTTTCTACCTTTTCCAAGCATCATTGCTTAGCAAAAGAAGATGGATGAGCTAACTGCCATTCATAACCACCATCAAATTCGGGTATTCCGATATTTAATCCTCTTGTACCCCGAATGCCCGAATACCTTTTCCATTCACACCTTCGGGTCCAAGAAGATTAAATAAGGGCATCTATCATACCCCAAATTTTGACCACTAAGATTTCCCATCATTGTGTAAATCATCATCATAATATGGATGTACCTTCATGCCTCATTAAAATCCTCAGGATTGTTGAGCATTCACTACAATCAAGAATCAGGGTTTTGAGCCCACTCAAAGCTTTAGATAAAGGATCAATCAAGGAATGACATAATCTTCAAATTGTATAATCTCCTAAACATCCACAAAGGATCAAGAGGACTCCCACATCAAGAATCAAGCACATAGCTGCAGCATTCCAAGTGGATTAAGCCTCCAGATCGCCAGTGTCACCAAATTAGGGTTTTGGTCGACCAAGGCCTCCAGATGGAAATTTTACTCTGGGAAAGAGCCAATGCTTCAAAGAATAACCCAAGATACTCCAAGGGATATCATGAACCCAATCATCATGCCAATTTGGCCTCAGGGGATGCATTCATCAAAAATCAGGAATTAGGGTTTCTTGACCTAATTCACCCCTAAGTTAAATTTTGGGACAAAACATGAGCCAAGACCTCAAGACATGATTTGAGGATCTCTAATACACTACATTGATCCATTTGTAACAATGGATTGATCCAAGATACTTGATTCACAAGCTTCAATTTCATCTGAATCACAGTTAGGGTTTCGCGGGAAAAGTCAACTGTACCTTTGACTTTTGACCCAGGCATGCTCCCAAACCTTGGGACATGATTCAATACACCCTATAACACCCATGGAACATGTCTATCAAGTTTGATTTAGGACAAGGACATGATTTCATAGAGGATCGCACAGTTTGGAATTCATATGACAAAAAGTCAACTGTGCACAAAAGTCAAACTTTGACTTTTTGAGATTTTCCACAATTATGGTTCCTTAACCCTAAAATGATGTTAATGTGTGATTGGAATTATCATTCATCAAGAAAAATCAAGAAAAGTGGGATAACTTGTAAAAGGGGTAACCATAAATAACTTAGAAATTTTCTAAGTTATGGAACAAAGTGGCTAGGGTACCAACTTTGGATGATCATATCTCCTAAACCACAAGGCCATTTTCCCCAATTCAAAGCTGGATTTGTAGCTCTCATGGCACTCTACAAAAGCTTCAGCTACCACTCATTCCAATTCCCCATGGATTTCAAGTTATGGAATGATCAAAATCAAGAAAAGTGAAAATGTCACTTTTTTCCAACACTTAGTGAAATTTTCACTAAGTCAAAATCTGCCTTCACTTTTTCCAAATGTAGGGGCATTTTTCACTTGGATCCAAAAAGTATCAAAACCAATTATGATTAAACAGTTGTTGTATCATATGAGGGCTTTCCAAAATGGCCAATAACTCCATCAAATTCCACTTGGGCCATGAGATATGACAATGGCAATGTGCCTTGCTGAAAACTGCCAAGGCAAGGCAGAATTTTGTTCTTTGGCTCGATTTGGCAAAATAGGGAAATTCCAAGCCTTGTCATCATTTTGGACACATCTGAGGATCAAATCTAAAGGGGACAAACACTGATCCAAGCCTCCAAAGTCCTTGGAACAAGAAGTAGCATATCAAACCTAGAAATGCCTAAAAGAGGGACAAGACTCCAATTTTGGATTAGAGCATTTAATGGATGCACCAAGGTGGCATGGACTGACACATTCTCAACTGAATTTAGTCAAGACTGATCCAACCACTAGGGAACCACAACTCTGTGCCCTAACCTCTAGTCAATGGCTAGAGGAGACTTGGATTTTCATTTGCCAACATTGGCCAAACCTCTGCTGCAGTTGCCATTCACTATTGATCCCAAAAAAAAACTTGCTTTACTATAAATAGAGCTCATTTGTACTCAGTTTGAGTACACCAAAGCCATCAAACAGATGCTTTCCTCAAAACCACTTTCTCTAGGAAAAAATACCTTCTTTAGCAAGGTAACTCTGAGTTTTTGGGTTAAAGAGAATTTCCATCACAACTCATGATCCAAGCACATCCAATATGTCATATCTAAGCTGTCCAAACTCACACAAGTGGCCTGTAATCTCAAAATCTCAAAGTCACCTCTCAAAACCTCAAAATAGGCTTTTTGTGCATTTTTCAAGCCATGTCTTAATTCAGTCACCTTCCAAACCAGATAAAACCTCAAACACACTCCAAATATCATCCTTGAACAGTCTCAAATGGCTCCCAACATCTGGAACACCATTTGAGAGATTTGCTATTTTGGTCATTTTAACCCCTTTTGCAAGAAAGGGTCAGTTTGTGTTTTTGCAGGTTCCAGCTGATTCTAATCATCCTAAAAGCTTCTAAGGGTTCATTTGAGAGTATCCAAAGCATCAAACCATTTCTGGAACAAGAAACTTGGCAGATTGCACCAAAAGTTCCAAAAGCTCAAAAGGAGGTATGCATCACAACTTGGATTCTTCGAATCATGCATTGCTTTGAAGTCCACTGATCATGCATCTCTTATACATGTTATATGTGTTGTGTTTGCACCAATTTATCATGTAATTCATGCCTGTACCAAGAGATAGCACAGAAAATGCAAAATAGGGCCTATTTCAAAACCACTATCGGGTTTTAAGAAGGGAGTATGATCTGAAAAAACTACCACCACCATTGGATTCCTTGTGAAATTCTAGGCCAGATGAATATAAATTTTGTCCCAATCCATGGAGAAATGAGAAAGTTATGGACCTTTCCGTTTCTTGGCAAAACTTGCCTTGCCTTGCCTTGGGCCAGGCCTAAAACAAGACAGGCCTTGTATATTTGTTGTTTTATTTAAATCAACGGATGTATCACCACCCCAGTGGGTTCAAACTTATTTGGTATTTGTATCATTTTTATTAATTTTCTTTGAATAATTACATTAAAAAATGATGAAATTAGGGTTTTATTGATTTTCACCCTAACAAACTTTTTCAAACACTCATGGGCCTCTAATAGAGTGTAGGACCCAATCCTTTTTGAAAACCAAAATAATTTGGGCCTCAGTCATTGTATAAGACCCCGGTGTTTTCAAAAATCTCGACGCGATCGCCAGTTTAAAAACAAAACCCTGAGCCTCTCCTTGAGCTATAAATCTCATTCTTTTTCTTAAACAACACTCATGGGCCTCTAATAGAGTGTAAGACCCAATCCCCTTTTAACCAAAACCATTTTGGGCCTCACTTATTGTATAAGTCCCTCTATGTTAAAAGAAAAATCTCAGCGCGATCGTGTTGTAAGCCAATTCAAAAACCATTTTTTGGCCAATTCAAAAATCAAACCATCTGGGCCCCCCTCGTGTTGTAAGCCCCATCTCTTTTCTTTAAAACCTTTTTTGGGCCTCTTGAGAGAGTGTAAGACCCATCTCTTTGTACAAAAAACATTTCTTGGGCCTCAGTCACTTGTATAAGTCCCTGTACAAAACGACAGTGCGATCACTGATAAAAACCCTGGGCCTCTCCTTGAGCTGTAAGCCCCAACTTTCATTTCAAAGCACTTTCTCCTTTGATTTTGTAATATACTGTTGTTTTCAATCTTTCTTGGTTGAACAACTAACAATACATCATGGAAGCTCTACAACAGAGTAAGTGTTTATCTGCTTTCATTTACCGCTTTCATATGTATATAACTGTACTGTGGGTCTGTTTCACTGTAAGTATTCTTTCATAAACTCATATCAACTATGTAATACTAGTATAGATATTTAGAGTTTCCCCGGTAACTACGTCTAGAACTAGACAAAACCTCGTCTCCTTACATCCGACGTTCTCCCGGATATTTCACCCTCCTTAAACAAATTTTCTTTTATAACGATTTTTTAGACAACTAGATCTAAGGAATTTCCCCTTTGAACAGTTCATATACAGAAGGCCATTGTTCCAAGTGAAACCCCTTCTGGAACTGTTCATCAACCTCCTCTTGGGCTTAGTGCAAGGACCCACAGGCTTCCTAAAAGCATCCCCGCCTCCACTTGGGCGTTGTACAAGGACCCTTCGGCTTCTTAGAAGTTTTCACAGCCTCCTCTTGGGCTTCGTACAAATTGTCCCTCAGCTTCTTAAAAGTTATTCTCGCCTTATCTTGGGCTTTGTACAAATTGTCCCAACGACCTCTTAAAGGTATAGGAACAGAAATTAGTCATCTTAATAGAGCAGTCTCTCAAAGGAGTCTAGATCTTTCTCCCAAAAACGTACTTTCTCTTAAGCATAGTACAAAAGATAAAACTCTAGACTTGGATAGTCTAAGCCCCTTGAGTCTCAAATACATTCTCAAGTTCCCTACAAACATAGGAAGAAACCCAACCTCTCTCATGAGAGCGCTCTACTTGGACCTGTCTAGGGATTTCGACAATCCTTAGCAGTAAGATAGCCTTCTCTTGGGCTTTGTACAATGATCCTCCCCAGCGGAGCTGACCTTTTCACACTCTCTTGTTGAGTATAAAAGACTCTCTTGTTGAGTCAAACAACCTTTAGCCTCTATCTCGGGCTTCGTACGAGATACAAAAACACTCTCTTGTTGAGTATAAAAGACTCTCTCATTGAGTCAAATAACTTTTAGCCTTCGTCTCGGGCTTCATACGAGACACCAAAACACTCTCTTGTTGAGTATAAAAGACTCTCTTATTGAGTCAATCACCTTTTAGCCTTTGTCTCAGGCTTCATATGAGACACCAAATCACTCTCTTGTTGAGTATAAAAGACTCTCTTATTGAGTCAATCCCCCTTTCGCCTCCGTCTTGGGCTTCGTACAAGACACATAAAGTGACTCTCTTGTTGAGTCAAACCCTTTTAGCCTCAATCTTAGGCTTTGTGCAAGACAGAAAGAAAATTTTCCCCGGAAAAGTCAACCTTTCAGCCTCCTCTTAGGCTTCGTATAAGGAAATCCCCTGTGGAGTCAATCAACCTTTTAGCATAAAAGCATGCTTTGCTCATAGCATGCAAACATCAACAACTCCTCCTTAGAGATGACAAATTCCCTCTCAGTCAGGAACCCTTTTAGCTTCATATCTTAGGCTTTGAACAAGATACAAATAGACTCTTCAGCTTCATATCTTAGGCTTTGAACAAGATACAAATCACCTTTCAGCTTCATCTCTTGGGCTTTGAACAAGACACCAAAACACCATTTCCTCCCATAGAATAGGAGGAACTACAATCGTTCTGATTTCCCTATTTCGTTAAACGGGAATACGTAGGCATAAGATTGCAAAAGAATCTTAGCGAGCACACTAATCAAAAACCCAAAGTCCCCATATCTCCATCCAATCTGGCGTAGTATCCTAAACCGAAACCCCCATGAATAGTCTCGGCATTTCGTCCATGAAAAAAATAAGCAGAGAGAGGCCCCCCACATTGATCGCATCTGTAAATTAAGAGTCAGCTCTTTAAACTCAGTATGCAAGCAGGGTTAATTGGAGACATCTATTTCCCTTCCTTCATCAGCTTCAATAGGATAAAAAATGAATCGACCTGTAGTACCGCAGAACGATAGTGCTTAAGTACCACGTCCAAAATCGCTCGCTACAAATGCTCCTTGCTTTTTATGGCAAAGAAATCAATTTAAACAATGTTCAAAGGTTCAAGAAATTTTTTTAGAATCTCACCAAATTCAATGATGACCTAAACTTTCAAATTATATACATAAACCAGGTTCATCACTAAAATGAGATCTAAACTGTTTAGGCTCAAAGGGGTTAACGAATTCTCACTACTCACGAGTAAGTTACTTTTTGGATACGTTTGGCCCAATATAAACAAATGCCTTGATCATTTCTAATGCTTCCACAAAATCACAATAATCAAAAGATTAAGCAGGAATCAAACGAATTAAAAAAAAGTTATTAGTCGTCCTACCATATAGTAAACAATGAAGGTTTCTCACAATATGTCACTTTCGGACCTAAGTCAAACAAGCATTCAAACAAAATTGTAAAATGAAACAAAAATACACATTTGCACAAAACACAAAATTCTTAAATCGTTCTAACATTCTATAAAGCGGTACAATTTACTTTGTTTGCATTCACATGCTTAACATCCAACCATCACCATCCAGACTTGGTAGAATCTTCATTGGGTACTTTTATACAAATATCAACCAATCTAGAAGAAGTTCTCATCATTCATCCCTAACTAACACTAAAAAAACGTGAAAGAAAACAAGAATACATAAAATATAAACAACTATACAAAGCTCAAAAATATAGACATTATTGCAATGTGATTCAATATCTAAACATTGATCCCCGACAATGGCGCCATTTTATTCAAACTGCAGTAAAGCGACAATAAGCAAAAATTTAGATTAGGAAGGATTCCCTCAGAGATTTATATCATCTCCACAGGGATCATTGCGAGGGAAAGAATGTCGCTCAACGGTCTCTACATTTCTAATCTTATTTTGATTAAAATTGGTTGAAAGATCAAAGGTACCATAAAAAAGGCAGAAAATATAAAGACGAAAAATATAAAGTAAAGACTTTAATATAAATGGAGCCTTGTTGGGATTGGAACTCATCAATTGATAACACATGCATTCTTCTAACCAGTTAAACACAAATCAACCATTCGTCTGATATCCTCACGTATCACTCACAACCGAGGTTATGTCTAACGTAAAGTCAAGAGAACAACCGCATTATCTCATCGGTGATGTCTCACGCAACTCAACAACACAGAGCATTAAAAACTGATACTCAAGCAAATGTTAAGCCTAAAACTATGTCTAGAGTTTAGAACCTAACAGATAATCATCCTAGATCCATATCTGAAGAGTATATTTCTATAACAGTTCAAATCAAATATAAACAGGTAAACAGAGATAACATCCATATCAGATCCATGATTGATTCATATAAAACGCCATGATCACAATATGTACATGTGCTTAACCCTTTTTACATGCATTCAACTAATTTACCAAATGTACGTGAACATAGTTTCTCATCTCTATTATCACGCATTCTCATAGTACTGTTCGCGTCAAAAACATTATCGTGATCTTTACCGTATTGATCCTACTCATGCTACTAATCAACACAATAAAATAAAAGTGATACTAGTGAATATTAACTTACAAAAGCTTCAGCTACCACTCATTCCAATTCCCCATGGATTTCAAGTTATGGAATGATCAAAATCAAGAAAAGTGAAAATGTCACTTTTTTCCAACACTTAGTGAAATTTTCACTAAGTCAAAATCGGCCTTCACTTTTTCCAAATGTAGGGGCATTTTTCACTTGGATCCAAAAAGTATCAAAACCAATTATGATTAAACAGTTGTTGTATCATATGAGGGCTTTCCAAAATGGCCAATAACTCCATCAAATTCCACTTGGGCCATGAGATATGACAATGGCAATGTGCCTTGCTGAAAACTGCCAAGGCAAGGCAGAATTTTGCACTTTGGCTCGATTTGGCAAAATAGGGAAATTCCAAGCCTTGTCATCATTTTGGACACATCTGAGGATCAAATCTAAAGGGGACAAACACTGATCCAAGCCTCCAAAGTCCTTGGAACAAGAAGTAGCATATCAAACCTAGAAATGCCTAAAAGAGGGACAAGACTCCAATTTTGGATTAGAGCATTTAATGGATGCACCAAGGTGGCATGGACTGACACATTCTCAACTGAATTTAGTCAAGACTGATCCAACCACTAGGGAACCACAACTCTGTGCCCTAACCTCTAGTCAATGGCTAGAGGAGACTTGGATTTTCATTTGCCAACATTGGCCAAACCTCTACTGCAGTTGCCATTCACTATTGATCCCAAAAAAAAACTTGCTCTACTATAAATAGAGCTCATTTGTACTCAGTTTGAGTACACCAAAGCCATCAAACAGATGCTTTCCTCAAAACCACTTTCTCTAGGCAAAAATACCTTCTTTAGCAAGGTAACTCTGAGTTTTTGGGTTAAAGAGAATTTCCATCACAACTCATGATCCAAGCACATCCAATATGTCATATCTAAGTTGTCCAAACTCACACAAGTGGCCTGTAATCTCAAAATCTCAAAGTCACCTCTCAAAACCTCAAAATAGGCTTTTTGTGCATTTTTCAAGCCATGTCTTGATTCAGTCACCTTCCAAACCAGATAAAACCTCAAACACACTCCAAATATCATCCTTGAACAGTCTCAAATGGCTCCCAACATCTGGAACACCATTTGAGAGATTTGCTATTTTGGTCATTTTAACCCCTTTTGCAAGAAAGGGTCAGTTTGTGTTTTTGCAGGTTCCAGCTGATTCTAATCATCCTAAAAGCTTCTAAGGGTTCATTTGAGAGTATCCAAAGCATCAAACCATTTCTGGAACAAGAAACTTGGCAGATTGCACCAAAAGTTCCAAAAGCTCAAAAGGAGGTATGCATCACAACTTGGATTCTTCGAATCATGCATTGCTTTGAAGTCCACTGATCATGCATCTCTTATACATGTTATATGTGTTGTGTTTGCACCAATTTATCATGTAATTCATGCCTGTACCAAGAGATAGCACAGAAAATGCAAAATAGGGCCTATTTCAAAACCACTATCGGGTTTTAAGAAGGGAGTATGATCTGAAAAAACTACCACCACCATTGGATTCCTTGTGAAATTCTAGGCCAGATGAATATAAATTTTGTCCCAATCCATGGAGAAATGAGAAAGTTATGGACCTTTCCGTTTCTTGGCAAAACTTGCCTTGCCTTGCCTTGGGCCAGGCCTAAAACAAGACAGGCCTTGTATATTTGTTGTTTTATTTCAATCAACGGATGTATCACCACCCCAGTGGGTTCAAACTTATTTGGTATTTGTATCATTTTTATTAATTTTCTTTGAATAATTACATTAAAAAATGATGAAATTAGGGTTTTATTGATTTTCACCCTAACAAACTTTTTCAAACACTCATGGGCCTCTAATAGAGTGTAGGACCCAATCCTTTTTGAAAACCAAAATAATTTGGGCCTCAGTCATTGTATAAGACCCCGGTGTTTTCAAAAATCTCGACGCGATCGCCAGTTTAAAAACAAAACCCTGAGCCTCTCCTTGAGCTATAAATCTCATTCTTTTTCTTAAACAACACTCATGGGCCTCTAATAGAGTGTAAGACCCAATCCCCTTTTAACCAAAACCATTTTGGGCCTCACTTATTGTATAAGTCCCTCTATGTTAAAAGAAAAATCTCAGCGCGATCGTGTTGTAAGCCAATTCAAAAACCATTTTTTGGCCAATTCAAAAATCAAACCATCTGGGCCCCCCTCGTGTTGTAAGCCCCATCTCTTTTCTTTAAAACCTTTTTTGGGCCTCTTGAGAGAGTGTAAGACCCATCTCTTTGTACAAAAAACATTTCTTGGGCCTCAGTCACTTGTATAAGTCCCTGTACAAAACGACAGTGCGATCACTGATAAAAACCCTGGGCCTCTCCTTGAGCTGTAAGCCCCAACTTTCAT
Source organism: Lathyrus tuberosus (assembly GCA_022829125.1). Lineage (NCBI taxonomy): Eukaryota > Viridiplantae > Streptophyta > Magnoliopsida > Fabales > Fabaceae > Lathyrus > Lathyrus tuberosus. Next base: position 7,278,737 of record JALAZF010000101.1, on the reverse strand, counting down.
TTCAAAGCACTTTCTCCTTTGATTTTGTAATATACTGTTGTTTTCAATCTTTCTTGGTTGAACAACTAACAATACATCATGGAAGCTCTACAACAGAGTAAGTGTTTATCTGCTTTCATTTACCGCTTTCATATGTATATAACTGTACTGTGGGTCTGTTTCACTGTAAGTATTCTTTCATAAACTCATATCAACTATGTAATACTAGTATAGATATTTAGATTTTCCCCGGTAACTACGTCTAGAACTAGACAAAACCTCGTCTCCTTACATCCGACGTTCTCCCGGATATTTCACCCTCCTTAAACAAATTTTCTTTTATAACGATTTTTTAGACAACTAGATCTAAGGAATTTCCCCTTTGAACAGTTCATATACAGAAGGCCATTGTTCCAAGTGAAACCCCTTCTGGAACTGTTCATCAACCTCCTCTTGGGCTTAGTGCAAGGACCCACAGGCTTCCTAAAAGCATCCCCGCCTCCACTTGGGCGTTGTACAAGGACCCTTCGGCTTCTTAGAAGTTTTCACAGCCTCCTCTTGGGCTTCGTACAAATTTTCCCTCGGCTTCTTAAAAGTTATTCTCGCCTTATCTTGGGCTTTGTACAAATTGTCCCAACGACCTCTTAAAGGTATAGGAACAGAAATTAGTCATCTTAATAGAGCAGTCTCTCAAAGGAGTCTAGATCTTTCTCCCAAAAACGTACTTTCTCTTAAGCATAGTACAAAAGATAAAACTCTAGACTTGGATAGTCTAAGCCCCTTGAGTCTCAAATACATTCTCAAGTTCCCTACAAACATAGGAAGAAACCCAACCTCTCTCATGAGAGCGCTCTACTTGGACCTGTCTAGGGATTTCGACAATCCTTAGCAGTAAGATAGCCTTCTCTTGGGCTTTGTACAATGATCCTCCCCAGCGGAGCTGACCTTTTCACACTCTCTTGTTGAGTATAAAAGACTCTCTTGTTGAGTCAAACAACCTTTAGCCTCTATCTCGGGCTTCGTACGAGATACAAAAACACTCTCTTGTTGAGTATAAAAGACTCTCTCATTGAGTCAAATAACTTTTAGCCTTCGTCTCGGGCTTCATACGAGACACCAAAACACTCTCTTGTTGAGTATAAAAGACTCTCTTATTGAGTCAATCACCTTTTAGCCTTTGTCTCAGGCTTCATATGAGACACCAAATCACTCTCTTGTTGAGTATAAAAGACTCTCTTATTGAGTCAATCCCCCTTTCGCCTCCGTCTTGGGCTTCGTACAAGACACATAAAGTGACTCTCTTGTTGAGTCAAACCCTTTTAGCCTCAATCTTAGGCTTTGTGCAAGACAGAAAGAAAATTTTCCCCGGAAAAGTCAACCTTTCAGCCTCCTCTTAGGCTTCGTATAAGGAAATCCCCTGTGGAGTCAATCAACCTTTTAGCATAAAAGCATGCTTTGCTCATAGCATGCAAACATCAACAACTCCTCCTTAGAGATGACAAATTCCCTCTCAGTCAGGAACCCTTTTAGCTTCATATCTTAGGCTTTGAACAAGATACAAATAGACTCTTTAGCTTCATATCTTAGGCTTTGAACAAGATACAAATCACCTTTCAGCTTCATCTCTTGGGCTTTGAACAAGACACCAAAACACCATTTCCTCCCATAGAATAGGAGGAACTACAATCGTTCTGATTTCCCTATTTCGTTAAACGGGAATACGTAGGCATAAGATTGCAAAAGAATCTTAGTGAGCACACTAATCAAAAACCCAAAGTCCCCATATCTCCATCCAATCTGGCGTAGTATCCTAAACCGAAACCCCCATGAATAGTCTCGGCATTTCGTCCATGAAAAAAATAAGCAGAGAGAGGCCCCCCACATTGATCGCATCTGTAAATTAAGAGTCAGCTCTTTAAACTCAGTATGCAAGCAGGGTTAATTGGAGACATCTATTTCCCTTCCTTCATCAGCTTCAATAGGATAAAAAATGAATCGACCTGTAGTACCGCAGAACGATAGTGCTTAAGTACCACGTCCAAAATCGCTCGCTACAAATGCTCCTTGCTTTTTATGGCAAGGAAATCAATTTAAACAATGTTCAAAGGTTCAAGAAATTTTTTTAGAATCTCACCAAATTCAATGATGACCTAAACTTTCAAATTATATACATAAACCAGGTTCATCACTAAAATGAGATCTAAACTGTTTAGGCTCAAAGGGGTTAACGAATTCTCACTACTCACGAGTAAGTTACTTTTTGGATACGTTTGGCCCAATATAAACAAATGCCTTGATCATTTCTAATGCTTCCACAAAATCACAATAATCAAAAGATTAAGCAGGAATCAAACGAATTAAAAAAAAGTTATTAGTCGTCCTACCATATAGTAAACAATGAAGGTTTCTCACAATATGTCACTTTCGGACCTAAGTCAAACAAGCATTCAAACAAAATTGTAAAATGAAACAAAAATACACATTTGCACAAAACACAAAATTCTTAAATCGTTCTAACATTCTATAAAGCGGTACAATTTACTTTGTTTGCATTCACATGCTTAACATCCAACCATCACCATCCAGACTTGGTAGAATCTTCATTGGGTACTTTTATACAAATATCAACCAATCTAGAAGAAGTTCTCATCATTCATCCCTAACTAACACTAAAAAAACGTGAAAGAAAACAAGAATACATAAAATATAAACAACTGTACAAAGCTCAAAAATATAGACATTATTGCAATGTGATTCAATATCTAAACATTGATCCCCGACAATGGCGCCATTTTATTCAAACTGCAGTAAAGCGACAATAAGCAAAAATTTAGATTAGGAAGGATTCCCTCAGAGATTTATATCATCTCCACAGGGATCATTGCGAGGGAAAGAATGTCGCTCAACGGTCTCTACATTTCTAATCTTATTTTGATTAAAATTGGTTGAAAGATCAAAGGTACCATAAAAAAGGCAGAAAATATAAAGACGAAAAATATAAAGTAAAGACTTTAATATAAATGGAGCCTTGTTGGGATTGGAACTCATCAATTGATAACACATGCATTCTTCTAACCAGTTAAACACAAATCAACCATTCGTCTGATATCCTCACGTATCACTCACAACCGAGGTTATGTCTAACGTAAAGTCAAGAGAACAACCGCATTATCTCATCGGTGATGTCTCACGCAACTCAACAACACAGAGCATTAAAAACTGATACTCAAGAAAATGTTAAGCCTAAAACTATGTCTAGAGTTTAGAACCTAACAGATAATCATCCTAGATCCATATCTGAAGAGTATATTTCTATAACAGTTCAAATCAAATATAAACAGGTAAACAGAGATAACATCCATATCAGATCCATGATTGATTCATATAAAACGCCATGATCACAATATGTACATGTGCTTAACCCTTTTTACATGCATTCAACTAATTTGCCAAATGTACGTGAACATAGTTTCTCATCTCTATTATCACGCATTCTCATAGTACTGTTCGCGTCAAAAACATTATCGTGATCTTTACCGTATTGATCCTACTCATGCTACTAATCAACACAATAAAATAAAAGTGATACTAGTGAATATTAACTTACAAGACTATGTCAAAAGTTTGCTCATTGATAAATGATTATCTTAGATCTAAGATTTGAAAAGGTTTTGTCAAGACCCAAAAATATGAAATCAAAGGCAACATCAATATTGAATCAAAGGCAATATGAAATCAAAGGCAACATCAATATTGAACCAAAAATATGCTGATTCTTCTTCATTTCTTTGGCTTCCTTGTCCTGTCCTTTGTGTCTTAATCATTGATGTTTTATGCCTATATCCTACACAATAACACACATATCAAAGCATCTAAAGGTATTTGTAATATAATTGAAGAATCATACAAGAACAAGAAATAAATCCATTAAAACATGAGAAATGAGTTGAAAAATGTCAAGAAAGATGACTCAAAATAAGGCATATTTGGCATTCAACAGCCACAAGTGGTCTTTGGGAGACAAAGTAGATAACAAAGAGTTGCACGCTGCTTACGGTAATTTACTGTTACTAATATTTTCATAATTCATTTGTTGAACTTGTTATTAATATTATATCTAAACCATTTTTAGGGACAAATCATCCACCACTTCCCTCGCATCATCGGGTTTGAAGTTGCGTTGCTTACACTAAGGATTGGCCGCATGCGGCCACATTTATTCCGTACAGGGGGAATAATGTGGTCGAGCTATTTAGAGTGCATCTTAATCGTCTAGTGACAGATGACTTTTGCTTCTTCCCATACAAAGGTCACCACGAGATATCTCCATTTGACATCATTTGTAACACCATAAAACCGGATGCCCTTTATTAAAAATAAAATAAAACATACAATTTTCTCAACAATCTATGTTACACATCTCAACATGTATCTTTCTCAAAATTATAACATCAATTAGTAGTGAAACTTAAACATAAAAAACAATCATGTAATTATTTCAACATAAAATACTTATGTTAAATTAAATGAACCAAAAATTCGCATAAACTTAAAAGTAAAAAAGTACCCCAACTCGATAATACATATCAAAGTGACAACCAAACTAAAATAACTCGAAATGGTACAATAAATGAATAGGCCTTTACTCCATCCTCCAACTCACAGCAGCTATTACTCATCTACCTGAGTATCAGTATGACAAGCGTACATAACACCACAAGCAAAACATGGAATCACGCAAAAACGTGGAATAAATCCATTAAAACATGAGAAATGAATTGAAAAGTGCCAAGAAATGTGGTTCAATTTAAGTCAAAATTTGCACTTAATAGTAGGTCTCATTTATTCAAAGTATTCGCCTTCATTCATAGACTTTAGTGCAATTTAAATCAAACAACTTTCAACTTCCAATCGTCAGATAACACTTCAAAAATCCCCATCAACAACACCATTTTCTTTGGACTAAACAATACTCTTTGGACACCAATACAACTCTTGAGGTTAATCACCTTCTTTTGGTTAATCACCTCTTTCATGCGTTAATCACATTCTCTTGGTTAAATACTCATCTTTGAACCATACCCCTCTTTTTGGGTTAATCAACTTCTCATGGTTAAAACTGTCGTAACCCAAATTTTGACCATCCTTCTATTTCTTTTTTCGCTTTTCTGTTTTTTTATAAAAGATAATAATAGTAAGTATTAATGGGATTATTTGGGGTTATATTATTTTTTTATATTAAGTTATATTATTATAATATAGAGATGAATTAGGGTTAAATTATTTTTTAATCAAATTATATTAGGGTCACAGTGGGGTTATTAGAGCATTAATACTAGTATTAATATTAATATTAATATTATTATGGAATTATTATTATTATTATTATTATTATTATTATTATTATTAATGCTATTCTATTTCGAATAAATGTAATGATATAGGTGGTAGTAAAAGGTATAAGGAGTTACAAGGGAGGAAGGTCATGCGTTCGGATCCCACCTTTCTTACTTTTTGTGTTTTTTTCTCTTTTATTTGTTTCTAACTGTTCTACTTATCTTAAAATCTTTAAAAAATCACAAAAAAATGATATTTTTTATTTTTTATTATTAATTTTCGTACTTTTAAATAACCATTTTTTAAAATATTAATTTTTCACTTTTTTTCCATCTTATTCATAAAAATATCCAAAAATTCATAAAATATAAAATATTGGAAAAGATTTTGTTCTTTTAACTTTTTGGATAATATTTTTATATTTTAGAAAGAATCAATATGATTGGAAACAATCACAAATTAAAAATCAATTAAAATTAATTTTTGGGCTTTTGATTATGTTGATTAATCAACTTGATTTTTTTTTTTTTTTCAACCATAATTGTCATTTATAAATAGGACTTATTTACACACTTTTCAAGCCCCCACAATTTACAAACCTAATATCCTTAAAGTTGTTGTTCTTTACATCGGAGAACAACAACACTAAAACCCTAAACTTTCAACATTCCTCCAAGACAAAAAAAGGAAAACCCTAAACCTTCATCATCCCTCCAAGGCAAAAAAAAAAAAAAAGGAAAACCCTAGTCCTTTAATCCCTTAAAGCCAAAAAGGAATAGGAGATCTCACACCAAAAAGAAGGGAAAAAGGCACAAGAAGGGAAAAAGGCAAAAGAAGGGAAAAAGGCACAAGAAGAGGAAAAAGGCCCAGGGGAAAGGGAAAGAAAGGAAAAAGAAAAAGAAGGGGAAAAAGCACAAAAGCAAAGGAAAGAAGGAGTGTGAAGCAGCTTAAATTGCCAGGTTGGTAACTTCAAACTATTAGTATGAATTTCGTTTTGGATTGCGATTTGGTGTATCTTTTATTCTAAGGTTCCCATGTATGTATATATAATCTGATGTGGTATATTTAGTTTTATTTTTTTTTACGATTAACTTTAGTTAGGTTTTGTAAGGTTATTATTATTATTGACGCATATATGGGAAAAACAAAAAAAGAAACCTTTTGTAATCAACATCATAAACTGTTTTTATATCATGATTTATAAATCGTTTAAAAATAATAAAACAACAAAAATAGGATAAAAATACAATATAATTGGAGGGTTTTAAATAAGGGTTAATTTCACAATTTCACATAATAATAGGATTTACACAAAAATATTATAATAATAATAAAGATTACAATTTTAACTAATTAAAATATTTTAATTAATTTTAATTAGAAATTAAGGGATTAATATATGTATATGGATCATTAGGATTTCATAGTTTAGAGATTGATAATATTAAAATACTTTATTTATTAAGTTAGGATTTAATATATTAAAACTTATGGATTAATAGGGTTAAGCTAGTACTTTCTTAAATTTTGGATTTTATTAATCTTATAATCAATTTGAATTATTTACAATTTTGGGGTTTATTTATATAAATTTGGATAACGTTTAAGGATTATTTTAACAAACGGAAAATAAAGAGTAATTAGATAATTACCTAAATAATTATGGTAATCATGGACTTAAAATAAATAATATGATTGTGGATTAAAAATTAGGGATTTTTAATGGGTTGATACTTAGGGATAAATCATGGGATAACTATGGGATAATTAGAGATAATTTATGATATAACTATTATGATTAATTTACGGGATAATTTTAAGGGAAAAATATTAGGAATATTTTCTATAACAAAATCGAGGGATAAACATAGGATAGAAATGGGATACACTTTTGAGATAAAACATTAGGGTTTTAAGGGATAAAAACTGAGGGTAAAATAATATTAGGGATTAATTTTTAATGGGTTATTAAAAGTAATAAAAATATATATTAATAAGTTAATATTAATTAATTAGGATAATTTAGTTTGTTTGATTATAATATTTAGGGATTAATTAACATAAAAAATTTAAGATAATTATATGGGTTTGTGATTACTATGGAATTAAATTACAACTAGGATTAGGGACTAATTTTGGATTGAATAGGTATTAAAGCTAGGGATTAATTACTAATTGGGTTAATATATACAGAATAAAATATATAGGGATATTTATGGGATATTAATTAGGTTGAGAAGTATGGAATAATTATGGATAAGATTTGAAATATTAAGGGATAAAATATATGGGTTTATAAAAGGGTAATTTGGGAATAATTCTATGGGATAAATTTTTGGGATAAAAAACTTTTGGGGATAAGAGATTGTTTTATAAATTATTACAATTAATTATGTTCTAAATAAATTGAAGGGATATTTTTTAATAAAATCAAGGGATAAAATGAGATATTGGAGATTAAAAATGGGGATAATTAAGGGATACAATTTTGGGTTAAGGGGAGATAATTTAAGTTTTAGGGAATAAAAATTTAATTTATATTTTTGGATATTGCAAATTTTATAATTAATTTATATTTTGGGATATCATAAAATTGTTTAATTAAGATAAGGATTATCTTATATATTAAAAAAATTATTAATTAAATAATTAAAGGGTTTCTATAAATAATAGAGTTCATTACATTTTTTCTAAAACAATTGGGATTCACTTCATATGGAATTATTGGGATTTTTATTCTATAATTGAGATTATTTATATTTTGGGATATTAATTAAATAATGTGGTTTATTTCACATGTTTGAATAATTAAGATAATTTTCTATATTTTGGGGATAATGGGGTTACTTCAATTTTGAAATAAAATTTTATTTATATTTGGGATGTAATAGCATTATTAAATATTGGGATTTTACAAATTTTGATTAATTAATTAAGGTTAATTTTTAATATTTGGGATAGGATTAGGGATAGGGAACAATTTATTAGGGATAAAAGGGATTAATAGAAATATAAATTAATTTTCTTTTTAATTAATAATTACAATTAGGGATTAAATGGAAACATTTAGGATTTAATAATTAAGGTTAATTCAAATAATTAGGATCAATTTAATCGGGATCTTATTTTTTATATTCAATTTAATAATCTGGATTATTTTTATTTTTGGGATACTAAAGATTTTAGGATTAAATAATTGGAATCTTAATCACTAGGATTTATTTTCATATTTTGATATTATAAATTATTAAACAATTGGGATTTCTGTTATGTTTCTAAATGATTGGGATTATTTATATTTTTTATATTACAAGTTTTTAACTAAATAATTGGGATTTATTGTATCGGGTTTAATAATTGGGACAATTTCATATTTTTTTGAAATAATTGGGGTTAATTTAATGAGGGGATATTATAAGATTTAACTTATATTTTTTGGGATATTACAAGTAATTTAATTAAGTAATTATATGATTATTTTGGGATATTATAAGTTTTTGTAATTAAATAATTATGATTAATTTATATTTTGGGGACATTAAGATATTTATTTTTATAATTGAATAAATAGGGAAATAACTTATGTTTTAGGATATTATTTTTCACTTTTATAATTAATTAGATGTGGAATAAACCTATATTTTTTGGGATTATCATATTTTGGGATAAGGGGTAATTACAAGGGATATTAGGGATTTAATAGGAAAATTATGGGATAGAAATCTTCATCCGAGAGTATAAATAATGGATAAAGAATTGGGATAGAACTCTTCATCCGAGAGTATAAATAAGGGATAAGGAAATGGGATAGAACTCTTCATTCGAGAGTATAAATAATGGATAAAGAATTGGGATTGAACTCTTCATCTGAGAGTATAAATACGGGATAAGGATATGGGATAGAACTCTTCATCCGAGAGTATAAATAAGGGATAAGGACATGGGATAGAACTCTTTATCCGAGAGTATAAATAAGGAATAGGGATATGGGATAGAACTCTTTATCCAAGAGTATAAACAAAGGATTAGGACTAGGAATGAGAATAGGAATAGGAATAGGAATAGGGGATAGGGGAGGTGAACTACGGATACTCCGATCCTTAAAAATTGAAGGTACCTAGGCATAGGATTGTAAACCCTAGCGAGTACAATAATAATAATAAACTTAGGGTCCCCCTCTCACCTCTAAGTCTTCTTTGTATAATAATAAGGTTTTTTTGTAAATAAGTATAAAAAGTCAAGCATTCAAGTAACAAGCAAACATACCCTAGAACTTAAGGACGATCCCATTGAGTACAATGGAAGTGAGGGGTGCGTAACACCTTCCTCTCGCTTAACCGACTCCCGAACCTTAGTGTCTCTCCCTTAGGATTTAGGTTTTATCATTATTTTCCTGTCCTTAGGACAAATAAAGGATGATGGCGACTCGATATTTTTGCCGGCCCCGACAGCTGGCGACTCTGCTAGAGAGTTCTTATACTTCCCTAAAAAGAGAGTCCATCCTAACTTTGGGTTTTAGGGTTATTGATTGGTTGTCTTGTTTGTTTACTTTTTTTCTATACTTATATACTTTCATGATTATTATTTACTTTATAATTACATTATATTTATTATATATGTTTATTCATGTTTATTATATATTGCAATCATATCATTGGTTAGGAATTAATATTTGTGTGTAAGCTAAAACCCCAGCTTAGAGGATACCCTAAGTTAGGACGTGGAACGGAAATGTTATTAGAGGGATGTAACATCCCGACAATGCATTGATGCCACACTCAGATAGATCCCCCAAAGTTGTCTTCATGGTAAGGCTAGCCCTTAACATAGATGATGATTTGGGTGTGGTCCAAAATTCTGAGGGCCTTTAGTATACCCTATCAACTCATGGAGACCCCCAAGTATTCAACACTCAAGGGCTTTTATTAGGGTCTCCCTATATGAGACTTATCCCAAAGGTTTACCGTAGGAAGGCTTGATCCTTCGCATGGTAAAACGAGGGTATAGTCTAAATTCCAGGGATATCATGAAAACAAAAAACAAAAATTGTATATCCTACATGTGAGGGGATTGGGTAGTCTAAACTTAGATCCAGTCTATCATAGGGAGCCTACCTTTACTAGGACATGCTTGCATTTTACCTCACACATCCCTAAACCATTGGGTTTCCCATACCTATCATTATCCCTATGGAACCTTGCTAGATAAGGGTTCCCTATGTACATAACTACCTCTAGACCCGTAGGGGTTTCCATTTATCTGTCACTATCCTAATGTGACTCTTGCATATCAAACCTTTTTAGCATACCTAAAAAAAAAACTCTTTTTGCATACCCCATGCATTTTCATGCATTTCGCATACATACACATACATTTACATATCCTTTCAGCTTTCGCCCTTATCCAACTACCAAGAGCTAAGAGGTTTCCCAATACTCACAAACGAACTTAAAGGATATCTTAAGAAGCTATAGAGAAACTCAAAGGGGGAAAGTGCCATTGAAGAGAGAAGGTAACCCTTCACTATGCCAACCATAGGCCTACCTAGAGCCTCAAATACAACAACCCTGGATGATGTCTCCGTAAAAGGTCTGTAACAATATCTACTTCAGCAACAACCTCATGCGCTTAATCAATCACAACAAAGGAAGTTAGGAAGGGAAATGGATCCTACACCAATGTCTCATGACTTACTCAGAGGTGCCTTAATGAAGCTACAATTACTTGACCCTACTCAGACACTACAAGTTATGAGCACAAAGCACAAGACCTGCAACCGACTTTCAAAAGAGGGGTCCCATTGGTTAAAGGTCACCCTTACTTGGACAAGTACAAGAACACTAAGAAGTATATCTCAAGACTAGCGGATCAACAAGGAAGCTCAACTCTAGGATCATTAGGCTTTATCATTTCCAGTGGTATTTCTTTTTTGCTAAGTGTTGTTTGTAGTTAAAAGATGTACTTTTCGGGAAATAATTTTAATAAGATGAGCATGCATGATTTTGGAATCAATCCATTCGTTTACACTTCCTTTCTTAGGCCATAAAAAAAATCAAAGCTTTCTTTTCACTTCTCACCTATTGACAAACTTAGGAGGATAATGAGGTAAATTAAAATAATCGAACTTACTGACGTATGCATTTAATAGTAAGACCTGGCTGACGATGTAAGGCATTGTTTCACTCCCTAAACACTGGAGAAATAAGGAGATAATCCGTAGTTAACCTCTTCGAGCCAGAAGTCGGTGTTCTTTCTATTTTCAAAAAACCTTAATCTTAACCAGGGGTAGGGTAGATTTCAATTAATTCAATGATGTATTCTAACTTCAAGAGAATCACCTATCTAAGCAAGGGGTTTAAGCACATCCTCTTCCTCATGCACCTCATCAAATATCGAGGAAGTAAAAGATCACCACAACTTCTTTCTCACATCATTCAACATCGAGGATTCAATGGGGATAAAGCTCACAATAGCTAACATGGCAGTTACAATTTTCAAAGTCAAAAGCAAGATCACTCAAGAATTGTTCCAATAAAAAAGAGGAAAAAACCCGCTATGTCATGAAGAAAAGAAAAAAAAAAGTTAACTTTGACTTAGGCAAAAATTAGGGTATCCCGATGGACCACAAACTCAAAAGAATTGGTCCATGCAAAAATAAGGGATTAAAAGCAAAGAAAAAGGAAAAAAAATGGAACAATCTTATAAACAGGAGTGGGTGACTGCCACATCAAAGATCTCATAAAGTGCTTAAACCATTATCATAGTGACGGAAGAAATTCTCTTGCAGGATGAACGTATTTGTTGGGTTAATTGGATTTAGGAATGGAGAACATCAAGGAGAATGGGGTGGGTTAAATTTCAAAATTTTGAGCCTTGTATCCTTTTTTTCTTAAACTGTGAACCAGACCACGTTACAACATTTAAAAGTCCTAATTGAAGCTAGGGGAACTATAAAAGCATACTCGACAAAGTCGTTGTTAAACTGACTCCAAATCCGAATGTTTGTTGGAACATCGCTAACCACATTTTCACATCTTCATTTAGGCCAACCTCATGCCTGAATATCATCTATCATACACCTCGTCTAAATTTTCTACTTTAAAATTTGCATGAACATGGCGTTATAATTACTTTTCAAAGGGAACATTTTCCTCACAAATCAATACTTAGCATTAAGGAAATTTCAACAAAGGACTGATCAGGGGCACACCGATTCAAGACATTTATAATTAGGGAGCACATCGTATAAGGAATCCTTCCAATCAAGGGGAAAATCCTAATGATCACAGGGGCATATCATCGAAAAATCTTGCTGATTAAGGGTAAAACATTTCAAGATTTGACACACCGATTATAAGGGGTAGACCTTTTAAGACTCTCATACTGGGGCATACCAACTCAAGGATACGATGAGGCCAATCACTCCGAAAGTCATCTAATCAGTGGTATACTACTGGGGCATTCTTTATCAAGGTGATATCATGGTGGGGTCCAAGCTCCTTTTCAGTATACTCCTCTATACTCAATTTGTAACACCCATATATAAAATCCATACATCAAAGCATAAATTATATATATGAATGCAAGTATTTGGTATTGAAATACAATAAGTTCCTAGATAACACATTATACACATAAATGCCTCTAATACAAAACACCAAAGTCTAAGGCATTACATATACAAGATGTTCCAAAACGATAAAATCTAAGAACTAGATCATAATAATGATCTCAAAATAGCAACATAGCGGAAGCTAGCCATCAACATGCAAGGAAAGATCAAACGACCTTGTCCTTACCCTTCTCTGTACCTGAAGCACCTGAAATACATCAACAACGTGGGGTGAGATACATCAAATCTCAGTGGGTTCCTATCTTATAAGTTCTCTCGGATAAATGGTTCTAATAATTCCTAACTCAAAGTCCGGGGCAAGGGAAGGACTCTCGAGTTCACACAATATAACTTTACACTATATGGAAACATGCCATGAGTTCATCAACTCACTAATATCACTAATCGATAACCATCCCAAGGTATTTCCTATTCCCGCCCGCTTCTACGTCTAGAAGGTGATCCGAGTCATAAATCCTTGTAATCTACTTGACATACGAATGGATTTGGGTTCTACGGGCCATTAACCGTTATGAACCGTCACTTCACACGGGCCATTAACCGTCACAAGCATTCGCTCCATGGCCGCCATTCGTACAATACGGGGAATCAAACCTGCCAAGTAGTTGTGCATCCATTTCAGAGGAGTCCGAGACTCTTGAAACTACACTCGAGCCAAACCGGTTACGATTACATGATTACAACAAATAACACGATTGTATTCGACAATCACAAGGCTATAATGCCTTAAAGCTTCTCATGCCTTGCCAAAACCACAAGTCAACCACATGCTCCATAATAGTGTTTCATTCCATCAACTTCCTAGTCAAGCTAGGTTCATAAAAGCTAAGATGTATGTTTTCCTCACTCTCCCTATTTCATTTTTATATTTAAAGTATATCCAATCACATCATGCTAAACAACCTCGATTTAGGCAAAGCACATCATGTTATAATAATAGAATAGTTTAACACAATTTAAAACACAATTTTCATCATTTTGAACTTTCCCGATTATTTAATCGGTCGGTAAAATCAACATATTTTACTTCCATTGCGTAGAATATTTCCTCGGCTTTACATCGATATAAAGAACAATCGAAACCGATAAGCGAAACTGAAGTTATGTATTTTTCCGTCAAAAATATAATTTTTCAACTCCCAGACCGCGCTCAGTGCGCAGAGGTCCGCGCTCAGCGCGTAAGCTCTTGCCTCGAGAGGTTTCAGAAAAACCAGACCGCGCCCAGCGGCCAAGACCGTGCTCAGCGCGCAAGTCGCAACTCAGAAAAATACTTCTGCGATAACAGAACTTATCCACCCTCCAAAACCATTTTAGGGCACATTTAGAAGTCAACAGAGGTTCAACAACACATTTATCACAAGGTTTGATCACCACTATCATCAAAACATATTATTTCATAAAAACCCAATTATTCTAAAACCCTAACATTTCAAAATCATCAAACATCACATAGAAACATGAAAACAATCATCCCCACATGATTCTATGAGCATACTAAACATTCATTTCAATTTCTAACCGATTATATCCGTTAAAACATCGATTTCTACGATTTCGACCTAAAACTCATAATACCAAAACACAAAGAAAATGGTTTCTAGCTAAACCCACCTCTAGAGATGATCAAGATGATGAAACTCAAGAAGTTTGGTGAAGCTTGGATGAAGATTGGTGATGATCTTGAAGCTTCTCTTCCAAAAACCTTGTTTTTCTCTTCTTTTCCCTTCTTCCTCTTTTCTCTCCTCTTTTCTTCTTTCTCTTACCAACTTTCTCTTTCTTTCTATCTTTTTCTTTTTAATCCAAATGAAAGAAAATATATATATATATATATAGTAAGTATTATTAAAACACTGCTACTAAATGTCTAAAAATGTCTCTAGAGTCCAATTAAATGAAATGCCTCCGAAACAAATAATATTAATTGGATTAATTCTAAGTACCGAAGTTACTCTAATTATTTTATCAAATAATTTCTCAGAGCAACCGGACTCAGTTGGTCAGAATGTAATATTATTCGGTGTAATAATTTACGGGGTATTACACAATTAATTAGGGGCATACTTTTCAAAGACTCAACAGACTGGGGCAAAGATAAGATACTGCAGAGTCAATCCCTCTCGATACTTTCGAGATGCACATACAAGCTCTGTCAAACATCAACAATCATCAAGTTTAAAAATGGTATCAGGAGATCATGCTAGCTCAATACCAATACCATTTTTGACAAATATCCTTGCTACACAAGCAACCTCTCTAAGTCTTAACCATTCCATTTCTCACCATAGGGGGATTTGTTGAAACATTCAAATCATTGTCATGCATTAATCATGTCGCTATGCTCTAGCATCTAATCATGCATATATAACATAACATCACATGCATACATGAACATACAGACATAACATAGGATTTGTGACCGCTCTTAGAGGTCCAATCCCCAGCTATACCAATACAACCCCTAGGTAGGAATGCTTATTGGCCTTCCCCAATAAGTAACATCTCATGAACACCTTTCAATAAAGGACTTCCCCAGCAATCTAACTTGCTATGAGTCTTCAAAGGGATCTATCCAGTAATTGGTCATCCTTAATGACCGTTATCAACTAGTGAGCAGGTCCTCACCTCTCACATCCCCAACTTAGTAACCTATCCATACGAGGGATAAGTTCCACCAAATATCTAAGGCTTTTATCAAGGGTTTTTATCAAGGGTTCTATTAGGGATTTTCATCAGACTTTTCTCAATGGGGCTGCATCAGGGTTTCTCCAAGGGTTTTATCAGGGATTTCATCAGGGGTTTATCAAGGGTTTTGTTAAAGGATTTTACCAAGGGAGTTTTTATCAAGAGAATTTTATAAAGGGTTCCATCAGAGTTTGTCAGGATTTTTATTATCAGGGGCTCCACCAAAAGATGTCATTGGGGTTTAATCAAGATATCACCAGGGGTTTTTTCTAACAGGGTTTACCAAAACGGAATCAAAGGATCACCAGAATCCTACCTGACCTCTGTAAATAGGGATATTACATAGGGATATTGGATATTATTGGAACATCAGGGATTGGTCCATATAGATTCTAAACCCATCAACTCTGCGGTCAAAATTAGGGTTCCTCTTTATATTTAATCATCTCCTCCTCGAGAAGATAAAGACTCACCGTCATCATCATCTCAATTTGAAGCTGATTAAATAGGGGCAGCTGTCGCACCCCAAATTTTGACCATCCTTCTATTTCTTTTTCCGCTTTTCTGTTTTTTTCATAAAAGATAATAATAGTAAGTATTAAGGGGATTATTTGGGGTTATATTATTTTTTTATATTAAGTTATATTATTATAATATAGAGATGAATTAGGGTTAGATTATTTTTTAATCAAATTATATTAGGGTCACAGTGGGGTTATTAGAGCATTAATACTAGTGTTAATATTAATATTAATATTATTATGGAATTATTATTATTATTATTATTATTATTATTATTATTATTATTATTATTATTATTATTATTATTATTATTATTATTATTAGATACTTGCTAATGCTATTCAATTTCGAATAAATGTAATGACATAGGTGGTAGAAAAAGGTATAAGGAGTTACAAGGGAGAGTTCGGATCCCACCTTCCTTACTTTTTGTGTTTTTTCTTTTTTATTTGTTTCTAACTGTTCTACTTATTTTAAAATCTTAAAAAAATCACAAAAAAATGATATTTTTTATTTTTTATTATTAATTTTCGTATTTTTAAATAACCATTTTTTAAAATATTAATTTTTTACTTTTTTCCATCTTATTCATAAAATATAAAATATTAGAAAAGATTTTGTTCTTTTAACTTTTTGGATAATATTTTTATGTTATAGAAAGAATCAATATGATTGGAAAAAATCACAAATTAAAAATCAATTAAATTAATTTTTGGGCTTATGATTATGTTAATTACACTACAACAAAAGTAAGTTATAACATCGCACCTTAGACAGCGCTTTAATACAAAAGCGCTGCTATAAGTTAAAAACAAGGAAACTAGCCATTTAAAAAAGTAAAAGCGCAAAAAAATATAAGACCTTAGACAGCGCTTTGGCCAAAAGCGCTTTATAAGGTCTTATTAATTTTTAAAAAAAAATTAAAGGAAAATATTAGACAGCGCTTACCTTAAAAGCACTTTCTAAGGTCTTAAAAATTAAAAAAAATAAAATCAAAAGCGCTGTCTAAGGCCAACCTTTGAAAGCGCTTTTAGAAGCGCTGTCTAAGGTCCAGCTTAGAAAGTGCTTTTATTAAAAGCGCTGTCTAAGGTCTAATAAAATTAAAATATATGAGTAATCAGTATTCATTTTCATATTTCCGCTCTTTCTTCTCCCCTGCATGCGAACATAGCTCAAAACCCTTCACCAAAAAACCTTCACCGTCGACCGTCATTAACCGTCCGTCAACCGTAAACCTTCACCGAAAAACCTTGCCGTCCGTCCGTTTCTGCTCATTTCCGTCGTCGTTCATTTCTGCTCATTGTCGTCGTCCGTCCGTTTCTGCTCTTTGATACATTTCGTTCTTACATTGCCGTTGTTATCGTCGTTAAAGGTACGTCGTTGTTGTGTTTTGTTAAGTTTTGTTAATGAAGTTAATGAAAATGAGTTTTGTTAATGAAGTTCGTTCATTTCGTTCTTTCTGCTCTTTGATGAGTTTTGTTAATGAAGTTATGTTGGACTGTTTTATTAATGAAGTTTTGTAGTGAATGAGTATGTTTGAAGTTTTGTTAATGAAGTTTTGTAGTGAATGAGTATATTTGATGAGTTTGTTAATGAGTTTTGTTAATGAAGATTTGTTAATGAAGTTTTGTAGTGAATGTGTATGTTTGATGAGTATGTTTGATGAGTTTTGTTAATGAAGTTATTGTTTAGGTCGAAATTAGTTGGACTGTTGTTGGAATTTGAATTGTTAACATGCTAGTTTAGGTTAGTTTTAGTGAGCTAACTCCAAGTATTTTTGTTTAAAACATATTTTATTATATTTGTTAAATCGTTTAGTTTAGTTTAGTTTAGTTTAGTTTAGTTTAATGAAGTTTTGTTTAAAACATCTTCTAAATAGTTTAGTTTAATGAAGTTTAGTTTAATGAAGTTTTGTTTAATGAAGTTTTGTTTAAAACATCTTCTAAATAGTTTAGTTTAGTTTTATTAAATCTTCTAAAAAACTTTTATTTTAAAACATATCCAACTCTTTAGCCATTATAGCTAAAGAGGTAAAATTTGTTATATACTTGATTTCTTTCTTATATTTGTTATATATTATGTCATATTTGTTATATTTGATATCCTTGATTTCTTTATTATATTTGTTATATATTATATTTGATATCCTTGATTTATTTATTACAGGTTAGATGGCTACTAACAATGATCACCCACATGATGATGATCACCCACATGATGATGATCACCCACATGATGATGATCCCGATATTCAGGTTGGAAGTAACAGATCTATGGAAGCAGAGATTAGAAGAGGAATAACCATTATGAAGAGAGTGATCCGTGCTAGAGATCAAGGCATCACTTATAATGTGCATTGGAGCGCCCAAAATACACTTATTGAGCCTAACGGTCATACTTTGACAAGTTTCATTGGTGCACTTGTAAGGAATGCGGTTCCTATTACTTGTGATGATTGGAGATCCAAACAGTTGAAGGAAACCAAAGAAAAAATTTGGAATGAGATAAAGGTACCATAATTATGTCTTTAATTATGCCAACTAATTATGTCCTTCAAATTATTTGTACTAACCAATGTGTATGGTTTTTTTAGAGGTGCTTCAACATCGAGGAAGAAAGAAAAGCTTTTTTGATGAGATTGGCAGGGAAGCTCCTAAGAGGGTTTATGACATATTTAAACCGCACCTATCTTAGGGATGCTGACGATAACTTTGTTGATGGAGAGTATCCATCTAAATATGCAAGTTTGATTTCACCACAAGAATGGGTAACGTTTAAATCCAAACGACAAACCCCAGAATTTACGCGATTAAGTGAAATTAATCGGGAAAGAGCATCAGCTCCCAAGTATAAATACAGGAAAGGACGTGTTGGATATGGACGTTTGGAGCAATCTTTGGTAAGTATCAATATATTGCAATGCTATAATAATTGTTCATCATGAGTTATAGTTGATCATATTATTTGGCTTTATATGTAGTTACAACAGGCGAATAGCTCTGAAACATCTCTTCCTGCACATGTCTTGTGGAAGGAAGCCCGTGTGGGCAAGTCTGGAGTTGTTGCAGTAGAGGTTCTACAAGTATTTGAGAAATGTGTAAGTATAAAAATATTTCTTTAATTAAATCAAAACTTTATTAACAAATATTTGACAAATATTCGATATTCATCTGATTTTCAGGAGGTGTTATCTCAGTCTGTATCTCCAGACGATACCAGGAGCATACTTAGTCGGGCATTAGATGTCCCTGAGTATTCTGGTCGGGTGAGGGGTAAGGCATTTGGGATCACCCCGACCTCCTTGAATATTAAAAAGGGAAAGGTTGCTAGTAATGCAGAACTTCAAGCTAAATTGGAAGCACTAGAAGCTGAGGTTCGGGAATTACGAAAGGAAAAAGAAAGGGATAACGCTTCATGTGTTAGAGATGGATCGGAGAAAGATAGTATCAACTGCAGCTTTCATCCGATTATTCCAGAGGTAATTATATATATATTTATGAAATTAAATTAGTAGCTTAAATTATTTAAATGACATATATACACATTAACAATGGCATATTTATTTTTGGTTTTAGGGCGTTTCCCAATGTCAGCTCTTCTTATCTTCACCAACTTATCGGAATGTTGCAAAGGGAAAAGTGTATAACAATGGGGTACAATTACTTCACAATAAATCCCTCCCTACTGGAAGTTTGAAAGTATCAGTTGATATTGCTATAGAGGAGGAAGCACCATTACCCTATCCTGACGATGATTCGGATGTAACATTGGTGCGAGATGCTATATGGTCGTATGTTGCATGGCCGTCAAACCTCATACTCGTAGGATATGAGGTATGTTTAAAACCGTTATAAACCTTTGTTAACCTTAATGTGTAGATTCAAATATTTTACGAGCATTTTATTTTCATTTTTTACATGGTAATGTTATTTAGACTCCAACAAAATCCAAAACAAAGGATAAGCGGATTCCGGAGCATACCGAGTCCGTTGTTTCAAAAAAACAGGTACATCACAATTATATGATATTTATGCATAGAAAATGTTAAATTGGATATCTTATACTTCATCTAACAAATTATATGATATATAGCTGCCTGGTAAACAGATTAGCAACATTTCAATGCAAAAAAATGTTGGTGCTAAGAAGAGCAGGGGTAGAAAACAACCTATCTCCAAGTTTAGGTCGTGCCTCCAGACGTATCTACAAGTGACAGATATTATCACCAGAGGTGTTCGTCTTATACATATGGAGAAAGGTATATATGGCTTTGAACATGACCAAATTATTAGTAATGAAGACTTCGAGCAAGTTTTCAATCATGAAGAATTGGGCGGCACTGTTGTCAATACATACGTGAGGTATATATCCGATCTACTTTGGTATATTAATTGAACAACTTATTTACTTTATGTTTCAAATGAATAGTCTAATGTTAATGATGTTTTTATTTAAGGTTTCTGTATGACAGAGTTATGCGCCCACACGGATTGCAGCAAAGATTTGCATTCCTATGCCCGGCGTCTGTCAACTTAACCTTAATAATCAATAAACCAGATGAGGTCCTGGCGTATATACGCGGCGTCTTTATGGACAACCAAGAAACGGAAAAGTTGTTCTTTTTACCGTTTAATACTGGGTTAGATTTTCATTCTAAATTCATCTATTATAGTTTTTTTGTATTTTGACGTCGTGTAGAAAGTTTCCATCTAACACTTTTTTAATCTTACAGTGGACATTGGTTGTTGGTCGCAATTAATCCTAGCAGAGCAATGGTGTATTATCTGGATTCGTTAGGAAATGATTGGACAACATACCCGGATTTGAAGAAGTGTATTGACACGTAAGTGAGATTGTTCTAAATATGAATGTGTATATTTATTTGTTTGTTTATTTATTTATGTGAATTTTTCTAAATACTCACTTATATTTTATTAGCGCTATACAAGCTTTCCTAGCACTACGAGATAGCCATCTACCACAGCGGAGAGTCAACCCCATTATTACATGGAATACAGTGAAGGTATATTAATTATCACATGTGTTATTATATTAGTGATGCTACTTGATAAAACTTAGGATTTATCCATATTTTCTTTTCATTTGTAGTGTCCTCGGCAACGCAATCAAATAGATTGCAGCTATTTCATGTTGAGGTTTATGAGAGACACTCTTTTGTTGGATCGAATAGAGATTCCATCTGATGTATGTATTTCTAACTTATGAGTTATTTTAATATTAACACATATCTCTCATGTCTAATGAAATAGTTAAAACTAAATCAAACTATGTTATATTATTATGTAGTACTTTGAAGAATGCAAGTGTGCTCATTACTCAATTTCTCAATTGGATGAAATTAAAGAGGATTGGTGTCAATACATTATGGAGCTCGGAATTTTACAAGGTATAATATTGTACTCTTACTTTAATTGATGAGAATTTAAATATGTGTAACTTTGTTTATGTATTCTTTTAATTGAATTACAATCTTTGTGTTTTCAGGACTTATAATGTAGATTTGAAGCATACCTTTGGTTGGATGCAAAAGTACTAGTATAAGTGATATGTGCATTTGTAGAAAAAATGTAATGATTTGTAATTATAAATAGGTGTATATATAATTTTGGTTTGTAATTTTAAATATATATATTGGTTTGAATTGCCAATTGTTTTGGATATATAATTTTGGTGTAAATTGGTACATTTAAATAGGATAAATTGGATTGATTTGAATCTCCAAATTGTGGTATTTTTCTGAACAGGTCAAAAACAGGTTGAAAAAACAGGTCAAATTCTGGTTGAAAAAACCTGGTAAAAATTGAGGTTTTAAAAAATTTATATAAAATTTTTCGTATACCTTAGACAGCGCTTTTGGTGAAAGCGCTGTCTAAGGTATACCTTAGACAGCGCTTTGGGTGAAAGCGATGTCTAAGGTATACCAAAAAAAGTCAAAAAAGGTAGGGATTTGACAGCGCTTTTAGCGCTGTCTAAGGTATACGAAAAATTTTATATAAAGGTACCATAGACAGCGCTTTTCATTAAATATACCCACCTTTAGATAGCGCTTTTGGTATTAACCAAAGCGCTGTCTAAACCTATAGCAGCGCAGGTTTAGACAGCGCTTAAAAGCGCTGTCTAAGGGTAAAAAAAGCGTTGTCTAAGGTCTTATCTGTTGTAGTGTTAATCAACTTGATTTTTTTTTCAACCATAATTGTCATCTATAAATAGGACGTATTTACACACTTTTCAAGCCCCACAATTTACAAACCTAATATCCTTAAAGTTGTTGTTCTTTACATCGGAGAACAACAACACTAAAACCCTAAACTTTCAACATTCCTCCAAGACAAAAAAAAAGGAAAACCCAAAACCTTCAACATCCCTCCAAGGCCAAAAAAAAGGAAAATCCTAAACCTTCAATCCCTCCAAGTCAAAAAGGAATAGGAGATCTCACACCAAAAAAAAGGGAAAAAGGCACAAGAAGGCAAAAAAAAGGGAAAAAGGCAAAAGAAGGGAAAAAGCCACAAGAAGGGGAAAAAGACCCAGGGGAAAGGGAAAGAAAGGAAAAAGAAAAAGAAGGGAAAAAAGCACAAAGGCAAAGGAAAGAAGGAGTGTGAAGCAGCTTAAATTGGTCACGGCAGTCCAGGTTGCTACCTTCAAACTATTAGTATGAATTTCTTTTTGGATTGCGATTTGGTGTATCTTTTATTCTAAGGTTCCCATGTATGTATATATAATCTGATGTGGTATATTTAGTTTTTTTTTTACGATTAACTTAAGTTAGGTTTTGTAAGGTTATTATTATTATTGACGCAAAAAAGGGAAAAACAAAAAAAGAAACCTTTTGTAATCAACATCGTAAACTGTTTTTATATCATAATTTATAAATCGTTTAAAAATAATAAAACAACAAAAATAGGATAAAAATACAATATAATTGGAGGGTTTTAAATAAGGGTTAGGGTTAATTTCACAATTTCACATAATAATAGGATTTATACAAAAATATTATAATAATAATTAAGATTACAATTTTAACTAATTAAAATATTTTAATTAATTTTAATTAGGAATTAAGGGATTAACATATGTATATGGATAATTAGGATTTCATAGTTTAGAGATTGATAATATTAAAATACTTTATTTATTAAGTTAGGATTTAATATATTAAAACTTATGGATTAATAGGGTTAAGCTAGTACTTTTTTAAATTTTGGGTTTTATTAATCTTATAACAAATTTGAATTATTTACAATTTTGGGGTTTATTTATATAAATTTGGATAATGTTTAAGGATTAATTTAATAAACGGAAAATAAAGAGTAATTAGATAATTACCTAAATAATTATGGTAATCATGGACTTAAAATATAAAATATGACTGTGGATTAAAAATTAGGGATTTTTAATGGGTTGATACTTAGGGATAAATCATGGGATAACTATGAGATAATTAGAGATAGTTTATGATATAACTATTATGATTAATTTACGGGATAATTCTAAGGGAAAAATATTAGGAATATTTTCTATAACAAAATCGAGGGATAAACATAGGATAGAAATGGGATACACTTTTGAGATAAAACATTAGGGTTTTAAGGGATAAAAACTGAGAGTAAAATAATATTAGGGATTAATTTTTAATGGGTTATTAAAAATAATAAAAAAAAATATTAATTATTTAATATTAATTAATTAGGATAATTTAGTTTGTTTGATTATAATATTTAGGGATTAATAAATATAAAAAATTTAAGATAATTATATGGGTTTGTGATTAATATGGAATTATATTACATCTAGAATTAGGGACTAATTTTGGAATGAATAGGTATTAAAACTAGGGATTAATTACTAATTGGGTTAATATATAAAGAATAAAATATATAGGGATATTTATGGGATATTAATTAGGTTGAGAAGTATGGAATAATTATGGATAAGATTTGAAATATTAAGGGATAAAATATATGGGTTTATAAAGGGATAATTTGGGAATAATTCTATGGGATAATTATAAGGGATAAATATTAGGGATAATTCATGGGATAAATTTTTGGGATAAAAATCTTTTGGGGATAAGAGATTGTTTTATAAATTATTACAATTAATTATGTTCTAAATAAATTGAAGGGATATTTTTTAATAAAATCAAGGGATAAAATGAGATATTGGGGATTAAAATTGGGGATAATTAAGGGATACAATTTTGGGTTAAGGGGAGATAATTTAAGTTTTTGGGAATAAAAATATAATTTATATTTTTGGATATTGTAAATTTTATAATTAATTTATATTTTGGGATATCATAAAATTGTTTAATTAAGATAAGGATTATCTTATATATTAAAAAAAATTATTAATTAAATAATTAAAGGGTTTCTATAAATAATAGAGTTCATTACATTTTTTCTAAAACAATTGGGATTCACTTCATATGGAATTATTGGGATTTTTATTCTATAATTGAGATTATTTATATTTTGGGATATTAATTAAATAATGGGGTTTATTTCACATGTTTGAATAATTAAGATAATTTTCTATATTTTGGGGATAATGGGGTTACTTCAATTTTGAAATAAAATTTTATTTATATTTGGGATGTAATAGCATTATTAAATATTGGGATATTACAAATTTTGATTAATTAATTATGGTTAATTTTTAATATTTCGGATAGGATTAGGGATAGGGATAAAAGGGATTAATTGAAATCTAAATTAATTTTCTCTTTAATTAATAATTACAATTAGGGATTAAATGGGAACATTTAGGATTTAATAATTAAGGTTAAATCAAATAATTAGGATCAATTTAATCGGGATCTTATTTTTTATATTCAATTTAATAATCTGGATTATTTTTATTTTTGGGATATTAAATGTTTTAGGATTAAATAATTGGAATCTTAATAATTAGGATTTATTTTCATATTTTGATATTATAAATTATTAAACAATTGGGATTTCTGTTATGTTTCAAAATGATTGGGATTATTTGTATTTTTTATATTACAAGTTTTTAACTAAATAATTGGAATTTATTGTATCGGGTTTAATAATTGGGATAATTTCATATTTTTTTGAAATAATTGGGGTTAATTTTATGAGGGGATATTATAAGATTTAACTTATATTTTTTGGGATATTACAAGTAATTTAATTAAGTAATTATATGATTATTTTGGGATATTATAAGTTTTTGTAATTAAATAATTATGATTAATTTATATTTTGGGGACATTAAGATATTTATTTTTATAATTGAATAAATAGGGAATTAACTTATGTTTTAGGATATTATTTTTCACTTTTATAATTAATTAGATGTGGAATAAACCTATATTTTTTGGGATTATCATATTTTGGGATATGGGGTAATTACAAAGGATATTAGGGATTTAATAGGAAAATTATGGGATATAACTCTTCATCCGAGAATATAAATAATGGATAAAGAATTGGGATAGAACTCTTCATCCGAGAGTATAAATAAGGGATAAGGAAATGGGATAGAACTCTTCATTCGAGAGTATAAATAATGGATAAAGAATTGGGATAGAACTCTTCATCCGAGAGTATAAATAAGGGATAAGGAAATGGGATAGAACTCTTCATCCGAGAGTATAAATAAGGGATAAGGAAATGGGATAGAACTCTTTATCCGAGAGTATAAATAAGGAATAGGGATATGGGATAGAACTCTTTATCCAAGAGTATAAACAAAGGATTTGGATTAGGATTAGGACTAGGAATGGGAATAGGAATAGGAATAGGAATAGGAATAGGGGATAGGGGAGGTGAACTACGGATACTCCGATCCTTCAAAATTGAAGGTACGTAGGCATAGGGTTGCAAACCCTAGCGAGTACAATAATAATAAAAAATTTAGGGTCCCCCTCTTACCTCTAAGTCTTCTTTGTATAATAATAAGGTTTTTTTGTAAATAAGTATAAAAAGTCAAGCATTCAAGTAACAAGCAAACATACCCTAGAACTTAAGGAGGATCCCATTGAGTACAATGGAAGTGAGGGGTGCCTAACACCTTCCTCTCTCTTAACCGACTCCCGAACCTTAGTGTCTCTCCCTTAGGATTTAGGTTTTATCATTATTTTCCTGTCCTTAGGACAAATAAAGGATGATGGCAACTCGATATTTTTGCCGGCCCCGACAAAAACCTTTTTCATGCATGCTTTCATTATGGGACTCGGGCTTAGGCAAGCCCCTTCATACATGTTTTCCTTGTGAGACTCAGGCTTAGGCAAATCCCTCATTCTCATGTATGTCTACTTTGTGAGACTCAGGCTTAGAGAGACCCTTTTTTTCTTTTTATGTTCACCTTGTGAAACTCGGGCTTAGGTAAACCTTTTTTCATGCATGTCTGTCTTGTGAGACTTGGGCTTAGAAAGACCATTTCATGCATGCTTGCCTTGTGAGACTCAGGCTTAGGCAAGCCCCTTCATGCATGTTTGCCTTGTGAGACTCAGGCTTAGGGAAACCCCTCATCCTCTTGAATGGTTTCCTTGTGAGACTCAGGCTTACTCAAACACCTTTTTCTTGTATGTCTTGATCTCTGGATCTAGGCAAAACCTACAACTCTGCGTTGGCTAATAACCATTTACTGGTTAAATGCCACTCTATGGGTTCAAATAATACAATCTTGGTCCAAACAATAACTTAACCATTTCATAAATCTTTTCCAATTCATTCACAAACTCTTTTCAATTCAATTCAATCATAAACCTTCTAAAAATAACTTTTTTTCATAAAAGAACTGTTATAATCTGTTCCTTAGCATTAAGACTAAAAGCTTAGAGAATCCGAATGAGGATCAGAATCAACTAACATCAAAACACTTCTAGGATGCGATTATAATTGTTCCCTAAAATCCACCAACAAATACTTATTTTCTACACGAACTATGGAGATCTGATTTTCTCATTGTACTATGAGAATACATAGGCACAAGATTTCGAAATCTTGGCTAGCACATTAATTTAAAACTTATTTTCCTTCTTAATTAAAACCAATTACAAGCAACCTTTAAATAATAACATCCATCCGCATAAAGAATAATCAAAACGGTTCCCGTTGAGTACAACATATGTGGGGGGTGCTAATACATTCCCCTTGCATAACCGACTTCCTTAGTAGTTTCTCTTCCTTAAGGGTTTTATTGATATTTTCCCTTTCGCTTAGAATAAATAAAATTCAGTGGTGACTCTGTTGTGTTTTTTAGTGTGGGTAATTTTCGCACCACGAAAAAATGCTCAAGCACACAAGCAAGACACTTCCAATGCTCAAACCCACAAGTAAGAGACTTCTATGCTCAAGCACACAAGCAAGACACTTCCAATGCTCAAATCATCAAGTAAGAGACTTATATGCTCAAACACACAGGAAAGAGACTTCAAATATTCAAGCACTAAAGCAAGAGACTTTTGACTTTATAACAAACTGTTAATTGATTTGGGTAACACCTACACTTGATATGCAATCACATTTGTGGACAAAATATAAATTAGAAAGACTCTAACACTTAAGAACTTCTAAAATATACAAGTGTTAAGATGTTCTAAGTCTATCAAATTCAACAGAGTAACTTCTCTTTGAAATGTCAATGTTCAGAGTCTGTAGCAGTGTTATATTGTAGTGGAGTAGTCTTCTTTTTCTGGTCTGCAACTCCTTATATAAAGAGGAGGAAAAGAGACATTGAAGACTTTCACCAAAAGGTTAGGCTAACTTTGTACTTGATTAGACACATAAAAAAAAGCACCTTTCTGCAAGAGGAATTATCCGTCGAGGCTCAGACAACAAGGAAAAGATTTTTCCTTAAATCTTCACATGATCAAAAAGTCTCTAAGCCTATCAGAGTTGGCTCGATTGAAGTGAACATGCTTCAGAGGTTGACTTTCTTTAGATTTCACTCTTCAGAGGCTGATCACTTCAGAGTCTGCTTCTTGTAATCTAAAGCTTCAGAGTCTGGGTCACCAGAGGCTGACTTTCTTCAGAGTTGACTTCTTTAGAGTCTGGATCTTCCATCAGACCTAGAGTCTTCAAAAGTGATCTTTAGAACCAAAGTGTTGCGGTGAGAATCAGATAACAAGCTATTAATTAACTTGCATCACATTTCTTTGAATTCACAACCGACTTTGATTTATCCAAAGGAAAGGTTCAAGATCGAGAAAACCTAAAGGGGGGAGATCTAAGGTTCGGGGGTTGGTTACGCCTAGGGAAGGTATTAGCATCCTAAACGTCTGTAGTATTCTACGGGAACCTCTTGTTTTAATCTTGTTATATCTTACTCGTTTGCTAAGGGTGCTATGCTAAAGGTTGAAACCCTAGGGGTTTATATCTAAGTATACTCGACAAAGTATCGCATTTTACGCCTACGTATCCTTACGGGAGTGGAATCAGAGTATCCGTAGTTCACTGATCTAAGGGTGAAGGATAGGAACCATTGACTATGGCCAAAGTTCCAAAGGGAAATGAGTATGACTCATTCTAGAGTTCACGATGACTCTCTAAATCTAAGTTATAAAGGGGAAAGTGAGTTCTCATGATGATGAGAATCACATAGAGTTTAAGAACTCTAACCTACTTCTAAGTTATGATTTCATTGGCTCTCATGAGGCCAAGAAATAAGGGTAAACCTAGAAGGATAAGGTAAGGTGGTTGTTTAGTGACTCATGAGTCAATTTTTAAGAGGATCTCCCTTTGGAATGGGGGGAAAAGATAACAGTTATAAAATCCTAAAAGATAACAAGTTAATAATTCAAACATGATGATGTAAAAGACATGAATAAGATAATAAGATGAAGCAAGATTAAGATGTCAATGCAAAGTTAGAATCAAACATGTTGGACAGAGATCAAACATGATAAATGGAGATAATCATGGCAAGATGAATAAGGAAGTGCAACAAAACCCTAATAAGTACCTCCAAACTTATCATGAATAAAGGTCTCAAGATTGAATATTTTTTAATAATTTCTTTTTGTATTTGAAAAGTAAATTTAATTAGAAGCAATTAGCAAAAGAAGGGAAGAAAAAGGATAAAAATCAAACAAGTTATGACATTTCAAAAATGAAGCATAAACTTAAATAAAAATCCAACCAACAAGTAATAAAAATTAAGGGAACAGTACACCTAGGGATTGAACCCAGGTCCTCTTACTTGCAGCTTAAAACTCACACCACCAGGCCAGTGCGCGCATTTTGACAAATAATGAAAACACACGTATATATTTAAAGTGTAGCAACAATTCAGAAAATAAAATAAAAGGACTGGGGCGAGGGGGATTCGAACCCCAGTCCTAAGAGTTAAAGGCGCGGCTCACTTACCACTGGGGTGGCTATACATCCAGAGTATAAGCCACCCCTAAAAATACTTATGCTCTCAAAAGTTCAGAAAAGCTTCTTTTAAAACCACATAAAAAAAAGAAGTGACGCAAATTGATAAATCAACATCAATTGGTCATCGGTGGATAAATTACTAACAAACAAAACACGACCTCACCACTCTCTCTCTGCCACGCAAGCTTCTCTCATGCATTAAACAAAATCAACAACATGAAAAGAAAAGGAAAAAACTTCCACGAACCCAGCTCCTCTTATTTCAAACATATCTCCCTAAAATTAAAATTGGTGAGCCAAACCTGACATTTCAATGGCATATTTGACGGTAGAACAGAAATAAACAACATGAATAGAATGCTAGATCTTGAAAAGAAACAACACACATGACAGCTATCGTGTTCTTAATAAGGTAAAATGGGAATGTTCAACAAGTCAAAACATACATTTCTACCAAATTTATCCTACAGGGCTCATACAAAGCTCAAACCATGAAACTCCCTAATGCAGTACTCACAAGAAGCCTCAAACCCTAAGAAAATTCACCCTAAAGCTCTTATCCAGAACAAGGACAACAATGGAACCGTCAAATGCGCGAGCGGAAACGAAACCTCACAATATTCTGTCAAACCAAAGCAACTTAAACCAACACTTCAGTCCTAAGTATAAGCCTAAATCTTAACTATGGCGGGGAAACTCTCTAAAGTTGTACATGGCATAGAGCTAGGAGCGAGAGGAGTGATGATAACCGCTCATTGTGCCAAGAGAAACCCAAGCAGTCTTACATGTTTTATCCTAGCATACTGTAAGTTCTTGAGCATATTTATAACTTGCGAGCCTTGGCACATGAATACAGTAGGTTCCAAGTTATCATCCATAAACAAAGTTAGCAAAATACACCAGGCATCCATGTTTGAGTAGTAACAACAACATGACAACTGTAAGATCATGATACACAGTAGCAGAATAACAACACGCTCAAAATGCTTCAAAGCATGGTTAGTGAGGTTAAAAAAACTAGATTTGTCACAATGATAGACCTCACTCCAAAACCTTATATTATTTACTCTATCTTAGCACAAGCATGAACAACATGAGTATTTCTAAATGTCCAACTATAACACGGGATATGGACATTACATCATCAATACAAAAAAAAACACCTTATTTCCTATCATCATTATCCAATGTTATCTCATGAGATTTGGCTTAACTACACGACATAGTAATGATGATGAGATTGCAGACAAAAGGTTTATGGATTGAAAGACAGTGAGAACAATTACTGATTGTGCTATCAAACAAACATGAGGAGAATTATTTAGAATAAAACTCAAACCCTCAAGTCATAGTATATAAAGCTGTTAACAAAAGAATGCTTCAACAATAACTAACAGTGCATCAAAATCATAATTCAAAAACATTCCAAAGAGATTCATGATGACAGCATGGATAATATGATCATAGTTAATGAGAGAAGATGATGGTTACCTAGTGGAATAAGTCCACTGCACCTTCTTCTCAAACTTGGAAACTGCTGCAAAGGACTCTTCTCCTTCTTCTTGCTTGCTGAGCCAATACTCCAAAAAGATCACTCAACGTTTATGTTGTGGAATCGTGTGAATTGTTGGTGTTGTGTGGGTCGTTGGTGATTGTTTTAAGGTTGCTCAAAGAGAGGACTTTGGAGCAGTGATTTGCAAAGAGATGTAATGGAAGAGTGTTGAGGTTTCTTTGTGTGTTTTTGCTTTCTTTGTTGGTGATACACAAGGAGAGATGATGAGGGAGTTTTCTGATGGTGTTAATTGTTTTTCCCCCCATTTCTGAGGCTGCTCCGGTTCTATTTATGCTTCAACATGAGGTAAGCTTTCAACAAAACTACCGTTATGGCTTGTGAGATTTGAAAAAAATAGAGCCGTTCTGATTTGCAAGGACATGTTGGTAGAGGTCTTTGTCATGAGGTGCAATGTTCAGCATGAAAAGAGGAGCAGGGTTTGACTTGGTATCATCTTGGTGAAAGAATGTCATAGGATGCTTAAAGTGTCTCATACTAATAAACTTGTTTTGGTGTAAGGTTGTAGAAGCGTGGGCAGGCTTGTGGCATGTTGTTTTGGCTGAAAAGGTTGCTTTTTATTTAAACTGTACGAGCTGCAGAAGCTTGGGAATTAAAGGTTGTGTCTTGGCATGCTTTGTGTAATGGACCTTGGGGATTAGCTTTCACAGGCCTTCATTGCTTCGGCATTAGTTTGTAATAATTGATAATGGACTTCGTAACACAATTTGTTACTACTTAATGTAATAATCTCAAAGACTCTTTGATATTGCAAATCCCTTAAACTTGATGTCCTTGACTTTAATCCAAAAGGAAATTGA
Source organism: Lathyrus tuberosus (assembly GCA_022829125.1). Classification (NCBI taxonomy): domain Eukaryota; kingdom Viridiplantae; phylum Streptophyta; class Magnoliopsida; order Fabales; family Fabaceae; genus Lathyrus; species Lathyrus tuberosus. The sequence goes on along the minus strand of JALAZF010000101.1, from coordinate 7,246,847 downwards.
CCATTACGCATCTTACACCTCATATTCACCATATCTTGTAATGTTTTTTGAAAAGAACTGATCTTGCAATTTTGGTATTGACTTGGAATTGTAACTTAACTTCACACTTATTGAACTCAGAAAGGACTTAAAAAGAACATGAAAGGAACTTTTTGAAATTTTGTATTCTTGAAATAATTTGGTGGCACGTACTTGAATATGAAGTTTGATGAAATGAAAATTAACATCCAATTGGGGCCTAGAATTTGGAATGATGAAATGACTTGAATATGAATGAGAATAAATTTGAAAAGTGGTTGCAATTTGGAAAGAAATTGAAAGAAGATTTGAATTTGAATGAAGTTGAAAGAAGAATAAAATTTTAATAAAAAACTGGATAGAATTTGACTTTGGACAAAACCTTGAAGATGAAACCTTGATATTGAATTGATAATTCGATTAAATGGGATTTGGCAGTTGATTAGGATTAAAGATAAGGTTTAGGAGAATTAGTAATGAGAAATGGAGAGCTTGGATAAAATGAAGGACTATTGAAATATGTTTGGAATTAAAGCTGACAGTTGAGGGTAGATAAAGTGGGTAGAAATTTGGTTATGGAGAGGATCATGGTTAGGGTTATTGGATATCTCTTTGAAATGAGAGGCTTGCTTGATTCAATGCTCCATCCAAAATCTTGATTAAACATCTCTTGAATCCTCTTGAAATAAAACCTGATAAAAATGAAACAAACACAAACAAGACCTGATAAAGGGTTAGCTATGCAATATGATTGACCTAATATGACCTGCAAAAGATCAATGGATCTAAGGGTAAAATTTGGGGTACAACACAAAGTGTGATCTTCATATTCATAATCGCCAAGCTTCTCTTTATTTGTTCCAAGACTTATAATCATGCTTACTTGAACAGATGCTAGAAAGTCCCAATTGTTCATTAAATATTTTTTTATCATCAAAACCCAATGGTGCAATTTATTTTTGGATTCATTGCAGGACCCATTAAGCCACACCATCTTGAAGCAACTTGATGCGCTTCGAGCACACCGACGTGCCCGTCGAATAAAAACTGCAAGTATATAGTTGCTCGCGTAGTTTTAAAAAGGTTGTTGAACCCATAGGGAAGTGATGATCAAACTAATGCAATATGTTGTTGCAGTGCAAAGCTAAGGCTATAGATTAACGGATTTGAGATGGGAAGAAAGAAGTACTAATTTCTAAAGGGGTTTTAAAATAACAATAAAAACGAGTCCGGAATATGGATTCCGCGTGCCTAAGGGACTTGTAGAAATCGGATGCTAATTACAACTGAACATGGTTTCGTAGACAGTACTAACTTAAAGACTCCGTCTCACACTCTCACGCTATCGACAAGACCCACACCTTTCAACCACGGGATTTTGCTCTCACTTTCTCGTTTCAATTAAAAAGAATATTTTGAAAGTTAATGAAGTTCTAAACGATGCCTAAAGTGCTCTCGCTATTTTTAGGATCGATGCCTAGTTTCCACTATCAGTTCATTCCTCACACTCTCGCGCTATCGGTCCGAGCATAGTTTATTCCCCACTCTCGTGTCGAAATAGTAAAACATGAATATTTGGAAACATAGACCAAAACTAACATACAATCAATAATTACGCGCCTAAATTTTCTATGGAGTCCCGTCGGTAACGACGGTCCTCATACGCCGAACTCAATTAATTTAGCAAGACATATTATTTTTCGTACCAAACATGTTAACGGGAATCAAAATCAAAACTAACATTGCAGACAAAATTAAAGTAAATATGAATGCAATAGTAAAAACAAGAAATAAACCTGTAGATCAAAATTGCGAGACTTTGAATTAAAATATGTCGGCAGGCTTGTTCGTAATCAAACAATACAGCAGTAAAAGAAAAATACAATGAAAAGTGCGACAATCCCTCAATGTGAGTTATTGTCGCTTTACAACTGATTTTATGCCTAAAAATGCTAAACGGAATTCTACAGCGCTTCCGCACGATTTCAGGGTAACTGGAAAGTGTCCAAGAGGTCCTTTATATAGAGGAATGGAGACCTACAACTGTTCTGGATGTGGCCTCTGAGTGGAGGGAAAGAAGGAAAAATAGTAACTGCTCAAAATGGTTGCAAAATTTGAAATATGCAACTGCACTGACATGGCGAACGCCATTCGGTCATGGAGAACACCATTGCCTCTATTCATTGATTGACGTGGCATGCTGATAGATGGCGAATGCCATCTAGCCATGGCGAACGCTATATCAGTAAAAGGGGCAGAAAGTCTTCTTTTTGCGGCATTTTCCTATTCTTCCACTCTTTTCCCGGTTCGCTCCCGATTCCGTAACAAATGAACCTATCAACTGCAAAACACAACAAAACAAAGTAAAATGCAAATAAGACTCGATAAAAAAGAGATAAATAGTACGCGCAATGAGCCTAAAACTATGATACGATTTCTCGTTATCAAACTCCCCCACACTAAGACTTTTGCTTGTCCTCAAGCAAACTCCCAACACATGTGAAAATAGTAAATGCAATATCCGAAACAAAAGCAGGGCATGACTCTAAGACGGTACACAACTATAGGCTAATACTAAAAGGATAGGTACTAAACTTTGATAACAAGGGTACCGTAATGTCACATATTTGCATTTGCAGACAAAATCTCCCCCTTATGTGATACCAATCCAAATCATACAATTATAGCTCGACCTACATTCCTCATTTTTTCCCTCTTTTTCATTCTCGCGAGATCACATTAAGCTCGTTATCCCCGCACTCGCATGGTAAGTGAACCTGTTAGTGTTTATGATCTCGGTATTCAACTTTTTGCTCTTTTTTCTTTTCTTTTTCTTTTCTTTTTCTTTTCGAATTTTAGAAATCCGATCCGTTGGGCAAAATGGCTGGGTGAGGGCCACCTAACTTAGAGGGAACCAAATCTTTTTATTCGCTTTTCTATAAAACAACTCAATTTAATTTTTTTTGAGATCACCACATATTTGCATCGGTTCATTACTTAGCGTGTGCCTTAGGATGGTGCTAACCGCTAACATAAACTGCTCAAGAGACTACAACATAAACTCGGAAATCAAGGTCTCAGCATATTGGTTATTTAAATCGATGCCGCATACTTAGGGTGTCTAGGGTGCTAGGACGGTACCAATGATATCAAGACTTTCCCAAGTCTAATTAACATAACCTATAAGTGATAAGTGTCATGCTATTGAATCAGAAAGAAATTTTTTTTGTTAGGGTCAGTTTTTATCAATCTTGGGGAATTATCTAACAAAAGAAAAATATAACACACAATAGGACTCAATCGGCATATAAAAGACTCGACACAACCAAAACAGAAATAAACTAACTAGAAAAACATAAAAGCAACATAAAAATAACGGAAAAGTAAAAGCAAAGCAATAAAGCTCCTCCCCTACACTTGAACCAAACATTGTCCTCAATGTTTCAGTACAAGGTGAAAGAAGGAGTGGAAAAACCTGGTGGAATCAATGGTGATGGCCTCGGCCGCGAGGGCGTCCAAATCCTCTGCCAAGGGCAGGGTTAGGAACGTGTTTCACAAACTCTCTCAAAGATGTCACCTCCATCCTCATACTCTTCATCTGCTTAGTAAGATCTCCCGTGTCATGCTCTATCCGGTCGGTAAAGTCAATATGCTGCTGGTTGGCACGGTCTAAGGCAACTCGGAGGTCCTCTTGCTGCCGCTGCATACTCTAAAGCAGTAGATCATGTTCCGCCTCTCTGTCATTCTGATACCATAGCTCGGACAAAATATCATCTAGAGTGCACCGGATGGCGACATAATCATACTCCTCACGGGGCTGGTATATCCCTGAAAATTGATTAGAAAAAGTGGGTGAAGTGTGTGCACGTGTACTAGGTCATGGGATATCAGCAGCATTGGCACGAGTGCCAATCTGTGGAGTGTCGCTCCCAGGATTTTCATCCAGGTACAAACGAGAGAGTGGCGCGGAAAAACAGAGTCGCCAGCCGTGTAAATTTATCCCAAGAGAGGGAAAGGGAACACCGCATAAACCTGAGGAAGAGGGAAAGGAATGGCCATCGCAACCATAACCTGGGTTCGGGAGTCGGTTACGCGAGGGGAAGGTGCTAGCACCCCACGCGTCCATCGTACTCGATGGGATCCACGCTTGTTGTCTAATCTAAGGGTGAGTTATCCTAAAATCTATGGCTGTACTAACACGAGGAAGGGGAAAACAAAGACAGACTCGGTAGGACGTCGACGTCCTAGGCCTACGTACCCCCTTTGTGCAATGGGGAATTCAGAGTCAACGTAGTTCGGACCAAGTTCTTTTTGTGTTTTTTACGAGCGACGTTAAGTTCGCGTCCGGCAGTTAGGGTCAATGCCTGTTTGCGACTTAGACGGAAGGTAACATGCCCTTTCTGAAAATATCCTTTAGTTTGACAATCCCGAAGGACAAAAAGGTTTGAAGTCTGTTTGTATTTTTTAGGACAGAAATGGCTTAAGTTAGTTCATAAGCCGCATTGCACCAAAGTCTAGGGCACAGGGGCGAATACTTAACGCATCGTCCCAAGACAGGATGCTCGCTAAGCACTCTAGAAAGATGAGAGGAAGCCCCTCATTTCTCATTCCCCACGCTTAAGGCTCGTGCGCAATACAATTTATCCTTATTAAGTATTTTCAAGAAGTTTGAGATGAGAAGAGAAGACACAAGGGTAACTCTAAAGGGAACTAAGAGTCCTAAAGTTATCATGCATGGGTGACCTATGGTTAGTGAGGTTTGACGACAACCTAAACCTAAAGAAAAGACAAGATGACAGAAAGAAAGAGTAAGGGTGAATGTGGATGACTATCCACACCCTCAAAGGACTTACCTCAACCCCTGCGTAAAAAGTTAGTACGAAATAGACATAAGTGATATCAAAGCAAATGAAAACCAAACAATGGCATACAATAGTGATAACAATCCAAACATGACTTAAGAAGTCAAATAAACAAACCCCAAGACAATGGCACAAGTGCCTTTTCAAACAGATAATCAGACATGATCAAGGATACGCATACAAGAAAATCTCACACAAAGAGCCATTAAACAAAATAGTAAAGAAACTTCTAAAATCACCAAATTAAAATATAAAGTTGCTCAAATAGAGACAAACCAAAATACCAAAAACTCCTGCAAAAAATCAAGATGTTAGCCATTTAAACAATTGGGCAAAGCTCAGGTGAGAAGTAGGGTTAAATATGCAAAAAGGAGGACCAAAATGCAATATGAAATAGTTTTAAAAATGAAAGAAAAATATTTTAATGTACCTCAGAATGTTATCTAACAAATGCAATAAGAACGGATTGAAAATATTTTATAGATGCAGAGAAATAAAATAAATAAATTCAGGTACGCATGATATGAGTAATGCAAAAAGAAAATAATTAAATAAATAATTTAGATGATAAAAAATAAAATAAAAATAAAAAATAAAATTTGGAAAATTTTGTAAAATGATAAATATGATGCATGAATTTTCTGGGATTTTTTTTTTATGCAGAAATATATTTTTAATAATTAAAAATGAAAACAAATAATTAAAATAAAAATAAAATGAAATAAGAAAGCAAGGGGGTGTGTTTAGTAAAAAAAAAATGCATTGGAAACTTGGAATGGGCTCAGGTGGGGGGCGCAGATAGTAAGGCCCACGTATTAAACCCATCAGCGAAGAAAAAAAATGAAATAAAAAAGGGGACCATGCAACCCAGTCAACTCAGTTGACCCATAACTGCCCTTGGATTGATCACATGCTTCTCCTCAAGTCAACACCAAGTCCAAGTACACAAAACCAATGGCCATGATCGCACGGTACACCACACTAACCACGTACACACGCACACCAAAGCGAGCTGACCACCATACCCAAGCCATGTGCACGGCACATGTGATTTTTAATTTGCTGGCGCGTTAATAGCCAATAGATTCATCCAACACACACGACTGAGTCAACAAATGAAAAAGTAATAAAAATGAAAAATTGTGACTGGGTACACACGGTAGTTAGCATGGGTTGATGTACACACAGCCATAAAATAAAATTCAGAAAAAAAAATAAAAACGAAACACATGGCAGGCTGATGGCCGTGCGATCAAAAAATGAATGGCCAGGATTATGTCTTCCTCGTGAAGACCCTTGGCCTGCCGGAATTTCCCCAGGTCGCCGGAGCCCTTGCTCTGGCCGCCACCCACGGTGCCTGCAATTCAAAAAATTCCCAGAAAACACAAAGGCCTATACCATTTTGACCAGATTTTCGCAAGGGTTAATAGTATCCAATCCAAATTTGCAAACAACAAGTGCATAATAAAAAACGAACGAAACAAGGTTAGGGCTCAAAAATTCAAACTCACGATACAAGCAATACACACGTCCAATCTCAACAAAAACTATATCAGGATGATCAGCAGACATCACACATCAATATGCATACTTAAAAGGGGAGTTTCGTGATCATGAAAAAAGTGACTAACCTGAAGTTATGCACTCCTAATCCTTGCTTTTAGCTGCGAATGATGGTTGGTTTTTACTTTGTGGATCCCCAGAAAGAATATTGTGGAAGAACCTTTGGAAAAACCTTGTAGATTGAGAGATATCGATGTGAGATGCTTTAGGGCTCAAGTTCTCCACTCCTCCAAATGTCACGTGTTGAAACCCTAACCAGTGCATGAATGGGTTTAAATAGACTAGGGTTTTTCACTGATAATGATTTGGGCTTGGGCAATTCCTTGTTTAGTGAGTTTGGGTGATTTTTAGTTAATTGCATAATGTGAGTTACACCTTTCTCCATGCGTGTACACTTAAGAATTCCATGATGGATCCCTCACATTTCATTTGCTAATCACACCTGTATGGGATTTGGGCTTTGAGATGTATTGGTTAATAAGTTTTCAACATTTTGGCAATTTTAAATAATGGAGAAAAAGTGAAGAATAAACCATGGAATTTCTTAATTCTTGGGCCCAAAATAATCCTCAAGGAATGTTCTTTGATATTAGAATGTGGCATGAAGCAATGGAATTGATTATAGGTCATTATGCCCAAAGTTGTGAAAATGGAACCATGAGAAACCCTAAAAACCACTTTTCCTTCTTTTGATCATAACTGGAGTTTCACAAATGATATGGAGACCCACTAGTACTTGTTGGAAAGAGGAGAAAAAGATCTTCAACTTTCATGTTGGATAAAAATTCATTTGAAGCTTTCTTGATGCTGAAAAGTGAAGTTGAATGCAGTGCAGGAACTTGCCCAAAAAGGAAACTTTCAAGTTATAGGTCATTTCCAAATTTAGCAACTTTTGCACCAACTCCTGATTCTTGATAAATGGCATGAAACTTGACTTTTGAGGACCATATGAGGATGTGAGGCCTTGAAAACCTTGGAGAGAACCTCAAAATTCCACAGTTGACTTCTCCTCTCACTGTTGACTCTTACCCAATTCACCTGATTCTCAATCTTCTGATCAATTAATTCTCTCCTGAACCAAACTGATGGACAACCTCCCACCCCTAGATACTTAGAGACCCAAGGAATACCATGGAATCAAGTCTTGCCCAAAAAATCAGAAATAAACTGACTTTATGGCAAACCCTAGCTTTGGTACCCTCAGTCTAGGAGGAAATAGCACAGTCTCCAAATCCAAATTTCTCTTAATATGATGTGTATCCTCTCCAACAAAGATAAGATATGCCATTTGGTGATGATGAAAACCCAAGGAGCTTGCCCATTGGAGCAATAAACCCAAGAATTTCAAAACCCTAATTTATGCACTAGTTAGGAGAGAGTGATCCACTTGAACTCTCTTACTTGACCCTTTGAAGAACATCTTCTCCTCTTGAACATGCCTCAGGCACCTTGACCCCATGCTAAGAACCAATGATATGCACACATGATAATGCAAAAATGAAATGAAACATAAGCCAGTTAGTACTAAAGTAAGGAGGGCAAATTTTGGGGTGCAACAGCTTCCCCTATTCAATCAACTTGGTCCTGAGGGTATGATAGCGACGGCTTTCAGACAATCAGAATGCACGAAGATTGAATACCAAAGGACCCAGAAATTTGCTAATGGTGAGGATAACGAAATGGAGCGTGCTGAAGAATAGCAAATACGACCTCAACCGCACCCGCAAAGGAAGACCTGCAGAAAGTGGACTTCGCTGGGGATAAGAAGGTAGACCATCAACTCTGAAGTTGGGGAAAAATGGCATTTGCTCCGAGATTGAGAAAATTTGAAGTAAACAATAACACTGAGGTTGAGGAAAGGTACACGACAACTTTGAAGTTGGGGAAGGAAGGATATTTCATCAACTCTGAGGTCGAGGAAAGGTATACGACAGCTTTGAAGTTGGGGAAGGAAGGATATTTCATCAACTCTGAGGTCGAGGAAAGGTATACGACAACTTTAAAGTTGGGGAAGAAAGGACATTTCATCAACTCTGAGGTCGAGGAAAGGTATACGACAACTTTGAAGTTGGGGAAGAAAGGACATTTCATCAACTCTGAGGTCGAGGAAGGGTATACGACAACTTTGAAGTTGGGGAAGAAAGGACATTTCATCAACTCTGAGGTCGAGGAAAGGTATACGACAACTTTGAAGTTGGGGAAGAAAGGACATTTCATCAACTCTGAGGTCGAGGAAAGGTATACGACAACTTTGAAGTTGGGGAAGAAAGGACATTTCATCAACTCTAAGGTCGAGGAAAGGTATATGACAACTTTGAAGTTGGGGAAGAAAGGACATTTCATCAACTCTGAGGTCGAGGAAAGGTATACGACAACTTTGAAGTTGGGGAAGAAAGGACATTTCATCAACTCTGAGGTCGAGGAAAGGTATACGACAACTTTGAAGTTGGGGAAGAAAGGATATTTCATCAACTCTGAGGTCGAGAAAAGGGGCGTCAACTCTGAGGTTGGAAGAAAGGACATTTCATCAACTCTGAGGTCGAGGAAAGGTATACGACAACTTTGAAGTTGGGGAAGAAAGGATATTTCATCAACTCTGAGGTCGAGAAAAGGGGCGTCAACTCTGAGATTGGAACTCCCTGTTTTGATTGAGGGTTGATCTGGGCTTTCGAACAAGGTACCAAATCTGGCTTATGCTTCGATGCATGTTTGAATTTTTTCTATGGCTTAATGCTCCATACGAAATGGAAATGTTACGCATTTTGAGGATGCAATGCAATGATGATTACTATATGCAAGAATGAGAGGACACTCCACCATGGAATACGCAGAATAGAACAAGCAGACTTCGCTGAGGAAGGGATCGCCAATATCTGATCTCCTGTAGGGAGATAACCAACTGTACCACCAATAACCACTGGTGATGCCAACCCTGTCGAGGAACTGCAAGCTGAATTGCAAACTCTGTTGGGGAGATGCCAATGAAGATTAGACTTTGAACTGCTGAGAATGCCAATAACCATTGGACTTTGCCTTGCGGGAAAATACCAAACCTGACTTTTGGGGAAGAGAATTCTCTGACTTCTCACCATCTTCAAACTGCCTGAAAGTATTCCGTCGTCCTACCCTGCTGGGAATGAGGAATCCACCTGTATTGCTGGGGATAGGGAATCTTCATAAAGAACACTTTTCGATTTAAGGACGACCCTCTGCTTAGGGAAGAATATCAATTCCAGCACCTTGCTGGGACAAAGATACCTTCTGGTTCCTTGCTGGGGGAGAGACTTAGCGCTTTAGGTTTCTGCTGATCAACTGCATACTGATTGTCAGGAGTGAGCCACGGTTCTCTTGATTCTTGACTTGCCCCAGCCCACGGGGTTTGATGGAAGAAATCATCTCAAGAGGATTTTATAGAAGACCGGGCGTTCACACTGCCCCAGGGTCTTCAAACTCTTGAAGAGATTTATTGGATCTCGACGTAATTGCCCCAGACTGTATGACTTATAAAGGAATTTGCCTCGAGAGGATTCGTAGCAACTTGAAATACTCTGTCTCAGTGTTTTGAACCTTGAAGAGGTGCTCCTGATTAACAGTCTTCTAGAGAGGACAACTTCTCATGCTCTAGAGATGGCCTGCCTCAATATGAGCTTTGAATTGACTTTGCCCCTGATCTTAGAATGAATGCCCCTGAATAACTGAATTTCAGAGAGATTTCTTGACGTGACTTCCCCAGATTGGATACATCTTTAACATGACTTACTGGGGAGAGCCCACTCTACACTGAGTCTCTTGGCAGCATGCCCCTTGATATGACTGTCCTTCAGAATTTTCAAGCATCCTACCTTGGCAGGATCAAGCTTCTTGACTGACGTTCACTGTGTAAGCTTCCTTGATGCTTAGGCACATGTAGGCAAGCAGAATAAGTTTATTATGAGAATGACAATTCTAATGCAACACTCATGTTAACCTTGAAGCTTTTACTGAAAATGTGTCGCCAAGCCTTGTGAACGAATCACTTGTTGGGATGCGACCTTGATTTTTGAATGGCAAAACAATGCGCACATGCAATACCAACCAATCTTATTAGCACAACTCATAGGAGTCAGGAACGCTATCCTGCTGAAGTACGCTTTCAGAATAAACCCTGTTTCAATTAGGACTTTTAAGGGTTGTAACGTGGCCTGGTTCACGGTTTCAGAAAAAAGGATTTATGGCTCAAAATTTATCGGTGCCCACCCACTCTTCGTGATGTTCTCTAGTCCTATGTTCAGTTAATCTGACCTAAACGCTCATCTCCCAACAGGTTTATGATCTTAAAGGAACCCATGCAACTAATGGTTTGACACCTAAGGAAGTTTTGGAGTGACAGTCATCCCTTTTTATCTTTTGTGCCTGTAATCACACGAATTTGTTCTTATCGAGGATTTTCTGTTGTAACGCTTTTCGCTTCTTCTTTCTTTTGCTTTTTATTTGATCCCTAATTTTTGCCTGGACTGACTCTTTTGATTTTTTTTTTTATTTTGAAGTCCAGCGGGATTCCCTAACTTTTGCCTAAGTTGCTTGTTTTCAAGTGTCGACTTAGCGGGCTTTCTTTCTTTTATTTTTTGAACAAGGCGTGTGACACTGGTTGTCTTACTTGCTTGACAGGGTTGCGACTGCCTCACTCCATGATTGTCGATGGATAACCATTGTGGTCTCACATCTCTTGACCTCTTGACGGTGGGATAGAAGGTAATGGATCCTCAGATGCGCACTCTCCTTGAAATTTGAACGCTCGGTCAAACTAACTGACGTCTACCCGGCCCCTGGGTTAAGTACGAGGGTTTTTTCAAACGGAAGAAACTCCTACTTCAAGGCTCAAAAGGGTTAACGAGGGTCTATCTCCCTTATATCTCCAATGTTTAGGGGTTTGAAACAATGCCTGTACATCCTTAACAGGGTTCTATCCTTGAACATACAACCAAAGATTCTGCGTTTTCGTCTCATCATCCTCCCTCAAAGAGTTTAGGCAAGAAAGTTGGTATTGCAATGCACAAAAATATCATACGAATGAAAAAGAATTACTTCAAGAAAACATATTCATTGCATTAATATCATCATTAAACAAACAAGTCTTACATGCATACAATGTTTTAACAAGAAATGAAAAACTACAAATGAAAATGCGGTAAAGAAGCTGAAGATCGCCATCGCTGAGGAGGCTTAATTCTGTCTGGACGTTCTTGCAAACTGAGTGCTCACTTAAGACAGGAGGCTTCAATTGATGTACATGTCATCTTCAGTGAATGCAATGATCTCTGAGTCTACCAGGTCTTGTACCTTGTGTTTGAACACGTTGTAATTTTCAATTGAATGACCCAGTGTATCTGAGTGATATTCACATCTGGCATCCAGATCATAATCAGGAGGAATAGGGTCAGGAACAGGCTTGGCATCCCTTAGTTGAACCAGAGAACTTTCAAGTAGACGGGCAAGAACGTCACTGTGAGAAAGAGGGAGTGGATCGAAACTTCTCGCAGGCCTTCGTGGTCTTTTTTGTCTCTGTTGCTGAGGAGCATAAGGTCGCTGATGCTGAACAGGCCGTTGAACAACAGGAGGAATATACACAGCACTAGCTTCTCCTTCCTTTCTCTTGGAGGACCCATCATAAGGTTTCTTTGCATCATCAGCAGTACTTCGAATCTTTCCCATTTTGATGCCGCTTTCGACCATTTCTCCTACTAAGATGAGATCAACAAACTTTCCAGTCATACACGGTACCAGCTTTTCATAGTAATGTCCCTGCAAGGTGGCCATAAACATACCTATCATTTCACGTTCCAGCATGGGAGGCTGAACCCTTGCTGCCAATTCACGCCACCTCTGGGCGTACTCCTTGAAACTCTCATTGTTCTTCTGTGATAAATTTTGCAACTGTGTTCTGTTAGGAGCCATGTCAGTGTTATATTGATAGTGTCTAATGAATGCCCCTGCCAGATCTCTCCAACTACGCACATCTTTCCTTTCTGGTTGCATATACCACTCCAGGGATGCCCCAGATAGGCAATCCTGGAAGCAGTGCATCATTAATTTTTCATTCTTCGATGCGCAGCCATTTTACTTGCGTAGGCCCTGACGTGAGTCCTTGGGCAAGACATACCATTATACTTCTCAAAAGTAGGAGTCTGAAACTTGTGCGGGATGACAACGCCTGGAACCAGCCCCAAATCCTCTAGATCCATACCCATAGAATCCTGACCTATAACACCCCTCAGTTGTTCCTCAATCAACCTGATCCTCTGATCATTGTCAAACTGGGGCCCAGCATCCCCACCTGGCACAGAAAATGCATCATCTTGATCATCATCATACTGACGACCCTGAATAGCACCAACACCAATACCTCCTCCCCCTACATTTTTAGCCCCGCCCGGAGGAATCACAATGCTAGAAGTAGGAATACCTCTGCCCAGATGACCATTCTGATCATTATTACCATTGACACCAGTATGAACTCCTCCATGAAGGACACCATCTTCATCAATCCTCGCAATCAGTGGTTGGACAAAAGTTCTTAACTGCTCTTGGCCCTGAGCAACCCCTTGCATTAAATCCATGAATTGGTTCATGCGAGTCCATATCTCAGTCATCTCAGCTTGTAGTTGATCCCTGAGTCTTTTCTGATTTTGTCTGGTAGAATACCGGTGAATGGGTTGATCAGCAATCCTGAGCTGAGAAGGAGAACCAAGTGAGAACGCCAGAGATAACCACCTGTTATGCAAAATGATTATGGATATGCGAATGCAAATGAACATGTTTAAAAATTCGCAAGGCGATCCACCTCTTGATTCCAGTTTAATTTCAAAAACCAGAATCAAAGTTAGGATGCAACCCCACAAATGAATAAACATGTTGGGGTGCAAAATGATGATGCAAATGCACACATGGGATCAAGGATGCCATACAGACTGGACAACTGCCGCACTGAACAAACTGAACCATCTCAAAGATCTGCCCAAATACTTAGAATACCGGAATAACTGTAATATCACACTGATAAATTTGCGATCAGAAAACCGGGTATGTTGAAGGTCAAACACCCATCCCCTCTCACGTGTGGGTACTAGGATGTTCAGTATCCCGGGCTCTCAGGTCGAGAAATGGTGATACATTCACCATTTCTGGTTTGGCATCATCATCAATCGAGGAGGCCTCAACTGATTCTCCAAAACGGAAGGTCCTCAGCTTCTGGCACTGAGGTCGAGAAACAATAGTACATTCATCCCTCGGGGTACAGTACTATCGTCAATCGAGGAGTGCCTCCACTGATTCTCTTTAAAAGATAGGGGCCATCCTATGCGAGTTCCAAAGCGGGCCCTCGGGTGCGAATGGGTTTGCCACAGGATGTGGTCTGCCACTGTCACCACTAAAGAGGGATGTTTCCACTAAGGTCCTCGATGATCGGTCACCAGAGTCGACAGCTCTCTAGATCAACACCCCAACATGCGCAAGACACACACGTTAGAATGCGTCCCAAGATAGCCTCGTCTGGTTGTGAATTTCGTGAACACACAAACGTACCAAGTGGGCACGTAGGTCCCACTACTTTCCACTCTAGTCCTAGGGTATACTCAAGCCTGGGTATTGGGCTTATCTCTCAAAACCACCCAACCTGCAAAACAAACACAGCCAGCACAACACAGCAGTATGACAGTAATAAAAATGAAATGCAATGCAGAAAAGCTGTAAAAATAAAATACAACAAATAAAACAAAACAAACATAAAGACACCCAAAGAGAACCAAGACAAGCAAGCGCTAGGACTAACTCGCTTAGGGATGGACCGGTATAGGTCAACGATTCCCCAGCAGAGTCGCCAGCTGTCGCTCCCAGGATTTTCATCCAGGTACAAACGCGAGAGTGGCGCGGAAAAACAGAGCCGTCAGCCGTGTAAATTTATCCCAAGAGAGGGAAAGAGAACACCGCATAAACCTAAGGAAGAGGGAAAGGAATGGTCATCGCAACCATAACCTGGGTTCGGAAGTCGGTTACGCGAGGGGAAGGTGCTAGCACCCCACGCGTCCATCGTACTCGATGGGATCCACGCTTGTTGTCTAATCTAAGGGTGAGTTATCCGAAAATCTATGGTTGTACTAACACGAGGAAGGGGAAAACAAAGACATACTCGGTAGGACGTCGACGTCCTAGGCCTACGTACCCCCTTTGTGCAATGGGGAATTCAGAGTCAACGTAGTTCAGACCAAGTTCTTTTTGTGTTTTTTACGAGCGACGTTAAGTTCGCGTCCGGCAGTTAGGGTCGATGCCTTTTTGCGACTCAGATGGAAGGTAACGTGCCCTTTTTGAAAATATCCTTTAGTTTGACAATCCCGAAGGACAAAAAGGTTTGAAGTGTGTTTGTATTTTTTAGGACAGAAATGGCTTAAGTTAGTTCATAAGCCGCATTGCACCAAAGTCTAGGGCACAGGGGCGAATACTTAACGCATCGTCCCAAGACAGGACGCTCGCTAAGCACTCTAGAAAGATGAGAGAAAGCCCCTCATTTCTCATTCCCCACGCTTAAGGCTCGTGCGCAATACAATTTATCCTTATTAAGTATTTTCAAGAAGTTTGAGATGAGAAGAGAAGACACAAGGGTAACTCTAAAGGGAACTAAGAGTCCTAAAGTTATCATGCATGGGTGACCTACGGTTAGTGAGGTTTGACGACAACCTAAACCTAAAGAAAAGACAAGATGAGAGAAAGAAAGAGTAAGGGTGAATGTGGATGACTATCCACACCCTCAAACGACTTACCTCAACCCTTGCGTAAAAAGTTAGTACGAAACAGACATAAGTGATATCAAAGCAAATGAAAACCAAACAATGGCATACAATAGTGATATAAATCCAAACATGAATTAAGAAGTCAAATAAACAAACCCCAAGGCAATGGCACAAGTGCCTTTTCAAACAGATAATCAGACAAGATCAAGGATACGCATACAAGAAAATCTCACACAAAGAGCCATTAAACAAAATAGTAAAGCAACTTCTAAAATCACCAAATTAAAATATCAAAGTTGCTCAAACAGAGACAAACCAAAATACCAAAAACTCCTGCAAAAGATCAAGATGTTAGCCATTTAAACAATTGGGCAAAGCTCAGGTGAGAAGTAGGGTTTAATATGTAAAAAGGAGGACCAAAATGCAATATGAAATAGTTTTAAAAATGAAATAAAAATATTTTAATGTACCTCAGAATGTTATCTAACAAATGCAAAAAGAACGGATTGAAAATATTTTATGGATGCAGAGAAATAAAATAAATAAATTCAGGTACGCATGATATGAGTAATGCAAAAAGAAATTAATTAAATAAATAATTTAGATGATAAAAAATAAAATAAAAATAAAAAATAAAATTTGGAAAATTTTGTAAAATGATAAATATGATGCATGAATTTTCTGGGATTTTTTTTTTATGCAGAAATATATTTTTAATAATTAAAAATGAAAACAAATAATTAAAATAAAAATAAAATGAAATAAGAAAGCAAGGGGGTGTGTTTAGTAAGAAAAATGCATTGGAAACTTGGAATGGGCTCAGGTGGGGGGCACAGATAGTAAGGCCCACGTATTAAACCCTTCAGCGAAGAAAAAAAATGAAATAAAAAAGGGGACCATGCAACCCAGTCAACTCTGTTGACCCATACCTGCCCTTGGATTGATCACACGCTTCTCCTCAAGTCAACACCAAGTCCAAGTACACAAAACCAATGGCCATGATCGCACGGTACACCACACTAACCACGTACACACGCACACCAAAGCAAGCTGACCACCATACACAAGCCATGTGCACGGCACATGTGATTTTTAATTTGCTGGCGCGTTAATAGCCAATAGATTCATCCAACACACACGACTGAGTCAACAAATGAAAAGGTAATAAAAATGAAAAATTCTGACTGGGTACACACGGTAGTTAGCATGGGTTGATGTACATACAGCCATAAAATAAAATTCAGAAAAAAAATAAAAATGAAACACATGGCAGGCTGATGGCCGTGCGATCAAAAAACGAATGGCCAGGATTATGTCTTCCTCGTGAAGACCCTTGGCCGGCCGGAATTTCCCCAGGTCGCCGGAGCCCTAGCTCCGGCCGCCACCCACGGTGCCTGCAATTCAAAAAATTCCTAGAAAACACAAAGACCTATACCATTTTGACCAGATTTTCGCAAGGGTTAATAATATCCAATCCAAATTTGCAAACAACAAGTGCATAATAAAAAACGAACGAAACAAGGTTAGGGCTCAAAAATTCAAACTCACGATACAAGCAATACACACGTCCAATCTCAATAAAAACTATATCAGGATGATCAGCAGACATCACACATCAATATGCATACTTAAAAGGGGAGTTTCGTGATCATGAAAAAAGTGACTAACCTGAAGCTATGCACTCCTAATCCTTGCTTTTAGCTGCGAATGATGGTTGGTTTTTACTCTGTGGATCCCCAGAAAGAATATTGTGGAAGAACCTTTGGAAAAAACCTTGTAGATTAAGAGATATGGATGTGAGATGCTTTAGGGATCAAGTTCTCCACTCCTCCAAATGTCACGTGTTGAAACCCTAACCAGTGCATGAATGGGTTTAAATAGACTAGGGTTTTTCAGTGATAATGATTTGGGCTTAGGCAATTCCTTGTTTAGTGAGTTTGGGTGATTTTTAGTTAATTGCATAATGTGAGGTACACCTCTCTCCATGCGTGTACACTTAAGAATTCCATGATGGATCCCTCACATTTCAGTTGCTAATCACACCTGTATGGGATTTGGGCTTTGAGATGTATTGGTTAATGAGTTTTCAACATTTTGGCAATTTTAAATAATGGAAAAAAAAGTGAAGAATAAACCATGAAATTTCTTAATTCTTGGGCCCAAAATAATCCTCAAGGAATGTTCTTTGATATTAGAATGTGGTATGAAGCAATGGAATTGATTATAGGTCATTATGCCCAAAGTTGTGAAAATGGAACCATGAGAAACCCTAAAAACCACTTTGCCTTCTTTTGATCATTACTGGAGTTTCACAAATGATATGGAGACCCACTAGTACTTGTTGGAAATAGGAGAAAAAGATCTTCAACTTTCATGTTGGAGAAAAATTCATTTGAAGCTTTCTTGATGATGAAAGTCAAGTTGAATGCAGTGCAGGAACTTGCCCAAAAAGGAAACTTTCAAGTTATAGGTCATTTCCAAATTTAGCAACTTTTGCACCAGCTCCTGATTCTTGATAAATGGCATGAAAATTGACTTTTGAGGACCATATGAGGATGTGAGACCTTGAAAACCTTGGAGAGAACCTCAAAATTCCACAGTTGACTTCTCCTCTCACTGTTGACTCTTACCCAATTCACCTGATTCTCAATCTTCTGATCAATTAAGTCTCTCCTGAACCAAACTGATGGACAACCTCCCACCCCTAGATACTTAGAGACCCAAGGAATACCATGGAATCAAGTCTTGCCCAAAAAATAAGAAATAAACTGACTTTATGGCAAACCCTAGTTTTGGTACCCTCAGTCTAGGAGGAAATAGTACAGTCTCCAAATCCAAATTTCTCTGAATATGATGTGTATCCTCTCCAACAAAGATAAGATATGCCATTTGGTGATGATGAAAACCCAAGGAGCTTGCCCATTGGAGCAATAAACCCAAGAATCTCAAAACCCTAATTTATGCACTGGTTAGGAGAGAATGATCCACTTGAACTCTCTTGCTTGACCCTTTGAAGAACATCTTCTCCTCTTGAACATGCCTCAGGCACCTTGACCCCATGCTAAGAACCAATGATATGCACACATGATAATGCAAAAATGAAATGAAACATAAGCCAGTTAGTACTAAAGTAAGGAGGGCAAATTTTGGGGTGCAACATGGAGCAAACCCCATAGTCTCAGCATATTCCCTGTTAACAGACTCCTCCTCAAGGTCTGGGGCCTTAGTGTCATACAGCAAGTTAGTGCTAAAGCGCACATTAATGTGTATCGCACAAGGCAAAGCAATGCTTCTCACCTCTCTGTTACTAATCATCAGCCTATATTTGCCACTCGACAGATTCATAATGAGGCGCATGTTGTGGTAATACTCTAAATCAGCAAAAGGAATGCCTAACTGCTCAAAGGCAGCCAACTCAGCAGTCAGGCCTAAAACATAGGCTATGGAGGTAATCACTCCTCCGACGCATATATGGTCACCGGACATACCGGTAGCAGATGCAAGATGAGATAATAAAAAAGGGGTAGGGTCTACCTTAGTTTCGGATAAAGCACAATGGACGAAAAATAGCACTTTGGAATTGACATTCCTTGTGTTCTCCCTGCCAAAAATTGTGTTTGCTAAGATGCAGTGAAGGTATCTTACGGCGGGGTTGTGGATTGCGGTGGCTTTTAGACCTTCCCAAGAGGTAGAGGTCTTACCAATAATCTGGTGCCAAAAGCCTAAAGCGCTGGCTTGCCACTCACTTTCGAGTGGTGCTTGGCAGGTGTATGCCTCTCCGCTTAGAAATTGAAAAATAGCGCCTACCCTCTCTTGTATCAGTGTATAGTCCTTATTGAACACTCTAAAATTGATAGTGCTAGAAGTGCAGGACAGATCATAGGAATATTGAAAAGTGCTAAAAAATTCATAAGTCAATCTAGTGTATGTGTGGTGAGTGAGAGAGCAAAAATAAGACAAACCTAGATTGGTCAGCATCTAGTTGATGCTATCAAACAACCCCAAAGCACGAGCAATATCAATGTGAGCATATTGTGTTACTTCAACGGGTCTCTTACAAAGCTTGTGGAAGATGGTCTGTTGATGTTCACCAATGATTCCTTCTGCGAACTCGATTCCCATGTAATTGATTTCTTGAGCGATTCTTGGAGGCATTCTGATAATTTGGAAGAGAATATGAGAGTTTGAAAGATTAAGAATAGTGAGTAAGAGAAGGGTTTAAGAGTGGTGGTGATGAATGAAGAAGAATGAGTGTTTGTGTTATTTATAAAGAAAGAATAAGGATATGAGTGGTTGGAGGTTAGGATAGAGGTTAACGGGAGTTATTACGGGTGGTTATTGAGGAGTTTGAGAATTTGAAAAGGTTTTGGTTGGAAAACCGCACAAAAAATGCAACAGAAAATGCGCAGAAATTATGTTCGTTCCGCTACCATGGTGAACGCCATTAAGCACAAGGCGAACGCCATGTGTTTAAATCGTTGAAATTTGAAAATATGAGCAAATGGAGAATTCCATTAGCATAATGGCGAACACCATTAAGCTAAAATGCGCAGAATTTGAATTAAGGTTCAGGAACACGGAATTTAATTTTTTTTTTAATTTTCAAGTTAAACACTAGTTTTATGAGATACAAGTGCAGAATGTTAAATTTGATGCATAAACATTAAAAAGTACATAATACTAGAGACATAATTAAACAACATAAAGGGAATCACATTAATTAAAAGAACAAAAACAACATGTCTTCTTCGATAAACCGACGTTACAGTAAATCTAGAACACAACAAAAAGAAATACAATAAACTGAAACAATCTGAAACATAAAAAAAACGGAACACAATCTGTACAAGTCGTCAATCATCTACTAAAGTGTCGACTAAATGAGTGGACTTGCTAAAATAAATGATCGAACTGCTCATTGGGACATCCATAAAACCAATGAGATTTCCTCGGATGGAAGTGATATCATTCCTAAGAGTCTCTACTTCAGACTGCAAAGCACCAATAGCAGCAGCATAGTCTACACGAGCTCCAGAGACATGAGAAGTGGCATCAGGGGGAATGACATCCCAGACTTCATATGGATGAGGACTATAAGGTGGGGTAGGTGATTAACTCTGCTCCTCTAAGTCATAAAGCCAGTTATTCCTATTATGCACATTGGTCATCTCATGGTTAGGTAAGGTGAAGTTGTGGACCACTTTGTTATCAATTAAGAACACAAATTCAGCTGGTCCTAAGTTAGCTAAAATACCACGGTTGAAGCAAAAATTCAAACGCATGTGACGAATGCCTCCAAAGGCACATATACGGTTAAGCTGGTATCGTAAGCCTATGGCATCTACAATCATGGTGACTAATCCTCCAACGAGAATAGCACCATGGGTCTCATGTGCAATACGGTTCAGATTTGCTAGCATAAAGGTGGCGGCATTCACAGGCCTTCCCTGTGAAGCACAGTATATAATAAATAGCTCGTCCTTCGAAATAGAAGTGACATTCTCCTCCTTACAAAATAAAGTGTGGGCCAGAATCTTATGGAAATACCTTAAGGCTGGATTGTGGATATTTTCTGAGAACATGGTGTGAGGTTCAGGGCGATAATTACCGATTATGGTTCCCTAAAATAATTAAAGTCGAGGTCGGCGAAGGCGTCATCAGGTGTTAGGGTATAGGCATCATGTCCATTCGGGAATCCTAATAGGTCAGCCATCGCGTTATGGGTAAAGCGGTATTTTGTTTCGAACAACCTGAAAGTGGCTAAACCTCGGCCAAAATCGAGACCTCGGTTAGGGTCATAATAAAGTGAGCTAAGGAACTAGAGGGTAAGCATGCGGTAAAGGCTAAATCTCCTCCTCACGCCAAAATTCACCCAACCTATTTGGTCGAGCAGATACATAACACTGTCCTTGAGTCCTAGGGTATTCAAAGTGAGTCCATCGGGGTAAATTGGTAGTACCAATTCCCTCTGAGCCAGGACATCAAATAGGCATCTCTGAGCTTCATTCCTAAACAGAATCTGCATATCAGCATTAGGCTCTATACTCTAAGTCAATGATTAGCTATCCTAAGCTAAGCTAGCCTGAAATTAGACAAAGATTATACTATCAATGAATTGTACCGTGGAAGGTGTCAAAATAGTAATGATAATAATAATACTCATAATAGTAATAATAGTAATAATAGGAATAATAGTAACGGCAACAAAACACAAAAATAGATAATTATAGTAGCAAACAATAAAGATAAAAAGTAAAGACTAAAGGTCGTGGGTTGCCTCCCACGCAGCACTTGTTTAACGTCAGTAGCTCGACATTAGGTCTGAGTCGAACTATTCCTTCGAAAGAGCCGGCAACTCTTCTAGCTTATAACTTATGCAGAAATAATTATTTTCAATGTTGTGATAATGCTTAAGTCTCTGCCCATTCACAATGAACGTCTCATTAGATTTTCCTCTAATTTCTACGGCTCCGCTTTGGAGAACTCTTATAACCTCGAAGGGGCTATACCTTCTGGAATGGAGTTTTCCAGGAAATAACTTAAGTCGTGAGTTAAAAAGGAGAACTATATCACCCTTGTTGAACTTTCGCCTAGCTATTTGTTTATCATTCCACTGTTTAGTTATGTCCTTGTAAATTCGGGCATTTTCGTAAGCGTCTAATCTAAGTTCCTCTAGTTTATGGATATCCAAAATTTTCTTCTCTCCTGCAGTCGTGTAATTCATGTTCAGGGTCTTAACGGCCCAATAAGCTTTGTGCTCAAGTTCGACGGGCAGGTGACATGATTTTCCATAAACTAGTTTGAATAGGGTGGTTCCTATCAGAGTTTTATAAGCTGTCATGTAAGCCCACAGAGCTTCACGGAGTTTCACAGACCAATCCTTCCTATAGGTCGCAACTGTTTTTTTTAATATGTGTTTGATCTCTCTATTAGTAACCTCAACTTGTCCACTCGTTTGGGGGTGATAAGGTGTTGCTACTCGATGTCGCACTCCATACTTAAGCAACAATTTCCCAAAGATATTCGAGATGAAATGGGATCCACCATCGCTAATGACAACTCTCGGCACACCGAATCTAGGAAAAACCACATTCTAGAAGAGTCTGATGACTACTCGTGCATCGTTGGTAGGAGAAGTTGTTGCTTTGATCCACTTTGACACATAATCTACTGCAACGAGTATGTATTTGTTGCCAAAAGATGGAAAATGGCCCATAAAATCTATACCCCAAACATCAAAGACTTATACTTCTAAAATACCCTTTAGTGGCATCTCATCGCGTCTAGAGATGTTACCAGTGCGCTGGCACCGGTCGCAATTTGTAATTGTGGTGTGGACGTCCTTCTAAAGGTTAGGCCAGAATAGGCCGGATTATAAGATTTTCGCGCAAGTCTTTGAAATGCTTGCATGCCCTCCATAGGGTGCAGAGTGGCAGTGAGATATGATGTCTTTTACTTCAGATTCAAGGACACACCGACGGAAAATTCCGTCGGTACCTCGCTTGAAAAGTAGTGGCTCATCCCAATAATAGTGTTTGAGATCATGGAAGAATTTCTTCTTTTGTTAGTAAGATAAGTATGGTGGAAGTACCCCAGCTGCTAGGTAGTTGACAAAGTCGGCATACCACGGCAGTGTGATCTTTATGCATACTGATTCCACGACTTCATTTATTTCTGCATCATGATAAATTAAAGAGCATTCACTCGTTTCACTTTCACTTTCTAACTAGGCTACAAGTCGATCATAGGGAAAATCATCATTAATGGGCACTCGCTCAGGTTCTTGATCCTCGATTCTAGAAAGATGATCCATTACTACATTTTCGGTCTCTTTCTTATCTTTGATTTCTAAATCGAACTCTTGCAAAAGCATGATCCATCTTAAAAGTCTCGGTTTAGCGTCCTTCTTATTCAACAGGTACCTAATTGCGGCCTGATTGGTATAGATAATTATTTTCGCTCCCACCAAGTAAAAACATAATTTATCTAAAGCGAACACAACAGCCAGGAGTTCCTTTTTTGTGGTGGCGTAGTTCATCTGCGCATTGTCCAAGATACTACTTGTGTAATATATACCATGAAGCTTTCTATCCTTTCTTTGTCCTAAGACAGCGCCAACAGCATAATCACTAGTGTCGCACATTATTTCGAATGGTTTAATCCAATCGGGAGGTTGCATAATAGGTGCAATTATAAGAGCGTTTTTTAAATGTTCGAACACTTTCAAGCAATCCTCATCAAATTTAAATTCAGCATCTTTCATTAATAAGGCCGTTAGTGGTTTAGTTATTTTAGAGAAATCTTTAATGAATCGCCGGTAGAAACTGACATGTCCTAGAAAACTTTGAATTTCTTTAACGGTTTTTGGAGTTTGAAGATTTTCTATAATTTCAATTTTTTCTTTATCAACTTCAATTCGTCGGTTGGATGCTACATGTCCAAGCACAATTCCTTCTCGGACCATGAAGTGGCATTTTTCCCAATTCAGCACTAGATTAACTTTAATGCAACATTCGAGTACCATTTCAAGGTTCGATAGACATCCTTCAAAACTTTCCCCACAGACAGAGAAGTCGTCCATAAATACTTCCATTATATTGTCTATAAAATCAGCAAAGATTGACATCATACATCTCTAAAACATTGTGTGTGCATTACACAGTCCGAATGACATTCGTCGATAGGAAAATGTACCATAAGGACAGGTAAAAGTAGTCTTTTCTTGATCGTCGAGATGGATATAAATTTGGAAGAATCCCGAGTATCCGTCTAAAGAGCAGAAGTGAGAATGTTTAGCCAGTAGCTCATGCATTTGATCTATAAAGGGTAAAGGAAAGTGATCCTTGCGAGTGACCTTATTTAGTTTTCTATAGTCTATGCATATTCTCCATCCAGTTTAAGTTCGTTTTGCAATGGATTCTCCCTTTTCGTTACTAACAACCGTAACACCTCCCTTCTTCGACACGACGTGCACATAACTAACCCAGTTACTATCAGATATTGGGTATATGATTCCTGCTTCTAGTAGCTTTTCCACCTCCTTTTTAACTACATCACTCAAGATAGGATTTATTCTTCTCAGATGCTCTCTAGAGGTCTTACAATCTTCTTCTAGCATAATGCGATGCATACATATGGAGAGACTAATTCCTTTTAGTTCTGAAATGTTATACCCCAGTGCTTTAGGATACTTTCTTAGAACTTGTATCAGTTTTTTGGTCTCTAACTGTCTCAAGTCAGCGTTGACTATCACTGGTTGTTCCAGTTCGGTGTCTAGGAACTCATACATTAGGTTTTTGGGTAGCGTCTTAAGTTCTACAGAAGGTTTCTTCGGGCACGACACTGGATCGGGTGTTAGTGCTAGAAATTCCCTCGGACTGTCATCTACGTATGGCTCTCGCCAATTATCGTCTTCGAGTATAGGAGGTGTTGGAATCTTTAGTACTTCAGTATACTTAGATGGTTCCATCTCCATTTCTTTCACGCATTCATCGATGACGTCGAGGAAGCAACATGAATCATCTATAGCAGGGGCTTTCAAGAATTTGGCTAGAATAAATTCGATTTTTTCTTCACCAACTTCAAAAGTTAGCTTTCCTTTCTTAACATCAATGATGGCTCCGGCTGTAGCTAAAAAGGGTCTTCCTAGAATAATAGGAATGTTGGAATCCTCTTTTATATCCATTACCACAAAATTAGTAGTAATATAGAATTGTCCTATATGAACGGGCACGTTCTCTAGCATACCTATAGGAAATTTAACAGAATAGTCCGCTAGTTGTAGAGACATTTTCGTTGGTCGTAACTCTCCTAAATCGAGCTTCTTACAGGTGGATAAGGGAATTAGACTAACACTGGCTCCTAAATATCATAGAGCATTGTCTATGAGGTATTTTCTGATTACATAGGGTATAGAGAAACTACCCAGGTCTTTCAGCTTAGGAGGCATGGTTTTTTGAATGATGGCGCTACACTCAGCAGTGAGCATAACAATTTCATTATCCTCGAGCTTTTTCTTGTTGGACAGGATCTCTTTAAGGAATTTGGCATATGAAGGCATTTGCGTTATGGCTTCAGTGAATGGTAGAGTAATATTAAGTTGTTTCAGAAGCTCTATGAACTTTTTAAATTATCCTTCATTTTTAGGCTTAGCAAGTCTTTGAGGATAAGGTATGGGAGGTTTGTATGGTGGCGGAGGCACATAAGGTGTTTCTTTCTCTACGGCATCTTTGCTTTTGTCTTCCTTTTTGTTATTATTTGGTTATATTACCTTTTCAGCTCCTTTACCGGGATTTTGATACATGGCAGGATTTTGGAATCTTGGGTCCACTGGTCCATCTAGTTCCGTTCTGCTTCGCAGTGTGATAGCATTAGCATGTCCTTTCGGGTTTGGTTGTGGTTGACCAATAAATGTTCCTGCAGGGGCTTCTACTATTGCTTGTTGTTGGGCTACTTGAGAGATTTGAGTTTCTAACATTTTGTTATGGGTAGCCATGGCGTCAAGCTTAGTTTCCATCTGCTTTAGCAATTCACTCATGTGCACATTTTGGTTGGCGAACTCTTTGTTTTGTTGAGTTTGGGTTGCGATGAAGTTTTCTAATAACAGCTCAACGTTTGACTTTCTTGGTGTTTGAGGGGCAGCGGGTGCTCCCTTCTGATATCCAAGAGGAACAACAAAGGCTTGGGTTGGATCAAATAGAGCGTTGTTGCTCTTGTAGGAAAAACTAGGATGATTCCTCTAGCCAGGATTATAGGTATTTGAGTAAGGGTTTCCTTGGGCGTAATTCACTTAGTCGGTAGGAATACCAGCTAATAATGACATTCGATGTTACTGTGCCCTGGGGTGCCGCACAATTTACAACTTGGTGTCACAGCGGCCACGGTGGCTTCTAGAGCTACAATAAAACTTTCAATCTTTTGAGTAAGCGCATCCACTTAGCACTGACACCGTCCAAACTGTTAACTTCGTACATTCCGTTCTTCGTAGCAGGTTTTTCTATTGGAGTTCTCTCGCCTCCCTGTTGGAAGTGGTTTTGAGCCATATTTTCAATGAGTTAATAAGCGCCTTCACATGGTTTGTCCATCAGAGCACCGCCAGCTGGAGCGTTCAGATTCAGCTTTGTGTTGTAAAGAAGACCATTATAGAAAGTATGGATTATCAACCGTTGTTCAAATCCATGGTGCGGGTAAAGGCTTAACATGTCCTTGTATCTTTCCCAAGCGTCGAAAAGAGATTCATTGTCTTTCTACCTAAATCCATTGATTTGGGCTCTTAGCATAGCAGTTTTGCTTGGCGGAAAATATCGGGCTAAGAAGACTTTCTTCAACTCGTCCCTTGTAGTGATGGAGTTGGATGGTAGAGACTGGAGCCAAACTCTAGTTCTATCTCTTAAAGAGAAAGGAAAAAGACATAGTTGTATGGCTTCGTTACTAACACCATTTGCTTTTACGGTATCAGCATATTGCACAAACATATATAAGTGAAGGTTCGGGTCATCCGTGGAACTTCCAGAAAATTGGTTATGTTGAATGGCTTGTAACAGCGAAGGTTTTAGCTCAAAATCTTTTCGATTAATGGCAGGGGCAGCAATGCTGTTATGCAGTTCATCTTGCGATGGAACAGCGTAATCCTTAAGAGGACGGTTCGGTGGGTTCTCAACCATGGGAATTCTTAATTCTGGGTAAGGAATTTCAGGTTCGGGAAGATTATACTTGATTCGGAATTCATTAATTCGGCGTCTTAAGTTAATAAAACGCTCGATATCGTCAATCGGTTGCTCAAGTTTGCCGCCTCGAGAGCGAGTGTTTGTCATACAATTGACAAATTAGGAAAAGGAAAATATTTGGTGCCTTAGTCTATACTGCGCAACAAATGGAATCACAATATTGACTAAATCAGCGGCGCCAAAAACTTGATGCGCTTCGAGCATACTGACGTGTCCGTCGAATAAAGACTGAAAGTATGCAGCTATTCACGTAGATTTAAAAAGGTTGTCGAACCCACAGGGAAGTGATAATCAACTTAATGAAATCTATTGTTGCAGTGCAAAGCTAAGGCTAAAGATTAACAGATTTAAGACGGGAAGAAAGAAGTACTAATTTCTAAAGGTCTTTAGAATAACAATAAAAACAAGTCCGAAATATGGATTCCGCGGCCTAAGGGACTTGTAGAAATCAGATGCTAATTACGACTGAACACGGTTCCGTAGAAAGTACTAACTTAAAGACACCGTCTCACACTCTCGCGCTATCGGCAAGAACCACACCTTTCAACCACAGGGTTTTTCTCTCGGTCGCCCGTTTCAATTAAAAAGCGTATTTTGAAAGTTAATGAAATTTTAAATGATGCCTAAAGCGCTCTCGTTGTTTTTAGGATCGAGGCCTAGTTTCCACTATCAGTTCATTCCTCACACTCTTGCGCTATCGGTCTGAACTTAGTTTATTCCTCACTCTCGTGTCGAAATAATAAAACATGAATATTTGGAAACATAGACCAAAACTAACATACAATCAACAATTATGCGCCTAAATTTTCTACGAAGTCCCGTCGATAACGACGGTCCTCATACGCCGAACTCAATTAATTTAGCAAGACATATTATTTTTCGTACCAAACATGTTGACGGAAATCAAAATTAAAACTAACATTGCAGACAAAATTAATGTAAATACGAATGCAATAGTAAAAACAAGAAACAAACCCGTAGAATAAAATTGTGAGACTTTGAATTAAAATATGTCGGCAGGCTTGTTCGTAATCCAACAGTACAACAGTAAAAGAAAAATACAATGAAAAGTTCGACAATCCCTCGATGTGAGTTATTGTCGCTTTACAAATGATTTTATGCCTAGAAATGCTAAACGAAATTCTGCAGCGCTTCCGCACGATTTCAGGGTAACTGGAAAGTGTCCAAGAGGTCCTTTATATAGAGGAATAGAGACCTGCAACTGTTCTGGACGTGGCTTCTGAGTGGAGGGAAAAAAAGAAAAATAGTAACTGCTCAAAACGGTTGCAGAATTTAAAATCTGTAACAGCGCTGACATGGTGAACGCCATTGGATCATGGCAAACGTCATGGCCTTCATTCATTTATTGACGTGGCATGCTAATAGATGTTGAACGCCATCTAGCCATGGCGAACGCCATATCAGCAAAAGGGGCAGAAAATCTTCTTTTTGCTGCATTTTTCTATTCTTCCACTTTTTTTTCGGTTCACTCCCGATTCCGCAACAGATGAACCTATCATATGCAAAACACAACCAAACAAAGTAAAATGCAAACAAGACTCGATAAAAAATGGACAAATAGTGTAACGCCTCGATTTGTTTAATTGTATTTATTTATTTCATTTATGTGAATTTTGTGAAATGTGTGAATTTATTGTATTTTATCTGCTAATAGAGTTAATTGGTTAATTTCTCTTATAGGTAAAATATTTGCATTAAATCATATTTTTATTTTCAACTTTTATTTCCCGAAATACATTTCATCGCTGTTTATGTTTTATCGCATTTTGAGAGCGTTTGGGAGATATTTGAGCATAGGGGTATTTTGGTCTTTTTGGGTGGTTAGATATTTTGATTTTTATAAAAATAGAAAGTAGTAAGAAAGAGAGAAAAGAAAGAAAAAAAAAGAAAAATAGAGAGAAAGAGGAGAAGAAAAGAAGAGAAGAGAAAGAGAAGAAGAAAAAGAGGAAAAACTTGGGGATTTAGGAACCGATTCAACCGACTTTTCAAACGCGAATTTATCGGGTAAGGGTGCGAAACTCGATTATACTATATTTGTGTATGATTATGTATGTTTGTGTGGAAATATGGTTGGTTGTCCAAATATAGGTCGAAATGAGAAAAATGGTTAGAAATCGATGTTTTCACGGATTAAATTCGGAATAAATCGCGTAGTAGAGTCGAGGGGTGTTGGGTCGTGATTTAGTGTGATCGTTTGATTGAATCGAGTTGAATTTGTAACTTTTGAGTTTTTGATATATGTTAATGTTTTTGTGCAAAATATGTTGTGATTGAGTAAAAGTGTTTGGATATGTCTGGTAACATTTATATAGGTTGATATTTAATCGGGTAAGGATAGGAATTAATCGGGAATGGTTGTTTGCGTGTTTTTCCGCGGTTTCGATCGAGTTCGAATTTAGAATTCAATGATAAAATTATGTTTTAAAATATTTAAAAAATGGAAAATGTATTGGATGGCTTCTTAATGGTGAAAATATTGTAGTACGTTGAATTCTGAGATCGTAGTTTTTTACAGAATCGAAATCGGAGGTCCGGAAGGCTTCCGACGATGAAAAATGCATTTTCTGGGCCCTGACACGGCCCGTGTCACACAGCATGGGGGCCGTGTCAGACCACTGACTATGGAGGGTGGAAACGTGAAAAAAAAGTGAATTTTGGGATTTTGGGGTGACACGGGCCGTGTCCCACAACACAGGGGCCGTGTCAGGCCTGCTGTAGGTTTTCTTTCAAAATTGTTTCGATCGTAACTTTTGATCCGTAAATCCGTTTTGACCCCCTTTCGAAGCGTTGGAAAGCTTATGAAATATTCTCCCTAATAAAAATGGGTTGGAGGTCAGTAGATGATTTATTTAAGTCATGAATTTGAAAAAGTGTTGTATTGTTGGATTTTTACCGTCCTATTGGTATGCGAATGATGTGTTATCATGCTACATGCTTTTGATATGTAACGTATAGCTTGTGTGCTATTATATGACGTGAGTATATGTGATAAAATGTTGTGCATGATTGATATGTATTGGTGATGGATGTCTGATGTCTGAATAGTGTGTTTTGTCGACTTTTAACCGACTTTTCCGGTGAACCGTAAATTGAATTGTTTGGATAATTGTGTATGTTGTTATACAATTGATGTGAATGTATGTGGATTATATGTGATGAATGCATGACTATATTGTGAAATATGTGTGCATTGCATGAGTGTATGTGGTCATTTTGTATGAGAAACATCATGACATGCATTCATGTGTCGCGATTCGTGGAGAATCGGGTGTAATATCGCGTCCCTGTTGGGTGTGAGTGATTGATTACACAAATGATCATTTGAGGATCCTCTGAACATTGCGTAGTCAATGGGTGTAATCGTTGCGATGAGTTACACTTGATTTCGTGGGAATCTTCAGAATGATTGTGTGCCCTTGTGGGGTTTGAGCAATCGGATTGTGTCTGCGTGAACAATCTAGAAACATCGGATGCCATGATGGTATGAGCGATGGGGAAATATCGTAGGCCCGGCAGGGAGGATATTTCCATTGAGTTCTTCAATTGAGCTCGGGTGATGAGTCGGTACCGCATGCATCTGCATAGAGTCGTGAGTCGGTCTCTATGAGTTGCATTTGTCATCATTGTATTTGTGCATTGATGAATAAACATATATATGTATATGTTGATGTGGAATGAGTAGAATTGTGCCGGTGTGCATGGATGGATAAACATGAATATGTGTGTTTATGTTGAATGATAAGCATTATGAGGAATATGCTTGGTTTTATATATATATGCCTTGCGATATATATTGAGTGAGATGTGATGATTGTGACATAGTAGACATAATATGTATGTTTATGTGGAATGATGATAATGGTGAATGTATGCATAATGAATATGCTTGATGATATATCTATATTGTGATATATGATGAGTTGTGGTGAGAATATGTGTTATATGTTTATGTTGTAGTACATAATTATATGCATTTATATTATGGTTGTTTTTCTCACCCTTCTGCTGGAATATGCTTTTTATGGCATAGTGCAGATTGTCAGCTTTAGAGGAGTGGAGGCAAGTGGAAGAGTTAGATCTTCAGTTTGCTTGGGTCTTTGGTGTCTGCTTTGATACGTAACACGGGAGTCGGGGAACGCTTATGTTGTTTTGTTTATCCTTGTGAATATTTTGATGTATAAAACCATTTATTTTGTAAAACAAGTCAGTTATGGATCTGTCCGCTTTATTCCATAATTGATCTTACTTTCGTTGGTAAAAGTTTCCCTTGGTGGATTATTCCTTTGTGTGTTATGTATCAAAAACAATTTAGCAGGGATTGTATTTTATTTCTTTAAATGTGGCATCCCTGTTTCTGTCGGAAAAATAAATTTTTAGTTACTCTGATATAATTATGTATTATTTATTCGCGATGGGAATTGGGGTGTTACAAATAGTACGCGCAATGAGCCTAAAAATATTATACGATTTCTCGTTATCACAACGCATCTAATTTTAACTCCAACGGTACAACTCTAAAGAACTCTTATTAGGTCCCACAACTTTATCTCTTATATTAATATTTTATTCACATTAAATTTTATTTTATTTTAAATATTATTTTAAGTTATTTAAATTAATATTAACATAAATAAATAAATTTTAAGTGCTCAAAATATATAAATAAATTTAAAATAATCAGGCGAATGTAATATTATTTAAAAGTAAAAAATAAATTAAAATTATGAGGCGGATGTATTATTATTTAAAAATAAAATGGTGAAATTTTAAATATAATTTAAACATAAAAAAGATGAAAATGTAATGGAGAAATTTAAAATGTTATTTAATTAATTGTAACTATGAAAAGTGAATTAAATGTGATATTATTTAATAGCATAATTAATAAGTAAAACAATTTTTAAAATAATTAAAACAAAGCAAAAAGATTATGTTTATTTTATAGCAATCAATTATCATTTATTTATACTTGTGTTAGTGAAGCATCAAGCAACAACATTGCCATGTTGGCGAACTCCACCATTCAACCATGAAAGAACACTACTTTTTTGTTGCTTTACTCTGGCGAACTTGGTTGAAAAACTGCCGTTGGAGATACTCTTATATATTTACGATGTTCATGATTATTTTAGTTTTGTTTGTTTGTCATCATCAAAACCACATATGGTAACATCATAATGTGCAAAATACATAAAATTATATTTTCTCCCATGACAAGGCATCTCTCAAGAAGATAAAGGAAACAATAGACAACAAAAAGATAAAGGAAAAAACTCGACAAATGTACAAGCCACAACAAAGTAAACTTCATACAAGAAGGTGCACTCTGAGAACTAAACCACAAAGAAAGAACAAGTTAGATCTCAAACCAACCGAACCACAAACATCGGATCAGAAACCACCTAAGGGAATAACAAAGGACCACAACCAATATGAATTGGGCCAAAATCTAGATCCACTATTAGTTAATATAAAGGATAGGGTTCTGAAGTCATTTTGTGAAAGTGCAAGAGTTCCTTACTAATATGCCCAAGAGCCATTTCTAAGCCAGAAGAATACTTTTCTCGTCCATTTTTTCACGTTTGTCATAGTAACCGGAAACACAAACTCATTTTTTACTCTCCAAATGGTCCACACCACGGCGTGCTAGAACATAGAAATATACCCTTAGACTTCTCTCTACTACCTAAGGAAAGAAAACTCTTAAAGAGAAGACTAGGATCCCTAGAAAGGACTATATGCAACCCCAACCAGATGAAAATCGTATACCAAACACTACTAAGTCACAAATAACAAACAAGTGAGAAATTGACTCGACTAAATTACCACAAATAGGACAAGTGATAAGAGCGAGGTCAACAATCACCTTTCTCTTGAATAATTCTCTCTAGAGGGAAACCTAAAGAGGAGTAGCATCCCATAGAAAAAAAATCACCTTAGAAGGTGTCTAACTACTCCCAAATATTAGGAAGACACAAAAACTAAGTGGAAAAGGAAAGATTTGAATAATTAGAAGAAGCCAAAAAAGAATGGTAAGCGGAGGACACTGAAAAAAATACGAAGCTTGGAGGATCGAATATTCCAACTTAACAGAGTTAAAGAACAATCTGGTTCAGGACATCCCAAGGATGCATATGAGGGTTAATGACGTTACACATCCTGGCAATGTACCCTATGAAGTTTTGGAACTTATTGAGCTTTGTGATATATTATTAAAGGAGTTTAGGGCTCACTTTGATGTAGCCATGAAGGCACCACTCTAGTTTCTTTTCCTTAAGAGTTTTTATTTGTGATTCAGAATTTTTGTTTTATTGTCCTTATGGATTTCCCATATGAACTTCCTTTATAAGTTATGAATAAAGTTATTTATGTTTCAGCGCTAATTTTAATGTATCTTTCCTTTAATTGTTTTCATATCTCTAACACACAAACAAAGAATCTTGAAATTCCCTACAATAAATTGATTTTAGCATACATACGCATCCTATATAGCATACAATCACATGCATTCACATCCATTGCATCCAAAATTCATTTATTCCATTTTTCTCTCTGTAGACCTTAAAAAGGCAAAGTTGACTTCTCGACCTCCGCTAACACGAGCCCAACATAAAAAAACAACGGATCAGATCAAACAAAATCAAGCGGCTCCCTGAGAGGATGTGGACTCCATAAAAGCCAACATGGATGAAGTAACGAGTAGTGTGGATCAGATAATGTGCACATTGAATAATCTGATAGCAAGGAAATATGAGGAACAAAAGACCTCCTCCAAAGAAACCTTTTGTGTTGAAGCTAGTGGCATTATTGAAGATGGAAACCCTCTATTAGGGTTCATCCATGGTTACAAGAATGGAAAGCCCAATGTGACTCAACCGGAAACAAACCTTCCACCTCCCAAAGGGTTCACTCCACCTCCTGTGAAGAATGGGATATCTCATGTGCTACAGATACCAGTTGGCAACCCTCCTACCAACTACAACTTTGTGGACCTAGGTTCACAATATAAAGATGAAGATGTGAGGAACATAACTCATTCTCTAAAACTAGGGGGACATCCTAAGGTAAACGCTGAAGATCCTAACGTCACTGACAAATATAAAATACTCGACAAGAGACTGAGGGTTTTATAAGGGTTTAATTTAACTGACATTGATGCTCTTTACATGTGCTTGGTCCCTGATGTGGTGATACCTCCTAAATTTAAAGTGTAGGATGTGAGAACAAGATTTGGTTCTGCAATATTATCTCTAAGTTTTGATGATAACAGATGAATATTTGTATGAGCAATTTTGTGCAACTAATGTTGTTATGTGTGAGAACCTAGCAAATAGGTTCTACTTCCATGAATTGGCGCAATGCTTAATGAAAGATGCTTCGAAGAACAAAACTCAATTCGAAGATAAGACAAGACTCACATAACTCTAATACGAAAGAAAAAGAGAATGAATTCTGAAGATCAAGAGACAAGGGTTCTGATGGAACAAAGTCAAATTGCTAAAGCCTCACGATTTTCAAACAAGAAGTTCTGAAGACTCCGAAGACAGGCTCTGAAGTTTCGGAAGACTTAAAGCAGAAAAGGATAACGCTCTTAAAGACCAAGTGCTGAAGTTCTGAAGACTGGTTCCTAATGGACTTCTTCAATCAATGGAAGACTTGAAGCATCAGATATTCTGCTATAAAGACTCCACTCATGCTTCATCAAATTAACATCAGAAGCCTCTGGATATGAAGAAAGTGGATTTAGAGAACAAGGTTCAAAAGACAAGTTCTGAAGGTTCTAGAAGCGCAGAGCTGATGATTCAAAGACTTGATAATCGCAAGAACCATACAATGTTTTCCCTTCCTACTCACGCTCACAAAAAACCTCTGAAGTCGAGAAGCCAAGAAAACCTGCCACACTGTACAGTTGTACCACTTTACAATGTTAAAATTCTCGAAGACTGTGCGAAATACAAGCAAGGCAATCTGGCACAATAGGACGCGCTGCATGCAGAAGATTTTATACATGTCCTCACGCTTCTAGCTGTAAGCCTACTTAGCTATCATGATTTCATTTCAATGGCTCTTTTTCACTCGGATATAAAAGGAAGCTCAAATACTTGAACAAAGACACACATGCGAACAACGACAATACCTTCTAACTCTATCCTTTCTTAAGTCATTCTTGGTCTAAAATTGTGTTTCCGTTATCAGCTTGATAAGAAGCAATCTTCTGTAAACTCATTGTGTTTGAACTTAAAGTTATATTCCTTAAGAGAGTCTTAGTGATTAGATCTCTTGAGAAGTCTAGGACGTGTGTCTTAGAGGTTGTGCCTTGAGTAAGACCTGTGTGGTTGGATTACTTGAGAAGTCTAGAAAGTGTAAGTTCTAGACGTTATTGTTAGTCACCTGCTGTGTAGCTCGTGCAGTGTACTATTTTGTTGAATAGTGGATTAAGACCTCGTTGAGAGAGGCAAAATCACCTTGGTGGGTGGACTAGACTAACTTGAGAGATTCTCAAGTGAACCAGTATAAACATAACGTGTTTATATCTGTTTGTTTAACTAAGTCGTTGTTCTTTAGAAAAAGGGAAAAAGGTTTTAACAAGAAAGTCATTTAAAAGAAACAATTATTTTTGAAAAACCAATTCAAACCCCCCTTTTCTTGCGTTTTTCACACCTTCAATTGGCATCAGAGCTCCGGTTCTGAAGTGATAAAAATATTGAATTTTTATCAAGCACTTAACAGTGTTTAGTACCAATCCAAGTGTGAAAAATAATTACTACACCACCACCAACAACTTCTGAAACAAATGTTATTGAAAGAGAATCTTACACTGCAAAACCTCCTATCTTTGATGGTTATAAGTTTGACTATTGGAAAGATAGAATTGAAAGTTATTTCTTATCATTTGATCTAGATCTATGGGATCTAGTACTTGATGGCTATAGTCATCCAGTAGATTCTGTAGGTAAAAAGATTGAAAGAAGTGAGTTTACAGATGCTCGGAAGAAAACCTACAAAAATCATCACAAAGCAAGAACCATTCTGTTGAACGCAATTTCTTATACCGAGTATAAGAAAATCACAAACAAAGAAACTGCAAAATCAATCTTTGACTCTCTTCGTATGACTCACGAAGGAAATGCTCAAGTCAAGGAGACAAAGGCTCTTGCGCTAATCCAGAAATACGAAGTCTTTAAAATGGAAGAAGATGAGTCTATTGAAACCATGTTCTCAAGGTTTCAAATGCTTGTTTCCGGACTCAGAGTTCTAAACAAAGGCTACTCTACTGCTGATCATGTCAAGAAAATCATCAGAAGTCTTCCAGCAAAATGGAGACGAATGGTGACTGCCTTGAAAGTTGCAAACGATTTGAATAATATCAGTCTTGAAGAACTTATCAATTCTTTAAGAAGTCATGAAATAGAGCTTCAAGGAGATGAACCTCAGAAGAAAAACAAATCCATTGCACTAAAAGCAAAGCCAGAAAAGAAGAAGGTGTATCAAGCAGAAGAAGAGATTGAAGAATCTGAAGAAGATTCAGAAGAAGACGATATATCACTCATATCAAGGAAGATAAGTCAACTTTGGAAGTACAGAAGGAACAAGTTCAAAGGACCAAGGAGAAGAATCGAATCTACATCTGGTCAAAGAAGAAACTATGGAAAAGATGTTACGTGTTTTGAATGCAAAGAACCTGGACATCTCAAATATGACTGTCTAAAGGCCAAGAAAGAGGAAAGACCTAGGAAAACCAAAAAGGGTCTCATGGCAACCTGGGATGACTCAGAATCTGAAGATGATGCTGATGAAGGCCGGGTCAACATGGCATTCATGGCAGAAACCAGAAGCAACTCGTCAGAGGAAGAACTATCAGACTTCGACGATGAAAGAGAGGTACTTTCTTCCTTATCACGTTCTGAACTTGAATTAGGATTAACTGAACTTATCAAAAGATATCAAAATCTTCAAAGCAAATTCAAAATCCTGAAAAAGAGTTTTATAGTTTCTTCAGAAGATCTTACTAAAAATAAGAAAATCATCTCTGAGCAAAATGAGAAAATATTTGTCTTAGAAAACTCAAACTCTGTCCTGAAATGTAAATTATCTAAGGTAGAAGAAGAAATTGTCTCAAACTCAGCTAACACTAGTAAAGAAGACAAATATGATAACGCATTTAAAAACTTTCTTGCCAAAAGCGTAGATAGAAGCAAAATGGCTTCACTAATCTATGGAGTCAGTAGAAATGGTAATAGAGGTCTAGGATATTCAGGACCATCTCAACCATATGATGAAACCAAAAACATCAAAATAATACCTCTGTCCAAACAGTTTATTCCCTCTGGTACTAATCTTAAGCATTCAGAACCAAAAGGTTCAAACACTAGGATTACACAAACACATCCACTAAAAAGGTACTCCAAACACGAATACTATGCACAAACTCCACACTGTTTTGCTAACGTAAGGAAATCTAAAGGAGTCAAAAGCTTTAGAAAAACTAATGTGAAAGGACCCACAAAATGGGTACCTAAAAACAAGATAATTTATGTTGCAGATATCCTTAATAGCTCCATTGAAACATCAGTCATGGTACCTGGACAGTGGGTACTCGCGACACATGATGGGAGAAAGGCTTATGTTCCAAGATCTGAAACTTAAACCTGGAGGCGTTGTCAATTTCGGAGGAAATCAGAAAGGAAAAATCATTGTCTCTAGAACCGTTGGAAATGGTAAGCTTCCTTCCATTAAAAATGTTCTGTGAGTAGAAGGTCTAATGCATAATCTGTTGTCAATAATCCAACTTAGTGACAGTGGTTATGATCTCATTTTTAATCAAACATCTTGTAAAGCTGTAAGTCAGAAGGATGGATCTGTCCTATTCAACGGAAAGAGGAAAAACAACACTTACAAAATTAAGTTATCTGATTTAAAACATCAAAATGTAAAATGTCTTCTTTCTGTAAACGAAAAGCAATGGGTCTGGCACAGACGACTTGGTCATGTCATTCTGAGAAGAATCTCTCAGCTTCACAAGCTTGGTCTTGTTAGAGGCTTGCCAAATCTGAAATATTCTTCAGATGCTCTTTGTGAAGCATGTCAGAAAGGAAAGTTTTCAAAAACCTCTTTTAAAGAAAAAAATGTTGTTTCCACCTCCAAACCGTTGGAACATCTTCACATTGATCTGTTCGGCCCTGTAAAAACGGCCTCTCTCAATGGTAAGAAATATGGACTAGTCATCGTTGATGACTACAGCAGATGGACATGGGTAAAATTCTTAAAACACAAGGATGAATCACATTCTGTGTTTTCTTCCTTCTGCACTCAAGTACAAAATGAGAAAAATTGTAAAATAGTCAGAGTGAGGAGTGATCATGGTGGAGAATTTGAAAATAAAAACTTTGAGGAACTTTTTGATCCACATGGAATATCTCATGACTTTTCTTGCCCTAGAACTCCACAACAAAACAGAGTTATAGAAAGAAAGAATCGAACTTTGCAAGAAATGGCTAGCACCATGATCCAAGAAACTGACATAGCTAAACATTTATGGGCAGAAGCAATCAACACAGCATGCTATATTCAAAATAGAATCTCTATAAGACCTATCTTGAATAAAACTCCATATGAATTGTGGAAGAATAAATCACCCAACATTTCTTATTTTCATCTGTTTGGATGTGTCTGTTTTATGCTTAACACTAAAGAGAATCTTAGCAAGTTTGATTCCAAAGCACAGAAGTGTCTGTTGTTGGGATACTCTGAACGCTCGAAAGGCTACAGAGTGTACAACACAGAATCAAGAATTGTGGAGGAATCCATTCATGTTAGATTCAATGACAAGCCTGACTCAGAAAAGTCAGAGCTAGTTGAGAAACTTGCAAATTTAGAAATTAGATTCTCTGAATCTAAGGAAAAGGTAGAGGAAGTCAAAGAACAGTAAGATCCTACACCAAAAACCACTGAAGTAACTCCAAATACCCCATCTCAACGAAGAAGAAGACTGTCCACATCACATCCTAAGGAACTAATTATGGGTAACAAAGATGCTCCTATCAGGACCAGATCAGCATTTAGACCATCAGAAGAAACACTTGTAGGACTAGTATCGTTGATAGAACTAACTACAATTGAAGAAGCTCTCATGGACAAAGACTGGGTTCTGGCTATGGAAGAAGAACTCAACCAGTTCTCCAAAAATGATGTTTAGGATCTAGTTACTAAACCCAAGAATGTTCATGTCATAGGAACCAAGTGGGTATTTAGGAACAAGCTAAATGAAAAGGGAGAAGTTGTCAAAAACAAAGCACGACTTGTTGCTCAAGGATACAGTCAACAGGAAGGAATTGACTACAACGAAACATTTGCTCCAGTTGCAAGACTTGAAGCAATATGTTTGCTACTATCCTTTTCAGTAAATCATGACATCACTCTATATAAAATGGATGTTAAGAGTGCATTCTTAAATGGTTATATATCAGAAAAAGTTTATGTCAAACAACCTCGTGGTTTTGAAAATTCAAAAATATCAGACTTTGTTTTTAAACTTAAAAAACCACTCTATGGCTTAAAACAAGCTCCCAGAGCTTGGTATGAAAGATTGAGCAAGTTTTTACTATAAAACAATTTCACCAGAGGAAAGGTTGACACAACACTTTTCTGCAAGACATATAAGAATGACATTCTCATTGTTCAAATCTATGTTGATACATTATTTTTGGTTCTGCTAACTCTTCTCTATGTCGAGAATTTTCAAAGTTAATACATGCCAAATTTAAAATGAGCCTCATGGGAGAACTAAAGTTCTTCCTTAGAATTCAGATTGATCAAAGATCAGAGGCCACTTACATTCATCAAACCAAATACACAAAAGAACTTCTGAAGAAGTTCAATATGACGGATTGCAACATTGCTAAAACACCAATGCATCCAACGTGTGTCATGAGAAAGGAAGAAACAGGAGTTAAGGTTTGTCAAAAACTTTATCGTGGTATGATAGGTTCTCTCTTATATCTAACTGCTTCTAGACCTGATATATTATTCAGTGTACTTCTATGTGCTAGATTCTAATCAGATCCAAGAGAATCACATTTAACCGCTGTCAAGCGAATTCTAAGGTATCTGAAAGGAACAACTAATCTTGGCCTGATGTATAAGAAAACATCAGAGTATGCTCTTTCTGGTTACTGCGATGCAGACTATGCCGGAGACAGATTAGAAAGAAAGAGCACATCAGGGAACTGTCAGTTCTTAGGAAGCAATCTAATCTCATGGTCAAGTAAGAGACAATCTACAATTGCTCTCTCAACAGCTGAAGCATAATACATATCGATTTCTCTATGCAGTACTCAAATGCTATGGATGAAAAATCAGTTGGAAGACTATCAGATATATGAGAGTAACATTCCTATCTTCTGTGATAATACTGCTGCTATCTGCTTAAGTAAAAATCCAATTTTTCATTCTAGGGTTAAACACATTGAATTAAAACATCACTTTATTAGGGACTATGTTCAGAAGGGAACTCTATGCTTAAAATTCATTGATACAGACCATCAGTGGGATGACATTTTCACAAAACCCTTAGCTGAAGATAAATTTCTAATTATTTTAAAACACCTGAATATGAAATACTGTTCAGAATAAAACATTTTCAGAACCTCATGTGAAAAGCATTTTTCATCAGAACCACTTTCTTAACGCATCTCAAGTTCTGATAATTTTGTGACATGTCATATTTTTGGAAAATTATTATTTTTTAATAAAATTAAGTCACTTTAACTATTTAAATTAAATGAACAGCATTTCTCTCGAGATTGACTCAACTTTATCGTATTTATTAGCTTATCCCCTCAAGAGTATATCTGTCCTTTAAACCCTCGAGATTTTTTCTTTCTCTCACAAACCCTAAAAAGTTAATCTAATTCTCTCTCTATCTATAACTCCCTTAAAATCAACTCAAAGATCAATCCTCATTCCTTCTTACCACCGTAAAGATGAACACTCATCAACAAGACACTATTCAAATCTCCCAAGAACTACCATCCTCATCCATCACACCCACTACTACTCTCTCAACGGCTGAACCAGTTGGTTCAGATCTATTAGATCTTCCCTCAATTGATGCAAACCATGTCACCCAGAGAACTCGCTCTGTGACATGTGTGACACATGCAAATGACCTAACTGTTCTGAAAGAGCTAGATGTTGATTTTGACAACCTCTCTGATAATGGGTTTAACCTAATTGATC
The DNA here is from genome assembly GCA_022829125.1 of Lathyrus tuberosus. Lineage (NCBI taxonomy): Eukaryota > Viridiplantae > Streptophyta > Magnoliopsida > Fabales > Fabaceae > Lathyrus > Lathyrus tuberosus. Next base: position 7,205,657 of record JALAZF010000101.1, on the reverse strand, counting down.
AATTGGGCGCTTAAGAATAGAAGAATTACTTTAATAGACTAAGAGGTCCATGCTTTGATGATCTATTGAAAGAATTCTGGAGACATGCAGATACAGACGAATTCCATGTAGTATCTTTTGTTCTAGAGCAGAAGATTATCATCACAGAAAGATCTATCTCCGAATTTCTAGGAATGAAGTTCTTGGAAGGAAAGAGGGTGTACGGAAAAACTGAGAAATCTGAGTCAGTCGTCAACAAAGCTATCTTCAAGAGCTGTCAATCAGGAACAACGGACTACAAAAGCAAAAACTTGCGTGACAACCTAAGGATCTGGCACAAGATCATTCTTGGATGCATCAATCCAAGACCAGCAAAGAGTCCTACAGATTTTGCCAACGCAAACCAAAAACATATGTTGTACTACCTGCACAAACATGAGAAAATGTTCCTTCCCTCCATCTTGTTCTACTATTTAAGGGATATGGTGCGCAAAACCAAAACAACGACCTCACCAGAAAAGAAGATTGTCAACTACATTCCCTTTAGAAGACTGATCTCTGACATTCTGGTTGAATGCAGATTAGTGGATTATCTGACCAAGGAAGCAAATTTCACCAAATATCTAAATAAAAGAGTTGGAGAAGTATTCAATGCTGTAAATCTTAAACATATAAAGATGATTGCAAGTGTAGAGGTGAAACCAATACCTATTTCTCTCGACACGGTGAAAAAGATCAGGAATCCAGTGGAAAACTATCCATTCTACCGCAAAGAAGATAATCCAACAACAATAGCCTCTTACATTGCCATAATGAGAGAAGCAGAATCTAGAATTGAAGAAGTTATCCCTCAGTCAAAGCATATTACTAGGAGTAAGAGGAAGCTTGCTGAAGAGGATACAGAGGGTAAAAAGAAGAAAAAGGATGAAACTGAAATCTCCAGAAAATAAGCCCTTCTTCTTGAGAAAGTCAATAAAGTTGATGCAAATCCATCTGTTGCTACACCATCTTCATCAATCACCTCTACCTCCAATCTACAAGTAAGGTTTAAACCTCTATCTTTCTCTATTCCTTTACCAACCACTAATCAATCAACCAACGGTCCATCAATAACTAACCCAATCCTGTCTGAGATTGTTTCAACAACTACCTCGACAATTCAGCTAGAACCAACAAATCAAATCTCTGAATCTCTAGCTCCCATTACTGAATCTAGTTCTGAGGAAACCTCCTATGAATCTCTAGAAATTGTCTTACCTAAAAACCTCATGAACTCTGACAATCTAGAAGTCACCTCTCCTAATAATCAACAACAATCACCTGAACCTGCTGCTACTGAGATTAACTTATCTCAGCAACCACCATCTGAAACCAACTCTGATAAAACCAACCTCGCTCTGGTTGTCTACAATACTCCACCTCCTACTTCCTTTGAAGAATGTACAAGACAATTTCATGACAAAGCACTTGAGAAGTTTGCTAGGTTAAGAGCGGAACTTTGTACAAGCACAAAGCTCATGGAACTTGAGAGTGCCTGTCAAAGTTTTCAAAAATGGCTAGACATGGAACTTACAAGAATTGTAAGTTTCTCAAACACAACCATAACTGCTGAACTAGCAAAAGCTAAGGAGAGAGCAGAAGCTGAAGCAAGAGTCAGAGTACTCAAGTTCTTAGCTGCTAAGCAGAAAGAAGCTGAAGAAAAAGCTGCTAAAGAAGCAGAAGAGCAAGCTGCAAGAAAGGCACAAGAAGCTGCAGAGGCTGAAAGAGATAAAGAAAGTGCTATGATTGCTTCCACCTCTGATCCTGTTATCAAGCGTCTGGGAGACACCGTTGATGAAATCAGAACTAAACAGAAGAACTTCAGAGAAAGGTTTGATAAGCAAGATACTGTCAATGAAAATATTCAGATCATGATGAAGAAAATTTGGGACAAACTGTCCTCTGACAACTAATAAACCTCTGTTTTTCTTTTAAGCTTTAGTTATGTGTTTTTCACCCTTGGACATCCCTGTTTTAATCTTTTTGATTTATGACAAAAAGGGGGAGAGTATGAATGTGATAATTTTGATTATAGTCATTCTCTGAAAAACAATGCTGCTTACATGCTAACAAATAAATCCATCATTTCTTTTAGATTATTTTTCTGTATTTTTCTTCTTTGGGCAGATAACTCAGAGTTCTGATGATGAAGAAAGACTCAAAAGGTTAATGAAGTCAGGGGGAGCCCTAGCAAGAACCTTAGTCTAATACTCAGGGGGAGAAATTCATAAAAAGGATAAGCTATCCTAAAAACCTTTTCATTTTCCCTGTGTTATATTTATCAAAATTGTGTCATCAAATTATATAGTTTTATCATCATCAAAAAGGGGGAGATTGTGAGAACAAGATTTGGTTCTGCAATATTATCTCTAAGTTTTGATGATAACAGATGAATATTTGTATGAACAATTTTGTTCAACTAATGTTGTTATGTGTGAGAACCTAGCAAACAGGTTCTGCTTCCGTGAATTGGCGCAATGCTTAATGAAAGATGTTTCGAAGAACAGAACTCAATTCAAAGATAAGACAAGACTCACATAACTCTAATACGAAAGAAAAAGAGAATGAATTCTGAAGATCAAGAAACAAGGGTTCTGATGGAACAAAGTCAAATTCCTAAAGCCTCACGATTTTCAAACAAGAAGTTCTAAAGACTCCGAAGACAGGCTCTGAAGTTTCGGAAGACTTAAAGCAGAAAAGGATAACGCTCTTAAAGACCAAGTGCTGAAGTTCTGAAGACTGATTCCTAATGGACTTCTTCAATCAACGGAAGACTTGAAGCATCAGATATTCTGTTATAAAGACTCCACTCATGCTTCATCAACTTAACATCAGAAGCCTCTGGATATGAAGAAAGTGGATTTAGAGAACAAGGTTCAAAAGACAAGTTCTGAAGATTCTGGAAGCGCAGAGCTGATGATTCAAAGACTTGATAATCATAAGAACCATACAATGTTTTCCCTTCCTACTCACGCTCACAAAAAGCCTCTGAAGTCGAGAAGCCGAGAAAACCTGCTACACTGTACAGCTGTACCACATTACAACATTAAAATTCTCGAAGACTGTGCGAAATACAACCAAGGCAACCTGACACGACAGGACGCGCTGCTTGCAGAAGATTTTGTAACTGTCCTCATGCTTCTAGCCGTAAGCCTACTTAGCTATCATGATTTCAGTTCAACGCCTCTTTTTCACTCGGCTATAAAAGGAAGCTTAAAGACTTGAAGAAAGACACACATGCGAACAACGACAATACCTTCTAACTTTATTCTTTCTTAAGTCATTCTTGGTCTAAAACTGTGTTTACGTTATCAGCTTGATAAGAAGCAATCCTCTGTAAACTCATTGTGTTTAAACTTAAAGTTGTATTCCTTAAGAGAGTCTTAGTGATTAGATCTCTTGAGAAGTCTAGGACGTGTGTCTTAGAGGTTGTGCCTTGAGTAAGACTTGTGTGGTTGGATTACTTGAGAAGTCTAGAAAGTGTAAGTTCTATAGGTTGTTGTTAGTCACCTGCTGTGTAGCTCGTGCAGTGTACTATTTTGTTGAATAGTGGATTAAGACCTCATTGAGAGAGGCAAAATCACCTTGGTGGGTGGACTAGACTAACTTGAGAGATTCTCAAGTGAACTAGTATAAACATAACGTGTTTATATCTTTTTGTTTAACTAAGTCGTTGTTCTTTAGAAAAAGGGAAAAAGGTTTTAACAAGAAAGTCATTTAAAAGAAACAATTATTTTTGAAAAACCAATTCCCCCCTTTCTTGTATTTTTCACACCTTCATAGGACATTGAAAAATACAAGGGACTTGATTATCCAAGGAACCACCCGAGGAAATTCTGCAAAAAGATGGTCGTCTACGTCTTTGATGAAATTCTGATGATCCTCTGCTTTTTGGATATCCTAAGTGGGGCATCTTTAAACTGGTACATGCAACTCAAACGGGCTCACATCTGCACGTGGGAAGACCTCACCAATGCTTTCTTGAAGTAATACAAGTACAATTTGGACATGGCTCTGAACCGTACGTTGTTGCAAAACCTGGCACAAATGAATCAAGAATCTTTAAAGGAATATGCACAAAAATGGAGAGAGATGTCATCTTGTGTACAACCCTCACTCCTTGAAAGAGAACTGGTAGACCAATTCATGGGCACTCTTCCAAGTCAGTGTTATGAAAGAATACTTGGGAGCATATCATCTAGATTTTGTGTGTGAGTGCTAAGTATTGCTACCTACAAATTCAACCGGGTTTTGAATGATGTCAAACAAGGAACAAGGTAGTATAGTATATCGTAGAGCTTTTGTATATTTGATGGTATCAACCTACATTTAGATGCTCATTCGTCCCCTTAGCATTAGGATGCATAAAAAGAGTCTTTAAACAAGTTTGATAGGTTTTAGGCATGTCATACACATCAAAAATCATGTTTATGTGTCAAAATAACTGTATAGGCCATCCTATACGTGATCAGGCCGACCTATGAAAGCCTCAGCTTCAGTATAGGGTGACACATCCATATTTCAGGTTGGCTCCCATGCTCCAAGAATGAAGGTCGACCTGAATACCTTCATAGGGCGACCTATGCAACTTAAAACTTGAAAAATCATTTTTGCATCTTATTTTTCTTGCATCCTTTTGTCCATTTTCCTTACATAACTATATATACTCATACATGCATCTTCCTCTAGGTAAGGTTTCCTAGTGAATAAAACCTAAACGAAACCATATTACGAAGTTGCCCATCATCTTTATCCCTTCTTTTACGCATACACACAATTGAATTACACATAATCATTTTTCGATTGGTTGAGAATCTAGATTAAGGTTGATAACATATAATTAAGTTTGGTGTAACTGAGAATATTGGGTTGGGAACTTTGTGTGTTTCAAATAAGAAAACTAAGGCGGGGTTATCCTTCAAGATCAGGTTGATTTAAAGGTTTTGGACAAGACCACGTCAACACATATTCGACCAAGTGAAAGCCTTGGGAAAAGGTGGTTTCCTTGCAATGGAGTAGCGCGAGACGGTAAATTATGTTCGGGAATCATGGGTTTCAACAAGTTGCGCGCTCGGGATAATCAGAGGATTGTAGCCGCATTTGTTGGTCACTTGATCAAGCTTTTTGATCAAGCGTTGGAGGTGGAAGAATAAACAGAAAAAATAGGGTTTTTGGGGTTTGCATTCTTCATATCTTGTATAAATGATTTTGCAAAGAAAAGGTTAATAGAAATATCTCAATTCTATTTTGAATTGAAGGCAGACGTACCCATAGTGAGGTCGATTGGGGAACTGCCTAAACAAATCTTGGTCTCTCTCATTCTCTCTCTCTCTCTCTCTCTCTCTTTTTATCTCTTTTATTGTTGATTTCACAATTTATCCAGTTCATCGTTGTTTGATCAATTCGATTGGAAATTGTTGTCTATTATCTTTTAAAAGTTTTATTGTTGATATAATCACAATCACTTTGATTATGATTGGCTTTTAACATCAACAAAACAAATTATGTTTCCAATTGATATCGATTGCACACCAAGTGTTCGATAAATTATTTGTGCGTATTTTTATTGTGTTTTGGTTCATTGGATATATAAGTTACGATTAACATTGCATTTAATTGATTCGTAGTTTGATCGTTGTTGAACATTTACGTTCATTATCACTCTGTTTGGTTTGCGATACGTATATTGCTTTTCGATAATAGGTCTGTTTAAACAATTCGATCCGGGTCATTTTTCCGCTGCATCATATTTTGAAAACAGATTTTTGCCAAAAGATTTTTGTTGTAAAATTTGTGATCTATTCACCCTCTCTAGATCGAAGCCTGTCGTCTTACATTTTGTTCTAGTAATTATTGGTGAAGGAAATTAAGAGGGACTAAAGAGTGGAAAAATCCAAGGGGCATCTGGTGGAAAAACGAGTACGTAAAATTTTTCTAACTTCAATTCAAAAAAGAAGGAAGGAGATACTAATGCGATAATGGGATCTCATCTAACACCCTTAACTCGGGTGCCTTACTACCCGTATCCATATGTATCAGTCGTAATTTCCAGTCAGTATCCACCACAAGGATTCTCGACACCTCCGTTTCAACAACCTCTGGCAATACCTCCACAAAATTAGCACCAACAACAAAGTGGATATCCTCTAAGGAAATAGCCGAGACCAAGAAATAATTATGAGAGGAAGATTCTGCAATTTGATCCACTGCATGTGCCATACAATCAGATTTTTCCATATTTGATTCACCGAGGATGGGTCACACCAAAAGCTCTCCCACCTCAAATAACACCATCTCCACCAGGCTTCGACATCAACGCCAAATGTGAGTATCTTGGTGGATCATCTGGTCATACCACAAATAACTACAAGGCTCTCAAGTATAAGGTACAAGAGCTAATTAATGCCAAACAATTAACCTTCAAATAAATGGGTCCAAATATGGAAAATAACCCAATGCACAGACATACTAGTCCAATTGTAAATGCTATCAAAGTGTGCCTTGAAGCCAGAACAATAAAAGATGTTGAAAAGATAAATACTCTTATGCTAATCATCCGTGAGAAGCTAGCTGAAGCAGGGATAAACCAAGAAGTACATGGATTTTGTGAAGCATGTTTATCCTCACCAGAGGAATGTGAAGAATTGAAAAGGTGTATGAAAAAGATGATAAATCAAGGGATGGTCCCAATAACATACAAAAAATGAAGAAAGCATTTCCACACTCGAACCTCTTGAGATCTCATACTTGAAGCAAGATGCTCAATAATCTCCATTGGTGATTTATTTTCCTATGTCATTCCCATTCGATAGCACTAAGGAAGTACCTTGGAATTACGGTGCCACGACCTATGTAGGGGATAAGCCATTAGTGTTAGAACCTAATGTCACCAATATAACACGCATTGAGGGCATGACACGAAGTGATAGGGTTTTCGTTCCAGAACAAACACAAAGGAAGGTTCCCGAGACATCCAAAGGCAAATAGGTCTCAACTTCAAACTCAGAGAGTGGACCTTCAAACAAGAGAATACCTCAAGAGGGTGCTGATGAATTCTTGAAAATAATCAAGAAGAGTGACTATAAGGTGGTGGACCAACTAGGTCAAGAAGAAGAAAAAGACATTGAGAGCCTTTCAGGTGAGGCTGTAGAAAACTCTCCAGACACCTGAAACTGAAAAATATTCTAAATTTCATACAGGCCCGAAATTAAAAGTGAAAGACTATAATCAAAAATCAAAATCCAACATATCATCACCATTGTCATTTCAGTCGATAAAACACAACAATCATTTCATCAATAATCATCACCTTCACCGTACCCTTGTGTTAACATAGAAATCGACCACCAACGTGCACAACAGATCCTTTTTTCCCGGCGCATCACTAACGATAGACTGAACCATCACATTCATAATCTGCCGGAAACAATCTCATCGTTGTAGAAAATGGATTTATGTTTTTACCAAGGTTTCTTCTTTCATATCCTTCAACCAAACCTAAAAAGTTCTTTCATAACCCTAACCAACCTTCCATATTCATCCCTGATAAAAAATGAAAAAGGAAGAGAAAGATGATTTTGGAAGTCAGAGAAGTGAGAGAAGAGGGAAGTGAAAAGTGACAGAAAAGAGAAATGAAAAAAGAATTTTGAATTAGATCTGACATTAGAAAAAGAGAAAAGAGAAAAAGAAATTGCAATTTAATCATGTAACATCATCAATTGAACCAAACCTAGCAATTAAAGGCCTAATACAATAAATATGTGGTTGAAATTGAACAATGTGACAACATTAGTTGTAAAAAATAATTTTTGGACCAAAATTATCCTCATTTTAATGAGGTGGCAGATTAAAAAAAATAATAAAAAAGAATTTTCTACAGCATCTAATTTTTTTATATTATAAATAGTAAGTGATTTTTATCAAGGGGAGGGGAGGGGAGGGATTTTTATCAAGGGGAGGGGAGGTGAGGGGAAGGGAGGGGAGGGATTTTAATTGCATATATGTTTGGTTCAAAATATGAAAGGGGAGGGGAGGAATTCTATTTACAAATATGTTTGGTTCAGAATGGGAGGGGAGGTATTTTAAAACTAATTTACTTTTTTATCCTTGTAATTTTATTATAAAACTCATGATATTTACCGTTTATAATTCAAATACAAATTCTTTGACTAAATATAAGTATTCAATCAGAGAACATCATGAAAGATTTTATAAAAACGTAATGATTATAATATATAATTTAAAAAAGATTATCAAATACAATAAAATCTAACAAAAAATTATTATAAAGAAAAACATTACGATAATTAAAAGTAAGTAAAAAAATAAAAAATAAAAAAAATTTAAACACATATAATAATAATAATAATAATAATAATAATAATAATAATAATAATAAGATGATGAAGATATAAAAATACAAGAAATATAAAAAGAAGATAAAATTTGTTCAAAATAAAACATTTAACATTTTATTAAATTAAATTTTATATTTAAATAATTAAATAAGGGTAAATATGTAAATATAATTATACTTAAAATGAAATACCTCCCCTCCCCTCCGAATCCTCCCAAATTGGAGGGGGGCAAAAAATGGTCCAGGAGGGATTTTGCTCCCCTCCATCTACGTCCCCTCCCCCTCTTAAAATTTGAACCAAACACATAAACTATTAAATATTCTCTCCCCTCCCCTCACCTTCATTTACCCCCAACCAAACAGGCTCTAAAGAAGAAGAAAAATATCTGCGTTCCACGTTAAACTTACGTGAAACCCTCACCACCATTGAGGCCCATGAATGATGATGGTGTTAAGGTTCTAGAAAGTGCAAGGGTCTGGGCTCTATAGATAGATTTTTCATGGGCCGAATCATTGAATTTCTTATGGTTTTGGGTCTTAGTCCAATTCAGAACTGATAGCATGGTCGAAACAAACTTAACTACTTTAAAAAGGACAACAGTTTCATTACTCGTGTCTTTCTCGGCATAGTAGCATTCACATACAGTTCTTTAATTCATTATCAAAAGTGATCCATTGGCATGTGATTCTTCTTTTATATGAAGTGACCTCAAGGCACCACCACTTAGTCTCAGTTTTTTTTGTGCCTGTAAATTTGTGAGTGGGGGATACCTTTATACTCCAGACTCATTAAAGTATCCTTATAATTAGCAACATTACCATGAATATGTTTAGTTAAGGAAGGTTCTAACCCTTTTATACCGTTATTGAAAAATGTACAAAACATGTATATATTCGACAATCGATTCCTTGGCACCTCAAATTCTCCTTGTCCCCCCTATGGATCAATCATGTGAGATAATAGAAAATTTGGGAATCACTACCGGTTTTGCTTTATGAATATATTCATGTGATACCTTATTTTCTCAAAGTCAAGCAATAGTTTAAAAGTAAAGGTTTAATTATGCATTAGAAGTACAAAAATATACTATTTTTGTAAGAAAATAAGATACTATGGTTAAGAAGTTGATTTAATTATCAAAAGATTGTGCGATCAACTTTTTTATCTTGAGCTTTGAAAACTCAACCCGTCGAAATTTATGTAATACATAAATAACTTATATTTTGTTTTAGTCCTTTTAGATTTTTTTTATTTAATTTTAACCTTTACAAATATTTTTCATTTTATTTTTGGTCATTAAAATTTTATTTTAATTTTTTTAAAATTGGTTTATGTTAAAATTATAATTTATAACCCTCTTAAATATATAATTTTTAAATGATAAAAATTGCTAAATTATTAACTTAAATTTCATATAAAAAATTTGTAAATTTTCTCATGATACACAACAATCGAAGCTCTCAATATATTTAAAAGAAGACTTATTATAGTGACAAAAAATTCAAACCCCACATATTTACAATAACTTTCTACCTTTTTTTTTTTTTTACTTCCTACTACTTAATACAGAACATTTTACATAACAATTTTCTTTTCTTTATTAGAGACCAAAGTGGTATATATTATAGTTGTCAACATTTTCCAATTATTTAATTATTAGTTATCGACATTTTCCAATTATTTAATGATTTATTAACAAGAAAGAAATTATGGTAAATGTTTTCTTAAAAGAAAGTCACTTGTTGTGAAATTTAAATGTCAAAGTTCAAATACATGAAGAATAATGATGTGTCGAACAAATAATAATGACAACCATTTAAATAGTCTTAAGCAAAATTAATTTGTCAAACATTGTTAAAATAATTCACAAACATTAGAATAAAATAATGAACACATATACACAATTTGTTTATTTAATTCAATCAAATTATTAGATAACCAAAAGTAGTGACTACTTTTGGAAAATTAGTTAAAATTGTTGAAAAGCATTAAAAAATGTTAGTTAGAGTAACTAACTATATGGCTTGCATATATAGACTATATTCATTCTTATACTTTGTTATGAACTAATTCAATCGATACAAGAAGACCTTGTACAAGCTTTCTTTTCAATGCTATTTACTGGCATCATATGCCTAACAATGGACATGTTCCGCTTCATATTCACCCTATCACATTTTGATCACATTTTGATTGAAGATTAAAGCTTCATATAAGCTTCATTACTCTATTCATATTCTATGAAAATAAAGCTCTGCATTAAGCATCATAGATGTTCAAATGGCAGATCAAGAAAGCTCTTTATAGGACTCACAACATGTGGTTCATTTTTCGCAAGCCACCTTGTCACAGTTTGCAAATTTAAGCTAAGCAAACACGTTTGCACCGAAACTATCAATCAAACTTCAAGAAAATAAATTTCTAATGTGGAATCAGCAAGTAGAATTATTGTTAATTCTCATATCCCTCCTAGTGTTCAAAATTGAGAATGACAGGATGATTAACATTGTATGTGAAAACTATGAATCTCGAGTAGTTTAAGATCAAACGTTGTTCACTTGGCTTTTGTCTATAATATATGAAGTTGTGATTCTTCTGAAGGTCAGAAAAACACAAGAAGAGAGGTTGAACTGTGTTGGCTTTTTCATCTTTAAGCTTTTTCTACTTCCGCTTTTGATGGCTTTCAAACAGATTTTGAACACTTACTTCATAGTCCGACTAAAAAATGCTTGGATAACTTCTAAAGCTCCTTATCAGATTGTAAACCAGAATCTGACTAGGAGGATCAGAGTTGACAACAGTGGAATGTTTAAGAACATAAGCAAGTAAAGTTAAAGCACAAGAGACACAAGCATTTATCCTGGTTCCTCTCACAACCTGAGAGTAGTCCAGTCCCCTTGCACTTCCAAGAGATTTTCACTATAACCAAATTTGATTACAAATGCTTAAACACAGAAGCAAGAGACTTCTAAATTCTCAGCAAGAGACTTCCTTCGCTCAAACCCACAAGTAAGAGACTTCTTTTTCTCAAACCCACAAGTAAGAGACTTCTTTGCTAAAGAACTCTAACAAGAGGCTTCCTTTTCTCAAACCCTCATGTAATAGACTTCTATGCTCAAGAAAATAGGAAATAGACTTCTGAACCTAAACAAAATGTTAGAGATTTGGGTAACAACTACACTTGATATGCAATCAGAGGTGTTGACAAAATACGACTTAGAAAGATTCTAAGAATTAAGAACTTATAAAATATACAAGTTTTAAGATGTTCTAAGTCTAACAAATTTGACAGAGTAATTTCTTTTTGATTGTCAATGTTCAAATTCTGTAGCAGTGTGTTGTATTAAAGCTTTGTAGTCTTCTTCTTCAGGCTTGCAGCTTCTTATATAGAGAGGAGAAAAAAAAGACATTGAAGACTTTCACCAAAAAGGTTGGGCTAGCTTTGTACTTGATTATACACATCAATAAATCACATTTCTATAAGAGGAATTATCCGTTGAAGCCCAGGCATAGAGGAAGAGATTTTTCCTGAAGTCTTCACGTGTTCAAAAAGTTTCAGAGATTGTCAGAGTTTCCTCGTTTGAAGAGCTTCTGCTTTAAAGGTTGAATTTCATCAGAATTCACACTTCAAAGGTTGGTCACTTTAGAGTCCACTCATTTGCTTCTGAAGCTTTAGAGTCTAAGTCATTAAAGACTGGCTTTCATCAGAGTTGACTTCTTCAGAGTCTGAATCTTCCATCAGAGCTATAGTCTTCAAAAGTGATCTTCAAAGCCAGAGTCTGATCTTCAGATACAGATTCCTCACGCATCTCTTGATCCGTTCTTAATGATTATGTTCATGCAAACTTGAACAGATGTTAGAAAGCCCAATTGTTCTTTAAATACTTTGTCATCATCAAAACCCAAGGGATATGGTATTAACCAATTTTGTTCCAACAATATCCCCCTTTTTTATGATGACAAACATTAGTATTTAAGAACAATGGTTGTTAATTTAATTAATATGTTGACTTCAAGGACTGAGATTTGTAAGCTCCCCTTGAGTCTGATAATCCAGATTGTGAGTTTTGTAAGCCCCCTAAGTCTTATCTAGGTTAATTAAATTCCTTTTATAGAACGATAATATTAATCTACAGAAATTAGGCATAGTAAAAATATTCTTTAGATTCAGGCGCTTAAATAGTCTATATTTTTTCCCTTTTTTTCATCAACAAAAAGATAAGAAAAGAAAGAAACGATACCGAAGAAAAATTTTCATTAACCAAAAAAAGAGGTGTAAAGCACAAGTTCAGAAAATATAAAAACAAACAGGTAACTAAATACTAGGGCTTAAGGTTTCTGCTTTAGAAGCTCCAAGACTGCTTTCGGATCAGCACCAATTTCATCTTATATGGTAATCATAGCCTTCATCTGATCATCCAACTACTTTTTCTTATTAGCCATGGATTCCTTATTAGCAGCAACAAAAGCCAACTTTGCTTCCATGATCTCTTCCCTCTGACTAGAAGAAACAACATAATCTGAAGAGATGTAATTCAGATTCTAAAAATCTGATACAATTGAGGTTGTGAGAGAATCCCATTTTGTAGCATAAGCTACATGGTCAAATGCAGTAGTTCTCTCAGCAGTCATATTCTGCAATCTATCAAAGATAATAGTTCTATGTTCTTCCAATTGGGATTGGATATATGGTGGAGGAGGTGGAAAGTCAGGTTGAGGAATATCTGGTTGAGTGGGAGTGGATATGAATATTGTTCCAAATTCTAACACAACATCAGTTTTTTTGGAGAGGAGTGATGCTTAGATGGTAGGTCAACATGGTTAGTTTTGTTTAGGGAGGTTTCAGGTGGAGGTTGATCCAAAGAAACTTGTTCAGTTTTAATCCGTGGTTCAGATGTAACTTGAACTTGAGATTGATTCTGAATAAAGTTTGATTCAGATACAGGTGGAGACTGAGTTTTGGGTGTGTTAGCTAGGATTTTCGACGAAGGAAAAACCTTAGGTTTCCCTCTAAAGAGACACATGGAGAATGCACAAGGACAGGCTGCATGCAGAGCTTCACGTGGCGAACTTTGAAAATAGAAACGTTAGGAATAGTTATTTTATACGTGTATATATAGGAGTTCATTATGCTGAATTCAGGGGTGTTCACTGTACTACATAAATCTCACTAAAATCTCAAAGTATCAACGTTTAGAGAAACGGGCGAATGACTGAGAGAACGTAAGAACAACTGAATAACCAACTTTTACTTTTAATGCAAAGTTTCTAATTTTAATTCTTCACATTGCTTTAGTCACTTTACATTTCAATTCCATCTAAGTTATTTCGTTCAGCATTTCTAGTATTTATCATTTATTTTATGCATTTCTGAAGTGGTTGAAGTCGACATCTCTACAAAATTATAATTACTTAGGATTCTATTTTAGACCAAGTCAAAAACAGTCACACAAATATAAGAAATCAAGAACAAATGGTAATTTGGCACTATGTCCTAGGGTTCACTAGTTGATCCTCCAAGTAACCCTTAAGTTGGAGACCAGCGGTTGTTTACCATTTTTCAGTGTAAACAAATTGGCATGCCCAGTGGGACATGTGCTAAGTTTCCTATCTATGTGAAGATTTTCTTGCTCTCTTTTCTTATTCTATTGTTTAAGATTCTTTTCTGGGTATTTTTTATGCAATTAAGGAGTGGTTAGGCTTTGTCTAGAATGTCTCGTCCTCCTGTAGATAATGTCAACCCCCAGAACAATCGTTAAAATTTAGAGCAACAACCAGCCGTGTTGACGGGTGAGGAGCCCGTTCTCTCGACACCGGTTAGAACAAATGCTCTGGTGGTGTCAACAACGTCGGTCGTATCGATACCATTGCATGGGGATACACCCCCACCGTAGTCAGGGAATGCTCTTAATAATCTTGTGATTGCGAGACCTTTGTTTGGCTTCTCAATACCACCCCCTGGAAAAGATTACCCTTATGGTATGCTAACATATATTATGGCTAACCTCCAACCAAATATGTTAACCTTTAGTGACAATGTGATGTCCACAACGCCATTATACAATCCTTAAAACACCTCAACGTCGACCATCCATAATTTGGCGCGGCTAGGAGGGATAAATTATATTCCTCGGAACACGCCATCTTTAAATACAACTACCATGATTACCATAAGGCAGTACAGGGATGAGAATAATTTAGAGTTATTACACACTCTCACCCAACAAACGGGAACTATTTTTAACCCGTTGATTACAAATACAAATCAGACATATGAATTATTGGCGAGCTAAATGGGGTATATCGCCGATTTCTTCGGCACACCCTTAGTGCAAGTTCGACCTACCCCACAAATATCTAATGCTAGAGTGATCGAAACCCCTGAAAAACGGGACAACGCAGGCCACTGTTGGCCAAAACCAAGGTTTACAGTAAGAACATCCCCTGAATAGGGAAGAGGTAGAATCAATAAACAAAACAACCCTAGGCCTCATGTGGTTCAGAGGAACCATAATGCAGACCAAGTGCTTAGGTATGTCCTGCAAAATAAATATGCAGGGAAAAATAATATAACAAGTGTTGTCGAACATATTTTGGCTCAGAATGGCCTTAATGTAGGACTCTACTAACCAAATTTTATATCTCCTTTGTCAGAGTATGTTCGATGGACGGAGTTACCCAAGGGGTGTAAAGTCCTAAAGTTTACCAAGTTTGCCGAAGACACTAAAGAGTCAACAGTAAAACATGCCGCTTGATATCAAATTGAGGTTGGCGACATAGCAAATAATGAAAATTTAAAGATGAAATATTTCCCAAATTCTCTGACCAAGAATGCCTTCACGTGGTTCACAAATCTTCCCCCACATTCTGTCCAATCTTGGATTCAGTTAGAAAGACTATTCCATGAACAGTTTTATATGGGACATTAGAAAATTAGTTTGAAAGAGTTGGCGAGTGTTAGGTGAAAAGTCCCTGAATTGATAGATGAATATTTGAATAGGTTCAGACTTCTTAAGGCAAGGTGCTTCACCCAAGTGCTCGGGTATGAGTTGGTCGAAATGGCCGCCGGGGGCCTAGACTACTCGATCAGAAAGAATTTAGATACTCAATACCTTAGGGACATGGCACAACTGGTAGACAGGGTTCGCCAATTTGAAAACTTAAAGGCGGGAAAAGGTCGGGACAAATAAATATCACAAGAAGGAAAAATTTGCTTACATAGAGGAAGATGACCATGTCTCTCACGTAGGTAACGATGGTTCTGAGGAAGGGGAGATCATTGTGGCCAACGTGAAGCCAGGTCCCCCGTATATTTGTAAGTTATTGAAACCATCGAACGAGAAGAATCCTGTCGAGACCAATAAAAAAGAGAAGTTTGCCACCAGAACTTACACCTTTGACATTACAAAATGAGATGAAATATTTAATTTGTTAGTCAAAGATGGTCAGATTATAGTATCTCCAGGTTATAGATGTTCAAATGGCAGATCAGGAAAGCTCTTTATAAGACTAACAACATGTGGTTCATTTTTCACAAGCCACCTTATCACAGTGCAGATTTAGCTAAGCAAACACGTTTCCACTACAACAATCAATCAAACTTCAAGAAAATAAATTTCTAATGTGGAACCAGCAAGTAGAATTAGTGTTAATTCTCATATCCCTCCTAGTGTTGAAAATAGAGAATGACAGGATGGTTAACATTGTATGTGAAAACTATGAATCTCGGATAGTTCAAGATCAAACGTTGTTCACTTAGCTTTTGTTTATAATACATGAAGTTGTGATGCCACTAAAGGTGAGAAAAACACAAGAATGGGGGTTGAACTGTGTTGGCATTTTCATCTTTAAGCTTTTCTACTTCCCTTTTTTTATGGCTTTCAAGCAGATTTTGAACACTTAGTTTAGAGTCCGACTAAAAAAATGCTTGGATAGCTTCTGAAGATCCTTATCAGATTGTGAACCAAAATCTGACTAGTAGGATCAAAGTTGACAACAACGGAATGTTTAAGAACATAAGCAAGTAAAGTTAAAGCACAAGAAACACAAGCAATTATCTTGGTTCCAAGATATTTCCACTATAACCGAATCTGATTACAAATGCTCAAGCACGAAAGAAAGATACTTCTAAATTCTCAATCACAGAAGCAAGAGACTTCCTTCGCTCAAACCCACAAGTAAGAGACTTCTTTGCTAAAGCACACTAGTAAGAGACTTCCTTTGCTCAAACCCTCATGTAAGAGATTCTTTGCTCAAGAAAACAGGAAATAGACTTCTGACCCTAAACAAAATGTTAAGAGATTTGGGTAACAACTATACTTGATAGGTGTTGACAAAATACAACTTATAAAGACTCTACGACTTAAGAACTTCTAAAATATACAAGTGTTAAGATGTTCTAAGTCTAACAAATTTGATAGAGTAACTTCTCTTTGATTGCCAATGTTCAGATTCTGTAGCAGTGTATTGTATTAAAGCTTGGTAGTCTTCTTCTTCAGGTTTGCAGCTTCTTATATAGAGAGGAGAAAAAAAAGATAGGTTGTGAGTGCTTTGTTCAAACGAAGAAGGCATGGTAACCGGGTAACCTAGAAAAAAACGTGTGATTTTTCCAGCTTGTGACCTCTTGGTGGGATAGGGCCCCAAGAAGGTGTAAAGTTTGTTGAACAGAGAGTAAGGGATTAAAATTTGTCATGCCCATATAACAATCTTATCATTTTCAAATGAAGGCTCAGGGATAAAATCCCTCGATTCCTCACTCTCGTTGGGTGGAATGATGAAGGCCAATGGGTTGTTTCCGGTGTCATATTTTGAAGACATTGCTTGACTAGTGGTCATGGTTAACGATGGAGTTTTTTTTAAGATAACTAAAAAGGGTTTGTTGTTTTGCGCGAAAGAAAGAGTGTGATAAAGTTGAAATGAGGAAGAAGAACAAATGAGCTGAAAAGGGGGTATTTATAAGCTCTCATTGCATGTACTGAATCGAACACATGGCTTCTGCGTGGGGGAGACTGAAGCGTTTTCATGCGCTTTCAAAGCACAACATTGATGCGAGTGGGAGCAATTATGGCAGACGTGCAAACCCACGACCTCCTAGGAAGTAGGAGTAATGATGAGATTCTGAACGGAACTCATGGCAAATGGAAATGCGCCATAAAAATGGTAATGATGACGATGACGTCAGCGAAAGTGAAATGGCATCGAAAAATACGATAAAAAAGGCCACGTCTCTCTTGTTTGATTTTAATCGAAACATGGCCTTTTGGGGGCAATTTGTTACCTTGGATTTTTCTACTACTATTGTAACACCCTTTTCTACCCCATAGATAACACAGCGGATTAACATAAAATCATCATTAAAAATCAGAGTCACCTCAAACGGTGCACATTTCTAAAAAAAAATCAAATCAACAAAGTTACTCCGTAAACAACGGGTTTCCTCAAAATAACTCAAAATACCTTCAAAGGGCAGCAGATCCACCATAACGACAAAAATCCCACAAAAGGGTTTATTACAATAAACCATAATCATCAAATAATCAATAAAATAACAGCCAAATAAAACTCAACATGGTTCGACTCAATGACCCAACCCGATGTTACACTATCAGAGCAAGACCCTCTACATCAACCAAAAGCAAATAATACTTCAAAAGTTCCTCGAAGCATCCACGGCTAATCCTGATCACCTGCACGTTACCCACGTGGAGGCAAAATTCAAACAGGCAAGGTGAGTAACACAATTCATTATAATCAATATAAAATAAGATATGCATAAAAATGGCGTCATCATCATATACAACATCATCAGAATCATCACAAGGCAAACATCAAAACACGACATCATAATTCACAACAAATGCCACATAAATGCAATGCACAACAAGACTCATGCATGTGGTACCAATTTTCACAATTGATGGACACTTAGGCCATCACCCTCCAAAGATCCCCGTCAAATAGGATCAGTTCCACACAAGAACCGGAGCACGTCATAATCCACTTCACATCCATACAATAGGATGGAAGCCACAAATAGACCGAAGTCTAATCTCATCATCACTGGACCGAAGTCCTAACATCATCATCAACGTATGCTATGAATGCATGATACACAACATCACTAGTCATCATCGTCAAAATATCATGCATCATCACTCATCAAAACATCATATTCATCATGTCATCATATAATCATCAAAACAGCACAAATCATCACGTCATAATCATCATTAACATCACTAACATCATGGTAAAACATCATAAACGGCACATAAATCATAACAAAATTTTGCGAATAGCAGGGTTCGCTACTGCGTTCGCTGTGTGAACTCATTCTCCTTGGCATTCGCTTTGCAAACCTGCCAGCGAATCCCCAACCCATACAAAAACCATAGAGACTTCCCATTCTGTTCTCCTCGCCACTTTCATTCGCTTTGCGGAGCCCTTCGCTGGGACATTCGCTTTGCAAGCATCACAGTTACTCCTCATAATTCATCAGAATCTCCACACAGTCATCGCGCATTCGCTGCGTTGTTTGCTTTGCAAACTTTAGCGAACATTCGCCGTGCGAAGCTTTCGTTCGCTTTGCAAACTAGTGATTCCTGCAATCGCTGCTACACATCAGTAGCATTTCAGTTCATCAAGTCCCTACGGGTTCCATCTCAATTCTCCCCAAAACACCTCCCAAACAGTCCTAAAGCATCAATAGTACTCAAAGGCATAAAATCTACGACTGTAGGTCGATTAATTCCACTATCCTAACTCAAAATACCAAAACCTTCACAAATTCTCAAGTTTCCTATAAACCCCCAAAAATCCCTTTTTTTTATAAAAGATCCCATATATCACCAAAAGGTTTAGCCTCGAAGGCATATTTTTACCCAAATTAATTCAACCCTTAATAATTCATCATCGATCCTTAGAAATACCCTTAAATCATCAATAACTCGTAAACCTTCAAAAACCCCAAAAACCTCAAAAATCCCTTTTTAACACATCTCTCCTATATTGAAAACAATGAAAGGCAATACTCCTCATACCTTAGATTGTCGAATCTGAGCTTTCTCTATCGCTTTTGCGGAAACCTTCTAGAATCCTCGCCTTTTCCCTTTTTCCTCAGAGCTCTCCCTTCTTTCCTTCTTTTCACGGTTAATCACAAATGAATCCTAAGTCTCCTCAATTCCTGCTTCTTGGTTAATTTAACTCTTGGGCCTCAAAAATAGGCTTTCCCAATAATACCCTCACTAATCCTCCTCAAATGTCCATCTTGCCCTTAATTCCTCTAATATTATTTAAATTAATAATAATACTAATATATTCATATTATATACTATTATTTAATTAAATAACCAAACATCACCGAAATACTGACATCAACACAAATCACCAAAATTCACCGAAAATTCACAATTATTATATTTAAATAAATTAAATAAATATTCTAATAAATTTGGGGTGTTACAACTCTCCCCCACTTACAGAATTTTCGCCCTCGAAAATTACCTCAAAGAAATAGAGTCGGATACGACTCCCTCATCTGATCTTCGCGTTCCCACGTCCAACTTTCGCCAGCGGGTCCGCCCCACAATACCTTCACCAAAGTTATGTCTTTACCACACAGTTGCTTCGTCTCTCGACCGTCAACCTGCACAAGTAAAGCTTCCACTGTCAGATTATCCCTCACTTGTACATCATCCATCTAAACCACATGCGATGGATCCGGAATGTATTTTCTCAACTGAGACACATGGAACACGTCATGCAAATTCGCAAGTGACGGCGGTAAAGCAACTCAATAGGACACCTCTCATATCCTCTGCGAGATTTGATATGGACCATCAAAACGTGGAGTGAGCTTCCTAGACTTCAAAGCTCGACCCACACCAGTCACTGGCGTCACCCTCAAAAACACGTGATCTCCCTCTTGGATCTCAAGTGTCTTCCTTCTCTTATCATGATAGCTCTTCTGGCGACTCTGCGACGCTCTCATCCTTTCTAGGATCATCTTAATCTTCTCTTGCACAATCTCAGGTCCGAGTACAGTACTCTCGTCTGACTCATACCAACACAAAGGAGTCCTACACCTCCTCCCATACAAACCTTCATAGGGAGTCATTCCAATACTAGCATGAAAACTATTATTGTACGTGAACTCAATCAACGATAATAGCTATCCCAAGCTCCTCCATGATCGAACACACAAGCTCTCAGCAAATCCTCTAAAGATTGGATAGTCCTTTTTGTCTGACCGTCCGTCTGCGGATGATAAGCAGAACTCATTCTCAACTTAGTACCCAAGGCCTCCTGCAAATTCTTCCAGAATCTCGATGTAAACCTCAGATCTCTATCTGACACATTACTCGAAGGTATCCCATGCAACTTCACAATTTCCCCAATATACATCTCGGCTAACTTCTGCATAGAATGATTAATCTTCATCGGCAAGAAATGAGCCGATTTAGTTAATCTATCCACGATCACCCAAATAGAATCGTTTCCCTTAGCCATCTTAGGCAATCCCACCATAAAATCCATGGAAAAACTATCCCACTTCCATTCTGGAATCTTCAACGGCTGCATCATACCTAAAGGCTTCTGATGCTCAATCTTCGACTTCTGACAAGTCAAACACGCATAAACAAACTCCGCAACATTCTTCTTTATACCTAGCCACCAAAATAACTTTTTCAAATCTTGGTACATCTTCGTAGCACCGGGATGATACTGAACCTACTTTAGTGTCCTTCTTTAAGTTTGCTCTTCTTAATATCTGGGACATCTGGAACACACACCCTATCTCTGAACATCATCACACCATTCTCGTCAATCAGGAATTCTCCTCCGTTACTGATAAGTACAAAATGTAACTATTTTTGTATATAAGTTTTGTTGCACTTATTGATACTTTTTGTTAATATCGTTCGAATAATCCCTGATTTGTTTATAAATACGTTTACTTTACATTTTAGTGTATATAGTGCGTATCGTGTAAATATCATTGAATTTAATTGATTTCCATTTAATTTTTGGAGTTATTTAATCAAGTATATCTTTCCATTGTTGGATAGATCATTTTATAAGCTTTCCAGCGCTTCAAACCGGGCGAAAAACGGAGTTACGGTTCAAAAGTTATGGCTAAAACAGTGTTGTTTTGTTGCTGTCTACTGTCAGTTGCGCCTTAGCAGCGCCGAACGGTACATTGCAGGGCCGGGCGCTCCAGAACAATGCTAGAACTTACAAAATAAGCCGCCTTTCGCCGCCGGGAGACCCAGAATACCGCCGGGCGAAACTGGACTGGCAAAAACACCATTAAAAGGCCAAAAACACAATTTTTAGTGGATGGTTTTGGGGTTTTATGATCCCAACTCCATCAAACTTCATTTTTCAGTAGAGTAGCTTAGAAAACAACATGGAAGCTTGAAAACGGATGAACCAAGGTGGATTGATCGTTGATCGGCTCTAACAATCTGCGAGATGTTTGGTTCATTTCTCTTCTTCTTTGTGTTTTTCTTCTTTGTTGGGTTTTGTATATATATTGACTATGATCTCATGTATATTTTTTGCCCATGGCGTTGTATAAAACTTGCTTTACAAATCTCTATTGGTGATTGTCTCTGATTTTCGCTTTATGCGCGGGGTTTGAGTTGTGTTAGAGATAAACATCGCGAACTTTGATTAGGGATGATTGTCTGTTAGTTTCTGGATGCTAGAGATGGATTTAGAGCTAATAATCTTTAATAGGCGTCGAAGCTTAATGCCTCCGTGTCTTAAGTCGAGTGCGAGAGTGTCGACGATTGTAGCACGGTTGTTCTCTCAGGTCAGTGTGTCAGAGATGGACACTGTAGTGAGCGATGCTGGGTGATATTGAGGAGTATTGTAGGTTGAGTATAATTGGTCGGTAAGTTTAAGTTTGTGAGGAGTTGATTATGTGCATGCCTGATAAGTTTCTTCTTGCTGAAGAATGATTTCTTTTTATGGTTTAATGTTTACTTTTTCGCATTTACGCTTTAAACCATTTAAACCCAACTCATTAACGCGAGAGACTGTCGAACGACATTCTTTCCCTCAAACCGATCTTTGTGGACACGATATAAATCCTTGAGGGAATTCTTCCACAAATAATATTTTTGCTTGCCGCTTTACCGGACCAACAAAATGGCGCCGTTGCCGGGGATTGGTTCTTATATTGAATCGCATTGCAATAGTTTCTTTGTTTTTGAGTTTTGTATATATCGTATATATTATCTGTTTCCATTATGTTTGTTCAAGTGTTGTATACATTTTGTTCCCATAACGTTTGTTCATGTGTTTTGGTTAGGACACTTGCTTTTGGTTTGCGTAGTGAGGCATCACCATGTCATGAAGGGAGTGAGTTACTAGCTAAGCATTGTAAAGGCGCCGAGCTTACGACGTAAAACAAGCATGTTTTATTTTGTTGTTTATTTGTTTCATTATTACTTTTTCATTTTAGCTTAGGTACTGTGGTGAACATTCATTAAACAAGTCGTACTCGGATTTTTCGTAAATTCTCAAATCTTCACTTTACAACTTGTTTTATGAATTTTCTGTCGGTTTTTCAGTTTGTTTATATTAATAGTTTTCGTGTTTGTCAATGAACTTGTTTTGAGTAGCTTGAAGAAATTTGGTGATGTTCCAAGTTTGATCGTTTCAACTTGCGGATGTATGCTAATGATTTTGTTAAGTTTTGTACACGTCCAAGGTATGTGTTTATCGCTTTCTAGACTTTAACATATTCATGATACTTGGGCTTTTTACAACTTCTATGCCATTCATTCTTTTGTATACTTGTTCATATGTGAATCACTTTAGTTCCCACCCTTTTTGTGAGGAAGCCTTCTATTGTTCATAAATGCACGGAGTACCAACATTCTTGTTTTAAATGGATTTTATTATGCTTAATCTTTTATTTGTGTTGATTATATGAAAGCATGAAAAGGATCAAGGCACTTGTTTCATTTTGAGCACAATTACCTTAGCAAAATAGTCATTCACCCTGTGAGCGTGTGATCTTTCGTAACCCCTTTGAGCTTTTTGATCTATGTTTTATTTGAACTTAATACTTGTCTATGAGTATTTAGTTCACTTATTTTTTATTGGATTTTGTTTTTACTTGAACCCTCAACTTTGTGTTATTGTATGAATTTTTACCTTGCCTTAGAAAGTAGGGAGTATTCACATGATGATGTGATTGAATTCAAGTTGGGGAGAGAATGATTGTTTACTCATTGGTTGGTTTCTAGGAGGTTAAAAAATAAAATAAAAAAGAGAAAATTTTGAAAGAGAAAAAAAAAAAAAGAAAAAAGAAAGAAAAAGAAAATCCTTGAGAAAGGAAACAAAAAGAGTTCAAATAATTGTGCTAAATAAGTATTGTGTTTTGTGTAACACTTGGGATGAAAGAAGAAGTTGATTGGAATTTGGTGTTTTAACTTTTGTGAGTTGATCACTCCCTTAGGTTTAGGCAAGTTTTTGATTCGATTAGCTTTAGGAATTGCCCCTTGTTTGTTTGCCCGACCACATTACAACCTTGAAAAGTCCTTATGATTCTTGCCTTTGTATGTTCAATATGATTTTTTGGATGGTTGCATAATTTAGTCTTTTGTTTGCACGATTGTTGTGTGAGTGAAAAGTACCTCATTTTGTGTTTTTCATCTACCGATGATTATTTTTGCTAGGTGCGATTCACATTTGAACTTGTGTTGTTTTTGGATGTTTGGCATGACTTTTGTAATTTGCATTTGTTTTGTGACTATGCTATCGTTGTAGTTTAGTGGTAAGTATTTACTTTGTGTGTACCGTTTTCATTTGAACCATTCATTTGTTTCCGTTTTTCAAAACCTGTTGATTCGTGATTCTTTGGTTATCACTCTATTTCTTTGAGTTGTTTGATTATTGTTTGAGGACAAACAAGTGTAAGTTGGGGAAAATTTGATAAGTGCAAAATGTAACTATTTTTGTATATAAGTTTTGTTGCACTTATCGATACTTTTTGTTAATATCGTTCGAATAATCTCTGATTTGTTTATAAATACGTTTACTTTATATTTTAGGGTATATAGTGTGTATCGTGTAAATATCATTGAGTTTAATTGATTTCCATTTAATTTTTGTAGGTATTCAATCAATAATATCTTGCCATTGTTGGATAGAGCATTGAATAAGCTTTCCAGCGCTTCAAACCGGGCGAAAAATGGAGTTACGGTTCAAAAGTTATGGCCAAAACAATGCTGTTTTGTTGCTGTCTACAGTCAGCTGCGTCTTACCAGCGCCGGGCGGTACATTGCAGGGCCAGGCGCTCCAAAACAATGCTGGAACTTACAAAATAAGCCGCCTTTTGCCGCCGGGTGACCCAGAATACCGCCGGGCAAAACTGGACGGGCAAAAACACCATTAA
Organism: Lathyrus tuberosus; assembly: GCA_022829125.1. NCBI lineage: Eukaryota > Viridiplantae > Streptophyta > Magnoliopsida > Fabales > Fabaceae > Lathyrus > Lathyrus tuberosus. The sequence goes on along the minus strand of JALAZF010000101.1, from coordinate 7,180,871 downwards.
AGGGCCAAAAACACAATTTTTAGTGGATGGTTTTGGGGTTTTGTGATCCCAACTCCATCAAACTTCATTTTTCAGTAGAGTAGCTTAGAAAACAACATGGAAGCATGCACACAAATGAACCGGGGTGGATTGATCGTCGATCGGCTCTGAAAATCCGCGAGATGTTTGGTTCATTTTTCTTCTTCTTTGTGTTTTTCTTCTTTGTTGGGTTTTGTATATGTATTGACTATGATCTCATGTATATTTGTCGCCCATGGCATTGTATAAAACTTTCTTTACAAATCTCTATTGGTGATTGTCTCTGATTTTTGCTTTATGCACAGGGTTTGGGTTGTGTTAGAGATAAACATTGCGAACTTCGATTAAGGATGATTGTCTGTTAGTTTCTGGATGCTAGAGATAGATTTAGAGCTAACAATCTTTAATAGGTGTCGAAGCTTAATGCCTCCGTGTCTTGAGTCGAGTGTGAGAGTGTCGACGATGGTAACACAGTTGTTCTCTCAGGTCAGTGTGTCAGAGATGGACACTGTAGTGAGTGATGCTGGGTGATATTGAGGAGTATTGTAGGTTGAGTATAATTGGTCGGTAAGTTTAAGTTTGTGAGGAGTTGATTATGTGCATGCCTGATAAGTTTCTTCTTGCTGAAGAATGATTTCTTTTTATGTTTTAATGTTTACTTTTCCGCATTTACGCTTTAAACCAGTTAAACCCAAACTCATTAACGCGAGAGACTGTCGAACGACATTCTTTCCCTCGAACCGATCTCTGTGGACACAACATAAATCCCGGAGGGAATTCTTCCGCAAATAAAATATTTTTGCTTGCTTGCCCCTATGTTGCAATCAACAGTTACCTTGGTTAATCAAAGTCAACTGGTCAACTAACTTTAAGTTAGACTATTGTCCCACCCTGATCTCTTCCAGAATGCCACTAGTCAGCTTCAACATCCCCAACTTCACACTGTCAAGAGTCTATTCACATACCAAACTCAAATCTCGGAATTGCTCAATTAATTCCAACTCTCTCACCATAAGCATCAACATATATAATGACTTTCTGCTCAATGCGTCAGCCACTACATTTTCTTTGCCCGGATGATAACTCAAATCAAAATTGAAATCCTTCAACAGCTCTAACCACCTTCTTTGCCTCATATTCAATTCTTTCTGATCAAATAAGTACTTCAGACTTTTATGATCACTGAACACTTCAAACTTAGAGCCAAACAGATAATGTCTCCAAATCTTCAACACAAACACCACGGCAGCCAATTCCAAGTCATGGGTAGGATAATTCCTCTCATGAACTCGCAATTGTCTCGAAGCATAGGCAACAACTTGTCCATTATGCATCAATACTCCACCAAGACCCATCTTCGACGCATCACAATACACCACAAAATATTCGCTCGGATTAGGCAATATCAGCACTGGAGCGGTCGTTAATTTCTTCTTCAGTTCCACAAAACTCTCTTCACAAGCTACATCCCACACAAAAGCTTGACCTTTTCGAGTCAACTGAGTCATAGGTAACGCCAACTTAGAAAAACCCTCGATAAACTTGCGGTAATACCCTGCCAATCCCATAAAACTTCGTATCTCAGTAGCAGACTTCGGAGTCTCCCACTATAACACAGCATCAATCTTGGAAGGATCTACAGCAATTCCACCACTCGAAATCACATGGCCAAGGAAACTGACTTCCTTCAACTAGAACTCACACTTCGTCAACTTTGCATACAACTTCTTCTCTTTCTACACTTACAACACGGTCCGTAAATGCTCAGCATGCCCTTCTTCAGACTTAGAATATATCAGAATATCATCAATGAAAACCACCATAAACTGATCCAGATACTCATGAAAAATCCAATTCATATACTCCATGAACACACCAGGTGCATTGGACACACCAAACGGCATCACAGTGTATTCATACTGACCATACCTCATTCTGAAAGCTATCTTCGGAATATCATCAGGCTTGACACTAATCTGATGATAACCATACCTCAAATCAATCTTACTAAACACACAGGCACCTAATAACTGATCCATCAAGTCGTCGATTCTCGGAAGTGGATACTTATTCTCGATAGTCACTTTATTCAACTGCCGATAGTCAACACGCAATCTCATACTTTCGTCTTTCTTCTTCACTAACAGCACAGGAGCACCCCACGGAGAAACACTTGGTCGAACAAACCTCTTCTCAAGCAATTCTTGCAGTTGTTTTTTCAATTCAATCAACTCAGAAGCTGACATCCGATAAGGAGCCATCGACACTGGACTCGTAACTGGAATTTAGTCCACCACAAACTCTACTTCACGTTCCGGAGGCAAATCATTGATGTCCTCTGGAAACACATCTGGGAATTCACAGACAATAGGCAACTCTACACTCGCAGCTTCACGATCAATCTGTAACAATGCAAATATTGAAAACACCAGGACTTCGTCTTCCATAAGTTCGTCTACTTGCTTAGCAGACAGGAACATCAACTCTCCACTATCACCAAACTCAGGAAACTCCACAGACGTAGTATAACAGTTGATATGAACATGGTTGAACTCCAACCAGTTCATTCCAAGGATTACATCGATTTGGTGCAAGGATAAACACACCAAATCCATCACAAAACTCTTCCCAAAAATCGTCAAAGGACATCTCAAACACATAAAAGTAGTAGTAATAGAACCATTAGCAGGAGTCTCTATTATCATACTACCATTCATATTAGACAACTTTAAACCCAATCTATTAGCACATTCAAGCGAGATAAAAGAATGAGTAGCACCAGTATCAATCATAGCAACCAACTCAACGTCATTAATAAAACAAGTACCTCGAATCAGGTTGTCCTTCTCTGACACGTCTGCGCCACTCAAAGCAAACACTCTGCCACTGGTCTGAGCAGCTGTAGCCGTCTTCTTTGGTTTTTGACACTTGGTACTGATGTGACCCTTCTCACCATAATTGAAAAAAGTTGGACCCTCATCCTTGCAATCAGTAGCTCTATGACCCTTCTTACCACACCTGTAGCACCTCAACACACTGTTGGTGCAAACATCAGCACGGTGACCTTGCTCGCCACACCTGTAACACTTTCTAGAAGCGGGATCTGCTCCCCCACTTTTCTTTTTCCCATCTGAAGTCTTCTGCTTCCCTTTGTCAGCTGAAGTTGTATAAGGTTTACCTCTATACTGCCCTTTCTTCTCACTCATCTGCTTGTAGTGAGCAGATCGAGCTCGGCTATCCTCTTTGTAGATTCTGTTCTTGTCCACCAACTCAGCATACCTGCAGATCTATTGATACCCAATACCCTGTTTAATCTCTGGTCTCAGCCCATTCTCGAACTTGAGACACTTGGACATCTCAACATCTGCATGGTTGTAGTGAGGACAGAACTTCACCAGCTTCTCAAACTTCGCAGCATACTCTGTAACAGTCATATCTCCTTGCTTCAGCTCAAGGAATTCCACCTCTCTCTTACCACGAGCATCCTCTGGATAATAATTTCCCATAAATTCTTGCTTACACACAGCCCAGGTTATCACAGTGCCAACATCTTCCAGTCTCTGACAGGTGTTATCCCACCAATCCTCAGCCTCTTCTGACAGCATATGAGTTCCTAACTGAACTTGCTGCACGTCTGTACATCCCATCACTCGGAAGATCTTCTTGATCGCCTTCAGCCACTTGTGTACACTTGCTGGATCGTGAGTACCCTCAAACTCCGGCGGATTGTTCCTCTTGAACTCTCCCAAAGCACGAAACTCATCTGGAACTCCACCATTCGGATTGAGTTGCACCACCACATTAGCAACTGATTCCAAAGCATCAACAATAGCAGGATCATTTCTTCCAGCCATCTTGCATACCACCAACAAGGTTAGAAGAACTAAAACATCGACAGTGTACACAAACTTGTTGACCGATAGGGGACTGACATCACGTAAAAACCTGGCCAGACGGACCGACCTTCTCTGATACCACTAATGTAACACCCTTTTCTACCCCACAAATAACACAGCGGATTAACATAAAATCATCATTAAAAATCAGAATCACCTCAAAGGGTGCACATTTCTAAAAAAAAAATCAAATCAACAAAGTTTCTCTGTAAACAACGGGTTTCCTCAAAATAACTCAAAATGCCTTCAAAGGGCAGCAGATCCACCATAACCACAAAAATCCCACAAAAGGGTTTATTACAATAAACTATAATCATTAACTAATCAATAAAATAACAGCTAAATAAAACTCAACACGGTTCGACTCAACGACCCAACCCGATGTTACACTATCAGAGCAAGACCCTCTACATCGACCAAAAGCAAATAATACTTCAAAAGTTCCTCGAAGCATCCACGACTAATCTTGATCACCTGCACGTTACCCACGTGGAGGCAACAATTAAATAGGCATGGTGAGTAACACAATTCATTATAATCAATATAAAATAAGATATGCATAAAAATGGCGTCATAATCATATACAACATCATCAGAATCATCACAAGGCAAACATCAAAACACGATATCATAATTCACAACAAATGCCACATAAATGCAATGCACAACAAAACTCATGCATGTGGTACCAATCCTCACAATTGATGGACACTTAGGCCATCACCCTCCAAAGATCCCAGTCAAATAGGATCGGTTCCACACAAGAACCGGAGCACGTCATAATCCACTTCACATCCATACAATGGGATGGAAGCCACAAATAGACTGAAGTCTAATCTCATCATCACTGGACCGAAGTCCTAACATCATCATCAACGTATGCTATGAATGCATGATACACAACGTCACTAGTCATCATCGTCAAAATATCATTATGTGCATCATCACTCATTAAAACATCATATTCATCATGTCATCATATAATCATCAAAACATCATAAATCATCACGTCATAATCATCATTAACATCACTAACATCATGGTAAAACATCAGAAACATCACATCACAAAACATCAGAAATGACACAGAAATCATAACAAAATTTCGCGAACAGCAGGGTTCGCTACTGCGTTTGGTGTGCGAACTCATTCGCCATGGTATTCGCTTTGCAAATCTGCCAGCGAATCCCCAACCCATACAAAAACCAGAGAGACTTCCCACTCTATTCTCCTCGCCACTCTCATTCACTTTGCGAAGCCCTTCGCTGGGACATTCGCTTTGCGAGCATCACAGTTACGCCCCAAAATTCATCAGAATCTCCACACAGTTATCACGCATTCGCTGCGCTATTTGCTTTGCGAACTTTGGCAAACATTCGCCTTACGAAGCTTTCGTTCGCTTTACGAACTAGCTATTTCTGCAATCGCTGCTACGCATCACTAGTACTTCAGTTCATCAAGTCCCTACGGGTTCCACCTCAATTCTCCCCAAAACACCTCTCATACAGTCCTAAAGCATCAGTAGTACTCAAAGGCATAAAATCTATGACCGTAGGTCGATTAATTCCATTATCCTAACTCAAAATACCAAAACCTTCACAAATTCTCAAGTTTCGTATAAACCCCCAAAAAACCCTTTTTTTTTTATAAAAGATCGCATATATCACCAAAAGGTTTAGCCTCGAAGGCATATTTTTACCCAAATCAATTCAACCCTTAATAATTCATCATCGATCCTCAGAAATACCCCTAAATCATCAATAACTCGTAAACCTTCAAAAACCCCAAAAACCTCAAAAATCCCTTTTTAACACATCACTCTGTAGCGAGCGATTTTGGACGCGGTTCTTAAGCGCTGTCGCTCTCTGGGTTAGTTTACTGCAGGCCGTTTCATTTTTTATCCTATTAAAGCTGATGAAGGAAGGGAAATAGATGTCTCCAATTAACCCTGCTTGCATACTGAGTTTAAACAACAGTCTGTTAGGTTACGGATGCTATATGGTAATGGGGCCTTTCTTTCTTCTTACTTTATTAAGGTGGAAAACTGGGACTATTCATGGGGAATTTGTTAGATTGGGTGGAGATAGGGGACTTTAGGTTTTCGTTTAGTGTGCTCGCTAAGATCTTTTCTTTCAATCTTATGCCCACGTATTCCCGTTTACCGAAACAGGGAAATCAGAGCGTTCGTAGTTCCTCCTATTCTATGGGAGGAAATGGTATTTGGTGTCTTGTTCAAAGCCCATGACGTGAAGCGAAAGGTGGTTTGTATCTTGTTCAAAGCCTAAGATGTGAAGCTAAAGGTGATTTGTATCTTGTTCAAAGCCCTAGATATGAAGCTAAAGGGTGTTTGACTTTAGAGAGAATTTGTCATCTCTAAGGAGGGGGTTGTATGTCACAACTGTTTATAAGGGAGAATTACTTTAATTGGGATATGTGAATCCAGCAATGCCATAATTTCCTTTATAAGAGGTTTTCAACCTGAAGGAGAAGACTTTAACTCAGTGTAGAGCAATGCCATCTTTCCTTAGGAATTTCTCATGCTAAAAGAGGGACAGTGGCATGGATGTAGATGATCCAGAGGCTTGCCGCTTACAGCAATTAGATGAAGGGGGAGGAGTTGTTGATGTTTGTGTACTGTGAACGAGGCATAACTTTGAGGCTAAAAGGTTGATTGGATCAACCAGTGGTTTTCTTATACACAGCCTAAGAGGAGGCTAATATGTGTCTCGTACAAAGCCCGAGAGAGAGGCTAAAAGGTTTTGACTCAACGAGGGAATATTTTGGTATCTCGTATAAAGCCCGAGATGGAGGCTATTTGACTCCACAAGAGAGTTTTTGTATCTCGTACAAAGCCCGAGATGGAGGCTAAAATTTGTTTGGCTCAATAAGAACCTTTTTGTATCTCGTATAAAGCCCGAGATGGAGGCGAAAGGGGTGATTGACTCAACGAGGGAGTCTCTGGTATCTCGTACGAAGCCCGAGATGGAGGCTAAAATTGTTAGCTCCGCTGGGGAGAATCATTGTACAAAGCCCAATAGGAGGCTATGGTTACTGTTTCAGTTGAGTGACAGGTCCAGTATACTGATTTAAAGAGAAAATCAGTTCTAATATGAGCAACACTGTACTCAAGGATTTGATTCGAGGATCCAGGTTATTCCTATTCTTTAAGGAAGTGGGAAATCCGAGGGGTATTGAGACTGTCCGAGTCTACGGGTTTTCTTCCTATTTAACGAAGGGGTCACTTGAGAATGTCTTTGAGACTCAAGGATATTAGACTGTCCGTGTCTAGAGTTTTATCTTTTGTACTATGCTTTGAGAAACAGTAGTAGACTCTTTGAAAGGACTATTCTATACAGATGACTAAGTTCTGTTCCTATACCTCTAAGAGGTCGTCGGGACAATTTGTACGAAGCCCAAGAGGAGGCTGGAAGCTTTTAAGAAGCTGACGGGTCCTTGTACGAAGCCCAAGAGGAGGCTATCATTCCCGGAGGAAGAGATCATTATACGAAGCCTAAGAGGAGGTTGTGAATACTTCTAAGAAGCCGACGGGTCCTTGTACTAAGCCCAAGAGGATGCGGGGTTGCTTTTAGGAAGCCTGTGGGTCCTTGTACGATGCCCAAGAGGAGGCCGATGCTTTTAAGAAGCCCGTGGGTCCCCAAACCCCAAGAAATTCAAGACAGGCTATTCACGAGGAATAGATCAAGCCAGGAAAGTTTGAGAATTTGGAAGAAACTCAAGAGATGCCATTCACAGAGAAAAGATCATCTCTGGGGAGTAGAGTTTCTTGACAAGTGCTTTTAAGAAGCCTGTGGGTCCCCAAACCCCGAGAAATTCAAGACATGCCATTCACCGAGAATAGATCAAGCCAGGAAAGTTTGAGAATTTTGAAGAAACTCAAGAGATGCCATGCTGTTTGGTTAGTTGTTCAACAAAGAAAGATTGAAAACAACAGTATATTCAAAATCAAAGGAGAAAGTGCTTTGAAAAAGAAAGTTTTGGGGCTTACAGCTCAAGGAGAGGCCCAAGGTTTTATCAGTGAGCGCACTGTTTGAATTTGTACAGAGGGACTTATACAAGTGACTGTGGCCCAAAATTTGTTTTCTGTACAAAGGGATTTGGGTCTTACACTCTCTCAAGAGGCCCAAAAAGTTTTAAAGAAAAAGAGTGAGGCTTATAACACGAGGGTAGGCCCAAATGATTTTTTCGTTTGAAATGGCGATCGTGCCGAGATTTTCTTTTAATGCGAAGGGGCTTATACAATATCTGAGGCCCAAAGTTGTTTTTGGTTAAAAGGGGGTTGGGTCTTACACTCTAATAGAGACCCAAAAGTTTTGAATGGGTCTTATAGCTCAAGGAGAGGCCCAATTGTTATTTTTCAAAAGGCGATGATCGCGCCGTTTGTTTTTGACGGTATCGGGACTTATACAATTCAATGAGGCCCAAAAATGATTTGGTCAAAAAAAGGATTGGGTCTTACACTCTATTAGAGGCCCAAAGTGTTTTGAAAATGATTTATGAGGGTTGAATTAATCCAAAAACCCTAATTTATTTTCAAAAATGTATTTAATTGAATAAAAATTCAATTAAAATGATCAAAACTGTTTAACATATGGAAAACAAATTGTGATCTTGGATTAATGCTTCAAAAATTAAGTATTGACCTACAAAATAATTAGAAGGCATTAAAAGTTGCAAAATCAAGGTGGAAAAAATATTTTAAATGTTAAAAACAATTAAAACATTAATTCTTTACAAAAATATCAATTATACAAAATAAATAATATTTTTGGGATTTTTTGGGAAAATAAAATATTTTAACATTTTTGTGAATTATTAAAAAAAGAATCAACTCAAAATCATTAAAACTCAGAGAGAAATTAATTTTTGAATCAATTAAATAAAATCACAAAATTCAAATATTCAAATATTGGAAAATGGCGCCAAGAACAAAGGCAAGAACACGCGCGTTTTTAAGTTTTGCCCAGATTTGCATTTTCTCTCCAATCTCACTGAATACTTAATCATATCATGCAATCCACATACCAATCAACTCGTTTCAACCTCACGATCATGTCTATGGTATTTAATTTCATTTAAATTAAACATATAACAAGAAATCATGAAAAATCCTCGAGAACCCTAATTTCTGCATGAAGGCTAGGATTTTTGATACACGATTCAAACAATGCAATTAATTGAGGGGAAACATTCCATGCATGATTATGAACATATGGCCAAATTATTGTGCAGCAAAAATTGCATGGATCATAGAGTTAGAAGAGCTCATGCTTGCCACTTGCAGCTGGTGATCGTGATTTGTGTTGGAGGTGTTACAGCTAGGTTCCAATGATCTGGATAGCTTCCCTAGGTGCCATGGAGTGTGTATGAATGCTTGGAATGGATTGAAATGATTTGGAACTTGAGATGGTACCCCAACTGCAAATCTGTCAAGAACTTGAGCAATTGGCTGGTGATTTTGTGAAATCTGTGTTCCAGATGTTATGTGAGTGTTTGGATCACTTCTATATGATGTATGTGAGGTGTGTGTGTGATTGGTTTGATTGGAAAAGCTCTCAAACTCAAAACCCGATAGTGACTTGCCTTAGAAGGCAAAATTGTAGTGAAAGAAGAGATTTTGAGGAAAGCATCTGTTTGATGGCTTTGGTGTACTCAAACTGATCACAATTGAGCTCTATTTATAGTAGAGTAAGTTTGTTTTGCAAGGAATAGTGAATGGCAACTGCTGAGTATGGTTGTCCAATGTTGGCAAATGAAAATCCAAGTCTCCTCTAGCCATTGACTAGAGGTTAGGGAACAAGCTGCTGGTCCCCTTGGTCTTGGATAAGTCTTGACTGAATTCAGTTGAGAATGGCTCAGTCCATGCCACCTTGATGCTTCCATTGAATGCTCCAATCCAAAATTGGAGTCTTGTCCTTATTTTGGCAATTCTAGGTTCAACATGCTATTTCTTGTTCCAAAGACTTTGGAGGCTTGGCTCAGTGATTGTCCCCTTTAGATTCAATCCTCAGAGGTGTCCAAGTGGATAGGAGCATTTGGATTTGGCTGATTTTGGTAAATCGACCAAAAGTGTAAAAATCTGCCTTGCCTTGGCAGATTTCAGCAAGGCAACTTGCCAATGTCATATCTCATGACTCAAATTGAATTTGGTAATGTTCTTGGCCATTTTGGAAAGCCCTTACATGATACAACAACTGTTTGAACATGTTTGGTTTTGATCTCTTTTGAATCCAAGTGAAAAATCCCCCTACATTTGGCAAAAAGTAAGGTAAAATCTGACTTAGTGAAATTTTCACCAAGTGTTGGAACAAAGTGACTTTTCTTGATTTTGATCACTCCATAACTCAAAATCCATGAGGAATTTGGACATAGGTCAGTATGAAGCTTTTGTAGAGGGCAATGAGATATACAAATCAAAATTTGAATGGGGAACAATGGTCTTGTGGTTTAGGAGTTATGATCCTCCAAAGTTGGCACATTAGTGTCACTTTTTCCATAACGTAGAAATTTTTCTAAGTTTTTATGGTTACCCCTTTTACAAGTTATCCCACTTTCTTTGATTTTTCTTGATGAATGATGATTCAAATCACACATTAACATCATTTTAGGGTTAAAAATCCATTTTGGTGAAAAATCTCAAAAAGTCAAAGTTGACTTTTGTTCACAGTTGACTTTTTATCAGATGAATTCCAAACTGTGCAATTCTTCATGAAATCATGTCCTTGACCTAAATAAAATTTGATGGACATGTTCCATGGGTGTCATAGGGTATATTGAATCATGTCTTAGGGCTTGGGAGCATGTCCTGGTTAAAAGTCAAAGTTATAGTTGACTTTCCTCGCAAAACCCTAATTGTGGTGCAGATGAAATTGAGACTTGTTGCTCAAGCTTCTTGGATTAATCCATTGTTCCAAATGGATCGATATAGTTCATTAGAGACCCTCAAACCCTCTCTTTAGGTCTTGGCTCATGACTTGCCCTATAAGTCAATTTAGGGGTGAATTAGGTCAAGAAACTCTAATTCCTGATTTTTGATGAATGCATCCCCTGAGGCAAAATTGACTTGATGATTGGGTCCATGAGGTTCCATGGAGTATATTAGGTTGTGTTTTGGATCATTGGCTTGTGCCCAGATGAAAAATTTCCATCTGGAGGCCCTGGTCGACCAAAACCCTAATTTGGTGACACTGTCGATCTTGAGACTTGATCCACCTAGAAGGGAGCAGCCTTGTGCTTAATCCTTGAAGTGGGAGTCCTTTTGATCCATTGTGGATATTTTAGAGGCTAGAAAAGTTAAAGATCAAGTCAATCTTTGATTGATCCTTTGTCTAAGGCTCTGAGAGGCTTAAAACCCTAATTTTGATTGTAGTGAATGCTCAACAACCCTTGAGGCATTTGATGAGGCATGATGGTTCATCCATATTGTGATGATGATTTGCACAATGATGGGAAATCTTAGTGGTCAAAATTTGGGGTATGACACACTCCTATATTGAAAACAATGAAAGGCAATACTCCCCATACCTTAGATTGTCGAATATGAGCTTTCTCTATCGCTTCTGCGGAAACCTTCTCGAATCCTCGCCTTTTCCCTTTCTCCTCAGAGCTCTCCCTTTTTTCCTTCTTTTCACGGTTAATCACAAATGAATCCTAATTCTCCTCAATTCCTCCTTCTTGGTTAATTTAACTCTTGGGCCTCAAAAATAGGCTTTTCCAATAATACCCTCACTAATCCTCCTCAAATGTCCATCTTGCCATTAATTCCTCTAATATTATTTAAATTAATAATAATACTAATATATTCATATTATATACTATTATTTAATTAAATAACCAAACTTCACCGAAATATCGACATCGACACAAATCACCAAAATTCACCAAAAATTTACAATTATTATATTCAAATAAATTAAATAAATATTCTAATAAATTTGGGGTGTTACAACTATAAGTGGCATGTATTAATAAATAGGCCACGTGGAAATTCAAGACAAAATGGAGTCACATTAAAATCAAGTTGACTCAAGGTCAGAGTGATATTGGTCGAATATGGTAGAGTCAAAGGAAATTGTGAGAAGTTTAGGGACTTAATGAAATTGATTACTATGCTATGTTGGCTAAGGTTGGAGTTTATCATTACAATGGAAGCAATGTCGACTTGGAAGCTACGCGTGGAAAGTACTACAGAGCGTGCTATCGTAGCATGGTCAATTTCAAAGACCCCGACGTGGTTAGTCAGTTCCTGGTGACTAGTAAAAGTAGTTAAGATATTTTAATGGTGTTAAAATAGCGGGAACTGGTCTAACACAGACGGTTACTCAAAAGCATGTGGAAGCTCGTCGCAGGAAACCACTGCATGGAATTGAGACGTGTCATGATAGGGTTAGTCAACCGCTCTTAGGTAGTTATTTTATAGTAGTAAGGGGACTCATCTTCATAATGTAAAGGGTCCGCAATTGTACACACATTTCTGTAAACTCAAAGTATCTGCGTGTTGAGAAACGAGTAAGGAAAAATGTACATATGCGTTCCACAATTTATACACTTCAAGCATTTTTACATTCAACTACTTTTTATGCATTAAGTTATCTTTCGTTTGCCTTTACAATTCTTGTTACTTTGTTTTTTTTGTGTTTCGATTTCAAGCCTTTTCACCCTTAAAACCTTTTTTATTTCAATTTTCATTCAGAAGTTACATCAAACATTTTAAGAATTACATTTCGATTTCGACAATACAATGATTTTCAAAGTCATAAATGCACACAAATATGTTCCGAGAGATTTTCGAGTTTGATCCCTTAAGTATTAATATAAACTTGTTTTTGTTTACTAAATTTCATAGTAAACAGGTGGAACTGGAGATGATTTTGTTTCGAAGTTATTGTGTGTGGCGCTGTTACGGTTGCGAGAAACCGATTTCGGTGGATGTTGAGAACATGGTTCAATGTGGTGGAGATGTGAAGCCTTTCAACAATGTAATATGTGGGTCGATTTGCTCACAGTGGTGTGAATAAGTAAGGTGCAGTGGTGATGTTAAGACTGTGTTTTAATGGAGTTGGTGTATGAAAAATATTGAAGAGAATATTGGTTTGTGTAGATGTGAGAGGATGGAAATGTTTAGTGTTATGAGGGTAGTTTCAGTAGAAAGAGGAAAAATAAGGTGGGTTATGTGAGGTTATTGTGGTTTTGTTGGGATTACAAGATGGTAAGAATAAGAGAAATGGAATGATGTGGTATGAATGTTATGTTCGTTTGTGGTTGTTTTGTGAAGATGAGAAGAAAAGCTGATGCGAGTGAGAAGGTTGAGGGTGTCACAACATGAAAAACAACCAGCGGAAAACACAGAGTCGCCACCAAACGCTATTTATCTCGACGGAGGAAAGGAAACAATCAAAGAAACCTCAAAAGGGAGAAGACAAGGTCATCGAAACCATAGTCTGGGTTCGGGAGTCGGTTACGCGAGAGGATGGTATTAGCACCCCTTCGCGTCCGTTGTACTCAAAGGGACCCACGCTTGTTGTCTAATCAAAGGGTGTGTTATCTAAAGCCTACTGCTAAACAAAAACGAAAAGGGAAAAACAAAAGTTGACTTGATAGGACTTCGCCGTCCTAGGCCAACGTATTCCCGTATGCCATGGGAAAGTTAGAGTCAACGTAGTTCGGAGGACTACGGGTGAAATGAGGGGAGGTTGCTCGCCAAGACATCGCCGTCTTGTGCCTACGTATCCTCATTCGGACAAGAATCAGGAAGTCAGAGCGTCCATAGTTTGTGGTTACGACCACAGATTGGTTGAGTAGTTTTTTAAGAGACGTTGAATTCGCGTTCCAACAGTTAGGGTCGATGCCTGTTTGCGGTAGAACGGAAACAATGTGCTCTTTTCTGAAAATGATTTGACCAATGATGCCGAAGGATAAAAAGATATGCATTTTGTTTGTGAGTTTTAGATAGAAGTGAGTTGACTTTATTTGAAACTCATATTGTACTAAAGTCTATGAGATAAGATTGAATGCTTCGCAAGATCGACCCAAGACGGGACGTATGCAAAACACCCTATACAAGGTAAGGAGAGACTCCCGCTTATCATTTCCCATGTACTTAAGGCTCGTGGCGCACCATACTCGTTGTATTTATTAAGTGTTTTTTATCTGTTCTGAGATGAGAATAGAGGACTCAAAGGTTACAAAGAAAACAACAAAGGGAAACTAACTCCTACTGTTGTCATGCACAATGGTTCTATAGTTGAGATAAAAAAAGAAACTCTACCTAATGTTAGCATGCAAAGAGATAGACCTAAGGTTAAGGTTTAAAAGGAACTATCCTAATTGTTATCATGTAAAGGATTGGCTCCTAGTATCTATCCTACTCCAAGCTTAATAAAAAATTAAGTTGGACTAGGGAATCCTAAGGGATCATGCAAAAGCAAAACAAAACAAAGAAAATAAACCAAAAACAACAGCTACAACAATGCTCCCGCTCAGAACAACAGTGAGACAGCATTCAATAGCCCATGTTCTTAGCACAAAATAGTTGTGAAATGCAGTAGGACAGAATGAGCACATTTTACAGCATGCATAACTCAGGACAGGACAAGTGTAAATGCACAGGCAGCATGTATGTTCAACAATGAAACAAGTAATCATGGACATGAACACACATCGAAAATGCAACAATCAACAATGTATGAACATGTAGCGGTCATCAACTGTGTCAAACAACAAATAAGTAACAACATGCTCTCGATTAAATGTCGCAAGCAAAAACCAAGAATGCAAGCAATGATCATGTTAACACTTAAGCAAGCATATGAGCATGTGAACCAACACGAACATGTTTAATCAATGAACATGGATGATCAACTAGACATGAAGAAAAGGAAACCACATCACATACTCAAGCATTTAACAACACAACATGGATATTCAACAACGGAATCGAAATCAATATGAACATGTATCGTATCTCCAGCAGGTAAACATCCAGACCAAGCAATCATGATTGTGCGAATGGTAATGCAACATGGTAATCATACCAAGAATGCACAACAACTTAATCATGGATATGCATTAAGTAAACCAAATGTCGCACGTCGAAGAATCGCATTCATACTGTCGTGTGAGGTGAAACAGCTCAAGAACAATCCATAAATATGCACCATATCAATCCATGAAGTTTAGGGATGGAAAGGGATCCAAACAAACAAGAAAAAACAAGAAAAACACACCCTATTCTAGTGGTAATCGATTGCCCTGATTGTGGTAATAGGTTACCCATTCAAAAACTTCAGATAAACGTGAACAAAGGCAGGGTAATCAATTACCCTAATTGTGGTAATCGATTACCACTGAGACAGTGGCAGAAATTCACCTTTTCAAAAGCACTTTCAGCAGCAAATCACTAATCCAATCATCCAAATGAATAGGAATGCAATGGTACACGAAAAATACACCAAATATCAGTAATCACACACCAATTACATCAATCAAACAAGAAGATCCATAATAAAATCAAGCAATATCTCAATTCACAACAACAAACCATGGATCTACATTGCAAAAGTTATAAATAAGCTAAATCAGTTTGTATCTGAAGTTTACCAACCTACAAAGCTGAGATTTGGTTTGGTGAGTGTTGTTAAGCTGCAATTAATAGATCCAAGCAAGAAATCCAAGAATCTATGAAGCTCTAGCCAGAAAAACTTGAAGATCCAAGCAATAATCCACAAATAAGCAAAAACTCTTCAAGAAGTGATTCCTCCGACTTAATCAAGATCCAAATGAATCACAACATTGGAATTGGACCAAGGATGATGATGATGCAATGAAGGTTTAGCTCAAGAATTCACAAATTGCAATGAACAATTTGTGAAGCTTTTGGCTATGGAGCTTTTGTGAGGGTTTTTGAATGAGAGAAAAGTTGAGAGAATTGGAGTGAAATGTGTAGAAAAATCAGAAAAATGAGTGAAAAGTTATGAGAGGTTTGGAGAAAAATCATTTAAGTATAGTTTAGGTTTGGAATTAAATATGGTTTGGAGTGTGGGTTAGCGTGAGAAATGGAAATTAGGAGTGAAATTAGGAATGTAATGTTTGAATTTTTGGAGGAAATGGAATTAATTTATGAAAATGAATCAAATTTTGAACTAATTCTAAATCCTTCTACTGATTCACATGGGAAATCACATGACCAAAATGCCATCCAAATTCTGCAGTGCTGAAAAATGGAGTATTTAGGCAAATTTTGCCTGTGGTAATTGATTACCCATATTGTGGTAATCGATTACCCCATTCAAAAATTCAAAAAATGGCATCATAAGGGGGGGGAACATGGAGAATCGCCTGTTGCAACTTGTTTCGAGCCTTGTTATGCATCTGAAACTTATCATTTGATATTGCCACTGAATAATACCTGAAATAACCTGCAAATGCTCTCTTGCACTTGAAATACCCGGCTGGAAACATACGGTCCGGTGCTGGATCACCGAGCAAAATAAATGTCAGAGCTTTTGATTCTTGCTGCTTAAAAATTTGGAATAAATGGAAGTCTTGAGCCTCGAAAACCACTTGATCCCATGTCTCAAGAACCAATGCCATGATATGATTAATGATGCAGATAAATGAAACATAAGCCAGTTAAAGTTAGAAACGAGAGGGTAAATTTTGGGGTGTTACAGCTGCCCCTATTCAATCAACTTGGACCTGAAGGGATGCCAGCAACGGCTTTCGGACATTCAAGGTAAAAAGGATTGAATGCCAAAAGAACTTAAAAATTTGCAATCTGTGGGGAGATATATGATAAAGTGAATGCCAATTGAAGGTAGAATTACAACAATGGATACCAACCGAAAGTTGGGATAGTGAATAGTAGATACCAACCAAAAGTTAGGATAACAAAAGATAACAGATGAGCCAACAAAAGATACCAACCAAGAGTTGGGATATAGACAGAATGAGGATACCAAAAATTGAATTAAACAGAACTCCGACCGAAGACGAACTCACAATGAAGAATACCAACCAAGAGTTGGAATAAAAGAGGATACCAACCAAAAGTCAGGATTCAACTAAGGGTACTAACCAAGAGTTGGAATAAAAGAAAGGCAAGGTACCAACTAAAAGTTGGAATAAAAACGATAGGCACCAACCAAAAGTTGGGATAAGACCAGAGGGTACCAACCAAAAGTTGGGATACATCACGGATTACCAGCCAAATGTTGGGATGAGCACACAGTACCAACCAAGAGTTGGGATGCAAACAAAGATACCAACCAAGAGTTAGGATACAACCAAAGAATACCAACCAAAATTTGGGATACAACCAAAGATACCAACCAAAAGTTGGAATAGAGGATACTAACCAAAAGTTAGAATAACACAAGCTACCACCCAAAAGTTGGGATACAACAAAGATTACCAACCAAAAGTTGGAATAAAACCAAAGGGTACCAACCAAGAGTTGGGATGAAAATAGAGGACACCAACCAAAAGTTGGGATACAACAGAAATTACCAACCAAGAGTTGGGATACAACGAAATTACCAACCAAAAGTTGGAATAACGCGGAATACCAACCAAGAGTTGGAATAAAGAAAGGATACCAACCAAGAGTTGGGATTCAACGGGGAGTAGAATCATCAGGCTTACGACCTGAAGAGAAGATGACTCCGCTGGGGCAAAGAGATTCCTAAACAAACAACTCTGCAGGAGAGCACGGGTAAGAGGGACACATCCATCGGTGATTTCACTGGGGATAAAGTAAGACAGAATCTCCTGAGTTATGCCATCTTCTGTTGGGGAAAAGGCTGGTAAAAATAAAAATTAATCCTGGCTTATGCTTCGAATGCATATGTTTGAATTTTTCTATGGCGTAATGCTCCATACTAAATGGAAATGCTACACATTTGGAGGATGCAATGCAAAGATGCTTATGATGTGCAAGAGACACTCCAATGAGAGATGTGTTGGGAACACCGAAAACAAACTTTGTTGAGAAAGACAAATTGAACGACCTTTCTGATTATAACATCTGCTGAAGAAAGAACCCAAACGAACTTCCCCTCTGCTGGGAATTGTGATTAACATGCCAGGAAATCATCCCAAGAATCTCTGAAAAATCGTCCCAAGAATCTGATATAGAAAAGTGCCAATAACAATTGGGCTTGGAACCTGCTGGAGATATCAACCGCTGTTGGTTTACCTGTTGAGGGAATCAATACAAAACTCTGCTTGAGGAGAGAAAACAGTGGTATCAAACCTGCTAGGGAATAACATTGAGCTTATCCTATTGTTGGGGAAATGATCTTTAGCCTTACCCTGCTGGGGATGGAGGAGACACCAGTGTTGGAAATGCAAACATGCTCAGGAAGCATACACAAACTACCATTATCCTATCCGTGGTAGTCAACTTTTGAACACTCGCTGGGGAATAACAAATAAAACCTGGCTGGGGAAAACAACCTCCTGAACTCCTGCTGGAGGAAAATGATCATGCTCTGTTAAGGTTGATAAAAAAAATCAATGCTGGGGAGAGAAACTCTACTGGGGAGAAGAATCACGTCCACCTGCAAACACATAATAAAAAATGGAGTGTTCTATATGAAAAATGGCCACCTTGGTTATCATCTGTCATACCCATCGCTCAAGCAATTTTCATTATTTTTGATATGCTCTGTAAAACTTAATGTTTTCACATGCAATGTTTATAAAAAATATCAGACGTTTGTGCAAACAAAACAGTAAAAAGTAGAAACAGAAATGAATAGCTTTTTTAGTGAAATGATATTTTATTGATTGAATTGGCCTGTAAATAGGTATTTACAATTTGGAAGCAATTCCTGAAAAGAGGTAATTGCACAAAAGTGAAAAGAAAATACACATGTCGGCAATGTGGGAACAGATATCCACCATGCTTTGATTCAGCTATGACCCATATGTCTTCAACGTTTACAGATGTTTTGCCTTCTAAAAAGACTGATTGTACCGATTCATTTCCCTTGAAATTCCCATGTATTGAAAAGTGTTCATAGATCAAACGCAGACCGCAACCTCTCGCTTTCAAATCCCTAACTTTTACCTGGATTGCCCTTTCGGGTTTTCAATCCACCGGGATACCCATTTTTGCCAAAGTTGCCTTTCCAGGTTTTCAACTTTGCGGGTTTAATCTTTTTTCTTCTTTTATCCCTATTTTTTTGCCCGAACCTTTTTTTTTGTGGTTCATCGGAATGCCCCTTTTTGCCTGGACTTTTCTTTTTGTGGTCTAGTGGGTCTTTTTTATGCGTAATATTATTTTACTGCATCTGCGTTCATAGGGGACGTAAAATCTTTGCCATCCATAATTGATAGTGACAAGGCTCCACCAGAGAAAACCTTTCTTACCATATATGTCCCTTCTTAATTTGGAGTCCATTTGCCCATGTGATCTGTCTGAGGAGGAAGGATCCTTTTCAAGACCAAATCGCCCGTCTGAAAACATCGAGGAAGCATTTTCTGATCAAAGGCTTTCTTCATCCTGCTTTGGTACAACCGGCAATGTGCAATGACTACCAATCTTTTCTCTTCGATAACGTTCAGCTGATCTAGCCTAGATCGTACCCATTCGACTTCATCAA
The DNA here is from genome assembly GCA_022829125.1 of Lathyrus tuberosus. Classification (NCBI taxonomy): domain Eukaryota; kingdom Viridiplantae; phylum Streptophyta; class Magnoliopsida; order Fabales; family Fabaceae; genus Lathyrus; species Lathyrus tuberosus. The sequence continues at coordinate 7,161,334 of JALAZF010000101.1, read as the reverse complement.
GTTTCACATCTTCCAAAATTCTCAAAGAAGGAATCTCAACTTCTAGTGGTAGGACTGCCTCCATACCATACACCAGTGAGAAAGGCATTGCCTATGTCGACGTACGCACCAAAGTACGATAACCATGTAGAGCAAAGGGCAACATTTCATGCAAATCCTTGTACGTTACCACCATCTTCTGCACGATCTTCTTGATATTCTTATTTGCTGCCTCAACAACTCCATTCATCTTCGGACGATATGGAGAGAATTGTGATGGTCAATTTTAAAGCTCTGGCATAGCTCCTTCATCATCTTGTTATTCAAATTTGAACCATTATCAGTAATGATTCTCTCTGGGATACCATAACGACATATGATGTCCTTCTTTATAAACAGGGCGACTACCTATTTAGTGACGTTGGCAAACGAAGCCGTTTCTACCCACTTTGTGAAATAATCAATAGCCACCAGAATAAAGCGATGCCATGAGAGGCGGTCAGCTCAATCTTTCCAATCATATCAATGCCCCACATAGAAAAGGGCCAAAGAAATGTCAATACGTTCAAAGGAGTTGGCAGTACATGCACTTTATCAGCATAAATCTGGAATTTATGGCATTTTAAGGCGTATTTAAAATAATCAGACTCCATAGTCATCCAGTAATACCCTTCCCTTAACAGTTTTTTGGCCATGGCATGCCCATTGGCATGAGTACCGAAAGAACACTTATGAACCTCTTCCATTAACAACCTACTTTATGTTCATCAACACAACGCAGCAGGACCATGTCAAAATTCCTCTTGTATAACACATCGTCCTCATTCAAGAAGAAATTGCCAGGTAACCTTCTCAAAGTTTTCTTTTCCTTGGGGGATGCCCCAGATGGGTACTCTCAACTCTTGAGAAAGTATTTGATGTCATAATACCATGGCTTGCATTCTGATACGACTTCAACTGCAAATACAAAGGCTGGTCTGTCAAGACGCATAATTCTGATTGATGGAACTTTATTCCACATATTCACTTTGTACATTGAAGCTAGCGTTGCCAACGCATCCACCATCTGATTTTCAGCCCGGAGTACATGATGGAAGCCAACCCTATAAAAGAACGACAACAACCTTCTGGCATAGTTCTTATAAGGCACCAAGTTTGCCTGACGAGTCTCCCACTCACCTTTGATCTAATTGATTACCAACGTAGAATCACCATACACATCAAGGTTCTTGATTCTCAAATCAATAGCCTCTTCTAACCCCATGATGCATGCTTCATACTCTGCTTCGTTGTTGGTTCATATAAACGTTAATCGGGTAGTGAAGGGTATATGGGAACCCCTTGGAGTTGTAATAATTTCCCCGATTCTGTTACCATATGCATTGACAGCTCCGTTAAAGATTAAGCTCCATTGGGATCCAATCTCAGGTCCCTCGTCAAGCAAAGGTTCATCACAGTCTTTCGCTTTCAGATACATGATGTCTTCGTCTAGAAACTCAAACTTCATCGATTGATACTTCTTAATCAGTTGTTGAGCGAGATATTCTGAAAAAACACTTCCCTTAATGGCTTTTTGGAAACGTACTGAATATCGTATTCTGTCAGAACCATATGCCAACGAGCAATCCTCCTAGAGAGTGTTTACTTTTCAAACACGTATTTTATCGGATCCATCTTTGAAATTAATAGGGGTGTGTGGTTTAACATATACTGCCTCAAATGCTTGGCTACCCAAGCGAGTGCACAACATGTCTTTTCTAGCATCGAGTACCTCAACTCACAATCAGTAAACTTTTTACTCAGGTAGTAGATGACATGCTCTTTCCTGCCTGTCTCATTGTGTTGACCGATCACACACCCCATCGAATTCTCAAGAACCGTAAGATACATAATCAAAGGTCTTTCTGCTACCGGAGGCATGAGGATCAGAGGCTTCTGTAAATACTCTTTTATTTATTCAAATGCCTTTTGAAAATTTTCATTCCACCTATCCTATTGATGTTTTCTCAATAGTTTGAATATTGGCTCGCATGTGGCTGTAAGATGAGAGATGAACCTAGCTATGTAGTTCAATCTCCCTATGAAACCACAAACCTCTTTTTTAGTTCTCGATTCAGGCATATCTTGTATGGCTTTTACCTTGGCAGGATCTACCTCGATACCCCTCTCACTAACAATGAAACCCAGTAGCTTACCAGATCTCACCCGAAGGTACACTTGTTCGGATTCAACCTCAGCTTGAATTTCCTCAACCTTTCAAACAACTTCTGAAGATTCACCAGATGCTCCTCCCCCGTTTGGAACTTCGCAATCATGTCATTAATATAGACCTCGATCTCTTTGTGAATCATATCATGAATGAGAGTCACCATTGCCCGGTGATACGTAGCCCCAACATTTTTCAATCTAAAGGGCATTACCATATAACAGAAAGTCCCCCAAGGTGTTATGAATATAGTCTTCTCCATGTCCTCTAGGGCCATTTTGATTTGTTTGTACCCAGAGAAGCCATCCATGAAGGTAAACATAGAGTATTGAGCAGTATTATCAACTAACACATCAATATGGGGGAGCGGGAAGTCATCTTTCGGGCTTCCTCTGTTTAAGTCATGGTAATCAATGCACATCCTAACCTTTCCATCCTTCTTAGGTACAGGAACGATATTAGCAACCCGCGGAGGATAATTAGTCACAGCAAGAAAGCCATCATCTAACTGTTTATGAACCTCTTCCTTGATTTTAACAACCATGTCCGATCTCGTTCTTCTCAGCTTTTTCTTGACAGGAGGACAACCCTCTTTAAGAGGAAAACGCTGCACAACAATGTCCGTATCAAGCCCAGGCATGTCCTGGAAAGACCAGGCGAAGATTTCCACATAGTCTGGAAGCATTTTAACTAATCTTCCCTTGACACTGTCTTCCAAGGCGGCCCCAATTTTGATTTCCTTTTTTACATCCTCGGTGCCCAAATTGACAACTTCAATATCCTCCTGATTAGGTAAAATAATCCTTTCCTCCTATTTCAGAAGTCTGGCTAATTCCTCTAGCAGTTAACATCCTTCGTCAGTCTCTTCTTCGGCTTGATAAATGGGACTATCAAAGTCATACCGAGACATAGCTGAATCATTATTGGTGGAATCTGAGATGATAAACCTGCATGAGTGATGTTTTATGTTTATTATGAATGCAACATTGAACAAACAAAAACACATTGCCATTTTTCTTTTAGTAAATGTAAAAGAAAAAAAGGAAACACATGGATCAAAACATTTGAATGCAAATTGTCCTTTATTATGACATTGAAAGTAAAAACAGTGTGGCCCTACAGAATGAGTCACTACGTCTTGGGCAGAACATAGGACTTAACATATGCTAAGTGTCGCTCCCGGGATTTTCATCCAAGTACAAACGCGAAAGTGGCACCGAAACAGAGTCGCCAGCAATGTGTATTTATCCCAAGAGAGGGAAAGGAAACACTGCGTAAACCTGAGAGGAAGGATAGAGCATGGTCTTGCGACCAAGAGAACTGGGTTCGGGAGTCGGTTACGTGTGAGGAAGGTATTAGCACCCCCACGCGTCCATCGTACCCGATGGGATCCATGCTTGCTGTCTCGATCAAAGGGTGTAAGAAAAGGATACTGGAAAAGGAACTGCTAACTAAAGAACTGGAAAAGGAAAGAAGAGAGAAAGAGAAACAAATGTAGGGAAAATAAAAGAAGTGCTCGAATAGGCCCTACCCCACTGCCTACGTATTTCATCGGGAGCATGAGAATCAGAGCGACGTAGTTCCCCTCACTAGGGATGGATTGTTTGTGTTTTTTAGTGGAATACGTTAACGTTCGCGTCCTAGCAGTTTAGGTGTTGCAGCTCGCTGTAGGGAGACTTAGGCGTTACCTGTTTGCGGTAGAACGGAAATGACGCATCCTTAAGGAAGGAGTGAATGAGATGAGGAAAGAATTTGTTTGTTTGTTTTTTTGTCTTTTAGAAGAAGTGTTTTAATTATTGGTGTTTTGTAACTCACATTGTATTTAAGTCCCTCATGTGAGATTGAATGCATCGCACATCGTCCCCAGACGGTACGTATGCTAAACATTCTCCCAAAGAAATGAGAGAAGACCCCTCACCTCCTTGTTCCCACGTGAAAGGCCTAAATACAATATTTGTTATGCCTTTATTAAGTATTTTTTACTTTTATTATGAGATGAGAGAGAAGAGACTCAAGAGAGAGGTAAAGGTGAAAACTAAAGGGGAGACTAAGACACACCCTAGTGTTAGCATGCTTGGAGATCCTATGGTTAATGGGGTTTAAGAAACCTACTTCTAAAAGAAAGAAGAAGAAGAGCAAAAGAAACAACTTACTTCCAAAATGGAAGTTAAGTTGATCTTAAAGAGGGATGGAGAAGAATTATTCAAGGAAAGCATGTAAATGCTTATCAAACACAAATTGAATTATTTAAAAGAGATAAGAAAAGATAAGGGAGAGAAGTGTATGTGGAACTATGTCCCCACACTTACTTACCATGCACCTACATGAAAAGGTTAGTTCACAATATTTACAAGTATGAAATAAAAGAAAAAACAACAAGTGATGATCAAATCAATTAAGAACCAAAGAAATAGGATCCTAAGGGAGACAAACTAATCAAAGTCAGAATCTAAACAATAAGAATACTCTCTAATATTAAGACATCAAACACACATCAACTATGTACAAGTAAGGTCCTAAATATCAAAGAAGTGAACCGTAGAAGAAATAGATGAAGAATGGATGGAAATGCAAAGTAATCATGCATTTATGCTTCATATAAAGTCAAGGTCAGAATTAAATTCAATTCACAAAGGTCTTACAAAGCATATGAACCATCACGTAATTCAAGAATAGAAGAGTGCAAATGGAAGAGATAAGATGAAGTAGAAGAAAAGAGAAGTGAAACATGTTCAATTAAATGCACAAAATGACATATTATAAATGCATAACATGTGAAATGGTTAATGAATGCACATGGGCAGTAGCATATTATACATGAGATGCAAATTGCATGAAGGAAATGGTACACCAAAATGCAAACATGAATCGCATATAGCATAAGAAGAAGCGAGAGATGAAAACAAGTCATAATTCAACTTAGAATGCACAAATTCATGTCAAATGTAAATGCAAACCAAAATGACTTATAATGCAATCAAAGGTGACCCATAATATCATACAAATGACCTATAATATCACATGAATGGATCATAAAATATGCGAATGCTCATACAAATATGCACAAAAGAAATCATGCAAACATACTCTAAAGTTAGAATGATATGACATGCTATTATGCTTCAAATGTAAATGCATAAAAAAAAATCAAATGGACTTATGAAAATTATACAAGCATGGTATTAGAATTCCTAAGTCAGAAGTAAATCATACATCAAGATAGCATGTCAAAATTCAAAGCAAAATGACTTCAAACAATGCAATTAAGTCAAATTAAAACATCATGCAAAGTAGTGCAAAAACAAGTACCAAAACATGTCATAAAGTGACCTAAAAAAAAAAAAAAAAATCATACAACATGTTTCAATGTATTAGTGAATCAATACAAAAAGAATCAGGTCAAAAAAGTTTGTAATGAGTAAGAACAAAATTCCACAAATTCATGTATCATATTTGGAATGCATATAAATGGAAATTCAAAGAAAAATATGAAACAGGGGAAAAAATGTAATAAAATTCTGAAATAAAAATATCAAAATTTCCTAAATATCTTGATAATGTTCATGAATTTTTCTAGAATTTTATAATGATTTTTAGTATTTTTAAAAAATTAAAATGAAACGTGTTTGAAATAAAAAAATGAAGTGCAAGAGAAATGGCAAGGGGGGTGCAACAAAAGTAATTGTTTAGTGTAAAAACCATGGGCCTAAAAAGAGAATGGTGCAAAAAGCAATTAATAGTCCATTAAAACTGCAGAATTGCATGTGATAGAGTGCATACTTAATTCCATGTACATGTCATTCAAACCACACGATCAAACTAGATCTCCACATCAACGGATGACAATGCACGCTCACCATAAATCCCCTACACTCGCCCACACATGTCGTTCTGAATGACCAAAATGGTGTCACGTGCTAGCCACAAAGTTCATTAATGCGCTGTTAGCATGTGATTGGCCAGCCGCAAAGTTCATTTGTTCTACCAATTAGAACACACCACACGCCCCTTTCTCTCTCCAATTAACCATTCATCATCATTCAATCATTAACTAATCATCACTCTATCATTACCTAATTATTAAAGTGGAAAAACATGACCAACGAAACGCTGCCACGTGGCAGCCTTCATGTAAGAATGAAAATTAAACGCAGCAACTTATGAAAACGCAGGATTTTTTTCTCAAACTTCTACACCACATAACTTCATCAAATCTTAATGACAATTAACAAAGTAAGATACCAAACTGAAGCCGAAACTCCATAGATCATGAATATACGAATTAAATCACCAAAAGATCATTCTAACATCAAGAAAAATGGCACGAAAGTGACACATTCAACATGAATTTCACAAAAATCACAAAATCACATAAACTTCAAATTAAACAAACAGAGGTGTGCCATCATTTCAGGACTTCCAGATGCAATGCATGAGTACTAATTTCACATTGTAAATCTCTAAAAATATGATGAACTAAAGGAAAAGATTCAAGATCTTTAACCTTGTGTGATGCAATTTTTTGTTTTAGAAATCCGAAAACTTCCTGCAAGATCTTCAAATCAACACTTTGTGCCAAATAAAGGCGAAAACCAGATCCAATACTTGCTTGAAGTAGAAATTGGAAGTGATGAGTGAAACTTGAGATTTTTCGATGGTGGATTCAATCGAATATAATGCATACAGTAGAAAGAGGAGATTATGGAGATGATTCTGCTTCGAAGATCTTCGAAAATGATGAAGAAACGAAAGAGAAATCTGGATCTGAATTCTTGAGAGTGAAAGAGAAATTTGAGATTTCTTGAGAAATTGTGATGAAAAGTGTGAGAAATGTGTGAGATTAGAGAGAAAATTGAGAGAATGATTGAGAATGAGTTCTGAGAAATGTGGAAAAATGAGAGACAGAGCTGAAATTGTGTGTAAACTTGTTTATATAGTTAGGGTTTAGTGTGGCTAACCATGGTAAACTGAGTGAGTTAAGTGAGTTAGAGTTGGGTTAACTGAGTGGGTTCTAACTAACTGAGTCATGACAGTTAGAGGTGAGTTGGGAAAATTTATTATGGTGTGGGTGAGTTTATGAAGTGTATGGTGGGGTTTAAAATGGAGGGTGGTGATGTAAAGAAATTTTTAGTTTAATAAAATGGAATGTGGACTGGTGTGTAGCTTGTATGAGTATTTGAATTAACAACAACAACAATGTTATTTTTCTGGTTTTATAGCAGCAAAAAAAATCAATTAAAACAAGGAAGTTTGGTGATGAATTTCTCTCACTTTAATGAATGGAAATGAGTAATTTTTATGGCAAATGAAAGAGTAGATATAGGAGAATAATTTTGATGTTGAAATTGAATTGAATAGAGGCTTGTAGAATGGTGTAAAATTACTCCAAACATCATGGTTCAGAACTGGTGCATGGGCTTGGCAGGTTGGTAGGGTGGCATGGCAATCTGTCTTGGAAAATTCAGCATCAACACGTCAACTTGGGACCATCATACCCCATCATAACTTGCTCAAATGGAAAAATGTCCAACATCAAAGTTGAAGATGACATGGAGATGAACAACTTTGATGTTCAACATTTTTTCGTTTGGAGCTTCCATAATTGAGAAAAGTGGCTGGACATTTGGCACACCAAGTGTTCGACAAAATTATGGCGCACGGGCCTGCACTTGCCTTGCCATGACTTAGTTTTTGACCTACTTTGCTCAAACTTTGATCAATCATATCTCACTCAATTTTTATCCATTGGAGTTGTTCTTTATATGGATTTGAAGCTTGAAACAAGATATTTTGTTGTGGCCTGGTGGAATTTTTATTTGATGCCTCAATTTTGAATGGCCTTGGTTCCAATTCTGATGCAAAATGGCCAAAACTTACTATTTTTGGAAACTCCAAAATTTCTATTTTTGGCAGTTTTGTAATTTCTTGATTTTTCATTATTCCTCCATCATTTCTTGTTCAAATTTTGTCCATTGATCACATATAACATGAATTTCATGAATTTGACCCCAAAAAGTCAGGAGTGGACCTTTTTCACTGCACAGTTGACTTTTTTCTCCAATTTCTTGATTTTTTATCTTTCTTCCAATTGAGCCACTTCTAAAACCAATTGAGAGGCAATTTTCCATACACATACACTTAAGGACATGTAGAATACCATGACATCAAGTTTTGTCCAAAAAATCAGAGGTAGCCTGATTTAATTGGAAACCCTAATTTTGGTATCCACCTCCTAAGGGAAAAATGTGCAGTCTTCAATTTCAAATTCCTCAGAGTATGTTGTGTATCCTCTCAAAGGATGATGAGATAGGCTACTTGAGGGTGTTTTTGAACCAATGAACCATCTCTTTTGAGGGTTTTCCTTCATTTTTTGGATCTCTTGCATAGTGAAGGATGTAGTGCTTCAATCTCCTATTGAATCTCCTCTTCTTGAGGTTTTGGATAATCAATTGAGATAGTATGAGACATGAAAGACCTCTTGACTTGCCTCGAGTGAACTTGTTTGACCTTTTGCGCCTTGAATAATCCCTTGATTGTCCACTTTTCCCCTGATCACATGCCTTGATGGTAAGAGGGATGCTATGCTTCATTTTTCTATGTGAAATATGCAATGCAATGCTAATGAGATGGATATGATAGGATATATGATAATGCTATGCTAGGATGCCAAAAGAGAGAGCAAATTTTGGGGTATTACAGCTGCCCCTATTCAAACGCTGTAGACCTGAATGTCTGAAAGCGATTGCTTTCAGACGTTCAAGGTATATAGTGATTGAATACCAAATATAACCAAAAATTTGCTCTGGATGACGAAGAAAAAAGGGATATAAGCCCAACGAGACCGCTGGACTGAAACTTCAATGAAACGCTGTCGGAGAGATCTGTCTTTTGAACGACGCCAGACGACTACTGGCTTGCCATACTGTCGATGGACTTTCAATAATGTCTTTTTGAGCGACGCCAGACGACTACTGGCTTGCCATACCGTCGATGGAATTTCAACAATGTCTTTTTGAACGACGCCAGGTGACTACTGGCTTGCCATACCGTCGATGGACTTTAGCTGCTCTGCCAATCTATCGTTGGACTTCTGCCAAACTGTCGTTGGACTTCTACCAAACCGTCGTTGGACTTTCACCAATTTGCGCTGGATTTCTGCCAATCTGTCGTTGGACTTTCACCAATCTGTCGTTGGATTTCTGCCAAACCGTCGTTGGACTTTTATGATTACCAAACCGGCGTTTGGGATCTCGAACTTGCCATCTTCAGATGGACTTTTGCAGCTTTTACCAAACTGTCGTTGGACTTTTACCAATTCGTGATGGATTTTTGCCAATCTGTCGTTGGACTTCGGTGCTTACCAAACTGTCGTTGGAAGCTTTGCCAAACTGTCGTTGGACTTCGGTGCTTACCAAACTATCGTGGGAAGCTTTGCCAAACTGTCGTTGGACTTCGGTGCTTACCAAACTGTCGTGGGAAGCTTTGCCAAACTGTCGTTGGACTTTGGTGCTTATCAAACTGTCGTTGGAAGCTCAAAATTGCCAAATGATCACTCCACCTGCTGGAATAACATGAACAAACTGTATGCATACCAAAAATAAATTGGACTTTGGATTGTAAATGAGCATTGCTGAGAATTACACCACCTGCTGGGTAATATCATATGTTGACACCTTGCTGATGAAGAGATTCTGTCGATCTCTTTAGACCTTGCCGGGGAATGCCTTTTGAGAGTATTTTACAGAAGACCCAACGTCTCCAAACTCTACTGGGGATAATAGATTGGGAATATCTTTTGCTGGGGAAATTCAAAATACCCCATGCCTGGGATAGTCAATAACTCCGCTGGGGATTATTCTTTGACAAATTTCACATGCTGAAACCTGCGGGAAATATGGCACTACCACTTGCTGGTACATCCTGCCAAGGGTAAATTCCACAAGGGATGTTAGTACTAGAAGCTTCGTCTCTTAAGAGGATTTTATAGAAAAGCAAGCGCTTTCAAACTCTTAGACGAACACCCTGTCTTCAACTTCTGAATATTCGCTCTTGAACTGCTCCTTTGCATCGTCTACGAGGCATCGGAGGATTTGCACCTGTTATGGACACGGAGTGCTCACGGCATTAATAACCGTTATCAATCACAGAAGAACTCCATCTTCGACCGCCGTTGCTGTCAGGAAATTCGGCGGGAACTCTTGAGTGGAAGAATCGACTTAATAAGATACAACAGTATCAAGTCATAGCAAACATCTGTTCGTGGTTACGACCGTGCTGCTTGGATCGATCGTACTCATTACCTGCAACAGAAAAACATATGTACATGCCCTAGGATATTGCGTGGTCTTTTGAGTCCACCATCCAAGGTTGTCCAACAAGCAAAGTAGTTTTAATTGTCTTTGCTGTGCATGTTTTTGCAAGGCCAAGATATTTTCAAATTAATGTTTTATTATAAAAAATCGGACGTTTTTGCAAACAAAACAGTAAAATGAAAATAAAAGCTTGTGACTAATATTCAATTTTATTGATGAAATGCCAAAATTGGCGAATTTACAATCGGAAGCAAACCCCTTAAAGAGGCGATTGCCATAAAATTGAGAAAAGAAATCTATCCTAATGATAATGCGGAAATTGGATTCCAACTGATTTCTGATTCTGTTATAGCCAGTATGTATTCCAACTCCCTTGATTATCTTCGCCTTCGGAAGCTCGTGGTCAGACCAATTCCTCCTTTGGAATCTTTGCTAGGTTGCTGAAGAATATAGAACGTACAGATTAATTCAGACTGCAGTCATTCGCTTAAGTCCCTCTTTTGCGTGGATCGCCTTTTCAGGTTTTCAATCCACCGGGATACCCATTTTTGCCTAAGTTGCCCTTTCGGGTTTTCAACTTACCGGGTGTACAATTTTTTCAATTATATCCCTAACTTTTGCCCGAACCTTTATTCTGTTTTTGGTTCGCCGGGATGCCCTTTTTTGCCTGGATTCTTTTTTTCTTTTATCCAGCGGGTCTCTTTATACGAAGTATTTTTTAACTGCATCTGAATTAACAGGGGATGAAAAGTCTTCACCATCCATGGTTGTCAGCAATAAGGCTCCACCTGAGAAGACCTTTTTAACCACGAATGGACCTTCATAATTAGGAGTCCATTTGCCCCTGTGATCTGTACTCGGAGGAAGTATTCTCTTGATTACCACATCTCCGACCTTGTAGACTTGAGGTCGAACCTTTTGATCGAATGCCCTCTTCATTCTGCGCTGGTATAGCTGGCCATGACATACCGATGCTAATCGCTTCTCCTCAATAAGGCTCAGCTGGTCAAATCTGGCTCGTACCCATTCAGCTTCATCTAGCTTAACGTCCATCAATACTCGGAGAGAAGGAATCTCAACTTCTACCGGTAGAACTGCCTCCATACCGTATACAAGTGAGTATGCTGTTGCCCCAGTGGACGTGCGGACTGATGTTCGATACCCATGCAAAGCCAATGGTAACATCTCATGCCAATCTTTGTACGTGACAACCATTTTCTGCACAATCTTCTTGATATTTTTGTTGGCCGCTTCGACCACGCCATTCATCTTCGGGCGGTACGGAGAAGAATTGTGATGCTCGATTTTGAAGTCCCGGCATAGTTCAACCATCATCTTATTATTCAAATTAGAACCATTATCAGTAATGATTCTTTCGGGAACTCCATATCGACAAATGATATCTCGTTTCAAGAAATGAGCTATCACTTGCTTAGTGACATTGGCATAAGATGCTGCTTCAACCCATTTAGTGAAGTAATCAATGGCGACCAAGATGAAACGATGGCCGTTTGAAGCAGTAGGCTCAATTTTCCCTATCATATCAATTCCCCACATTGCGAAGGGCCACGGAGAAGACATGATACTCAATGGATTGGGAGGAACGTGTACTTTGTCTGCATAGATTTGGCATTTGTGACACTTGCGAGCATACTTGCAGCAGTCTGACTCCATTGTCAACCAATAATACCCCAATCTCAACAATTTCTTAGCCATCGCATGTCCTCCGGCATGGGTACCGAAAGAGCCTTCGTGCACTTCAATCATCAACAGGTCTGCTTCGTGTCTATCCACGCATCTGAGCAGAACCGTGTCAAAATTTATTTTATACAGCAGGCCATCTTTGTTCAAGAAGAAACTACCGGCTAGCCTTCTTAATGTCTTCTTGTCATTGGAAGACGCCCCAGGCGGGTATTCTTGATTTTTCAAGAAGCATTTAATGTCATGGTACCAAGGCTTGTCGTCAGACACTGCATCAACATCAAACGCAAAGGCAGGTCTATCAAGACGAGATACATCAATCCTGGGCACAAAGTTCCAACCATGCACTTTGATAATCGAAGATATAGTGGCCAAGGCGTCTGCAAACTTATTCTCATCTCGGGGAACATGGTACAACTTGACAGTTGTAAAGAATGTCAGCAATCTCCTCGTATAATCTCTATACGCAATCAAATTCTGCTGATGTGTGTACCAAGTTCCCTTTACTTGATTGATTACCAGTGTTGAATCACCAAAGATATCGAGGGTCTTGATTCGTAAATCAATAGCTTCCTCAATCCCTAGAATGCAAGCTTCGTATTCTGCTTCATTGTTGGTACACCCGAAAGTTACTCGGGCAGTGAAGGGCATGTGAACACCTTCTGGCGTAATGAGAACTGCACCAACTCCGCACCCATTCATGTTAACTACCCCATCAAACATCAAACTCCATTTGGATTCAGGGTCAGGCCCCTCCTCCAGAAGTGGTTCCTCACAGTCTTTCGCTTTGAGAAACATGATGTCCTCATCAGGGAAATCAAACCTCATGGGCTGGTAATCATCAAGAGGCTGTTGCACGAGATAATCTGACAGTATACTTCCTTTGATTGCTTTTTACGTAGTAAATTGAATATCGTACTCTGTCAGTACCATCTGCCACCTTGCAACTCTACCTGTAAGTGCTGGTTTCTCAAAAATATACTTGACTGGATCCAATTTTGAGATCAACAGGGTTGTATGTGTGAGCATATATTGTCTCAATCACTTGGCAGCCCATGCGAGTGCACAACACGTCTTCTCAAGCATTGAATAACGCGATTCACAATCTGTAAACTTCTTGCTCAGGTAGTAGATAACATGTTCTTTCCTACCTGTCTCATCGTGTTGACTGAGGACACAACCCATAGATCCTTCGAGCACTGTCAAGTACATAATCAGTGGTCTCCCTTGAACTGAAGGTATCAGAATCGGAGGTTCCTGCAAATATCTTTTTATCTTATCGAATGCATTTCGACAATCATCATTCCACCTGACCGTTTGATCTTTTCTTAGCATTTTGAATATCGGTTCGCAGGTGGCAGTTAGGTGAGATATGAATCTTGAAATGTAGTTCAATTTCCCTAGAAAGCCGTGAACTTCTTTCTCAGTTCTCGGTACAGGCATATCTTGTATAGCTTTCACCTTAGCATGATCAACCTCTATTCCTTTTTCACTGACAATGAAACCCAGCAGTTTTTCGGACCGCACGCCGAAAGTACACTTGTTAGGATTCAGTCTCAACCTGAATTTCCTCAACCTCTCAAATAACTTCTTTAAGTTGATCAGATGTTCCTCTTCTGTTTTTGATTTAGGAATCATGTCATTCACGTAGCACTCGATTTCTTTATGAATTAGACCGTGGAATAACGTCACCATTGCTCTTTGATAAGTTGCCCCTGCGTTCTTCAACCCAAAAGGCATGACTTTATAACAGAAGGTACCCCAAGGGGTAATGAATGTGGTCTTCTCCATGTCTTCAGGCGCCATCTTTATTTGATTGTACCCGGAGAACCCATCCATAAATGAGAACACTGAAAATTGAGCGGTATTATCAACCAGTACATCAATATGAGGGAGTGGAAAGTCATCTTTAGGGCTCGCCCTGTTAAGATCTCTATAATCCACACACATTCTAACCTTGACATCTTTCTTCGGCACCGGTACTATGTTGGCCACCCAAGGAGGATAGTTGGTTACTGCCAGAAAACCTGCATCCAACTGTTTCTGTACTTCTTCCTTGATCTTCAAAGCCATTTCTGGTTTTGTCCTGCGCAGCTTCTGCTTGACCGGTGGGCAGTCCTTTTTCAATGGTAGTCTATGCACAACTATGTCTGTATCTAAACCTGGCATATCTTGATATGACCAAGCAAAGATGTCAACGTATTCATGTAGCATGACTATCAGCTCTTGCTTTACATCAGCCCGCAGACTCGCACCGATCTTGATCTCTTTCTTGCTTTCTTCTGAACCAATATTGATAACCTCAAGAGATTCCTGATGAGGCTGAATGGTCTTTTCTTCCTATTTCAACAATCTAGCCAATTCTTCCGGGAGTTCATAGTCTTCATCACTTTCCTCCTCAACTTGATAGATCGGATTGTCGAAATCATACGTGGGCATAACAGAATCATTTTCAGAGGAATTAACAGAATCAAGTCTGCATGATTGGATTGATGTTTTATTTTAGATTATTTTTGCTTAAAAACAAAAAAAAAGAAAGTGCATTATCATTTTTTATTTTCTTTGTGCAAAAATAAAAATAAAGAAAGAATAAAGGAACACAAATTTGTAAACAAAACGTCCTTTTTATTGATATTTGAACATTATATGAGAAAATATGGTGGCCCTACAAATGGATCCTCACACCTTGGGCATAGTGTGGGATTTCATGCATTATGAAAGACAAGAATTATTACTCTGAATGGTGTACAACATGAATGACTTCTTCACTAGACCAGTTTTGCAATGCCTCGCCCGGAGCCAGTGAATACACCCATCTGTCCAGATAATCTGAGCTTTCAGCGTCATCTTCTATTACTGAGCAGGACTGATTAGGGTTGATAATTCCTCCACTGTTGAAATTGATTGGCCCACGGAATCAGGGAATTGGCGTCCGGCCCGGTTGGTATCCAATGCCAAACTTATCTTCCTTCACAAACACATCGATAGCTTTACCCCAACCTTGGACATTTCCGCTTTCAACCACTTCTCTGGCCTGCTTGTAGGACGCAATTGATCCACTCGGCCCAACTGGCACATTTGACACCACTGACGCTGAAGCAGATTTTGGGGATTTGTTGACATTCAAGGCTTCAAAAGACTGGCATAGGGTTTCATGAATTTCTCCATCCATTTCCATATATTTGAAAGTGGATAGACGACTCACGAATATATCTTCCTCACCGCAAACAGTAACCACTTGACCCTCGAACACGTACTTGAGCTTTTGATGAAGTGTGGAGGTAACTGCGCCTGCTGCGTGAATCCACGGTCGGCCCAACAAACAGCTGTAAGCAGGCTGAATGTACATAACGTGAAAGATCGTCTTGAATATCTGTGGACCAACCTGTATTGGTAATTCTACCTCTCCAAACACCGATCTTTGGGATCCGTCGAAAGCTCTCACAATCAGATCGCTGGGTCTCAGAACCAATCCATCTACTTCAATTTTCATCAGGGCCTTTTTGGGTAACACATTCAAGGAAGAACCTGTGTCGACTAGCACATGCGACAAAACAACTCCTTTGCATTCAAGTGTGATGTGCAACGCTTTGTTATGATTACGTCCATCTGGAGTCAAATCCCTGTTCCTAAACCCTAACCCGTGGCTCACATTCACATTAGAAATTACTCCCTCCAACTGATTCACCGTAATCTCTTGGGGAACGTATGCCATATTCAGAACTTTCTACAAAGCAGCCCGGTGTGCATTTGAACTCATTAACAGGGATAATATCGAGATTTTAGAGGGTGTCTGATTAAGCTGGTTAATGATCTTATAATCGCTCTTTTTGATGATCCTCATAAATTCCTCAACATCATTATCAAAATTGACTTTAGGGTCCTCTTCCTGAGCAGGCACCTTGTCATCAACAATCTGTTTTCCTTTTTCTCTTGCAGCGGCTTCAGCCTCATTATCATTCCTTAAAGTATGAGGAGCAAACAACCGACCACTCCTGGTGAAACCACTTGGTCCACTGACATTCTTAACACTGGTACCAACAGCAGCCTCTGCTCTCTGTTGACTTTCTCCTTGATGAGTAGTGGTTCCATATTGCCATGGAACTGCCCTATTAGACACATAAGAGGCAGATTCAGGAACCATAATCGTAACTGGTCTCGGCCTCTCGGGCACGATGATAGCAACAGGCTCTTCAACGGGCACCTGTATTTCAACTGGATTATAATAAATGGTAACAGCAGAAACATCTTTTTCCTTCTCTATCTTGTCAAACTGAAATCTTCCTTCGTCCATAAGATCCTGCAGTCCAACTTTCAACTTACTGCAGCCATTAATCTGTCTTGAACAATCCTCACAATCAGAGCCACATCCAGGAAATACCTTTCCTTTTAACAAACGCTCTTTTACAATCAACAGCGGAGTCTTTACCAAATTCACATTGGTAATCAGATTCAGTTTCTCACCATCAGAAATAGCATTCATGCTTGCACCTCCATGATGGGGCATCAGATTATCACGAACATTTGGCGGCTTAGAGAAATTAATAGCTTTTGCGTCAATCAAATCTTGAACCTTATGGTGAAAAGCCCAGCACTTCTCTATCGAGTGACCTTGCGCACCAGAATGAAATTCACATCGAGCGTTGGCATCATAACCTTGAGGAAATTTTCCAGTGTCTAGCGGCCTCATGGTCCGAAGTTCAACTAACTTTTCTTTGAGCAGTTGTGGTAACAAAGCAGCATATGACATAGGCAGGGGATCAAAATTACGGTCCCTTGGTCTATTATTCTGGAATCGGGGTCTAGCTTGCTGATCTGGAGCTTGTTGTCCTATTGGAACCGGAATGGTTACAGCATCCACCTGATGATAGGACTGAGTTCTGCCTCTGCCCCCTCCTCTATGAACAGCACTGGACTCCCCTTCTCTTTTCCTTGCTCCATTAGCAAAGGGTTTCCTCGAACTTGAAGCACCAGTCCCACTGACGTCTTGAATCTTACCCAACTTTAGCAAACTCTCTATTCGTTCCCCAGCAACAACAATGTCAGCAAACCCTGTGGAAGGACACGCAGCCAATCTATCCAAATACGACCCTTGGAGTGTGCTCATGAACATATCAGCCATCTCACGATCACCCAAAGGTGGTTGAACTCGTGCAGCCAATTCTCTCCATCTTTGTGCATACTGCTTAAAGCCCTCTTTAGGATCCTGAGTCATACTCTGCAGCTGAGTACGATTAGGTGCCATATCCAAATTATATTGATATTACTTCAAAAACGCAGCGCACAAATCTTTCCAGCTCTTTATATGAACCCTATCCAACTTAACGTACCATTCCAGGGAGGCGCCTGACAGGCTATCCTGGAAAAAATACATCCAGAGCTTCTGGTCATCAGTATAAGCGGCAACCTTGCGATTGTAAGCTTGCAAATGTGTCTTGGGACAGGTACTGCCATTGTACTTATCCAATATAGGAAGCTTAAACCTGGGAGGGATTCTCACACCCTGCACGAGACCCATGTCTTCTACGTCAATTCCCAGAGGATTTTGACTCTCAATAGCCTTGAGTCTTTCATCTAACCATTCGTACTTCCGGTCGTCATTGTAGAAACCCATGTCGTTGTTGAATGCAGTAAACTGGTCATCTTGACCATCCTCTAAACCACCATTATCAAATCCCAGATGTACCCCACCAGCAGGGATGGTACCAACAGGAGCAGTGCGCGCATTGCGATTTGGGATTTTAGTCTCCAGCCTCTGAATAGTGGCTCTCATAGCATCTTGACCAACCCTCATAGTTTCCTGACCGGCCCTCAGCTCCTGCTGACCTTGAGCAATCCCCTGCATAAGGTTCATGAACTGTTCCATCCTTCCCCTCAAATCAGCTAATTCAGCCTGAACTTGCTCCATGACTCTGGCTTGATTGCGTCGGGTAGAATATCGGTGAATTGGGGTATCAGCTATCGTGCATGTAAACCAAATAAAGGTTAGTAGGCGCCTGCAAAAAAGAAAACCTGTAATGCAACAATGATATGCTATGCAAATGCAAATGCCATGTTTATCATTTCCGAGGTGGCTCACACCCTGATTCCAACCTTAATCACGAAAATCTGAAGATCAGAAATCGTGATATAAAGAGTTTCGCCTTGAAGAGATATTCATATACGCAAATCACAAATATCTGATGACCAGAAATGGTGATTTTGTAGTGTGCCAGTGTGCAGATATCTTATCACATCACATATATCTGAAGACCAGAAATTGTGAACAGAAATAGCTCATTTCATACAAATTCCCAAAAGTTTTCAAGCACATTTGTCATAGTTTCAGCAGCAGAATAAGAAACAAACAGTCAAATGGATCCATCAACAATTCTGATGGTAACCATTGCAAATTACAAAGAAATGACAAAAATCATTAATCTGATAGCTCTACGTCTTTCAGCTTTTGGCTGGAATACTTAATCTCTTCGAACAGGATGCGGGTACGCTGATGATGTGGCTTCTGAATCAACTCTTTGATTACGACGTCCCTTTTTTCCAGCGCATCGGATAATGAGCCCATGTGCATCAGCAAGGCTTCATCTTCATTGGCTCCTTTGCGCCTCTTGATTCCAGCTTGAATTTTAACCAGTTTCAGATCTGCCGTGACATCTTCAAGCTCTTTGTTGGCAATTTTCAGCTTATCTTCAGCATCCCTTGCCTGTTCTTGGCTTTTACCAAGATCCTCTCGATACCTTCTTCTTTCTACATGTGCTTTCTTCAGCTCTTCATCTTTATTCCGCAACTGTTCCTGTAACTCAGCATTCTCGAGCCTGACCTCATCCCAAGCTTGCTGAAACTTGGCTAACTTTTCTTTGTTCTGCGCTAAGGCCTGTTTGGTTTGCTTGTGAGCTTGAGTAGCAGCATCAGCACCTTTACTAATCTTTTGGAAATGTTGGGCTCTTCCAGCAAAGTCTTTCTCTTTTGCAGCCAGGATTCGTTCAGCATCTTGGGCTTTCCGCTCCAGCTCCTTGTTGGCATGTAGAGCATTCTGAAGACGACTACTCATCTCAGAATTCTCTCCTTGAAGCTTTTTCACCAAGGCTTGCAACTTGTCAACTTCTTCCACAGTAGCAGTGCTTCTTGCTTTCTCATTCTCTGGATACAAAAGGGGTGCCTTACCAAAAGGCAAGAGAAAATCTTCAACTCTTTTCTTCACCCACTCTTCATATGCTGGATAAGCCCGGTTGTTAGGCTTGCCTATCTTCAGTATGCTAACCCAGCTTTCAGAAGCTTTTCGTACTGTTTCCCAACCATCTGATGCATGAAAATATAGGGACTCCTCTACATCTCTCTTAATAGGCGGACCTGTTAGGGCGTACCCAAATTGCCGAACGGCCAAAGAAGGATTGTAGTTAATTCCCCCCATTCTTCCTATCAGTGGAACATTAGGGAACTTACCACAGCTGTGGATAATATTCTTGCCAATCAGCCCATGATCTACCCATATGATGTCCTTGGCCACTAATCCCATTAAACGATGACTCCACTCTAAAGAATCTTTGGAATCCACAAAAGCCCCTGATTGTGGTAAGCGACTTGCAAACCACTTATAGAACAAAGGTGCACAGCAACGAACTATCCCTCCTCTTTTCTTTTCGTTTCGGTTGTACAAGGAATAATGAAGATCTCCCAGCAGTGTTGGTATCGGATTTTTCATCATGAATATCCGTATGGCGTCCGTATCAATGAAATCCGGCTCGTTGGGAAACAATACAATGCCGTATACACAAAGGGCTAGAAAAGCATTAAAAACAACCAAATTCTCGCCTTTAGCTGCTTCCTGAGCCTTCTTAATTAGATATTCCAGCTTGTAACCACGAATCTTTCCTTTGCTGGAGACATTGGCTTCTAACTCTGATTTGCTCAAATAAAGAGCACCAGCCATTTTTCCAAAGTCAAGATCACCCACAGACCCAAAGAAAGGAGGCTCCTCCTTGATAGCGATCCCCAACATGTTGGAATATTCCTCCAAAGTAGGTACCAACAAATAATCCGGAAATACAAAACACCTCAGCGGAGGGTCATAGAACTGCATCAAAGTATGGAGACCCCTGTACTCGTATTCACTGACATTGTACACAAAAGATAAGATCCAACCATATTTCTCCTCGAAAGCTGTTCACACTTCAGGGCTTGCCATTCCCTTCAGAATAATAATAGGGCCCAGAGTAGGCCTAAAGAGCTTGTAACTGATGATATCCTTCCTCTCTTTAGCGTTCATCTTTGCGAGGACCTGACGACTGGAATCAAGGGTAAAATATGCACCTGGAAATGAATAAACATGTATGTTAGGATATGATAATGCAATGCAAAGGGCATGGTATCAGGGTGCCAAATGTCTGTGCTGAACTGTGAACGGTGTCAGTGTAACTCTGAGTTTAATATAGAACCATAGATAAGAACCCTCTGAATACAATAGGATGAAACTTCCTTTTGTGCAATGATGATAGAAAATCGTGTATGTAGTAGGTCATGGTTACCTGCAAACCTGTAAACAACCCGCCCTTCTCACATGTGGGTACTAGGATGTTCAGTATCCCGGGCTCTCAGGTCGAGAAATAATGATACGTTCACCATCTCTAGTTTGGCATCATCATCAATCGAGGAGGCCTCAACTGATTCTCCAAAACGAAAGGTCCTCAGCTTCTGGCACTGAGGTCGAGAAGCAATAGTACATTCATCCCTCGGGGTACAGTACTATCGCCAATCGACGAGTGCCTCCACTGACTCTCTTTCAAAAAGGATGTCCTATAGCAAGTTCCCAGCATTGGGTCCTCGGATCAAGAATGTGCAATGGGTTTGCCACATAACGTGGTCTGCCACTGTCACATCTCGGGAGGAGTGCCGCAACTGAGTCCTCGGGAATGGTCACCAGAGTCGACAGTTCCTCAAGAGAATAACTACTGGCCTGTATAACATGCAGTAGCAGAAAGCTCCTGATAGAACCTCATCTGGTTGTGGGTCTCATGAACAATAATACGTGGTCACCACCACGCAAGCGTCATGACTATCCACTCTAATACCTATGTGTGTACTCAAGCCTGGGTAGTGGACTTATCTCTCAGAACACCCATCCCGCCAAACAGAAAACAGCAGCACAGTCCAGCACAACAGTAATAATATGATATGTAATGCTAAAAAGCAGTAAATACAGTAATGTACAGTAAAGCAGTAAATAACCATACAATAAAACGGTAAATATAGCACAACAGTAAACACCCAATGAAAGAAAAACAAACGAGCGCTAGGATCGACTCGCTTAGGATGGACCAGCAATAGGTCAACCTGTCCCCAGCAGAGTCGCCAGCTGTCGCTCTCGGGATTTTCATCCAAGTACAAACACGAAAGTGGCACCGAAACAGAGTCGCCAGCAATGTGTATTTATCCCAAGAGAGGGAAAGGAAACACTGCGTAAACCTGAGAGGAAGGATAGAGCATGGTCTTGCGACCAAGAGAACTGGGTTCGGGAGTCGGTTACGTGTGAGGAAGGTATTAGCACCCCCAAGCGTCCATCGTACCCGATGGGATCCACGCTTGCTGTCTCGATCAAAGGGTGTAAGAAAAGGATACTGGAAAAGGAACTGCTAACTGAAGAACTGGAAAAGGAAAGAAGAGAGAAAGAGAAACAAATGTAGGGAAAATAAAAGAAGTGCTCGAATGGGCCCTACCCCACTGCCTACGTATCTCATCGGGAGCATGAGAATCATAGCGACGTAGTTCCCCTCACTAGGTATGGATTGTTTGTGTTTTTTAGTGGAATACGTCAACGTTCGCGTCCTAGCAGTTTAGGTGTTGTAGCTCGCTGTAGGGAGACTTAGGCGTTACCTGTTTGCGGTAGAACGGAAATGACGCATCCTTAAGGAAGGAGTGAATGAGATGAGGAAAGAATTTGTTTGTTTGTTTTTTTGTCTTTTAGAAGAAGTGTTTTGATTATTGGTGTTTTGTAACTCACATTGTATTTAAGTCCCTCATGTGAGATTGAATGCCTCGCACATCGTCCCCAGACGGTACGTATGCTAAAAATTCTCCCAAAGAAATGAGAGAAGACCCCTCACCTCCTTGTTCCCACATGAAAGGCCTAAATACAATATTTGTTATGCCTTTATTAAGTATTTTTTACTTTTATTATGAGATGAGAGAGAAGAGACTCAAGAGAGAGGTAAAGGTGAAAACTAAAGGGGAGACTAAGACACACCCTAGTGTTAGCATGCTTGGAGATCCTATGGTTAATGGGGTTTAAGAAACCTACTTCTAAAAGAAAGAAGAAGAAGAGCAAAAGAAACAACTTACTTCCAAAATGGAAGTTAAGTTGATCTTAAAAAGGGATGGAGAAGAATTATTCAAGGAAAGCATGTAAATGCTTATCAAACACAAATTGAATTATTTAAAAGAGATAAGAAAAGATAAGGGAGGGAAGTGTATGTGGAACTATGTCCCCACACTTACTTACCATGCACCTACATGAAAAGGTTAGTGCACAATATTTACAAGTATGAAATAAAAGAAAAAACAACAAGTGATGATCAAATAAATTAAGAACCAAAGAAATAGGATCCTAAGGGAGACAAACTAATCAAAGTCAGAATCTAAACAATAAGAGTACTCTCTAATATTAAGACATCAAACACACATCAACTATGTACAAGTAAGGTCCTAAATATCAAAGAAGTGAACCGTAGAAGAAATAGATGAAGAATGGATGGAAATGCAAAGTAATCATGCATTTATGCTTCATATAAAGTCAAGGTCAGAATTAAATTCAATTCAAAAAGGTCTTACAAAGCATATGAACCATCACGTAATTCAAGGATAGAAGAGTGCAAATGGAAGAGATAAGATGAAGTAGAAGAAAAGAGAAGTGAAACATGTTCAATTAAATGCACAAAATGACATATTATAAATGCATAACATGTGAAATGGTTAATGAATGCACATGGGCAGTAGCATATTATACATGAGATGTAAATGGCATGAAGGAAATGGTACACCAAAATGCAAACATGAATCACATATAGCATAAGAAGAAGCGAGAGATGAAAACAAGTCATAATTCAACTTAGAATGCACAAATTCATGTCAAATGTAAATGCAAACCAAAATGACTTATAATGCAACCAAAGGTGACCCATAATATCATACAAATGACCTATAATATCACATGAATGGATCATAAAATATGCGAATGCTCATACAAATATGCACAAAAGAAATCATGCAAACATACTCTAAAGTTAAAATGATATGACATGTTATTATGCTTCAAATGTAAATGCATCAAACAAAAATCAAATGGACTTATGAAAATTATACAAGCATGGTATTAGAATGCCTAAGTCAGAAGTAAATCATACATCAAGATAGCATGTCAAAATTCAAAGCAAAATGACTTCAAACAATGCAATTAAGTCAAATTAAAACATCATGCAAAGTAGTGCAAAAACAAGTACCAAAACATGTCATAAAGTGACCTAAAAATAAAACAAAAATCATTCAACAGGGTTCAATGTATTATTGAATCAATACAAAAAGAATCAGGTCAAAAAAGTTTGTAATGAGCAAGAACAAAATTCCACAAATTCATGTATCATATTTGGAATGCATACAAATGGAAATTCAAAGAAAAATATGAAACAGGGACAAAAATGTAATAAAATCGTGAAATAAAAATATCAAAATTTCCTTAATGTCTTGATAATGTTCATGAATTTTTCTAGAATTTTATAATGAATTTTAGTATTTTTAAAAAATTAAAATGAAACGTGTATTAAATGAAAAAATGAAGTGCAAGAGAAATGGCAAGGGGGGTGCAACAAAAGTAATTGTTTAGTGTAAAAACCATGGGCCTAAAAAGAGAATGGTACGAAAAGCAATTAATAGTCCATTAAAACTGCAGAATTGCATGTGATAGAGTGCATACTTAATTCCATGTACATGTCATTCAAACCACACGATCAAACTAGATCTCCACATCAACGGATGACAATGCACGCTCACCATAAATCCCCTACACTCGCCCACACATGTCGTTCTGAATGACCAAAATGGTGTCACGTGCTAGCCACAAAGTTCATTAATGCGCTGCTAGCATGTGATTGGCCAGCCGCAAAGTTCATTTGTTCTACCAATTAGAACACACCACACGCCCCTTTCTCTCTCCAATTAACCATTCATCATCATTCAATCATTAACTAATCATCACTCTATCATTACCTAATTATTAAAGTGGAAGAACATGACCAACGAAACGCTGCCACGTGGCAGCCTTCATGCAAGAATGAAAATTAAACGCAGCAACTTATGAAAACGCAGGATTTTTTTCTCAAACTTCTACACCACATAACTTCATCAAATCTTAATGAAAATTAACAAAGTAAGATACCAAACTGAAGCCCAAACTCCATAGATAATGAATATACCAATTAAATCACCAAAAGATCATTCTAACATCAAGAAAAATGGCACGAAAGTGACACATTCAACATGAATTTCACAAAAATCACAAAATCACATAAACTTCAAATTAAACAAACAGAGGTGTGCCATCATTTCAGGACTTCCAGATGCAATGCATGAGTACTAATTTCACATTGTAAATCTCTAAAAATATGATGAACTAAAGGAAAAGATTCAAGATCTTTAACCTTGTGTGATGTAATTTTTTGTTTTAGAAATCCGAAAACTTCCTGCAAGATCTTCAAATCAACACTTTGTGCCAAATAAAGGCGAAAACTAGATCCAATACTTGCTTGAAGTAGAAATTGGAAGTGATGAGTGAAACTTGAGATTTTTCGATGGTGGATTCAATCGAATCTACCGCATACAGTAGAAAGAGGAGATTATGAAGATGATTCTGCTTCGAAGATCTTCGAAATTGATGAAGAAACGAAAGAGAAATCTGGATCTGAATTCTTGAGAGTGAAAGAGAAATTTGAGATTTCTTGAGAAATTGTGATGAAAAGTGTGAGAAATGTGTGAGATTAGAGAGAAAATTGAGAGAATGATTGAGAATGAGTTCTGAGAAATGTGGAAAAATGAGAGAGAGAGCTGAAATTGTGTGTAAACTTGTTTATATAGTTAGGGTTTAGTGTGGTTAACCATGGTAAACTGAGTGAGTTAAGTGAGTTAGAGTTGGGTTAACTGAGTGGGTTCTAACTAAATGAGTCATGACAGTTAGAGGTGAGTTGGGAAAATTTATTATGGTGTGGGTGAGTTTATGAAGTGTATGGTGGGGTTTAAAATGGAGGGTGGTGATGTAAAGAAATTTTTAGTTTAATAAAATGGAATGTGGACCGGTGTGTAGCATGTATGAGTATTTGAATTAACAACAACAACAATGTTATTTTTCTAGTTTTATAGCAGCAAAAAAAATCAATTAAAACAAGGAAGTTTGTTGATGAATTTCTCTCACTTTAATGAATGGAAATGAGTAATTTTTATGGCAAATGAAAGAGTAGATATAGGAGAATAATTTTGATGTTGAAATTGAATTGAATAGAGGCTTGTAGAATGGTGTAAAATGACTCCAAACATCATGGTTCAGAATTGGTGCATGGGCTTGGCAGGTTGGTAGGGTGGCATGGCAATCTGTCTTGAAAAATTCAGCATGAACACGTCAACTTGGGACCATCATAACCCCATCATAACTTGCTCAAATGGAAAAATTTTACAACATCAAAGTTGAAGATGACATGTAGATGAACAACTTTGATGTTCAACATTTTTTCGTTTGGAGCTTCCATCATTGAGAAAGGTGGCTGGACATTTGGCACACCAAGTGTTCGACAAAATTATGGCGCACGGGCCTGCACTTGCCTTGCCATGACTTGGTTTTTGACCTACTTTGCTCAAACTTTGCTCAATCATATCTCACTCAATTTTTATCCAATGGAGTTGTTCTTTATATGGATTTGAAGCTTTAAACAAGATCTTTTGTTGTGGCCTGGTGGAATTTTTATTTGATGCCTCAATTTTTAATGGCCTTGGTTCCAATTCTGATGCAAAATGGCCAAAACTTACTATTTTTGGAAACTCCAAAATTTCTATTTTTGGCAGTTTTGTAATTTCTTATTTTTCATTATTCCTCCATCATTTCTTGATCAAATTTTGTCCATTGATCACATATAACATGAATTTCATGAATTTGACCCCAAAAAGTCAGGAGTGGACCTTTTTCACTGCACAGTTGACTTTTTTCTCCAATGTCTTGATTTTTGATCTTTCTTCCAATTGAGCCACTTCTAAAACCTATTGAGAGGCAATTTTCCACACACATACACTTAAGGACATGTAGAATACCATGACATCAAGTTTTGTCCAAAAAATCAGAGGTGACCTGATTTAATTGGAAACCCTAATTTTGGTATCCACCTCCTAAGGGAAAAATGTGCAGTCTTCAATTTAAAATTCCTCAGAGTATGTTGTGTATCCTCTCAAAGGATGATGAGATAAGCTACTTGAGGGTGTTTTTGAACCAATGAACCATCTCTTTTGAGGGTTTTCCTTCATTTTTTGGATCTCTTGCATAGTGAAGGATGTAGTGCTTCAATCTCCTATTGAATCTCCTCTTCTTGAGGTTTTGGATAATCAATTAAGATAGTATGAGACATGAAAGACCTCTTGGCTTGCCTCGAGTGAACTTGTTTGACCTTTTGCGCCTTGAATGATCCCTTGATTGTCCACTTTTCCCCTGATCACATACCTTGATGGTAAGAGGGATGCTATGCTTCATTTTTCTATGTGAAATATGCAATGCAATGCTAATGAGATGGATATGATAGGATATATGATAATGCTATGCTAGGATGCCAAAAGAGAGAGCAAATTTTGGGGTATTACACTAAAACAATAAAAATTACTCTTCATAGGTGACTTGGATGACTTCTTCGGAAGACCAGTTTCATAATTCCTGACCTGGAACACAGGGGCGGATCCAATCATTTATATCACAGTCGCTATCGACTTTATTATCCCCTATTGCGTTGATCCTATCAAAAATCACCCCAGCACTTGTGAACCGGACTGAACCTCTGTATCTTGGGGGAACTTGTGATGGCTTGGATGGCCTGTACCCCAATCCATACTTATCTTGCTTCATCGAAACTTCAAGAACCTGGTCCCACCTTTGAGAACCACCAGACTCAACTACCGCACGTGCCTTTTTTAATGAAGACATCGAAACCTCAGGCCCTTTAACCTCCACAGAAGGCTCCTTCTGAATTTGCACAGCTTCGAAGGCCTGACACAAAGTTTCATGGATCTCTCCATCGACTTTAACATACTTAAATGTCGACAAATAGCTAACCATTATATCTTCTTCCCCACATACCGTAACCACTTTTCCCTCAACCATGTATTTCAGCTTCTGATGCAGGGTAGATGTTACCGTTTTGGTAGAATGTATCCAAAGAATACCTAACAAACTGATGTAGGCCGGTTGGATATCCATGACATAGAAAGGTGCATAAAAAATTTTCGGTCCAACTTTTATAGACATCAGCACTTCACCAAATACTGACCTTTTCGAACCATCAAACGGCTGTACAACCAAATCACTTGGCCTATAGATCAAACATTGAGTGTCAAGCTTCATAAGGGACTTCTTCGGCAGAACATTCAGCAAAGACCCTGTATCTACTAAGACATGAGACATCAAGGAGTCTCTGCATTCCAAGGAAATATGCAAGGCGTTATTATGATTTCTTTCGGCAGGGGTCAGATCCAAATCGGTAAATCCCAAACCATTTCCAGCATTCACATGCGCCACCACTCCTTAAAGTTGATTTACTGAGATCTTCTGTGGCACATGAGCAGCGTTTAACACCTTCAACAAAGCATTTCTGTGTGCTTCAAAACATAGCAGCAATGATAAGATGAAAATTTTATACTACATTTAATTAAGCTGATCGACAATCTTGTAATCACTCTTTCGAATCAACCTCATAAACTCCTCTACGTCTTTTGAGAAAGAAGTATCACTAGTCTGCTTCGGTGTGGAATCACCTACCACCTATTTACCTCTGTCTTTACCCAAACTGCCCACATTCTCATCTGATGGTGAAAATACCCTACCACTGCGAGTAATTCCACCAGCTCCAACAATATTTTCAACACTTGAACCAGTAACGGAAAATCCTACCAATTTTTTCTTTTGTCCGTTACAGAATACCTCCGCTCTATAGTTCCACGGAATTGCTTTGGTACTTTCATACGAAATTGGTCCGGGTGTAGTAATAACAACAGGTGCTTGCCGCACCGATGCTGAAATTGTTCTGTATGGGATATAAATTGTGGCAACATCATTATCACTGTCATCAACCTTTTTCTCAACATTTGTTCTGTAAAATTGTAACTGACCCTCATCAATCATTCTTTGTATGCCTGCTTCTAACAAATTACAACCCTCTGACTGCAATATACAACCCTGACAATCATCCTCGCATCCTGGGAATACCTCTCCTTTCAACAACCTCTCTTTAACAAACAACAATGGAGTCTTTAATTCATTAACATCATATATCAAATTCAAATTCTCTCCATCCTTAAATGCATTGACTCTCGCTGCCCCATGCGGCGGCATTGGGTTCTGAATGACATTCAGCCCGCCGTTAGTGAAATTAATTGCCTTAGAATCAAGAAAATCTTGTACCTTATGCTTAAAGGCTTTGCAGTTGTCTATATGGTGCCCTGGCGCTCCCGAATGAAATTCACAATGAGCATCAGCGTCATACCCTGGCGGAGGAGTGCTAGTAAGTGGAGCCAAAGATCTTTTCTGTACTAACTATAGTTGCAAAAGATGTTGTAGTAACTGAAAGTACAACATTGGTAGAGTTTCAAAGTGCCGATTTGTTGTTCTCGGTCTATCGGGATATCGGCGATGAGCATTGTTCTGTTGCTGAG
This sequence comes from Lathyrus tuberosus, assembly GCA_022829125.1. Classification (NCBI taxonomy): domain Eukaryota; kingdom Viridiplantae; phylum Streptophyta; class Magnoliopsida; order Fabales; family Fabaceae; genus Lathyrus; species Lathyrus tuberosus. Next base: position 7,132,198 of record JALAZF010000101.1, on the reverse strand, counting down.
GCGCAACCGGGATGGCTACGGTAGCAACCTGCTGAGTATAATTTTGCTGAGCCATGCCTTTACCATGATAGGAGGAAATATAATTTGTGTCACCCTCCCTCTTCTTTTGGTTTCCTGTATATGGTTTTTTACTTCCTCCGGACGAGGAGCCATTTCCACTTGATATTTTTCCAGTCTTGATTCCACTTTCAACCCTTTCCCATGTCCGCACCAGATCTGAAAACCCAGTCGACATACACCCAACCAGCTTCTCATGATAAGGCCCCTGAAGTGTAGCCATGAACATATCAATAAGTTCTCGCATCATCATTGGAGGTTGAACTTTTGCTTCCAGTTCACGCCACCTCAGGGCGTACTCCTTGAAGCTCTCATTATCCTTTTGAGAGAGATTCTGCAGTTGCATCCTATTAGGTACCATGTCACTGTTGTATTGATAATGATTGACGAAAACTTCCACCAAGTCTCTCCAGCTTCTAATATAGGTCCTCTTTAACCCCATGTACCACTCCAATGAAGCCCCATCCAGGCTATCTTAGAAGAAATGCATTAAGAGTTTCTCGTCATCTAAGTAAGCCGACATTTTCCTGTAGTAAGCCCGAATATGAGTCTTAGGGCAAGTTGTACCCTGGTATTTATCAAAGTCTGGGACTTTGAATTTGGGAGGGATTCTCACTCCAGGAACTAAGCCAAGATCAGTCATATCGAGACCAAAAGTGTTTTGGTTCTCATATGCACGCATCCTCTCCTCGATTATTTTGAATTTCTTGTCGGCCTCAAATGGGAGACCGGTGTCCAAGTTATACATGGAGAAAACATCCTCATGAAGATCCTCTTCCCATTGATGGCCACCGGCGCCATGTACAACACACACTTCCCCCTCCACCAAATACTCTAGGAATTCCACTAGCTAAGCCTCCGCCCAGAGGAATGACAACACCAGGACCACCTTCGACAGGGGGATTGGCACCACCAGTAGCACCTCCGACCAGAGGAATAACTCCAGCACCACCATGAACAACACCATTTTCATCCACTCGAGCAATCAAAAGTTGGACCAAGGTTCTTAAATGTTCCTGCCCCTGAGCCATATTCTGCATTAACTCCATAAACTAAGTCATACGGTTTCGGACCTCCTAAAGTTCAACTTGTACTTGTTTCATTACCCTCTGTTGATTCTCTCTTGTGCAATACCTATGAATATTTGGGTTCACAATTCTGCTGAAGAAAACCAAGCAGAGATAAGAATAAGCCAATCGATAACACCTACTATGCAAATGAATATGCGATGGAAATGCAAATGCCATGTTTTAATATATCTAGGGTGATCTACCCCTTGATTCCAGTTTAATAATAATAATAAACACCAAAAATGGACGGAACACCGATAACAACTGCTCATAGATTAGTGAATAAGAGAATAACCACCAGTCATTACACACAATCCAAACTGAAAAAGGTAGCCAAATACAAGAGTCAATGATCCTAACCAACAAGCCTGGTGGTGATCAAACACAAAAGAAATAAAGCCGCTAAGACATATCGTCAAAATCTACCACAGATAACCCTTCCCAACCTTCACACACTTCGCACCAAGCTTGAATCTCTTTGAATAGATTTTTAGTATCCGGATGCTTTGGTCTTTGGATCAATTCTTGAATGAGAGCATCACGTTTGTGTATGTTTTCCTTCAAGTACTGACACCTCGATTCCCATGCATCTTCATCGAAAATGTCCTCAAGTTTAGGATCCTCAGGTTTAGGCTTCTTTTTCTCTGCTCAAATCTTGAGCTCCTCAAGGGCTGACAAGGTCTCGTTAAGTCGTTCCTCACTTCTATGCCTTTGAGATAATTTAGCTCTGACTTCTTTTTCTTTATCTCTGAGTTATAGCTTCAGCTTCTTGATCTGGTCTCAAAGGTGGTCTTCTTTCATCTTATGAGCGGTCACTGTGGCGTTCCACTGACTATCGAACTTATAAATCTTGACAAAAGCTCTTTCCAATTCCTTCTTCTTCGACTGGAGTATGTTGTGGGCGCTTTTTAGATCTTAACCTACTCGCTCTCTGGTCTTGACCTCCTCTACTAGATCTTTCTCTTTCTTGGCCAACATCTCTGTATTTACCTTAGCCACATAGACAACTTCCTTCTGATCATGCCCCAGCTGACTGATCTCTCTCTCTCTTCAACTCTCCGTTCTCCTTGCGAAGTTCTTCCTTTTCTGCCCAAAGGTTGTTATACCTCTCAATCTCAACTGTAGTAGGTTGTTCAATCATCGGTGGGTATAAAGGTGCTTCTACAGAGAAGGGCAAAAGCACCTCTTCCACCCTCTTCTGGATCCATTCCATGTAAGGAGAAAATGCTCTGCAGTCACTTTTTCCCAATGAAGCCTTCCCCTTATGGTGGATGTTTCCCCAAGCGCCTACATATTTCTGGAGCAACTCCTGATTTTCAGTACCATGAAAGAACAGAGATTCCTTAACATCTTGGTCCTTTGGAGGCTCTCTCAACGCATACCCAAATTGCCTAACAACCAAAGAAGGGTTATAATTGATGTCACCCTTCCTTCCCACCAAAGGTACATTTGGGAAACCTCTACATCTGCAAATGATCTCCGTACCCAATAGTCTATGATCAAACCAAACAATATTATTAGCAGTCAACCCCATTATCCTTTTGGACCACTTTAAGGAATTTTTAGTATCCACAAATGCACCAGACCGAAGAAGATGATTCATGAACCATTTGCACAAGAGCAGTACATAGCAGCTCACGAGTCCTCCTCTCTTTTTCTCATTCTTGAAATGTACATAGTGATACAGATCACCAAGGAGAGTTGGTATCAGATTTTTCATGACGAAGTCCTGATGGCGTGCATATCCACAAAATCCGGCATGTTTGGGAACAAGAAGATTCCATAAACACACAAAGCCAGAATAGCATTAAAAACAGTCCAACTTTTCGCCTCAGCATACTTGGGAGCTTGACTAACCAGAAAATCTAGATGAAACCCTTGAAAACCTCCCTTGCTAGCAACATTATCATCCAAAATAGATTGGTCCACATAAAGAGCAGCTGCGACATCTTCCAAATTAGGGCTTTCCTTAGAAAAAAGGTACTATCTCCTTGATGGGGACCCCCAAAATGAAGGCAAATTCCTCCAATGTTGGAACTAATTGGTAGTCTGGGAAGCTAAAGAATTGCAGTGGAGGATCGAAGAATTGAAACAGTGTGTGAACAGCATCATGCTCATATTTTGTGATGTTACGGAGAACGCTCAGTATTTTCCCATAATCTTTTCTGAAATCATCCAAGACATCTGAGTCAGCCAGAGCAACCAATTCCTGAAGCGAACCCAAAGTCGGTACTGGAAACTTATTTACCGCATTCTTCTTCCGATCGATGTTCATCTTTGAAGATCTTCAACAACTGGAATCAAAGATAAGATACAAACCCTAGAAATAAACAAACATGTTAGAATGCAATAGTGATGCTACGCAAATGCAAACATGAGATCAAGGTATCCAAATGCTCTGAACATCTGTTGTGCTGTTAACTGAATAAGGGCCATAATTCTGCTCTAACAAGAAACCCAGAATACCAAAATATCAGAATAATCAGAATACCAAGATCAGAATACCAAGTTCAAAAGTCCACACTGACAAGAAAACCAGAAATTAGGGTAGGTTGAAAGTCAAGGTTTCCTGCAAATCCCCTCTCACATATGGGTTCTTGTCTTGGCCAGAGGCATCCTAGCAGGTCCTCAGTATCACGGACTCTCAGGTCGAGAAATAATGATACGTTCACCATTTCTGGTTTGGCATCCTCATCAATCAAGGAGGCCTCAACTAATTTCCAATGAAAGGTCTCTAGAGTCATAAGCTTTCTAAGTCGACACCCTGACATATGCACAAGATGCGCAGGTCAGAATATCTCCAAAGAAAACCTCGTCTGAATGTGGGTCCCGTGTAAACCAAACATTCCAACATGCTACACAGGCCAAACGAATATCCACTCTAATCCTAAATATATACTCAAGCCTGGGTATTGGGCTTATCTCTCATGGAACCAACCCACCCAACAACACAGCAGCAGCATAATAGGATAACAGTAATGCAAATAATGCAGTAAAATACAGTAATATACAACAAATAATGTACAACAGGTACAACACATATGCACAAAAATATCCAAGGAAATAGACAACCGCTAGGATTGACTCGCGTAGGGAACCAGAATCCCCAACAAAGTCGCTAGCTGTCGCAACGCGAAAAATAACCGACGGAAAACACAGAGTCGCCACCGAACGTTATTTATCCTGACGGGGGAAAGGAACCGATTGAAGAAACCTCAAAAGGGAGAAGACATGGTCATCACAATCATATTCTGGGTTCGGGTGTCGGCTACGCGAGAGGAAGGTAATAGCACCCCCTCGCGTCCGTTGTACTCAAATGGATCCACGCTTGTTGTATAATTAAAGGGTATGTTATCTAAAGCCTACTGCTAAACAGAAACGAAAATGGAAAAACAAAAGGAGACTCGATAGGACTTCACCGTCCTAGGCCTACGTATTCCCTCGTGCAATGGGAAAGTCAGAGTCAACGTAGTTCGGAGGACTACGGGTGAAATGAGGGGAGGTTACTCGCCAAGATATCGCTGTCTTGTGCCTACATATCCTCATTCAGATGAGAATAAGGAAGTCAGAGCGTCCGTAGTTCGTGGTTACAACCACAAATTGGTTGAGTGTTTTTTATGAGCGACGTTGAATTTGCGTTCCAGCAGTTAGGGTTGGTGTCTGTTTGCGGTAGAACGGAAACAACGTGCTCTTTTTTGAAAATGATTTAACCAATGATCCTGAAGGATAAAAAGATTTACATTTTGTTTGTGAGTTTTAGACAGAAGTGAGTTGACTTTATTTGAAACTCGTATCGCACTAAAGTCTATGACATAGGATCGAATGCTTTGCAAGATCGACCCAAGACGGGACGTATGCAAAACACCCTAGACAAGGTAAGGAGTGACTCCCACTTATCACTACCCATGTACTTAAGGCTCGTGGCGCACAATACTCGTTGTATTTAGTAAGTGTTTTTGATTTGTTTTGAGATGAGAAGAGAAAGGACTCAAAGGTTGAAAAGAAAACAACTAAGGGAAACTAACTCCTAATGTTGTCATGCACAATGGTCCTAAAGTTGAGATAAAAAAGGAACTCTACCTAATGTTAGCATGCAAAGAGATAGACCTTAGGTAAAGGTTTAAAAGGGAATATCCTAATTGTTATCATGCAAAGGATTAGCTCCTAGTGTCTATCCTACTCCAAGCTTAATAAAAAATTAAGTTGGACTAGGGAATCCTAAGGGATCATGCAAAAGCAAACCAAAACCAAGAAAATAAACCAAAAACAGCAGCTGCAACAGCACTCCAGCTCAAAACAACAGTGGATTCCAGCACACAAGCAAGACAACATTCAACAACCCATGTTCTTTGCACAAAATAGTTGTGAAATGCTGCAGGACATAATGAGCATATTTATTAGCATGCATAACTCAGGACATGGAAGATGTAAATGCACAGGCAACATGTATTCAACAATGAAACAAGTAATCATGGACATGAACACACATAGGAAATGCAACGATCAACAATATATGAACATGTAGCGGTCATCAACTGTGTCAAACAACAAACAAGTAACAACATGCTCTCGATTAAACGTCGCAAGCAAAAACCAAGAATGCAAGCAATGATCATGTTAACTTAAATTCTGGTATAGCAGTCCCAGATGTCACATAGCATGTCGAGACATCTGGTCTGTTAACAACAACATATACAAGATATAGACAATTAAAGAAGTTTCTAAAAAGTAAAGTGCACACAAGAATTGTTTACCCAGTTCGGTCTAACAACCTACATCTGGGGGCATACCAAGCCAGGAAGGAAGTCCACTATTAGCAGTATCAATTCATAGACCCTACAACCAACACACCCATTGATGATCTACTCACTTAATAACTACCCAATGACCCTTCTACCTAAGTCCACCTAGATAAGAGACTTCATCTCACTTCCAATCATCGCAATGATGTCTAGCAGTTAACACCTCAGCCACTGCATCAACAACTTGATTTCCAACAACTCTTCAGTCACATAAAAAATAGAAGACACACTCCTATGCCGATACTCAACCAAGACTCTTGACTGAGAACACCATCTTGGAGTTTCTTAAAAGCTCCCTCCAAGAACAATACATCTCTTACCTACAGGCTTAGAGATAAACACGATGACCATCCCACAAACCAAGTGGTTCATCGACCAACACAACCCTTATAATCTACATGATGGGTGGCTTTCTTTTTCTAGGTTACAATGCTTCTATTTATAACCTATACCCAACAGGATTTGGGCTTCAAATCACAACAAATTTGCTGTTACAAATCTGCAGTAGATTTTGCTACAAAATAGGTCTTCAATCAAATCTTCCTAAATAATCTCCATATTTAAATACTCAATCTTTTCTTGATTTTATCTTGAATCTTCCAGACCTTTAAATCAGCTCCACAAAGGATACATAATATTTCCAGGATATTATGTATCTTTTAAATCTTCACTTTTTAATTCAGCTGCAAGATCTTCTCCAAAAAATAGGAACAAATCTCCAAATAGTTTCCTTAAAAGTCTCCAAGATCCTTTTTATGAAATCCAATTAAATCTGCACTTTGTTCCTAATAAATCTCCTTGACCTGTGTATAATGATGAGGTATCCAAAAAGATCTCATCAGATCAAATCAAATCTGTCAAGAGATATACAATAGCAGCACCTGCTGTAACAGACAATGATGTTGTGACATCTCCTTTAACATCTTGATTAACCAACCCAGAGAAGCAGTACCTGTTGTACCAGATCAAGATGTTCTGTAATGACATTCCAAAAATAGCCACGTCACATAACCTTAAACATTCAGGTTCAATGAAGTGCTCATGACATCTCTGTCACACCATTACAACCATGCACTCATACTAGGTAGGTGCAGCACAACATGTCAAGACATCACACTTGACATTTAACTAATCTAATATGACAGAAACTGAACATAACCAGTTAGTGCAGAACAACATGTCAAGACATTCTACTTGACATTTCATAACCTGCAACTAATCTGTTATTGCAGATACACATACAACATGTTAAAACACCTTCAGTGACATAAGAGCTAACATAAATGTTTTAACAAAATTTAGCCAACATACATACTGCATAGCTGCAGAACTAACAAACTCCCCCTTTGTCAAATTTTGGCTAAAACCAGCACACACACATCAGTAGATAAAAACATTTATCACACAGTAGCAACTTCACAACAACAGATCAACACTCAACTACAACCTCACACAACCACTCACACTAGCTCACCAGTTAGCATATCATCAGTTAGTGGTAGAGGTACACAAATAAATGTTAGACCATCATATGGGGCATCAGATATCAGCACATACAATCACACACTCTCCCCCTTTTTAGCCATATTTGACAAAGCAATAGCACACCAGAGCAATATCCATACAACCTTTGGATAACACAACCAGCTCCCCCTCAAGGAAACAACTAAGGAACTCTACTACTACTTACAACCATCTCCCCCTTATTAGCCATAATATGCCAAACCAAGCAATTATGCATCTAAGGACAATCAACCAAAAGCAAGCAAGTCAGTAGCAGAACACATCCAACTCAGAAGCTTGTACAATCTGACAGGTTACAGTACTCTCCCTGTCATGGATAACCAATGCTCCATTGCAAGAAGAACACCCAAAATGAATGGAAAACACAAGACGCATCTTCATGTCTTCAAGAGCGCACCCTCTATTCAACACACCTGCTGAACACATTCACCTACTGCTTGACCCTCAAGCAAACCATGTACCACAACAGTACATAAATCAGATAGAAGCTTGTGTTCTCTGGAGACAAAAACCATTACATTCTGAACAGAATGTTCTGTCAACAGATGTTAAGACATCAGTCTTGACATCATGAACAGAATCCAGCTGCATTAAGAAAAACACCACATTCCAAATAAAAACAGAATCTCCAAGCTCCCTCTTAAGCCAAGGAACCAAAAAACCAGAAAACCAGAAAACCAAACAACCACCACAGCACATAGAATTCTACACTACAACACTCTCTACTCTCCCCTTATCTTTCTCAACATATGCTTCTTCAGCAAGAAACACCCCAAAACCACTACATGATATCCTATGATAGCTTCACGATCATATAGTGTGTGGATACCCAGAACCCATCCTCGTACCACAACCAACAGACTTGAGATCAAAGCTCCAGGAATTTTCAGCCCAATTGTTCCATAAGCACTAAACTTATCCACTTCTAGCATGTCCCATTCACATCAGGCTTCCAAGACAATCCTTTACCCATCATTCTCCCGTATGACAAGATAAATACTTCTTAGGTAAGATGTGAACTCAGAGTCCTACTCCAAGGATAATTAACCCCGAAAATGTTCTAACATCTGTTAGGACATTCTTGACACATCACATACACCATGGTTCTTGATATGCTCACCACTGAACTTACTGTCAGCATAGTAATCCACACTGAAGATCTTTACACAACACTGTGTCACCAGCTTGAACAACAAGATCTTCAGAAACCCGGAAATAAACTCTCGTCCACCAAAAGAAGGTATACTTCCATCCTCAACCTAGAACTTCAGCCACAAGCTCCAAAAGAATTATAACCTCCTTATGTTTTCAACTAAATACTATTCTGCACAAGAGCAACCAGTTTCAAGCATCCTGCTTGAATGCACACAATGAAACCAACCAAATTCCACCTTTTGATTGATCTCAATCTTCTTCAGAACTCCCACAAGATATCCTGATCCACCAATGAAACCAGATCTTTAAGTCACATGAACTACTTGCTCCATTACAAGACATTTTGGATTCACCAAGCCTCGTAGTCATGTAACATCTTCTCAAACCACAGCTCCTGCAAACTGTATGAGATAGATCTTTTTGAAGCATCCATAACTTCCATTAGTGTAGATCACCTCTATCGTAAGCTGATGTGCCACATCACCAGCTGAGACTTCTGATGTTAAGCTAGATGTCAAAACAATATGATATCCAACTGTTGAGTTCAGCTCTTCCTTCTGCCACTTAGAAGAACCTCCTCCCTTTGCAGACACAGATTTCCATGCTCTCATAGACTTGATTCAAAAATCAAGTTTGAGTAGACAACCTCCATCCTGCTTTGAAATGCCAAAGACTTCAAACCTGCCATATCTGAATCTTCAGAAAATAAGTAGTCTAAGACTACCCCATAGCCATAAAAAAATGTGACTTCTAAATACACTATAGAACACACAATCTCATCTTTATAATCCCACCATGATCGTTTTACTATTATGTAGGACATCAACACAGAGTTCCTTGAACCCAGGATGATCTCCAAGGATCACACCTTCAGCAGCTAATTCAGGTCGTCAGAGTATTCACTATCGGTTAGATGCACATCCTTATCAAAAACAGACAAATACTTAACTCCTGTCAAGGTATTTATCATATATGACAAGGCAACCTTCTCACACAAGGTACGACATTCTTTTCCTGCACACTTGTGGCACTAGGTGATCCCTCTTTTATTAATCCATACCACTGATCACTTCAGATTAGGTAAGTGGCTTGACTTGATACTCCACCATGAGCACATCTAACTCCCTTGGTTGAAAACTCAACACCTTTGAGATGTTGTTCCAACATCAGATCTGACAACAATCTCAAACACATGGATTTGACACTTACTATGGTTTTGGAGGTAACATCTGTAGTAATCCATGTACAACTCTTTGCAGGGGATACAAGAGTTCACCAGTAGCTGATCATCCTTTCTGATCAGACCATAAATACTTGCATGATACACACCATCAACACGTCTGCATCTTTTACTCTTCCAAGTGTTCCATCATGTGGGGGACATCACATAGCTAGACCTAAGCTTGATGAAGACTTCCCTTGATCATCTTAAAGGTCTTCATAACTAATTGAAGCTCCAGTAAAACTAAACAACATCAAGATTCAGAGTCAATTTCCTAATTAGGTCAAGTATTAGAGAGACTCGTCTAGAGACCAAAATAAGTGGCTCTATCCTTGCTTCAACAGATTTCTTGAAGCGTATATCAACCACACACTATAGTGCCTTTAAGAGTGGACTTGATAAATAAAACTCAAGTAACGTTGGTAACTTTACACAGTTGGTTGAAACAGTCTTGCATACACTACATCATCACACAAAAACTCTTCTGAGGAGACCAACCCTACTGCCCTTCCTTTACTAGCGACACAAGGAAACCCCAGGGTTTCATCAGATACCATGCAGCGGAATACACAACAATCACAACCTCCTCAACAGTCTTTAGGTACAACATATTACACAAAACCACCACTATCCAGGTGCAAACTAAATTCTAGGTTTGAAACAGAACAAATAAAATCTCCACCATGATTTTCGCCAGGAATCTCTCATCAGGAAAACCCAAAGAATTGCAAACAAAAGTTAACAAACCAAACACACATTCTGAACTGAATGTTCTCCAGTTCTGTAGTCACATGTTAGGACATCAGACTTGACATCATAAACTGAAGTTCTGCAACAAAAAAAAACACCATTCTTCCCTTTGGCTAATATTGGCTGAAACAACCTTTGCAAGAAATATTGGGGAATCACAATCAAACACAACAGCAATCAAACAAAACATTGTACTAGAACAAATCAGAGGCGCACACAGCGGAAATAACAGAGAAATTTCTTGGAGAGAAATAAACTCCTCCATAATAAGATCATCCAAAAGAAACTGAAACATGGTGTCAAGACATATTGTCTGACATCACAGCTACACAACAAGCACACATCCACCATACTCCAGGTGGAACTGGTTAACCTAACACATCAGTTCACCACCAAAGTTACAGGCCCTCAACCTGTAGAGGAATAACATAGCCAATACACACCCTGTCACGAATAGTCCATCCTCCACTTCAAGGGACCATTCAAACAACATATGAACTGACCAAGTCCAACCAACTTTTCAGCAAAGCTATCTTCCTTGCACATGAACCAGAAAGTATCTTCCCTAGGATCTCACCCAGAAAAACGAACAGGATGCCTGCTCTAATACCAATTGAAATTCTGGTATAGCAGTCCCAGATGTCACATAACATATCGAGACATCTGGTTTGTTATCAACAACATATACAAGATATAGACAATTGAAGAAGTTGCTAAAAAGTAAAGTTGACACAAGAATTGTTTACCCAGTTTGGTCTAACAACCTACATCTGGGGGCATACCAAGCCAGGGAGGAAGTCCATTATTAGCAGTATCAATTCATAGACCCTACATCCAACACACCCGTTGATGATCTACTCACTTAATAACTACCCAATGACCCTTCTACCTAAGTCCACCCTAGATAAGAGACTCCATCTCACTTCTAATCATCGCAATGATGTCTAGCAGTTAACACCTCAGCCACTGCATCAACAGCTTAATTTCCAACAACTCTTCAGTCACATAAAAAATAGAAGACACACTTCTATGCCGATACTCAACCAAGACTCTTGACTGAGAACACCATCTTGGAGTTGCTTAAAAGCTCCCTCCAAGAACAATACATCTCTTACCTACAGGCTTAGAGATAAACACGATGACCATCCCAAAAACTGAGTGGTTCATCGACCAACACAGCCCTTATAATCTACATGATGGCTAGCTTTCTTTTTCTAGGTTACAATGCTTCTATTTATAACCTATACCCAACTGGATTTGGGCTTCAAATCACAGCAAATTTGCTGCTACAAATCTGCAGTAGATTCTGCTACAAAATAGGTCTTCAATCAAATCTTCCTAAAAAATATCCATATTTAAATACTCAATCTTTTCTTGATTTTATCTTGAATCTTCTAGACCTTTAAATCAGCTCCACAAAGGATACATAATATTTCCAGGATATTATGTATCTTTTAAATCTTCACTCTTTAATTCAACTGCAAGATCTTCTCCATAAAAATAGGAACAAATCTCCAAATAGTTTCCTAAAAAGTCTCCAAGATCCTTTTTATGAAATCCAATTAAATCTGCACTTTGTTCCTAATAAATCTCCTTGACCTGTGTATAATGATGAGGTATCCAAAAAAATCTCATCAGATCAAATCAAATCTATCAAGAGATATACAACAGCAGCACCTACTGTATCAGACAATGATGTTGTGACATCTCCTTTAACATCTTGATTAACCATCCCAGAGCAGCAGTACCTATTGTACCAGATCAAGATGTTTTGTCACGACATTCCAAAAAAATCCACGTCACATAACCTTAAACATTAAGGTTCAGTGAAGTGCTCATGACATCTCTGTCACACCATTACAACAATGTACTCATACTAGGTAGTGTCATACCCCAAATTTTGACCACTTAGATTTCCCATAATTGTGCAAATCATCATCATAATATGGATGTACCTTCATGCCTCATCAATCTCATCAAGGATTGTTGAGCATTCACTACCATCAAGAATTAGGGTTTCAAGCCCTCTCAGAGTTCTTAGACAAAGGATCAATCAAGGAATGACATGATCTTCAACTTGTCTAACCTCTCAAACATCCATAATGGATCAAAAGGACTCCCACTTCAAGGATCAAGCACAACGCTGCTCCCTTCTAGGTGGATCAAGTCTCAAGATCGACAGTGTCACCAAATTAGGGTTTTGGTCAACCAGGGCCTCCAAATGGAAAATTTTCATCTGGGCACAAGCCAAAGATCCAAAACATAACCTAATATAATCCATGGAACCTCATGGACCCAATCATCAAGTCAATTTTGCCTCAGGGGATGCATACATCAAAAATCAGGAATTAGGGTTTCTTGACCTAATTCACCCCTAAGTTGACTTTTGGGACAAATCATGAACCAAGACCTCAAGAGATGATTTGAGGTTCTCTAATATGCCATATTGATCCATTTGGAACAATGGATTAATCCAAGAAGCTTGAGCAACAAGTCTCAATTTCATCTGCACCACAATTAGGGTTTCGCGAGGAAAGTCAACTATAACTTTGACTTTTGACCAGGACATGCTCCCAAGCCCAAAGACATGATTCAATATACCCTATGACACCCATGGAACATGTCCATCAAGTTTGATTTAGGTCAAGGACATGATTTCATGAAGAATTGCACAGTTTGGAATTCATCGGATAAAAAGTCAACTATGCACAAAAGTCAACTTTGACTTTTTGAGATTTTTCACCAAAATGGATTTTTAACCCTAAAATGATGTTAATGTATGATTTGAATCATCATTCATCAAGAAAAATCAAAGAAAGTGGGATAACTTGTAAAAGGGATAACCATAAAAACTTAGAAAAATTTCTAAGTTATGGAAAAAGTGACACTAATGTGCCAACTTTGGAGGACCATAATTCCTAAACCACAAGGCCATTGTTCCCCATTCAAAGCTTGATTTGTAGATCTCATTGCCCTCTACAAAAGCTTCATACTGACCTATGTCCAAATTCCTCATGGATTTTGAGTTATGGAGTGAACAAAATCCAGAAAAGTCACTTTGTTCCAACACTTAGTGAAAATTTCACTAAGTCAGATTTTACCCTACTTTTTGCCAAATGTAGGGGGATTTTTCACTTGGATTCAAAAGAGATCAAAACCAAACATGTTCAAACAGTTGTTGTATCATGTAAGGGCTTTCCAAAATGACCAAGAACATTACCAAATTCAATTTGAGTCATGAGATATAACATTGGCAAGTTGCCTTGTTGAAATCTGTCAAGGCAAGGCAGATTTTGCATTTTTGCTCGATTTGCCAAAATCAGCCAAATCCAAATGCTCATATCCACTTGGACACCTCTGAGGATTGAATCTAAAGGGGACAATCACTGAGCCAAGCCTCCAAAGTCATTGGAACAAGAAATAGCATGTTGAACCTATAATTGCCAAAATAGGGACAAGACTCCAATTTTGGATTGGAGCATTCAATGGAAGCATCAAGGTGGCATGGACTGAGCCATTCTAAATTGAATTCAGTCAAGACTTATCCAAGACCAAGGGAACCAGCAGCCTGTGCCCTAACCTCTAGTCAATGGCTAGAGGAGACTTGGATTTTCATTTGCCAACATTGGCCAAACCTACTCAGGAGTTGCCATTCACTATTCCTTGCAAAACAAACTTGCTCTACTATAAATAGAGCTCAATTGTGATCAGTTTGAGTACACCAAAGCCATCAAACAGATGCTTTCCTCAAAATCTCTTCTTTCACTCCAATTCTGCCTTCTAAGGCAAGTCACTATCGGGTTTTGAGTTTGGGAGCTTTTCCAATCAAACCAATCACACACACACCTCACATACATCATATAGAAGTGATCCAAACACTCACATAACATTTGGAACACAGATTTCACAAAATCACTAGCCAATTACTCAAGTTCTTGACAGTTTTGCAGTTGAGGTACCATCTTCAGCTCCAAACCATTTCAATCCATTCCAAGCAATCATACACACTCCATGGCACCTAGGGAAGCTATCCAGATCATTGGAACCTAGCTGTAACACCTCCAACACAAATCACGATCACCAGTTGCAAGTGGTAAGCATGAGCTCTTCTAACTCTATGATCCATGCAATTTTTGCTGCACAATAATTTGGCCATATGTTCATAATCATGCATGGAATGTTTCCCCTCAATTAATTGCATTGTTTGAATCGTGTATCAAAAATCCTAGCCTTCATGCAGAAATTAGGGTTCTTGAGGATTTTTCGTGATTTCTTGTTATATGTTTAATTTAAATGAAATTAAATACCATAGACATGATCGTGAGGTTGAAACGAGTTGATTGGTATGTGGATTACATGATATGATTAAGTATTCAGTGAGATTGGAGAGAAAATGCAAATCTGGGAAAACCCAGAACACGTGCGTGTTCTTGGTGTGTTCTTGGCGCCATTTTTTGAAAATTCAAATATTTGAATTTGGTGATTTTATTTAATTGATTCAAAAAATTAATTTCTCTCTGAGTTTTAATGATTTTGAGTTGATTCTTTTTTTAATAATTCACAAAAATGTAAAAATATTTTATTTTCCCAAAAAATCCCAAAAATATTATTTATTTTATATAATTGATATTTTTACAAAGAATTAATGTTTTAATTGTTTTTGACATTTAAAATATTTTTTCCACCTTGATTTTGCAACTTTTAATGCTTTCTAATTATTTTGTAGGTCAATACTTAATTTTTGAAGCATTAATCCAAGATCACAATTTGTTTTTCCTATGTTAAACAATTTTGATCATTTTAATTGAATTTTTATTCAAATAAAACACATTTTTGAAAACAAATTAGGGTTTTTGGATTAATTCAACCCTCATAAATCTTTTTCAAAACACTTTGGGCCTCTAATAGAGTGTAAGACCCAATCCTTTTTTGACCAAAACATTTTTGGGCCTCAGTGTATTGTATAACTCCCGATACCGTCAAAAAACAAATGGCGCGATTGTCGCCTTTTGAAAAATAACCTTCTGGGCCTACCCTCGAGTAGTAAGACCCATTTCTTTTCTTAAAACTTTTTGGGCCTCTATTAGAGTGTAAGACCTAACCCTCTTGTACAGAAAACTTTTTGGGCCTCATTCGTTGTATAAGTCCCACTGTACATTTTCAAATAAACGACGCGATCGTCGCCGGTTTAAAAATAACCTTGGGCCTCTCCTCGAGCTATAAGACCCATTCAAAACTTTTGGGCCTCTAACAGAGTGTAAGACCCAACCCCCTTTTAACCAAAACACTTTGGGCCTAAGATATTGTTTAAGCCCCTTTGCGTTAAAAGAAAATCTCGGCGCGATCGCCATTTTAAACGGAAAATCAACTGGGCCTACCCTCGTGTTATAAGCCCCACTCTTTTTCTTTAAACCTTTTGGGCCTCTTGAGAGAGTGTAAGACCCATCCCTTTGTACAGAAAACCTTTTTGGGCCTCAGTCACTTGTACAAGTCCCTCTGTACAAATTCAAACAGTGCGCTCACTGATAAAACCCTGGGCCTCTCCTTGAGCTGTAAGCCCCAAATCTTTCTTTTTCAAAGCACTTTCTCCTTTGATTTTGAATATACTGTTGTTTTCAATCTTTATTTGTTGAACAACTAACCAAACAACATGGAAGCTCTACAACCGAGTAAGTGGTTATTGCTTTCATTTACCGCTTTCATATACATATAATTGTATTGTGGGGTTGTTTCACTGTAAGTCTTCTTTCATAAACTCATATCAACTGTGTAATAATAGTATAGATATTTCGAGTTTCCCCGACAACTACGTCTAGAACTAGGTGACGCCGTTTCATTTATTCATAGAAATAGACAACTAGATCCCAATAGGATCACCAGATACAGTCTTCTCTTCGGCTGTCCTCATTAGGAATTGTCAAGAAACTCTAGTCCTAGAGATGAATGTATTCTCCGTGAATGGCATCTTTGAGTTTCTTCCAAATTCTCAAACTTTCCAGACTTGATCTATAACTTGTGAATAGCTTGCCTTAAATTTCTCCGGGTTTGGGGATCCACGGGCTTCTTAAAAGCATCGGCCTCCTCTTGGGCGTCATACAAGGACCCACAGGCTTCCTAAAAGCAGCCCCACCTCCTCTTGGGCTTAGTACAAGGACCCGTCGGCTTCTTAGAAGTATTCACAGCCTCCTCTTAGGCTTCGTATAATGATTCTTCCTCCGGGAATGATAGCCTCCTCTTGGGCTTAGTACAAGGACCGATCGACTTCTTAAAAGTTTCCAGCCTCCTCTTGGGCTTCGTACAAATTGTCCCGACGACCTCCTAGAAGTATAGGAATAGAAATTAGTCATCTTCATAGAACAGTCCTTTCAAAGAGTCTACTACTGTTTCTCAAAGCATGGTACAAAAGACGAAACTCTAGACTTGGACAGTATAATCTCCTTGAGTCTCAAAGACATTCTCAAGTGACCCCTTCGTTAAAAAAAACCCGTAGACTCGGACAGTATTAATACCCTTTGGATTTCCCACTTCCTTAAAGAACGGGAACAACCCTGACCCTTGAATCAAAGCCTTGAGTACATCATTGCTCATATAAGAACTGATTTTCTCTTTCAAAATCAGTATACTGGACCTGTCACTCAAATGAAACAGTAACCATAGTCTCTCTCTTAGGCTTTATACAATGATTCTCCCCAGCGGAGTCAAACAACGTTTAGCCTCTCTCTCGGGCTTTGTACGAGACACATAAAGAGACTCCCTCGTTGAGTCAATCACCCTTTCGCCTCCATCTCGGGCTTTATATGAGATACAAAAAGGTTTTTATTGAGCCAAACAAATTTTAGCCTCTATCTCGGGCTTCGTACGAGATACAAAAAAACTCTCTTGTTAAGTCAAGTAGCCTTCATCTCGGGCTTTATACGAGATACCAAAAGACTCCATCGTCGAGTCAAAACCTTTTAGCCTCTCTCTCGGGCTTTGTACGAGACACATATTAGCCTCCTCTTAGGCTTTGTATAAGAAAACCACTGGTTGGTCCAATCAACCATTTAGCATCAAAGTTGTGCCTCGTTCACAGTACACAAACTTCAACAACTCTTTCCCCTTCATCTAATTGCTGTAAGCGGCAAGCCTCTGGATCATCTACATCCATGCCAATGTCCCTATTTTAGTATGAGAAATTCCTTAGGAAAGATGGCATTGCTCTAAACTGAGTTAAAGTCTTCTCCTTCAGGTTAAAATCCCCTATAAAGGAAATTATGGCATTGCCGGATTCATAAATCCCGGTTAAAGTAATCCTCCTTTACAGTTAGTCACCCAACAATT
The DNA here is from genome assembly GCA_022829125.1 of Lathyrus tuberosus. Lineage (NCBI taxonomy): Eukaryota > Viridiplantae > Streptophyta > Magnoliopsida > Fabales > Fabaceae > Lathyrus > Lathyrus tuberosus. Next base: position 7,114,298 of record JALAZF010000101.1, on the reverse strand, counting down.
GTGACAAACAAACCCCTTTAGAGATGACAAATTCTCTCTAAGGTCAACACATTTAGCTTCACATCTTGGGCTTTGAACAAGATACAAACCACCTCTAGCTTCACGTCTTGGGCTTTGAACAAGACACCAAAACAACCATTTCCTCCCATAGAATAGGAGGAACTACGATCGCTCTGATTTCCCTGTTTCGGTAAACAGGAATACGTAGGCATAAGATTGAAAGAAAAAATCTTAGAGAGCACACTAAACAAAAACCCAAAATCCCATACTTTCATACATTCGTCCTAACATCCTAACCGATAGCCTAAAGCACCCCTCGTCAACAAAATAACCTAGGAGAAACCCCGAATCTTTGTGGCATCTGTAAACCAACAGTTTTGACTGTTTAATCTCAGTATGCAAGTAGGGTTAATTGGAGACATCTATTTCCCTTCCTTCATCAGCTTTAATAGGATAAAAAATGAATCGAGCTGTAGTACCAGAGCGATCGTGCTTCGCAACCACATCCAAAAATTGCTCGCTACAGAAAAATGGCGACTCTGCTGGGGAGAATTACAGGTCTCTTTAGGGATTTTGTTCTGTCCCCTAGATAGAAACCTTGACGTCATTAGGATCTTAGGTCAAAACGCCGTTAATTTGGAATGAAACCACAGGATGGTAATTCCGCCGGGGAACCCATTTTCTGTCAGGAACTTAGGATTCATAGCTTTAAAGGTCTAGGATGATTATGACAAATATATATACTGCTTTTCCTAATTTCTATACGTGTTTATTTTTCTGCTAATGGGAATGCGTGTGATGCCGCATGTGGAAAGATTGAGTATACACTTAAGATAAGTGATGGCGACGAGGTCGAACATCAACCTCAGTGGAGGCTGACCAATGCAACCCATTCTCTCACCTAGACAATGGGCCAGTTGTGATGTCTGAGAAGCTGAGGAGCCAAACCCTTTTGTAGTGCAGAAACTATCGGGAATAGTTGTTACGCGATACTACCCTCATTTGAGGCTGTGATCTATTCTCGGTGAATGGCACTTACTCTAAGATCGCTCTACAACTCACTGGCAATCCGCTTGTTGTTTTGCTTTCCTGGGAGGAGCTGATGATAATGAGTACAGGTACAAAAATCACCCTAGTATAAACCTTTGGGGATGGGTAGAGCCTTGACTTCATGACAACGACCCTTTGACCCCATGTTTTTTCTATGTTTTTGTGTGCTGCATTCATGCATTCATTTAAAAAGCATTAAAACATTCAAAAAAGATTTTCTCTTCTAGTCTCTCTGTTTTTCAAATTAAACTAAGACTGTGATTGCAAATATCAGAGAAAAGGATTGCGCTAATAGATTTCGGTAAAAGAAGAACCCATATGTATACCTTCAAGGTTCCAAAACTAGAGGATTTAAGAGGTTTAGCGAGGATGATCACTAACCCTGAAGCTTTCAGAGCCAAGCACGGAGGTCTGCTACCACTGTTAAGAGTCCATGTGATTGAGGGAATCATGGATGCGCTCATTCAGTTCTACGATCCAGTTTATCACTGTTTCACATTCCCGGATTACCAGCTAGCACCAACGTTGGAGGAGTATTCTCATCTGATCGATTTACATATCACTGATCGAGCTCCGTTTTCTGAACTGGAAGAAATTCCAAAGAATCAAACCATTGCAAGAGCAATTCATTTGGATGAGACTGAGGTCAGGACTCACATAACCACTAAGGGTGGCATCCAAGGTTTGCCAGCCCAGTTCTTGACAAATAAAGCTCTGTACTTTTCCAGTATAGGGAACGGGACTGCTTTTGAAAGCTTCTTTGTCTTGCTCACCTACGGGTTATTTTTGTTTCCCAACATCAATAACTTCGTCGACATTAACTCCATTGAGGTTTTTCTCATTGGAAGCCCTGTGCCGCCTTTGCTCACAGATGCGTATCATTCTGTACATTTGGGAAATTTGTACAGCGGAGGGGAGATCACATGCTGTGTACCTTTGCTTTACAAATGGTTTATCTCCCACTTGCCCAAGTCTGCTGCTTTTTGGGATTGCAAGAGTGCCTTACGTTGGTCGCAAAAGATCATGTCTCTTACCAACTCTGATATAGATTGGTGTAATAGGATCTATGATGGAATCATAATCATTGATCGTTGTGGAAACTTCCCCAACGTACCCCTCATAGGAACTAAAGGAGGAATCAACTATCATCCGGTGTTGGTTCGCCGTCAGTTTGGATACCCGATGTGACACGTCCCACGGGGTGTTCATCTGGAAGGTCTTTTCTTCAAGAAAGGAGAAAACGACAGAGCACTAAAGATGGAAATAGAGCACGCTTGGAAACACGTTCATAAGAAAGGACAAGAGTCGATAGAAAAACAGGACTGTGTCTCGATGGAGCCATATCTCCATTGGGTACAAACTAGAGCTCTCAAGCAAAAAATGCCTTATCCTCGTTACGGAATTCTTTTGCCGAGGGAATCTGTCATGTATTTCATGACGGAAACTGAAAAGCTTCAGGTTACTCTCAACAAAGTTCAAAAGGAGAGAAAGTCTTGGAAGAACAAGTACCGCACCCTCGACATAGAGTGCATCAAAATACAGCAATTACTAAAAGAAAAGGATGCTCTGATTGAAATTTTGGAGCAACATGCTGTAGAGAATCAAGATGACCAAAGGAATTTGCTCACTCCTTTCACATGGCAAAGGAATGACAACCCGACAACGGCCCAAGAGCCCCGGTCAAAGAAAAGGAAAGAGTCCGCACCCGATTTCTCTTCAGAGAGGACTCGGGACCCATTAGCTTAGGTTTCTATTTCCACACCTTGTAATCTACTGTATTTCCGTTTCTGTAATCCTTTGAATTTCAATAAAAAGGGGTTTCCCCACCGTTTGATATTTGCAATCTAATTGTCGAAGTTTATTTTGATTAAACCAAAAAACAATTAATATAATCATTGCATTCATCATTCTCACATCACGTATTCTTCTTCCCTATGAATCTCACGTTTGTATCTCGATTCTAGAGTCAAACTGTCTCCTTCGTACAATACTCGGGCCAATCGTCAGAAAAAGATGGATGATCTTGAGGAAGAAAATAGAGAGTTGAAAGAAGAGATCGACGCTCTGAGAGAGGATATGAGAAAGCTTCGTAACGACATACAAGCCATGGCAGAAGCTCAGCTACAAAGAACTGTGATCTCAGAGATCACCTCGACGCCCATAGTGGAGAAGTATGATCCTAGGTATCAAATGCCGAAAGATCGTACTTGGGGCATGCCTGTTAACTATATCCCGGAAGGATATGTTCCGCCGATCACTGAAGATCAGGGAATCATAACAGAAGCCGCTGGGCCTGAAGGTTACAAACTTCGGGAAAGCGAAGATGCCAGAGGCATATTGAAGACTCCTGAAGGTTACAAACTTCGGGAAACGCAAAGACTCACTGCCGTAGTCACGGTACCACCCCCTGTGGTGCACACTGTCCCGGAAGGACAAATTCCACAGATACCTTCTGGTAAAAAGGAAACAATGTTCGACAGAATGGATGAATTCCAGGAGCAGTTTCTAGAAATGCAGAAGGAGCTGCAAGCCATTCGCGGTCAGGATTTATTTGGAAAAGACGCCGCAGACCTCTGCTTGGTCCCCAATGTAAAAGTTCCGCACAAATTTCAAGTGCCCGACTTTGAAAAATACAAGGGTAACTCTTGCCCTCAAAGCCATCTGGTGATGTACGCTCGGCGGATGTCAGCTCAGATGGAGAATCAGGACCTACTGATTCACTACTTCCAGGATAGTTTAACCGATGCCGCACTCAAATGGTACATGGGTTTAAACCGTGCCACGATCTGCACATTCAGAGATCTTGGTGTCATACCCCAAATTTTGACCACTAAGATTCCCCATCATTGTGCAAATCATCATCACAATATGGATGTATTTACATGCCCCAAAGATGGTTGGGCATTCACCATAATCAAAGTTAGGGTTTCAAGCCCTCTCTGAGTGCTTAGACAAAGGATCAATCAAGGAATGACTTGATCTTCAAGTTGTCTAACCTCTCAAACATACACAAAGGATCAAAAGGACTACCACTTCAAGGATTAAGCACAAGGCTGCTCCCTTCTAGGTGGATCAAGTCTCAAGATCGACAGTGTCACCAAATTAGGGTTTTGGTCGACCAGGACCTCCAGATGGAAATTTTCATCTGGGCACAAGGCAATGATCCAAAACATAACCTAATATACTTCATGGAACCTCATGAACCCATGCATCAAGTCAATTTTGCCTCAGGGGATGCATTCATCAAAAATCAGGAATTAAGGTTTCTTGACCTAATTCACCCCTAAGTTGACTTTTGGGACAAACCATGAGCCAAGACCTCAAGAGATGATTTGAGGGTCTCTAATATACCATATTGATCCATTTGGAACAATGGATTGATCCAAGAAGTTTGAGCAACAAGTCTCAATTTCATCTGCACCACAATTAGGGTTTTAAGAGAAAAGTCAACTGTAACTTTGACTTTTGACCAGGACATGCTCCCAAACCCTAATACATGATTGAATATACCCTATGACACCCATGGAACATGTCCATCAAGTTTTATTTAGGTCAAGGACATGATTTCCTGAAGAATTGCACAGTTTGGAATTCATCTGATAAAAAGTCAACTGTGCACAAAAGTCAACTTTGACTTTTTGAGATTTTTCACCAAAATGAATTTTTAACCCTAAAATGATGTTAATGTATGATTTGAATCATCATTCATCAAGAAAAATCAAGAAAAGTGGGATAACTTGTAAAAGGGGTAACCATAAAACTTAGAAATTTTTCTAAGTTAAAAATAAAGTGGCAAAGGTACCAACTTTGAAGGACCATAACTCCTAAACCACAAGGCCATTTTTTCTCATCCAAAGATGGATTTGTAGCCCTCATTATCACCTACAAAAACTTCAACTACAAGTCATTCCAATTTATTAAGGATTTTGAGTTATGGAGTGATCAAAGTGGCTGAAAAGTGAAAATGTCACTTTTTCCAACACTTAGTGAAATTTTCACTAAGTCAGATTCTGCCTCACTTTTTGCCAAATGTAGGGGGATTTTTCACTTGGAATCAAAAGAGATCAAAACCAAACTTGTTCAAACAGTTGATGTATCATGTAAGAGCTTTCCAAAATGGCCAAGAACATTGCCAAATTCAACCTACACCATGAGATACAACATTGCCAAGTTGCCTTGCTGAAATCTGTCAAGGCAAGGCAGAATTTGCAACTTTGGTCGATTTGCCAAAATCAGCCAAATTCAATTGCTCCTATCCACTTGGACACCTCAGAGGATTGAATCTAAAGGGGACAATCACTGAGCCAAGCCTCCAAAGTCCATGGAACAAGAAATAGCATGTTGAACCTAGAATGGCCAAAATAAGGACAAGACTTCAAATTTGGAATGAGGCATTCAATGGAACCATCAAGGTGGCATGGACTGAGCCATTCTCATCTGAAATCAGTCAAGACTTATCCAAGACCAAGGGGACCAAAGCTCTGTGCCCTAACCTCTAGTCAATGGCTAGAGGAGACTTTCATTTCCATTGGCCAACATTAAGGAAACACCTGCTGCAGCTGCCATGCACTATTCCTTGCAAAACAAACTTGCTCTACTATAAATAGAGCTCAATTGTGGTCAGTTTAAGTACACCAAAGCCATCTAACAGATGCTTTCCTCAAAATCTCTTTCTCTCGGCAAAAATGCCTTTCTTAGCAAGGTAGCTATCGGGTTTTGAGTTTGAGAGCAATTCCAATCAAACCAATCACTCACACACCTCACATACATCATATAGAAGTGATCCAAACACTCACATAACATCTGGAACACTGATTTCACAAAATCACCAGCTGGTTGCTCAAGGTTTTAACCAAAGTGCAGTTGAGGTACCACAAAATGATCCAGCCAATTTCAATCAAGTCCAACCATCCAAACACAATCCATAGGGTGTAGGGAAGCTGTTCAGATCATCACCACTCATCTGTAACACCTCTAAATCAAAAATCACTTTGAACTTGCTGTCACGACTTGGAGGTAAGCACATACTTGGTCATCTCTCAATCTATGCATATTTCCTCGCACAATAATTTGGCCATATGTTCATAATCATGCATGGAATGTTTTCCCTCAATTAATTGCATTGTTTGAATCATGTATAAAAAATCCTAGCCTTCATGCAGAAATTAGGGTTCTTGAGGTTTCTTCGTGATTTCTTATTGTATGTTTAATTTAAATGAAATTAAAGTACATAGACATGATCGTGAGGTTGAGACGAGCATAATGATATGTGGATTGCATGATATGATTACGTATTCATGGAGATTGGATAGAAAATGCAAATCTGAGAAACCAAGAACACGCGCGTGTTCTTCAGCTTGTTCTTGGCGCCATTTTTGAATAATTCAAATATTTGAATTTTTTAATTTTGTTTAATTGATTCAAAAATTAATTTCTCTCTGAGTTTTAATGATTTTGAGTTGATTCTTTTTTTAATAATTCACAAAAATGTTAAAATATTTTATTTTCACAAAAAATCCCAAAAATATTATTTATTTCATATAATTGATATTTTTGCAAAGAATTAATATTTTAATTGTTTTTGACATTTTAAATATTTTTTCTACATTGATTTTGCAACTTTTAATGCTTTCTAATTATTTTATAGGTCAATACTTGATTTTTGAAGCATTAATCCAAGATCACAATTTGTTTTCTATGTGTTAAACAATTTTTGATCATTTTAATTGAATTTTTATTCAATTAAATACATTTTGAAAACAAATTAGGGTTTTGGATTAATTCAAACCTCATAAATCATTTTCAAAACTTTTTGGGACTCTTGAGAGAGTGTAAGACCCACCCCCCTTGTACAAAAACTTTTTGGGCCTCACTCATTGTATAAGTCCCTCTGTACAAGTAAATGGTGCGACCGTCGCCCGTTTAAAAATAAAAACCATCTGGGCCTACCCTCGAGTAGTAAGACCCATTTCTTTTTTCTTAAACCTTTTTGGGCCTCTAATAGAGTGTAAGACCCAATCCCCCTTTTAACCAAAACATTTTGGGCCTCACTTATTGTATAAGTCCCTCTGCGTTAAAAGAAAACCTCGGCGCGATCGCCATTTTTAAACGAAAAATCATTTGGGCCTACCCTCGTGTTATAAGCCCCACTCTTTTCTTTAAACCTTTTTGGGCCTCTTGAGAGAGTGTAAGACCCATCCCTTTGTACAAAAAACCTTTTTGGGCCCCAGTCACTTGTATAAGTCCCGCTGTACAAAGTCAAACAGTGCGCTCACTGATAAAACCCTGGGCCTCTCCTTGAGCTGTAAGCCCCAAATCTTTCTTTTTCAAAGCACTTTCTCCTTTGATTTTGAATATACAGTTGTTTTCAATCTTTCTTTGTTGAACAACTAACCAAACAACATGGAAGCACTACAACCGAGTAAGTGGTTATCGCTTTCGTTTACTGCTTTCATATTATAAACTGTATTGTGGGGCTGCTCACTGTAAGTCTCCTTTCATAAACTCATATCTACTGTGTAATAATAGTATAGATATCTCGAGTTTCCCCGGCAACTACGTCTAGAACTAGGTGACGCCGTTTCACTTATTCGTAGAAATAGACGTCTAGATCCCCAATAGGAGCACCAGATACAGTCTTCTCTTCGGCTGTCCTCCTTAGGAATCGTCAAGAAGCTCTACTCCCCAAGATGAATGTATTCTCCGTGAATGGCATCTTTGAGTTTCTTCCAAATTCTCGAACTTTCTTGACTTGATCTATTCCTTGTGGATAGCTTGCCTTGAATGTCTCGGGATTTGGGTACCCACTACGGTGATAATCTTGGACCTTAACTAAGGAACCCTCTTTAAAAGCTAAAAGTCGCTGGATAGTAAACCTCGCACGTTTACCAGTGGTTTTATCTTTAAAAGAGTTATCTCTCCTAATGGAAAGGAGATGATAGACCCACGGGCTTCTTAAAAGCATCGGCCTCCTCTTGGGCATTATTCAAGGACCCTACGGCTTCTTAGAAGTATTCACAGCCTCCTCTTAGGCTTCGTATAATGATCTCTTCCTCCGGGAATGATAGCCTCCTCTTGGGCTTCGTACAAGGACCCGTCGGCTTCTTAAAAGTTTCCAGCCTCCTCTTGGGCTTCGTACAAATTGTCCCGACGACCTCCTAGAGGTATAGGAACAGAACCTAGTCATTCTCATAGAACAATCCTTTCATAGAGTCTACTACTGTTTCTCAAAGCATAGTACAAAAGATAAAACTCTAGACACGGACAGTCTAACTTCCTTGAGTCTCAAAGACATTCTCAAGCACCCTTCGTTAAATAGGAAGGAAACCCGCAGACTCGGACAGTCTCAATACCCTTTGGATTTCCCGTTTCCCCAAAGAGAAGGAAATATTCCTGATCCATGAATCAAATCCCTGAGTACACTGTTGCTCATATAAGAACTGATTTTCTCTTTTAAAATCAGCATATTGGATCTGTCACTCAACTGAAACAGTTACAATAGCCTCCATCTCGGGCTTCGTACGAGATACCAAAATTCTCCCTAGCGGAGTCAAACAACCTTTTCGCCTCTCTCTCGGGCTTCGTACGAGACACACATAAGAGACTCCCCCGTTGAGTCAATTACCCCTTTTGCCTCCATCTCGGGCTTCATACGAGATACAAAATCACTCTCTTGTTGAGTATAAAAGATTCTCCTGTTGAGTCAACCCTTTTAGCCTCTCTCTCGGGCTTTGTACGGGACACAAAATAGCCTCCTCTTAGGCTTTGTATAATGATTTTCCTAGCGAAAATTAGCCTCCTCTTAGGCTTTGTATAAGAAAACCACTGGTTGATCCAATCAACCTTTTAGCATCAAAGTTGTGCCTTGTTCGCAGTATACAAACATCAACAACTCCTTTCTCCTTCATCTAATCGCTGTAAGCGGCAAGCCTCTGGATCATCTATATCCATGCCACTGTCCCTCTTTCGCTTCACGTCTTGGGCTTTGAACAAGACACCAAAAACCCATTTCCTCCTGTAGAATAGGAGGAACTACGAACGCTCTGATTTCCCTATTTCGGTAAACGGGAATACGTAGGCATAAGATCGAAAGAAGAGATCTTAGCGAGCGCAATCAACAAAAAAACTAAATCCCATATCTCCATCAATCAAAAGCAGTAATTCAAAAGCATCAGTCCTAACATCCTAATCCTTGTTCCCCGCCAGAAAACCTTCTGCCCAGGTAAAAAAAGAAAGAAATCAGTATTGGCGAAAATACAAATAACCAGTACAAAGGCCCCCCACATTGATAGCATCTGTAACCTAACAGACCGCTGTTTAAACTCAGTATGCAAAGCAGGGTTAATTGGAGACATCTATTTTCCTTCCTTATTCAGCTCACAATAGGATAAAAAATGAATCGACCTGTAGTTTTAAGCTCAAACCGCAGAGAGCGACCAACGCTTAAGAACCGCGTCCAAAATCGCTCGCTACAGAAAAAATGGCGCCCACCGTGGGGCCAACTTCTGATTTCCTTTTTCTTCACTTGTGTGAAAACCACAGATTGGGGCTTCCGCCGGGGAACCCATTTCTGTCAAGAACTTAGGATTCATAGCTTTATAAGTCTAGGATGTTTAGGACAAATATATATACTACTTTTCCTAATTGCTATACGTGTTTATTTTTCTGCTACTGGGAATGCGTGTGATGCCGCATGTGGTGAGAATGAGTATACACCTAGAAAAGCCAAACCCTTTCGTAGTGCGGAAGCTATCGGAAATAGTTGTTACGGGATACTACCCTTATTTGAGGCTGGTGATCTATTCTCGGTGAATAGCACTTACTCTAAGATTGCACACAACTCGCTGGCGATCCGCTTGTTGTCTTGCTTTCCTGGGAGGAGCTGATGATAATGAGTACAGGTACAAAAATCACCCTAGTATAAACCTTTGGGGATGGGTAGAGCCTTGACTTCATGACAACGACCCTCTGACCCCATGTTTTTTCTATGTTTTTGTGTGCTGCATTCATGCATTCATTTAATAAAACATTACAACATTCAAAAAACTTTCTCTCCTAGTCTCTCTGTTTTTCAAATTAAACTAAGATTGTGATTGCAAATATCAGAGAAAAGGATTGCACTAATGGATTTCGGTAGAAGGAGAACTCACCAGTATACCTTCAAGGTTCCAAAACTAGGGGATTTGAGAATGTTAGCGAGGATGATTGTTAACCCAGAGGATTTCAGAGCCAAGCACGGTGGTTTGCTACCACTGTTAAGAGTCCATGTGATTAAGGGGATCATGGACGCGCTCATTCAATTCTACGACCCGGTTTATCATTGTTTCACATTCCCGGATTACCAGCTATCACCAACGCTGGAGGAGTATTCTCATCTGACTGATTTACATATCACTGATCGAGCTCCATTTTCTGGACTGGAAGAAATTCCAAAGAATCAGACTATTGCAATAGCAATTCATTTGGACGAGTCTGAGGTCAGGACTCACATGACCACTAAGGGTGGCATCCAAGGTTTGCCAGCCCAGTTCTTGACAAAGAAAGCTCTGTACTTTGCCAGTATAGGGAACATGACTGCTTTTGAAAGCATCTTTGTCTTGCTCACCTACGGGTTATTTTTGTTTCCCAACATCAATAACTTCGTCGATATCAACGCTATTAAGGTTTTTCTCATTGGAAACCCTGTGTCGACTTTGCTCGCAGATGCGTATCATTCTGTACACTTAGGAAATTTGTACAGCGGAGGGGAGATCACATGCTGTGTACCTTTGCTCTACAAATGGTTTATGTCTCACTTGCCCAAGCCTGCTGCTTTTTGGGATTGCAAGAGTGTCTTACGTTGGTCGCAGAAGATCATGTCTCTCTCCAATTCCGATATAGATTGGTGTAATAGGATTTATGAGGGAATTAGAATCATTGACCGTTGTGGAAACTTCCCCAGCGTACCCCTCATAGGAACTAAAGGAGGAATCAACTATCATCCGACATTGGTTCTTCGTTAATTTGGATACCCGATGAGACACATCCCACTGGGTGTTCATCTAGAAGGTCTTTTCTTCAAAGAAGGAGAAAGTGACAGAGCACTAAAGATGGAAATAGTGCAAGCTTGGAAACATGTTCATAAGAAAGGACGAGAGTCTTTGGGAAAACCGGACTGTGTCTCGGTGGAGCCTTATCTCCATTGGGTACAAACTAGAGCTCTCAAGCTAAAGATGCCTTATCCTCGTTACGGAATTCTTCCGCCAAGGGAAACTGTCATGTACTTCATGACGGAAACTAAAAAGCTTCAGGTTACTCTCAACAAAGTTCAAAAGGAAAGAAGATCTTGGAAGAACAAGTACCGCACCCTCGACGTAGAGTGCATCAAAATACAGCAATTACTGAAAGAGAAAGATGCTCTGATTGAAATTTTGGAGCAGCATGCTGTGGAGAATCAAGATGACCAAAGGAATTTGCTCGCTCCTTTCACCTGGCAAAGGAATGATAACCCGACAACGGCCCAAGCGCCCCGGTCAAAAAAGAGGACTCGGGACCCATTAGTTTAGGTTTCTGTTTCTGCACTTTGTAATCTACTGTATTTCCATTTCTGTAATCCTTTGGAATTCAATAAAAAGGGGTTTCCCCACTATTTGATATTTGCAATCTAATTGTCGAAGTTTATTTTGATTAAACCAAAAAAACAACAATTAATATAATCATTGCATTCATCATTCTCACATCGCGTATTCTTCTTCCCTACGAATCTCACGTTTGTGTCTCGATTCTAGAGTCAAACTATCTCATTCATAAAATACTCGGGCCAATCGCCAGAAATAGATGGATGATCTTGAGGAAGAAAACAGAGAGTTGAAGGAAGAGATCGACGCTCTGAGAGAGGATATGAGAAAGCTTCGTAACGACATGCAAGCCATGGCAGAAGCTCAGCTACAAAGAACTGTGATCTCAGAGATCACCTCAACGCCCATCATAGAAAAGTATGATCCTAGGTATCAGATGCCGAAAGATCGTCCTTGGGGCATGCCTGTTAACTATATCCCGGAAGGATATGTTTCGCCGATCACTGAAGATCAGGGAATCGCAACAGAAGCCGCTGGGCCTGAAGGTTACAAACTTCGGGAAAGCGAAGATGCCAGGGGCATACTCAAGACTCCTGAAGGTTACAAACTTCGGGAGGCGCCAAGACTTACTACCGTAGTCACGGTACCACCCCCTGTGGTGCACACTGTCCCAGAAGGACAGATTCCACAAACACCTTCTGGTAAGAAGGAAACTATGTTTGACAGAATGGATGAATTCCAGGAGCAGTTCTTGGAAATGCAGAAAGAGCTGCAAGCCATTCGCGGACAGGATCTATTTGGAAAGGATGCCGCAGACCTCTGCTTGGTCCCAAATGTGAAAGTCCCGCACAAGTTCCAAGTGCCCGACTTTGAAAAATACAAGGGTAACTCTTGCCCTCAGAGCCATCTGGTGATGTACGCTTGGCGGATGTCAGCTCAGACGGAGAATCAGGACCTGCTGATTCACTACTTCCAGGATAGTTTAACCGGTGCCGCACTCAAATGGTACATGGGTTTAAACCGTGCTATAATCAGCACTTTCAGAGATCTTGGTACTGCCTTCGTCCAATAATACAAATACAATTTGGACATGGCACCCGACAGAGCTCAACTCAGATCGATGTCGCAAAAGGACAAAGAAACCTTTAAGGAGTATGCTCAAAGGTGGCGTGAAATTTCCGCTCAAATTTGTTCACCTCTTGAAGAAAAAGAGATGACAAAAATCTTCTTAAAGACCTTAAGCTCATTTTACTATGACCGAATGGTTGCCAGTGCGCCCAGTGATTTCACCGAAATGGTCGGCATGGGTGTACGTCTTGAGGAAGCCGTCCGAGAAGGACGTTTGGTGAAAGACACTGGATCAACGAGCGGTACTAAAAAATACGGTAATGCTCTCCCTAAGAAAAAAGGGCAAGATATTGGGAATATCTCTCTCAGAAAGCAAAGGCGACGTTATCAGCCAGTAGTAGCTGTTACTCCCGCTATCGGCCCCGCGCCTGTTCCTATGTATCAACCTCAGGTTGCGCAGAGCCAACCTGACCATCAAAGGACACAATAGCCTCTTCAGCAGGCTCGTCCTCCATATAACAACAACCGTACAACACGGCCACCAGGATTTGATCCTATACCCATAACGTACGCAGAATTATATCCGTTACTGCTGGCTAAGGGGCACATCCAGACTAAGTCTCCCCTTTCAGTTCCAGAAAATCCGCCTTTCTGGTTTAAAGCGGATCAAACATGCCCTTATCATCAATGAGGTTCGGGGCATAACATTGAGACTTGTCTCAATTTCAAATCCGACGTGCAAAAGCTTGTTATGAGCGGGCTCTTATCTTTCAAAGATACGAATCCCAATGTTCTCACGAACCCGCTGCCTCAACATGAGAAAGCTGCAGTCAATCTGATTGAGAAAGAGACTAACAATGTCTATCAAATTCACGATGTACTCTTATTGGGGACCAATCTGGTCAAGATGCATTGTAGACAGAGTGGATATGGCCATGTGCCACCTCATAATTATCACCAGTGTGATATCTGCTCTAAAGACAACCAGGGATGTTCTGTGGTGCAAGCAGCTCTACAGGAGCAAATGGATCTTGGATGGATCCAAGAGCACGAAGTTCGTGGAGTTAACATGGTCTATACGAATTCTAACGTCATTCAAAACCACGACATCCGTGCGATGAATGACAACTTGGTGGCAATGCACTCAAGGCAAAGCCAGTATCATAATCTGCCACGGCACGATTACAGTTCCTGTATGATTTGCTCGGTAAACAAACAGGGATGCTCTTTCATACAAGAGGCCCTCCAGCATCAGATGGATCTTGAATGGATCCAAGACTACCATGATAGGAACTCCTATCAAATCAACATGGTTCAGATCTTTGATATCCGCGTAATGAATACCAACCTGGTAGAGTTACATGCTGAGCAGGTCCGACTCGGATTCTTAATATCACATGATTATCAAAACTGTAAAGCAGGTTGCGAAAACGATCGAGGTTGTACCCTTGTCCAGGAGGCACTTCAGCACTTGTTAAATCACTGGTGGATGCCAATCTATATGGACAAAGATACTCAGCAGATTAGTATCAATCACAGGAATCCTACTCGTCGTCAAAGTCAGGATGTTCGATCAATGGAAAATAACCTAGTGAGGTTACATTGCATTCAAAGTGGGCGTGGCCAGGTGCCACCACACAACTATGACAGTTGTAGTGTCTGTTCGGAAAGTAACCAAGGGTGTTACCTTGTGAGAGCAGCTCTTCAGGGTCAGATCGATCATGGAGAAATTCATCCATATCTAGGTTCAGGACCCATCATTTGGTCGCCGAACTACTTTGCCGATCAAGTTGAGGATGTCGTCACGATCTCTGGTCATCACAGGACCAAGGATGTTTTTTCCATCATCCCTCTATTTGATGAATCTAGAGTTCCCAACCGGGAACGGATCGAGATTACTTATGATGGTCAAAAAAATCAGAAGGTTCCTATAGTCATCTATCTACCGGGGCCACTACCGTATGAATCAGCTAAGGCAATCCCTTACAAATACGGTGCAACAATAATCGAGAATGGAAAGGAAATTCCATTACCCTCCGTCGTGAATATTGCAGACATCAGTCGTGTAACACGGAGCGGTCGAATCTTCAACCGAGGGGTTGGAGAATCCAACAAAGAAAAGGAACTTCAGGCAGAAATTCCTGATCCGCCAGTCGGTCAATCTAGTAATCCCGGCTTGTCAAAAGACAAAGATGAGATGCTAAAGCTCATCCAAAGGAGTGAATATAACATTGTTGATCAACTGTTATTGACTCCTTCAAAGATCTCAGTATTATCACTGTTACTCAGTTCAGAAGCACACACAGAGGCTCTACAGAAAGTCTTGGAGCAAGCCTTTGTGGAACAGGATGTAACAATCAGACAGTTCGATAGTATTGTCTCTAACATCACTTCCTGCAATAATTTGGGATTTAGTGATGAAGAATTACCTGAAGAGGGTTGCCGTCATAACATGGCGCTCAACATTACAATTAACTGCCAGGGCGATGCTTTAGCCAACGTACTGGTAGACACAGGGTCAGCCCTAAATGTTATGCCGAAGTCCACTTTGATGCAATTATCATTCAAGGGCCCTCCGATGAGAGTCAGCGAGGTCGTCGTCAAAGCATTCGACGGATCCAGAAAAACAGTTATCGGCGAAGTGGATCTTCCCATAACTATTGGTCCTCACACTTTCCAAATCACTTTCCAGGTCATGGACATCCGAGCAACATACAGTTGTTTATTAGGAAGACCTTGGATACATCAGGCTGGAGCGGTTACTTCAACCCTCCACCAAAAGCTAAAGTTCATCAAGAACGATCAACTTATCACGGTTTGTGGGGAACAAGCCTTGCTTGTGAGCAACTTATCATCATCTACTTGTGTGGAACCCGAGGAGGTTATTAGAACTCAGTTCCAAGCACTATCGGTGAGCAAGAACGATCAATCTGAAGAAGGAACTTCAATTTCTTCGTACAAAGATGCTATCAAAGCGGTCGAGAGTACCGATACGACAGGGTGGGGACGGCTTGTCATTCCTATTGACAATAAAACAAAGAAGGGTCTTGGTTTTTCTGCAACCTGTACCCAGACAGCTGCTAACGATGAAAGTCTTCATCCCCTTCAAAACTTCTTCCACAGCGGAGGTTTTCTTCACCCAGTGTCTCAGACAGTTCATGCTATCAATGAGGAAGGTCCCTCTGACGCAGATGAAGAGTGGAAGTCCTATCTTAATGAGAACGGCTATATGTCTCAGGAAGAGGTGCCTATGCCTTTTTGCTTTCCTACAGAAAGTCCGAGATTTATACCAAGATCAGATGTCGAAATGATCTACGGAGATTGTGATCCGGAAGGATGCCGCGCTCCGCCAAATTCATTAGAGGAGGACACTCTGATGAAAGACAACTTTGATCACAATTACTATGGCCCGATGGATGGCCTGCCAATGTGGCAGCCTTACCCAGGAAACTTGGGGCAAGAAAGTCAGCCGAGTAATGAAACTCAGCTGAGCATCATTGAACAGAATACCTGTGTCCCCACCATGTCATGGGATCAACACTCAGGTCATTCGGAAATTACTCAACATGAAGATGAATTCGCAACGTTCGCAGGACTTGAATTCATCAACTATGCTTTTCCTGAGGTCAACGTCATCGAAAGGGATGATTTCTCCCGTTCCAAAGAAGTTTGGGACACCCTGGGACAACCAAGTGGAAGATACGACTATATGGTCAAGTACACCGCTCCCGAAAGCTCTCGTATCAGGCTCGAAGATATCCAGTCAACTGGATGGGGAGATACAGCTGAGAGCACAAATGCTATGCAAAATACAACAGAGGAATCCTCCTACGAAAATTCTACCTGGGAAACAGATTCCAATGATCCTGCTCCACCAGAAATCAGCGTCATTTCTGAAGACAAAACAAGGAAGGTGCCAGACTTTGTGATTCACCGAGGAGTTCGCCGCCGATGGGTTACCGTCGAGGTTCCGAAGGTCGTTCATCAGTCAAAGTAATTGCCATCTTTAACCTTTCACCCTGCCCAGGTGAAACGGATGTTTTAATAAGGCTCGTTTTCTGTAAATTTCCCTCTTCGCTTTGCCCAAAGCGACAGAGTTTTGTTTTATAGGGCTGTAGTTTCAAGAGTCGACTTGTTCATTAATAAAATAACGTCGTTCTGTAATTTTCGTGTTAATTGCTGTTTTCTCTTTTTGCTTTTTCAGAAAATGGTAATCCTAAAAAACATTCAATAATAAAAACAAGCAGTAAAATCAAAACACTGCACACACTTACATTTTCTCTATCTCTTCTAAACACGAATTATCACGTCATGCAGATTGCTTGTTTTATACCCCGTTGAAACATACGACCCGATGCCTTCTTCCAACTTTGAGTTCCCGTTATTCGAGGCTAAAGAAGAAAATGACAACGAAATTCCAGAAGAGATCTCCCGACTACTCAGACAGGAGGAAAGGTCCATTGAACCTCACAAAGAACCGTTGGAAACGGTAAACTTGGGTTCAGAGCAAGAGAGAAAAGAAATCAGGATCGGAGGATTGCTCAGTCCAACTGCCAGAGAGGGTTTGATAAAGCTTCTCAAAGAATTTCCTGATGTATTCGCTTGGTCCTATCAGGATATGCCAGGGTTGGATACCAGCATCGTGGAACATCACTTACTGTTGAGATCAGAATGCCCGCCAGTAAAGCAAAGGTTGAGACGCACTCACCCGGACATGGCTATCAAAATCAAGGAGGAGGTGCAGAAACAGATTGACGCGGGTTTCCTCGCCGCATCTGAATATCCTCAATGGTTAGCTAACATCGTACCCGTTCCCAAAAAGGACGGAAGGGTCAGAATGTGTGTTGATTACAGAGATCTGAACAAGGCAAGTCCAAAGGACGACTTTCCTTTACCACACATTGACATGCTGGTTGACAGCACAGCAAAGTTCAAAGTATTCTCCTTCATGGATGGATTCTCGGGATATAACCAGATCAAAATGGCGCCGAAAGACATGGAGAAAACTTCGTTCATTACCCCATGGGGTACCTTTTGTAACAAGGTAATGCCGTTCGGTTTGAAGAATGCCGGGGCAACCTATCAAAGGGCCATGACTACTCTGTTTCATGACATGATACACAAAGAAATCGAGGTATATGTCGATGATTTGATTGGAAAATCAAGAACAGAGGATGAGCACGTTGAACATCTGTCAAAATTGTTCGAACGTCTAAGAAAATTCAAGCTCCGCTCGAATCCCAACAAGTGCACCTTCGGTGTCCGTTCGGGGAAACTACTAGGGTTCATCGTCAGCCAGAAAGGAATTGAAGTTGATCCTGACAAGGTCAAGGCCATTCAAGAAATGCCTTCTCCGAAAACTGAAAAACAAGTCAGAGGATTCCTGGGACGTTTGAACTACATCTCCAGATTCATATTCCTTATGACCACGACGTGTGCGCCGATTTTCAAATTACTAAAAAAGAACCAGGATTGCGTTTGGTCAAAAGATTGCCAAACCGCCTTCGACAGTATCAAGGAATATCTGTTGAATCCTCCGATTCTATCACCTCCAGTGGAAGGAAGACCACTGATCATTTACCTCACAGTCCTAGAGGACTCAATGGGATGTGTACTTGGCCAACAAGACGAAACTAAACGGAAAGAGTCTGCCATTTACTATCTAAGCAAGAAATTCACCGACTGCGAAACTCGGTACACAATGCTTGAGAAAACTTGTTGCGCTTTGGCTTGGGCAGCCAAACGTCTTCGCCAGTACATGATTCGTCATACTACTTGGTTGGTCTCCGAAATGGACCCAATCAAGTATGTTTTCGAAAAACCTGCTCTCACGGGAAGGATTGCCCGCTGGCAGATGTTACTATCAGAATATGACATAGAGTACCATGCTCAGAAAGCCGTTAAAGGAAGTATTTTAGCCGATCATTTGGCTCATCAACCGATTGACGATCAAGAATCAATCGGGTTTGACTTCCCAGACGAAGATGTCATGTATCTAAAGATGAAAGATTGCGATGAACCGCTACCCAGTGAAGGGCCAGAACCAGGTTCCCAGTGGGGACTTATCTTTGACGGAGCAGTCAATCATTATGGAAACGAAATTGGGGCAATCATTGTTACCCCTCAGGGTTCCCACATTCCTTTCACTACCAGACTTACGTTCAAATGTACGAACAACGAGGCCGAATACGAAGCATGTATCATGGGTCTCGAAGAAGCGATTGATTTAAGGATCAAAAACTTGGACGTATACGGCGATTCAGCCCTGGTTATCAATCAGATAAAAGGAGATTAGAACACATACCAATCAGGATTAATTCCTTATAACAACTATGCAAGAAGGTTGTTACCTTTCTTCAACAGAGTTGAGTTTCATCACATCCCTCGTGATGAGAATCACATGGCTGATGCATTAGCCACTCTCTCTTCCATGATTAGTGTAGGTCGATGGAATGACGTACCTAAGATCGACATAATGCGCCTTGAACGGCCCGCTTACATCTTCGCGATTGAAGCAGTCATAGACGACAGACCTTGGTATCACGATATCAAATGCTTCCTTCAGAAACAAGAGTACCCATCTGGGGCACTCAAAAAAGACAGGAAAACCCTCAGAAGATTGGCTGGAAACTTCTTCCTGAGCGGTGACACTCTTTATAAGAGAAATTTTGACATGGTCTTGCTCCGATGCGTCGACAGACCAGAAGCAGACGTGCTCATGAAAGAAATTCATGAAGGATCCTTTGGCACTCATGCCAACGGACACACAATGGTGAGAAAAATTCTCAGGGCCGGGTATTATTGGTTGACCATAGAATCCGACTGCTACAAGTACATGAGGAGGTGTCACAAGTGTCAGATATACTCCGACAAAATTCATGTACCGCCATCACATCTCAAAGTTCTTTCTTCCCCGTGGCCATTTTCCATATGGGGAATCGATATGATTGGTATGATTGAGCCCAAGGCTTCAAACAGACATCGGTTTATCCTGGTGGCCATTGACTATTTCACCAAGTGGGTCGAAGCAGCGTCATTCGCCAATGTAACCCGACAAGTGGTGGTCCGATTTATCAAAAACAATATCATCTGCCGTTATGGTGTTCCAAGCGAGATCATTACTGATAATGGATCTAACTTGAACAATAAGATGATGAAAGAGTTGTGTGCAGAGTTCAAGATCGAACACCATAACTCATCTCCCTACCGACCCAAGATGAACGGAGCGGTAGAAGCGGCCAATAAGAACATCAAGAGGATCGTTCAAAAGATGGTTGTAACCTACAAAGACTGGCACAAAATGCTACCCTTTGCTCTTCATGGTTATCGCACATCTGTCCGCACTACAACCGGGGCAACCCCTTTCTCTCTAGTATATGGCATGGAGGCAGTGTTTCCCATAGAAGTAGAGATCCCATCAATCCGAGTATTGATGGAAGCGAAGCTCACCGAAGCTGAATGGTGTCAAAGTCGACACGACGACCTGAACCTGATCGAAGAGAAGCGAATCACGGCACTATGCCACGGTCAGTTGTATCAACAGAGAATGAAGAGGGCGTTTGACAAAAAGGTCCGACCTCATGTCTTCAGGAAAGGAGACCTTGTGCTCAAGAAGATACAATCATTTCTCACTGATTCTCGGGGCAAATGGACCCCAAAATATGATGGCCCCTATGTGGTCACGAAAGCTTTCTCAGGCGGCGCCTTGAGACTTGCAACCATGGACGGAGAGGAATTTGCCTACCCCCACGAATGTTGATGTAGTCAAGAAATACTTCGCCTAAAACTAAAAAAAAAAAACGTCTCGGTGGATTGAAAACCTGAAAGTGCGGTCCAGGAAAAAGTTAAAGACATGAAAAAAATCATCCTGATGGATTGGAAATCTCATAGTACAATCCAGGCAAAAGTTAGGGATAATGGCAAGTAACTATGCTCAACAGAGGCAAGTCCCTCAGCAGCAACAGTTACATCATCTATCAGAGGAAATCTCCGGTCAAAGGTCATCTTCGACGGAAGCTCAGGATGCCCCGAATTCAAAGTTGGTAGAAGGATAGTGGTCGTTATGTTTCAACGTAGCCCCTTTCCCTGTAAATTGCCATTTTCTAACTTTGTATATACTCTTTGGAATCACGCGTTTGGCTGATCTCCATCTTATCAATAAAATTTGAGCCCTTGTGCTTTTGTTTGTAATTCTTTACTTGTTTTAGCTTTACAGAACGACGTTGTTTAAACTTAATCAGCGATTCTTGAAATAAAACAAAAATGAATTTACTTGTTAAACTTTTTCTGCTTTTAAATTAGAGATGGCATTTCTTTTGGCTGTTGAACATCAGAAGAACATCGATCGCTTCTCCCGAAGTAAGCAAACTTCAAAGTGCAGAATCAAAGTACTCCTTCTAAGCCAGTATGCCTGAATGAAGGGATCAACTGTGTTAGAGACCTTGTTTCGTCTGACACACCTCGACCGAGTTCTCATCTCTTAAGCCCGATTAACATAGCTCCCAATGGGACTATCTCTCATAAGCAAGGTGGAATTGCTATTTTGAATCAACGATACTTCTTCGCTCCGCGATGGCCGAGTATCCAATTGTGTTCATCCATTAGTCTGTATGTCGCGTCTGTTTTGTCAGCATATACATACATACATCATGCATTTTTTTTATTTGCATTCACATTTCATATTGCATCACTATCACTCTAGTCGGTCTTGTCCCCTAGTGGTAGAAGTCCTCTCAATTGAGTTGTCAGTTCTTGCCTCGTCAGGAAATACTGTGTCTGAAGAACCTCGCTTCCAGTGTAATTCTGGATAGAAGTTGGTCCTTGACCACTTTGATAACTTGAACCTCTGAAAAGCCAGAGAAAACTTTCAATAAACATCACTCTTCGCCATTGAAGATGATATCCTTGCTTTCCCGGATTAAGGAAAATCCACAGAGAAAGCCTCGTGATCAGAGATTTGGCAGCACGCCAGTTTTGCTCCGAAAAACCACTGATGAGAAGGTCATTGGCACCTCAAAATTGGACCCCATCATATGGCGTTTCTCCGGGAAGATCCCGAGAAAAGTATGATGAAAGACTCCAAATGAAAACAGTCTCTCAAGAGACTCGCTTTCCCCAGTAGAATCGACAAATGGCGTCTCCAACAGAGAAGTTTGTGCAACTCTACAACTCAGACGTTGGGTTCCCCAGCAAGTCTGACATCAAACTTTTTTCCGTCAAATGACATCTCCCCAGGAAAATTCGGCGAGAAGTTTGAAGGAAAACCGCTACACATAGGGTCCCTTGTCAATAAAGTTTATTGACAAAAGAAACTAAGACCAGTTCTTGGTAGGAAACCAAGAACGAGGGGGAAGTTTAAATTAGAAACTAAGACCAGTTCTTGGTAGGAAACCAAGAACGAGGGGAAGTTTAAATCAGAAACTAAGACCAGTTCCTTGGTACGAAACCAGGATCGAGGGGAAGTTTACCTTTTCTAAGCAATATTGTTTAGCTAAAGAAGATAAATGCGTAAGCTACCATTCATAACCACCATCAAAATTTCAGGTATTCCGATATTTAATCCTCTTGCACCCCGAATGTCTGAATCCCTTCGTCATTCACACCTTCGGGTCCAAGAAGATTAAATAGGGGCATCTGTCATACCCCAAATTTTGACCACTAAGATTCCCCATCATTGTGCAAATCATCATCACAATATGGATGTATTTACATGCCCCAAAGATGGTTGGGCATTCACCATAATCAAAGTTAGGGTTTCAAGCCCTCTCTGAGTGCTTAGACAAAGGATCAATCAAGGAATGACTTGATCTTCAACTTGTCTAACCTCTCAAACATACACAAAGGATCAAAAGGACTCCCACTTCAAGGATTAAGCACAAGGCTGCTCCCTTCTAGGTGGATCAAGTCTCAAGATCGACAGTGTCACCAAATTAGGGTTTTGGTCGACTAGGGCCTCCAGATGGAAATTTTCATCTGGGCACAAGGCAATGATCCAAAACATAACCTAATATACTTCATGGAACCTCATGAACCCATGCATCAAGTCAATTTTGCCTCAGGGGATGCATTCATCAAAAATCAGGAATTAGGGTTTCTTGACCTAATTCACCCCTAAGTTGACTTATGGGACAAACCATGAGCCAAGACCTCAAGAGATGATTTGAGGGTCTCAAATATACCATATTGATCCATTTGGAACAATGGATTGATCCAAGAAGTTTGAGCAACAAGTCTCAATTTCATCTGCACCACAATTAGGGTTTTAAGAGAAAAGTCAACTGTAACTTTGACTTTTGACCAGGACATGCTCCCAAACCCTAATACATGATTGAATATACCCTATGACACCCATGGAACATGTCCATCAAGTTTGATTTAGGTCAAGGACATGATTTCCTGAAGAATTGCACAGTTTGGAATTCATCTGATAAAAAGTCAACTGTGCACAAAAGTCAACTTTGACTTTTTGAGATTTTTCACCAAAATGAATTTTTAACCCTAAAATGATGTTAATGTATGATTTGAATCATCATTCATCAAGAAAAATCAAGAAAAGTGGGATAACTTGTAAAAGGGGTAACCATAAAACTTAGAAATTTTTCTAAGTTAAAAATAAAGTGGCAAAGGTACCAACTTTGAAGGACCATAATTCCTAAACCACAAGGCCATTTTTTCTCATCCAAAGATGGATTTGTAGCCCTCATTATCACCTACAAAAAGTGAAAATGTCACTTTTTCCAACACTTGGTGAAATTTTCACTAAGTCAGATTCTGCCTCACTTTTTGCCAAATGTAGGGGGATTTTTCACTTGGAATCAAAAGAGATCAAAACCAAACTTGTTCAAACAGTTGATGTATCATGTAAGAGCTTTCCAAAATGGCCAAGAACATTGCCAAATTCAACCTACACCATGAGATACAACATTGCCAAGTTGCCTTGCTGAAATCTGTCAAGGCAAGGCAGAATTTGCAACTTTGGTGGATTTGCCAAAATCAGCCAAATTCAATTGCTCCTATCCACTTGGACACCTCAGAGGATTGAATCTAAAGGGGACAATCACTGAGCCAAGCCTCCAAAGTCCATGGAACAAGAAATAGCATGTTGAACCTAGAATGGCCAAAATAGGGACAAGACTTCAAATTTGGAATGAGGCATTCAATGGAACCATCAAGGTGGCATGGACTGAGCCATTCTCATCTGAAATCAGTCAAGACTTATCCAAGACCAAGGGGACCAAAGCTCTGTGCCCTAACCTCTAGTCAATGGCTAGAGGAGACTTTCATTTCCATTGGCCAACATTGAGGAAACACCTGCTGCAGCTGCCATGCACTATTCCTTGCAAAACAAACTTGCTCTACTATAAATAGAGCTCAATTGTGGTCAGTTTAAGTACACCAAAGCCATCTAACAGATGATTTCCTCAAAATCTCTTTCTCTCGGCAAAAATGCCTTTCTTAGCAAGGTAGCTATCGGGTTTTGAGTTTGAGAGCAATTCCAATCAAACCAATCACTCACACACCTCACATACATCATATAGAAGTGATCCAAACACTCACATAACATCTGGAACACTGATTTCACAAAATCACCAGCTGGTTGCTCAAGGTTTTAACCAAAGTGCAGTTGAGGTACCACAAAATGATCCAGCCAATTTCAATCAAGTCCAACCATCCAAACACAATCCATAGGGTGTAGGGAAGCTGTTCAGATCATCACCACTCATCTGTAACACCTCTAAATCAAAAATCACTTTGAACTTGCTGTCACGACATGGAGGTAAGCACATACTTGGTCATCTCTCAATCTATGCATATTTCCTCGCACAATAATTTGGCCATATGTTCATAATCATGCATGGAATGTTTTCCCTCAATTAATTGCATTGTTTGAATCATGTATAAAAAATCCTAGCCTTCATGCAGAAATTAGGGTTCTTGAGGTTTCTTCGTGATTTCTTGTTGTATGTTTAATTTAAATGAAATTAAAGTACATAGACATGATCGTGAGGTTGAGACGAGCATAATGATATGTGGATTGCATGATATGATTACGTATTCATGGAGATTGGATAGAAAATGCAAATCTGAGAAACCAAGAACACGCGCGTGTTCTTCAGCTTGTTCTTGGCGCCATTTTTGAATAATTCAAATATTTGAATTTTGTAATTTTGTTTTATTGATTCAAAAATTAATTTCTCTCTGAGTTTTAATGATTTTGAGTTGATTATTTTTTTAATAATTCACAAAAATGTTAAAATATTTTATTTTCACAAAAAATCCCAAAAATATTATTTATTTCATATAATTGATATTTTTGCAAAGAATTAATATTTTAATTGTTTTTGACATTTTAAATATTTTTTCTACATTGATTTTTCAACTTTTAATGCTTTCTAATTATTTTATAGGTCAATACTTGATTTTTGAAGCATTAATCCAAGATCACATTTTGTTTTCCATGTGTTAAACAATTTTTGATCATTTTAATTGAATTTTTATTCAATTAAATACATTTTGAAAACAAATTAGGGTTTTGGATTAATTCAAACCTCATAAATCATTTTCAAAACTTTTTGGGACTCTTGAGAGAGTGTAAGACCCACCCCCCTTGTACAAAAACTTTTTGGGCCTCACTCATTGTATAAGTCCCTCTGTACAAGTAAATGGTGCGACCGTCGCCCGTTTAAAAATAAAAACCATCTGGGCCTACCCTCGAGTAGTAAGACCCATTTCTTTTTTCTTAAACCTTTTTGGGCCTCTAATAGAGTGTAAGACCCAATCCCCCTTTTAACCAAAACATTTTGGGCCTCACTTATTGTATAAGTCCCTCTGCGTTAAAAGAAAACCTCGGCGCGATCGCCATTTTTAAACGAAAAATCATTTGGGCCTACCCTCGTGTTATAAGCCCCACTCTTTTCTTTAAACCTTTTTGGGCCTCTTGAGAGAGTGTAAGACCCATCCCTTTGTACAGAAAACCTTTTTGGGCCCCAGTCACTTGTATAAGTCCCGCTGTACAAAGTCAAACAGTGCGCTCACTGATAAAACCCTAGGCCTCTCCTTGAGCTGTAAGCCCCAAATCTTTCTTTTTCAAAGCACTTTCTCCTTTGATTTTGAATATACAGTTGTTTTCAATCTTTCTTTGTTGAACAACTAACCAAACAGCATGGAAGCACTACAACCGAGTAAGTGGTTATCGCTTTCGTTTACTGCTTTCATATTATAAACTGTATTGTGGGGCTGCTCACTGTAAGTCTCCTTTCATAAACTCATATCTACTGTGTAATAATAGTATAGATATCTCGAGTTTCTCCGCCAACTACGTCTAGAACTAGGTGACGCCGTTTCACTTATTCGTAGAAATAGACGTCTAGATCCCCAATAGGAGCACCAGATACAGTCTTCTCTTCGGCTGTCCTCCTTAGGAATCGTCAAGAAGCTCTACTCCCCAAGATGAATGTATTCTCCGTGAATGGCATCTTTGAGTTTCTTCCAAATTCTCGAACTTTCCTGACTTGATCTATTCCTTGTGGATAGCTTGCCTTGAATGTCTCGGGATTTGGGTACCCACTACGGTGATAATCTTGGACCTTAACTAAGGAACCCTCTTTAAAAGCTAAAAGTCGCTGGATAGTAAACCTCGCACGTTTACCAGTGGTTTTATCTTTAAAAGAGTTATCTCTCCTAATGGAAAGGAGATGATAGACCCACGGGCTTCTTAAAAGCATCGGCCTCCTCTTGGGCATTATTCAAGGACCCTACGGCTTCTTAGAAGTATTCACAGCCTCCTCTTAGGCTTCGTATAATGATCTCTTCCTCCAGGAATGATAGCCTCCTCTTGGGCTTCGTACAAGGACCCGTCGGCTTCTTAAAAGTTTCCAGCCTCCTCTTGGGCTTCGTACAAATTGTCCCGACGACCTCCTAGAGGTATAGGAACAGAACCTAGTCATTCTCATAGAACAATCCTTTCATAGAGTCTACTACTGTTTCTCAAAGCATAGTACAAAAGATAAAACTCTAGACACGGACAGTCTAACTTCCTTGAGTCTCAAAGACATTCTCAAGCACCCTTCGTTAAATAGGAAGGAAACCGGCAGACTCGGACAGTCTCAATACCCTTTGGATTTCCCGTTTCCCCAAAGAGAAGGAAATATCCCTGATCCATGAATCAAATCCCTGAGTACACTGTTGCTCATATAAGAACTGATTTTCGCTTTTAAAATCAGCATATTGGATCTGTCACTCAACTGAAACAGTTACAATAGCCTCCATCTCGGGCTTCGTACGAGATACCAAAATTCTCCCTAGCGGAGTCAAACAACCTTTTCGCCTCTCTCTCGGGCTTCGTACGAGACACACATAAGAGACTCCCCCGTTGAGTCAATTACCCCTTTCGCCTCCATCTCGGGCTTCATACGAGATACAAAATCACTCTCTTGTTGAGTATAAAAGATTCTCCTGTTGAGTCAACCCTTTTAGCCTCTCTCTCGGGCTTTGTACGGGACACAAAATAGCCTCCTCTTAGGCTTTGTATAATGATTTTCCTAGCGAAAATTAGCCTCCTCTTAGGCTTTGAATAAGAAAACCACTGGTTGATCCAATCAACCTTTTAGCATCAAAGTTGTGCCTCGTTCGCAGTATACAAACATCAACAACTCCTTTCTCCTTCATCTAATCGCTGTAAGCGGCAAGCCTCTGGATCATCTATATCCATGCCACTGTCCCTCTTTTAGCATGAGAAATTCCTAAGGAAAGATGGCATTGCTCTACACTGAGTTAAAGTCTTCTCCTTCAGGTTAAAACCCTTTCTTCGGAAATTATGGCATTGCTCGGATCCGCGTATCCCAGTTAAAGTAATTCTCCTTCTCCCCTCTTTAGAGATGACAAATTCTCTCTAAAGCCGAGGTCCTTCAGCTTCACGTCTCGGGCTTTGAACAAGACACAAATAGACCTTTCAGCTTCACATCTTGGGCTTTGAACAAGATACAAACCACCTTTCGCTTCACGTCTTGGGCTTTGAACAAGACACCAAAAACCCATTTCCTCCCGTAGAATAGGAGGAACTACGAACGCTCTGATTTCCCTGTTTCGGTAAACGGGAATACGTAGGCATAAGATCGAAAGAAGAGATCTTAGCGAGCGCAATCAACAAAAAAACCAAATCCCATATCTCCATCAATCAAAAGCAGTAATTCAAAAGCATCAGTCCTAACATCCTAATCCTTGTTCCCCGCCAGAAAACCTTCTGCCCTGGTAAAAAAAGAAAGAAATCAGTATTGGCGAAAATACAAATAACCAGTACAAAGGCCCCCCACATTGATAGCATCTGTAACCTAACAGACCGCTGTTTAAACTCAGTATGCAAAGCAGGGTTAATTGGAGACATCTATTTCCCTTCCTTATTCAGCTCACAATAGGATAAAAAATGAATCTACGTGTAGTTTTAAGCTCAAACCGCAGAGAGCGACCAGCGCTTAAGAACCGCGTCCAAAATCGCTCGCTACACTTGGCACTGCCTTCGTCCAACAATACAAATACAATTTGGACATGGCACCCGACATAGATCAACTCAGATCGATGTCGCAAAAGGACAAGGAAACCTTTAAGGAGTATGCTTAAAGGTGGCGTGAAATTGCCGCTCAAATTTGTCCACCTCTTGAGGAAAAAGAGATGACAAAGATCTTCCTAAAAACCTTAAGCTCATTTTACTATGACAGAATGGTTGCTAGTGCGCCCAGTGATTTCACTGAGATGGTGGACATGGGAGTTCGTCTTGAGGAAGCCGTCCGAGAAGGACATTTGGCAAAAGACGCTGGACCATCAAGTAGTACAAAATGATACGGTAGTGCTCTCCCTAAGAAAAAAGAGCAGGATATTGGGAATATCTCTCTCGAAAAGCAAAGGCGACGGTACCAATCAGTAGCAACTGTAACTCCTGCTATCAGCACCGCGCCTACGTATCAACCTCAGGTTGCGCAGAGCCAACCTGATCAGCAAAGGACACAACAGCCTCTTCAGCAGGCTCTTCCTCCATATAACAACAACTGTACAACACGGCCACCAGGATTTGATCCTATACCCGTGTCGTACGCAGAGCTGTTTCCATTACTACTGGCTAAGGGGCACATTCAGACTAAATCTCCTCTTACAGTACCGGAAAATCTGCCTTTTTGGTTTAAGATGGATCAAACTTGCCCTTACCACAAAGGAGGATCAGGGCATAACATCGAGACTTGTCTCAATTTCAAGTCTGACATGCAAAAGCTTGTTAGGAGCGGGTGTAGCGAGTGATTTTTGGATGTGGTTGCGAAGCACGATCGCTCTAGTACTACAGTTTGATTCATTTTTTATCCTATTAAAGCTGATGAAGGAAGGGAAATAGATGTCTCCAATTAACCCCGCTTGCATACTGAGGTTAAACAGCGGTCTGTTAGGTTACAGATACTACAAAGATTCGGGGTTTGTCCTAGGCTATTTTGTTGACGAGGGGTGCTTTAGGCTATCGGTTAGGATGTTAGGATGAATGTATGAGAGTATGCAATTTTGGGTTTTTGTTTAGTGTGCTCGCTAAGATTTTTTCTTTCAATCTTATGCCTACGTATTCCCATTTACCGAAACAGGGAAATCAGAGCGATCGTAGTTCCTCCTATTCTATGGGAGGAAATGGTTGTTTTGGTGTCTTGTTCAAAGCCCAAGACGTGAAGCGAAAGTTGATTTGTATCTTGTTCAAAGCCAAACATGTGAAGCTGAAGGTAGTTTGTATCTTGTTCAAAGCCCAAGATGTGAAGCTAAAAGGTGTTGTCTTTAGAGAGAATTTGTCATCTCTAAAGAGGTTTGTCTGTCACAACTGTTGGGTGACTGATTATAAAGGAGGATTACTTTAACTGGGATACGCGGATCCTAGCAATGCCATAATTTCCTTTATAGGGGGTTTTAACCTGAAGGAGAAGACTTTAACTCAGTGTAGAGCAATGCTATCTTTCCTTAGGAATTTCTCATGCTAAAAGAGGGACAGTGGCATGGATGTAGATGATCCAGAGGCTTGCCACTTACAGCAATTAGATGAAAGGGAAGGAGTTGTTGATGTTCATGTACTGTGAACGAGGCACATCTTTGATGCTAAGAGGTTGATTGGATCAACCAGTGGTTTTCTTATTCAAAGCCTAAGAGGAGGCTAATATGTGTCTCGTACAAAGCCTGAGAGAGAGGCTAAAAAGTTTTGACTCAACGATGGAGTCTTTTGGTATCTCGTATAAGGCCCGAGATGAAGGCTATTTGACTCAACAAGAGAGTTTTTTTGTATCTCATACGAAGCCCGAGATGGAGGCAAAAATTTGTTTGGCTCAATAAGAACCTTTTTGTATCTTGTATAAAGCCCGAGATGGAGGCGAAAGGGTGTTTGACTCAACGAGGGAGTCTCTTTATGTGTCTCGTACAAAGCCCGAGAGAGAGGCTAAACGTTGTTTGACTCCGCTGGGGAGAATCATTGTATAAAGCCCAAGAGAGAGGCTAAACGTTGTTTGACTCCGTTGGGGAGAATCATTGTATAAAGCCCAAGAGAAAGGCTATTGTAACTGGAGAAGGGTCATTATACAAAGCCTAAGAGGAGGTTATGGTTACTGTTTCAGTTGAGTGACAGGTCCAGTATGCTGATTTAAAGAGAAAATCAGTTCTTATATGAGCAACACTGTACACGAGGATTTGATTCGAGGATCCGGCCTATTCTTGTTCTTTAAGGAATTGGGAAATCCGAAGGGTATTGAGACTGTCCGAGTCTACGGGTTTTCTTCTTATTTTTGAAGGGGTCACTTGAGAATGTCTTTGAGACTCAAGGAGATTAGATTGTCCGTGTCTAGATTTTCATCTTTTGTACCATGCTTTGAGAAACAATAGTAGACTCTTTGAAAGGATTGTTCTATGCAGATGACTAATTTCTGTTCCTATACCTCTAGGAGGTCGTCGGGACAATTTGTACGAAGCCCAAGAGGAGGCTGGAAACTTTTAAGAAGCCGATCGGTCCTTGTACGAAGCCCAAGAGGAGGCTATCATTCCCGGAGGAAGAGATCATTATACGAAGCCTAAGAGGAGGTTGTGAATACTTCTAAGAAGCCGAGAGGTCCTTGTAATAAGCCCAAGAGGAGGCGGGGTTGCTTTTAGCAAGCCTGTGGGTCCTTGTACAATGCCCAAGAGGAGGCCGATGCTTTTAAGGAGCCGATGGGTCCCCAAACCCCGAGAAATTCAAGGCAAGCTATTCACAAGGAATAGATCAAGTCAGGAAAGTCTTAGAATTTGGAAGAAATTTAGGAGATGTCATTCACGGAGAAAAGATCATCTATGGGGAGTAGAGTTTCTTGACAAGTGCTTTTAAGAAGCATGTGGGTCCCCAAACCCCGAGAAATTCAAGACATGCCATTCACCGAGAATAGATCAAGCCAGGAAAGTCTGAGAATTTGGAAGAAACTCAAGAGATGCAATTCACGGAGAAGAGATCATCTCTGGGGAATAGAGTTTCTTTGACAACTTCTACAAGTGACAGTCTATGAAAGGGTTCACCGAGAATGCTGCCTTTCATGTCTCCATATTGTTTAACCCCAAGAGGAGGGAAGACTGTGTCTGGTAATCCTATGGGGATCTAGTTTTGACTATTTAAGAGCGATCAACGGGCTTAATGCTAGACGTAGTTGTCGGGGAAACTCTAAATATCTATACTATTATTACATAGTTGATATGAGTTTATGAAAGAAGACTTACAGTGAAACAGCCCCACAATAAAGTTATATGTATATGAAAGCGGTAAATGAAAGCAATAACCACTTACTCGGTTGGAGAGCTTCCATGCTGTTTGGTTAGTTGTTCAACAAAGAAAGATTGAAAACAACAGTATATTCAAAATCAAAGGAGAAAGTGCTTTGAAAAAGAAAGATTTGGGGCTTACAGCTCAAGGAGAGGCCCAGGGTTTTATCACTGAGCGCACAGTTTGAATTTGTACAGAGGGACTTATACAAGTGACTGTGGCCCAAAAAGTGTTTTCTGTACAAAGGGATGGGTCTTACACTCTCTCAAGAGGCCCAAAAGGTTTAAAGAAAAAGAGTGGGGCTTATAACACGAGGGTAGGCCCAGATGCTTTTTCGTTAAAAATGGCGATCGCGCCGAGATTTTCTTTTAACGCGAAGGGACTTATACAATAAGTGAGGCCCAAAATGTTTTGGTTAAAAGGGGGGTTGGGTCTTACACTCTATTAGAGGCCCAAAAGTTTTGAATGGGTCTTATAGCTCAAGGAGAGGCCCAAAAGGTTATTTTTCAAAAGGCGACGATCGCGCCGTTTCTTTTTTACGGTATTGGGACTTATATAATACACTGAGGCCCAAAAATGATTTAGTCAAAAAAAGGATTGGGTCTTACACTCTATTAGAGGCCCAAAAAGTTTTAAAGAAAAGAAATGGGTCTTACTACTCGAGGGTAGGCCCAAGATTTGTTTTTCAACGGACGATGATCACGTCGAACATTTTGAAATACAACGGGACTTATACAATAAGTGAGGCCCAAAATAGGTTGTATTTACAAAGGGTTGGGTCTTACACTCTATTAGAGGCCCAAAGTGTTTTGAAAATGATTTATGAGGGTTGAATTAATCCAAAAACCCTAATTTGTTTTCAAAAATGTGTTTTAATTGAATAAAAATTCAATTAAAATGATCAAAATTGTTTAACATAGGAAAAACAAATTGTGATCTTGGATTAATGCTTCAAAAATTAAGTATTGACCTACAAAATAATTAGAAAGCATTACAAGTTGCAAAATCAAGGTGGAAAAAATATTTTAAATGTTAAAAACAATTAAAACATTAATTCTTTGCAAAAATATCAATTATACAAAATAAATAATATTTTTGGGATTTTTTGGGAAAATAAAATATTTTAAGATTTTTGTGAATTATTAAAAAAAGAATCAACTCAAAATCATTAAAACTCAGAGAGAAATTAATTTTTGAATCAATTAAATAAAATCACAAAATTCAAATATTCAAATTTTGAAAAAATGGCGCCAAGAACACCCAAGAACACGCGCGTGTTCTGGGCTTGCCCAGATT
This sequence comes from Lathyrus tuberosus, assembly GCA_022829125.1. Lineage (NCBI taxonomy): Eukaryota > Viridiplantae > Streptophyta > Magnoliopsida > Fabales > Fabaceae > Lathyrus > Lathyrus tuberosus. The sequence goes on along the minus strand of JALAZF010000101.1, from coordinate 7,081,538 downwards.
TGCATTTTCTCTCCAATCTCACTGAATACTTGATTATATCATGCAATCCACATACCGATCAACTCGTTTCAACCTCACGATCATGTGTATGGTATTTAATTTCATTTAAATTAAACATATAACAAGAAATCACGAAAAATCCTCAAGAACCCTAATTTCTGCATGAAGGCTGGGATTTTTGATACACGATTCATACAATGCAATTAATTGAGGGGAAACATTCCATGCATGATTATGAACATCTGGCCAAATTATTGTGCAGCAAAAATTGCATGGATCATAGAGTTAGAAGAGCTCATGCTTACCACTTGCAGCTGGTGATCGTGATTTGTGTTGGAGGTGTTACAGCTAGGTTTCAATGATCTGGATAGCTTCCCTAGGTGGCATGGAGTGTGTATGAATTCTTGGAATGGATTGAAATGGTTTAGAGTTTAAGATGGTACCTCAACTGCAAAACTGTCAAGAACTTGAGCAATTGACTGGTGATTTTGTGAAATCTGCGTTCCAGATGTTATGTGAGTGTTTGGATCACTTCTATATGATGTATGTGAGGTGTGTGTGTGATTGGTTTGATTGGAAAAGCTCCCAAACTCAAAACCCGATAGTGACTTGCCTTAGAAGGCAAAATTGGAGTGAAAGAAGAGATTTTGAGGAAAGCATATGTTTGATGGCTTTGGTGTACTCAAACTGATCACAATTGAGCTCTATTTATAGTAGAGTAAGTTTGTTTTGGGATCCACAGTGAATGGCAACTGCAGCAGAGGTTTGGCCATTGTTGTCCAATGGAAATCCAAGTCTCCTCTAGCCATTGACTAGAGGTTAGGGCACAGGGCTGTGGTTCCCTTGGTATTGGATAAGTCTTGACTGAATTCAGTTGAGAATGGCTCAGTCCATGCCACCTTGATGCTTCCATTGAATGCTCCAATCCAAAATTGGAGTCTTGTCCCTATTTTGGCCATTCTAGGTTCAACATGCTATTTCTTGTTCCAAAGACTTTGGAGGCTTGGCTCAGTGATTGTCCCCTTTAGATTCAATCCTCAGAGGTGTCCAAGTGGATAGGAGCATTTGGATTTGGCTGATTTTGGTAAATCCAGCAAAAATGCAAAATCTGCCTTGCCTTGACAGATTTCTACAAGGCAACTTGCCAATGTCATATCTCATTACTCAAATTGAATTTGGTAATGCTCTTGGCCATTTTGGAAAGCCCTTACATGATACAACAACTGTTTGAACATGTTTGGTTTTGATCTCTTTTGAATCCAAGTGAAAAATCCCCCTACATTTGGCAAAAAGTAAGGTAAAATCAGACTTAGTGAAATTTTCACTAAGTGTTGGAACAAAGTGACTTTTCTTGATTTTGATCACTCCATAACTCAAAATCCATGAGGAATTTGGACATAGGTCAGTATGAAGCTTTTGTAAAGGGCAATGAGATCTACAAATCAAGCTTTGAATGGGGAACAATGGCATTGTGGTTTAGGAGTTATGGTCCTCCAAAGTTGGCACATTAGTGTCACTTTTTCCATAACTTAGAAATTTTTCTTAGTTTTTATGGTTACCCCTTTTACAAGTTTTCCCACTTTCTTTGATTTTTCTTGATGAATGATGATTCAAATCATACATTAACATCATTTTAGGGTTAAAAATCCATTTTGGTGAAAAATCTCAAAAAGTCAAAGTTGACTGTTGTGCACAGTTGACTTTTTATCAGATGAATTCCAAATTGTGCAATTCTTCATGAAATCATGTCCTTGACCTAAATCAAACTTGATGGACATGTTCCGTGGGTGTCATAGGGTATATTGAATCATGTCTTAGGGCTTGGGAGCATGTCCTGGTCAAAAGTCAAAGTTACAGCTGCCTTTTCTCGCGAAACCCTAATTGTGGTGCAGATGAAATTGAGACTTGTTGCTCAAGCTTCTTGGATTAATACATTATTCTAAATGGATCAATATAGTTCATTAAAGACCCTCAAACCCTCTCTTGAGGTCTTGGCTCATGATTTGCCCTAAATGTCAACTTAGGGGTGAATTAGGTCAAGAAACCCTAATTCCTGATTTTTGATGAATGCATCCCCTGAGGTAAAATTGACTTGATGATTGGGTCCATAAGGTCCCATGAAGTATATTAGGTTATGTTTTGGATCATTGGATTGTGCCCAGATGAAAATTTTCCATCTGGAGGCCCTGGTCAACCAAAACCCTAATTTGGTGACACTGTCGATCTTGAGACCTGATCCACCTAGAAGGGAGCAGCCTTGTGCTTGATCCTTGAAGTGGGAGTCCTTTGGATCCATTGTGGATGTTTGAGAGGTTAGACAAGTTGAAGATCATGTCATTCCTTGATTGATCCTTTGTCTAAAGCTCCGAGAGGGCTTGAAACCCTAATTCTTGATGGTAGTGAATGCTCAACAATCCTCGAGGAGATTGATGAGGCATGAAAGTACATCCATATTGTGATGATGATTTACACAATGATGGGAAATATAAGTGGTCAAAATTTGGGGTATGACAGATGCCCCTATTTAATCTTCTTGGACACGAAGATGTGAATGACGAAGGTATTTGGGCATTCGGGGTGCAAGAGGATTAAATATCGGAATACCCAAAATTTTGACTGTGTCTATGAATGGTAATTCACACATTCATCTTCTTTTTCTAAGCAATGATGCTTAGAAAAGGTAAACATCCCCTCAATCCTGGTCTTCAGCCAAGGAACTGGTCTCAGTTTCTGATTTAAACTTCCCCTCGATCCTGGTTTCCTACCGAGGAACTGGTCTTAGTTTCTTTTGTCAATAAACTTTATTGACAAGGGACGCTATTCGTAGCGGCTTTCCTTCAAACTTCTTGCCGAATTTTCCTGGGGAGATGCCATTTGAGTGGAAAAAGTTTTGATGTCAGACTTGCTGGGGAACCCAGTCGTCTGAGTTGTAGAGGTGCACAAACTTCTTTGTTTGGAGACGCCATTTGTCGAATCTACTGGGGAAAACGAGTCTCTTAAGAGACTGCTTTCGTTCGGGGTCTTTACATCATACTTTTCTCGGAGATCTTCTCGGAGAAATTCCATATGATGGGATCCGACTTGAGGTGCCGATGACCTTTTTATCAGCGGTCTTTCGGAGAAAGGCAGCCGTACTGCCAAATCTCTGCTTAGGAAGCTTTCTCTCGGGATTTTCTTTAATCCGGGAAAACAAGGATATCATCTTCAATGGCGAAGAGTAACATTTGTAGAAAGCTTCTCTGGCTTTTCAGAGGTTCCAGTTATCAAAGTGGTCAAGGGCCAACTTCCTTCCAGAAATAAACTGGAGGCGAGGTTGTTCAAACGCAGCGTTTCCTGACGAGGCAAAAACTGACAACTCGATTGAGAGACTGTTATCTCTAGGGGACAAGACCGACTAGAGTGATAGTGATGTAATATGACCGTGAATGTAAATCAATAATGCATGATGCCTGTATGTATATGCTGACAAAACTGACGCGGCATACAAACTAAAAAGATGAACACAACTGGATACTCGGCCATCGCGGGGCGAAGAAGTACCGTTGGTTCAGAATAGCGATTCCACCTTGCTTAGGAGAGATAGTCCCTGTTGGGAGCTATGTTGATCGGGCTTAGGAGATGAGAACTCGGCCGAAGCGTGTCAGACGAAAAAAGGTCTCTGACTTAGTTGATCCCTTCATCCAGACGTACTGGCGTAGAAGGAGTACTTTGATTCCGTACTTTGAGGTTCGATTACTTCTGGAGAAGCGACCGATGTTCTTCTAATGTTCCACAGTCAAAGAAATTGCCGTCTTTATTAAAAAGCAGAAAAAGTTTTAAAAAGTAAATTCATTTTTGTCTTATTTCAAGAATCGTTAATCATATTAAAATGTCGTTCTGTAAAGCTAAAACAAATAAGAATTACAAACAAAAGCACAAAGGCTCAAATTTTACTGATAAAATGGAGATCAACCAAACGCGTGATTCCAAAGAGTATTTACAAAGTTATAAAATGGTAATTTACAGGGAAAAGGGCTACGTTGAAACATAACGACCGCTATCCTTCTACCAACTTTGAATTCGGGGCATCCTGAGCTTCTGTCGAAGATGACCTTGACTTGAGTTTTCTGACGGATGATGTAACTGCTGCTGAGGGACTTGCCTCTGTTGAACATAGTTACTTGCCATTATCCCTAATTTTTTCGTGGATTGTACTGTGATGTTTCCAATCCACCGGGATGATTTTTTTATGTCTCTAACTTTTGCCTGGACCGCCCTTTCGAGTTTTCAATCCACCGAGACGTTTTTTTTTTAGTTTAGGCGAAGTATTTCTTGACTACATCAACATTCGTGGGCTAGGCAAATTCCTCTCCGTCCATGGTTGCAAGTCTCAAGGCACCATCTGAGAAAGCTTTCGTGACCACATAGGGGCCATCATAATTCGGAGTCCATTTACCTCGCGAATCAGTGAGAAATGATTGTATCTTTTTTAGTACAAGGTCTCCTTTTCTGAAGACACGAGGTCGGACCTTTTTGTCAAACGCCCTCTTCATTCTCTGTTGATACAATTGACCATGGCATAGTGCCATTATTCTCTTTTGTTTGATCAGATTCAGTTCGTCGTGTCGACTTTGACACCATTCAGCTTCTGAAAGCTTAGCTTCCATCAATACCCAGATTGATGGGATCTCTACTTCTATGGAGAGCACTGCTTCCATGCCATATACTAGAGAGAAAGGGGTTGCCCCTGTTGAAGTGCGGATTGATGTGCGATAACCGTGAAGAGCAAAGGGTAGCATCTCGTGCCAATCTTTTTAGGTTACAACCATCTTTTGAACAATCCTGTTGATGTTCTTGTTAGCCGCTTCTACCGCTCTGTTCATCTTGGGTCGGTAGGGAGATGAGTTATGGTGTTCGATCTTGAACTCAGCGCACAACTCTTTCATCATCTTATTGTTCAAGTTAGATCCATTATCAGTAATGATCTGGCTTGGAACACCATAACGGAAGATGATATTGTTTTTGATAAATCGGACCACCACTTGTCGGGTTACATTGGCGAATGACGCTGCTTCGACCCACTTGGTGAAATAGTCAATGGCCACCAGGATGAACCGATGTTCATTTGAAGCCTTAGGCTCAATCATGCCAATCATGTCGATTCCCCATATGGAAAAAGGCCATGGGGAAGAAAGAACTTTGAGATGCGATGGCGGTACATGAATTTTGTCGGAGTATATCTGACACTTGTGACACCTCCTCATGTACTTGTAGCAGTCGGATTCCATTGTCAACCAATAATAACCTGCTCTTAGGATTTTTCTCGCCATTGTGTGTCCGTTGGCTTGAGTGCCAAAGGATCCTTTATGAATTTCTTTCATCAGTATTTCTGCTTCTGGTCTGTCTACGCATCGGAGCAAGACCATGTCAAAATTTCACTTATAGAGTGTATCACCGCTCAGGAAGAAGTTTCCAGCCAATCTTCTGAGGGTTTTTCTGTCCTTCCTTAGTGCCCCAGATGGGTACTCTTGTTTCTGAAGGAAGCATTTGATATCGTGATACCAAGGTTTATCGTCTATGACTGCTTCGATCGTGAAGATGTAAGCGGGCTTTCAAGGCGCATTATGTTTATCTTAGGTATGTCATTCCATTAACCTACACTAATCATGGAAGAGAGAGTGGCTAATGCATCAGCCATCTGATTCTCCTCTCGAGGGATATGATGAAACTCAACTCTGTTGAAGAAGGGTAGCAACCTTCTTGGGTAGACTTTGTAAGGAATCAATCCTGATTGGTATGTGTTCCAATCTCCTTTTATCTGATTGATAACCAAAGCTGAGTCGCCATATACGTCCAAGTTTTTTATCCTTAAATCAATCGCTTCTTCGAGACCCATAATACAAGCTTCGTATTCGGCCTCGTTGTTCGTACATTTGAACGTAAGTCTGGCAGTGAAAGGAATGTGGGTACCCTGAGGGGTAACAATGATTGCCCCAATTCCGTTTCCATAATGATTAACTGCTCCGTCAAAGATAAGTCCCCATTGGGAACCTGGTTCTGGCCCTTCACTGGGTTACGGTTCATCGCAATCTTTCATTTTTAGATACATGACATCTTCGTCTGGGAAGTCAAACCCGATTGATTCTTGATCATCAATCGGTTGATGAGCCAAATGATCGGCTAAAATACTTCCTTTAACGGCTTTCTGAGCGTTCTACTCTATGTCATATTCTGATAATAACATCTGCCAACGGGCGATTCTTCCCGTGAGAGCAGGTTTTTTGAAGACGTACTTGATTGGATCCATTTCGGAGATTAACCAAGTAGTATGACGAATCATGTATTGGTGAAGACGTTTGGCTGCCCAAGCCAAATCACAGCAAGTTTTCTTAAGCATCGTGTACCGAGTCTCGCAGTCGGTGAATTTCTTGCTCAGATAGTAGATGGCAGACTCTTTCCGTTTAGTTTCGTCTTGTTGGCCAAGTACACATCCCATTGAGTCCTCTAGAACTGTGAGGTAAATGATCAGTGGTCTTCCTTCCACTGGAGGTGATAGAATCGGCGGATTCAACAGGTATTCCTTAATACTGTCGAAGGCAGTTTGGCAATCTTCCGACCAAACGCAATCCTGGTTCTTTTTAAGTAATTGAAAATCGGCGCACATGTGGCGGTCATGAGGAATATGAATCTGGAGATGTAGTTCAAACGTCCCAAGATTCCTCTGACTTGTTTTTCAGTTTTCACAGCAGGCATTTCTTGAATGGCCTTGACCTTGTCAGGATCAACTTCAATTCCTTTCTGGCTGACGATGAACCCTAGTAGTTTCCCTGAACGGACACCGAAGGTGCACTTGTTGGGATTCAAGCGGAGTTTGTACTTTCGCAAACGCTCGAATAGTTTTGACAGGTGGGTCACATGCTCCTCTTCTGTCTTAGATTTTGCAATCATATCATCGACATATACCTCGATCTCTTTGTGTATCATGTCATGAAAAAAAGTTGTCATGGCCCTTTGATATGTTGCCCCGGTGTTCTTCAAACCGAACGACATTACCTTGTAACAAAAGGTACCCCATGGGGTAATGAACAAAGTTTTCTCCATGTCTTTCGGCGCCATTTTGATCTGGTTATAGCCCACGAATCCCTCCATGAAGGAGAAAATTTTGAACTTTGATGTGCTGTCTACCAGCATGTCAATATGTGGTAAAGGAAAGTCGTCCTTTGGACTAGCCTTGTTCAGATCTCGGTAGTCGACACACATTCTGACTTTTTCGTCCTTTTTGGGAACGAGTACGATGTTGGCTAACCATTGAGGATATCCAGATGTAGCGAGGAAACCCGCGTCAATCTGTTTTTGTACCTCCTCTTTGATTTTGATGGCCATGTCCGGGTGAGTCCGTCTCAACCTTTGCTTTACTGGCGAACATTCTGATCTTAGCGGTAAATGATGTTCCACGATGCTGGTATCCAACCCTGGCATGTCCTGATAGGACCAAGCGAATACATCGGGGAATTCTTTGAGAGGCTTTATCAAACTCTCTTTGGCAGTTGGACTGAGAAGTGCCCCAATCCTGATTTCTTTTCTCTCTTTTTCTGAACCCAAGTTTACCATTTCCAACGGTTCTTTGCGAGGTTCAATGGACCTTACCTCTTGTCTGAGTAGTCGGGAGATCTCTTCTGGAATTTCGTCGTCATTTTCTTCTTCAGCCTCGAATACCGGGAACTCAAAGTTGGGAGAAGGCATCGGATCGTATGTTTCAACGGGGTTTAAAACAAGCAATCTGCATGACGTGATGATTCGTGTTTAGAAGAGATAGAGAAAATGCAAGTGTGTGCAGTGTTTTATTTATTACTGCTTGTTTTTATTATTGAATTGTTTTTTAGGATTACCATTTTTTGAGAAAAGAAAAAAGAGAAAACATCAATTAATGCGGAAATTACAGAACGACGTTATTTTATTAATGAACAAGTCGATTCTTGAAACTACAGCCCTATAAAACAAAACTCTGTCGCTTTGGGCTAAGCGAAGAGGAAAAATTTATAGAAAGCGAGCCCTATCAAAACATCCGTTTCACCTGGGCAGGGTGAAAGGTTAAAGATGGCAAGAACTTTGACTGATGAACGACCTCCGGAACCTTGACGGCAACCCATTGGCGGTGAACTCCTCGGTGAATCACAAAGTCTGGCACCTTCATTGATTTGTCTTCAGAAATGATGCTGATTTTTGGTGGAGCAGGATCATTGGAATCTGTCTCCCAGGCAGAATTGTCGTAGGAGAATTCCTCAGTTATATTTTGCATAGTATTTGTGCTCTCAGCTGTATCTCCCTATCCAGTAGGCTGGATATCTTCGAGCCTGATACGAGAGCTTTCGGGAGCGGTGTACCTGACCATATAGTCGTATTTTCCACTCAGTTGTCCCAAGGTGTCCCAAACTTCTTTGGAACTGGAGGAGTCATCTCTCTCGATGATGTTGATCTCGGGAAAAGCATAGTTGATGAATTCAAGTCCTGCAAACGTTGTGAATTCATCTTCATGTTGAGTAGTTTTTGAATAACCTGAGTGTTGATCCCATGACATGGTGGGGACACAGGTATTCTGTTCAATGATGGTCAGCTGATTTTCATTGTTCGGCTGACTCTCTTGCCCCAAGTTTCCTGGGTAGGGCTGCCACAGTGGCAGACCATCCATTGGGCCATAGTAGGTGAAGTCAAAATTATCTTTCATCAGAGTGTCCTCCTCTAATGAGTTTGGCAGAGCACGACATCCTTCCAGATCACAATCTCCATAGATCATTTCGACATCTGACCGTGGTATAAATCTCGGACTCTGTGCGGGATAGCAAAATGGTATAGGCACCTCTTCCTGAGACATATAATCGTCCCCGTTAAGGTAGGACTTCCATTCTTCATCTGTGTCAGAGGGATCTTCCTCATTGATAACATGTACTGCTTGAGACACTGGGTGGAGGAAACCTCCACTCTGGAAGAAGTTTTGAAGGGGGTGAAGACTTTCATCGTTGGCAGCTGTCTGGGTACAGGTTGCAGAAAAACCAAGACCCTTCTTTGTTGTATTGCCAGTAGGAATGACAAGTTGTCCCCATCCGGTTGTATCGGTACTCTCGACCGCTTTAATAGCATCGTTGTATGAAGAAATGGAAGTTCCTTCTTCGAACTGATTGTTCTTGTTCACCGACAGTGCTCGGAACTGAGTTCCAATAACCTCCTCGGGTTCAACACAAGTAGATAATGATAAGTTACTCACGAGCAAGGCATGTTCTCCACAGACTGTGACAAGTTGATCGTTCTGAACGAACTTTAGCTTTTGGTGGAGGGTTGAAGTGACCGCTCCAGCCTGATGTATCCAAGGTCTTCCTAATAAACAACTGTACGTTGCCCGGATGTCCATGACCTGGAAAGTGACTTGGAAAGTGTGAGGACCGATAGTTATGGGAAGATCAACTTCACCGATAACTGTTTTTCTGGATCCGTCGAACACTTTGACGACGACCTCGCTGATTCTCATCGGAGGGCCTTTGAATGATAAGTGCATCAAAGTGGACTTCGGCATAACATTCAGGGCTGACCCTGTGTCTACCAGTACGCTGGCTAAAGCATCGTCCTGGCAGTTAACTGTAATGTTGAGCGCCATGTTATGACGGTGACCCTCTTCGGGTAATTCCTCATCCCTAAATCCCAAATTGTTGCAGGAAGTGATGTTAGAGACAATGATATCGAACTGTCTGATTGTTACATCCTGTTCCACAAAGGCTTGCTCCAAGACTTTCTGCAGAGCCTCCCTGTGCGCTTCTGAACTGAGTAACAGTGATAATACCGAGATCTTTGAAGGAGTTTGTAACAGTTGATCGACAATGTTGTATTCACTCCTTTGGATGAGCTTCAGCATCTCATCATTGTTTTTCGAAAGGTCGGGATTACTGGACTGACCAACTGATGGATCGGGAGCTTCCGTTTGAAGTTCCTTTTCTTTGTTAGCTTCCCCAACCCCTCGGTTGAAGATTCTACCACTCCGTGTTACACGACTGATGTCTGCAATATTCACGACAGAGGGTAATGGAATTTCCTTTCCATTTTCAACTGTCGTTGCACCATATTTGTAAGGGATAGCCTTAGTTGATTCATACGGTAATGGTCCCGGCAGATAGATGACTACGGGAGTCCTCTGATTTTTCTGACCATCATAAGTAATCTCGATCCGTTCCCGGTTGGGAACTTTAGATTCGTCAAGTAGAGGGATAATGGCAAAAACATCCCTGGTCCTATGATGACCAGAGATCGTGACAACATCCTCAACTTGATTGGCAAGGTAGTCCGGTGACCAATTGATGGGTCCGGAACCTGGATATGGACGAATTTCTCCACGATCCACCTGTCCATGAAGAGCTGCTCTCACAAGGTAACACCCTTGGTTACTTTCTGAACAGATACTACAACGGTCATAATTGTGTGGTGGCACCTGGCCACGCCCACTTTGAATACAATGTAACCTCACTAGGTTAGCTTCCATAGATTGAACATCCTAACTCTGACGCCGAGTGGGGTTTCTGTTATTGATACTAATTTGCTTAGTATCTTCATCCATATAAATTGGCATCCACCAGTGATTTAATAAGTGCTGAAGTGCCTCCTGGACAAGGGCACATCCCTGATCGTTTTCGCAGCCTGCTTTACAGCTTTGATAGTCATGTGATATTAAGAATCCTATTCAGACCTGCTCAGCATGTAACTCTACCAGGTTGGTATTCATCACGCGAATATCGAAGATCTGAACCATATTGATCTGATAGGGATTCCTATCATGGTAGTCTTGGATCCATCCAAGATTCATCTGACGCTGGAGGGCTTCTTTTATGAAAGAGCATCCCTGTTTGTTTACCGAGCAAGTCAGACAGGAACTGTAATCGTGCCGCGGCAGATTATGATACTGGCTTTTCCTTGAGTGCATCGCCACTATGTTGACATTCATTGCACAGATATCATGGTTCTGAATGACGTTGGAGTTCGTATAGACCATGTTAACTCCACGAACTCGGTCCTCTTGGATCCATCCAAGATCCATTTGTTCCTGTAGGGCTGCTTGCACTACCGAACATCCTTGATTGTTTTTAGAGCAGACATCCCATTGATTATAATTATGAGGTGGCACATGGCCATATCCACTCTGTCTATAATGCATCTTGACCAGATTGGTCTTTAACAAGAGTACATCATGAATTTGATAGACATTGTTAGACTCTCCTTCTATCAAATTGACTGCAGCCTTCTCATGTTGAGGCAGCGGGTTCATGAGAACATTAAGATTTGTATCCTTGAAGGATAACACCCTGCTCCTAACAAGTTTTTCCACGTCGGACTTGAAATTGAGACAAGTCTCTATGTTATGCTCTGATCCTCCTTGGTGGTAAGGGCAAGTTTGATCCACCTTAAACCAAAAAGGCGGATTTTTCGGTACTGTAAGAGGAGATTTAGTCTGAATGTGCCCCTTAGCCAGTAGCAACAGAAATAGTTCTGCGTACAACATGGGTATAGGATCAAACCCTGATGGTCGTGTTGTACAATTGTTGTTATATGGAGGACGAGCCTGCTAAAGAGGCTGTTGTGTCCTTTGCTGATTAGGTTGGCTCTGCGCAACCTGAGGTTAATACGTAGGAATAGGCGCAGGGCCGATAGCAGGAGTTACACCTGCTACTGGTTGATAACGTCGCCTTTGCTTTCCGAGAGAGATATTCCCAATATCTTGCTCTTTTTTCTTAGGGAGAGCACTACCATATTTTTTAGTACCGCTCGTCGATCCAGTGTCTTTTACCAAACGTCCTTCTCGGACGGCTTCCTCAAGACGTACGCCCATGCCCACCATCTCGGTGAAATCATCGGGTGCACTGGCAACCATTCGGTCATAGTAAAATGAGCTTAAGTTTTTTAAGAAGATCTTTGTCATCTCTTTTTCCTCAAGAGGTGGACAAATTTGAGCGGCAATCTCACGCCACCTTTGAGCATACTCCTTAATGGTTTCCTTGTCCTTTTGTGACATCGATCTGAGTTGATCTCTGTCGGGTGCCATGTCCAAATTGTATTTGTATTATTGGATGAAGGCAGTGCCAAGGTCTCTGAAAGTGCTGATCGTTGCACGGTTTAAACCCATGTACCATTTGAGTGCGACACCGGTTAAACTATCCTGAAAGTAGTGAATCGGTAGGTCCTGATTCTCCGTCTGAGCTGACATTCGCCGAGCGTACATCACCAGATGGCTTTAAGGGCAAGAGTTACCCTTGTATTTTTCAAAGTCGGGCACTTGAAATTTGTGCGGAACTTTCACATTGGGGACCAAGCAGAGGTCTGCAGCGTCCTTTCCAAATAAATCCTGACCGCGAATGGCTTGCAGCTCCTTCTGCATTTCCAAGAACTGTTCCTGGAATTCATCCATTCGGTCAAACATAGTTTCCTTTTTACTAGAAGGTATTTATGGAATCTGTCCTTCTGGGACAGTGTACACCACAGGGGGTGGTACCGTGACTACGACAGTAAGTCTTGGCGTTTCCCGAAGTTTGTAACCTTCAGGAGTCTTCAACATGCCTCTGGCATCTTCGCTTTCCCAAAGTTTGTAACCTTCAGGCCCAGCGGCTTCAGTTGTGATTCCCTGATTTTCAGTGATCGGCGGAACATATCCTTCCGGGATACAGTTAACAGGCATGCCCCGGGGACGATCTTTCAGCATTTGATACCTAGGATCATACTTCTCCACTATGGGCATTGAGGTGATCTCTGAGATCACAGTTCTTTGTAGCTGAGCTTCTGCCATGGCTTGCATGTCATTACGAAGCTTTCTCATATCCTCTCTCAGAGCGTCGATCTCTTCTTTCAACTCTCTGTTTTCTTCCTCAAGATCATCCATCTTTTTCTAACGATTGGCCCGAGTATTATACGAATGAGACAGTTTGACTCTAGAATCGAGACACAAATGTGAGATTCGTAGGGAAGAAGAATACGTGATGTGAGAATGATGAATGCAATGATTATATTAATTATTTTTTGGTTTAATGAAAATAAACTTCGACAATTAGATTGCAAATATCAAACAGTGGGGAATCCCTTTTTTATTGAAATTCAAAGGATTACGGAAATGGAAATACAATAAATTACAAGGTGCGGAAACAGAAACCTAAGCTAATGGGTCCCGATTCCTCTCTGAAGAGAAATCGGGTGCTGACTCTGGTACCTTCCTTTTCTTTGATCGGGGCTCCTGGGCCATTGTCGGGTTGTCATTCCTTTGCTAGGTTAAAGGAGCGAGCAAATTCCTTTGGTCATCTTGATTCTCTACAGCATGTTGCTCCAAAATTTCAATCAGAGCATCTTTCTCTTTCAGTAATTGCTGTATTTTGATGCACTCTACGTTGAGGGTGCGGTACTTGTTCTTCCAAGACCTTCTCTCCTTTTGAACTTTGTTGAGAGTAACCTGAAGCTTTTTAGTCTCAGTCATGAAGTACATGACAGACTCCCTCGGTGGAAGAATTCTATAACGAGGATAAGGCATCTTTAGCTTGAGAGCTCTAGTTTGTACCCAATGGAGATAAGGCTCGACCAAGACACAGTCCGGTTTTCCTAGAGACTCCCGTCCTTTCTTATGAACGTGTTTCCAAGCGTGCACTATTTCCATCTTTAGTGCTCTGTCGTTTTCTCCTTCCTTGAAGAAAAGACCTTCCAGATGAACACCCCGTGGGACGTGTCTCATCGGGTATCCAAATTGACGGCGAACCAACACCGGATGATAGTTGATTCCTCCCTTAGTTCTTATAAGGGGTATGTTGGGGATGTTTCCACAATGATCAATGATTCTGATTCCATCATAGATCCTATTACACCAATCTATATCAGAGTTGGTAAGAGACATGATCTTCTGCGACCAACGTAAGGCACTCTTGCAATCCCAAAAAGCAGCAGACTTGGGCAAGTGGGAGACAAACCACTTGTAAAGCAAAGGTACACAGCATGTGATCTCCCCTCCACTGTGCAAATTTCCCAAATGTACAGAATGATACGCATCTGCGAGCAAAGTTGGCAAAGGGTTTCCAATGAGAAAAACCTTAATGAAGTTGATATCGACGAAGTTATTAATGTTGGGAAACAAAAATAACCCGTAGGTGAGCAAGACAAAGACGCTTTCAAAAGCAGTCACGTTTCCTATACTGGCAAAATACAGGGCCTTCTTTGTCAAGAACTGGACTGGCAAACCTTGGATGCCACCCTTAGTGGTTAGGTGAGTCCTAACCTCAGACTCGTCCAAATGAATTGCTCTTGCAATGGTCTGATTCTTTGGAATTTCTTCCAGTCTAGAAAATGGAGCTCGATCAGTAATGTGTAGATCAATCAGGTGAGAATACTCCCCCAGCGTTGGTGCGAGCTGGTAATCCGGGAATGTGAAACAGTGATAAACTGGATCATAAAACTGAATGAGCGCACCCATGATTCCCTCAATCACATGCACTCTTAGCAGAGATAGCAAATCTCCGTGTTTGGCTCTGAAAGCCTCTTGGTTTGTGATCATCTTCGCCAAACCTCTTAAATCCCCTAGCTTTGGAACCTTGAAGGTGTACGTATGAGTTTTCCTTCTACCGTAATCCATTAGCGCAATCCTTTTCTCTGATATTTGCAATCATTGTCTTAGTTTAATTTGAAAAACAGAGAGACTAGAAGAGAAGAATTTTTAGAATGTTTTAATGTTTTAAATGAATGCATGAATATAGCACACAAAAACATAGAAAAAACATGGGGTCAAAGGGTCGTTGTCATGAAGTCAAGGCTCTACCCATCCCCAAAGGTTTATACTAGGGTGTTTTTTGTACCTGTACTCATTATCATCAGCTCCTCCCAGGAAAGTAAAACAACAAGCGGATCACCAGCAAGTTGTAGAGCAATCTTAGAGTAAGTGCCATTCACCGAGAATAGATCACCAGCCTCAAATGAGGGTAGTATCGCGTAACAACTATTCCCGATAGTTTCCGTACTACAAAAGGGTTTGGCTTCTCAGCTTCTCAAACATCACAATCGGCCCATTGTCTAGGTGAGAGAATGGGTTGCATTGGTCAGCCTCCACTGAGGTTGATGGTCGACCTCGTCGCCATCACTTATCTTAAGTGTATACTCAATCTTTCCACATGCGGCATCACACGCATTCCCATTAGCAGAAAAATAAACATGTATAGCAATTAGGAAAAGCAGTATATATATTTGTCCTAATCATCCTAGACCTTTAAAGCTATGAATCCTAAGTTCCTGACAGAAAATGGGTTCCCCGGCGGAAGCCCCAATCTGTGGTTTCATTCCGAATTAACGGCGTTTTGAACTAAGATCCTAATGACGTCAAGGTTTCTATCTAGGGAACAAGAAAAAGAACAAGATCCTTAAAGAGACATGTAATTATTTCCTAGCAGAGTTGCCATTTTTTTGTAGCGAGTGATTTTTGGATGTGGTTGCGAAGCACGATCGCTCTAGTACTACAGTTCGATTCATTTTTTATCCTATTAAAGCTGATGAAGGAAGGGAAATAGATGTCTCCAATTAACCCTGCTTGCATACTGAGGTTAAACAGCGGTCTGTTAGGTTACAGATGCTACAAAGATTCGGGGTTTGTCCTAGGTTATTTTGTTGACGAGGGGTGCTTTAGGCTATCGGTTAGGATGTTAGGACGAATGTATGAGAGTATGGGATTTTGGGTTTTTGTTTAGTGTGCTCGCTAAGATTTTTTCTTTCAATCTTATGCCTACGTATTCCCGTTTACCGAAACAGGGAAATCAGAGCGATCATAGTTCCTCCTATTCCATGGGAGGAAATGGTTGTTTTGGTGTCTTGTTCAAAGCCCAAGACGTGAAGCGAAAGTTGATTTGTATCTTGTTCAAAGCCCAAGATGTGAAGCTGAAGGTAGTTTGTATCTTGTTCAAAGCCCAAGATGTGAAGCTAAAAGGTGTTGTCTTTAGAGAGAATTTGTCATCTCTAAAGAGGTTTGTCTGTCACAACTGTTGGGTGACTGATTATAAAGGAGGATAACTTTAACCGGGATACGCGGATCCTAGCAATGCCATAATTTCCTTTATAGGGGGTTTTAACCTGAAGGAGAAGACTTTAACTCAGTGTAGAGCAATGCTATCTTTCCTTAGGAATTTCTCATGCTAAAAGAGGGACAGTGGCATGGATGTAGATGATCCAGAGGCTTGCCACTTATAGCAATTAGATGAAAGGGAAGGAGTTGTTGATGTTCGTGTACTATGAACGAGGCACAGCTTTGATGCTAAAAGGTTGATTGGATCAACCAGTGGTTTTCTTATACAAAGCCTAAGAGGAGGCTAATATGTGTCTCGTACAAAGCCCGAGAGAGAGGCTAAAAAGTTTTGACTCAACGATGGAGTCTTTTGGTATCTCGTATAAGGCCCGAGATGAAGGCTATTTGACTCAACAAGAGAGTTTTTTTGTATCTCATACGAAGCCCGAGATGGAGGCGAAAATTTGTTTGGCTCAATAAGAACCTTTTTGTATCTCGTATAAAGCCCAAAATGGAGGCGAAAGGGTGATTGACTCAACGAGGGAGTCTCTTTATGTGTCTCGTACAAAGCCCGGGAGAGAGGCTAAATGTTGTTTGACTCCGCTGGGGAGAATCATTGTATAAAGCCCAAGAGAGAGGCTAAACGTTGTTTGACTCCGTTGGGGAGAATCATTGTATAAAGCCCAAGAGAGAGGCTATTGTAACTAGAGAAGGGTCATTATACAAAGCCTAAGAGGAGGCTATGGTTACTGTTTCAGTTGAGTGATAGGTCCAGTATGCTGATTTAAAGAGAAAATCAGTTGTTATATGAGCAACACTGTACTCGAGGATTTGATTCGAGGATCCGGGCTATTCCTATTCTTTAAGGAATTGGGAAATTCGAAGGGTATTGAGACTGTCTGAGTCTACGGGTTTTCTTCCTATTTTTGAAGGGGTCACTTGAGAATGTCTTTGAGACTCAAGGAGATTAGACTGTCCGTGTCTAGAGTTTCATCTTTTGTACCATGCTTTGAGAAATAATAGTAGACTCTTTGAAAGAACTGTTCTATGCAGATGACTAATTTCTGTTCCTATACCTCTAGGAGGTCGTCGGGACAATTTGTACGAAGCCCAAGAGGAGGCTGGAAACTTTTAAGAAGCCGATCGGTCCTTGTACGAAGCCCAAGAGGAGGCTATCATTCCCGGAGGAAGAGATCATTATACGAAGCCTAAGAGGAGGCTGTGAATACTTCTAAGAAGCCGAGAGGTCCTTGTACTAAGCCCAAGAGGAGGCGAGGTTGCTTTTAGGAAGCCTGTGGGTCCTTGTACAATGGCCAAGAGGAGGCCGATGCTTTTAAGAAGCCGATGGGTCCCCAAACCCCGAGAAATTCAAGGCAAGCTATTCACAAGGAATAGATCAAGTCAGGAAAGTCCGAGTATTTGGAAGAAACTCAAGAGATGCCATTCACGGAGAAAAGATCATCTATGGGGAGTAGAGTTTCTTGACAAGTGCTTTTAAGAAGCCTGTGGGTCCCCAAACCCCGAGAAATTCAAGACATGCCATTCACCGAGAATAGAACAAGCCAGGAAAGTCCGAGAATTTGGAAGAAACTCAAGAGATGCAATTCACGGAGAAGAGATCATCTCTGGGGAATAGAGTTTCTTTGACAACTTCTACAAGTGACGGTCTATGAAAGGGTTCACCGAGAATACTGCCTTTCATGTCTCCATATTGTTTAACCACAAGAGGAGGGAAGACCGTGTCTGGTAATCCTATGGGGATCTAGTTTTGACTATTTAAGAGCGATCAACGGGCTTAATGCTAGACGTAGTTGTCGGGGAAACTCTAAATATCTATACTATTATTACACAGTTGATATGAGTTTATGAAAGAAGACTTACAGTGAAACAGCCCCACAATACAGTTATATGTATATGAAAGCGGTAAATGAAAGCAATAACCACTTACTCGGTTGGAGAGCTTCCATGCTGTTTGGTTAGTTGTTCAACAAAGAAAGATTGAAAACAACAGTATATTCAAAATCAAAGGAGAAAGTGCTTTGAAAAAGAAAGATTTAGGGCTTACAGCTCAAGGAGAGGCCCAGGGTTTTATCAGTGAGCGCACTGTTTGAATTTGTACAGAGGGACTTATACAAGTGACTATGGCCCAAAAAGTGTTTTCTGTACAAAGGGATGGGTCTTACACTCTCTCAAGAGGCCCAAAAGGTTTAAAGAAAAAGAGTGGGGCTTATAACACGAGGGTAGGCCCAGATGATTTTTCGTTAAAAATGGCGATCGCGCCGAGATTTTCTTTTAACGCGAAGGGACTTATACAATAAGTGAGGCCCAAAATGTTTTGGTTAAAAGGGGGGTTGGGTCATACACTCTATTAGAGGCCCAAAAGTTTTGAATGGGTCTTATAGCTCAAGGAGAGGCCCAAAAGGTTATTTTTCAAAAGGCGACGATCGCGCCGTTTGTTTTTGACGGTATCGGGACTTATACAATACACTGAGGCCCAAAAATGATTTGGTCAAAAAAAGGATTGGGTCTTACACTCTATTAGAGGCCCAAAGAGTTTTAAAGAAAAGAAATGGGTCTTACTACTCGAGGGTAGGCCCAAGATTTGTTTTTCAACGGATGATGATCATGTCGAACCTTTTGAAATACAACGGGACTTATACAATAAGTGAGGCCCAAAATAGGTTGTATTTATAAAGGGTTGGGTCTTACACTCTATTAGAGGCCCAAAGTGTTTTGAAAATGATTTATGAGGGTTGAATTAATCCAAAAACCCTAATTTGTTTTCAAAAATGTGTTTTAATTGAATAAAAATTCAATTAAAATGATCAAAATTGGTTAACATAGGAAAAACAAATTGTGATCTTGGATTAATGCTTCAAAAATTAAGTATTGACCTACAAAATAATTAGAAAGCATTAAAAGTTGTAAAATCAAGGTGGAAAAAATATTTTAAATGTTAAAAACAATTAAAACATTAATTCTTTGCAAAAATATCAATTATAAAAAATAAATAATATTTTGGGGATTTTTTGGAAAAATAAAATATTTTAACATTTTTGTGAATTATTAAAAAAAGAATCAACTCAAAATCATTAAAACTCAGAGAGAAATTAATTTTTGAATCAATTAAATAAAATCACAAAATTCAAATATTCAAATTTTGAAAAAATGGCGCCAAGAACACCCAAGAACACGCGCGTGTTCTGGGCTTGCCCAGATTTGCATTTTCTCTCCAATCTCACTGAATACTTGATTATATCATGCAATCCACATACCAATCAACTCGTTTCAACCTCACGATCATGTCTATGGTATTTAATTTCATTTAAATTAAACATATAACAAGAAATCACGAAAAATCCTCAAGAACCCTAATTTCTGCATGAAGGCTAGGATTTTTTATACACGATTCAAACAATGCAATTAATTGAGGGGAAATATTCCATGCATGATTATGAACATATGGCCAAATTATTGTGCAGCAAAAATTGCATGGATCATAGAGTTAGAAGAACTCATGCTTACCACTTGCAGCTGGTGATCATGATTTGTGTTGGAGGTGTTACAGCTAGGTTACAATGATCTGGATAGCTTCCCTAGGTGCCATGGAGTGTGTATGAATGCTTGGAATGGATTGAAATGGTTTGGAGTTGAAGATGGTACCTCAACTGCAAAACTGTCAAGAACTTGAGCAATTGGCTGGTGATTTTGTGAAATCTGTGTTCCAGATGTTATGTGAGTGTTTGGATCACTTCTATATGATGTATGTGAGGTGTGTGTGTGATTGGTTTGATTGGAAAAGCTCCCAAACTCAAAACCCGATAGTGACTTGCCTTAGAAGGCAAAATTGGAGTGAAAGAAGAGATTTTGAGGAAAGCATCTGTTTGATGGCTTTGGTGTACTCAAACTGATCACAATTGAGCTCTATTTATAGTAGAGCAAGTTTGTTTTGGGATCCACAGTGAATGACAACTGTAGCAGAGGTTTGGCCAATGTTGTCCAATGGAAATCCAAGTCTCCTCTAGCCATTGACTAGAGGTTAGGGCACAGGGATGTGGTTCCCTTGGTCTTGGATAAGTCTTGACTGAATTCAGTTGAGAATGGCTCAGTCCATGCCACCTTGATGCTTCCATTGAATGCTCCAATCCAAAATTGGAGTCTTGTCCCTATTTTGGCCATTCTAGGTTCAACATGCTATTTCTTGTTCCAAAGACTTTGGAGGCTTGGCTCAGTGATTGTCCCCTTTAGATTCAATCCTTAGAGGTGTCCAAGTGGATAGAAGCATTTGGATTTGGCTGATTTTGGCAAATCGAGCAAAAATACAAAATCTGCCTTGCCTTGACAGATTTCAACAAGGCAACTTGCCAATGTTATATCTCATGACTCAAATTGAATTTGGTAATGTTCTTGGTCATTTTGGAAAGCCCTTACATGATACAACAACTATTTGAACATGTTTGGTTTTGATCTCTTTTGAATCCAAGTGAAAAATCCCCCTACATTTGGCAAAAAGTAGGGTAAAATCTGACTTAGTGAAATTTTCACTAAGTGTTGGAACAAAGTGACTTTTCTTGATTTTGATCACTCCATAACTCAAAATCCATGAGGAATTTGGACATAGGTCAGTATGAAGCTTTTGTATAGGGCAATGAGATCTACAAATCAAGCTTTGAATGGGGAACAATGGCCTTGTGCTTTAGGAGTTATGGTCCTCCAAAGTTGGCACATTAGTGTCACTTTTTCCATAACTTAGCAATTTTTCTAAGTTTTTATGGTTACCCCTTTTACAAGTTATCCCACTTTCTTTGATTTTTCTTGATGAATGATGATTCAAATCATACATTAACATCATTTTAGGGTTAAAAATCCATTTTGGTGAAAAAGCTCAAAAAGTCAAAGTTGACTTTTGTGCACAGTTGACTTTTTATCAAATGAATTCCAAACTGTGCAATTCTTCATGAAATCATGTCCTTGACCTAAATCAAACTTGACGAACATGTTCCATGGGTGTCATAGGGTATATTGAATCCTGTCTTAGGGCTTGGGAGCATGTCCTGGTCAAAAGTCAAAGTTACAGCTGACTTTTCTCGCGAAACCCTAATTGTGGTGCAGATGAAATTGAGACTTGTTGCTCAAGCTTCTTGGATTAATCCATTATTCCAAATGGATCAATATAGTTCAATAAAGACCCTTAAACCCTCTCTTGAGGTCTTGGCTCATGATTTGCCCTAAAAGTCAACTTAGGGGTGAATTAGGTCAAGAAACCCTAATTCCTGATTTTTGATGAATGCATCCCCTGAGGCAAAATTGACTTGATGATTGGGTCCATGAGGTCCCATGAAGTATATTAGGTTATGTTTTGGATCATTGGCTTGTGCCCAGATGAAAACTTTCCATCTGGAGGCCCTGGTCGACCAAAACCATAATTTGGTGACATTGTCGATCTTGAGACCTGATCCACCTAGAAGGGAGCAGCCTTGTGCTTGATCCTTGAAGTGGGAGTCCTTTGGATCCATTGTAGATGTTTGAGAGGTTAGACAAGTTGAAGATCATGTCATTCCTTGATTGATCCTTTGTCTAAAGCTCTTAGAGGGCTTGAAACCCTAATTCTTGATGGTAGTGAATGCTCAACAATCCTCGAGGAGATTGATGAGGCATGAAAGTACATCCATATTGTGATGATGATTTGCACAATGATGAGAAATCTAAGTGGTCAAAATTTGGGGTATGACAGCGGGCTCTTATCTTTCAAAGATATCAATCCTAATGTTCTCATGAACCCGCTGCCTCAACATGAGAAGGCTGCAGTCAATTTGATAGAAGGAGAGACTAACGATGTCTATCAAATTCACGATGTACTCTTGTTGAAAACCAATCTGGTCAAGATGCATTGTAGACAGAGTGGATATGGCCATGTGCCACCTCATAATTATCACCAGTGTGATGTCTGCTCTAAAGACAACCAGGGATGTTCTGTGGTGCAAGCAGCTCTACAAGAACAAATGGATCTCGGATGGATCCAAGAGCACCGAGTTCGTGGAGTTAACATGGTCTACACGAATTCTAACGTCATTCAAAACCACGACTTCCGTGTGATGAATGTAAACTTAGTGGCAATGCACTCAAGGCAAAGCCAGTATCATAATTTGCCGCGGCACGATTACAGTTCTTGTCTGACTTGCTCGGTAAATAAACAGGGTTGCTCTTTTGTACAAGAAGCCCTCCAGCGTCAGATGGATCTTGGATGGATCCAAGACTAGCATGATAGGAATTCCTATCAAATCACCATGGTTTAGATCTTCGATATTCGCGTGATGAATACCAACCTGGTAGAGTTACATGCTAAGCAGGTCGGACTCGGATTCTTAATATCACATGACTATCAAAGCTGTAAGGCAGGTTACGAAAACGATCGAGGTTGTACCCTTGTCCAGGAGGCACTTCAGCACTTGTTAAATCACTGGTGGATGCCAATCTATATGGATGAAGATACTCAGCAGATTAGTATCAGTAACAGGAATCCTACTCGACGTCAGAGTCAGGATGTCCGATCTGTGGAAGCTAACCTAGTGAGGTTACATTGTATTCAAAGTGGGCGTGGCCAGGTGCAACCACACAATTATGACCATTGTAGCGTCTATTCGGAAAGTAACCAAGGGTGTTACCTTGTGAGAGCAGCTCTTCAGGGTCAGGTGGATCGTGGAGAGATTCCTCCATATCCGGGTTCTGGACCCATCAACTGGAAGCCGAAATACCTTACTGATCAAGTTGAGGATGTTGTCATGATCGCTGGTCATCACAGGACCATGGATGTTTTTGCCATCATCCCTCTACTTGACGAATCTAAAGTTCCCAACCTGGAATGGATTGAGATTACTTACGATGGTCAGAAAAATCAGAGGGCCCCGTAGTCATCTATCTGCCAGGACCACTACCGTATGAATCAGCTAAGGCAATCCCTTACAAATACGGTGCAACAAAAATTGAAAATGGAAGGGAAATTCCATTACCATCCGTTGTGAATATTGCAGACATCAGTCGTGTAACACGGAGTGGTAGAATCTTCAACCGAGGGGTTGGGGAAGCTAACAAAGAAAAGGAACTTCAGACAGAAGCTCCCGATCCATCAGTCGATCAATCCAGTAATACCGACCTTTCAAAAAATAATTATGAGATGCTGAAGCTCATCCAAAGGAGTGAATACAACATTGTCGATCAACTGTTACAAACTCCTTCAAAGTCTCGGTATTATCATTCTTAATCAGTTCAGAAGCCCACAGGGAGGCTCTACAGAAAGTCTTGGAGCAAGCTTTTGTGGAACAGGATGTAACGATTAGACAGTTCGATAGTATTGTCTCTAACATCACTTCCTGCAACAATTTGGGATTTAGTGATGAGGAATTACCTGAAGAGGGTCGTCGTCATAACATGGCGCTCAATATCACAGTCAACTGCCAGGACGATGCTTTAGCCAGCGTACTGGTAGACACAGGGTCAGCCCTGAATCTTATGCCGAAGTCCACTTTGATGCAATTATCATTCAAAGGCCCTCCGATGAGAATCAGCGAGGTCATCGTCAAAGCGTTTGACGGATCCAGAAAAACAGTTATCGACGAAGTTGATCTTCCCATAACAATCGGTCCTCATACTTTCCAAGTCACTTTCCAGGTCATGGACATCCGGGCAACGTACAGTTTTTTATTAGGAAGGCCTTGGACACATCAGGCTGGGGCGGTTACTTCCACCCTTCACCAAAAGCTAAAGTTCGTCCAGAACGGCCAACTCATCACATTCTGCGGGGAGCAGGCCTTGCTAGT
Organism: Lathyrus tuberosus; assembly: GCA_022829125.1. Classification (NCBI taxonomy): domain Eukaryota; kingdom Viridiplantae; phylum Streptophyta; class Magnoliopsida; order Fabales; family Fabaceae; genus Lathyrus; species Lathyrus tuberosus. Next base: position 7,057,691 of record JALAZF010000101.1, on the reverse strand, counting down.
GAGTAACTTGTCATCATCTGCTGGTATAGAACCCGAGGAGGTTATTGGAACACAGTTCCAAGCACTGTAGGTGAGCAAGAACAATCAGTTCAAAGAAGGAACTTCCATTTCTTCATACAACGATGCTATCAAAGCGGTCGAGAGTACCGATACGACAGGATGGGGACAACTTGTCATTCCTACTGGCAATACAACAAAGAAGGGTCTTGGTTTTTCTGTAACCTATACCCAGACAGTTGCCAACGATGAAAGTCTTCATCCGCTTCAAAACTTCTTCCACAGTGGAGGTTTCCTTCACCCAGTGTCTCAAGCAGTACATGTTATCAATGAGGAAGATCCCTCTGACACAGATGAAGAATGGAAGTCCTATCTTAATGGGGACGGTTATATGTCTCAGGAAGAGGTTCCTATGCCATTTTGCTATCCCGCATAGAGTCCGAGATTTATACCACGGTCAGATGTCGAAATGATCTATGGAGATTGTGATCCGGAAGGATGCCGTGCTCCGTCAAACTCATTAGAGGAGGACACTCTAATAAAAGACAATTTTGACTTGACCTACTATGGCCCAATGGATGGTCTGCCAATGTGGCAGCCCTACCCAGGAAACTTGGGGCAAGAGAGTCAGCCGAACAATGAAAATCAGCTGACCATCATTGAACAAAATGCCTGTGTCCCCACCATGTCATGGGATCAACCCTCAGGTCATTCAGAAACTACTCAACATGAAGATGAATTCGCAATGTTTGCAGGACTTAAATTCATCAACTATGCTTTTCCCAAGGTCAACGTCATTGAGAGAGATGACTCCTCCAGTTCCAAAGAATTTTGGGACACCTTGGGACAACTGAGTGGAAAATACGACTATATGGTCAGGTACACCACTCCCGAAAGCTCTCGTATCAGGCTCGAAGATATCCAGCCTACTGGATAGGGAGATACAGCTGAGAGCACAAATACTATGCAAAATACAACTGAGGAATTCTCCTACGACAATTCTGCCTGGAAGACAGATTCCAATGATCCTGCTCCACCAGAAATCAGCGTCATTTCTGAAGACAAATCAAGGAAGGTGCCAGACTTTGTGATTCACCGAGGAGTTCGCCGCCAATGGGTTGCTGTTGATGCTCCGAAGGTCGTTCGTGAGTCAAAGTAATTGCCATCTTTAACCTTTCACCCTGCCCAGGTGAAACGGATGTTTTGATAGGGCTCGCTTTCTGTAAATTTTCCCTCTTCGCTTAGCCCAAAGCAACAGAGTTTTGTTTTATAGGGCTGTAGTTTCAAGAATCGACTTGTTCATTAATAAAATAATGTCATTCTGTAATTTCCGCATTAATCGCTGTTTTCTCTTTTTGCTTTTTCAGAAAATGGTAATCCTAAAAAACAATTCAATAATAAAAACAAGCAGTAAAATAAAACACTGCACACACTTTCATTTTTCTCTATCTCTTCTAAACGTGAATCATCACATCATGCAGATTGCTTGTTTTAAACCCCGTTGAAACGTACGATCCGATGCCTTCTCCTAACTTTGAGTTCCCGGTATTCAAGGCTGAAGAAGAAAATGACGACGAAATTCCAGAAGAGATCTCCCGACTACTCAGACAAGAGGAAAGGTCCATTGAACCTCATAAAGAACCGTTGGAAATGGTAAACTTGGGTTCAGAACAAGAGCGAAAAGAAATCAGGATCGGGGCACTTCTCAGTCCAACTGCCAAAGAGAGTTTGATAAAGCTTCTCAAAGAATTCCCCGATGCATTCGCTTGGTCCTATCAGGACATACCAGGGTTGGATACCAGCATCGTGGAACATCACTTACCGTTGAGATCGGAATGTCCGCCAGTAAAGCAGAGGTTGAGACGGACTCACCCAGACATGGCCATCAAAATCAAAGAGGAGGTACAGAAACAGATTGATGCGAGTTTCCTCGCCACGTCAGAATATCCTCAATGGTTAGCCAATATCGTACCCATTCCGAAAAAGGATGGAAAGGTCAGAATGTGTGTCGACTACCAAGATCTGAACAAGGCTAGTCCAAAGGACGACTTTCCCTTACCACACATTGAAATGCTGGTAGACAGTACAACAAAGTTCAAAGTCTTCTCCTTCATGAATGGATTCTCGGGCTATAATCAGATCAAAATGGCGCCGAAAGACATGGATAAAACTTCGTTCATCACCCCATGGGGTACCTTTTGTTACAAGTTAATGTCGTTCGGTTTAAAGAACGCCGGGGCAACCTATCAAAGGGCCATGACTACTCTGTTTCATGACATGATACACAAAGAGATCGAGGTATATGTCGATGATATGATTGCAAAATTTAAGACAGAAGAGGAGCATGTGACCCACCTGTCAAAACTATTTGAGCGTTTGCGAAAGTACAAACTCCGCTTGAATCCCAACAAGTGCACCTTCGGTGTCCGTTCAGGGAAATTACTAGGGTTCATCATCGGCCAGAAAGGAATTGAGGATGATCTTGACAAGGTCAAGGCCATTCGAGAAATGCCTTCTCCAAAAACTGAAAAACAAGTCAGGGGATTCCTGGGACGTTTGAACTATATCTCCAGATTCATATTCCTCATGACCGTGACATGTGCGCCGATTTTCAAGTTACTCAAAAAGAACCAGGATTGCGTTTGGTCAGAAGACTGCCAAACCTCCTTTGACAGTATCAAGGAATACCTGTTGAATCTGTCGATTCTATCACCTCCAGTGGAAGGAAGACCACTGATCATCGACCTCACATTCTTGGAAGACTCAATGGGGTGTGTACTTGGCCAATAAGGCGAAACCAAACGAAAAGAGTCTGCCATTTACTATTTGAGCAAGAAATTCACCGACTGCGAAATTCGGTACACGATGCTTGAGAAAACTTGTTGCGCTTTGGCTTGGGCAGCCAAACGTCTTCACCAATACATGATTCGTCATACTACTTGGTTAATCTCCGAAATGGATCCAATCAAGTACGTCTTCGAAAAACCTGCTCTCACGGGAAGGATTGCCCGTTGGCAAATGCTGTTATCAGAATATGACATAGAGTACCACGCTCAGAAAGCCGTTAAGGGAAGTATTTTAGCCGATCATTTGGCTCATCAACCGATTGACGATCAAGAATCAATCGGGTTTGACTTCCCAGATGAAGATGTCATGTATCTAAAAATGAAAGATTGCGATGAACCGTTACCCAGTGAAGGGAAAGAACCAAGTTCCCAATGGGGACTTGTCTTTGACGGAGCAGTTAATCATTATGGAAACGGAATTGGGGCAATCATTGTTACCCCTCAGGGTACCCACATTCCTTTCCCTGCCAGACTTACGTTCAAATGTACGAACAACGAGGCCGAATACGAAGCTTGTATTATGGGTCTCGAAGAAGCAATTGATTTAAGGATAAAAAACTTGGACGTATACGGCGATTCAGCCTTGGTTATCAATCAGATAAAAGGAGATTGGAACACATACCAATCAGGATTGATTCCTTACAAAGACTACGCAAGAAGGTTGCTACCTTTCTTCAACAGAGTTGAGTTTCATCATATCCCTCGTGAGGAGAATCACATGGCTGATGCATTAGCCACTCTCTCTTCCATGATTAGTGTAGGTCAATGGAACGACTTACCTAAGATCGACATAATGCGCCTTGAAAGGTCCGCTTACATCTTCACGATTGAAGCAGACATAGACGATAAACCTTGGTATCATGATATCAAATGCTTCCTTCAGAAACAAGAGTACCCACCTGGGGCACTAAGAAAAGACAAGAAAACCCTCAGAAGATTGGCTGGAAACTTCTTCCTGAGCGGTGACACTCTCTATAAGTGAAATTTTGACATGGTCTTGCTCCGATGCGTAGACAGACCAGAAGCAGAAATGCTGATGAAAGAAATTCATGAAGGATCCTTTAGCACTCATGCCAACGGACACACAATGGCGAGAAAAATTCTAAGAGCAGGGTACTACTGGTTGACCATGGAATCCGACTGCTACAAGTACATGAGGAGGTGTCACAAGTGTCAGATATACTCCAACAAAATTCATGTACCGCCATCACATCTCAAAGTTCTTTCTTCCCCGTGGCCTTTTTCCATATGGGGAGTCGACATGATTGGCTTGATTGAACCTAAGGCTTCAAACGGACATCAGTTCATCCTGGTCGCCATTGACTATTTCACCAAGTGGGTCGAAGCAGCGTCATTCGCCAATGTAACCCGACAAGTGGTGGTACGATTTATCAAAAACAATATCATCTGCCGTTATGGTGTTCCAAGCGAGATCATTACTGACAATGGATCTAACTTGAACAACAAGATGATGAAGGAGTTGTGCGCAGAGTTCAAGATTGAACATCATAACTCATCTCCCTACCGACCCAAGATGAACGGAGCGGTAGAAGCGGCCAATAAGGACATCAAGAGGATTGTTCAGAAGATGGTTTTAACCTACAAAGATTGGCACAACATGTTACCCTTTGCTCTTCACGGTTATCGCACATCTGTCCGCACTTCAACAGGGGTAACCCCTTTCTCTCTAGTATATGGCATGGAGGCAGTTCTCCCCATAGAAGTAGAGATCCCGTCAATCCGAGTATTGATGGAAGCTAAGCTCACCGAAGCTGAATGGTGTCAAAGTCGACACGACGAATTGAATCTGATCGAGGAGAAGCGAATCACGACACTATGCCATGGTTAGCTGTATCAACAGAGAATGAAAAAGGCGTTCGACAAAAAGTTCCGACCTCGCGTCTTTAGGAAAGGAGACCTTGTGCTCAAGAAGATACAATCATTTCTCACTAATTCTCGGGGCAAGTGGACTACGAATTATGATGGCCCCTACGTGATCACGAAAGCTTTCCCAGGCGGCGCCTTGAGACTTGCAACCATGGACGGAGAGGAATTTGCCTACCCCACGAATGTTGATGTAGTCAAGAAATACTTCGCCTAAACTAAAAAAAAAAAAAAAAAACGTCTCGGTGGATTGAAAACCCGAAAGGGCGGTCCAGGCAAAAGTTAGAGACATAAAAAAAAATCATCCCGATGGATTGAAACATCATAGTACAATCCAGGAAAAAGTTAGGGATATTGGCAAGTAACTATGTTCAACAGAGGCAGGTCCCTCAGCAGCAGTTACACCATCCATCGGAGGAAAACTCCAGTCAAGGTCAACTTCGACAGAAGCTCAGGATGCCCCGAATTCAAAGTTGGTAGAAGGATAGTGGTCGTTATGTTTCAACGTATCTCTTTTCCCTGTAAATTACCATTTTCCAACTTTGTAAATACTCAATGGAATCACGCGTTTGGCTGATCTCCATTTTATCAATAAAATTTGAGCCCTTGTACTTTTGTTTGTAATTCTTATTTGTTTTAGCTTTACAAAACGATGTTGTTAACATGATTAACAATTCTTGAAATAAAACAAAAATGAATTTACTTGTTAAAACTTTTTCTGCTTTTTAATAAAGACGGCAATTTCTTTTGACTGTTGAACATCAAAAGAACATCGGTCGCTTCTCCAGAAGTAATCAAACCTCAAAGTACGGAATCAAAGTACTCCTTCTATGCCAGTACGCTTGAATGAAGGGATCAACTATGTCAGAGACCTTGTTTCATCTGACACGCTTCGGCCGAGTTCTCATCTCCTAATCCCGATCAACATAGCTCCCAACAGGGACTATCTCTCCTAAGAAAGGCATAATTGCTATCTTGAACCAGCGGTACTTCTTCGCCCTGCAATGGCCGAGTATCCAGTCGTGTTCATCTTTTAGTTTGTATGTTGCGTCAGTTTTGTCAGCATATACATACATGCATCATGCATTATTGATTTACATTCACAGTCATATTGCATCACTATCACTCTAGTCGGTCTTGTCCCCTAGTGATAAAAGTCCTCTCAATCGAGTTGTCAGCCCTTTCCTCGTCAGGAAGTGTTACGTCTAAACAATCTCTCTCCTCCAGTTTTATTTCTAGATTGAAGTTGGGTCCTTGACCACTTTGATAACTTAAACCTCTGAAAGACCAGAGAGCCCTCAGTTAACATCACTCTTCGCCATTGAATATGATATCCTTGTTTTCCCGGATTAAAGAAAATCCCGAGAGAAAGCCTCCTAAATCGGAGATTCGGCAGTACGGTAGTTTTTCTCCAAAAAACCCACTGATGAAAAGGTCATCGGCACCTCAAAATTGGATCACATCATATGGCATTTCTCCGAGAAGATCTCCGAGAAAAGTACGATGTAAAGCCCCCGAACGAAAGCAGTCTCTCAAGAGACTCCTTTTCCCCAGTAGATTCAACAAATGGCTTCTCCAAAAAGAGAAGTTTGTGCACCTCTACAACTCAGACGACTGGGTTCCCCAGCAAGTCTGACATCAAAACTTTTTCCACTCAAATAGCATCTCCCCAGGAAAATTCGGCGAGAAGTTTGAAGGAAAGCCGCAACGAATAGCATCCCTTATCAGTAAAGTTTATTGAAGAAAGAAACTAAGACCAGTTCCTTGGTAGGAAACCTGGATCGAGGGGAAGTTTACATCAGAAACTAAGACCAGTTCCTTGGTAGGAAACCAGGATCGAGGGGAAGTTTACATCAGAAACTAAGACCAGTTCCTCGGTAGGAAACCAGGATCGAGGGGAAGTTTAAATCAGAAACTGAGACCAGTTCCTTGGCTGAATACCAGGATCGAGGGGAAGTTTACCTTTTCTAAGCATCATTGCTTAGCAAAAGAAGATGAATGCGTGAATTACCATTCATAGACGCCGTCAAAATTTTGGGTATTCCGATATTTAATCCTCTTGCACCCCGAAAGCCCGAATACCTTCGTCATTCACACCTTCGTATCCAAGAAGATTAAATAGGGGCATCTGTCATACCCCAAATTTTGACCACTTAGATTTCCCATCATTGTGCAAATCATCATCATAATATGGATGTACCTTCATGCCTCATCAATCTCCTCAAGGATTGTTGAGCATTCACTACCATCAAGAATTAGGGTTTCAAGCCCTCTCAGAGTTCTTAGACAAAGGATCAATCAAGGAATGACATGATCTTCAACTAGTCTAACCTCTCAAACATCCACAATGGATCAAAAGGACTCCCACTTCAAGGATCAAGCACAAGGCTGCTCCATTCTAGGTGCATCAAGTCTCAAGATCGACAGTGTCACCAAATTTGGGTTTTGGTCGACCAGGGCCTCCAAATGGAAATTTTTTATCTGGGCACAAGCCAAAGATCCAAAAGATAACCTAATATACTCCATGGAACCTCATGGACCCAATCATCAAGTCAATTTTGCCTTAGGGGATGCATACATCAAAAATCAGGAATTAGGGTTTCTTGACCTAATTCACCCCTAAGTTGACTTTTGGGACAAATCATGAACCAAGACCTCAAGAGATTATTTGAGGTTCTCTAATATGCCATATTGATCCATTTGGAACAATGGATTAATCCAAGAAGCTTGAGCAACAAGTCTCAATTTCATCTGCACCACAATTAGGGTTTCGCGAGGAAAGTCAACTGTAACTTTGACTTTTGACCAGGACATTCTCCTAAGCCCTAATACATGATTCATTATACCCTATGACACCCATGGAACATGTCCATCAAGTTTGATTTAGGTCAAAGACATGATTTCATGAAGAATTGCACAGTTTGGAATTCATCGGATAAAAAGTCAACTGTGCACAAAAGTCAACTTTGACTTTTTGAGATTTTTCACCAAAATGGATTTTTAACCCTAAAATGATGTTAATGTATGATTTGAATCATCATTCATCAAGAAAAATCAAAGAAAGTGGGATAACTTGTAAAAGGGGTAACCATAAAAACTTAGAAAAATTTCTAAGTTATGGAAAAAGTGACACTAATGTGCCAACTTTGGAGGACCATAACTCCTAAACCACAAGGCCATTGTTCCCCATTCAAAGCTTGATTTGTAGATCTCATTGCCCTCTACAAAAGCTTCATACTGACCTATGTCTAAATTCCTCATGGATTTTGAGTTATGGAGTGATCAATATCAAGAAAAGTCACTTTGTTCCAACACTTAGTGAAAATTTCACTAAGTCAGATTTTACCCTACTTTTTGCCAAAGTCTTTGGAACAAGAAATAGCATGTTGAACCTAGAATTGCCAAAATAGGGACAAGACTCCAATTTTGGATTGGAGCATTCAATGGAAGCATCAAGGTGGCATGGAATGTGCCATTCTCAATTGAATTCAGTCAAAACTTATCCAAGACCAAGGGAACCAGCAGCCTGTGCCCTAACCTCTAGTCAATGGCTAGAGGAGACTTGGATTTTCATTTGCCAACATTGGCCAAACCTACTCAGCAGTTGCCATTCACTATTCCGTGCAAAACAAACATGCTCTACTATAAATAGAGCTCAATTGTGATCAGTTTGAGTACACCAAAGCCATCAAACAGATGCTTTCCTCAAAATCTCTTCTTTCACTCCAATTTTTCCTTCTAAGGCAAGTCATTATCGGGTTTTGAGTTTGAGAGCTTTTCCAATCAAACCAATCACACACACATCTCACATACATCATATAGAAGTGATCCAAACACTCACATAACATCTGGAACACAGATTTCACAAAATCACCAGCCAATTGCTCAAGTTCTTGACAGTTTTGCAGTTGAGGTACCATCTTCAGCTCCAAACCATTTCGATCCATTCCAAGCATTCATACACACTCCATGGCACCTAGGGAAGCTATCCAGATCATTGGAACCTAGCTGTAACACCTCCAACACAAATCACGATCACCAGCTGCAAGTGGTAAGCATGAGCTCTTCTAACTCTATGATCCATGCATTTTTGCTGCACAATAATTTGGCCATATGTTCATAATCATGCATGGAATGTTTCCCCTTAATTAATTGCATTGTTTGAATCGTGTATCAAAACTCCTAGCCTTCATGCAGAAATTAGGGTTCTTGAGGATTTTTCGTGATTTCTTGTTATATGTTTAATTTAAATGAAATTAAATACCATAGACATGATCGTGAGGTTGAAACGAGTTGATTGGTATGTGGATTGCATGCTATGATTAAGTATTCAGTGAGATTGGAGAGAAAATGCAAATCTTGGAAAACCCAGAACACGCGCGTGTTCTTGGTGTGTTCTTGGCGCCATTTTTTGAAAATTCAAATATTTGAATTTTGTGATTTTATTTAATTGATTCAAAAAATTAATTTCTTTCTGAGTTTTAATGATTTTGAGTTGATTCTTTTTTTAATAATTCACAAAAATGTTAAAATATTTTATTTTCCCAAAAAATCCCAAAAATATTATTTATTTTATATAATTGATATTTTTGCAAAGAATTAATGTTTTAATTGTTTTTGACATTTAAAATATTTTTTCCACCTTGATTTTGCAACTTTTAATGCTTTCTAATCATTTTGTAGGTCAATACTTAATTTTTGAAGCATTAATCCAAGATCACAATTTGTTTTTCCTATGTTAAACAATTTTGATCATTTTAATTGAATTTTTATTCAATTAAAACACATTTTTGAAAATAAATTAGGGTTTTTAGATTAATTCAACCCTCATAAATCATTTTCAAAACACTTTGGGCCTCTAATAGAGTGTAAGACCCAATCCTTTTTTGACCAAATCATTTTTGGGCCTCAGTGTATTGTATAAGTCCCGATACCGTCAAAAAACAAACGGCGCGATCGTCGCCTTTTGAAAAATAACCTTATGGGCCTACCCTCGAGTAGTAAGACCTATTTCTTTTCTTAAAACTTTTTGGGCCTCTATTAGAGTGTAAGACCCAACCCTCTTCTACAGAAAACTTTTTGGGCCTCATTCGTTGTATAAGTCCCACTGTACATTTTCAAATAAACGACGCGATCGTCGTCGGTTTAAAAATAACCTTGGGCCTCTCCTCGAGCTATAAGACCCATTCAAAACTTTTGGGCCTCTAATAGAGTGTAAGACCCAACCCCCTTTTAACCAAAACACTTTGGGCCTCAGATATTGTATAAGCCTTTTTGCGTTAAAAGAAAATCTCGGCGCGATCGCCATTTTAAACGGAAAATCAACTGGGCCTACCCTCGTGTTATAAGCCCCACTCTTTTTCTTTAAACCTTTTGGGCCTCTTGAGAGAGTGTAAGACCTATCCCTTTGTACAGAAAACCTTTTTGGGCCTCAGTCACTTGTACAAGTCCCTCTGTACAAATTCAAACAGTGCGCTCACTGATAAAACCCTGGGCCTCTTCTTGAGCTGTAAGCCCCAAATATTTCTTTTTCAAAGCACTTTCTCCTTTGATTTTGAATATACTGTTGTTTTCAATATTTTTTTGTTGAACAACTAACCAAACAGCATGGAAGCTCTTCAACCGAGTAAGTGGTTATTGCTTTCATTTACCGCTTTCATATACATATAACTGGATTAGGGGGCTGTTTCACTGTAAGTCTTCTTTCATAAACTCATATCAACTGTGTAATAATAGTATAGATATTTCGAGTTTCCCCGGCAACTACGTCTAGAACTAGGTGACACCGTTTCGTTTATTCATAGAAATAGACAACTAGATCCCCAATAGGATCACCAGATACAATCTTCTCTTCGGCTGTCCTCATTAGGAATTGTCAAGAAACTCTACTCCCAGAGATGAATGTATTCTCTGTGAATGGCATCTTTGAGTTTCTTCCAAATTCTCAAAGTTTCCTGACTTGATCTATTTATTGTGAATAGCTTACCTTGAATTTCTCGGGGTTTGGGGACCCACGGGCTTCTTAAAAGCATCAGCCTCCTCTTGGGCATCATACAAGGACCCACAGGCTTCCTAAAAGCAGCCCCGCCTCCTCTTGGGCTTAGAACAAGGACCCGTCGGCTTCTTAGAAGTATTCACAGCCTCCTCTTAGGCTTCGTATAATGATTCTTCCTCCGGGAATGATAGCCTCCTCTTGGGCTTAGTACAAGGACCGATCGACTTCTTAAAAGTTTCCAGCCTCCTCTTGGGCTTCGTACAAATTGTCCCGACGACCTCCTTGAGGTATAGGAACAGAAATTAGTCATCTGCATAGAACAGTCCTTTCAAAGAGTCTACTACTGTTTCTCAAAGCATGGTACAAAAGATGAAACTCTAGACTTGGACAGTCTAATCTCCTTGAGTCTCAAAGACATTCTTAAGTGACCCCTTCACTAAAAAAACCCGTAGACTCGGACAGTCTCAATACCCTTCGGATTTCCCACTTCCTTAAAGAACGGGACCTGTCACTCAACTGAAACAGTAACCATAGCCTCTCTCTTGGGCTTTATACAATGATTCTCCCCAGCGGAGTCAAACAACGTTTAGCCTCTCTCTCGGGCTTTGTACGTGTAGCGAGCAATTTTGGACGCGATTCTTAAGCACTGGTCGCTCTCTGCGGTTGAGTTTACTACAGGTCGATTCATTTTTTATCCTATTAAAGCTGATGAAGGAAGGAAAATAGATGTCTCCAATTAACCCTGCTTTGCATACTGAGTTTAAACAGCGGTCTGTTAGGTTACGAATGCTATCAATGTGGGGGGGCCTTTGTACTGGTTATTTGTATTTTCGCCAATACGGTTTTCTTTCTCTCCTTCTAGGACTTTATAGCGGGGAACAAGGATTTAGGATGTTAGGGCTGATGCTTTTGATAGATACATGAGAGTATGGGATTTTGGGTTTTTGTTTAGTGTGCTCGCTAAGATTTTCCTTTCAATCTTATGCCTATGTATTCCCGTTTACCGAAGCAGGGAAATCAGAGCGTTCGTAGTTCCTCCTATTCTATGGGAGGAAATGGTTGTTTTTTTTTGTCTTGTTCAAAGCCCAAGACGTGAAGCGAAAGGTGGTTTGTATCTTGTTCAAAGCCCAAGATATGAAGCTGAAAAGTCTATTTGTATCTTGTTTAAAGCCCAAGATATGAAGCTAAAGAGTCTCAACTTTAGAGAGAATTTTTCATCTCTAAAGAGGGGGTTGTATGTCACAACTATTTTTAAAGGAGAATTAGTTTAACCGGGATGTGTGAATTCGGCAATGCCATAATTTCCTTTAAAGGGGATTTTAACCTGAAGGAGAAGACTTTAACTCAGTATAGAGCAATGCTATCTTTCCTTAGGAATTTCTCATGCTAAAAGAGGGACAGTGGCATGGATGTAGATGATCCAGAGGCTTACCACTTACAGCGATTAGATGAAGAGGCTGTTAATGTTTGTGTACTGTGAACGAGGCATAACTTTGATGCTAAAAGGTTAATTGGATCAACCAGTGGTTTTCTTATATAAAGCCTAAGAGGAGGCTAAAAGGTGTCTCGTACAAAGCTCGAGAGAGAGGCTAAAAGGTTTTTACTCGATGATGGAATCTTTTGGTATCTCGTATAAAGCCCGAGGTGGAGGCTATTTGACTCAACAAGAGAGTTTTTGTATCTCGTACAAAGCTCGAGATGGAGGCGAAATGGGTGATTGACTCAACGAGGGAGCCTCTGGTATCTCGTACGAAGCCCGAGATGGAGGCTATGGTTACTGTTTCAGTTGAGTGACAGGGCCAGTATGCTGATTTAAAGAGAAAATCAGTTCTTATATGAGCAGCACTGTACTCAAGGATCTGTTTCAAGGATCTGGGTTATTCCTGTTTTTTAAGGAAGTGGGAAATCCAAAGGGTATTGAGACTATCCGAGTCTACGGGTTTCCTTCCTATTTAACGAAGGGGTCACTTGAGAATGTCTTTGAGACTCAAGGATATTAGACTGTCCGTGTCTAGAGTTTCATCTTTTGTACTATGTTTTGAGAAATAGTAGTAGACTCTATGAAAGGATTGTTCTATACAGATGACTAATTTCAGTTCCTATACCTCTAGGAGGTCGTCGGGACAATTTGTACGAAGCCCAAGAGGAGGCTGGAAGCTTTTAAGAAGCCGAGAGGTCCTTGTACGAAGCCCAAGAGGAGGCAATCATTCCCGGAGGAAGAGATCATTATACAAAGCCTAAAAGGAGGCTGTGAGTACTTCTAAGAAGCCGTAGAGTCCTTGTACTAAGCCCAAGAGGAGGCTAGGTTGCTTTTAGTAAGCCTGTGGGTCCTTGTACGATGCCCAAGAGGAGGCTGATGCTTTTAAGAAGCCCGTGGGTCCTTGTACGATGCCCAAGAGGAGGCCGATGCTTTTAAGAAGCCCGTGGGTCCTTGTACGATGCCCAAGAGGAGGCCGATGCTTTTAAGAAGCCTGTGGGTCCCCAAACCCCGAGAAATTCAAGGCAAGCTATTCACAAGGAATAGATCAAGTCAGGAAAGTTCGAGAATTTGGAAGAAACTCAAAGATGCCATTCACGGAGAATACATTCATCTCTGGGAATAGAGTTTCTTGACAATTCCTAATGAGGACAGCCGAAGAGAAGACTGTATCTGGTGGTCCTATTGGGGATCTAGTTGTCTATTTCTACGAATAAACGAAACGGCGTAACCTAGTTCTAGACGTAGTTGCCGGGGAAACTCGAAATATCTATACTATTATTACACAGTTGATATGAGTTTATGAAAGAAGACTTACAGTGAAACAAGCCCACAATACAGTTTATATATATATATGAAAGCAGTAAATGAAAGCGATAACCACTTACTCGGTTGTAGAGCTTCCATGCTGTTTGGTTAGTTGTTCAACAAAGAAAGATTGAAAACAACAGTATATTCAAAATCAAAGGAGAAAGTGCTTTGAAAAAGAAAGATTTGGGGCTTACAACTCAAGGAGAGGCCCAGGGTTTTATCAGTGAGCGCACTGTTTGAATTTATACAGAGAGACTTATACGAGTGACTGTGGCCCAAAAATTGTTTTCTGTACAAAGGGATGGGTCTTACACTCTCTCAAGAGGCCCAAAAAGTTTTAAAGAAAAAAGAGTGGGGCTTATAACACGAGGGTAGGCCCAATTGATTTTTCCGTTTTAAAATGGCGATTGCGCCGAGATTTTCTTTTAACGTAGAGGGACTTATACAATAAGTGAGGCCCAAAATGATTTTGGTTAAAAGGGGGTTGGGTCTTACACTCTATTAGAGGCCCAAAATTTTTGAATGGGTCTTATAGCTCAAGGAGAGCCCCAAGGTTATTTTGAAAAGGCGATGATCGCGCCGTTTATTTGAAAAGGTACAGAGGGACTTATATAATAAATGAGGCCCATAAATGTTTTCTGTACAAGGGTGTTGGGTCTTACACTCTAATAGAGGCCCAAGTGTATTTGAAAATCAATTTTGAAAGTTGAATTAATCAAAAACCCTAATTTTAATCTTTAAAAGGAAATATTTAAAGAAAATCAAACAAAATTCAAAATAAATTTGAATAATCCATTTATGATTTTGTTTAAGGTTTGGAAAAAATGAGGGATAATCACAAGGAATATTTAAACTCATTAGGTTTTGATTTTCAAAGTAAATATTCACTTTTAGAATGTTTAAAAACAATTAAAAATGAATTTATTCACAAAAATACTAATTATATTAAATAAATAATATAAATCTAATTTTTTGGTGGAATAAAATATTTCAACATTTTTGTGAATTGTTGCAAAAAGAACCAATTAAAAATGATAAAAATTGAAGGAGTTATTAATTTTTCAAATCATTAAAAATAATAATATGAAAAATAACAAAATAAACAAGTGATAAAAAGAAGTTTGGGGCGAGGGGGATTCGAACCCCAGACCTCTCGCTTGCCAATACACACAAAACCAGCTGATGAACCGCTGGGGCGCAATGCCAATTCAAATATAACATGGCAAGGGAAAAATATATATCAAACTTAGTTGGAAAACCTGAAGAATGGCGCCATGGCCATCTTCTTCCTCGAGCTCGTGCGTGAAGCACCATATCTCACTCATCTCTCAACCATTGGGCATCATTCAAACACCAAACTCATGCGTTTTTTCACAAGGAAGAAGATGGCAATACCCAATTTTATTCATTTTCAGTGTATAACAAATTATATCATTGTGGCCGTATGAACCCTAATTTTGCAAGAGCAGTCGAGTAGGCATAATTATGAGTGCAATGATCAAATTTTTTGAGCAAAAACAATCAGCATATGATGGCAAGCAATTGGCAAAAATATCATGCGAGGAAATATGCATGGATCATGGAGTTTGAGTTTTGAGGCTTACCTTGATGCAAGCTGAAATGGAACTCTGCACAAACTTTGTTCCAGTCATGAACTAATGATCTCTACAACTTCAATGGATGTTATGGAGTGTGTTACAAGCTTTGGAACACTTTGAAACTCTTTGGATCAAGCTAGAGACCTCCACCTGCATAATTGAGGTATAATGGCTTGGTTGAAGAGTGATTTTGAGCCTGAGGTGTTACAGTCAGTGTTTAAGTGTTTGGACACCTCAAATACATCATATATGATGTGTTTAAGCAATTGGAATTGATTGCCTAAGGCTGCAACTCAAAACCCGATAGTGGTTACTCAAAAACCAAAAAACTTGAGGTTTAAGGAAGAATGAGAGAAAGCAGTGTTGTAACTGGCTTTGGTGTGAGTTGAATGATCCATTGGGACCTCTATTTATAGGTGATCAACTTTTGTTTTGGAGGAATAGTGAATGGCTGCTGGATCAGATCACATTTGCATGGATTGGCTTGGAGGATTTCTTCTCAAGCAAGGCAAGCTAGCCATTCCCAAGAGCAGGGCTATGACTTGACCAAAATCACATTCCTCAGATGTTTTTATTGTTATTTAATCAGAGAACTTGACTGAGTAGGGTAGATACCTTGACAATGCACTATTCCACATTAATGCACTTTGAATTCAAGGCAAAATGTGCCAAAGTGGATGAATTTCAAGTTGGAAGATTCCTTGGTCTTTTGACTCAGATTTATCAGTTGGATCAGATGCAATGTGATTGGTTTGAATACATGTGGCATGCTGATCCTCAGTTTTTGGTTCAAAATCGTGTGTGGTAAGCAAACATGCAAACTGATTTTTCCAAAACAGCTTGCAGCAGCATGACTTTGGGCATGGATTTCTCTTGGCTCAAGTTGAATCAATTCATGCTGTTAAGCACTTTAAATTCTTGGCAACATATGCAACAACATTGATGTTTAACTTTGGACTTGATTCAGCTTGCATCTATGTGAAAAGATCTCGCAAGTTTTGGTGTTTCAACAAAAATCTGTTTTGGACAGAATTTTTCTAAGTGTTGGAAAATGGTGGACTTTCATATTTTCAGCCATTTTGGCTCACTCATAGCTCAAAATCCACAATGAATTGGAGTTAGGTCTAGTTGATGTTTTTGTAGAGGGCAATGAGATATACAAATCAAGCTTTGGATGGGAAAAAATGGCCTTGAGGTTTAGGAGTTATGACCCTCCAAAGATGGTACCCTAGCCACTTTATTTTTAACTTAGAAAATTTTCTAAGTTTTTATGGTTACCCCTTTTACAAGTTATCCAACTTTTCTTGATTTTTCTTGATGAATGATGATTCCAATCACACATTAACATCATTTTAGGGTTAAAAAACCATTTTGGTGAAAAATCTCAAAAAGTCAAAGTTGACTTTTGTGCACAGTTGACTTTTTATTAGATGAATTCCAAACTGTGCAATTCTTCATGAAATCTTTTCCTTGACCTAAATCAAACTTGATGGACATGTTCCATGGGTGTTATAGAGTATATTGGTGCATGTCATAGGGCTTGGGAGCATGTCTTGGTCAAAAGTCAAAGTTACAGTTGACTTTTTTCCTTAAAACCCTAATTGTGGTGCAGATGAGATTGAGACTTGTTGCTCAAGCTTCTTGGATTAATCCATTGTTCCAAATGGATCAATATCATTCATTAGAGACCCTCAAACCTTCTTTTGAGGTCTTGGCTCATGATTTGCCCCAAAAGTCAACTTAGGGGTGAATTAGGTCAAGAAACCCTAATTCCTGATTTTTTATGAATGCATCCCCTGAGGCAAAATTGACTTGATGATTGGGTCCATGAGGTTCCATGGAGTATATTAGGTTAGGTTTTGGATCATTGGCTTGTGCCCAGATGAAAAATTTCCATCTGGAGGCCCTGGTCGACCAAAACCCTAATTTGGTGACACTGTCGATCTTGAGGCTTTATCCACCTAGAAGGGAGCAACCTTGGGCTTAATCCTTGAAGTGGGAGTCCTTTTGATCCTTTGTAGTTACTTGAGAGTTTAGACAAGTTGAAGATCATGTCATTCCTTGATTGATCCTTTGTCTAAGAACTCTAAGAGGGCTTGAAACCCTAATTGATTGTAGTGGATACTCACCCATCTTTGGGGAGACTAATGAAGTATGATGGTCCATCCATATTGTGATGATGATTTTCACAATTATGGGAAATATTAGTGGTCAAAATTTGGGGTATGACAAATGCCCCTATTTAATCTTCTTGGACAGGAAGGTGTGAATGACGAAGGTATTCGGGCATTCGGGGTGCAAGAGGATTAAATATCGGAATACCCGAAATTTTGATGGTGGTTATGAATGGTAGCTTACGCATTCATCTTCTTTAGCTAAGCAATGATGCTTAGAAAAGGTAAACTTCCCCTCGATCCTGGTCTTCAGCCAAGGAACTGGTCTCAGTTTCTAAAATAAACTTCCCCTCGATCCTGGTTTCCTACCAAGGAACTGGTCTTAGTTTCTGATGTAAACTTCCCCTCGATCCTGGTTTCCTACCGAGGAACTGGTCTTAGTTTCTTTTGTCAATAAACTTAATTGACAAGGGACGCTATGTGTAGCTGTTTTCCTCAAACTTCTCGCTGCATTTTCCTGGGGAGATGCCATTTGACGGAAAAAATTTTGACGCCAGACTTGTTGGGAAACCCAGTCGTCTAGGTTGTAGAGGTGCACAAACTTCTCTATGGGAGATTCCATTTATTGACTCCACTCGGGGAATGCGAGTCCCTTGAGAGACTGCATTCGTTTGGGGTCTTTACATCATACTTTTCTCGGAGATCTTCTCGGAGAAATGCCATATGATGTGATCCAATTTTGAGGTGCCGATGACCTTTCCATCAGCGGTCTTTTCGGAGCGAAACTGGCATGCTGCCGAATCTCTGATTTAGGAGGCTTTCTCTGTGGATTTTCCTTAATCCGGGAAAGCAAGGATATCCTCTTCAACGGTGAAGAGTGATGTTGACTGAAAGTTCCTCTGGTCTTTCAGAGGTTCAAGTTATCAAAGTGGTCAAGGGCCAACTTCCTTCCAGAAATAAACTGGAGGCGAGGTTGTTCAAATGCAGCGTTTCCTGACGAGGCAGGAACTGACAACTCGATTGAGAGAATTCCTATCATTAAGGGACAAGACCGACTAGAGTGATAGTGATGCAATATGAAATGTGAATGCAAATTAATAATGCATGATGTATGTATGTATATGCTGACAAAACTGACACGAGATACAAACTAAAAGATGAACATGACTGGATACTCGCCCATCGCGGGGCGTGTAGAAATATCGCTGGTTCAAGATAGCTATTCCACCTTGCTTAGGAGAGACAGTCCCTATTGGGAGCTACCGTTGGTCGGGCTTAGGAGGTAAGAACTCGGCCGAGGCGTGTCAGACGAAACAAGGTCTCTGACATAGTTAATCCCTTCATTCAGGTGTACTGGGTTAGAAGGAGTACTTTGATTCTTCACTTTGAAGTCCGCCCACTTCTGGAGAAGCGATCAATGTTCTTTTGATGTTCAACAGTCAAAAGAATCGCCATCTTTGTTTTAAAAATAGAAAAAGTTTTAACAAGTAAATTCATTTTTGTTTTATTTCAAGAATCGTTAATTATGTCAACAACGTCGTTCTATAAAGCTAAAACAAATAAGAATTACAAACGAAAGCACAAGGGCTCAAATTTTATTGATAAGATGGAGATCAGCCAAACGCATGATTCCAAAGAGTATATACAAAGTTAGAAAATGGTAATTTACAGGGAAAAGGGCTACGTTGAAACATAATGACCACTATCTTTCTACCAACTTTGAATTCGGGACATCCTGAGCTTCTGTCGAAGATGACCTTGACTGGAGTTTTCTGATGAATGGCATTACTGCTGCTGAGGGACTTGCCTTTGTTGAACATAGTTACTTGCCATTATCCCTAATTTTTTCCTGGATTGTACTGTGATGTTTCCAATCCACCGGGATGATTTTTTTCATGTCTCTAACTTTTGCCTGGACCGCCCTTTCGGGTTTTCAATCCACCGAGACATTTTTTTTTTAGGCGAAGTATTTCTTGACTACATCAACATTCGTGGGGTAGGCAAATTCCTCTCTGTCCATGGTTGCAAGTCTCAAGGCGCCGCCTGAGAAAGCTTTCGTGACCACATAGGGGCCATCATAATTCGGAGTCCACTTGCCCCGAGAATCAGTGAGAAATGATTATATCTTCTTGAGCATGAGGTCTCCTTTTCTGAAGACACGAGGTCGGTCCTTTTTTTCGAACGCCCTCCTCATTCTCTGTTGATACAACTGACTATGGCATAGTGCTGTTATTCTCTTTTCTTCGGTCAGATTTTGTTCGTCGTGTCGGCTTTGACACCATTCAGCTTCAGTGAGCTTAGCTTCCATCAATACTCGGATTGACGGGATCTCTACTTCTATGGGGAGCACTGCTTCCATGCCATTCACTAGAGAGAAAGGGGTTGCCCCTGTTGAAGTGCAGACAGATGTGCGATAACCGTGAAGAGCAAAGGGTGGCATCTCGTGCCAATCTTTATAGGTTACAACCATCTTTTGAACGATCTTCTTGATGTTCTTATTGGCCGCTTCTACCGCTCCATTCATCTTGGGTCGGTAGGGAGATGAGTTATGATGTTTAATCTTGAACTCTACGCACAACTCTTTCATCATCTTATTGTTCAAGTAGATCCATTATCAGTAATGATCTCGCTTGGAACACCATAACGGCAGATGATATTGTTTTTGATAAATCGGACCACCACTTGTCGGGTTACATTGGCATATGACGCTGCTTCGACCCACTTAGTGAAGTAATCAATGGCTACCAGGATGAACCGATGTCCATTTGAAGCCTTAGGTTCAATCATGCTAATCATGTCGATTCCCCATATGGAAAAAGGCCATGGGGAAGAGAGAACTTTGAGATGTGATGGCGGTACATGAATTTTGTCAGAGTATATCTGACACTTGTGACACCTCCTCATGTACTTGTAGCAGTCAGATTCCATGGTCAACCAATAGTACCCTGCTCTTAGAATTTTTCTCGCCATTGTGTGTCCATTGGCATGAGTGCCAAAGGATCCTTCGTGAATCTCTTTCATCAGCATGTCTGCTTCTGGTCTGTCGACGCATCGGAGCAAGACCATGTCAAAATTTCTCTTATAGAGAGTGTCACCGCTCAGGAAGAAGTTTCCAGCCAATCTTCTGAGGGGTTTTCTGTCTTTCCTGGATGCCCCAGGTGGGTACTCTTGTTTCTGAAGGAAGCATTTGATATCGTGATACCAAGGTTTGTCGTCTATGACTGCTTCAATCATGAAGACGTAAGCGGGCCATTCAAGGCGCATTATGTCGATCTTAGGTATGTCATTCCATTGACCTACACTAATCATGGAAGAGATAGTGGCGAATGCATCAGCCATGTGATTCTCATCACGAGGGATGTGATGAAACTCGACTCTGTTGAAGAAAGGTAGCAACCTTCTTGCGTAGTCTTTGTAAGGGATCAATCTTGATTGGTATGTGTTCCAATCTCCTTTTATCTGATTGATAACCAAGGCTGAGTCGCCGTATACGTCCAAGTTTTTGATCCTTAAATCAATCGCTTCTTCGAGACCCATGATACAAGCTTCGTATTCGGCCTCGTTGTTTGTACATTTGAACGTAAGTCGAGCGGTGAATGGAATGTGGTTACCCTGAGGGGTAACAATTATTGCCCTAATTCCGTTTCCATAATGATTAACTGCTCCGTCAAAGATAAGTCCCCATTGGGAACCTGGTTCTGGCCCTTCACTGGCTAGCGATTCATCGCAGTCTTTCATCTTTAGATACATGACATCTTCGTCTGGGAAGTCAAACCCGATTGATTCTTGATCGTCAATCGGTTGATGAGCCAAATGATCGGCTAAAATACTTCCTTTAACGACTTTCTGAGCGTGGTACTCTTTGTCATATTCTGATAACAACATCTGACAATGGGCAATTCTTCCCGTGAGAGCAGGCTTTTCGAAGACGTACCTGATTGGATCCATTTCTGAGATTAACTAAGTAGTATGACAAATCATGTATTGGCGAAGACGTTTGGCTGCCCAAACCAAAACACAACAAGTTTTCTCGAGCATCGTGTACCGAGTTTCGCAGTCGGTGAATTTCGTGCTCAAATAGTAAATGGCAGACTCTTTCCGTTTGGTTTCGTCTTGTTGGCCAAGTACACATCCCATTGAGTCCTCTAGGACTGTGAGGTAAATGATCAGTGGTCTTCCTTCCACTAGAGGTGATAGAATCAGAGGATTCAACAGATATTCCTTGATACTGTCGAAGGCGGTTTGGCAATCTTCTGACCAAACGCAATCCTGGTTCTTTTTGAGTAATTTGAAAATCGGCGCACATGTGGCGGTCATAAGGAATATGAATCTAGAGATGTAGTTCAAACGTCCCAGGAATCCTCTGACTTGTTTTTCAGTTTTCGGAGAAGGCATTTCTTGAATGGCCTTGACCTTGTCAGGATCAACCTCAATTCCTTTATGGCTGACGATGAACCCTAGTAGTTTCCCTGAACGGACACCGAAGGTGCATTTGTTGGGATTCAAGCGGAGTTTGTATTTTCTCAGACGCTCGAAAAGTTTCGACAGATGTTCAACGTGCTCACTCTCTGTTTTTGATTTTGCAATCATATCATCGACATATACCTCGATTTCCTTATGTATCATGTCATGAAACAGAGTAGTCATGGCCCTTTGATATATTGCCCCGACGTTCTTCAAACTGAACGGCATTACCTTGTAACAAAAGGTGCCCCATGGGGTAATGAACGAAGTTTTCTCCATGTCTTTCGGCGCCATTTTGATCTGGTTATAGCCCGAGAATCCATTAATGAAGGAGAAAATTTTGAACTTTGCTGTGATGTCTACCAGCATGTCAATGTGTGGTAAAGGAAAGTCATCCTTTGGACTTGCCTTATTCAGATCCCTATAATCAACACACATTCTGACCTTTCCGCCCTTTTTGGGAACGGGTACGATGTTGGCTAACCATTGAGGATATTCACATGTAGCGAGGAAACCCGCGTCAATCTGTTTCTGCACCTCCTCTTTGATTTTGATGGCCATGTCCGGGTGAGTGCGTCTCAACCTTTGATTTACTGGCGGATATTCCGATCTTAACGGTAAGTGATGTTCCACGATGCTGGTATCCAACCCTGGCATATCCTGATAGGACCAAGCGAATACATCGGGGAATTCTTTGAGAAGCTTTATCAAACTCTCTTTGGCATTTGGACTGAGCAGTGCCCCAATCCTGATTTCTTTTCTCTCTTGTTCTGAACCCAAGTTTACCATTTCCAACGACTCTTTGTGAGGTTCAATGGACCTTTCCTCTTGTCTGAGTAGTCGAGAGATCTCTTCTGGAATTTTGTCGTCATTTTCTTCTTCAGCCTCGAATATCGGGAACTCAAAGTTGGGAGAAGGCATCAGATCGTATGTTTCAACGGGGTTTAAAATAAGCAATCTGCATGACGTGATGATTCGTGTTTAGAAGAGATAGAGAAAATGCAAGTGTGTGCAGTGTTTTATTTTATTACTGCTTATTTTTATTTGAATTGTTTTTTAGGATTACCATTTTCTGAGAAAAGCGAAAAGAGAAAACAGCAATTAATGCAGAAATTATAGAACAACGTTATTTCATTAATGAACAAGTCGATTCTTGAAACTACAACCCTATAAAATAAAACTCTGTCGCTTTGGGCGAAGCGAAGAGGGAAAATTTACAAAATGCGAGCCCTATCAAAACATCCGTTTCACCTGGGCAGGGTGAAAGGTTAAAGATGGCAATTACTTTGACTGATGAACGACCTTCAGAACATCGACAACAACCCACTGGCGACGAACTCCTCGGTGAATGACAAAGTCTGGCACCTTCCTTGATTTGTCTTCAGAAATAACGCTGATTTCTGGTGGAGCAGGATCATTGGAATCTGTCTCCCAGGCAGAGTTGTCGTAGGAGAATTCCTCAGTTGTACTTTGCATAACACTTGTGCTCTCAGCTATATCTCCCCATCCAGTTGGCTGGATATCTTCGAACCTGATACGAGAGCTTTCAGGAGCGGTGTACTTGACCATAAAGTCGTATTTTCCACTTGGTTGTCCCAAGGTGTCCCAAACTTCTTTGGAACTGGAGGAGTCATCCCTCTCGATGACGTTGACCTCGGGAAAAGCATAGTTGATGAATTCAAGTCCTGTAAACGTTGCAAATTCATCTTCATGTTGAGTAGTTTCTGTATGACCTGAGTGTTGATCCCATGACATGGTGGGGACACAGGTATTCTGTTCAATGACGGTCAGCTGATTTTCATTGTTCGGCTGACTCTCTTGCCCCAAGTTTCCTGGGTAAGGTTGCCACATTGGCAGACCATCCATTGGGCCATAGTAATTGTGGTCAAAGTTGTCTTTCACCAGAGTGTCTTCCTCTAATGAATTTGGCGGAGCACGGCATCCTTCCGGATCACAATCTCCGTAGATCATTTCGACGTCTGACCTTGGTATAAATCTTGGACTCTGTGCGGGATAGCAAAATGGTATAGGCACCTCCTCCCGAGACATATAACCGTCCTTGTTAAGGTAGGACTTCCATTCTTCATCTGTGTCAGAGGGATCTTCCTCATTGATAGCATGTACTGCTTGAGACACTGGGTGAAGGAAACCTCCACCGTGGAAGAATTTTTGAAGGGGATGAAGACTTTCATCATTGGCAGCTGTCTGGGTACAGGTTGCAGAAAAACCAAGACCCTTCTTTGTTTTATTGTCAATAGGAAAGACAAGCTATCCCCATCATGTTGTATCGGTAGTCTCGACCGCTTTAATAACATCATTGTATGAGGAAATCAAGGTTCCTCCTCTGAACTGATTGTTCTTGCTTACCGACAGTGCTTGGAACTGAGTTCCAATAACCTCCTCGGGTTCTATGCCAGTAGATGATGACAAGTTACTTACGAGCAAGGCCTGTTCTCCACAGACTATGACAAGTTGATCGTTCTGAACGAACTTTAGCTTTTGGTGGAGGGTCGAAGTGACCGCTCTAGCCTGATGTATCCAAGGTCTTCCTAATAAAAAACTGTATGTTACCCGGATGTCCATGACCTGGAAAGTGACTTGGAAAGTGTGAGGACCGATAGTTATGGGAAGATCAACTTCGCCGATAACTATTTTTCTGGATCCGTCGAATGCTTTGACGACGACTTCGTTGATTCTCATCGGAGGGCCTTTGAATGACAATTGCATCAAAGTGGACTTCGGTATAACATTCAGGGCTGACCCTGTGTCTACCAGTACACTGGCTAAAGCAACGTCCTGGCAGTTAACTGTAATGTTGAGCGCCATGTTATGACGACGACCCTCTTCGGGTAATTCCTCATCACTAAATCCCAAATTGTTGCAGGAAATGATGTTAGAGACAATACTATCGAACTGTCTGATTGTTACATCCTGTTCCACAAAGGCTTGCTCCAAGACTTTCTGTAGAGCCTCCCTGTGCGCTTCTGAACTGAGTAACAGTGATAATACCGAGATCTTTAAAGGAGTCTATAACAGTTGATCGATAATGTTGTATTCACTCCTTTGGATGAGCTTCAGCATCTCATCATTATTTTTCGAAAGGTCGGGATTACTGGATTGACCGACTGGTGGATCAGGAGTTTTCGTCTGAAGTTCCTTTTCCTTGTTAAGTTCCCCAACCCCTCGGTTGAAGATTCTACCACTCTGTGTTACTCGACTGATGTCTGTAATATTCACGACGGAGGGTAATGGAATTTCCTTTCCATTTTCAATGGTCGTTGCACCGTATTTGTAAGGGATAACCTTAGTTGATTCATACGGTAATGGTCCCGGCAGATAGATGACTACGGAAGTCCTCTGATTTTTCTGACCATCATAAGTAATCTCGATCCGTTCTCGGTTGGGAACTTTAGATTCGTCAAGTAGAGGGTGTAGCGAGCGATTTTGGACGCGGTTCTTAAGCGTTGGTCGCTCTCTGTGGTTTGAGCTTAAAACTACAGGTTGATTCATTTTTTATCCTATTGTGAGTTGATGAAGGAAGGGAAATAGATGTCTCCAATTAACCCTGCTTTGCATACTGAGTTAAAATAGCGGTCTGTTAGGTTACGAATGCTATCAATGTGGGGGGGACTTTCTTGTGTTATTTAATAGAATGACAGGTTTCTGGCGGGGAACAAGGATTAGGATGTTAGGACTGATGCTTTTGAATTGCTGCTTTTGATATGGGATTTTGGGTTTTTGTTTAGTGTGCTCGCTAAGATTTTTCTTTCAATCTTATGCCTACGTATTCCCGTTTATCCAAAACAGGGAAATCAGAGCGTTCGTAGTTCCTCCTATTCTATGGGAAGAAATGGTTGTTTTTGGTGTTTTATTCAAAGCCCAAGACGTCAAGCGAAAAGGTGGTTTATATCTTGTTCAAAGCCCAAGATGTGAAGCTGAAAAGTCTATTTGTATCTTGTTCAAAGCCCAAGATGTGAAGCTAAAGGTTTGACTTTAGAGAGAATTTGTCATCTCTAAAGAGGGGGTTGTATGTCACAACTGCTTATAAAGGAGAATTACTTTAACCGGGATACGCGGATCCTAGCAATGCCATAATTTCCTTTAAAGGGGATTTTAACCTGAAGGAGAAGACTTTAACTCAGTGTAGAGCAATGATATCTTTCCTTAGGAATTTCTCATGCTAAAAGAGGGACAGTGGCATGGATGTAGATGATCCAGAGGCTTGCCGCTTACATCGATTAGATGAAAGGGAAGAAGTTGTTGATGTTTGGGTACTGTGAACGAGGCACAACTTTGATGCTAAAAGGTTGATTGGATCAACCAGTGGTTTTCTTATACAAAGCCTAAGAGGAGGCTATTGGCCCAACAAGAGGGAGTTTTTATGTGTCTCGTACGAAGCCCGAGAGAGAGGCTAAAAGGGGTTGATCCTACAAGAGGATCTTTTATACTCAACAAGAAAGTGTTTTTGTATCTCGTACGAAGCCCGAGATGGAGGCTGAAATTTGTTTGGCTCAATAAGAACCTTTTTGTATCTCGTATAAAGCTCGAGATGGAGGCGAAAGAGGTGATTGACTCAACGAGGGAATCTTTTATGTGTCTCGTACAAAGCCCGAGAGAGAGAGGCTAAACGTTGTTTGACTCAGCTGGGGAGAATCATTGAACAAACCCAAGAGAGAGGCTATGATTACTGTTTTAGTTGAGTGACAGATCCAATATACTGATTTTAAAGAGAAAATCAGTTCTTATATGAGTAACACTGTACTCAAGGATTTGATTCAAGGATCCGGGTTATTCCTGTTCTTTAAGGAAGCGGGAAATCCAAAGGGTACTGAGACTGTTCGAGTCTGCGGGTTTCCTTCCTATTTAACGAAGGGGTCACTTGAGAATGTCTTTGAGACTCAAGGATATTAGACTGTCCCAGTCTAGAGTTTTATCTTTTGTACCATGCTTTGAGAAACAGTAGTAGACTCTATGAAAGGACTGTTCTATGTAGATGATTAAGTTCTGTTCCTATACCTCTAGGAGGTCGTCGGGACAATTTGTACGAAGCCCAAGAGGAGGCTGGAATCTTTTAAGAAGCCGACAGATCCTTGTACTAAGCCCAAGAGGAGGCTATCATTCCTGGAGGAAGAGATCATTATACGAAGCCTAAGAGGAGGCTGTGAATACTTCTAAGAAGCCGTAGGGTCCTTGTACTAAGCCCAAGAGGAGGCGGGGTTGCTTTTAGGAAGCCTGTGGGTCCTTGTACGATGCCCAAGAGGAGGCCGATGCTTTTAAGAAGCCTGTGGGTCCCCAAACCCAGAGAAATTCAAGGCAATGCTATTCACCGAGAACAGATCAAAGTCAGGAAAGTTCGAGAATTTGGAAGAAACTCAAAGATGCCATTCACGGAGAATACATTCATCTCTGGGAGTAGAGTTTCTTGACAATTCCTAATGAGGACAGCCTGAGAAAAGACTGTGTCTGGTGATCCTATTGGGGATCTAGTTGTCTATTTCCATGACTAAACGAAACGGCGTCACTTAGTTCTAGACATAGTTGCCGGGGAAACTCTAAATATCTATACTATTATTACACAGTTGATATGAGTTTATGAAAGAAGACTTACTGCGAAACAGCCCCACAATACAGTTATATGTATATGAAAGTGGTAAATGAAAGCGTATAAACACTTACTCGGTTGTAGAGCTTCCATGCTGTTTGGTTAGTTGTTCAACAAAGAAAGATTGAAAACAACAGTATATTTCAAAATCAAAGGAGAAAGTGCTTTGAAAAAGAAAGATTTGGGGCTTACAGCTCAAGGAGAGGCCCAGGGTTTTATCAGTGAGCGCACTGTTTGAATTTGTACAGAGGGACTTATACAAGTGACTGAGGCCCAAAATGTTTTCTGTACAAAGGGATGGGTCTTACACTCTCTCAAGAGGCCCAAAGGGTTTTAAGAAAAAGAGTGGGGCTTATAACACGAGGGTAGGCCCAATTGATTTTTTCGTTTAAAAATGGCGATCGCGCCGAGGTTTTCTTTTAACGCAGAGGGACTTATACAATAAGTGAGGCCCAAAATGTTTTGGTTAAAAGGGGATTGGGTCTTACACTCTAATAGAGGCCCAAAATTTTGAATGGGTCTTATAGCTCAAGCAGAGGCCCAATGTTATTTTTCAAAAGGCGACGATCGCGCCGTTTATTTTTGACGGTATCAGGACTTATACAATACACTGAGGCCCAAAAATGATTTGGTCAAGAAAGGATTGGGTCTTACACTCTATTAGAGGCCCAAAATTTTTGAAAATGATTTATGAGGGTTGAATTAATCCAAAAACCCTAATTTGTTTTCAAAAATTTATTTAATTGAATAAAAATTCAATTAAAATGATCAAAATTGTTTAACATGTGAAAAACAAATTGTGATTTTGGATTAATGCTTCAAAAATTAAGTATTGACCTACAAAATAATTAGAAAGCATTAAAAGTTGCAAAATCAATGTAGAAAAAATATTTAAAATGTCAAAAACATTTAAAATATTAATTCTTTGCAAAAATATCAATTATATGAAATAAATAATATTTTTGGGATTTTTTTATAAAATAAAATATTTTAACATTTTTGTGAATTATCAAAAAAAGAATCAACTCAAAATCATTAAAACTCAGAGAGAAATTAATTTTTGAATCAATTAAATAAAATCACAAAATTCAAATATTTGAATTATTCAAAAATGGCGCCAAGAACACACCAAGAACACGCGCGTGTTCTGGGTTTGGCTGATTTGCATTTTCTCCTCAATCTCACTGAATACTTGATGATATCATGCAATCCACATATCATTATGCTCGTCTCAACCTCACGATCATGTCTATGTCCATTAATTTCATTTAAATTAAACATATAACAAGAAATCATGAAAAATCCTAATTTCTGCCTGAAGGCTAGGATTTTTGATACACGATTCAAACAATGCAATTAATTGAGGGAAAACATTCCATGCATGATTATGAACATATGGCCAAATTATTGTGCGAGGAAATATGCATAGATTGAGAGATGACCAAGTATATGCTTACCTCTAAGCCGTGACAGCAAGTGCAATGTGATTTTTGATTTGGAGGTGTTACAGGTGAGTTGTGACGATCTGAACAGCTTCCCTACACCCTATGGAGTGTGTTTGAATGGTTGGACTTGATTGAAATTGGCTGGATCAATTTGTGGTACCTCAGCTGCAACTTGGTTGAAAATTTGAGCAACCAGCTGGTGATTTTGTGAAATTGGTGTTTCAGAAGTGATCTAAGTGTTTGATCAGCTCATATGTGATGTATGTGAGGTGTGTGAGTGATTGGTTTGATTGGAATTGCTCTCAAACTCAAAACTCGATAGTGACTTGCCTTAGAAGGTAAAATTGGAGTGAAAGAAGAGATTTTGAGGAAAGCATCTGTTTGATGTCTTTGGTGTACTCAAACTGATCACAATTGAGCTCTATTTATAGTAGAGCAAGTTTGTTTTGCAAGGAATAGTGAATGGCAGCTGGTAAGTAGGTTTAGCCAATGTTGTCCAATGGAAATGCAAGTTTCCTCTAGCCATTGACTAGAGGTTAGGGCACAGAGCTTTGGTTCCCTTGGTCTTGGATAAGTCTTGACTGATTTCAGATAAGAATGGCTCAGTCCATGCCACCTTGATGCTTCCATTGAATGCTTCAATCCAAATTTGGAGTCTTGTCCCTATTTTGGCCATTCTAGGTTCAACATGCTATTTCTTGTTCCATGGACTTTAGAGGCTTGGCTCAGTGATTGTCCCCTTTAGATTCAATCCTCAGATGTGTCCAAGTGGATAGGAGCATTTGAATTTGGCTGATTTTGGCAAATCGAGCCAAAATGCAAAATCTGCCTTGCCTTTGACAGATTTCAGCAAGGCAACTTGACAATGTCATATCTCATGGGGTAAGTTGAATTTGGCAATGTTCTTGGCCATTTTGGAAAGCCCTTACATGATACAACAACTGTTTGAACAAGTTTGGTTTTGATCTCTTTTGATTCCAAGTGAAAAATCCCTCTACATTTGGCAAAAAGTGAAGCAAAATCTGACTTAGTGAAATTTTCACTAAGTGTTGGAACAAAGTGTGATTTCTTAATTTTGATCACTCCATAACTCAAAATCCTTAATGAATTGGACTTAGGTCTAGTTGAAGTTTTTGTAGAGGGTAATGAGGGCTACAAATCCATCTTTGGATGAGAAAAAATGGCCATGTGGTTTAGGAGTTATGATCCTCCGAAGTTGGTGCATTAGTGGTACTTTTTCCATAACTTAGAAAAATTTCTAAGTTTTATGGTTACCCCTTTTACAAGTTATCCAACTTTTCTTGATTTTTCTTGATGAATGATGATTCAAATCATACATTAACATCATTTTAGGGTTAAAAATGCATTTTTGTGAAAAATCTCAAAAAGTCAAAGTTGACTTTTGTGCACAGTTGACTTTTTATCAGATGAATTCCAAATTGTGCAATTCTTCAGGAAATCATGTCCTTGACCTAAATAAAACTTGATGGACATGTTCCATGGGTGTCATAGGGTATATTGGGGAATGTCCTGGGGTTTGGGAGCATGTCCTGATCAAAAGTCAAAGTTACAGTTGACTTTCCTCGCGAAACCCTAATTGTGGTGCAGATGAAAATGAGACTTATTGCTCAAGCTTCTTGGATTAATCCATTGTTCCAAATGGATCAATATAGTTCATTAGAGACCCTCAAATCATGTCTTGAGGTCTTGGCTCTTGATTTGCCCCAAAAGTCAACTTAGGGGTGAATTAGGTCAAGAAACCCTAATTCCTGATTTTTGATGAATGCATCCCCTGAGGCAAAATTAACTTGATGATTGGGTCTATGAGGTTCCATGGAGTACATTAGGTTGTGTTTTGGATCTTTGGCTTGTGCCCAGATGAAACTTTCCATCTGGAAGCCCTGGTCGACCAAAACCCCAATTTGGTGATACTGGCGATCTTGAGACTTGATCCACCTAGAAGGGAGCAACCTTGTGCTTAATCCTTGAAATGGGAGTCCTTTTTGATCCATTGTGGACGTTTGAGAGGTTAAACAAGTTAAAGATCATGTCATTCCTTGATTGATCCTTTGTCTAAGCACTCAGAGAGGGCTTGAAACCCTAATTTTGATTGTAGTGGATACTCACCCATCTTTGGGGAGACTGATGAGGTATGATGGTTCCTCCATATTATGATGATGATTTGCACAATGATGGGAAATCTTAGTGGTCAAAATTTGGGGTATGACAGAGGGATAATGGCAAAAACATCCATGGTCCTGTGATGACCAGAGATCGTGACAACATCCTCAACTTGATCGGCAAGGTAGTTCGGCGTCCAGTTGATGGGTCCAGAACCCGGATATGGACGAATTATCCACGATCCACCAGACCCTGAAGAGTTGCTCTCACAAGGCAACACCCTTGGTTACTTTTCGAACAGACGCCACAACGGTCGTAGTTGTGTGGTGGCACCTGGCCATGCCCACTTTGAATACAATGTAACCTCACTAGGTTAGCTTCCATTGATCTGACATCCTAACTTTGACGCCGAGTAGGATTCCTGTTGCTGATACTAATTTGCTGAGTATCCTCATCGATATAAATTGGCATCCACCAGTGATTTAACAAGTGCTGAAGTGCCTCCTGGACAAGGGTACAACCTCGATCGTTTTTGCAACCCGCTTTACAGCTATGATAGTCATGTGATATTAAGAATCCGAGTCGGACCTGCTCAGCATGTAACTCTACCAGGTTGGTATTCATCACGCGAATGTCAAAAATCTGAACCATGTTGATTTGATAGGAATTCCTATCATGGTAGTCTTGGATCCATCCAAGATCCATCTGACGCTGGAGGGCTCCTGTATGAAAAAGCATCCCTGTTTGTTTACCGAGCAAGTCAGACAGGAACTGTAATTGTGCCGCGGCAGATTATGATACTGGCTTTGCCTTAAGTGCATTGCCACCAGATTGACATTCATTGCACGGATATCGTGGTTCTGAATGACATTAGAATTTGTGTAAACCATGTTAACTCCACAAACTCGGTGCTCTTGGATCCATCCGAGATCCATTTGTTCCTGTAGAGCTGTTTGCACCACAGAACATCCCTGGTTGTCTTTAGAGCAGATATCACACTGGTGATAATTATGAGGTGGCACATGGCCATATCCACTCTGTCTACAATGCATCTTGACCAGATTGGTTCTCAACAAGAGTACATCGTGAATTTGATAGACATTGTTAGTCTCTCCTTCTATCAAATTGACTGCAGCCTTCTCATGTTGAGGCAGCGGGTTCGTGAGAACACTGGGATTCGTATCCTTGAAGGATAAGACCCCGCTCCTAACAAGTTTTTGTACGTCGGACTTGAAATTGAGACAAGTCTCTATGTTATGCCCTGATCCTCCTTGATGGTAAGGGAAAATTTGATCCACCTTAAACCAAAAAGCCAGATTTTCCGGTACTGTAAGAGGAGATTTAGTCTGAATGTGCCCCTTAGCTAGTAGTAACGGAAACAGCTCTGCGTACGACACGGGTATAGGATCAAATCCTGGTGGCCGTGTTGTACGGTTGTCGTTATATGGAGGACGAGCCTGCTGAAGAGGCTATTGTGTCCTTTGCTGATTAGGTTGGCTCTGCGCAACCTGAGGTTGATACGTAGGAATAGACGCAGGGCTGATAGCAGGAGTTACAGCTGCTACCGGCTGATAGCGTCGCCTTTGCTTTCTGAGAGAGATATTCCCAATATCTTGCTCTTTTTTCTTAGGGAGAGCACTACCGTATTTTTTAGTACCGCTCGTCGATCCAGTGCCTTTTACCAAACGTCCTTCTCGGATGGCTTCCTCAAGACGTACGCCTATGCCGACCATTTCGGTGAAGTCACTGGGCGCACTGGCAACCATTCGGTCATAGTAAAATGAGCTTATGGTTTTTAAGAAGATCTTTGTCATCTCTTTTTCCTCAAGAGGTGGACAAATTTGAGCGGCAATTTCACGCCACCCTTGAGCATACTCCTTAAAGGTTTCCTTGTCCTTTTGCGACATCGATCTGAGTTGATCTCTGTCGGGTGCCATGTCCAAATTGTATTTGTATTGTTGGACGAAGGTAGTGCCAAGATCTCTGAATGTGCTGATCGTGGCACGGTTTAAACCCATGTACCATTTGAGTGCGGCACGGATTAAACTATCCTGAAAGTAGTGAATCAGTAGGTCCTGATTCTCTGTCTGAGCTGACATCCGCCGAGCGTCCATCACCAAATGGCTTTGAGGGCAAGAGTTACCCTTGTATTTTTCAAAGTCGGGCACTTGGAACTTGTGCGGGACTTTCACATTGGGGACCAAGCAGAGATCTGCGGCATCTTTTCCAAATAAATCCTGACCGCGAATGGCTTGCAGCTCCTTCTGCATTTCCAAGAACTGCTCCTGGAATTCCTCCATTCTGTCAAACATAGTTTCCTTCTTACCAGAAGGTTTCTGTGGAATCTGTCCTTCTGGGACAGTGTGCACCACAGGGGGTGGTACCGTGACTACGGTAGTGAGTCTTGGCGTCTCCCGAAGTTTGTAACCTTCAGGAGTCTTCAGTATGCCTCTGGCATCTTCGCTTTCCCGAAGTTTGTAACCTTCAGGCCCAGCGGCTTCTGTTGTGATTCCCTGATCTTCAGTGATCGGCGGAACATATCCTTCTGGGATATAGTTAACAGGCATGCCCCAAGGATGATCTTTCGGTATTTGATACCTAGGATCATACTTCTCCACTATGGGCGTTGAGGTGATCTTTGAGATCACAGTTCGTTGTAGCTGAGCTTCTGCCATGGCTTGTATGTCGTTACGAAGCTTTCTCGTATCCTCTCTCAGAGCGTCGATCTCTTCTTTCAACTCTCTATTTTCTTCCTCAAGATCATCCATCTTTTTCTGACGATTGGCCTGAGTATTATACTAATGAGACAGTTTGACTCTAGAACCGAGACACAAACGTGATATTCGTAGGTAAGAAGAATACGCGATGTGAGAATGATGAATGCAATGATTATATTAATTGTTTTTTGGTTTAATCAAAATAAACTTCAATAATTAGATTGCAAATATCAAACAGTGGGGAAACCCCTTTTATTGAATTCAAAGGATTACACAAATGGAAATACAGTAGATTACAAGGTACAAAAACAGAAACCTAAGCTAATGGGCCCAGAGTCCTCTCTGAAGAGAAATTGGGTGCTGATTCTGGTATCTTCCTTTTCTTTGACCGGGGCTCTTGGGCCGTTGTCGGGTTGTCATTCCTTTGCCAGGTGAAATGAGTAAGCAAATTCCTTTGGTCATCCTGATTCTCTACAGCATGTTGCTCTAAAATTTCAATTATAGCATCTTTCTCTTTCAGTAGTTGCTGTATTTTGATGCACTCTATGTCGAGGGTGCGGTACTTGTTCTTCCAAGACCTTCTATCTTTTTGAACTTTGTTGAGAGTAACTTGAAGCTTTTCAGTTTCCGTCATGAAGTACATGACAGATTCCTTTGGCGGAAGAATTCCGTAACGAGGATAAGGCATTTTTAGCTTGAGAGCTCTAGTTTGTACCCAGTGGAGGTAAGGCTCCACCAAGACACAGTCTGGTTTTCCTAGAGACTCTCGTCCTTTCTTATGAACATGCTTCCAAGCGTGCACTATTTTCGTCTTTAGTGCTCTGTTGTTTTCTCCTTCCTTGAAGAAAACACCTTCCAGATGAACACCCCGTGGGACGTGTCTCATCGGGTATCCAAATTGACGATAAACGAGAACTGGATGGTAGTTGATTCCTCCCTTAGTTCCTATGAGGGGTACGTTGGGGAAGTTTCCACAACGGTCAATGATTCTGATTCCATCATAGATCCTATTACACCAATCTATATCAGAGTTGGTAAGAGACATGATCTTCTGCGACCAACGTAAGGCACTCTTGCAATCCCAAAAAGCAGCAGACTTGGGCAAGTGAGAGATAAACCATTTGTAAAGCAGAGGTACACAGCATGTGATCTCCCCTCCGCTGTACAAATTTCCCAAATGTACAGAATGATACGCATCTGCGAGCAAGGTCGGTACAGGGTTTCCAATGAGAAAAACCTTAATGGAGTTGATATCGACGAAGTTATTAATGTTGGGAAACAAAAAAAACCCGTAGGCGAGCAAGACAAAGACGCTTTCAAAAGCAATCACGTTTCCTATACTGGCAAAATACATGGCTTTCTTTGTCAAGAACTGGGCTGGCAAACCATGGATGCCACCTTTAGTAGTCATGTGAGTCCTGACCTCAGACTCGTCCAAATGAATTGCTCTTGCAATGGTCTGATTCTTTGGAATTTCTTCCAGTACAGAAAATGGAGCTTGATCAGTAATGTGTAGATCAATCAGATGAGAATACTCCTTTAGCGTTGGTGCTAGCTGGTAATCCGGGAATGTGAAACAGTGATAAACTGGATCGTAAAACTGGATGAGCGCATCCATGATTCCCTCAATCACATGGACTCTTAATAGTGGTAGCAAACCTCCGTGCTTGGCTCTGAAAGCCTCTTGGTTTGTGATCATCCTTGCTAACCTTATCAAATCCTCCAGCTTTGGAACCTTGAAGGTGTAACTATGAGTTCTCCTCCTACCGAAATCCATTAGCACAATCCTTTTCTCTGATATTTGCAATCACAGCCTTAGTTTAATTTGAAAAACAGAGAGACTAGAAGAGAAATTTCTTTGAATGTTTTAATGTTTTTAAATGAATGCATGAATGCAGCATACAAAAACATAGAAAAAACATGGGGTCAAAGGGTCGTTGTCATGAAGTCAAGGCTCTACCCATCCCCCAAAGGTTTATACTAGGGTGATTTTTGTACCTGTACTCATTATCATCAGCTCCTCCCAGGAAAGCAAAACAACAAGCGGATAGCCAGCGAGTTATAGAGAAATCTTAGAGTAAGTTCCATTCACCGAGAATAGATCACCAGCCTCAAATGAGGGTAGTATCGTGTAACAACTATTCCCGATAGTTTCCGCACTACAAAAGGGTTTGGCTCCTCAGCTTCTCAGACTTAACAATCGTCCTATTGTCTAAGTGAGAGAATGGGTTGCATTGGTCAGCCTCCACTGAGGTTGATGGTCGACCTCGTCGCCATCACTTATCTTAAGTGTATACTCAATCTTTCCACATACGGCATCACCCGCATTCCCAATAGCAAAAAAATAAACACGTATAGCAATTAGGAAAAGCAGTATATACATTTGTCCTAAACATCCTAGACCTTTAAAGCTATGAATCCTAAGTTCCTGACAGAAAATGGGTTCCCCGGCGGAAGCCCCAATCTATGGTATTCACACAAGAGGTGAAAAGGTTTGAAAGAAATGCCCCACGGTGGGCGCCATTTTTTTCTGTAAAAAATGGGGACGACCGTGCCTAGATCTAACTTTGAACGGCCCCACGGTGGGCTCCATTTTTTTCTGTAGCGGGTAATTTTGGACGCAGTTCTTAAGCGCTGGTCGCTCTCTGCGGTTGAGTTTACTACAGGTCGATTCATTTTTTATCCTATTAAAGCTGATGAAGGAAGGGAAATAGATGTCTCCAATTAACCCTGCTTTGCATATTGAGTTTAAACAGCGGTCTGTTAGGTTACGAATGCTATCAATGTTGGGGGGCCTTTGTACTGGTTATTTGTATTTTCGCCAATACAGTTTTCTTTCTCTCCTTCTAGGACTTTATAGCGGGGAACAAGGATTTAGGATGTTAGGACTGATGCTTTTGATAGATACATGAGAGTATGGGATTTTGGGTTTTTGTTTAGTGTGCTCGCTAAGATTTTTCTTTCAATATTATGCCTACGTATTCCCGTTTACCGAAACAGGGAAATCAGAGCATTCGTAGTTCCTCCTATTCTATGGGAGGAAATGGTTGTTTTTTTTTTGTATTGTTCAAAGCCCAAGACGTGAAGCGAAAGGTGGTTTGTATCTTGTTCAAAGCCCAAGATATGAAGCTGAAAAGTCTATTTGTATCTTGTTTAAAGCCCAAGATATGAAGCTAAAGAGTCTCAACTTTAGAGAGAATTTGTCATCTCTAAAGAGGGGGTTGTATTTCACAACTGTTTTTAAAGGAGAATTACTTTAACCGGGATGTGTGAATCCGGCAATGCCATAATTTCCTTTAAAGGGGATTTTAACCTGAAGGAGAAGACTTTAACTCAGTGTAGAGCAATGCTATCTTTCCTTAGGATTTTTTCATGCTAAAAGAGGGACAGTGGCATGGATGTAGATGATCCAGAGGCTTGCCACTTACAGCGATTAGATGAAGAGGCTGTTGATGTTTGTGTACTGTGAACGAGGCACAGCTTTGATGCTAAAATGTTAATTGGATCAACCAGTGGTTTTCTTATATAAAGCCTAAGAGGAGGCTAAAAGGTGTCTCGTACAAAGCCCGAGAGAGAGGCTAAAAGGTTTTGACTCGACGATGGAATCTTTTGGTATCTCGTATAAAGCCCGAGGTGGAGGCTATTTGACTCAACAAGAGAGTTTTTGTATCTCGTACAAAGCCCGAGATGGAGGCGAAAGGGGTGATTGACTCAACGAGGAAGCCTCTGGTATCTCGTACGAAGCCCGAGATGGAGGCTAAAATTGTTAGCTCCGCTGGGGAGAATCATTGTACAAAGCCCAAGAGAAGGCTATGGTAACTGTTTCAGTTGAGTGACAGGTCCAGTATGCTGATTTAAAGAGAAAATCAGTTCTTATATGAGCAGCACTGTACTCAAGGATCTGTTTCAAGGATCTGGGTTATTCCTGTTTTTTAAGGAAGTGGGAAATCCAAAGGGTATTGAGACTGTCCGAGTCTACGAGTTTTCTTCCTATTTAACGAAGGGGTCACTTGGGAATGTCTTTGAGACTCAAGGATATTAGACTGTCCGTGTCTAGTGTTTCATCTTTTGTACTATGTTTTGAGAAATAGTAGTAGACTCTATGAAAGGTCTGTTCTATGCAGATGACTGATTTCTGTTCCTATACCTCTAGGAGGTCGTCGGGACTATTTGTACGAAGCCCAAGAGGAGGCTGGAAGCTTTTAAGAAGCCGAGAGGTCCTTGTACGAAGCCCAAGAGGAGGCAATCATTCTCGGAGGAAGAGATCATTATACAAACCCTAAGAGGAGGCTGTGAGTACTTCTAAGAAGCCGTAGGGTCCTTGTACTAAGTCCAAGAGGAGGCTAGGTTGCTTTTAGGAAGCCTGTGGGTCCTTGTACGATGCCCAAGAGGAGGCCGATGCTTTTAAGAAGCCCGTGGGTCCTTGTAAGATGCCCAAGAGGAGGCCGATGCTTTTAAGAAGCCTGTGGGTCCTTGTACGATGCCCAAGAGAAGGCTGATGCTTTTAAGAAGCCCGTGGGTCCCCAAACCCCGAGAAATTTAAGGCAAGCTATTCACAAGGAATAGATCAAGTCAGGAAAGTTTGAGAATTTGGAAGAAACTCAAAGATGCCATTCACGGAGAATACATTCATCTCTAGGAATAGAGTTTCTTGACAATTCCTAATGAGGACAGTCGAAGAGAAGACCGTATCTGGTGGTCCTATTGGGGATCTAGTTGTCTATTTCTACGAATAAACGAAACGGCGTCACCTTGTTCTAGATCTATACTATTATTACACAGTTGATATGAGTTTATGAAAGAAGACTTATAGTGAAACAACCCCACAATACAGTTTATATGTATATGAAAGCGGTAAATGAAAGCGATAACCACTTACTCGGTTGTAGAGCTTCCATGCTGTTTGGTTAGTTGTTCAACAAAGAAAGATTGAAAACAACAGTATATTCAAAATCAAAGGAGAAAGTGCTTTGAAAAAGAAAGATTTGGGGCTTACAGCTCAAGGAGAGGCCTAGGGTTTTATCAGTGAGCGCACTGTTTGAATTTATACAGAGGGACTTATACGAGTGACTGTGGCCCAAAAATTGTTTTCTGTACAAAAGGATGGGTCTTACACTCTCTCAAGAGGCCCAAAAAGTTTTAAAGAAAAAAGAGTGGGGCTTATAACACGAGGGTAGGCCCAATTGATTTTTCCGTTTTAAAATGGCGATCGCGCCGAGATTTTCTTTTAACGTAAAGGGACTTATACAATAAGTGAGGCCCAAAATTATTTTCGTTAAAAGGGGCTTGGGTCTTACACTCTATTAGAGGCCCAAAAGTTTTGAATGGGTCTTATAGCTCAAGGAGAGGCCTAAGGTTATTTTGAAAAGGCGACGATCGCGCTGTTTATTTGAAAAGGTACAGAGGGACTTATACAATAAATGAGACCCACAAATGTTTTCTGTACAAGGGTGTTGGGTCTTACACTCTAATAGAGGCCCAAGTGTATTTGAAAATCAATTTTGAAAGTTGAATTAATCAAAAAACCTAATTTTAATCTTTAAAAGTAAATATTTAAAGAAAATCAAACAAAATTCAAAATAAATTTGAATAATCCATTTATGATTTTTTTTAAGGTTTGGAAAAAATGAGGGATAATCACAAGGAATATTTAAACTCATTAGGTTTTGATTTTCAAAGTAAATATTCACTTTTGGAATGTTTAAAAACAATTAAAAATGAATTTATTCACAAAAATACTAATTATATTGAATAAATAATATAAATCTAATTTTTTGGTGGAATAAAATATTTCAACATTTTTGTGAATTGTTGCAAAAAGAACCAATAAAAAATGAAGGAGTTATTAATTTTTCAAATCATTAAAAATAATAATATGAAAAATAACAAAATAAACAAGTGATAAAAAGAAGTCTGGGGCGAGGGGGATTCGAACCCCAGACCTCTCGCTTGCCAATACACACAAAACCAGCTGATGAACCGCTGGGGCGCAATGCCAATTCAAATATAACATGGCAAGGGAAAAATATATATCAAACTTAGTTGGAAAACCTGAAGAATGGCGCCATGGCCATCTTCTTCCTCGAGCTCGTGCGTGAAGCACCATATCTCACTCATCTCTCAACCATTGGGCATCATTCAAACACCAAACTCATGCGTTTTTTCACAAGGAAGAAGATGGCAATACCCAATTTTATTCATTTTCGGTGTATAACAAATTATATCATTGTGGCCGTATGAACCCTAATTTTGCAAGAGCAATCGAGTAGGCATGATTATGAGTGCAATGATCAAATTTTTTGAGGGAAAATAATCAGCATATGATGGCAAGCAATTGGCAAAAATATCACGCGAGGAAATATGCATGGATCATGGAGTTTGAGTTTTGAGGCTTACCTTGATGCAAGCTGAAATGGAACTCTGCACAAACTTTGTTCCAGTCATGAACTAATGATCCCTACAGCTTCAATGGATGTTATGGAGTGTGTTACAAGCTTTGGAACACTTTGAAACTCTTTGGATTAAGCTGGAGACCTCCACCTGCATAATTGAGGTATAATGGCTTGGTTGAAGAGTGATTTTGAGCCTGAGGTGTTAAAGTTAGTGTTTAAGTGTTTGGACACCTCAAATACATCATATATGATGTGTTTGAGCAATTGGAATTGATTGCCTAAGGCTGCAACTCAAAACCCGATAGTGGTTACTCAAAAACCAAAAAACTTGAGGTTTAAGGAAGAATGAGCGAAAGCAGTGCTGTAACTGGCTTTGGTGTGAGTTGAATGATCCATTGGGACCTCTATTTATAGGTGATCAACTTTTGTTTTGGAGGAATAGTGAATGGCTGCTGGATCAGATCACATTTGCATGGATTGGCTTGGAGGATTTCTTCTCAAGCAAGGCAAGCTAGCCATTCCCAAGAGCAGGGTTATGCCTTGACCAAAATCACATTCCTCAGATGTTTTTATTGTTGTTTAATCAGAGAACTTGACTGAGTAGGGTAGCTACCTTGACAATGCACTATTCCACATTAATGCACTTTGAATTCAAGGCAAAATGTGCCAAAGTGGATGAATTTCAAGTTGGAAGATTCCTTGGTCTTTTGACTCAGATTTATCAGTTGGATCAAATGCAATGTGATTGGTTTGAATACATGTGGCATGCTGATCCTCAGTTTTTGGTTCAAAATCGTGTGTGGTAAGCAAACATGCAAACTGATTTTTCCAAAACAGCTTGCAGCAGCATGAATTTGGGCATGGATTTCTCTTGGCTCAAGTTGAATCAATTCATGCTGTTAAGCTCTTTAAATTCTTGGCAACATATGCAACAACATTGATGTTTAACTTTGGACTTGATTCAGCTTGCATCTATGTGAAAATATCTCACAAGTTTTGGTGTTTCAACAAAAATCTGTTTTGGACAGAATTTTTCTAAGTGTTGGAAAATGGTGGACTTTCATATTTTCAGCCATTTTGGCTCACTCATAGCTCAAAATCCACAATGAATTGGAGTTAGGTCTAGTTGAAGTTTTTGTAGAGGGCAATGAGATCTACAAACCAAGCTTTGGATGGGAAAAAATGGCCTTGTGGTTTAGGAGCTATGACCCTCCAAAGTTGGTACCCTAGCCACTTTATTTTTAACTTAGAAAATTTTCTAAGTTTTTATGGTTACCCCTTTTACAATTTATCCAACTTTTCTTGATTTTTCTTAATGAATGATGATTCCAATCACACATTAACATCATTTTAGGGTTAAAAAACCATTTTGGTGAAAAATCTCAAAAAGTCAAAGTTGACTTTCGTGCACAGTTGACTTTTTATCAGATGAATTCCAAACTGTGCAATTCTTCATGAAATCATGTCCTTGACCTAAATCAAACTTGATGGACATGTTCCATGGGTGTTATAGGGTATGTTGGTGCATGTCATAGGGCTTGGGAGCATGTCCTCGTCAAAAGTCAATGTTATAGTTGACTTTTTTCCTTAAAACCCTAACTGTGGTGCAGATGAGATTGAGACTTGTTACTCAAGCTTCTTGGATTAATCCATTGTTCCAAATGGATCAATATAGTT
The DNA here is from genome assembly GCA_022829125.1 of Lathyrus tuberosus. Taxonomy (NCBI): domain Eukaryota; kingdom Viridiplantae; phylum Streptophyta; class Magnoliopsida; order Fabales; family Fabaceae; genus Lathyrus; species Lathyrus tuberosus. The sequence continues at coordinate 7,016,051 of JALAZF010000101.1, read as the reverse complement.
CATTAGAGACCCTCAAACCTTCTTTTGAGGTCTTGGCTCACGATTTGCCCCAAAAGTCAACTAAGGGGTGAATTAGGTCAAGAAACCCTAATTCCTGATTTTTTATGAATGCATCCCCTGAGGCAAAATTGACTTGATGATTGGGTCCATGAGGTTCCATGGAGTATATTAGGTTAGGTTTTGGATCATTGGCTTGTGCCTAGATGAAAAATTTCCATCTGGAGGCCCTGGTCGACCAAAACCCTAATTTGGTGACACTGTCGATCTTGAGGCTTGATCCACCTAGAAGGGAGCAACCTTATGCTTAATCCTTGAAGTGGGAGTCCTTTTGATCCTTTGTAGTTACTTGAGAGGTTAGACAAGTTGAAGATCATTCCATTCCTTGATTGATCCTTTGTCTAAGAACTCTGAGAGGGCTTGAAACCCTAATTCTTGATTGTAGTGGATGCTCACCCATCTTTGGGGAGACTAATGAAGTATGATGGTCCATCCATATTGTGATGATGATTTTCACAATGATGGGAAATCTTAGTGGTCAAAATTTGGGGTATGACAGTACGAGACACATAAAGAGACTCCCTCGTTGAGTCAATCATCCTTTCGCCTCCATCTCGGGCTTTATACGAGATACAAAAAGGTTCTTATTGAGCCAAACAAATTTTAGCCTCCATCTCGGGCTTCGTACGAGATACAAAAAAACTCTCTTGTTAAGTCAAGTAGCCTTCATCTCGGGCTTTATACGAGATACCAAAAGACTCCATCGTCGAGTCAAAACCTTTTAGTCTCTCTCTCGGGCTTTGTACGTGACACATATTAGCCTCCTCTTAGGCTTTGTATAAGAAAACCACTGGTTGGTCTAATCAACCTTTTAGCATCAAAGTTGTCCCTCGTTCACAGTACACAAACTTCAACAACTCTTTCCCCTTCATCTAATTGCTGTAAGCGGCAAGCCTCTGGATCATCTACATCCATGCCAATGTCCCTCTTTTAGTATGAGAAATTCCTAAGGAAAGATGGCATTGCTCTAAACTGAGTTAAAGTCTTCTCCTTCAGGTTAAAATCCCCTATAAAGGAAATTATGGCATTGTCGGATTCACAAATCCTGGTTAAAGTAATCCTCCTTTACAGTCAGTCACCCAACAGTTGTGACAAACAGACCCCTTTAGAGATGAAAAATTCTCTCTAAGGTCAACACTTTTAGCTTCACATCTTGGGCTTTGAACAAGATACAAACCACCTCTAGCTTCACGTCTTGGGCTTTGAACAAGATACCAAAACAACCATTTCCTCCCATAGAATAGGAGGAACTACGATCGCTCTGATTTCCCTATTTCGGTAAACGGGAATACGTAGGCATAAGATTGAAAGAAAAAATCTTAGCGAGCACACTAAATTAAAACCCAAAATCCCATACTTTCATACATTCGTCCTAACATCCTAACCAATAGCCTAAAGCACCCCTCGTCAACAAAATAACCTAGGAGAAACCCCGAATCTTTGTGGCATCTGTAAACCAACAGTTTTGACTATTTAATCTCAGTATGCAAGCAGGGTTAATTGGAGACATCTATTTCCCTTCCTTCATCAGCTTTAATAGGATAAAAAATGAATCGAGTTGTAGTACCAGAGTGATCGTGCTTCGCAACCACATCCAAAAATTTCTCGCTATAGGTAGGTGCAGCACAACATGTCAAGACATCACACTTGACATTTAACTAATCTAATATGACAGAAACTGAACATAACCAGTTAGTGCAGAACAACATGTCAAGACATCCTACTTGACATTTCACAACCTGCAACTAATCTATTATGGCAGATACACATACAACATGTTAAAATACCTTCAGTGACATAAGAGCTAACATAAAGGTTTTAACAAAATTTAGCTAACATACATACTGCATAGCTGGAGAACTAACATTAACACTTAAGCAAGCATATGAGCATGTGAACCAACACGAACATGTTTAATCAATGAACATGGATGATCAATTAGACAAGAAGAAAAGGCAGCCACATCACATACTCAGGCATTTAGAAACACAACATGGATATTCAACAACCATTACTTGCTTCAAACGATCATGCATGTACATAATCAGAATCAATATGAACATGTATCGTATCTCCAGCAAGGTAAACATCCAGACCAAGTAATCATGATTGTGCGAATAGTAACGCAACATGATAATCATACCAAGAATGCACAACAACTAAATCATGGACATGCATCAAGAAAACCAAATGTCGCGTGTCGAAGAATCGCATTCATAATGTCGTGTGAGGTGAAACAACTCAAGAACAATCCACAAATATGCACCATATCAATCCATGAAGTTTAATGATGGAAAGGGATCCAAACAAACAAGAAAAAAAAGAAAAACACACCCTGTCCCAGTGGTAATCGATTACCCTGATTGTGGTAATCGGTTACCCATTCAAAATCTTTAGAAAAATGTAAACAAAGGCAGACTAATCGATTACCCTGATTGTGGTAATTTATTACCATTAAGACAGTGGCAGAAATTCAGCTTTTCAAAAGAACTTTCAGCAACAAATCACTTATCCAATCATCCAAATGAACACTACGCCAAAATTGATTTTTGGCAGCTCTACATAGACAACGCTTTTTCCCAAAAGCGCTGCTATAAGTTTTAAAAAAACAAAAAAAAACAATAAAAAAAGCGCTGCTAAAGGGGGACTTTAGAAATCGCTTTTGAAAAGCGCTGCTATAGGCCAGAACAAGGTTATACTTTAGAAAGCGCTTTTTGGAAAGCGCTGCTAAAGGCTAACATTAGACAACACTTTTGAAAAGTGCTGTTAAAGGCCATTCGTAGAGCACACTTTAGCCAGCGCTTTTGGAAAGCGCTGCTAAAGGTCATTCCTATTCCACACATTAGAAAGCGCTTTTATAAAGCGCTGCTATATGCCTAGGAACAGAAAGCGCTTTTAGTTCAAAAGCGCTGCTAAATGTGTCACATAAGAAAACGTTGCTATAAGTCTTTTAAGTTATAAATAATAAAATAGAAACTATTGTTTTCTTTTAAACCCTAACTTTCAAACTCTCTCTCTCTCTCTCGTGACTACTCTCTACACCGTATCTCACTCTCTCTCTCTGCGCTACTGCTCCCTCTGTCGTATCTCACTCTCTCGCGGCTTCTCCCTCTGTCTGACTCCCTCTGTTTTGTGGCTGTGTCCTTTCGCGACGAAGCCCTCCGCAGTAACTTCGTTTTGAGGTATTTTTCCTGTTGCTTTTTTAGATTTGCAAAACATATCATGGATTGTGATGATGCTGTTATTTGAATTTAATTGAAGATTGAATGACATCGTTGGTGAATTAGTGTTGAAGATGTGAAAATATTTTGGAATTAGTTATGATATGTCATGTTAGAATTAGCTACAGAGATAGATATGTTAAGATGTTTGAAATTGAATTTCAAGTTGGAAGTTAGGATTAATTGCCATGTGTTAGTGGCGGAGTTAATTAAAATGCATTGCCATGAACTTGTGAATTGGTATGAATTTGAATGATTAGTTGGTTAATTGGATTGTGCATGGTGTGTTTATAATTCGAATTGGTGGCTCTGTAATCATTGTTAACTTTGGAAAACCTGCTAAAATCACATGTTAAACTATTTTGATTGGTTGTTAGTGATTATTTTTTGAATTGAATGCTAAGATAGTGATATTGAATATTGAATTGTGAAAAGGACGAATGCATGCTGTTGTATTTGATGTGAAGATTTGTGTCGCCTAAACTGTTAAGTGAATTTGAAGTAGTATCATGTTAACTGCATTATTAGTAAAGGTTTTTGTTTGATGTGGTTGTTGTTTGAATATGATTTTGATGAATTAGTGTTGATGTGGTTGTTGTTGAATTTGTGCGTCGATGCCATGTTGATTAATTGAAGGAAATGATGATGTTTACTAAATTGGATTCTTGAGACTTTGACTTGTTTCTCCGATATATCTTGTTTGTCATATTATATACTAAATTTGTCCTGTTATAGTTGGTATACACCATCAGTTACTAACATAGTGAATTTGCTATAGGGGTTACTTGTGAAGAGTGAAATTCGGATCGTTTCCAAGAATCTTACACTATGTGGGTCCAGAAGTTGCTAACTTCTATACAGGTAATTAGTTGTTCTTTTGTTTTTGTTTAGCTTACTTAGTAAAACCATGGATAAAAAATGGATGTCTTCCAATCGATTTTTAAAAGAGTACGAGAATGGGGTATCGGAATTCGTTAAGTTTGCTGTTGAACACGCCAAAGACCCCAGTCGAATCACATGTCCTTGCTTAGGTTGCTGTTATGGGCATCAGATTGACGCAGTTTAGTTGGAATCACATTTAATGAGGCATGGAATTGATCGAAGTTATACATGTTGGATATTACACAGCGAGATAAGTAACGAGAATGTTGAACTGGGGGATAATATGACCTATGCTTCAAACGAGAATGACACAGATACATACGATTGTGATCGAGTCAAAGAGATTGCAGAAGCACTTGAAGAGAATCTTCAGGATTGTCTCAAAATGTTTGAGAGGTTGGTAAGCGATGCAGAGAAATCGTTGTATAAAGGTTGCACTAAATTCACAAGATTGTCTGCGGTATTAAAGTTGTACAACTTAAAGGCGAGCAATGGATAGTAAAATAAAAGTTTCATAGAGTTATTAGCCCTTATGAAAGACATGCTTCCGGAGGATAATGTTCTTCCCAATTGAACCTATGAGGCCAAAAAAATGTTGTGCTCTATTGTCATGAGCTATGATAAGATACATGATTGTCCAAATGATTGCATTTTGTTTCGAAATGAATATGCATCGTTAAACGAGTGCCCTAAATGCAGAGTCTCTCGATATAAGAAAAAATTGTCTCCAGCAAAAGTCTTATGGTATTTTCCTATAATTCCGAGATTTAGACCCATGTTTCGTAGTGAAACCGATGTAAAACACTTGACTTGGCATACAGATGAAAGAATTATAGATGGAAAGTTTTGACATCCGGCAGATTCACCACAGTGGATGAAAATTGATAATGATTATCCTGATTTTGGAGAAGAAGCAAGAAACCTTCGCTTGGCATTATCTACTGATGGAATAACCCACATGGTCTTCAAAGTATCTCACATACCACATGGCCTGTGATTATTATGATTTATAACCTACCTTCATGGCTATGTATGAAGCGTAAGTACATGATGTTATTTGTGTTAATTTATGGGCCTAAACAACCAAGGAGTGACATAGACGTATACTTGACACCTTTAATCGAAGACTTAAAGATTTTGTGGGAGAACGGTGTGGAGGTTTATGATGGATATAGGAAAGAAAGTTTCAATTTGAGGACAATGCTGTTTGGCACAATTAATGATTTTCCAGCATATGGAAATCTATCAGGGTATAGCATTAAAGGTCAATGTGCGTGTCCTATTTATGAAGAAAACACAGATTTGACGCGATTGGAATTTTGTCAGAAGAATGTCTTTCTCGGTCATCGTAGATTCTTAAATTCTAATCAACACTACCGTGGGTGGAGAAAAGCATTCAATGGAAATCCAGAACAAGGTAGAGCTCCACCTACATTGACTGGTGACCAAATTTTTGAAAAGGTGAAAGATGTGAGTACTCAGTTTGGCAAGCCTTTTGCACATACGCTTGTCAAACGTGGGTGGAAGAAAAGGTCAATTTTTTTTTTGAATTGCCATATTGGATGTCGCTGTATGTAAGACATTTTCTTGATGTTATGCATATTGAAAAAAATGTGTTTGAAAGTGTTATTGGTAGGTTACTCAATATACAAGGAAAGTATAAGGATGGCCTTAAAGCAAGAAAGAACTTGATAGCGATGGGAATAAGAAATGAATTAGGACCCTTGAAGAAAGGAAAACAAACATATCTACCACCTGCTGCTTATACTCTATCTAGAAAGGAGAAAAATATATTGTGTAAGTTTCTAAGTGAAGTTAAAGTTCTAGAAGGATACTCTTCAGATATCAGAAGACTTGTGTCTATGAAAGACCTCAAGTTAAAGAGTTTAAAGACACATGATTGCCATGTTATAATGGAATATTTTCTACCAATAGGTATACGTTCTATTTTTCCAAAAAAAGTAAGAAGCACAATAACTAAATTGTGTTCTTTCTTCAGGTCAATTTGTAGTAAGGTGATCGATCCTGCGATCTAACCAACATTGCAAAAAGAAATAGTTATTACTTTATGTGAGCTTGAAATGTATTTTCCTCCCTTATTTTTTTGACATAATGGTACATCTAGTTGTTCATCTTGTGAAAGAGACCTAATTGTGCGGACCAGCTTATATGAGATGGATGTACCCTGTTGAACGTTATGTCAAAATATTAAAAGGGTACATGAAAAAGTGAAGTCGACCAGAGGGTCGTATTGTTGAACAATACATTGTTGAAAAAGCGATTGAGTTTGATACTTAATATTTGTCCAATGTTCAATCCATTGGACTCCCCAAATCTCATATTGTCAGAAAAAAGAGAAGGAAAAAGGTTAATTGGAAATAAAATTATGACAGTATCAAGGGCTGAACGGGAGAAAGTGCATTTGTATGTTCTGCACAATGAGGTTGAGCCGTATGTTGAAAAGCACAAGGATGTTCTCTGAGGTTTAAATCCGAATAAAAATGAAAATTGGATAGTATGAGAGCACAATCGAAGTTTTATACCATGGTTTAAGGATCATATTTATTCAAAGTTTTATTTAGATCCCGCTTCAATAACAGAAAGGTTGAGATGTTTAGCATATGGTCCAAGTTTGCATGTGTTTTCTTACAGCGCATACGCAATTAATGGATACATATTTTATACCAAAGAACAAGATGATAAGAGTATTATGCAAAATAGTGGTGTCACCTTGGTAGCTGAAGCAATGCACATTTCAAGTGTGAAGGACTTAAACCCCAAATATACAAATATGTCATATTTTGGGGTTATCGAATGCATTTGGGTGTTTAATTATGAAAAGTTTCAAATTCCTATCTTTGGTTGCAAGTGGGTTGAAAATAATAGTGGCATATGAATGGGTAAGTCATGATTTTTGCAAGTGGATCTTAATAGGGTGGGGTACAAAGATGAGCCTTTTATTCTAGCCTCTCAAGCTAGACAAGTGTTCTATGTCACTGATCTAACAAGTACGAAATGGTCTATAGTGCTTTTATCTAATAAAGTAATTGATGATGACATTGGAGATCAAGGAGATATTGATGTTGAGAATAAATCGTATATTATAAATGATCAAGATGAGAATATTAGAGCGAATGAATCATATATTAGAAATGACCATAATGAGGGAGTTTGGATCAATCCATCCGTCCGTGTTGTTAAGAGACAAGTAAATCATACTCTTACTAAGAAAAGAACGAGATATTAGTGAAAAAGGTAATAGTAAAATTATATATTTTGTCATTCAATAAAATTATATATTTGTCATTTTATATATTCAATGGATTATGGATTATGGATTATGGATTTTTATATTCGTCATTTCATATTTATGTTTTTCTTTATTATAGGTCAAATGGTTAGTAACTAGGAAAACTCACACGATACTTCCAAGAATGATGCAAATGAATCTGTTCATGATGCGGAAAGAGATATTACAAGAGGAATAACTATTATGAAGGGAATCATTCGTGCTAGAGATAAATGAATAAAATATGACGTTCATTGGAATGAAACGGACCAACTAGTAGAGCCTAACGGAGCAATGTTGACAAGTTACATTGGTGCACTTGTTCGTTTCGCAAATTCCAATTACGTGTGATAATTGGAGAACTCCATCTTTGAAACCCGTCAAAGAAAAAATATGGAGTGAGATATAGGTACCATATGTGATGTTTTTTTTTTGTTGACGATTATGTCTTTAAATTACTTATACTAACACATTGTATGTATTTTTTTTCATAGTGGTCTTTTAACATTGGTGACGACCAAAAAAAAATATTTTCTTCAATTAGCCGGAAAATGACTCAGAGGGTTTCAAGCATTTCTAACAAACAAGTTTCTTAAGGATGCCCAAGGAAACTTTATTGAAGCAGAGCATCCAAAGAAGTATGCGAACTTGATTTCACCTAAAGAATGGGAAACTTTTGTAGCCAAACGAAGAACCCAAGAATTCCATGTAATGTTAATTTGTCATGAATATTTTATTATATACTTGTTGAATTTGTATGTTCTGATATGACTTAAACTTGTTTATCCAGGATGTGAGTGACATAAATCGCCAAAGAGCATCAAAACCCCCATATCCATACAAAAAAGGGGGTTTTGGATATGCACGTTTACAGAAAAAAATAGTAAGTATATATAAATGCTATGATTTATTTGTTCCCCATGTGTTATAATTAATCTTATTATTTGTCTTAATGTGTAGTTAGAATAGGCGAAAAGTGAAGAAACATCTCTTCCGGAACATGTTTTGTGGAAGGATGCTCATGTGGGAAAGGATGGAGTTGTTAGGGAAGATGTTCAACAAGTTTTTGAGCCATGTGTAAGTATAAAATTATTTCTTTAATTAAATCAAAAGTTTATTAACATATATATAATATTTATTACTTTTAATCCCTACTAATATTTTTCAATATGCATATGAATTTCAGGAGAATCTATCTCAGTTCTTAACTCTAGGTAAAGACCAGGATTGCAGGAGCATACTTAGTCGAGTATTAAATGTTCCTGAGTATTCCGGTCGTGTGAGGGGTAAGGGATTTGGGGTCACTACATCAATCTTGTATAAGCATCCAAAGACCCAAAATCCTAGCAATAAACAAGTGATGCAAACGTTGGAAGAATTAAACGCTCAAGTTCGTGAATTGCAAAAGGATAAAGAAAGATATATGTCAGAAAGGCGCGGTTCATAGTTTAAGGATACTAGTGACAAAGATGGTATCAATTGTCAACAGAAAATTCCCGAGGTAATTATATATATTATTATGAAATTAAATTAGCACAATATTTTTAATTGACATATATACATATTAATAATTTCATATTTTTTATTGGTTTAGGGCATTTCACCTTGTCAGCTATATTTATCGTCACCGACTTATCGCATGGTTGGCAAGGGAAAAATGCATAACACTTCGGGAGATGTACTGCACCATAAACCGCTCCCTTCTGGATTTTTGAAAGTATCGATTGATATTGCTTTAGAGCGGGATGCGTTACTACCTATACCTGACAATGTTTCAGATGCAACATTGGTGGGAGATGCAATAGGATCGTATGTTGCATGGCCGTCAAACCTCATTTTCATAGATGATGAGGTATGTTGAAAACCATTATGAACCTTTTAGTATTCAAATGTTTTACGAGCCATGTAAGTTATGCTTACATTTACGTATATTTTATTTACATGGTAATGTTAGACTCCTACAAAATCCAAATCAAAAGGTAAAGGTATTGTGCGGCACACCGAATCAGTTGCATCAAAAAAAGAGGTACATTGATATATATGCATTGAAAATGTTAATTCTATGATTCGGATTCAAAAATTTCATGATTTTATACTTTACCTAACTTATATGATTTTTAAATTCATGCACAAGAGTTACAACAAGTCAGCAAGAATAAGAAGAAGAAAAAAAAAGATCTTGCAAAGACCGAGCAAAAAAAAACATTTATTTCTCGCTATAGAGGAAGGTATTTTTGGTTTTTCTTATTCAGAAACAATTTCTAAAGAGGATTTGGATCAGATTTTTCAGCATTCTGAATTAGGCATCGGTGTTATGAATTCATACATCAGGTACTCCATCAATTTTATTTAATTAATTAAACAATTTATTTACTCATTTCAATGAATATTCTAAGGTTGATTATGTTTTTATTTAAGGTTCTTGCATGACAAATTGATGCACCCGCGCCAATTGACGGAAAGATTCTCTTTCTTATCTCCCAGCTGTATCAATGCACGTTTGATCGATCAAAGTGCAAATGCAGTCAAAGATCACTTAGTCAATGCATTTATGACCAACAAAGATACATAAAAGTTGTATCTTTTACCATATAATACTGGCCATGGATTATATTTTCATTCTAACTTCATTTATTATAATCTTTCATTTTTTGACGTTGTGAAGAAAATTTCCATCTAAACTTTTGTTTTATTTTACAGTGGACACTGGTCGTTGGTTGCGATTAATCCGATAAAAGAAATAGTATATTATCTGGATTCGTTGGATGACGATCAAACAAAATACCCAGATATGAAGAAGATGGTTGATACATAAGTGATAAGATTGTTCTAAATATTCGTGTGTATATTTATTTATTTACGTGAGATTGTTCTAAATATTCCTTTATATTATGTTAAAGCTATACAAATATTCTGATCACAAAGACAAGCTCGGTTGTAGCGAGAAATATTTTTCGGTGACGCGACCACCTTATCGCTGGGTTTGGGTTTCTCCTCAAAGGAGAGGGGGTGCTACTTTCATATTTCTTATTTATCCCGTGAAGCTGGAAGGGAAAGGGAAACTATCTAAAACTAACCTTGCACGTGAATGTTTAACTGAGCAAACGCTTAAAAGAGATTGGGGAGTCCGGGGTCAGGTTATACAATGGGCAGTTGTCAATTACCCATCCTATATGTGGTTATCCACAGGATGTTAGCTTTAGGTTTCTGCTTTGTAATTGATGGTGTTTATCCCTTAATGGTTTGGGAAAGTTTCTTGGGAAGTATGAGTGAGTGAGTGAGTGAGTTTTTTTGGTTTTTTTGGTAAGGTACTGGACCTGAGTTTTTGATTGGTATAAAGGTACTGGACCTAAGGTTTTTGATTTGGCGTGCTCGCTAAGATTTCGCAATCTTATGCCTACTTATTCCCGTTTAAACGAAACAGGGAAATCAGGGCAATCGTAGTTCCCTCCTATTCTAAGGGGGAAAAAGATGTTTTGGTGTCTTGTTCAAAGCCCAAGATTGAAGCTAAAGGAGTATTTGTGTCTTGTTCAAAGCCCAAGATACGAAGCTAAAAGGTTTGACTGAGAGAGAATTTGTCATCTCTAAAGAGGGTTTTTTGATTTTTGGGTACCTTGATCAAAGCCCAAGGTTTGAAGCTTAAAGGTTAATTGACTCAGCTAGGGGATTCCTTATACAAAGCCTAAGAGGAGGCTAGAAGAGACTGACTCAACAAGAGAGTGTTTATATCTAAAAGAGACTGACTTTTTAGGGGGGTATCATTATACAAAGCCTAAGAGGAGCCTAAAAGTTTGACTTCAAAGTAGATTAGTCTTGTAGCATAGTTGCGACTTGACGTGGAATTTCATAATCCTTTTAGGTCTTTCACTTTGACTAGTGTGACTCAAATGTACGTTGTCGTTAGACTTACGTCTTTATAGTGTACATACACTCTCTTGTTATTACTAATGTCTTTGGTTCACATGTGCAAGGTACATAAAGGAAACATTCCAAAGGTGGTTTGACCATTTCATTTTGTAAATAAAAACTTGTTTCTAACGTGGTTTGCTATTTGTTTATAGGTGCTTTCGTGACTTGCTTTCGTTGCGCTTTCGTGGCTTTGCTACGAATTCATATCCGTTTGGTAGGACCTTTTTTCTCTTCACTTCTCTTTAATGCTTTCAAATGCCATGAGAAGTAGGAATAGTCGATGCCATGATAAGTAGGATTGTATGGAAAGCCCTCAAGTGAGGCCATGATTGTGCTTGGTTGATATTGTGCTGAAGACCTCTAATGAGGCAATCGACGGAAGATAGGGTTCGCAATCGACCCCCGTTATTCTAGTTGAGTCATTCTTAGATCTCATTACATGATTAAAGCTCTAAACATCACCTGCTCCTGTTATCGAGTCGGTCAAGTGGAAGATAGGGTTCGTGACCAACCTCCACGCCTTGTTTATAGCTCGCATTGACCAATGCTGATGCTTATGTGATCTGATTCACATCTTCCCTTTTCTTACTTTGCTCTCCATGGTTCTTGATTCCATTGGGTGAGTACCCCTATTTACCACAGCTAGCTTGTTTGCCTCGGTTGATATGACCCCTTGGCTAAAGCTTCCCCTTTTTTTACTTTGATTGTGTGACATTGTAGCTGACTGACACTGTTTATTCTTTCGTTGCTTTTAGTTCATTTTGTGATTGATTTATCCTGTGTTTACTTGTCTGATGACATGATCCCCTTAGGATTCCTAGCTCCACTTAATTTTTGATTAAGTCGGAGGTAGGAGAGACATTAGGATAGCAATCCATGCCTGATAACATTAGATAGCTTCCCTTCTGATCCTGACCTTAGGACCATCATTGCATGCTGACTTGTAGGACCGAGTTTCCCCCTTAGACTTTCCGTGAGTATCACCATTTCTCTTGCACCCATGTGATCGAGACCATTTCCCGTTCACCCATAGTAGTGTGAACTACGGATGCTTTGATTCCTCTTTCTTTTCAGATTGAGGATACGTAGGCACGAGATGAGATATCTCGGCGAGCACACTAACAACTAACTTCCGTTTTTCTTTTCCACCTTTTGAGTCTCTTCTTCTCATCTTCAAACAAGAGTAAAAAACACTTAATAAAGGCATAACAAATATTGTATTTAGGCCTTTCATGTGGGAGCAAGGAGGTGAGGGGTCTTCTCTCATTTCTTTGGGAATGTTTAGTGTACGTCCCGTCTTGGGTCGATATGCTAAGCATTCGATCCTACATGAGGGACTTAAATACAATACATGTTACAAAACACCAAATAAACAAAACACTTTCTTTATTAAAAGACAAAAACAAACAATCACGTCTTTCCTTCGGGAATTATTTTCTCATCTTACTCATTCTCAACGTACGAACGTGCTCCTCCTCGTTCTCTTGCAAGATGGTAACGCACTCGGACCGGCAAGCCTGCAACACCTGAGCTAGAACGTTAGTCGTTCCTTAAAAAACACAAACAATCCATCCCTAGTGAGGGGAACTACGCCGCTCTGATTCTCATGTTCCCGATGAGATACGTAGGCAGTGGGGTAGGGCCCATTCGAGCACTTCTTTTATTTTCCCTACATTTGTTTCTTTTTCTCTCTCTTTTTCCTTTTCCTTTTTCCTGTTCCTTTTCCTTTCCGGTAGCAGTGGAGCTCCAGATGACGACACCCTTTGATCGAGACAAGCAAGCGTGGATCCCATCAGGTACGATGGACGCGAGGGGGTGCTAATACCTTCATCTCGCGTAACCGACTCCCGAATCCAGTTCTCTTGGTCGTGAGACCATGCTCTTTCCTTTCCCTTCAGGTTTATGCGGTGTTTCCTTTCCCTCTCTTGGGATAAATAAACATTGCTGGAGACTCTGTTTCGGTGCCACTTTCGCGTTTGTACTAGGATGAAAATCCCGGGAGCGACAGCTGGCGACTCTGCTGGGGACATTGCCCAGAATCTCTGGTTTCCTTAGCGAGTCAATCCTAGCGCTTGTCTATTTTCTTTCATTGGGTGTTTACTGTTGTGCTATATTTACTGTTTTACTGTATAGTTATTTACTGTATTACTGTATATTACTGTATTTACTGCATTTTAACATTCTCATTTCATATGCTATATTATGCTATACTGGACTATGCTGTTTTCTGTTTGGCAGGATGGGATTACTGAGAGATAAGCCCATTACACAGGCTTGAGTATACACTTAGAATTAGAGTGGAGAGTAGTGGGACCTACGTGTCGTCTGGAGTGCGTTGGGTATTCATGAAATTCACAGCCAGATGAGGCTATCTTGGGACGTGTTCTGACGTGCGTATCTTGCGCATTTCAGGGTGTCGATCTAGAGAGCTGTCGACTCTGGTGACCATTCCCGAGGACTCAGTTGTGGCACTCCTCCCGAGATGTGACAGTGGCAGACCACATTATGTGGCAAACCCATTGCACATTCTCGATCTGAGGACCCAATGCTGGGAACTTGCTGTAGGATATTCTTTTTGAAAGAGAATCAGTGGAGGCACTCCTCGATTGGCGATAGTACTATACCCCGAGGGATGAATGTACTATTGCTTCTCGACCTTAGTGCCAGAAGCTGAGGACCTTTCATTTTGGAGAATCAGTTGAGGCCTCCTCGATTGATGATGATGCCAAACCAGAAATGGTGAACGTATCATCGTTTCTCGACCTGAGAGCCCGGGATACTGAGGATCTTAGCACCCACATGTGAGAGGGGCGGGTTGTTTACAGGTTTGTAGGTAACCTTGACTTTCATCCTACCTGGTATTTTGGTTCGCTTATCAGTGTGGACTCATCAGCCTGGTATTATGGTATTCTGATTATTCCGGTACCCTGATTATGCCGATATTCTGGCATTCCCGTATTTTGATCACCCCTGTGTTCTGGTTATTCTGGTATTCTGATTATGCCGATATCTCGGCATTCTGGTATTCTGATTAGTCGGATATTCCGGTATTCTGGTATTTTCTTCAGAACAGGCCTATGAGATTATTCAGCCATCAGCACAACAGTTATCCAGATTATATGGAAGCCTTGATCCCATGCCTGTTGCATTCGCATCATCATTTTCGCATACATGTTCTTGTATTTCCAAGGGATATTAACTTTGAGACTTGTTACTGAGCATTTCCATCTATTTCTTGTGGTTAGTGTAAGGAAATTTTTTTTTCAAAGCATAATGATCCCTTGGAAATATTCGAACATGGCATTCTGCATTGCATTCTCATACTCATATGCATAACAGGTGTTCCGGAGCGGACTTCTCATTCTGACTGGGTATTCTCTGCAGAGACGGCTAACATGATTTCTTCCAACTACTCAATTCACCACAACCAAGGTTCAGATATGGAATAACTCCGTGTGGAGATGACTGAGATGAAGGCCCAACTGGGGCATTTTATGATAGACATTCAGGCGTTGTCCCGAGGTCAGGAACTGCTGAGAGAAGAAGTCAATCGGATAAAGACTCAGATGGGTCGGGTTATGGAAATTCTGAATGAAGTGTTAAGAAAGGAAAACAATCAGGTGGCCGCTTCCGCAGTAGAGGTTCTCACTCCTTCTATCTCTTTGGGGTATCCTCTAGACCATGGATTGCCTCGTGAATCCTCTCCACAGACACAGCTTTTTCATCACCAACCGTTTCTTGAGGGTCTTAAGCCAGAAAAGACTGAGAAGAAGGTTGATCCGATCCCGATGCCATACGCTCAGTTGCTTCAGCACTTGCTCAAGTTTCAGCTAATTGATTTGATTGATGCGGGACCTCTACACACCAAGTTTTGTATGGGTTCCAATGTCCATGATAGGTGTGAATTCCATTCAGGGGTACCTAGTCATAATGTTGAAAATTGTAAGAGGATCAAGTATAAGGTCCAAGAGCTTATTGATTCAGGGGCAATCGAGTTTGCACCCATCAGCACTGCTAAGCGAAGAGATGTTCCTCCAACTGCTGCTAAAGAGGTGGATATTCCTCCCTCCTCTCAGGGACTTCCTTCAATCGAGAAGCCTTGGGTTCCGAAACTACCGCATCAGCAAATCATAGCTGGGACTCTCCCGGTTGCATCCCTTCATCATCAACAGAAGCAAGAAAGGTGTTTTGATCCTCTACCGATGTGTCATGCCAAATTACTTCAGCAATTGCTTCAGTTAAGATTGGTTGAGCTCCGAAAGTTGACTGTCCCTCCTGCAAAGCTTCCAAAAGGTTGGGATGCTAATGCTCATTGTGAGTTTCATTCAGGGACACTAGGCCATGATATTGAGAGGTGTAGAGCATTCCATCACCAAGTACAAGACTTAATGGACTCCAAAGCAATCGAGTTCGGACCGGACGGCATGAAGGTATCAGGTGATCTTACGCCAGTAGCTGCAAAGGAAGTGAGTATTCCTTCTCCTTCTCTAGGGTCTACCTCAGGTCACGGGTGTATTCCTCAGCTGCAGGTTTCAAAGTCATCACGTCAGCAACCTTTGTTTATGCCTCAGCCGAATGCAGAAAGGAAAGTGCAGGGGCAAACTGGGCGCCCGAATCAGCAGCAGCAGAATTATCAGCAGCGGAGGCAACTCAGATCAAGGAAGCCCAAGAGGATGTTTGATCCTATTCCCATTCCTTACAGTCAGTTGTTAGATCGCTTGCTCAAGAGTTTGCTAATCCAACTGAGGAATGCCATGCCAGTGCCATACCCTATTCCTCCACACTATGACATGAACGCTAGCTGTAAGTTCCATTCAGGAATGTTTGGGCACACACTTGATAATTGTAATGTGTTCCAGCACAAGGTGCAAGATTTGATTGACTCAAAGGTCATCACCCCAGACGGTACCCCCACAAGGCGAAGCCTCTTTATCAGAGTGAGCACTCGAGGCTACAAAAACATCGCCAGAAGCAGTCAGTCCAGACGGAGTCAAGCCTCCTCAACAAGGACAATCATTTAGCTTCTTTACTGCATTCTCTGGTGTAGCTTTTTATGTTTGTCAAAACATTTGTATGCATGCATGAAATCTGTTTTTCTCTTTATGTTAATCCTAATAAAGCGCGCATGTTTTTCCTGAAGTAATCCATTCGTATTCACTCATAAGTTTGTATATGTGCATTGTAATACCAACTGTCGTGCTTAAATTCTTGAGGGAGGATGATGAGTTGAAAACGCAAAAATCTCTAATTGTGTGCTCTTGGATAAAACCCAATTGAGGATGTACATGCATTGTTTCAAATCCCCAAACACTGGAGATATAAGGGAGATAGACCCTCGTTAACCCCTTTGAGCCTTGAAGTAGGAGTTTCTTTTCATATGAAAAAACCCTCACATTTAACCCAGGGGCAGGGTAGGCGTCAGTTAATTTGACCGAGCGTTCAAATTTCAAAAGGAGTGTGCATCTGAGGATCCATTACCTTCTATTCCACCATCAAGAGGTCAAGAGATGTGAAACCACAACGGGTATCCATCAACAATCAAAGAGTGAGGTAGTCACAACCCTTTCAACAAAGTCAAGACCAGCCGGTGTCACATGACGTGTTCAAGAAAAAAAGAAAGAGAATAAAAAAAAGAAATGAAAAAGCCCGCTAAGTTGAAACTTGAAAACAAGCAACTTAGGCAAAAGTTAGGGCATCCCGCTGGACTCCGAAATCAAAGATTCAAAAGAATCTGTCCAGGCAAAAGTTAGGGATAAGCAAAATAATGTGAAAGTGAAATGCGAAAAGGATTACAAAAGAAAATCCTCGAGCAAGAACAAAGTCGTGTGACTACGAACAAAAGACAAAAGGGGTGACTGTTACTCCAAAGCCTCATTAGGTGTCAAACCATCAGATGCATGGGTTCCTTAAAGATCATAACATCTTTTTGAGAGATGAGCGCTTGTGCCAAATTAGCTGAATGTAGGACTGGAGAACATCACAAAGAGTGGGTGGGCACCGATAAACTTTGAGCCTTAAACCCTTTTTTTTCTCAAAACCGTGAACCAGGCCAAGATACAACCCTCAAAAGTCCTAATTGAAACAGGGTTATTTCAAAAGCATACTACCAAGAGATAGCGTTCCTGACTCCTATGAGTTGTGCTAAAAGATCTTTGTTGGTGTTGCATGTGCATTGCATTCTTTCATTCAAAAATTAATGTCGTATCCTAATCCGTGATCTGCTCACAAAGGGTTTGCGACATCTTTGCAGTAAGGCTTCAAGATTAACATGTGTGTTGCATTAGAATTTTCATTCTCAGAATAAAACATTTTCTGCTTGCATGCTTTTGTTTGACATCAAAAGAAGTTTACATATGGAAATTCAGTCCAAAAGCTTAATCTTGCCGAGTTGAGAATCCTGAAACTCCCAAAGGACAGCCACATCCAGTGTTACTTCCTCAGGAAACTTTGTTGAGCGGGAGCTTTCCCAACAAGTTGTGTTAAGACGTAGCCGATCTGGGGCAATCACGTCAAATCATCTCTTTAAGGTGTAGCCAATCTGAGCCAATCACGTCGAGAAATCTCTCTAGAGTCAATCCAAACTGGGGCAATTACTTCGAGACTCAAATCCCTACAAATGCAAGCATTCTTAGTCTTCCTTCGAGGATCAGTAGTCAGGGGCAAAACTACTTCAAGGTTCATACTGGGGCAGGCCATCCCAAGAGCACGAGAAGTTAGTCCATCCAGATGACTGATCAGCCTATCCAGGGTTCAGAGTATTGGGGCAGAATATCTCACGGCGATATGAGATCGTTCATGAATCTTCTCGAGGCGAAATCCTCTGTAGACCATACAATATGAAGCAGTTACTTCGAGATCCGATGAATCTCTCCAAGAGTTAGAAGACATTGAGGCGTTTTGGATGCCAAGTCTTCTGTAAAATTCTCTTGAAAAAATTTCTTTTGGTGGACCATGTTGATCTGGGGAAAATGAAAGAAAAAGTGTTGCTCACGCATATGCAGTCAATCAGCCAAAAAGTTTGAAACAAAGGGGCATTCAAACCCAAGGCATTTGTGGTTCCCCGCAAGAGATTGCATACAAACCGTACTCCCCAACAAGTGGTGGTTCAGGGTTGGATTTTCTTAGTTGCAGAAGTTATACCAGCTCGGGGCATACGTGCACATCCTTTGTTTGCAGGCAGTAGCCTCATACTAGGCTCAAAAGTCAGATGGAAGCCTTTTCGAGATCATGGATCGCCTCTCCTAGATGAGTAGTCACTTATTCCCACGCAGAAGACTGGGGCAATCATGTTCAGGGAAGGGTTCATTTGTCACCCTTTTGTCACAATGTTTACTGATTGAGCCCATCATTCGGTTGAGGGTCGTTCACGACGTCTCGATATCAGTGAATTGAGTTCAACTGGATAGTGTTGTATCTTATTAAGTTAATTATCTCATTCAGCACTTCCAACAGCTACAAGTTTTTCTGTGTTGATAACGGTTGCAAATTCCCCAGTAGAGTTGCTTGGCAGACACCGAAGTTGGTGGTCAATCCCCAGTGAAGTCGCCAGGAGTTTGAAGATGGTTGATCTTCTGTAAAATCCTCTTATGACGTTTCTTCAAATAAGTCTTATACCATAGGGCAAAAAGAAAGTTGTTGACCCTCCCAAGCGTGAGGCATATTGAATTTCCCCGGCAGGAGGTGTTTCGGATCTATTATCCCCAGTAGAGTTTGAAGACGCTTGGTCTTCTGTAAAATCCTCTCAAAAGGCATTCCCTAGCACGAGACGCTTTGAAGCGGTTCTCCCCAGCAGGATATTGTAAACTCATTATCCCCAACAGAATCGTCAAACGGAGAGTTCGCCTTGCATGGGGCATTGTGGCGTTTATCCTAAGATCGACAAAATTATTCCTCAGTAGGCTACCGTGGAATTATTTTGGGTTTCCCCCAGCAGATCTTTAAGGACTCTTGCCCAACAAGTTGCAGTAGAATGTTCTAACCAGGATTTGCATATCCCCGGCAGAGTAGCCCTAATCCCCAGCAAGATCGTATCTCTGGTAGCGGTATCCCCACAGAGTTCAGCATTGAATCTTGTCAACAATACTTCCCAGCTGAGTTGTTTTCTCCCCGCAAGAGGCGTATTGATCAACATAATCTCTTCCTCAGCAGAGTGTTAGTACATTCTTCCCCAGCCGAGTAAAAGGTTGATTCTCCCCGCAAAGGATCTCGGTGTCATACCCCAAATTTTGAACACTAAGATTTCCCATCATTGTGAAAATCATCATCACAATATGGATGAACCATCATGCCTCATCAGATGCTTCAAGGGTTGTTGAGCATTCACTACAATCAAAATTAGGGTTTCGAGCCCTCTCAGAGCCTTAGACAAAGGATCAATCAAGGAATGTCTTGATATTCAACTTGTCTAACCTCTCAAACATCCACAATGGATCAAAAGGACTCCCACTTTAAGGATTAAGCACAAGGCTGCTCCCTTCTAGGTGGATCAAG
The DNA here is from genome assembly GCA_022829125.1 of Lathyrus tuberosus. NCBI lineage: Eukaryota > Viridiplantae > Streptophyta > Magnoliopsida > Fabales > Fabaceae > Lathyrus > Lathyrus tuberosus. The sequence goes on along the minus strand of JALAZF010000101.1, from coordinate 6,996,203 downwards.
TCTCAAGATCGCCAGTATCACCAAATTAGGGTTTTGGTCGACCAGGGCCTCCAGATTGAAATTTTTCATCTGGGCACAAGCCAATGATCTAAAACATAACCTAATATACTCCATGGGACATCATGAACCCAATCATCCAGTCAATTTTGCCTCAGGGGATGCATACATCAAAAATCAGGAATTAGGGTTTCTTGACCTAATTCACCCTTAAGTTGACTTTTGGGACAAATCATGAACCAAGACCTCAAGAGATGATTTGAGGGTCTTTAATGAACTATATTGATCCATTTGGAACAATGGATTAATCCAAGAAGCTTGAGCAACAAGTCTCAATTTCATCTGCACCACAATTATGGTTTTAAGGGAAAAATCAACTATAACTTTGACTTTTGACCAGGACAAGCTCCCAAGCCCTAGGACATACCTAAATATACCCTATGACACCCATGGAACATGTCCATTAAGTTTGATTTAGGTCAAGGGCATGATTTCCTGAAGAATTGCACAGTTTGGAATTCATCTGATAAAAAGTCAACTGTGCACAAAAGTCAACTTTGACTTTTTGAGATTTTTCATGAAAATGGATTTTTAACCCTAAAATGATGTTAATGTATGATTTTAATCATCATTCATCAAGAAAAATCAAGAAAAGTGGGGTAACTTGTAAAAGGGGTAACCATAAAACTTAGAAATTTTTCTAAGTTATGGAAAAGTACCACTAATACACCAACTTTGGAGGACCATAACTCCTAAACCACAAGGCCAATTTTTCCCATCCAAAGCTTGATTTGTAGATCTCATTGCCCTCTACAAAAACTTCAACTAGACCTAAGTCCAATTCATTAAGGATTTTGAGTTATGGAGTGATCAAAATCAAGAAATCACACTTTGTTCCAACACTTAGTGAAAATTTCACTAAGTCAGATTTTGCTTCACTTTTTGCCAAATGTAGAGGGATTTTTCACTTGGAATCAGAAGAGATCAAAACCAAACTTGTTTAAACAGTTGTTGTATCATGAAAGGGCTTTCCAAAATGGCCAAGAACATTGCCAAATTCAACTTACACCATGAGATATGACATTGTCAAGTTGCCTTGTTGAAAACTGTCAAAGGCAAGGCAGATTTTGCATTTTGGCTCGATTTGCCAAAATCAGCCAAATTCAAATGCTCTTATCCACTTGGACACCTCAGAGGATTGAATCTAAAGGGGACAATCACTGAGCCAAGCCTCCAAAGTCCATGGAACAAGAAATAACATGTTGGACCTAGAATGGCCAAAATAGGGACAAGACTCCAAATTTGGATTGGAGCATTCAATGGAAGCATCAAGGAGGCATGGACTGAGCCATTCTCATCTGAAATCAGTCAAGACTTATCCAAGACCAAGGGAACCAAAGCTCTGTGCCCTAACCACTAGTCAATGGCTAGAGGAGACTTGTATTTTCATTTGCCAACATTGGCCAAACCTACTTACCAGCTGCCATTCACTATTCCTTGCAAAACAAACTTGCTCTACTATAAATAGAGCTCAATTGTGATCAGTTTGAGTACACCAAAGCCATCAAATAGATGCTTTCCTCAAAATCTCTTCTTTCACTCCAATTTTGCCTTCTAAGGCAAGTCACTATCGGGTTTTGAGTTTGAGAGCTTTTCTAATCAAACCAATCACTCACACACCTCACATACATCACATATGAGCTGATCAAACACTTAGATCACTTCTGAAACACCAATTTCACAAAATCACCAGCTGGTTGCTCAAGGTTTTAACCAAAGTGCAGCTGAGGTACCACAAAGTGATCCAGCCAATTTCAATCAAGTCCAACCATCCAAACACACTCCATAGGGTGTAGGGAAGCTGTTCAGATCATCACCACTCATCTGTAACACCTCCAAATCAAAAATCACATTGTACTTGCTGTCACGGCTTAGAGGTAAGCACATACTTGGTCATCTCTCAATCTATGCATATTTCCTAGCACAATAATTTGGCCATATGTTCATAATCATGCATGGAATGTTTTCCCTCAATTAATTGCATTGTTTGAATCGTGTATCAAAAATCCTAGCCTTCATGCAAAAATTAGGGTTCTTGAGAATTTTTCATGATTTCTTGTTATATGTTTAATTTAAATGAAATTAAGTGTTATAGATATGATCGTGAGGTTGAGACGAGCATAATGATATGTGGATTGCATGATATAATCAAGTATTCAGTGAGATTGGATAGAAAATGCAAATCTGGGCAAGGCAGAAAACGCGCGTGTTCTTGGTCCATGTTCTTGGCGCCATTTTCATAAATTCAAATATTTGAATTTTGTGATTTTATTTAATTGATTCAAAAATTAATTTCTCTCTGAGTTTTAATGATTTTGAGTTGATTCTTTTTTTAATAATTCACAAAAATGTTAAAATATTTTATTTTATCAAAAAATCCCAAAAATATTATTTATTTCATATAATTGATATTTTTGCAAAGAATTAATATTTTAATTGTTTTTGACATTTTAAATATTTTTTCTACATTGATTTTGCAACTTTTAATGCTTTCTAATTATTTTGTAGGTCAATACTTAATTTTTGAAGCATTAATCCAAGATCACAATTTGTTTTTCATATGTTAAACAATTTTGATCATTTTAATTGAATTTTTATTTAATTAAATACATTTTTGAAAACAAATTAGGGTTTTTGGATTAATTCAACCCTCATAAATCATTTTCAAAACATTTGGGCCTCTTGAGAGAGTGTAAGACCCAATCCTTTTTTTGACCAAACATTTTTGGGCCTCAGTGTATTGTATAAGTCCTGATACCGTCAAAAACGAACGGCGCGATCGTCGCCTTTTAAAAAATAACCTTGGGCCTCTCCTCGAGCTATAAGACCCATTCAAAACTTTCGGGCCTCTAATAGAGTGTAAGACCCAACCCCCTTTTAACCAAAACAATTTTTGGGCCTCACTTATTGTATAAGTCCCTCTGCGTTAAAAGGAAATCTCGGCGCGATCGCCATTTTCCAACGAAAAATCATATGGGCCTACCCTCGTGTTATAAGCCCCATTCTCTTTCTTTAGAACTTTTTGGGCCTCTTGAGAGAGTGTAAGACCCATCCCTTTGTACAGAAAACCTTTTTTGGGCCTCAGTCACTTGTATAAGTCCCTCTGTACAAATTCAAACAGTGCGCTCACTGATAAAACCCTGGGCCTCTCCTTGAGTTGTAAGCCCCAAATCTTTCTTTTTCAAAGCACTTTCTCCTTTGATTTTGAATATACTGTTGTTTTCAATCTTTCTTTGTTGAACAACTAACCAAACAGCATGGAAGCTCTACAACCGAGTAAGTGGTTATTGCTTTCATTTACCGCTTTCATATACATATAACTGTATTGTGGGGCTGTTTCACTGTAAGTCTTCTTTCATAAACTCATATCAACTGTGTAATAATAGTATAGATATTTCGAGTTTCCCCGGCAACTACGTCTAGAACTAGGTGACGCCGTTTCATTTATTCATAGAAGTAGACAACTAGATCCCCAATAGGATCATCAGATACAGTCATCTCTCAGGCTGTCCTTATTAGGAATTGTCAAGAAACTCTACTCCCAGAGATGAATGTATTCTCCGTGAATGGCGTCTTTGAGTTTCTTCCAAATTGTCGAATTTTCCTGTCTTTGATCTATTCTCGGTGAATAGCATTGCCTTGAATTTCTCAGGATTTGGGGACCCATCAGCTTCTTAAAAGCATCGGCCTCCTCTTGGGCATCGTACAAGGACCCACAGGCTTCCTAAAAGCAACCCCGCCTCCTCTTGGGCTTCGTACAAGGACCCTACAGCTTCTTAGAAGTATTCACAACCTCCTCTTAGGCTTCGTATAATGATCTCTTCCTCTGGGAATGATAGCCTCCTCTTGGGCTTCGTACAAGGACCGATCGGCTTCTTAAAAGCTTCCAGCCTCCTCTTGGGCTTCGTACAAATTGTCCCGACGACCTCCTAGAGGTATAGGAACAGAACTTAATCATCTGCATAGAACAGTCCTTTCTAAGAGTCTACTACTGTTTCTCAAAGCACGGTACAAAAGATGAAACTCTAGACTTGGACAGTCTAATTTCCTTGAGTCTCAAAGAATTCTCAAGCACCCCTTTGTTAAATAGGAAGGAAACCCGTAAACTCGGACAGTCTCAATACCCTTCGGATTTCCCGCTTCCTTAAAAAACAGGAATAACCTGGATCCTTGGATCAAATCCTTGAGTACAACATTGCTCATATAAGAACTGATTTTCTCTTTCAAAATCAGTATATTGGACCTGTCACTCAACTGAAACAGTCACCATAGCCTCCTCTTAGGCTTTGTATAATGATCCTTCTCTAGTTACAATAGCCTCCTCTTGGGCTTTGTACAATGATTCTCCTCAGCGGAGTCGAACAACGTTTAGCCTCTCTCTCGGGCTTTGTACGAGACACATAACAGACTCCCTCGTTGAGTCAATCACCCCTTTCGCCTCCATCTCGGGCTTTATACGAGATACAAAAAGGTTCTTATTGAGCCAAACAAACAACAACCTCCATCTCGGGCTTCGTACGAGATACAAAAAACTCTCTTGTTGAGTCAAATCGCCTCCATCTCGGGCTTTATACGAGATACCAAAAGACTCCATCGTCGGGTCAAAATCTTTTAGCCTCTCTCTCGGGCTTTGTACGAGACACATATCAGCCTCCTCTTAGGCTTTGTATAAGAAAACCACTGGTTGATCCAATCAACCTTTTAGCATCAAAGTTGTGCCTCGTTCACAGTACACAAACATCAACAACTCCTTCCCCTTTCATCTAATCGCTGTAAGCGGCAAGCCTCTGGATCATCTACATCCATGCCACTGTCCCTCATTTAGCATGAGAAATTCCTAAGGAAAGATAGCATTGCTCTACACTGAGTTAAAGTCTTCCCCTTCAGGTTAAAACCCCCTATAAAGGAAATTATGGCATTGCTAGGATCCGCGTATCCCGGTTAAAGTAATTCTCCTTTATAAACAGTTGTGACATACAACTCTCTCTTTAGAGATAACAAATTCTCTCTAAAGTCAACACCCTTTTAGCTTCACATCTTGGGCTTTGAACAAGATACAAATAGACCTTTTCAGCTTCATATCTTGGGCTTTGAACAAGATACAAACTACCTTTCGCTTCACGTCTTGGGCTTTGAACAAGACACCAAAACAACCATTTCCTCCCATAGAATAGGAGGAACTACGAACGCTCTGATTTCCCTGTTTTGGATGAACGGGAATACGTAGGCATAAGATTGAAAGAAAAAATCTTAGCGAGCACACTAAACAAAAACCCAAAATCCCATATCAAAAGCAGTAATTCAAAAAACATCTGTCCTAACATCCTAATCCTTGTTCCCCGCCAGAAACCTTCTGTCTAGATAAAAAGAAAGAAAACAGTATTGGAGAAAATACAAATAACCAGTACAAAGGCCCCCCCCCCCCCCCACATTGATAGCATCCGTAACCTAACAGACCGCTGTTTAAACTCAGTATGCAAAGCAGGGTTAATTGGAGACATCTATTTCCCTTCCTTCATCAGCTTTAATAGGATAAAAAATGAATCGACCTGTCGTTTTAAGCTCAACCGCAGAGAGCAACTAGCGCTTAAGAACCGCGTCCAAAATCGTTCGCTACAGAAAAATGGCGCCCACCGTGGGGCTTTTCAGCTCTGTTTTCCTTTTTTCTCTTCACTTGTGTGAATACCACAGATTGGGGCTTCCGCCGGGGAACCCAATTTTTGTCAAGGACTTAAGATTCATAGCTTCAAAGGTCTAGGATGTTTAGGACAAATATATATACTGCTTTTCCTAATTGCTATACATGTTTATTTTTCTGCTAATGGGAATGCGGGTGATGCCGTATGTGGAAAGAATGAGTATACACCTAAGATAAGTGATGGCGACGGGGTCGACCATCAACCTCAGTGGAGGCTGACCAACGCAACCCATTCTCTCACCTAGACAATGGGCCGGTTGTTAAGTCTAAGAAGTTGAGGAGCCAAACCCTTTCGTAGTGCGGAAACTATCAAAAATAGTTGTTACGCGATACTACCCTCATTTGAGGCTGGTGATCTATTCTCGGTGAATGGCACTTACTCTAAGATTGCTCTACAACTCGTTGGCGATCCGCTTGTTGTTTTTCTTTCCTGGGAGGAGCTGATGATAATGAGTACAGGTACAAAAATCACCCTTGTATAAACCTTTGGGGATGGGTAGAGCCTTGACTTCATGACAACGACCCTTTGACCCCATGTTTTTTCTATGTTTTTGTGTGCTGCATTCATGCATTCATTTAATAAAACATTAAAACATTCAAAAAACTTCTCTTCTAGTCTCTCTGTTCTTTCAAAATAAACTAAGACTGTGATTGCAAATATCAGAGAAAAGGATTGCACTAATGGATTTCGGTAGAAGGAGAACTCACCAGTATACCTTCAAGGTTCCAAAGTTAGAGGATTTGAGAAGGTTAGCAAGGATGATCACTAACCCTGAGGCTTTCAGAGCCAAGCACGGAGGTTTGCTACCACTATTAAGAGTCCATGTGATTGAGGGAATCATGGATGCGCTAATCCAGTTCTATGATCCGGTCTATCACTGTTTCACATTCCCAGATTACCAGCTCGCACCAACACTGGAGGAGTATTCTCATCTGATCGATCTACACATTACGAATCAAGCTCCATTTTCTAGACTGGAAGAAATTCCAAAGAATCAGACCATTGCGAGAGCAATTCATTTGGACGAGTCTGAGGTCAGGACTCACCTCACTACTAAGGGTGGCATCCAAGGTTTGTCAGCCCAGTTCTTGACGAAGAACGCCCTGTACTTTGCCAGTATAGGAAACGTGACTGCTTTTGAAAGCATCTTTGTCTTGCTCACCTACGGGTTATTTTTGTTTCCCAACATCAATAACTTCGTCGATATTAACTCCATTAAGGTTTTTCTCATTGGAAATCCTGTGCCGACTTTGCTCGCAGATGCGGTATCATTCTGTACACCTGGGAAATTTGTACAGCAGAGGGGAGATCACATGCTGTGTACCTTTGCTTTACAAATGGTTTATTTCTCACTTGCCCAAGTCTGCTGCTTTTTGGGATTGCAAGAGTGCCTTACGTTGGTCGCAAAAAATCATGTCTCTTACCAACTCTGATATAGATTGGTGTAATAGGATTTATGAGGGAATCAGGATCATTGACCGTTGTGGAAACTTCCCCAACATACCCCTTATAGGAACTAAAGGAGGAATCAACTTCCATCCGGTATTGGTGCGCCGTCAATTTGGATACCCGATGAGGCACATCCCACTGGGTGTTCATCTGGAAGGTCTTTTCTTCAAAGAAGGAGAAAATGACAGAGCACTAAAGATGGAAATAGTGCACGCTTGGAAGCATGTTCATAAGAAAGGACGAGAGTCTCTAGGAAAACCGGACTGTGTCTCGGTGGAGCCTTATCTCCATTGGGTACAAACTAGAGCTCTCAAGCTAAATATGCCTTATCCTCGTTACAAAAATCTTCCGCCGAGGGAATCTGTCATGTACTTCATGACGGAAACTGAAAAGCTTCAGGTTACTCTCAACAAAATTCAAAAGGAGAGAAGGTCTTGGAAGAACAAGTACCGCACCCTCGACATAGAGTGCATCAAAATACAGCAATTACTGAAAGAAAAAGATGCTCTGATTAAAATTTTGGAGTAACATGCTGTAGACAATCAAGATGACCAAAGGAATTTGCTCGCTCCTTTCACTTGGAAAAGGAATGACAACCCGACAACGGCTCAAGTGCCCCGGTCAAAGAAAAGGAAGATACCGGAATCAGCACCTGATTTCTCTTCAGAGAGGACTCAGGACCCATTAGTTTAGGTTTCTGTTTCTGCACTTTGTAATCTACTGTATTTCCATTTCTGTAATCTCTTGAATTTCAATAAAAAGGGGTTTCCCCACCGTTTGATATTTGCAATCTAATTGTCGAAGTTTATTTTGATTAAACCAAAAGAACAATTAATATAATCATTGCATTCATCATTCTCACATCGTGTATTCTTCTTACCTACGAATCTCACGTTTGTGTCTCGATTCTAGAGTCAAACTGTCTCATTCGTATAATACTCGGGCCAATCGTCAGAAAAAGATGAATGATCTTGAGGAAGAGAACAGAGAGTTGAAAGAAGAGATCGACGCTCTGAGAGAGGATATGAGAAAGCTTCGTAACGACATGCAAGCCATGGCAGAAGCTTAGCTACAAAGAACTGTGATCTCAGAGATCAGCTCAACGCCCATAGTGGAAAGGTATGATCCTAGGTATCAGATACCGAAAGATCGTCCTTGGGGCATGCCTGTTAATTATATCCCGGAAGGATATGTCCCGCCGATCACTAAAGATCAAGGAGTCACAATAGAAGCCGTCGGGCCTGAAGGTTACAAACTTTGGGAAAGCGAAGATGCCAGGGGCATACTGAAGACTCCTGAAGGTTACAAACTTCGGGAGACGCCAAGATTCACTGCCGTAGTCACGGTACCACCCCCTGTGGTGCACACTGTCCTGGAAGGACAGATTCCACCAACACTTTCTGGTGAAAAGGAAACTATGTTCGGCAGAATGGATGAAGGAACAGTTCTTGGAAATGCAGAGGGAGCTACAGGCCATTCGCGGTCAGGATCTATTTGGAAAGGACGCCGCAGACCTCTGCTTGGTCCCCAATGTGAAAGTCCCGCACAAGTTCCAAGTGCCCGACTTTGAAAAGTATAAGGGTAACTCTTGCCCTCAAAGCCATCTGGTGATGTACGCTCGGCGGATGTCAGCCCAGACGGAGAATCAGGACCTACTGATTCACTACTTTCAGGATAGTTTAACCGGTGCCGCACTCAAATGGTACATGGGTTTAAACCGTACTATGATCAGTACATTCAGAGATTTTGGTACTGCCTTCGTCCAACAATACAAATACAATTTGGACATGGCACCCGACAGAGATCAACTCAGATCGATGTCGCAAAAGGACAAGGAAACCTTTAAGGAGTATGCTCAGAGGTGGTGTGAAATTGCCGCTCAAATTTGTCCACCTCTCGAGGAAAAAGAGATGACCAAGATCTTCTTAAAGACCTTAAGCTCATTTTACTATGACCGAATGGTTGCCAGTGCGCCCAGTGATTTCACCAAAATGGTCGGCATAGGCGTACGTCTTGAGGAAGCCGTCTGAGAAGGACGTTTGGTAAAAGACACTGGATCGACAAGCGGTACTAAAAAATACGGTAGTACTCTCCCTAAGAAAAAAGAGCAAGATATTGGGAATATCTCTCTCGGAAAGCAAAGACGACGTTATCAACCGGTAGCAGCTGTGACTCCTGCTATCAGCCCTGCGTCTATTCCTACGTATCAACCTCAGGTTGCGCAGAGCCAACCTAACCAGCAAAGGACACAACAACCTCTTCAGCAGGCTCGTCTTCCATATAACAACAACCGTACAACACGGACGCCAGGATTTGATCCTATACCCGTATCGTACGCAGAACTGTTTCCATTACTACTGGCTAAGGGGCACATTCAGACTAAATCTCCTCTTACAGTACCGGAAAATCTGCCTTTTTGGTTTAAGGTGGATCAAACATGCCCTTATCATCAAGGAGGTTCAGGGCATAACATAGAGACTTGTCTCAATTTCAAGTCCGACGTACAAAAGCTTGTTAGGAGAGGGGTCTTATCCTTCAAGGATACGAATCCTAATGTTCTCACGAACCCGCTGCCTCAACACGAGAAGGCTGTAGTCAATTTGATAGAAGGAGAATTTAACAATGTCTATCAAATTCACGATGTACTCTTGTTGAAAACCAATCTGGTTAAGATGCATTGTAGACAGAGTGGATATGTCCATGTGCCACCTCATAATTATCATCAGTGTGATATCTTCTCTAAAGACAATCAAGGATGTTCGGTAGTGCAAGCAGCTCTACAGGAACAAATGGATCTCGGACGGATCCAGGAGCACCGAGTTCGTAGAGTTAACATGGTCTACACGAATTCTAACGTCATTCAGAACCACGACATCCGTGCAATGAATCTCAACTTGGTGGCGATGCACTCAAGGCAAAGCCAGTATCATAATCTGCCATGGCACGATTACAGTTCTTGTCTGATTTGCTCGATAAACAAACAGGGATGCTCTTTCATACAGGAGGCCCTCCAGCGTCAGATGGATCTTGGATGGATCCAAGACTACCATGATAGGAACTCCTATCAGATCAACATAGTTCAGATCTTCGATATTCGCGTGATGAATACCAACTTGGTAGAGTTACATGCTGAGCAGGTCCGACTCGGATTCTTAATATCACATGATTACCAAAGCTGTAAAGCGGGTTGCGAAAATGATCAGGGTTGTACCCTTGTCCAGGAGGCACTTCAGCACTTGTTAAATCATTGGTGGATGCCAATCTACATGGATGAAGATACTCAGCAGATTAGTATCAGTAATAGAAACTCCACTCGGCATCAGAGTCAGGATGTCCGATCAGTGGAAGGTAACCTAGTGAGGTTACATTGTATTCAAAGTGGGCGTGGCCAGGTACCACTACACAATTACGACCGTTGTAGCGTCTGTTCGGAAAGTAACCAAGGGTGTTACCTTGTGAGAGAAGCTCTTCAGGGTCAGGTCGACCGTGGAGAAATTCGTCCATATCCGGGTTCTGGACCCATCAACTGGTCGCCGAACTACCTTGCCGAGCAAGTTGAGGATGTCGTCACGATCTCTGGTCATCACAGGACCAGGGATGTTTTTACCATCATCCCTCTACTTGAGAATCTAAGGTTCCCAACCGGGAACGAATTGAGATTACTTACGATGGTCAGAAGAATCCAAAAGTTCCCGTAGTCATCTATCTACCAGGACCACTATCGTATGAATCAACTAAGGCTATCCCTTACAAATACGGTGCAACGACCATTGAAAATGGAAAGGAAATTCCATTACCCTCCGTCGTGAACATTGCAGACATCAGTCGAGTAACACGGAGTGGTAGAATCTTCAACTGAGGGGTTGGGGAACTTAACAAGGAAAAGGAACTTCAGACAGAAGCTCCTGATCTATCAGTAGGTCAATCCAGTAATCCTGACCTTTCAAAAAATGATGATGAGATGCTGAAGCTTATCCAAAAGAGTGAATATAACATTGTTGATCAGCTGTTACAGACTCCTTCAAAGATCTCGGTGTTATCACTATTACTCAGTTCAGAAGCCCACAGGGAGGCTCTACAGAAAGTCTTGGAGCAGGCCTCTGTGGAACAGGATATAACAATCAGACAGTTCGATAGCACTGTCTCTAACATCACTTCCTGCAATAATTTGGGATTTAGTGATGAGGAATTACCTGAAGAGGGTCGCCGTCATAACATGGCGCTCAATATCACAGTTAACTGCCAGGACGATGCTTTAGCCAGCGTACTGGTAGACACAGGGTCAGCCCTGAATGTTATGCCGAAGTCCACTTTGATGCAATTATCATTCAAGGGCCCTCCGATGAGAGTCAGCGAGGTTGTCGTCAAAGCATTCGACGGATCCAAAAAAATAGTTATCGGCGAAGTTGATATTCCCATAACTATTGGTCCTCACACTTTCCAAGTCACTTTCCAGGTCATGGACATCCGGGCAACATATAGTTGTTTATTAGGAAGACCTTGGATACATCAGGCTGGAGCGGTCACTTCGACCCTCCACCAAAAGCTAAAATTCGTCAAGAACGGTCAACTTGTCACGGTTTGTGGGGAACAAGCCTTGCTTGTGAGTAACTTGTCATCATCTACTAGAATAGAACCCGAGGAGGTTATTGGAACTCAGTTCCAAGCACTGTCGGTAAGCGAGAACAATCAGTTCGGAGGAGGAACCTTGATTTCCTCGTACAAAGATGCTATCAAAGCGGTCGAGAGTACCAATACGAAAGGATGGGGACAGCTTGTCATTCCTATTGACAATAAAACAAAGAAGGGTCTTGGTTTTTCTGCAACCTGTACCCAGACAGCTGCCAGCGATGAAAGTATTCATCCCCTTCAAAATTTGTTCCACAGTGGAGGTTTTCTTCACCCAGTGTCTCATACAGTTCATGCTATCAATGAGGAAGATCCCTCTGACACAGATGAAGAATGAAAGTCCTACCTTAACAAGGATGGTTATATGTCTCAGGAAGAGGTGCCTACGCCTTTTTGCTTTCCTACAGAAAGTCCGAGATTTATATCAAGATCAGATGTCGAAATGATCTACGGGGATTATGATCCGGAAGGATGCCGCGCTCCGCCAAATTCATTAGAGGAAGACACTCCGATGAAAGACAATTTTGACTACACCTACTATGGCCCAATGGATGGTCTGCCAATGTGGCAACCTTATCCAGGAAACTTGGGGCAAGAAGGTCAGCCGAGTAATGAAACTCAGCTGAGTATCATTGAACAGAATACTTGTGTCCCCACCATGTCATGGGATCAACACTCAGGTCATCCTGAAGCTACTCAAAATGAAGATGAATTCGCAACATTTGCAGGACTTGAATTCATCAACTATGCTTTTCCCGAGGTCAACGTCATCGAGAGGGATGACTCCTCCAGTTCCAAAGAAGTGTGGGACACCTTGGGACAACCGAGTGGAAAATACGACTTCATGGTCAAGTACACCGCTCCCGAAAGCTCTCGTATCAGGCTCGAAGATATCCAGCCAACTGGATGGGGAGATTCAGCTGAGAGCACAAATGCTATGCAAAATGCAACAGAGGAATTCTCCTACGACAATTCTGCCTGGGAGACAGATTCCAATGATCCCGCTCCACCAGAAATCAGTGTCATTTCTGAAGAAAAATCAAGGAAGGTGCCAAACTTTGTGATTCACCGAGGAGTTCGCCGCCAATGGGTTGCCGTCGAGGTTCCGAAGATCGTTCATCAGTCAAAGTAATTGCCATCTTTAACCTTTCACCCTGCCCAGGTGAAACAGATGTTTTGATAGGGCTCGCTTTCTGTAAATTTCCCTCTTCGCTTTTCCCGAAGCGACAGAGTTTTGTTTTATAGGGCTGTAGTTTCAAGATTCGACTTGTTCATTAATAAAATAATGTCGTTCTGTAATTTCCGCATTAATTGCTGTTTTCTCTTTTTGCTTTTTCAAAGAAAATGATGATCCTAAAAAACAAAACTATAAAAAACAAGCAGTAATAAAAATAAAACACTGCACACACTTGCATTTTTCTCTATCTCTTCTAAACACGAATCGTCACGTCATGCAGATTGCTTGTTTTAAACCCAGTTGAAACATACGATCCGATGCCTTCTCCCAACTTTGAGTTCCCGGTATTCGAGGCTGAAGAAGAAAATGACAACGAAATTCCAGAAGAGACCTCCCGACTACTGAGACAAGAGGAAAGGTCCATTAAACCTCACAAAGAACCGTTGGAAACGGTAAACTTGGGTTCAGAGCAAGAGAGAAAAGAAATCAGGATTGGGGCACTGCTCAGTCCAACTGCCAGAGAGGGTTTGATAAAACTTCTCAAAGAATTTCCCGATGTATTCGCTTGGTCCTATCAGGATATGCCAGGGTTGGATACCAGCATCGTGGAACATCACTTATCGTTAAGATCGGAATGTCCGCCAGTAAAGCAAAGGTTGAGACGCACTCACCCAGACATGGCCATCAAAATCAAAGAGGAGGTGCAGAAACAGATTGACGCGAGTTTCCTCGCCACAGCTGAATATCCTCAATGGTTAGCCAACATCGTACCCGTTCCCAAAAAGGACGGAAAGGTCAGAATGTGTGTTGATTACAGAGATCTAAACAAGGCAAGTCCAAAGGACGACTTTCCTTTACCACACATTGACATGTTGGTTGACAGCACATCTAAGTTCAAAGTATTCTCCTTCATGGATGGATTCTCGGGCTATAACCAGATCAAAATGGCGCCGAAAAACATGGAGAAAACTTCGTTCATTACCCCATGGGGTACCTTTTGTTACAAGGTAATGCCGTTCGGTTTGAAGAACGCCGGGGCAACCTATCAAAGGGCCATGACTACTCTGTTTCATGACATGATACATAAGGAAATTGAGGTATATGTTGATGATATGATTGCAAAATAAAAAACAGAGAGTGAGCACGTTGAACATCTGTCAAAATTGTTCGAACGTTTGAGAAAATTCAAGCTCCGCTTGAATCCCAACAAGTGCACCTTCGGTGTCCGTTCAGGGAAACTACTAGGGTTCATCGTCAGCCAGAAAGGAATTGAGGTTGATCCTGACAAGGTCAAGGCCATTCAAGAAATGCCTTCTCCGAAAACTAAAAAACAAGTCAGAGGATTTTTGGGACGTTTAAACTACATCTCCAGATTCATATTCCTTATGACCGCCACATGTGCGCCAATTTTCAAATTACTGAAAAAGAACCAGGATTGCGTTTGGTCAGAAGATTGCCAAACTGCCTTCGACAGTATTAAGGAATATCTGTTGAATCCTCCGATTCTATCACCTCTAGTGGAAGGAAGACCACTGATCATTTACCTCACAGTCCTAGAGGACTCAATGGGATGTGTACTTGGCCAACAAGACGAAACTAAAAGAAAAGAGTCTGCCATCTACTATTTGAGCAAGAAATTCACCGACTGTGAAACTCGGTACACAATGCTTGAGAAAACTTGCTGCGCTTTGGCTTGGGCAGCCAAACATCTTCGCCAATACATGATTCGTCATACTACTTGGTTGGTCTCCGAAATGGATCCAATCAAGTACGTATTTGAAAAACCTGCTCTCACGGGGAGGATTGCCCGTTGGCAGATGTTGTTATCAGAATATGACATAGAGTACCACGCTCAGAAAGACGTTAAAGGAAGTATTTTAGTCGATCATTTGGCTCATCAACCGATTGACGATCAAGAATCAATCGGGTTTGACTTCCCAGACGAAGATGTCATGTATTTAAAAATGAAAGACTGCGATGAACCGCTACCCAGTGAAGGGCCAGAACCAGGTTCCCAGTGGGGACTTATCTTTGACGGAGCAGTTAATCATTATGGAAACGGAATTGGGGCAATCATTGTTACCCCTCAGGGTACCCACGTTCCTTTCAATGCCAGACTTACGAACAACGAGGCCGAATACGAAGCTTGTATCATGGGTCTCAAAGAAGCAATTGATTTAAGGATCAAAAACTTGGACGTATACGGCGATTCAGCCCTGGTTATCAATCAGATAAAAGGAGATTGGAACACATACCAATCAGGATTGATTCCTTACAAAGACTATGCAAGAAGGTTGCTGCCTTTCTTCAACAGAGTCGAGTTTCATCATATCCCTCGTGAGGAGAATCACATGGCAGATGCATTAGCCACTCTCTCTTCCATGATTAGTGTAGGTCGTTGGAATGACCTACCTAAGATCGACATAATGCGCCTTGAACGGCCCGCTTACATCTTCACGATTGAAGCAGTCATAGATGACAGACCTTGGTTTCACGATATCAAATGCTTCCTTCAGAAACAAGAGTACCCACCTGGGGCACTAAGGAAGGACAGGAAAACCCTCAGAAGATTGGCTGGAAACTTCTTCCTGAGCGGTGACACTCTCTATAAGAGAAATTTTGACATGGTCTTGCTCCGATGCGTCGACAGACCAAAAGCAGACATGCTTATGAAAAAAATTCATGAAGGATCCTTTGGCACTCATGCCAACGGACACACAATGGCGAGAAAAATTCTCAGAGCAGGGTACTACTGGTTAACCATGGAATCCGACTGCTACAAGTACATGAGGAGGTGTCACAAGTGTCAGATATACTCCGACAAAATTCATGTACCGCCATCACATCTCAAAGTTCTTTCTTCCCCATGGCCATTTTCCATATGGGGAATTGACATGATTGGCATGATTGAGCCTAAGGCTTCAAACAGACATCGGTTCATCCTAGTAGTCGTTGACTACTTCACCAAGTGGGTCGAAGCAGCGTCATACGCTAATGTAACCCGACAAGTGGTGGTCCGATTTATCAAAAACAATATCATCTGCCGTTATGGTGTTCCGAGCCAGATCATTACTGATAATGGATCTAACTTGAACAATAAGATGATGAAAGAGTTTTGCTTCGAGTTCAAGATCGAACACCATAACTCATCTCCCTACCGACCCAAGATGAACGGAGCGGTAGAAGCGGCTAATAAGAACATCAAGAAGATCGTTCAAAAGATGGTTGTAACCTACAAAGATTGGCACGAGATGCTACCCTTTGCTCTTCACGGTTATCGCACATCTGTCTGCACTTCAACAGGGGCAACCCCTTTCTCTCTAGTATATGGCATGGAGGCAATGCTCCTCATAGAAGTAGAGATCCCGTCAATCCGAGTATTGATGGAAGCTAAGCTTACAGAAGCTGAATGGTGTTAAAGTCGACACAATGAACTGAATCTGATCGAAGAAAAGAGAATCACGACACTATGCCACGGTCAGTTGTATCAACAGAGAATGAAGAAGGCGTTCGACAAAAAGGTCCGACCTCGTGTCTTCAGGAAAGGAGACCTCGTGCTCAAGAAGATACAATCATTTTTCACTGATTCCCAGGGCAAATGGACCCCAAACTATGACGGCCCCTATGTGGTCAAGAAAGCGTTCTCAGGCGGCGCCTTGAGACTCGCAACCATGGACGGAGAGGAGTTTGCCTACCCCACAAATGTGGATGTTGTCAAGAAATACTTCGCCTAAACTAAAAAAAAGACGTCTCGTTGGATTGAAAACCCGAAAGGGCAGTCCAGGCAAAAGTTAGAGACATGAAAAAAAATCATCCCGATGGATTGGAAATCTCATAGTACAATCCAGGCAAAAATTAGGGATAATGGCAAGTAACTATGTCCAACAGAGGCGAATCCCTCAGCAGCAGTAGTTACATCATCGGAAGAAAACTCCAGTTAAAGTCATCTTCGACAGAAGCTCAGGATGCCCTGAATTCAAAGTTGGTAGAAGGATAGTGGTCGTTATGTTTCAACGTAGCCCTTTTCCCTGTAAATTACCATTTTTTTTAATGGAATCACGCGTTTGGCTGATCTCCATCTTATCAATAAAATTTGAGCCTTGTGCTTTTGTTTGTAATTCTTGTTTATTTTAGCTTTACAGAACGACGCTGTTAACATGATTAACGATTCTTGAAATAAAACAAAAATGAATTTACTTGTTAAAACTTTTTCTGCTTTTAAAATAAAGTCGGAAATTTCTTTTGACTGTTGAACATCAGAAGAACATCGGTCGCTTCTCCAGAAGTAAGCGAACTTCAAAATGCAGAATCAAAGTACTCTTTCTAACCCAGTACGCTTAAATGAAGGGATCAACTGTGTCAGAGACCTTGTTTCGTCTGACACACCACGGCCGAGTTCTTATCTCCTAAGCCCGACCAACGGTGCTCCCAACGGGGACTATCTCTCCTAAGCAAGGTGGAATTGCTATCTTGAACCAGCGGTATCTCTATACGCCCCGCGATGGCCGAGTATCCAGTCATGTTCATCTTTTAGTTTATGTGTTGTGTCAGTTTCGTCAGCATATACATACATACATCATGCATTATTGATTTGCATTTACATTCCATATTGTATCGCTATCACTCTAGTCGGTCTTGTCCCCTAGTGATAAACAGTTCTCTCAATCAAGTTGTCAGTCCTTGCCTCGTCAGGAAATACTGTTTTGAACGACCTCGCTTCCAGTTTATTTCTGGAAGGAAGTTGGCCCTCGACCACTTTGATAACTTGAACCTCTGAAAAACCAGAGGAACCCTCAGTCAACATCACTCTTCGCCATTGAAGATGATATCCTTGCTTTCCCGGATTAAGGAAAATCCACAGAGAAAGCCTCGTAATCAGAGATTCGGCAGCATGCCAGTTTCGCTCCAAAAAGATCGCTGATGAAAAGGTCATTGGCACCTCAAAATTGGACCCTATCATATGGCATTTCTCTGGGAAGATCCCGAGAAAAGTATGATGTAAGATCCCCAAGTGGAAACAGTCTATCAAGAGACTCGCTTTCCCCCAGTAGAATCGACAAATGGCGTCTCCAAACAGAGAAGTTTGTGTACCTCTACAACTCAGACGACTGGTATCCCCAGCAGGTCTGACATCGAAACTTTTTCCACTCAAATGGCATCTCCCCAGGAAAATTCTGCGAGAAGTTTGAAGGAAAGCCGCTACGAATAGCGTCCCTTGTCAGTAAAGTTTATTGACAAAAGAAACTGAGACCAGTTCCTTGGTAGGAAACCAAGAACGAGGGGAAGTTTAAATCAGAAACTAAGACCAATTCCTGGGTAGGAAACCAGGATCGAGGGGAAGTTTGTTTCCGCAACTGAGACCAGTTCCTTGGTAGAAAACCAGGATCGAGGGGAAGTTGACTAAAAGAAAACTGAGACCAGCTCCTTGGCTGAAGACCAGGATCGAGGGGAAGTTTACCTTTTCTAAGCATCATTGCTTAGCAAAAGAAGATGAATGCGATCTGCCATTCATAACCGCCATCAAAATTTCGGGTATTCCGATATTTAATCCTCTTGCACCCCGAATGCCCGAATACCTTCGTCATTCACACCTTCGGGTCCAAGAAGATTAAATAGGGGCATCTGTCATACCCCAAATTTTGACCACTAAGATTTCCCATCATTGTGAAAATCATCATCACAATATGGATGAACCATCATGCCTCATCAGATGCTTCAAGGGTTATTGAGCATTCACTACAATCAAAATTAGGGTTTTGAGCCCTCTAGGAGCCTTAGACAAAGGATCAATCAAGGAATGTCTTGATATTCAACTTGTCTAACCTCTCAAACATCCACAATGTATCAAAAAGACTTCCACTTTAAGGATTAAGCACAAGGCTGCTCCCTTCTTGGTGGATCAAGTCTCAAGATCGCCAGTATCACCTAATTAGGGTTTTGGTCTAGCAGGGCCTCCAGATTGAAATTTTTCATCTGGGCACAAGCCAATGATCTAAAACATAACCTAATATACTCCATGGGACATCATGAACCCAATCATCAAGTCAATTTTGCCTCAAGGGATGCATACATCAAAAATCAGGAATTAGGGTTTCTTGACCTAATTCACCCCTAAGTTCACTTTTGGGACAAATCATGAACCAAGACCTCAAGAGATGATTTGAGGGTCTTTAATGAACTATATTGATCCATTTGGAACAATGGATTAATCCAAGAAGCTTGAGCAACAAGTCTCAATCTCATCTGCACCACAATTAGGGTTTTAAGGGAAAAGTCAACTGTAACTTTGACTTTTGACCAGGACAAGCTCCCAAGCCCTAGGACATACCTAAATATACCCTATGACACCCATGGAACATGTCCATCAAGTTTGATTTAGGTCAAGGGCATGATTTCCTGAAGAATTGCACAGTTTGGAATTCATCTGATAAAAAGCCAACTGTGCACAAAAGTCAACTTTGACTTTTTGAGATTTTTCACCAAAATGGATTTTTAACCCTAAAATGATGTTAATGTATGATTTGAATCATCATTCATCAAGAAAAATCAAGAATAGTGGGATAACTTGTAAAAGGGGTAACCATAAAACTTAGAAGTTTTTCTAAGTTATGGAAAAGTACCACTAATACACCAACTTTGGAGGACCATAACTCCTAAACCACAAGGCCAATTTTTCCCATCCAAAGCTTGATTTGTAGATATCATTGCCCTCTACAAAAACTTCAACTAGACCTAAGTCCAATTCATTAAGGAGTTTGAGTTATGGAGTGATCAAAATCAAGAAATCACATTTTCTTCCAACACTTGGTGAAAATTTCACTAAGTCAGATTTTGCTTCACTTTTTGCCAAATGTAGAGGGATTTTTCACTTGGAATCAGAAGAGATCAAAACCAAACTTGTTCAAACAGTTGTTGTATCATGTAAGGGATTTCCAAAATGGCCAAGAACATTGCCAAATTCAACTTACACCATGAGATATGACATTGTCAAGTTGCCTTGCTGAAATCTGTCAAAGGCAAGGCAAATTTTGCATTTTGGCTCGATTTGCCAAAATCAGCCAAATTCAAATGCTCCTATCCACTTGGACACCTCAGAGGATTGAATCTAAAGGGGATAATCACTGAGCTAAGCCTCCAAAGTCCATGAAACAAGAAATAGCATGTTGGATCTAGAATGGCCAAAATAGGGACAAGACTCCAAATTTGGATTGGAGCATTCAATGGAAGCATCAAGGTGGCATGGACTGAGCCATTCTCATCTGAAATCAGTCAAGACTTATCCAAGACCAAGGGAACCAAAGCTCTGTGCCCTAACCACTAGTCAATGGCTAGAGGAGACTTGCATTTTCATTTGCCAACATTGGCCAAACCTACTTACCAGCTGCCATTCACTATTCCTTGCAAAACAAACTTGCTCTACTATAAATAAAGCTCAATTGTGATAAGTTTGAGTACACCAAAGCCATCAAACAGATGCTTTCCTCAAAATATCTTCTTTCACTCCAATTTTGCCTTCTAAGGCAAGTCACTATCGGGTTTTGAGTTTAAGAGATTTTCTAATCAAACCAATCACTCACACACCTCACATACATCACATATGAGCTGATCAAACACTTAGATCACTTCTGAAACACCAATTTCACAAAATCATCAGCTGGTTGCTCAAGGTTTTAACCAGAGTGCAGCTGAGGTACCACAAAGTGATCCAGCCAATTTCAATCAAGTCCAATCATCCAAACACACTCCATAGGGTGTAGGGAAGCTGTTCAGATCATCACCACTCATCTGTAACACCTCCAAATGAAAAATCACATTGTACTTGCTGTCACGGCTTAGAGGTAAACACATACTTGGTCATCTCTCAATCTATGCATATTTCCTCGCACAATAATTTGGCCATATGTTCATAATCATGCATGGAATGTTTTCCCTCAATTAATTGCATTGTTTGAATCGTGTATCAAAAATCCCAGCCTTCATGCAAAAATTAGGGTTCTTGAGAATTTTTCATGATTTCTTGTTATATGTTTAATTTAAATGAAATTAAGTGTTATAGACATGATCGTGAGGTTGAGACGAGCATAATGATATGTGGATTGCATGATATAATCAAGTATTCAGTGAGATTGGATAGAAAATGCAAATCTGGGCAAGGCAGAAAACGCGCGTGTTCTTGGTCCATGTTCTTGGCGCCATTTTCATAAATTCAAATATTTGAATTTTGTGATTTTATTTAATTGATTCAAAAATTAATTTCTCTCTGAGTTTTAATGATTTTGAGTTGATTCTTTTTTTAATAATTCACAAAAATGTTAAAATATTTTATTTTATCAAAAAATCCCAAAAATATTATTTATTTCATATAATTTATATTTTTGCAAAGAATTAATATTTTAATTGTTTTTGACATTTTAAATATTTTTTCTACATTGATTTTGCAACTTTTAATGCTTTCTAATTATTTTGTAGGTCAATACTTAATTTTTGAAGCATTAATCCAAGATCACAATTTGTTTTTCATATGTTAAACAATTTTGATCATTTTAATTGAATTTTTATTCAATTAAATACATTTTTTAAAACAAATTAGGGTTTTTGGATTAATTCAACCCTCATAAATCATTTTCAAAACATTTGGGCCTCTTGAGAGAGTGTAAGACCCAATCCTTTTTTTGACCAAACATTTTTGGGCCTCAGTGTATTGTATAAGTCCCGATACCGTCAAAAACGAACGGCGCGATCGTCGCCTTTTCAAAAATAACCTTGGGCCTCTCCTCGAGCTATAAGACCCATTCAAAACTTTTGGGCCTCTAATAGAGTGTAAGACCCAACCCCCTTTTAACCAAAACAATTTTTGGGCCTCACTTATTGTATAAGTCCCTCTGCGTTAAAAGGAAATCTCGGCGCGATCGCCATTTTCAAACGAAAAATCATATGGGCCTACCCTCGTGTTATAAGCCCCATTCTCTTTCTTTAAAACTTTTTGGGCCTCTTGAGAGAGTGTAAGACCCATCCCTTTGTACATAAAACCTTTTTTGGGCCTCAGTCACTTGTATAAGTCCCTCTGTACAAATTCAAACAATGCGCTCACTGATAAAACCATGGGCCTCTCCTTGAGCTGTAAGCCCCAAATCTTTCTTTTTCAAAGCACTTTCTCCTTTGATTTTGAATATACTGTTGTTTTCAATCTTTCTTTGTTGAACAACTAACCAAACAGCATGGAAGCTCTACAACCGAGTAAGTGGTTATTGCTTTCATTTACCGCTTTCATATACATATAACTGTATTGTGGGGCTGTTTCACTGTAAGTCTTCTTTCATAAACTCATATCAACTGTGTAATAATAGTATAGATATTTCGAGTTTCCCCGGCAACTACGTCTAGAACTAGGTGACGCCGTTTCGTTTATTCGTAGAAGTAGACAACTAGATCCCCAATAGGATCACCAGATACAGTCTTCTCTCAGGCTGTCCTCATTAGGAATTGTCAAGAAACTCTACTCCCAGAGATGAATGTATTCTCCGTGAATGGCATCTTTGAGTTTCTTCCAAATTCTCGAATTTTCCTGACTTTGATCTATTCTCGGTGAATAGAATTGCCTTGAATTTCTCAGGATTTGGGGACCCATCGGCTTCTTAAAAGCATTGGCCTCCTCTTGGGCATCGTACAAGGACCCACAGGCTTCCTAAAAGCAACCCCGCCTCCTCTTGGGCTTCGTACAAGGACCCTACGGCTTCTTAGAAGTATTCACAGCCTCCTCTTAGGCTTCGTATAATGATCTCTTCCTCTGGGAATGATAGCCTCCTCTTGGGCTTCGTACAAGGACCGATCGGCTTCTTAAAAGCTTCCAGCCTCCTCTTGGGCTTCGTACAAATTGTCTCGATGACCTCCTAGAGGTATAGGAACAGAACTTAATCATCTGCATAGAACAGTCCTTTTTAAGAGTCTACTACTGTTTCTCAAAGCACAGTACAAAAGATGAAACTCTAGACTTGGACAGTCTAATTTCCTTGAGTCTCAAAGACATTCTCAAGCACCCCTTCGTTAAATAGGAAGGAAACTCGTAGACTTGGACAGTCTCAATACCCTTCGGATTTCCCGCTTCCTTAAAAAACAGGAATAACCTGGATCCTTGGATCAAATCCTTGAGTACAACATTGCTCATATAAGAACTGATTTTCTCTTTCAAAATCAGTATATTGGACCTGTCACTCAACTGAAACAGTCACCATAGCCTCCTCTTAGGCTTTGTATAATGATCCTTCTCCAGTTACAATAGCCTCCTCTTGGGCTTTGTACAATGATTCTCCTCAGCGGAGTCAAACAACGTTTAGCCTCTCTCTCGGGCTTTGTACGAGACACATAATAGACTCCCTCGTTGAGTCAATCACCCCTTTCGCCTCCATCTCGGGCTTTATACGAGATACAAAAAGGTTCTTATTGAGCCAAACAAACAACAGCCTCCATCTCGGGCTTTGTACGAGATACAAAAAACTCTCTTGTTGAGTCAAATCGCCTCCATCTCGGGCTTTATACGAGATACCAAAAGACTCCATCGTCGGGACAAAACCTTTTAGCCTCTCTCTCGGGCTTTGTACGAGATACATATCAGCCTCCTCTTAGGCTTTGTATAAGAAAACCACTGGTTGATCCAATCAACCTTTTAGCATCAAAGTTGTGCCTCATTCACAGTACACAAACATCAACAACTCCTTCCCCTTTCATCTAATGGCTGTAAGCGGCAAGCCTCTGGATCATCTACATCCATGCCACTGTCCCTCTTTTAGCATGAGAAATTCCTAAGGAAAGATAGCATTGCTCTAAACTGAGTTAAAGTCTTCCCCTTCAGGTTAAAACCCCCTATAAAGGAAATTATGGCATTGCTAGGATCCGCGTATCCCGGTTAAAGTAATTCTCCTTTATAAACAGTTGTGACATACAACTCTCTCTTTAGAGATAACAAATTCTCTCTAAAGTCAACACCCTTTTAGCTTCACATCTTGGGCTTTGAACAAGATACAAATAGACCTTTTCAGCTTCATATCTTGGGCTTTGAACAAGATACAAACTACCTTTCGCTTCACGTCTTGGGCTTTGAACAAGACACCAAAACAACCATTTCCTCCCATAGAATAGGAGGAACTACGAACGCTCTGATTTCCCTGTTTTGGATGAACGGGAATACGTAGGCATAAGATTGAAAGAAAAAATCTTAGCGAGCACACTAAACAAAAACCCAAAATCCCATATCAAAAGCAGTAATTCAAAAAACATCAGTCCTAACATCCTAATCCTTGTTCCCCGCCAGAAACCTTCTGTCTAGATAAAAAGAAAGAAAACAGTATTGGCGAAAATACAAATAACCAGTACAAAGGCCCCCCCCACATTGATAGCATCCGTAACCTAACAGACCGCTGTTTAAACTCAGTATGCAAAGCAGGGTTAATTGGAGACATCTATTTCCCTTCCTTCATCAGCTTTAATAGGATAAAAAATGAATCGACCTGTAGTTTTAAGCTCAACCGCAGAGAGCGACCAGCGCTTAAGAACCGCGTCCAAAATCGCTCGCTACACTCGGGTTTGGATAGATCCTCAAGCAGAGTTTTAATGACTTTTCTCCCCTAGCAGGACGTCATTCAAAAAAATTCTCATCCCCAGCGGAGTCGCTGTGACCAGAATTCATCCCCAAGAAGATGAAGTAATTCCTGGCAGAATCATCACTCCCCTCATATCCCAAAGTCCAATTTATTTTTGGCAAGCGTGACAATTCGAGGCAGACGGATTGTTCATTCATTCTCCAGTAGAGACATTATCCTTTCAGGAGTCTTTGAGAAAAAATTATTGATCATTATTCCTCAGCAGAGTCAGCAGAGATGTCTGACATGTATGCTGAGAGAAATCCAGTGTTCAAAGTTTTAAAGTCCAACAGTAGATTGGCAAAAGTCCGTCTTCGGGTGGCAAAAGTCCAACAGTAGATTGGCAAAAGTCCGTCTTCGGGTGGCAAAAGTCCAACAGTAGATTGGCAAAAGTCCGTCTTCGGGTGGCAAAAGTCCAACAGTAGATTGGCAAAAGTCCGTCTTCGGGTGGCAAAAGTCAAACAGTAGATTGGCAAAAGTCCGTCTTCGGGTGGCAAAAAGTCAAACAGTAGATTCGCAAAAGTCCGTCTTCGGGTGGCAAAAGTCCAACAGTAGATTGGCAAAAGTCCATCTTCGCTTGGCAAAAGTCCAACAGTAGATTGGCAAAAGTCCGTCTTCGGGTGGCAAAAGTCCAATAGTAGATTGGCAAAAGTCCGTCTTCGGGTGGCAAAAGTCCAACAGTAGATTGGCAAAAGTCCGTCTTCGGGTGGCAAAAGTCCAACAGTAGATTGGCAAAAGTCCGTCTTCGGGTGGCAAAAGTCAAACAGTAGATTGGCAAAAGTCCGTCTTCGGGTGGCAAAAAGTCAAACAGTAGATTGGCAAAAGTCCGTCTTCGGGTGGCAAAAGTCCAACAGTAGATTGGCAAAAGTCCGTCTTCGGGTGGCAAAAGTCCAACAGTAGATTGGCAAAAGTCCGTCTTCGGGTGGCAAAAGTCCAATAGTAGATTGGCAAAAGTCCGTCTTCGGGTGGCAAAAGTCCAACAGTAGATTGGCAAAAGTCCGTCTTCGGGTGGCAAAAGTTAAACAGTAGATTGGCAAAAGTCCGTCTTCGGGTGGCAAAAAGTCAAACAGTAGATTGGCAAAAGTCCGTCTTCGGGTGGCAAAAGTCCAATAGTAGATTGGCAAAAGTCCGTCTTCGGGTGGCAAAAGTCCAACAGTAGATTGGCAAAAGTCCGTCTTCGGGTGGCAAAAGTCCAACAGTAGATTGGCAAAAGTCCGTCTTCGGGTGGCAAAAGTCAAACAGTAGATTAGCAAAAGTCCGTCTTCGGGTGGCAAAAGTCCAACAGTAGATTGGCAAAAGTCCGTCTTCGGGTGGTAAAAGTCCAACAGTAGATTGGCAAAAGTCCGTCTTCGGGTGGCAAAAGTCCAACAGTAGATTGGCAAAAGTCCGTCTTCGGGTGGCAAAAGTCCAACAGTAGATTGGCAAAAGTCTGTCTTCGGGTGGCAAAAGTCGAACAGTAGATTGGCAAAAGTCCGTCTTCGGGTGGCAAAAGTCCAACAGTAGATTGGCAAAAGTCCGCGTTCGGGTGGCAAAAGTCCAACAGTAGATTGGAAAAAGTCCGTTTTCGGGTGGCAAAAGTCCAATAGTAGATTGGCAAAAGTCCGTCTTCGGGTGGCAAAAGTCCTATAGTAGATTGGCAAAAGTCCGTCTTCGGGTGGCAAAAGTCCAACAGTAGATTGGCAAAAGTCCGTCTTCGGGTGGCAAAAGTCCAACAGTAGATTGGCAAAAGTCTGTCTTCGAGTGGCCAAAGTCCAACAGTAGATTAGCAAAAGTCCGTCTTCGGGTGGTAAAAGTCCAACAGTAGATTGGCAAAAGTCCGTCTTCGGGTGGCAAAAGTCCAACAGTAGATTGGTAAAAGTCCGTCTTCGGGTGGCAAAAGTCCAACAATAGATTGGCAAAAGTCCAACAGTAGATTGGCAAAAGTCCATCTTCGGGTGGCAAAGCAGCGAAAGTCCAACAGCAGATTGGAAAAAGTCCGTCTTCGGGTGGCAAAAGTCCAACAGTAGATTGGCAAAAGTCCGTCTTCGGGTGGTAAAAGTCCAACAGCAGATGGGCAGAAGTCCGTCTTCGGGTGGCACAAGGCTGCAAAGTCCACCAGTAGCGTGGCAAGCCAGTAGTTGTCTGGCGTTGTACAAAAGACATTATTAAAGTCCACCAGCAGCGTGGCGAGCCAGTAGTCGTTTGGCGTCGTTCCAAAAGACATTTTTAAACTCCACCAGCAGCGTGGTGAGCCAGTAGTCGTCTGGCGTCGTATAAAAGACATCTCTCCAGTGTTTTTCTTCTCATCATAGTTTTCTTCAAGCAGAGCTCATTTGGTTGGGTTTATATCCCTTTTCTTCTTCTCCACAGAGTGCAAATTTTCTGGTTATTTTTGGTATTCAATCCCTTCATACCTTGAAAGTCTGACAGCAATCGCTATCATCCATTCAGGTCTACAGTGATTGAATAGGGGCAACTGTAATACCCCAAAATTTGCCCTCTTATTTTTCTCAATAAGTGGCCAATGATTAACACTTTATTTGCATTTTGGTCATAACTCATTCATTTATGTGCATTGGGCTCCTGAGGTGTGGGATCATGATTTCTTATCTTCTGTGCGACTTGGTTGATATTCATCAATGGAAGATCATGAGATTAGGGTTTTGTGTTGAAGAAATCCATGGTTATCAAGACAAAGCATTTATGGATTGATTTGAGTAGTATTGGGTCATGGTTGATTGAGCTTAGTGATTGAATTGTGGGAATTCATTGAGAATACAAGTTTGGTTTGAATTGGAAGCTTAATTGGTTATGTGGATTTCTTGGAATTCATTCTTCATTATCCACCATATTCATAAATATCACTAAATATCCATTATATCTCCGTTATCCACTTCATTTTTCCTAGACATATTTTAATACATACCACTTCTAAATCCATTTCGATTTCATCTCAATATCCAAATGTCAAAACCAATATCCATTTCCATTTTCCAAATTTAATGTCCAATTAACCAATTCAATGATCCAATCCATTTTTGAATCCATACATATTACCATTTTCAATTCCATAAAACTTTTCTTGAGTTTTTGTACCATTGTTAAATCCCCATTTAAATCCAATTCTTATCCCAGAACCATATTCCTAAATTCAAACCATTCTTAAGTTCACATTAAACCATCTCTATCAAAATTTCATTTTTAATCATTTGTAAAAAAAAACCAATTAACCACAACCGAAGTCAAAGATCTTCTTCAAATTCAAACACTTTTTGAATACCATTGACTTCTTCACAAATGAAAGAAGAATTTCACCAACTTTTGCAACCTCTCGCCATCACCCTCCTTCATCATTGTCTGCTCAAAAGAAACACATAACAAAATTAACAATGATTGGAAACAATAAAAAGAGAAAATACACAGCAGTTCAAAAACTCTAACAAGACTCTTCCTGTTCATTTCACACATAACAGAAAATAGCAGTTACAAACAGAATGACACCAGATTCCAAAAACTCATAACAGTTACAAAATGAAAAAACCTCGAACATTTTGACGGATCCAATTTTCCTCTGATTTTTCCTAACAAAATCCTCTAACAGAACTAACCAATTCTCCTAACTGAATTTTTGAATTCTCTCTAACTTCTAACAGAACTAACAGAAAAAAGGAAGAATTCACCATCTTCAATCTTCTTCTTCGACTCACCATCTTCAATCTTCTACCTTGAATCTTCATTTTTCAATTCTCTGCAAATACAACCTTCAATCTTCATCCGAAACCATAGAACTCTGCTCATTCATCTCTCTCATCATCATCTTCAATATTCTTCCGGCGGAGCTTTTGAGTCCTTCAACCGTTATCGTCCATTGTCGCAACCACCTACAAGCTTGATTCAATCATCAACGTGTCAACAACCTTCATCATCATCAATTCATCAACATCAATAACCTGCAAGTTGAATCAAGAACAAGCAACTGCAACTTCAACTCTGTAAATTCGTATCCCAATCGTAACATCAACTTAGCCACATCGGCGGTGATTTACGACAATAACGATTTTCAGGGAGAAGGAAAATTCACAAATCGGAGGAAGAAGATACGAGAGCAGGAAGGAGAAGCGAAGTACTTACCGCGTCGCCGTTAGCCTCATCATCATCAAGGTACGAAACTTCTGCCTCCGTCTCGTAGTTGTGGCTTTGGATCTTGAATCCATTGTGGTTTAGTTTAGTTGGAACAACTTTGGTTCTTGATTTTGATGCTTCGATCCCGTCATTTGAGTAGGATTTAGGGAGAATTGAAATCGGATTGATGATGAGGGGATGATTTAGAGCGGGGTTTGTGTTGGAACTTAGGATTTTGGGGATGACTCCACCGGAGACGGCGGCGACCTCCGCCCTGTAATCGTCTTCTCCGGCAAAGTATTTAGGATCTCGGCCAAGTTAAACGTGCAGAAGGGGAGAGACGTTTGGGAGTGAGAAGGAGTTTTAAGAGCTGAATGAATTTGATTCATGTGATTCTCGTATAAGGTAAAGAGGGGATAAGGTTGATGGTGGCGGTCCACTCCGGCGGTGACACTTGTCACCGTCCGGTAGGTTCTTACTTGTAAATTCAATGCGCGCATCCCTACCAGGTTTACCATGCACCCACGCTTCAAGACCATCTGATGATTTCTCTAAGATTGATCATACGGCGAAGATTGGCTATTAGAGGTGAAGACCTACCATGCACCCTCAGTCTTTGGGCGTCCTGGGCCTATTTCTTCTTCCGCTAATTGCACCTCCCTTGTTAAGCCCAAGAGAAATTTGAATGGAAACTTTTACTTAGGCACCCCCTGGTTCTTCCTTGTTTTCCTTTAATTTTCTTTTCATGTGTGCTTCAAAGATCTATTTCTAAAAATATTTTCGCGCCTCATAAAATTCCAATTAAATTCATGTATGCTGTTAGAAGTATTAATTAATTTTTGGTGATTTTTAATTCCATTTTGGGGGCTGTTTGTTATTTTTCTGGAATTTTGGAAAGGAATGTGTTCTAAATGGTATATCTAGTGATGTAAGTGCCAAAATGTGATTCTCCCTTGACAATTTGGAGCTGATTTTTGGTGTACATTTAGGCATTTGATTGTTTAACATCATGGTGATTGATTGGTGCGTGGTACTTGAGCTTTGAGATACTTTTGAAGTTAATCCTTTGAGCCTTAATTCGTATGATCATCATTGACGTTTATGCTACGTTTGCAATTGATTGAGCATGTTTGGTGCATGATATAAACCCTATCTTTTGTATGTGGTTACCGACTGTCCTTGGCATGATGTGTTCAATTACTCATAATTTTTTAGAGCATTTTTCTATTTTTCACTCATTTTTCAATGCGAACCGAACATGTTGATACATGCGTAGAAAGAAGTTATGTTTAGGACTTGTATGAGGGCACTTTGAGCCAACCTTGAATATGAGTTCTAGCACATTGTTATGTGTATTTTGATGCACAATTGAGACATGTTTGAGTATTGCCTTGGATCATTTCACATGCTTTAAATGATGTCTTCTTTATGTGTATGTGAACTTGAAGTTGTGTTCCATCTTGGCCACTTCTTTTAATGCTATTTGTATGCCATGTCCATGCTTGTTTTTAGGATTCAATTAGGACATTTTATAGGTCATTTACCTCTGGTGTGTGGGCCCTAGCATTGCCTTACCAAGTCATCTCATTTGTCTTACTTGAGTAAAAATTTTACATACTTGTATGAGAAGTTTAAATGTGATTTTGCTCATGGAATGAATTGACTTTGGAGAGAGAGTTTAATGCAAACCTTGGTGACACTTTGAGATTGATTTTAGGCATGTGTATAAGTTGTTTCACTTCTGACCTTGGTTCGTCTTCATGTTTTAATTCAATTCATCTAACTTGTAATGACTTTCTTTTGTTGGTTTACCTTTAACTTCAAAGTAGATTAGTCTTGTAGCATAGTTGCGACTTGACGTGGAATTTCATAATCCTTTTAGGTCTTTCACTTTGACTAGTGTGACTCAAATGTACGTTGTCGTTAGACTTAGGTCTTTATAGTGTACATACACTCTCTTGTTATTACTAATGTCTTTGGTTCACATGTGCAAGGTACATAAAGGAAACATTCCAAAGGTGGTTTGACCATTTCATTTTGTAAATAAAAACTTGTTTCTAACGTGGTTTGCTATTTGTTTATAGGTGCTTTTGTGACTTGCTTTCGTTGCGCTTTCGTGGCTTTGCTACGGATTCATATCCGTTTGGTAGGACCTCTTTTCTCTTCACTTCTCTTTAATGCTTTCAAATGCCATGAGAAGTAGGAATAGTCGATGCCATGATAAGTAGGATTGTATGGAAAGCCCTCAAGTGAGGCCATGATTGTGCTTGGTTGATATTGTGCTGAAGACCTCTAATGAGGCAATCGACGGAAGATAGGGTTCGCAATCGACCCCCGTTATTCTAGTTGAGTCGTTCTTAGATCTCATTACATGATTGAAGCTCTGAACATCACCTGCTCCTGTTATCGAGTCGGTCAAGTGGAAGATAGGGTTCATGACCAACCTCCACGCCTTGTTTATAGCTCGCATTGACCAATGCTGATGCTTATGTGATCTGATTCACATCTTCCCTTTTCTTACTCTGCTCTCCATGGTTCTTGATTCCATTGGGTGAGCACCCCTATTTACCACAGCTAGCTTGTTTGCCTCGGTTGATATGATCCCTTGGCTAAAGCTTCCACTTTTTTTACTTTGATTGTGTGACATTGTAGCTGACTGACACTGTTTATTCTTTCGTTGCTTTTAGTTCATTTTGTGATTGATTTATCCTGTGTTTACTTGTCTGATGACATGATCCCCTTAGGATTCCTAGCTCCACTTAATTTTTGATTAAGTCGGAGGTAGGAGAGACATTAGGATAGCAATCCATGCCTGATAACATTAGATAGCTTCCCTTCTGATCCTGACCTTAGGACCATCATTGCATGCTGACTTGTAGGACCGAGTTTCCCCCGTAGACTTTCCGTGAGTATCACCATTTCTCTCGCACCCATGTGATCGAGACCGTTTCCCGTTCACCCGTAGTAGTGTGAACTACGGATACTCTGATTCCTCTTTCTTTTCAGATTGAGGATACATAGGCACGAGATGCGATATCTCGGCGAGCACACAAACAACTAACTTCCGTTTTTCTTTTCCACCTTTTGAGTCTCTTCTTCTCATCTTCAAACAAGAGAAAAAAACACTTAATAAAGGCATAACAAATATTGTATTTAGGCCTTTCATGTGGGAACAAGGAGGTGAGGGGTCTTCTCTCATTTCTTTGGGAATGTTTAGTGTACGTCCCGTCTTGGGTCGATATGCTAAGCATTCGATCCTACATGAGGGACTTAAATACAATACATGTTACAAAACACCAAATAAACAAAACACTTTCTTTTTTAAAAGACAAAAACAAACAATCACGTCTTTCCTTCGGGAATTCTTTTCTTATCTTACTCATTCTCAACGTACGAACGTGCTCCTCCTCGTTCTCTTGCAAGATGGTAACGCACTCGAACCGGCGAGCCTGCAACACCTAAGCTAGAATGTTAGCCGTTCCTTAAAAAACACAATCAATCCATCCAGAGTGAGGGGAACTACGTCGCTCTGATAAATACACATTGCTGGCGACTCTGTTTCGGTGCCACTTTCGCGTTTGTACTAGGATGAAAATCCCGGGAGCGACACCGGAGGCCCACCGGCGACGGAATTTTAGAGAGAAGGGAGAAAGGGTAAGACGTTGAGAGAGGGAAAGAAGTAGAGAGAGAAAGGAAATGGAAGAATGAGGAACTTCTAAAGTGAAAGAGGGTTTTATAGTTCCTCATGAATGGGTCAGATCAGCGCCATGTGGCAGTCAGTCTCCCCTTGGATTGGTTGACTATCCAATCAACCAAGGGATCTCGCGTGTGGGGTTTCATGGTGAGTCTGCGCTGACTTTCCATCTCATCCGCGCGATTAGCATACTGTAAGATCAAAGGGTGGAGGTCTAACAGAAAGATGATCGTCTGATCATCATCAAACGGTTCTGAGGGAGTCAATCGCTGACTCCCTCCACCGTGGTTTTTTTTCTTCTTTTTGGCCAGGTTTGGGTCTTTGGGATGTTTAGGCCTTGCGCCCGGAATGCTATTTACCCCCTACCTCATGGCCCAGTTGCTTCTACAGTAGGAAAACGCACCCCCTAATTTTATTAAATTAACAACTTAATTTAATTAAATTTAATCTAGGTATTTTATTTATGGCCATTTTTATATAATTAAATTAATAACTTAATTTAATTATTTAGTTGGGTTAATTTCTTTTAATTTAGGATTGATTAGAAATAGGGTTTTAGGGTTTTTTTATTAATTAAATTAATAACTTAATTTAATTACTTAATTAGGATTTAGATTTTAATTAGGGTTTAGGTTTTTTTAATTGATTAAATTATCAATTTAATTTAATTATGTGATTGGGTTAGTTTTTTTATATAGGGTTTTCTTTATAATTAAATTAATAACTTTATTTAATTATTTGGTTAATTTTTAATTAGGGTTAGAAGTAGGATTTTAGGGTTTTAATAATTAAATTAATAACTTAATTTAATTATTTAATTAGGATAAATATTTAGGGGTTTTTATTTGTTGATTATTTTCATAATAAATAGTTTTATATATTTAAAACAATTTATTTTCAAATAGGGATTTAATTTTGTTTAGGATTTTTATTGGGGAATTTTTGGGGTTAATTGTGCGGTTGGATTTGAATTTATATTTCATATATTCAATATACTTGGTCTTTTCTTTCTTTAAAGAAAATAGGATTTAAATTTTATTTTTTTTAATTTTAGTATTGGTTCTTATTTGGAAAATTTTGGGTTTTGGGGTAAAAATAAATTTAATTCAATTTTGGGGATTAAAATACTTTTATTTTTTGGGGAATATTTTGGATTTAGAATTCTTTTTATTGGATTAATTTAGGGATGCATTTGTATATTTTGGTATAAGTGTTTTGGATTTTATTATGGATTTTTTAAGAATTTATGAATATAAGGGATATAAGAGTTTTTTGGGGATTTAAAATTTGGGATAGTGCTCTTGGTCCGAGAGCCTAAATAAGGGATGGGATGAGGGATAAAACTCTTAGGTTCCAAGAGTTAAAACATAGGCCAAAGGGATAAGGGATTTAGGGATAAAACTCTCCATCCGAGAGTATAAACAATGGATAAGGGATAAAACTCTCCATCCGAGAGTATAAACAATGGATAAGGGATAAAACTCTCCGTCCGAGAGTATAAATAATGGATAAGGGTTAGAACTCTCCGTCCGAGAGTATAAATAATGGATAAGGGATATAACTCTCCATTCGAGAGTATAAACAATGGATAAGGGATTTAAGGGATATAACTCCTTGTATATGAGTATAAATAAAAGATTAAGGGATATAACTCCTTGTTTAGGAGTATAAATAAAAGATTAAGGGATAGAACTCCGTGTCTAGGAGTATAAACAAAAGATTAAGGGATAGAACTCCTTATCTAGGAGTATAAATAATAGATTTGATGATAGAACTATTTACCCAAGAGTATAAATAGTGGATTAGATTTGGGATTAGGTTTTGGGATAGGATTAGGGGGTAGGAATAGGGGAGGTGAACTACGGTTACTCTGATCCTTCAAATTGAAGGTACGTAGGCATAGGGTTGTAAACCCTATCGAGTACATTAATAAAAAACTTAGGATTCTTTTGTAAATAAGTAAATGTAGACAAACAAACAAGCATACCCTAAAATCTACGGAGGATCCCATTGAGTACAATGGAGGTGACGGGTGCCTAACACCTTCCCCTCACTTAACCGACTCCCGAAACTTAGGAATCTCTGCCCTAGGGATTAAGGATTTTTAGGTTTATCATTATTTTCCTTAAAATATATGATGGCGACTCGATAAATTTTGCCGGCCGCGACAGCTGGCGACTCAGCTGGGGACGCCTCCCTAAAGAGAGTCCCTCCTAACCTTAGGCTTTAGGGTTTTGTTTATTTGTTTTGGGTGTTTATTGTTTTTATTTTTATTTTTGTTATGATTTATTTTTATGTTTTAATTTGGTTTTATTTATTATATTTGTCCATTATATGTTTATTTTTTGTCATCATGCATTGGATTGGGGCATATGATGTGTGAAGCTAAAACCCAAGCTTGGCGTATAACCCTAGATTAGGACGTGGAACGGAAATGTTTTTGGGGGGGATGTGACATCCCCAACAATTCATTGATGTCACACTCAGAATAGATCCTTCCAAATGTGTCCTCATGAAAGGGCTAGCCCCTAACGTAGAGGATTATTTGGATGTGGTTTGAGACTCTAAGAACTTTTAGCCTACCCCTTGCCAACTCATGGAGACCCTATGTATTCAACCCTCAAGGGCTGTTACTAGGGTCCTACCCAGATGAGACTTATCCCGAAGGATTACCATAGGAAGGCTTGCTCCTTCTCCTGGTAAAACAAGGGTATAGTCTGTACATTATAGGGTCGTTATGCTGCCCAAAACTATATATCCTACATGTGAGGGGATTGGGTAGATAAGCTTTAGATCTAAACCTATTATAGGGAGCCTACCTAGTTAGGGTCATGCTTGTATTTTCACCTTACCCTAACCAAGTAAAAAACAAAAAAACAAAAAAACAAAGTGTCCATGTCATCATGCATTTAAAAACATTTTTTTGCATATATGCATTTTTGTGGGGAATTTCAAGATGTGTTGTAGGAATATTGGAAATAGGGATTCAAGCGAAAGGGCTACCCTATGTATTAGAGTGCTAAGTGTTGATTTACAAAGTCTCAAAGACCTTTGAGACTTAATGCCAAATCTGCTCAAAGGATGTTTACACACAAGTATGGAAGGATCCTCGATCTCTTAGGGATCCCTATGAATGTAGGGGCCGTAATTGCTTTTGCGCAATCTTAGGATTCTCCTCTATGTGACTTCCTCCTCAAGGATTTTCAACTAGCTCTTACGCTGGAACAATTGGGACTACTTGGATTTACAAGGAGAGGGAAAAACCTTACAAGGGACAAGGTGGTAAAAAAAGGGGAAGGAAAAAATAAGGAAAAATAAAAAAGGAATAAAAAGAAACGAAAAAGGAAAGAAAAACCGAAAAAGAAAAAGAGTCAAGCCTAAAGACATAGATGTTCCTGTTGAGGGTCTGTTATCTCACCACTAGGAGGGTAGGGAAGTGCAAGGGCTCGAGAAAGGATACTTGAAGGAGTTTAAAGCTCATTTGAAGAAGGCATTGGGGGCATCTATGTAGTTTACGCCTTCTTAAGTTCATGATTCTCCATTTTTGGGATTGTTATGGGTTATTCTCGAGGAATTATTGTTATAAGTTTGGAAGCCATTTTGGATTCGGGATTTGCTAATTGATTTGGATTTTATATTCTATGTGTATGGGTTTCATCCTTTGGATATATTCCTCTCTAACTACAATGGATTTTGGAATTCCCCCCAAATAAAATTTTAAAATTATTTAGCATACATCATGCATATTCATACATTCATCATCAACATGCATTCAAAATAAGGAAAAAGGAATAAAAAAATCATTTTCTTTTACAAACTTTGTCTCAGAGTCGTTGAGCATAACAACCTGACTTCCCAACCTCACACTCGAGCGTACCAAAGGGAAGCTATGGATCAGATGGAGAAGGATTTGGTTACTCTAAGAGGAGAAATGGATACTGTCAAGGAGAACGTGGAAGATATGAAAAGCCAGATTGATCAACTGACACTTGCGATCCAGAATTTGATAGCCAATCGTCAAAGGAAGGTTCCCACCCTTACCCCCCGTGTTGAAGACAATAACCCTCTACTAGGGTTTGTCCATGATCTGGAACGTGAGAAGGCCGAAACTGCTAAGCACAAAACTGTTAATCAACCTCTCGAGGGAACCGTCTCTCAACCTATTTCCAATGGGGCACCTCGTACTACTCACATACCTATTCCACGTGAGAATTACGCGGATTTGAACCCCCAATACGAGGGTGAAAATCCAAGGCAAGTGGCCCTCGAAGATAAAGGAACCACTGTTATGGAAAGGAGAGGGGTGGATGATAAGTACAATGCACTTGTGGAAAGGTTAAAGGTTGTGGAGGGATTCAATATCTTTGGAGTGGATGCTTTGGAAATGTGTTTGGTACCCGATGTGGTCATACCTCCCAAGTTTAAGGCTCCAGACTTCGAGAAATACAAGGGTGTCAGTTGTCATAAGAATCACCTTAGGATGTTTGCTCGAAAAATGGGTGCCCATGCTAAGAATGAGAAGCTGATGATACACACTTTTCAAGATAGCCTTAGTGGGGCATCCTTGGAATGGTACATGCAATTGAAGAGGATTCACATTAAGACTTGGGAAGACCTCGCAAGTGCCTTTCTGAAGCAATACCAATACAACGTGGACATGGCTCCTAACCGTACACATTTGCATAACATGTCTCAAAAAGGGAATGAGTCCTTCAAAGAATATGCCCAAAGATGGAGGGAACTAGCTTCTCGTGTGCAACCTCCATTACTGGAAAGTGAACTTGTGGATATGTTTATGGATACCCTACAAGGAACATACTATAAAAGGATGATTGGGGCAGTCTCAACAGGA
Source organism: Lathyrus tuberosus (assembly GCA_022829125.1). Taxonomy (NCBI): domain Eukaryota; kingdom Viridiplantae; phylum Streptophyta; class Magnoliopsida; order Fabales; family Fabaceae; genus Lathyrus; species Lathyrus tuberosus. The sequence goes on along the minus strand of JALAZF010000101.1, from coordinate 6,958,909 downwards.
TTTACTGACTTGGTTATCATTGGGGAAAGGATTGAGAACGGTTTAAAGACAGGAAAGATTGAGCAGTCATCCTCCGATTAACCTAATAATAGGAGGTATTCCAGAAATAACGATGTTAGTATTATAAACCCTGAAGGTCCAAATCTGGGAGATAATGCATTACTGGGGCACATTGGGGCAACAGTCAATTCCATGGAAGGGATGGAAGATGAATTCCTTATTAATAAGGGAGACATAACAAACTGGGGCAAACAATGGGAGTCACCTGAGGAGAAGGATTTGTTTGGGTTGGGTTACAAACTAGCTAATGAAGGATTAGAAGGCGATTTCCATGGTGTGGGATTTGGAATTTGGGATCATGTGGCCTTAATGAAAGAGGAAGAAAGGAATGCCTAATTTCGACAATTGGAGAACCATCGGGATTTCTGAGATGGTTTTTGTTTCGAAGTAACTTACTTTTTCCTTAAAATAATAATAAGTCCCTTGCAATACCCAAGGCGAGTGGACAAAACTTTGTAGGGCCACCTTTTATTTCATTGGATTATTTCTATCAATAAAATTACATTTTGTTTTCAATCAAGATCTTTTTCTTCCATTTTTTGTTTGTTCAAAATGGCAATATACCTTCTTTCAATATTTTCATTTCTAGTACTTCTTTCCAAAAGAGATAATAAAAAAATCTTCCTCGTGCAAATTTAAAAATGAACCTCTTAAAAATGACACCGCTATAATCTCGAATGACTTCGGATTACCGATCAACCAAGCAGAAGAGGGTGATGAGGATGAGTGTGAGCTTCCCGAAGAATTAGCCAGACTGTTGAGGCAAGAGGACAAGGAAATACAACCTCATCAGGAACCAGTGGATGTGATTAATCTGGGAACTGAGGAAGATAGGAAAGAGGTCAAAGATATGCTTCTCCGGATAAGGATATAAAGGAAAGACTGATCGAGCTATTGCAAGGATACTCCAACATGTTTGAAAGATCATACCAAGATACGCCAGGACTTGATACAAGCATCGGCGAGCACAAACCACTACTCAAACTAGAATGCACAATCAAGCAAAAGCTGAGGAAGACTAGATGAGATATGATCCTCCAGATCAGGGAAGAAGTCAAGAAGCAGTTCGACTTTTTGTCACAAGCTAACGCCTGTTGGGTTAAAGAACATAGGAGTAACCTATCAAAGGACTATGGTAATATGGGGCATAAGGAGATAGAGGTTCATATGGATAATACGATTACCAAGTCACAAAAGGAAGAAGATCACATAACTAACTTGCAAAAGTAGTTGGATCAGTTAAGGAAATTCAAGTTACGACTAAAGCCCACAAGGTGTACCTATGGAATCAGATCTGGAAAATATCAGGGTCCGTGGTCAGTCAAAAGGGAATAAAGGACAAAATGAAAGCCACATATACTGGTGCTACCAGTCCCAAGGAGACCACTCATAATGTACTTAACAATACTTGGAAATTCAATGGATTGTGAAACTTCGAACTCCTATGAGGGACCTAGACCTGGATCTCGATGGAAACCTCTATTTGTATAAGGATATAGGCTTCAAAGAGGGGCTACCAATTAGGGTGAAAATTCATCATCTAGGATCTTAAAGGAAGCTAAACCGGATAAGGCAGAATGGGTGCAAACTAGGCTTGATCAGCTAAATCTCGTATAAGGGAACGTGTGGCTGTGGGCAGTTATATCCACAGGGAATTAAGAGAGCGTTTGACAAAGAAATTCGTCCTCGCCTACGCGAAGAGGGAGACTTGGGGTTAAGGAAAATATTACCCATCCATAAAGACCACCATATCAAATGGACCCCACCCTATGAAGGGCCACATGTCGTGAAGAGTGCCTCCTCTGGCGGAGCACTAATATTAACAACCATGGATGAAGTGGATTTACCACGACCGGTGAACTCCGATTCGGTCAAAAATGCTATGCCTAGAAAAAGAGGATAAAAGTCCGCTAAGTCGAAAACCCTAAAAGGTGACTTAGGAAAAAATTAGGGCGTCCCGGTGGATTGAAAACTTGAAAGAGCAATCCAGGCAAAAATTAGGGACTTGGATAAAAATGATACCCGACAAGTCGAAAATCCTAAAGGGCGGCTTAGTCGAAAAATGGTATATCGTCCCGGTGGACTAAGACTTTAAAAAGAGCGGTCCAGGCAAAAGTTAGGGATATCCAAAAGGCATATGACTGAAAACACTCAAGTCACCCCGTAACAGGAATTCAGAAGGGAACGATCATTCAAACCGTCATCTTCAGAAGCGAAGTGTCGTGATCTTGGATTCTTAGGGATATTAGCTGGTGTTAAATTTAATAGGAACATAAATAAATTTGTTTTCTTATTGCCATTTTACATTTTTCTGGATTTACGGTAATATCTCCTTATGAGAATTACCCTCCTAACTTATCATTGCCCATTTTCGGGCCAATTCTCAATAAATTTGCTTTCCAAATACATTTCTTTGCCTCCTAAATTATTCGGCTTGATTACAAGGTGTCGATTAATTGTGAAATAATGCATTGAAATATCAGGTATAAATAAAAGCTTGGAAAAGGAAAAATGGATTTTACTTCGGTTTTGGGAATCATCAAACGGATCATATTCTTCCGAAGCAGGATATAGGGTCTATACACTTGCAGGAATGTACGTTACAGTCTAACCAACATGGGACATTCTTTAACGGCATGTTACATATTAAACAGGAATCAAGGATATCATGGCTTACTCCAATTATCAAAGTCTCAAGGGTCAGGGAGTCAGGACGTTGTGGAAAGTATTATTTCAGACAAAGACATGCACTGCATATCATAAAAGAGGCGTTAGCCCAAATAATGCGTCATACATAAGGACACACATACATGCACGCATATACACAAACATGCATACATGCATAGGGTTTATAATCATCAAAGGGTTTTACCAAAGGGATTTCACCAAGGGATTTTTATCAGGGTATTTTGTCAAGGGATTTTTATTTAAAGTTCAAGGGTTCCATCAGACAGTTTATCAAAAGGGTTTATTGGGTTTGTCATCAAAGGCTTCTAGCAAGGGGTGTCACTATATTTGATCATTGGGGTTTTATCAAAAGGGGTTTCTCGAAAGGGTATTTATCAATGGGTTTAATCGGGTTTTTCGCCAAGCGTTCATTACCAAGGATTTTGGGATATCAACTTAGCACCTATCGGGCTCTGCGGTCAAAATTAGGGACCTTCTTATATTTAATCATCTCCTCCTCAAAAGGAGGAAGGCTCATCGACATCATCCTTCTGATTCGAAGACGATTAAATAGGGGCAGCTGTAGTACCCTAAATTTTGCCCAGTGATTTTTTACCTTTTAGGGATTTTTTGTGCTACTAGGGGGTGCCACTTAGATGTCATTGGGCTTTTGGGATTGTTAGTTTTAGGACCATTTTAGGTTTTGTATAAAGGGTTTTATCTTTAGTTAGAATTAGAAGTTTTTAGTTTAATTTTATTAATTAGATAATAATTAAGTTTTTGTTTTAGAGGTTATTTTTAAAATATTTCTGAATATTATTAGTGGTGGGTTTTTGAAAGATTTTGTTAATTAAATATTTATTTGCTTGGCTTTTTTTTTAACTAAGGATGTTATTTTTATTGGTAATTAGGATTTTTTTCACCATTTATTAAGGTTTTAATGATATTTAAATTTAATTGGGAAAAGGATCGGTCTATTCATATTAGGGTATTATTACTTTTATTTATTTAGCTTATTTATTTAATATTTATGATTATTATTTATCTTATTTTTTAATTAGGTTGTTGCTATATTAAATTATTATTTTATATTTTATTATCTATTAATCTGGTCGTTGTTATAATATTAGTCAGGATTATTATCTTTATTAAGGTGTTGTTATAATACTATGATTTTATAATTTATTTTATAATTGTTGTTTATTTTATTTTATTTTATTTTTGCGGTCAATTTGGTTGACCCAAGTGGGCCGTCTCCTTCCCCAACCAGCTCAAACCCTAACTGCGCAGATTGGGAAAACCAAAGTGGATCGTATCAAACAAAATCAAACTTTATTAATTTTCCAAATCAAATTGGTATAACTTTACAATCCACTACAATAAATCTGTCAATTACAAATAGAAACCCTATGTCTAAAGGTTACAACAAATTAAATCAGATCAGAAAACAATCAAAGTTACATCAAATAATTCCTAAGACAGATCTAAGCAATTTAAATGCTAACCCTAAATTTCTAGCCTATAAAAACAAAAAAGAAAATAGAGGAGTGGGGGCTGGACGAACGAGAGAGGGGGCGAAGAGGAATCGAACCCAATTGAGAATCCTTTGTTCACCTGCAAGAAAATGAGAGAGATTAGAAGAGGAAAAAACAGAATATACGACCAGTGTCACTGCGAGAGAGGTAGGCATACGTAGCTTTTTATTTTGTTGTTGTTGATTGCTGTGAATCCGTCTTTGTTTGGTGTTAATTGTTGGTTTTATGTGGGGTTCAGGTGTTTCTGGAATTTTAATAGGGTTAGGGTTCGTGTTTAGGGTTAGGGTTCATACAGGTTAGGGTTAGGGTTCATCATTGAACCCTTAGGGTTCTTGGGGTTCAAGGGAAATCTGGGTTTATGGGTTAAAGAAGGGTTAGGGTTCATGTTTTGGGGGGTTAGGGTTCTTGGTGGTTGAAGATCTCAGTTGAATCCTCAACCAAATTTTGGAATTTCTAATGGCCTGTGGGGCGTCGCGCGGTGGCCGGAGGCCCACCGACGACAGAATTTTAGAGAGAAGGGAGAGAAGGCTAAGACGTTGAGAGAGGGAAAGAAGTAGAGGGAGAAAGGAAATGGAAGAATGGGGAACTTCTGAAGTGAAAGAGGGTTTTATAGTTCCTCATGAATGGGTCAGATCAGCGCCATGTGGCAGTCAGTCTCCCCTTGGATTGATTGACTATCCAGTCAACCAAGGGATCTCGCGTGTGGGGTTTCATGGTGAGTCTGCACTGACTTTCCATCTCGTCCGCGCGATTAGCTTACTGTAAGATCAAAGGGAAGAGGTATAACGGAAAGATGATCGTCTGATCATCATCAAACGGTTCTGAGGGAGTCAATCGCTGACTCTCTCCACCATGGTTTTTTTTCCTTCTTTTTGGCCAGGTTTGGGTCTTTGGGATGTTTGGGCCTTGCGCCCGGAATGCTATTTACCCCCTACCTCATGGCCCAGTTGCTTCTACAGTAGGAAAACGCACCACCTAATTTTATTAAATTAACAACTTAATTTAACTAAATTTAATCTAGGTATTTTATTTATGGCCTTTTTTATATAATTAAATTAATAACTTAATTTAATTATTTAGTTGGGTTAATTTCTTTTAATTTAGGATTTATTAGAAATAGGGTTTTAGGGTTTTTTTATTAATTAAATTAATAACTTAATTTAATTACTTAATTAGGATTTAGATTTTAATTATGGTTTAGGTTTTTTTAATTGATTAAATTATCAATTTAATTCAATTATGTGATTGGGTTAGTTTTTTTATATAGGGTTTTCTTCATAATTAAATTAATCACTTAATTTAATTGTTTGGTTAATTTTTAATTAGGGTTAGAAGTAGGATTTTAGGGTTTTAATAATTTAATTAATAACTTAATTTAATTATTTAATTAGAATAAATATTTAGGGGTTTTTATTTGTTGATTATTTTCATAATAAATAGTTTTATATATTTAAAACAATTTATTTTCAAATAGGGGTTTAATTTTGTTTAGGATTTTTATTGGGGAATTTTTGGGGTTAATTGTGGGGTTGGATTTGAATTTATATTTCATATATTCAATATACTTGGTCTTTTCTTTCTTTAAAGAAAATAGGATTTAAATTTTATTTTTTTTGAATTTTAGTATTTGTTCTTATTTGGAAAAATTTGGGTTTTGGGGTAAAAATAAATTTAATTCAATTTTGAGGATTAAAATACTTTTATTTTTTGGGGAATATTTTGGATTTAGAATTCTTTTTATTGGATTAATTTAGGGATGCATTTGTATATTTTGGTATAAGGGTTTTGGATTTTATTATGGATTTTTTAAGAATTTATGTATATAAGGGATATGAGAGTTTTTTGGGGATTTAAAATTTGGGATAGTGCTCTTGGTCCGAGAGCCTAAATAAGGGATGGGATGAGGGATAAAACTCTTAGGTTCCAAGAGTTAAAACATAGGCCAAAGGGATAAGGGATTTTAGGGATAAAACTCTCCATCAGAGAGTATAAACAATTAATAAGGGATAGAACTCTCCATCCGAGAGTATAAACAATGGATAAGGGATAGAACTCTCCGTCCGAGAGTATAAATAATGGATAAGGGATAGAACTTTCCGTCCGAGAGTATAAATAATGGATAAGGGATAGAACTCTCCATCCGAGAGTATAAACAACGGATAAGGGATTTAAGGAATATAACTCCTTGTCTAGGAGTATAAATAAAAGATTAAGGGATAGAACTCCTTGACTAGGAGTATAAATAAAAGATTAAGGGATAGAACTCCGTGTCTAGGAGTATAAACAAAAGATTAAGGGATAGAACTCCTTATCTAGGAGTATAAATAATAGATTTGGTGATAGAACTCTTTACCCAAGAGTATAAATAGTGGATTAGATTTGGGATTAGGTTTTGGGACAGGATTAGGGGGTAGGAATAGGGGAGGTGAACTACGGTTACTCTGATCCTTCAAATTGAAGGTACGTAGGCATAGGGTTGTAAACCCTAGCGAGTACATTAATAAAAAACTTAGGATTCTTTTGTAAATAAGTAAATGTAGACAAACAAACAAGCATACCCTAAAATCTAAGGAGGATCCCATTTAGTACAATGGAGGTGAGGGGTGCCTAACACCTTCCCCTCACTTAACCGACTCCTGGACCTTAGGAATCTCTACCCTTGGGATTAAGGATTTTTAGGTTTATCATTATTTTCCTTAAAAAATATGATGGCGACTCGATAAATTTTGCCGGCCGCGACAAAAAGTACAAGGGTAACTCTTGCCCTCAGAGCCATTTGGTGATGTACGCTCGGAGGATGTCGACTCAGACAGAAAACAACCAGCTACTGATCCACTACTTCCAATATAGTTTAACCAGTGCCGCACTCAAATGGTATATGGGATTAAACCGCACTAAGATCGTCACTTTCAGAGATCTTGGCGCTGCCTTCGTGCAACAATATAAGTATAACCTGGACATGGCACCAGACAGAGATTAGCTCAGAGCCATGTCACAGAAGGATAAGGAAACCTTTAAGGAATACGCTCAAAGATGGCGTGAAATTGCTGCCCAGATTTGTCCACCTCTTAAGGAAAAAGAGATGACAAAAATCTTCTTAAAGACCTTGAGCTCATTCTACTACGACAGAATGGTCGCCAGTGCGCCCAGCGATTTCATTGAGATGGTATGCATGGGAGTTCGTCTTGAGGAAGCAGTTCAAGAGGGATGTCTGGTCAAAGATGCCGGATCATAAAGCAGTACAAAATGACACGGAAGTGCTCTCCCTAAGAAAAAAGATTAAGATATTGGGAATATCTCTCTCGGAAAGAAAAGACGACGGTACCGACCAGTAGCAGCTGTAACTCCTGCTATTAACCCTGCGCCTGTTCCTGCATATCAACCTCAGGTTAGTCAGAGCCAACCGAATCAACAAAGGACACAACAGCCTCTTCAGCAGGCTCATCCTCCGTACAATAACAACCGTACAACGCGTCCACCAGGATTCAACCCTATACCAATATTGTACGCAGAACTGTTCCCACTACTACTGGTCAAGGGGCACGTCCAAACCAGGTCTCCTCTTACAATACTGGAGAATCCACCTTTTTGGTTCAAAACGGATCAGACTTGTCCTTACCATCAAGGAGGACCAAGACATAACAAAGAAAACTGCCTCAGTTTCAAATCCGATGTGCAAAAGCTTGTCAGGAGCGGGGTCTTATCCTTCAAGAATACGAATCCTAATGTTCCCACGAACCCGCTGCCTCAACACGAGAAAGTTGCAGTTAATTTGATAGAGGGAGAGTCTAACCACAACTATCAAATTCATGATGTACTCTTATTAAGGGCCAACCTGGTCAAGATGCATTTCAGGAAGAGCGGATACGGCCATGTGTCGCCTCATAATTATCACCAGTGTGATGTCTGCTCTAAAAATAATCAAGGATCATCTGTGGTGCAATCAGCTCTACAGGAACAGTTGGATCTCGGATGGATCCAGGATCACCGAATTCGTGAAGTCAACGTGACTTATTCGAATTCCAACATCATTCAGAATCACAATATTCTAGCAATAAATGTCAACTTGGTGGCAATGTACTCAAGGCAAAGCCAACATCATAATCTGCCTCGGCACGATTATGATTCCTGTCTGATCTGCTCGGTAAGTAAACAGGGATGCTCTTTTGTACAAGAGGCCCTCCAACGTCAGATGGATCTTGGATGGATTCAGGATTACCGCGATAGAAGTCCTTATCAAGTGAACATGATTCAAATCTTTGATGTTCGCTTAATGAATACCAGCTTGGTGGAGTTACATGCTACACAAGTCCAGCTTAGCTTTCTGACTTCGCATAATTATTAGAACTGCAAAGTATGCCGTGAGAGCGACCAAGGATGTGCTCTCGTTCAAAAGACTTTGCAACACTTGTTAAACCATTGGTGGCTTCCGATCTATATGGATGAAGACACATAATAAGTCAGCATGACTAATGGGAACCCTACTAGGTATCAAAGTCAGGATGTTCGATCAATGGAAACTGACCTAGTAAGGTTACACTGCATTCAAAGCGGACGTGGCCAGTTGCCATCACACAACTATGAGCGTTGTAGAGTTTGCTCAGAGGATAATCAAGGATGCTACCTCATGCGAGCAGCCCTTCAAAGTTAGTTAGACCACAAAGAGATTCGATCGTGTCCAAGTTCTGGGTCAATCAATTTGATACCAGACTACTTCGCTGATTAAATCAAAGACGTTGTCGTAATCTCTGATCATAAGAGGGCGAAAGATGTTTGTGCCATCATCCCTCTACTTGACGAATCAAAATTTCCCAACCAGGAACTGATTGAAATTACTTACAATGGTCAGAAAAATTAGAAGGCTCCTGTAGTTATCTATTTGTCGGGACCACTACCGTATGAACCAACTAAGGTTATCCCTTACAAATACGGTGCAACAACAATTGAGAATGGAAAGGAAACTCCATTACCCTCCGTCTTGAATATTACAGACATCAGTCGAGTAACACGGAGCGGCCGAATCTTCAACCGAGGAGTTGGAGAACCCAACAATGAAAAGGAACCTCAAACAGAAGTTCCTAATCAACCAGTCGGTCAGTCCAGTGATCCCGACCTTTCAAAGAACAATGATGAGATGCTGAAGCTCATCCAAAAGAGTGAATATAACATTGTTGACCAACTGTTGCAAACTCCTTCAAAAATCTCAGTGTTATCACTTTTACTCAGTTCCGAAGCTCACAGGGAAGCTCTACAGAAAGTCTTAGAGCAAGCCTTTCTGGAACAGGATGTAACAATAAGACAATTTGACAGCATCATCTCTAACATCACTTCCTGCAACAACTTAGGATTTAGTGATGAGGAACTACCGGAAGAGGGCCACCATCATAATATGGCGCTCAATATTACAGTCAACTGCCAGGACGATGCTTTAGCCAGCGTACTGGTAGACACCGAATAAGCTCTAAATGTTATGCCAAAATCTACTCTGATGCGATTATCATATCGAGGATCTCCGATGAGAGCCAGTGAGGTCACCGTCAAAGCATTTAACGAATCCCGTAAAACAGTTATCGGCGAAGTCGACCTTCCCATAACTATCGGTCCTCACACTTTCCAAGTCACTTTCCAGGTCATGGACATCCGGGCAACATACAGTTGCTTATTAGGAAGACCTTGGATACACGAGGCTGGGGCAGTCACTTTGACACTTCACCAGAAGCTGAAGTTTATCAAGAATGACCAACTAGTCACAGTCTGTGGAAAGCAAGCCTTGATCGTGAGTAACTTATCATCATCCACTTGTATAGAACTAGAGGAGTAATCAGAACCCAGTTCCAAGCACTCTCGGTGAGTAATGACAAACAATCAGAAAGAGGAACGTCGATTTCCTCGTACAAAGATGCTCTCGAAGCGATCAAAAGTAACAATGCAAAAGGATGAGGACAGCTTGTCATTCCTACTGACAACAAAGGGAAGAAAGGTCTTGGTTTTTCTTCAAACTGTGCCCAGACTGCTACTAACAATGAAAGTCTTCATCCTATTTAAAACTTCTTCCACAGTGGAGGTTTTCTTCACCTAGTGTCTCAAGAAGTACATACCATGAATGAGGGAGACTCCTCCGATACAGATGGAGAATGGAAGTCCTATCTCAACGAGGACGGTTATATGTCTCAGGACGAGGTGCCTACGCCATTTTGCTATCCCGCACAGAGTCCGAGTATATACCAAGGTCAGACGTCAAAATGATATACGGAGATTGCGATCCGGAAGGATGTCGTGCTCCACCAAACTCATTAGAGGAGGACACTCTGATGAAATATAACTTTGACCACGACTATTATGGCCCAATGGATGGCTTGCCTATCTGGCAGCCGTACCCAGGAGACTTGGGGCAAAAGAGTCAGCCCAACGATGCATATAAGCTGAGCATCATCGAAAAGAATACCTGCAACCCCACAAAAGCATGGGATCATTACTCAGGGTTGTAACACCCCAAAATTTGCCCTATCTTTTCCTAACCTTTTCCTGGCTTTTGCTTCTCATTCATTTGCATCTCCATTAGGTTATATAACTCATATTCATTCATTTGCATTGGCGTGGGATCAAGGTATTATGTGCAAGCTCGGGATTCTCTTTTGTTATGAGATTCTCGTCTCCATTCAGGGTTGAATTCACATTATCATGAAGGTTCTCTCATTCAGAGGTTCATCAAGCTCCAGGGTTTCTCTTATTTAGAGGAGGCATCAAAAGTATAGGGTCATGGTTTCTTTGGTGTAAATCAGGGTTTGGATCCTAGCATTTGTTCTGGGTTAAGGTGTTTAATTTCAAGTCAGGTGTGGAACTCATCAGGTTATCAAGCAGTGGTTCATGCGAGGTTTGGTCCAGAAAAATCATGTTCATCATTATCCATCAATTTAGATTGTGCTCCTCTGTGGATTTATTTTCCCAGAGATTCTTTCAGGCGGGTTCAAAGTGATTCAAAACTTATTTCATTTGCTATCAGAGATTCAAAAGTCTGTTGGTTGTTATTTAATGCATTAGTGGATTACAGTGGTGATTTTTCAAGGTGTTAGAATTAAAAGTTGAGGTTGATGGCCATTGTATTCATTTAATCGGATGTTGTGAAAATTTGGGATTGGTGTGATTTGGTTATCCATTTTTAGAACCAATTTTCTTTATTCATTTTTATCCCCAAATACCCAATTTGAATCCATTCTAGTCCATTTTCTTTTTGTTTTCTAACCAATTTCTTATCCATATTCAATTCCTCTTAACCACATCCATTTTCCATTTTTTCTTAATCCAATCCATATTCCATAAGCCAATTTTTGAATCTAAATTCTATCCAAGTGTCCATTTATCCATGTATGAATCAATATCTATTTTCAACCCACATTTCATAAATATCCATTTCCATTTTTAATTCTAACCCATTCACATTTCATCCAAATAGTCAATGTTCAAATTCTATTCAAAACATCATTATCTTTTTATAACCCATTCACACAAAACAACCATAGTAGCTTGTATAACTTCCTTCAAGCCGTACACAATGCTTGCTATTCTCATTACCACAATTCCCTCTAAGCAATGTGGCCCCACCACAATACAGCTACATAATTCCAAGCACGCACACCACAAACCGTACGTAAAGCCACGATTCTCGCACCTCACAGCCATTACTCGTACAAGACCTGCACACTGTGACCTAAAACCTACTGCTACCACTCTCCACTCCAAAACACCAACAAGTTGAGCTGTAAAATGACAAAAATGAACGAAGTTGCTACACATCCAAGTCGTGCGAGAAAGCAAAAACGATGTGAAAGCGACCAATTCAAAATGCAAAGTTGCAACTTCAAAACGACTCTGCACAATCAACATCAAAACTTAGAAGAATAACAGAAACGACAAAAAATTTGGTTCTCAAATTCACCAAAATTCTTCTATAAATAACACCCCTTCTTCACTTCCAATTCAAGCTCTCTCAGCCAAAGACACCCTGCAAAAATCACTCCTCAAACAACAACTCTTCAGAAATCTTCTTGAACCTTATTCTTCTTCATCCACCACAAACACCCTTGGCTCCGAATCACACAACCTCAACCCAAAAACCCAATACTCTTCTTCAGCCATCAAAAAATTTGCAACCCACAAACCCATAACTGAACAACCACACCCTTCGATCTACCCCAAATCAACAACAATAAATTGTAAACTTTCTAACCATTAAACCTCAATCACTCCAACCTCACGACACCCTCTTAAATCGCATACCCTTTAACCTCCATTTTCTTCTTCAAACCCAGATCTCAACAACCCATACAACGAACCGGAGAATGAGAAGAAAGTGAGATGAAGCGAAAAGAAGAGTGATCCGGAACTTGGATCGTGAATCAAACAGAGAAGTGAATCAAGATGCAAACAAAGACGGAGCGATTTACGAGGATCTTGGACGAACGAGATAGAAAACGAAGTTGTTTCCGATTTTCCTTATTTATCATTCTGCTGGTGTTTTATGATGATGGTGATGAGTCATGCAAAGGATGATAATGTTAATCGAGCTTGAATCGAAGCGAACCGCGACCAAAGTGTGAAGCTGAGGTTTGAGTAGCGAGGTTGATAATGGTGACAGGATTTGTCGTTCTGCTTGTGACCCATTCTTTTTTAATTTTGTTTTTTTAGTTTGTGATAAATCCTGATGAGATGTTGGTGCCCTTGTAAACCGAGCCATTTGGTGTTGTTGGTGATTTCTTTTGATCCCAAAAACCATGCTTTGTTGTGGGCCTACGGCCCGTTTTAGTTTGTGTCACCACCCTTTTTTGACACCGTACCACAGGCTGTGAGGAGGTGATGGGCTTTTGAGCCCAGATGATCCTCATTAGATTTTTATTTTGTTTTTGATATAAACTTTGATTATATTTGTTAATATTTATTAAATCTGGATTTTAATGTTAATTAGGTTTTGACGTTAATTTGATTTTGATAAGTTATATCTCTTTTGCGTTAATTAAATCTTAATGCTAATTTTTATTTTTAATATTAATTTCTTGAGTAGTTTTTGTTCAAATGTCAATATTTTCTTAGTAGATTTTGATTAGAATTTCAGTTGACTTTCTGTTATTAACTTCTTGCTAACTTTTGGTTTCTCTTGTTAGAACTTTTGATTTTGGCTAAGTTGATCTTGGATGTTGATTTGTGATGTTGGACACTTGAGGAATAATCAGATTGATAATGGTGGAGCTTCTAACAATTCTTGAGCTTTTTGCATGCATCGAAGAGGCAACAGACCTTCTCCGTTAGGTACCCCTAGAATCTCAATTTTAACTTTCATGCCTCATTCCAGGATTATATCCATGTTAAAAGTATATTAAGTACATCTGAAGTCCTACCTCAAAGTAGGCTCTGTTTGCGCATCATGATTAGTACTCAAATGTTGTGTATCTTCTTTTGTATCAACATGTCAAGGTTTGAACACTTGTACATATTTGAGTTTTCTTTCTCTTTCTTTTCTTGAGACTTGTTTAAGTCTTGATTTTATCTGTGATTGATTAGTATAATGTTTACTTGTGCTTGTTCACATGATCCCTTAGGATTCCTCGTCCCTCTTAATTTCTGATTAAGTTGGGACTAGGAGAGACATTAGGCTTTCAATCCTTTGTATGCTAACATTAGGTAGAATCTTCCCCCTTTATCTTGACCTTAGGGTCACTTTGTATGATAACATTAGGATAGATCTCCCTTAGTGCTTTTTCTTCTCATCTCATAACAATTCTAAAACACTTAATAAAGACAACTTGCATTGCACACGAGCCTTAAGCATAGGAAATGAAGAATGAGGGGTCTCCCGTCATTCTTCTAGAGTGTTGAGCATACGTCCCATTGGGGGCGACCATGCGATGCATTCGTTCCCTTGTCATAGACTTTGGTGCAATGTAGGTTATGAACTAACTCAACTCACTTCTGTCTAAAAACACAAAAACAAATTCAAGTCTTTTTCATCCTTCAGGATTGTTAAGTTTAAAATCATTTTCAGAAAAGAGCACGTTACTTTCGTTTTATCGCAAACAGGCATCGACCCTAACTGCCGAACGCGAACCTAACATCGCTCATAAAAAACACTTAACCTTTGTGGTCGTAGCCCCGAACTACGTTGCTCTGATTTCTCATTCCTGTTGAGAATACGTAGGCACAAGACGACGATGTCTTGGCGAGCACTCTTCCTTTTTTTTTCTCGTAGCCACGGACTACGGACGCTCTGATTTCCTCTCTCTGGTTAGATTGAGGATACGTAGGCACAAGATGACGATGTTTTGGCGAGCATTTTTCCCTCTTTCTGACCCGTAGGTCGAACTACGTTTGCTCTGATTCCTCTCTATTGTCCGATTGAGGATACGTAGGCACGAGATACGATATCTCGACGAGCAACCTCCCCCCGTAGTCCGTCGAACTACGTTGACTCTGACTTTCCCATTGCACAAGGGAATATGTAGGCCTAGGACGACGATGTCCTACCGAGTCACTTTTTCTCTTTTTTCCCTTTTGTTTCCCGTTTCTGTTTAACCGTAGACTTTAGGATAACTCACCTTTTGATTAGACAACAAGCGTGGATCCCATCGAGTACGATGGACGCGTGGGGGTGCTAACACCTTCCCCTCACGTAACCGACTCCCGAACCTGGACTATGGTTGCGATGACCATGTCTTTCCCTTTTTAGGTTTCTCTGATCGTTTCCTTTCCCTGCGTCAGGATAAATAACGTTCGGTGGCGACTCTTCTGTTTTAGTTTCTCGCCGGTTGTTTTTCGCAGTTGCGACAAGGGCATTCCGAAAATATCCAGTACAACGATGAATTTGCAACAATCACAGGACAAGAGTTCCTTAATTATGCTTTTCTCGAGGTCAACGTTATTGAAAGGGATGACTCCTCCAGTTCCAAAGAAGTGTGGGACACCTTAGGACAACTGAGTGGCAAATACGACATTATGGTCAAATACATCGCTCCGGAAAGCTCTCGTATCAGGCTCGAAGACATCTAGCTAACTGGATGGGGAGACATACCTGAAAGTACAAATACTATGCAAGATATAGCTGAAGAATTCTCCTACGACAACTCTGCCTGAGAGACAGATTCCAGACTTTGTGATTCACTGAGGAGTTTTGTCGCTCACGGGATTTTCATCCAAGTACAAACACGAAAGTGGCGCAGAAACAGAGTCGCCAACAATGTTTATTTATCCCAAGAGAGGGAAAGGAAACACTGTGTAAACCTGAGGGAAAGGAAAAGCATGGTCTCGTAACCAAGAGAAACGGGTAAGGGAGTCGGTTATGCGAGGGGAAGGTATTAGCACCCCCACGCATCCATCGCACTCGATGGGATCCACGCTTGTTGTCTCGATCAAAGGGTGTCGTCATCCGGAGCTCCACTGTTACTGGAAAGGAAAAGGAACGGGAACGGAAAAGAATGGAGGAACGAGGAAGAAAAGAAAAGAAGTGACTCGATAGAACATCGCCGTCCTAGGCCTACATATTCCCTTGTGCAATGGGAAAGTCAGAGTCAACGTAGTTCAGACACGAACTAAGGAGGGAGGTTGCTCACCAAGACATTGCGTCTTGTGCCTACATATCTGCAATCTAACCAGAGAGAGGAAATCAGAGCAGTCGTAGTTCGACCTACGGGTCGGTGAAAAAGGTCTCGATCGCACTGGGGCGAGAGAAAGGTTTGATAAATAAGGTTGTGCTCGCAGAGATCTCGCACGTCGTGCCTACGTATCTCATCTGGAATGAGAATCAGAGCATCCGTAGTTCAAACTACTACGGAAAAATGGGATCTCGATCACACTGAGGCGAGAGAAAAGGGGGAGAGGCATATAAGGTCTAAGGGAAACTGAATCCTACATGTTATCATACAAAATGGCCCTACAGTCAGGATTAGCATCTAATTAAAAAATAATTAATCAAGACCAAAATTAAAAGTTAATTAGAAACTAAAACAATAAAAAATTAGAAGTTAATCCACAATTAGGAACAAGATTAATTCTAGAATTAAAAACTAAAAATCTAAAATTAAGAACTAATACTAAGATTAAAAATCTAATTCTAAAATTAATGTCTAAACCTAAAATTAAATCAAGTTTATTTCTAATTGAAATCTAATATTAAAATCTAGGATAAAAGTTAATTATCTAAAAAAATTAGCAAAACAAAAAGAAATAAAAAAATCTCAAAACAAGGGTGCAAACAGTAAATAGGAGGTGGGAATAAAGGTCCAGGCGCATGGGCTTTAAGGCTGAGGCCCAATAACCTTAAACAGCCACAGTGGGGTGCACAGAGCATTTCTGGGAGTGTGGTCAGCAATTCTGGGGCTGGGTTTGGCAGTTAATGGCCCAAGCTTCTTTTCTTCAGTCAAAGGGGGGTAGTGAAAGAAACTAGGGAGGTGTGTGAAGATGAGAAAAATAGTGCAAAGAGGAAATCAGGTTGGTGGGCCTAAGAAATCCGGTCCAGCTTTAACATTGCTGAAAGAGAAAGCAAAACCTAATAAAACTATACGCCTCTCTCTCTCTCTCTCTCTCTCTCTCTCTCAGTCTTCTCCTTGTTTACGTTGCCGGCAAAATGAACAAACTCCCTCTCCGTCGAACCTCCATGCTTTCTCTATGTTCTTTCAAACCTTGCCAGAAAAACCGTGCCGGAAACTCCTCACTCTCTCCTTCCCCCACCTTTTACGTCTTCACAACCTTCTCTTTCTCACACACTGCAACTCAACCAAAGAAACCCTCCGCCGTGCCAAAAAATTCTTCCCTCGAACCTCACTCCATCTTCTCCACTCGACTCTCTCTTCTCTATTCGCCATCGTAAAAAATCCACATAACCTCGTTCACCTTCAACCTCTTCCATAACCTTCCCTCTCCGATGCCAGAAAAGAAAACAAGACGCCGCCGAGATCATTCTCTACGCCGGCGAAAATCACACGACATCGTCTTCGCATCTCATCTCTTCAACTCATTACCTCGCCGGCAACTCCATTCCACACCTCAAAATTCGGCGCTGATCCTCCTCACTCTCCGTCACACTCTCGCTCACCAAAGTTCAAACTCACACTCTTAAGGCAAAAGATTTTCAAATCGGAAACAACACAAACCTATACTAATCAGCAACAATCAAATTGCATATCCAAAGCAACAAACGCATGAACAAATTATCACACATCGATGTTTGAAACGAGATCGACATACGTACCTATAGGAGTCGCTCCTATGGCGCTTCGAAGATTACAGTAATAGAAAACCAGAGATTATACTTCAGGTATCTCGCTTCCTCTTTTTTTATGTGCTACGATCTTGCATTGTTGTTCTTATTGCTTCGATTCTGTTCAATCTTCTTCTTCACATTCCTTGATTTGCTGCGAATCTTGATTAACATCGCGTATTGAATCGTGAATGTTGTGCTGTGAATTGATGTTGCTATTTCGTATCTGAAACCTCTTCTTCTACTTTTTACTCTTGCTTGATCTTCATTGCATACTACTTCTGCTGAACATTGAATCTGCTACAAAGTTCTTGCAGTGTTCTTGATGCTCTGAAATTTATGTGGCAGAGTTATTGATGAAGAAATACGTTTGAACTGGTCTAGTAGGGAACGAAGAAAATTGATGCGTGATCTTTCAAGATTGAAGATGACGAGTGAAGAATCGTTCCTGTGTTGTGCTTTTAAGAATCTTCAAGGGAGATTGAAAGAGAAAGTGAAATCAAAAGAGTAGAAGAATGATGAGGCTGAAGGTTAATGGAAGCAGAAGGTGGTTATGGAGAATCCTTAGAACAATGGAGAAGAGTGACTGAGAGAGTTTCAATTTGTAGAATGAAGAAACTCCCCCCTCTAATTTCGTTGCAGCCTGCTTTATATAGGGAGATTAGGGAGGGTAATTTAGGATTTTCTTCTGAATTCTGTTATGAAAAAACTGTTGGTGAATTGGCCATGTAAAAGAGTCACGAGCTTGGAACTTGAGCTTTGTATTTTTATTTTTTTCCCACTGATGTATTTTTCTGTTAAGTATTTTCACTGCTATTTTTCTGAATACTGCTGCAATGAATTTCCTTTAATTCTCTGCCCTAACTTTTCCCTGCTGCTTTTCCTTCTATTGTTTTTTCTATGTGGTATGTACGTGGGTTTTCCATTCATGACTTACGGATTGTGAGATGTATGAAAAGCTTAGCATGTGATGCTGTACGGTGATGGTTAGCAGGATTTTAATTCCTTGTATTCCAAAGAAGCGGCCTATGTGCTTTGTATGGTAATGGTTTGGTTTCGTGCAGGTACAGCTTGGTTACATTGTGTAATTGATTTTTTTGTTTGATGTTTGTTCAAGGAAGCTACTTGTGTGAGGCTGAGCTTGATGATGGATTGTGTAGTCATGAGCCTTCTATTTATTTTTGCTGGCAGTAAACTTTGTGGTGTAATATATGATGAGTTTTGTATACGCCCTATTCTTCTTTTGTTTTTTTTATGGTGTTGTAATGGGCTTGCCTATTAGAATAGACTTAAAAATGGGCAATTGGAGATGAATTCAAAAAATTAAAATGATGTGAAAATGGGCAATTGGTTTGGTAAGAATGGCTACCGACTGAATCACCTCTGAATAGGGCTAGCAAGTAAATCCTTCGATCCCATGTCTCAAGAACCAATGCCATGATATGATTATGAGTTATGACCTAGATGAGATGCAAATGAAAAAGAAACATAAGCCAGAAAAAGGTAGAAAAGGGTAGGGTAAATTTTGGGGTGCTACAAGTTCGCCGCCAATGGGTTGCAGTCAATGTTCCAAAAGTTGTTCATCAGTCTAAGTAACTGCTCTCTTTATCTTAAACCTTTCACCCTGCCCAGGTGAAACGAATGTTTTGATAGGGCTGACTTTCTGTAAATGTCCATCTTCGCTTTGCCCAAAGCGACAGAGTTTTGTTTTATAGGGTTGTAGTTTCAAGAATCGACAAGATCATAAATAAAATAACGTCGTTCAGTAATTTCCGAATTTATTGTTGTTTTCTCTTTTCGCTTTTTCAGAAAATGGTAATCCTAAAAAACAACTCAAATAATAAAAGCAAGTATTTTTAAGAAAATACACTTCACACACTCTAGCATTCTCTCTATCTCTTCTAAAAACAATCATCACGTCTTGCAGACTGCTTGTTTTAAACCCCGTTGAAACACGCGATCCATTGCCTTCTCCCAACTTTGAATTCCCGGTATTTGAGGCTGAAGAAGAAAATGACGAAGAAATTCCAGAGGAAATCTCCCGACTAATCAGACAAGAGGAAAGGTTCATTGAGCCTCACAAAGAGCCGTTGGAAATGGTAAACTTGGGTTCAGAAGAAGAGAAAAAAGAAGTCAAGATTGGGGCACTGCTCAGTCCAACTGTCAAAGAAGGTTTGATAAAACTTCTCAAAGAGTTTCCCGATGTATTTGCTTGGTCCTATCAGGATATCCCAGGGTTCAATACTAACATCGTGGAACATCATCTACCGTTGAGATCAGAATGTCCGCGATAAAACAAAGGTTAAGACGGACTCATCCAGACATGGCCATCAAAATCAAAGAGGAAGTACAGAAACAGATTGACGCGGGTTTCCTCGCCACATCAGAATATCCTCAATGGCTAGCCAACATAGCACCAGTTCCGAAAAAGGACGGAAAGGTTAGAATATGTGTCGACTACAGGGATCTGAACAAGGCCAGTCCAAAGGATGACTTTCCCTTACCACACATAGATATGCTGGTAGACAGTACATCAAAGTTCAAAGTATTCTCCTTCATGGATGGACTCTTGGACTATAATCAGATCAAAATGGCACCAAAATACATGGAGAAAACTTCATTCATCACCCCATGGGGCACCTTTTGTTACAAGGTAATGTCGTTCGGCTTGAAGAACGCAAGGGCAACCTATCAACGGGCCATGACTACTCTGTTTCATGACATGATACACAAAGAAATGGAAGTATATGTCGATGACATGATTGCCAAATCTAAAATAGAGGAGGAGCATGTGACCCACCTGTCAAAGCTATTCAAGCAGTTGAAGAAGTATAAACTCCACTTGAATCCCAACAAGTGCACATTCGGTGTCCGTTCAGGGAAACTTTTAGGGTTCATCGTCAGCTAGAAAGGAATTGAGGTTGATCCTGACAAGGTCAAGGCCATTCAAGAAATGCCTTATCCAAAGACTGAAAAATAAGTCAGGGGATTCCTAGGACGTCTGAATTACATTTCCAGATTTATATTCCTCATGATTGCGACATGTGCGCCAATCTTCAAATTACTTAAAAAGAATCAGGACCGTGTTTGGACAGAAGACTGCCAAATCGCCTTCGACAGTATCAAGAAATACCTATTGAATCCACCTATTCTATCACCTCCAGTGGAAGGAAGATCACTGATCATATACCTAACAGTCTTGGAAGACTCAATGGGTTGTGTACTTGGCCAACAAGACGAAACAAAAAGAAAAGAATATGCCATTTGCTATTTGAGCAAGAAATTCACCGACTGTGAAACTCGGTACACTATGCTTGAGAAAACTTGTTGCGCTCTGGCTTGGGCAGCCAAACGTCTTCGCCAGTATATGATTCATCACACTACTTGGTTAATCTCCGAAATGGATCCAATCAAGTACGTTTCTGAAAAACCTGCTCTCACGGGAAAGATTGCCCATTGGTAGATGTTGTTATCAGAATACGACATCGAGTACCATGCTCAGAAGGCCATAAAAGGAAGTGTTTTAGCCGATCAATTGGCTAATCAACCGATTGATGATCAAGAATCAGTCGGATTTGACTTCCCGGATGAAGATGTCATGTATTTGAAAATGAAAGATTGCGATGAACTGCTACCCAGTGAAGGGCCAGAACCAGGTTCCTAATGGGGACTAATCTTTGATGGAGCTGTCAATCATTATGGAAACGGAATTGGGGCAATCACTATAACACCTCAGGGTACCCACATTCCTTTCACCGCCCGACTGACATTCAAGTGTACAAACAACGAGGCCGAATACGAAGCTTGTATCATGGGTCTCGAAGAATTGATCGACTTAAGTGTAACACCCCAAAATTTGCCTTCTTGTTTTTATCTAATTGGCTTATGTTTCTTTGCATTTCTTGCATTAGCATTCGTGCATAGCATTGGTTGTTAGCATGGGATCAAGGTACTTGGTTCATTTCAATGGAGTCTCAAGCCTCAAGGTGGTTTGTGGATTCAGATGGTCCAAATTAGGGTTTTGACCCAAAAGACTTCTTGAAGGGCTTTGTGGATTCAAGCATGTTCTTATGGTATTCCATATGTTCACAAGTGCTCATGAAGGAAGACTTGGCTAGTGATTCATTGTGGAGGATTTTCAGTGGATCAGTTACTTGTGAAGTAAGCAAAAGTCAACAGTTCAAAAGGAAAGTCAACCATGGGTTTTCAAGGGTTCAAATCATGTTTCCCAAGTCCATGTACCTTTATTTCGTCAAGGAGTAGCATGGATGACATCATTCTTCAAGAAACAAGAGTTTGTACAAAAGTTACTAAATTTGGAAATGACCTATAATGAGAACTTTCCATTTATGGCAATTTTTCCACCTCATTCAACTTGACTTTTCATCATCAAGGAAGCTTCAAATGAATTTTCCTCCAACATGAAAGTTGAAGTTCTTTCTCTCCCATTTCCAAAAAGTACTAGATGGTTTCCATATAATTTGTAGAACTCAAGTTATGGTCAAAACAATGCAAGGTGTTTTTGAGGTTTTCCATGTACCACTTTTTCCACCTTTTGTATTTTGGTACAAATTGACTTGTAATTGGTTCTATTGGTTCATGTCACATTACAACATCCAAGTACACCTCATGAGGATCATTTTTGGCCTTTGAATCAAGTCATTTCATGCCATATTCATCACTTATTTCACATTATACAATTTTGCAAGATGGATTGAAACTTGCAAACCAAGACATTTCAAGGCCCAATTCCAATCCATTTGTGATCAGCAAAGGAAGTGTGAGTGATTCATCATTAAAGGCATGGGAATGCACGTGTGGATTAGTGGTGGTATCACTAATTGCATTTTTGCAAAACACTCCAAAACTCATTAACCAAGGGATTAACCAATTCCTAATCATGATCATTGGACTAATGGAATGTATATAAGCTAACTCATGCCTTCACAGCTAGGTCATGCACTCCCATTTGTTCAGAATCTCTTTTTCTCACCAAAACTTTCTCTCTTTGAAACTCTCTCATCTCAAGGGTTTCTGAAGAAATTTTTTCATATTCTTGATCTACACACTTGGTAGAGTAAGAATCCACCATTGTTTTGAGCTAAGAGCAAGGTTTTCAGCAAGTGCATCTCAAGTTGGTTCAAGTTCAAACTCCTAGATCCAGTCCATTTCAAGCCTCTATTTGCATTTATTTTGCAAATAGAGCTCAAAAGAGGAAGATCTGCAGCTTTTGGAAGGAGTTCTTGGTGTAATTCGAGCTCTGCGACTTTCAGGTTAGTGTGATTTTCACCATCATAGAACTCATTTTTTTGGGGTGCATAATGATCTATGATGTTCACTGATGATGCTGATCTATTTTGTTTTGATTTTGGACGTGTAACATGTGTGTATTTTGAGTTTGAATGTTTTGGATCTAAACTTCTTCTCCTCGATTTGCTTTGTGTGTTAATGATCTAGTGAAACTAATGTGATATTCTTAATCCTTGTGAAATTCTGATCAGTTTGATGTACTCATGATTGATTTCTGGAAAATTTTTGGTTGAGACTCACCGAAGAAGGTGACCGGAGCTAGGGCTCCGGCACCTGGTTCATGTTCAGTCCGGCGAGGGTTTTAGAGGTGGAAGATGCAATCCCACCATTCTTTGCTTTGATCCAATGGTCCATGCATTGCCACGTTTTATTAAAATCTGTATTTATTTTATTGGTTGAGTGCTATTAATCCATGCTAGTTACCACGTGCCACGAATCTGGGTCGTTGATCTTGCATTGTGCGTGATCTGATGATTCATTTGTATGCGTGTGATTAATCTGACGGTTGTATGCGTGCCAACACATTAAATTTGTCATGCGCCTTTCACGTGTTTACTTTTTAAATTCTGAGTGATTTAATGTGCGCGAGTGTACATTGATTATCGTGTGCCTTGTGATCTGAGCCTTCCATCTTGAATACTTGTTGGTTTTGTTGACTCATTGTGAAGCGTGAGATTGATCTGAGGGTTGATGTTGAGTCATTTGGTTTGACTGGTTTCCTTTTTTTGTTTGGCATGCACTGACATTTTCTGTTGGGCTGGGCTTAATTTCTGCACCCCTTGCTTTGATCCATTGTGTTTTTTAAACGTGATTGCTTGCTGTTTGCACCTCCCATGTTTATTTCAATTATTTTTATTTTCATTAATTGTTGCATTTCCATTTTTAATTTTTAAAAATAGTTTAATGCATCCTAAAATTATGAAAAAAATCATGGATCATCTTTGGCATTTTATAAAATTTTTCCAAATTTTATTTTCCATTTTTATTGCTTTATTTTCTTTTTAATTTGTTCTTATTTGCACACTTTGCATTGTAGATTTTATTTCTCATAGCATACAAAACATTTTGAACCCATTCTTTTTGCATTGTTTCATCAACATCTTGAAGTGAATAAAAACAGTTTTCTCATATTTTTAAACTCTTTTCATATTGCATTTTGGTCCCTCTCTTTTGCATATTAGTTCATAATTCCTATATGACTTTGCATGTTTGATTGAAGGGCTTATCTTGTGAATTTTTGCATTAGTTTTTAATATGTTGTTTTTCCCTAGTTGAGGTGTTTTGAGGATTAATTTGGTAATTTTTGAATGATTTTTACTATTTGTTCGATTGCTCTTGGTTTGAGGTCTTCCTTTGTGCACATTTTTGGTCATGTTTGATTACTTGTTTGAGAAGGAACTTGTGCCATTGTTTGGGATTGTTTATTTGACTTCATAAACCATGTTTGAATCATTATAGGTCATGTGATTATCATTATAGGTCATGGGTGTGAGGTTGTTGCATATTTTGTGCACATGTTCAATGTTTGACTTACATGCCTCTTTTTGACTTATCTTCTCACTTCTTCTCATCTATGCCTCTTCTTGGTTTGTATTTGGTTTGTGTATGCCATGCCATATCTCTTCTTTGCATCTCATTTGATGTATGTTTCTGACCTTGGAGTTTTGCATTCATGTCATATGCTATTCATGTTTCATTTTGCATCCTTTAACATGTTTCATTTACATGCTTCCTTCTCCTTCTTCTAATGATTCTTAATGCTTGGATACATGCTTGTATGCCTTATGTGACACTTGTATAGCATGTTTAGGCACATGTTTAGGTCATCCACATTCTGACTTTGATATTGTTTGAAGCATTCTTGCATGATCACCTTGCATATCCACTCATTCTTCTTCTACTCCTTCTTTGATGACTTTCTTGTACGTTTTGCCACTTGTTTGCATTCTCTTTGCTTGAGTTTGTTTGATAAACATTATGGGTCACCTCTAAGGTGTACATTCTGACTTGGATGAGTTTCATTTGGTTTGTAGCCATTTCTCTTTGGGTTGTGATTTGTTTGGGTTTCATTTGTCTTATTGTTGCTTATGTTTGTTTTTTCTAACCATGTTGGGGCTAATGGTAAGTGAATGGGATGTGGATAGTCCTCCACATTCTAACTTCTCCTTTCTCTTTTAAGCTTTCATACTTGTGTTTGCTTTAGCATTTAAGATGCATCTTTCTTCTCTCTCACTCTTTCTCATCCCACGAATCTCAAGACTTGATTAAGTCTTGGATTCTTTTCCCTTAGAGCTACCTAGTCCAACTTAATTTTTGATTAAGCTTGGAGTAGGATTAGCATTAGGCTTTAGGTAGTCGTCCCTCCTAAGCCTCACTAACCATAGGATACCCATGCATGATAACATTAGGACTCTTAGTTTCCCTTTAGAGTTTCCTTTGTGTCTTCTCTCTTCTCATCTCAAAACTTCTTGAAAACACGTAATAAAAGTTAACGTGTATTGCGCTTGAGCCTTCTATGTGGGAAGTGGGGAGTGAGGGGCTTCCCCTCATTCTTCTAGGATACCTATTGTACGTCTTGTTGGGGACGATGCGCGAAGTATTTGTTCCTATATTTAAGACTTGGGTTCAATGCAAGTTACGAAACAACTTAAAAGGCATTTCTGTCTAAAAAACACCAAACAAATTCAAATCTTTTTATCCTTCGGGATTGTTGGGTTTCAAACTCCTTTTTTTCAGAAAAGAGCTCGTCGCTCACGTAAAAAACACTTACCCATCCGTGGTCGTACCCGTGAACTACATTAGCTCTGATTCCTCTCTCTCGTCCGATTGAGGATATGTAGGCACAAGACAGCGATTGTCTTGGCAAGTAACCTTCCCCCACAGTTCCCGTCCAAACTACGTTGACTCTGACTTTCCCATTGCATTGAGGGAGTACATAGGCCTAGGACAATGATAACGTCATATCGAGTCACTTCTTTTCTTCTTTTCTTCTTCGTTTCTCCATTCTTTCCGCTCTTGTTTCTTCTCCGGTCCAGTAGCAGCGGAGCTCCAGACGACGACACCCTTTAATGCAGACAACAAGCGTGGATCCCATCGAGTACGATGGACGTGTTGGGTGCTAACACCTTCCCTTCACGTAACCGACTCCCTTACCTATTTCTCTTGGTCGCAAGACCATGTTCTTTCCCTTCCCTCATGTTTATGCAGTGTTTCCTTTCCCTCTCTTGGGATAAATACACATTGCTGGCGACTCTGTGTTTTTTCCGCGCCAGTCTCGCGTTTGTACCATTGGATGCGAATCTTTCAGGAGCGACATTAAGGATCAAGAACATGGATGTATATGGCGACTCAGCCCTGGTTATCAATCAGATCAAAGGAGATTAGAACACATACCATTCCGGGCTGATCCCTTACAAAGATTATGCGAGAAGGTTGTTACCATTCTTCAACAGAATCGAGTTTCATCATATTCCTCTTGAAGAGAATCACATGGCTGATGCATTAGCCACTCTCTCTTCCATGATTAGTGTAGGTCAATGGAATGACATACCTAAGATTGACATAATGCGTCTTGAAAGGCCCGCTTACATCTTCACGATCAAAGCAGTCATAGACGACAAACCTTGGTATCACGATATCAAATGCTTCCATCACAAACAAGAGTACCCACCTGGGGCTTCCAGAAAAGACAGAAAGACTCTCAGAAGACTGGCTGGAAACTTCTTTCTGAGCGGCGATACACTATATAAGAGAAATTTTGACATGGTCCTGCTCCGATGTGTAGACAGACCAGAAGCAAACATGCTGATAAAAGAGATTCATGAAGGACCCTTCGGCACTCATGCCAACGGACACGCAATGGCGAGAAAAATTCTAAGAGCAGGTTACTATTGCTTGACCATGGAATCCGATTGCTACAAGTACATGAGGAGATGTCATAAGTGTCAGATATACTCAGATAAAATCCATGTACCGCCAACACATCGCAAGGTTCTCTCTTCCCCATGGTGTCATACCCCAAATTTTGACCACTAAGATGTCCCATCATTGTGTCAATCATCATCACAATATGGATGAACCATCATGCCTCATCAAATGCCTCAAGGGTTGTTGAGCATTCACTACAATCAAAATTAGGGTTTTAAGCCCTCTCAGAGCCTTAGACAAAGGATCAGTCAAGGAATGACTTGATTTTCAACTTGTCTAACCTCTCAAACATACACAAAGGATCAAAAAGGACTCCCACTTCAAGGATTAAGCACAAGGCTGCTCCCTTCTAGGTGAATCAAGTCTCAAGATCGCCAGTGTCACCAAATTAGGGTTTTGGTCGACCAGGGCCTCCAGATGGAAAATTTCATCTGGGCACAAGCCAATGATCCAAAACATAACCTAATATACTCCATGGAACCTCATGGACCCAATCATCAAGTCAATTTTGCCTTAGGGGATGCATTTATCAAAAATCAGGAATTAGGGTTTCTTGACCTAATTCACCCCTAAGTTGACTTTTGGGAAAAACCATGAGCCAAGACCTCAAGATAGGGTTTGAGGGTCTCTAATGAACTATATTGATCCAATTGGAACAATGGATTAATCCAAGAAGCTTGAGCAACAAGTCTCAATTTCATCTGCACCACAATTAGGGTTTTAAGGGAAAAGTCAAACTGTAACTTTGACTTTTGACCAGGACATGCTCCCAAGCCCTAAGACATGATTCAATATGCCCTATGACACCCATGGAACATGTCCATCAAGTTTGATTTAGGTCAAGGACATGATTTCATGAAGAATGGCACAATTTGGAATTCATCTGATAAAAAGTCAACTGTGCACAAAAGTCAACTTTGACTTTTTGAGATTTTTCACCAAAATGGATTTTTAACCCTAAAATGATGTTAATGTATGATTTGAATCATCATTCATCAAGAAAAATCAAGAAAAGTTGGATAACTTGTAAAAGGGGTAACCATAAAAACTTAGAAAATTTTCTAAGTTAAAAATAAAGTGACAAGGGTACCAACTTTGGAGGATCATAACTCCTAAATCACAAAGCCATTTTTCCTCATCCAAAGATGGGTTTGTAGCCCTCATTACCCTCTACAAAAACTTCAACTAGACCTAAGTCCAATTCATTAAGGATTTTGAGTTATGGAGTGATCAAAGTGGCTGAAATGTGAAAATATCACTTTTTCCAACACTTAGTGAAATTTTCACTAAGTCCAAATTTGTCTTCACTTTTTGCCAAATTTAGGGGGATTTTTCACTTGGATTCAAAAGAGATCAAAACCAAAAATGTTCAAACAGTTGTTGTATCATGTAAGGGCTTTCCAAAATGGTCAAGAGCATTACCAAATTCAACTTACACCATGAGATATGACATTGGCAAGTTGCCTTGCTGAAATCTTTCAAGGCAAGGCAGAATTTGCAATTTTGCTCGATTTTCCAAAATCAGCCAAATTCAAATGCTCCTATCCACTTGGACACATCTGAGGATTGAATCTAAAGGGGACAATCACTGAGCCAAGCCTCTAAAGTCTATGGAACAAGAAATAGCATGTTGAACCTAGAATGGCCAAAATAGGGACAAGACTCCAAATTTGGATTGAAGCATTCAATGGAAGCATCAAGGTGGCATGGACTGAGCCATTCTCATCTAAAATCAGTCAAGACTTATCCAAGACAAAGGGAACCACAGCCCTGTGCCCTAACCTCTAGTCAATGGCTAGAGGAGACTTGCATTTCCATTGGCCAACATTGAACAAATACCTGCTGCAGTTGCCATTCACTGTGGATCCCAGAGGAAACTTGCTCTACTATAAATAGAGCTCAATTGTGTTCAGTTTGAGTACACCAAAGCCATCAAACAGATGTTTTCCTCAAAATCTCTTCTTTCACCTCAAACTTGCCTTCCAAAGCAAGTAATTCTGAGTTTTTGAGCTAGAGAGCAATTCCACCCAAACTAATCACACACACACCTCATATATATCATATGTAAGCTGTGCAAACCATCAAAAGTGACCTGTAATCCCAACATCACAAAGTCACCTCTCAAAACCTCAAAATAGCACTTTTTTGCATTTTTCAAGCCATGTCTTGATTCAGTCACTTTCTAAACCAGATAAAAACTCAAACACACTCCAAATATCATCCTTGAATTATCCCAAATGGTTCCCACCATCTGGAACACCATTTGAGGGAGTTGCTATTTTGGTCACTTTTAACCCCTTTTGCAAGAAAGGGACAGTTTGTGTTTTTGCAGGTACCAGCTGATTCCAATCATCCTAAAAGCATCCAAAGGATCATTTGAGGTGGTTCAAAGCATAAAATCATATCTGGAGCAAGAGGGTTGGCAGATTGCAGAGAAACCTCCAAAATCTCAAAGAAGGGTAAGCCTCTCAACTTGCACTCACCAAAACATGTGTGCATTTGAAGTCCATTGATCATAAACATCTCATACATGTCATTTATGTTGTGTTTGAGCTAATTCACCATGTAATCCATGCTTGTACCAAGTTGTAGCATAGAAAATGCATTTATAGGTCATTTTCAAAACCATTATCGGGTTTTGAGGAGGGAGTGTGATCTGAAAAAACTACCACCACCATTGGATTCCTTATGAAATTCTGGCCCAGATGCATATAAATTTTGTCTCAAACCATTAAGAATTGAGAAAGTTATGACCTTCACGTTTTTGAGCCAAAACTTGCCTTGGGCAAGCCAAAACCAAGGCATGACTTGTGTATTTGTTGGTTTGTTTCAAACAATGGATGTATCACCACCCCAGTGGTAAGGCGCGCGCCTTGTATGCTTGAGGTCGTGGGTTCAAACCCCACCCATGCCATTTTGTGATTTTTTCACATTTTGCTATTTTTCCAACTATTTTCATGTTTTGTTAGTTATTTGGAAAATTAATAACTCTTTCAATTTTAATTATTTTTTATTGGTTCTTTTTGCAAAAATTCACAAAAATGTTGAAATATTTTATTCCACAAAAAAAATTGAGTTTGTATTATTTATTTAATATAATTAGTATTTTTGTGAATAAATTCATTTTTATTTGTTTTTAAGCATTTTAAAATGAATATTCATCTTGAAAAATCAAGACCAAATGAGTTTTAATATCTCTTGTGATTTATACCTCATTTTTCAAACCCTAAACAAAAATCACAAGTGGTTTATTCAAACCTATTTGGTATTTTTCATTGATTTTCTTTAAATATTTACTTTTAAAAAATAAAATTAGGGTTTCTTTAATTTTCACTCAAACAAATCATTGTCAAACACTCATGGGCCTCTAATAGAGTGTAAGATATAACGCCCCGATTTTGATTATTCCATTATTCTTGAGTCTTTTAATTTAATTGGGTGATAAATTATTTTATTTGTTAAATTGGTGTGTTAAATGCTATTTTACCGTTTTCGAGAGTTTTCGGGGAAATTAGAATGAAGGGTATTTTAGTCTTTTCTCAATTAATTATAAGTTAGAAATTTTGTGGAATTAGAATTGTGTGAGAAAAAAATGAATTAAATTGATTTAGTGGAAAATGAGAGAAAAGAAATAGAAAAGAAAGAAAATAGAAAGAAAAGAGAAATAAGAGAGAAATAGAGAAAGATAGAAAGAAAAAGGAGAGAAAGAAAGAAGAGGAAGAGAAAAGAAGAGTAAAGGAGGAAAAAACTTAGAAATTCATCAAGATCAATCAATTAGCAAGCTTGGAATCCGGGTAAGGGTGTGAAACATTATTATCTTATCAATGTATGTGATTATGTATGAATTGTTGTTGTTGTTGATGAATTTTGTGAGTTTTAGGGTATAACCCATTTTTGAGAAATTGATTGGAAATTGATCCAAAAGTGTGTAAACTCTTGTTGATTGTGTTCTTGTTGGTCTATACATGTTTAATATGTATTGTTACACTTCAAACTGTTGTTTTTCTGAACTTAGATGATGAATTGGTGAAGTTGGAAGTGGAAAAACGCAGAACATTGTTCTGCAGAATTTTCTGGAAATTCCCTGGCCATACGCGTAAGGGGCATGTCCATACGCGTATGAGCCAAGGCGATACGCGTAACAATGGCCGGTAGAAGGGTCAATACGCGTATGGAGGGTGGCTTTTCCCGGCCCTCTGGTGATACGCGTATGGGTGAGGGGCGTACGCGTATGGGTTTTGGGAACGTGGAATTGTGAAGGAAATGGGTTATGTCCGTACGCGTATGGACATGGGTGATACGCGTATGGACAGGAGGAATGTAAAAATGGGATTTTTCAAAATGTCGTTTTCGGTTTCGTCCGTAACTTTTGTTCCGATTATCCGATTTTTACATTCTTGGTGTCGTTGGAAAGGTATTGAGCTGTACTTTCTTATTATGATGTTTTGAAAATCGTTAGCCGATTTAATTATGTCGAAAAGTCGGTAATAGTGCTATTTAGCGACTTTTACCGTTTTGACTGTGTGTTTGAATGTGAATCATACAATAGTGCATTGATGTGAATGTATATAGATTGTATGTGATTGTATGAGATGAATGCATGAATATATTGTGAATATGTGTGCATTTCAAGAATGTCTTGTGTCATTTTGCATATGAAGCATCATGAAATACATTCTTGTGTTGAGCGATTCTAATGAGAATCCGTCGTAACGTCGTGTGCCCATGTGGGGTGTGAGCGATGATTACGAATGATTGTGTGCCCATGTGGGGTGTGAGCAATCAGATCGTGTGCCCGTGTGGGGTGTGAGCGATCGGGTCGTGTGCCCATGTGGGGTGTGAGCGATCCATAAACATTGTGTGCCCATGTGGGGTGTGAGCAATGGGTGAACATCGTAGGCCCGACGGGGAGTTACTTCGGTAACGAGCGATGGTTCCAGCAGAGTTCCTGAGTGAACTAGTGATGATTGAGTCGGTACCGCATTGCATTTGCATAGAGTCGTGAGTCGGTCTCTATAATTTGCATTTATCATCTTTATAATGATGTGTTGTTGAATGAACATAATTTTGTATGTTTATACGGAATGATTGAGAATTGTGAAAGTGTGCATGATGAATATGCTTGGTGGATATATATATACATTGTGATGTATATGGATGAAAATGTGATGAATTGTGGTGAGAATGTGTAATATGTGTATTTTTATGTTTATACATGTAATTATATGCATTACTATTATGATAATATTTCTCACCCTTCTGCTGTTTTATGATGCTCTATGAGGCATTGCAGAGTAGGTATGCTGGAGGTCTTTTTGTGAAGCATGTCTTCATTCTTTTGGTCGGTTGGCTCTGATATGTAGCACCGGGTAGCTAGGATGTATAGTAATCTTTTGTGATACATTTGTACATGTATCTTGCTGATGAATTTGTATATATGTTCGATGTTATCAATGTTTGGATCTTCCGCTTTTATTCTAAATATTGAGATGTGGGTGTAAGGACAAAGTTCCTCTGTGGCAAGTTACCCCACTGTTGCATATCAATTTAATGAGCAGGTGTTGTATGTATTAAATGCGTGTATGATGTGACATGCCTCTTTTATACTATGTTTTAATCGTACTCTGGCGAATTTTTATTTTACATATGTGCCTAAGTGAATTATGTGATTACTTGGGGGTATAGAAAGGGGGTGTTACATAAGACCCAATCCTTTTTGACCAAACATTTTGGGCCTTAGTGTATTGTATAAGTCCCGATACCGTCAAAAACAAACGGCGCGATCGTCGCCTTTTGAAAAATAACCTTTTGGGCCTACCCTCGTGTTATAAGCCCCACTCTTTTTCTTTAAAACTTTTTGGGCCTCTTGAGAGAGTGTAAGACACATCCCTTTGTACAGAAAACCTTTTCGGGCCTCAGTCACTTGTATAAGTCCCTCTGTACAAATTCAAACAGTGCGCTCACTGATAAAACCCTGGGCCTCTCCTTGAGCTGTAAGCCCCAAATCTTTCTTTTTCAAAGCACTTTCTCCTTTGATTTTGAAATATACTGTTGTTTTCAATCTTTCTTTGTTGAACAACTAACCAAACAGCATGGAAGCTCTACAACCGAGTAAGTGGTTATTGCTTTCATTTACCGCTTTCATATACATATAACTGTATTGTGGGGCTGTTTTCACTGTAAGTCTTCTTTCATAAACTCATATCAACTGTATAATAATAGTATAGATATTTAGAGTTTCCCGGCAACTACGTCTAGCATTAAGCCCATTGATCACTCTTAGAAATAGTCTAAACTAGATCCCCATAGGATTACCAGACACAGTCTTCCCTCCTCTTGGGGTTAAACAATATGGAGATATGAAAGGCAGCATTCTCTGTGAACCCTTTCATAGACTGTCACTCATAGAAGTTGTCAAAGAAACTCTATTCCGCAGAGATGATCTCTTCTCCGTGAATTGCATCTCTTGAGTTTCTTCCAAATTCTTGAACTTTCCTGACTTTGATCTATCTCGGTGAATAGCATTGCCTTGAATTTCTCGGGGTTTGGGGACCCACGGGCTTCTTAAAAGCACTTGTCAAGAGACTCTACTCCCCAGAGATGATCTTTTCTCCGTGAATGGTATCTCTTGAGTTTCTTCCAAATTCTCGGACTTTCCTGACTTTGATCTATTCTCGGTGAATAGAATTGCCTTGAATTTCTCGGGGTTTGGGGACCCACGGGCTTCTTAAAAGCAACCCCGCCTCCTCTTGGGCTTAGTACAAGGACCCTACGGCTTCTTAGAAGTATTCACAGCCTCCTCTTAGGCTTCGTATAATGATCTCTTCCTCCGGGAATGATAGCCTTCTCTTGGGCTTAGTACAAGGACCGATCGGCTTCTTAAAATTTTCCAGCCTCCTCTTGGGCTTCGTACAAATTTTCCAGAACTTAGTCATTTTCATAGAACAATCCTTTCATAGAGTCTACTACTGTTTCTCAAAGCACAGTACAAAAGATGGAACTCTAGACTTGGACAGTCTAAAATCCTTGAGTCTCAAAGACGTTCTCAAGTGTCCCCTTCGTTAAATAGGAAGGAAACCTGCAGACTCGGACAGTCTCAATACCCTTCGGATTTCCCGCTTCCTTAAAGAACAGGAAATAACCCGGATCCCTGAATCAAATCCCTGAGTACAGTGTGGCTCATATAAGAACTGATTTTCTATTCAAAATCAGTATACTGGACCTGTCACTTAACTGAACAGTCACCATAGCCTCCTCTTGGGCTTTGTACAAATGATTCTCCCCCAGTGGAGTCAAACAACATTTATCCTCTCTCTCGGGCTTTGTACGAAACACATAAGAGACTTCCTCGTTGAGTCAATCACCCCTTTCGCCTCCATCTCGGGCTTTATACGAGATACAAAAGGGTTCTTATTGAGCCAAACAAATTTTACCCTCCATCTCGGGCTTTATACGAGATACCAAAAGACTCCATCGTCGGGCCAAAACCTTTTAACCTCTCTCTCGGGCTTTGTATGAGACACATAATAGCCTCCTCTTAGGCTTTGTATAAGAAAACCACTGGTTAATCCAATTAACCTTTTAGCATCAAAGTTGTGCCTCGTTCAAAGTACACAAACATCAACAACTCCTTCCCCTCCATCTAATTGCTGTAAGCGGCAAGCCTCTGGATCATCTACATACATGCCAATGTCCCTCTTTAAGTATGAGAAATTCCTAAGGAAAGATGGCATTACTCTACACTGAGTTAAAGTCTTCTCCTTCAGGTTGAAATCCCCTATAAAGGAAATTATGGCATTGTCGGATTCACAAATCCCGGTTAAAGTAATTCTCCTTTATAAAACAGTTATGACATACAACCCCCTCTTTAGAGATGACAAATTCTCTCTAAAGTTGAGACCTTTTGGCTTCATATCTTGGGCTTTGAACAAGATACAAACAGACTTTCAGCTTCACATCTTGGGCTTTGAACAAGATACAAATCACCTTTCGCTTCACGTCTTGGGCTTTGAACAAGACACCAAAACACCCATTTCCTCCCATAGAATAGGAGGAACTACGAACGCTCTGATTTCCCTGTTTCGGTGAACGGGAATACGTAGGCATAAGATTGAAAGAAAAATCTTAGCGAGCACATTAAACAAAAACCCAAAACCCCATACTCTCATGTATCTCTCAAAAGCACCAGTCCTAATATCCTAATCCTTGTTCCCCGCCAGAAACCTTCTGCCTAGATAAAAAGAAAGAAACCAGTATTGGCGAAAATACAAATAACCAGTACGAAGGCCCCACCACATTGATAGCATCCATAACCTAACAGACCCTTGTTTAAACTCAGTATGCAAAGCAGGGTTAATTAGAGACATCTATTTCCCTTCCTTCATCAGCTTTAATAGGATAAAAAATGAATCGACCTGTAGTTTAAGCTCAACCGCAGAGAGCGACCAGTGCTTAAGAACCGCGTCCAAAATCGCTCGCTACACATGGCCTTTTTCTATATGGGGAATCAACATGATTGAACCCAAGGCTTCAAACGGACATCAGTTCATCCTAGTAGCCATTGACTATTTCACCAAGTGGGTCGAAGCAGCGTCATACGCCAATGTAACCCGATAAGTAGTAGTCTGCTTTATCAAAAACAATCTTATCTTCCGTTATGGTGTTCCGAGTCAGATCATTACTGATAATGGATCCAAATTGAACAATAAGATGATGAAGGAGTTATGTGCTGAGTTCAAGATCGAACACCATAACTCATCTCCCTACCAACCTAAGATGAATGAAGCTGTAGAAGCGGATAGCAAGAATATCAAGAAGATCGTTCAAGAGATGGTTGTAACCTACAAAGACTGGCACAAAATGCTACCCTTTTCCCTTCATGGTAATCGCACATCTGTCTGCACTTCAACAGGGGCAACCTCTTTCTCTCTAGTGTGTGGTATGGAAGCAGTGCTACCCATAGAAGTAAAGATCCCGTCAATCAGGGTATTGATGGATGCTAAGGTAACAGAGGCTGAATGGTGTCAAAGTCAACACGATGAACTGAATCTGATCGAAGAAAAGTGAATGACAGCTCTATGCCACGGTCAGTTATATCAACAAAGAATGAAAAAAGCGTTCGACAAAAAGGTCCAACCCCGTGTCTTCAGAAAAGAAGACCTCGTGCTCAAGAAGATACAATCATTTCTCACTGATTCCCGGGGCAAATGGACTCCGAATTATGACGGCCCCTATGTGGTCAAGAAAGCCTTCTCAGGCGGTGCCTTGAGACTCGCAACCATGGACGGAGAGGAATTTGCCTACCCCACAAATGTTGACGTAGTCAAGAAATACTTTGCCTAAATAAAAAAACGTCTCGGTGGATTGAAAACCCGAAAGGGCGGTCCAGGCAAAAATTAGAGACATAATCGAAAATCATCCCGATGGATTGGAAATATCAAAGTACAATCCAGGCAAAAATTAGGGATAATGGCAAGTAACTACGTCCAACAAAGGGGCAAATTCTCAGCAGCAGTAATGCCATCCATAATAAAAAACAAAAAAAAAATTCCAGCCAAGGTCATCTTAGACAGAAGCTCAAGATGTCCAGAATTCAAAGTTGGTAGAAGGATAACGGTCGTTATGTTTCAACGTAGCCTTTTTTCCCTTTAATTACCATTTTCTAACTTTGTAAATTATCTATGGAATCACGCGTTTGGCTGATTTCCATCCTATCAATAAAATTTGAGCCCTTGTGCTTTTGTTTGTAATTCTTGTTTGTTTTAGCTTTACAGAATGACATTTTAACATGATCAATGATTCTTGAAATAAAACAAAAAATGAATTTACTTGTCAAACTTTTTTCTGCTTTTAAAATAAAGATGGCAATTCTTTTGACTGTTGAACATCGAAAGAACATCGATCGCTTCTCCAGAAGTAATTGAACCTCAAAGTGCAGAATCAAAGTACTTCTTCTAAGCCAGTGCATCTGAATGAAGGATCAACTGTGTCAGATACCTTGTTTTATCTGACACCGTCGGCAGAGTTCTTATCTCCTAAGCCCGACCAACGGTGTTCCCCACGGGAACGGTTTCTCCTACGCAAGGCAGAATTGCTATCTTGAACCGAAGGTGCTTCTTTGTCCCCCGCAGTGGCCGAGTATCCAATCGTGTTCATCCTCTAGTCTGTATGTCGTGTCAGTTTTGTCAGCATAAACATACATACGTCACGCATTATTGATTTACATGCATATTCACATTGCATCACTATCACTCTAGTCAGTCTTAACTCTAGGTGGTAAAGTCCTCTTGTCAATCGAGTTGTCAGTTCTTTCCTCGTCAGGAAGTGAATCATCTAAGCAATCTCTCTCCCTCCAGTTTATTTCTGGATTGGAGACAGTCCTCGACCACTTTGATAACTTGAACCTCTGAAAGACAAGAAGACCTTTGATAAACATCACTCTTCACCATTGAAGATGATATCCTCGCTTTCCTGGATTAAGGAAAATCCCCAGAGAAAGCCTCTTAACCGAAGATTCGGAAACACAACAGTTTTTCTCCGAAAATTTGTTGACGAATAGGTCATCAGCACCTCCAAACCGGATTACATCACATGGCATTTCCTTTGAGAAGATCTCGAGGAAAAGTATGATGTAATATCCCAAGCAAGAAAGCAGTCTCTCAAGAGACTCGTTTTCCCCAGTAGAGTCCACAAATGGCGTCTCAAAAACAGAGAAGTTTGAACACCTCTACAGCTCAGACGAATGGGTTTCCCCAGCAAGTCTGACCTTATAACTTTTTCCGTCAAATGGCATCTCCCCAGGAAAATCCGGCGGGAAGTTTGAGGAAAAACGCTACAAATAGCGTCCCTTGTCAAGAAAGTTTATTGACAAAAGAAACTAAGACCAGTTCCTTGGTAGGAAACCAGGATCGAGGGGAAGTTTGTATCAGAAATTGAGACCTTTTCCTTGGTAGGAAACCAGGATCGAGGGGAAGTTTATTTTAAAAGAAAACTGAGACTAGTTCTATGGCTGAAGACCAGGATCGAGGGGAATTTTTACCTTTTCTAAGTATCATTGCTTAAAAAAAGAAGATGGATGAGCAAACTGCCATTCATAACCACTGTCAAAATTTCGGGTATTTCGATATTTAATCCTCTTACACCCCGAATGCCCGAATACCTTCGCCATTCACACCTTCGGGTCCAAGAAGATTCAATAGGGGCATCTGTCATACCCCAAATTTTGACCACCAAGATTCCCCATCATTGTGTAAATCATCATCACAATATGGATGTACTTTCATGCCTTCTCAATCTCCTCGAAGATGGTCAAGCATTCACTACAATCAAAGATTAGGGTTTTGAGCCCTCTCAGGGTACTTAGACAAAGGATCAATCAAAGAATGACATGATCTTCAACTTGTCTAACCTCTCCAACACCCATAAAGGATCAAGAGGGCTCCCACATCAAGAATCAAGCACAAGGTTGCAGCATTCCAAGTGGATTAAGCCTCAAGATCGCCAGTGTCGTCAAATTAGGGTTTTGGTCGACTAGGGCCTCCAGATAGAAATTTTATTCTGGGCATGAGCCAATGCTTCAAAGTATAACCCAAGATGCTCCAAGGTGTAATACCCCAAATTTTGACCACTAAAGTTTCCCATCATTGTGCAAATCATCACCACAATATGGATGTACCTTTATGCTTCATCAGTCTCCCCAAAGATGGGTGAGCATCCACTACAATCAAAATTAGGGTTTCAAGCCCTCTCTGAGCTTTAGACAAAGGCTCAATCAAGAAATGACTTGATTTTCACCTTGTCTAATCTCCCAAACATCCTCAAAGGATCAAAAGGACTCCTACTTCAAGGATTAAGCACAAAGCTGCTCCCTTCTAGGTGGATCAAGTCTCCAGATCGACAGTGTCACCAAATTAGGGTTTTGATCACCCAGGGCCTCCAGATGAAAAATTTCATCTGGGCACAAGCCATTGATCCAAAACATGACCTAATATACTTCATGGAACCTCATGAACCCATGCATCAAGTCAATTTGCCCTAAGGGGATGCATACATCAAAAATCAGGAATTAGGGTTTCTTGACCTAATTCACCCCTAAGTTGACTTTTGGGACAAATCATGAACCAAGACCTCAAGACATGATTTGAGGGTCTCTAATATACCATATTGATCCATTTGGAACAATGGATTGATCCAAGAAGCTTGAGCAACAAGTCTCAATTTCATCTGCACCACAATTAGGGTTTCGCGAGAAAAGTCAACTGTAACTTTGACTTTTGACCTGGACATGCTCCCAAACCCTAATACATGATTGAATATACCCTATGACACCCATGGAACATGTCCATCAAGTTTTATTTAGGTCAAGGACATGATTTCCTGAAGAATTACACAGTTTGGAATTCATCTGATAAAAAGTCAACTGTGCACAAAAGTCAACTTTGACTTTTTGAGATTTTTCACCAAAATGGATTTTTAACCCTAAAATGATGTTAATGTATGATTTGAATCATCATTCATCAAGAAAAATCAAGAAAAGTGAGATAACTTGTAAAA
Organism: Lathyrus tuberosus; assembly: GCA_022829125.1. Taxonomy (NCBI): domain Eukaryota; kingdom Viridiplantae; phylum Streptophyta; class Magnoliopsida; order Fabales; family Fabaceae; genus Lathyrus; species Lathyrus tuberosus. Next base: position 6,919,615 of record JALAZF010000101.1, on the reverse strand, counting down.
GGGGTAACCATAAAAACTTAGAAATTTTTCTAAGTTAAAAATAAAGTGGCAAGGGTGCCAACTTTGGAGGACCATAACTCCTAAACCACAAGGCCATTTTATCTCATCCAAAGATGGATTTGTAGCCCTCATTGTCATCTACAAAAACTTCAACTACAAGTCATTCCAATTCATTAAGGATTTTGAGTTATGGAGTGATCAAAGTGGTTGTAAAGTGAAAAAGTCACTTTTTCCAACACTTAGTGAAATTTTCACTAAGTCAGATTCTGCCTCATTTTTTGCCAAATGTAGGGGGATTTTTCACTGGGAATCAAAAGAGATCAAAACCAAACTTGTTCAAACAGTTGTTGTATCATGTAAGAGCTTTCCAAAATGGCCAAGAACATTGCCAAATTCAACTTACACCATGAGATATGACATTGGCAAGTTACCTTGCTGAAATCTGTCAAGGCAAGGCAGAATTTGCAACTTTGGTCGATTTGCCAAATTCAATTGCTCCTATCCACTTGGACACCTCAGAGGATTGAATCTAAAGGGGACAATCACTGAGCTAAGCCTCCAAAGTCCATGGAACAACCAAAATAGGGACAAGACTTCAAATTTGGAATGAGGCATTCAATGGAACCATCAAGGTGGCATGGACTGAGCCATTCTCATCTGAAATCAGTCAAGACTTATCCAAGACCAAGGGGACCATAGCTCTATGCCCTAACCTCTAGTCAATGGCTAGAGGAGACTTGCATTTCCATTGGCCAACATTGAGGAAACACCTGCTGCAGTTGCCATTCACTGTGGATCCCAAAAAAAACTTGCTCTACTATAAATAGAGCTCAATTGTGGTCAGTTTGAGTACACCAAAGCCATCAAATAGATGCTTTCCTCAAAATCTCTTCTTTCACTCCATTTTTGCCTTCTAAGGCAAGTCACTATCGGGTTTTGAGTTTGAGAGCAATTCCAATCAAACCAATCACTCACACACCTCACATACATCACATATGAGCTGATTAAACACTTAGATTACTTCTGAAACACCAATTTCACAAAATCACCAGCTGGTTGCTCAAGGTTTTAACCAAAGTGCAGCTGAGGTACCACAAAATGATCCAGCCAATTTCAATCAAGTCCAACCATCCAAACACAATCCATAGGGTGTAGGGAAGCTGTCCAGATCATCACAACTCATCTGTAACACCTCCAGATCAAAAATCACTTTGAACTTGCTGTCACGACCTAAAGGTAAGCCTAAACTTGGGCATCTCTCAATCTATGCATATTTCCTCGCACAATAATTTGTCCATATGTTCATAATCATGCATGGAATGTTTTCCCTCAATTAATTGCATTGTTTGAATCGTGTATCAAAAATCCTAGCCTTCATGCAGAAATTAGGGTTCTTGAGGTCTCTTCGTGATTTCTTGTTGTATGTTTAATTTAAATGAAATTAATGGATATAGACATGATCGTGAGGTTGAGACGAGCATAATTATATGTGGATATCATGATATGATTACGTATTCAGTGAGATTGGATAGAAAATGCAAATCTGAGAAACCAAGAACACGCGCGTGTTCTTCAGCTTGTTCTTGGCGCCATTTTTAGAAATTCAAATATTTGAATTTTGTGATTTTGTTTAATTGATTCAAAAATTAATTTCTCTCTGAGTTTTAATGATTTTGAGTTGATTCTTTTTTTAATAATTCACAAAAATGTTAAAATATTTTATTTTCCCAAAAAATCCCAAAAATATTATTTATTTCATATAATTGATATTTTTGTAAAGAATTAATATTTTGATTGTTTTTGGCATTTTAAATATTTTTTCTACATTGATTTTGCAACTTTTAATGCTTTCTAATTATTTTGTAGGTCAATACTTAATTTTTGAAGCATTAATCCAAGATCACAATTTGTTTTCCATGTGTTAAACAATTTTTGATCATTTTAATTGAATTTTTATTCAATTAAATACATTTTGAAAACAAATTAGGGTTTTGGATTAATTCAACCCTCATAAATCATTTTCAAAACTTTTTGGGCCTCTTGAGAGAGTGTAAGACCCATCCCCCCTTGTGCAAAAACTTTTTGGGCCTCATTCATTGTATAAGTCCCTCTGTACAAGTAAACGGCACGATCGTCGCACGTTTAAAAATAAAAAAATCATCTGGGCCTCTCCTTGAGCTATAAGACCCATTCAAAACACTTTGGGCCTCTATTAGAGTGTAAGACCCAATCCCCCTTTTAACCAAAACATCTTGGGCCTCACTTATTGTATAAGTCCCTCTGCGTTAAAAGAAAACCTCGGCGCGATCGCCATTTTTAAACGAAAAATCATTTGGGCCTACCCTCGTGTTATAAGCCCCACTCTTTTTTTTTTCTCTAAACTTTTTGGGCCTCTTGAGAGAGTGTAAGACCCATCCCTTTGTACAGAAAACCATTTTTGGGCCCCAGTCACTTGTATAAGTCCTGTTGTACAAAGTCAAACAGTGCGCTCACTGATAAAACCCTGGGCCTCTCCTTAAGCTATAAGCCACAAATCTTTCTTTTTCAAAGCACTTTCTCCTTTGATTTTGAATATATTGTTGTTTTCAATCTTTCTTTGTTGAACAACTAACCAAACAGCATGGAAGCACTACAACCGAGTAAGTGGTTATCGCTTTCGTTTACTGCTTTCATATTATAAACTGTATTGTGGGGTTGCTCACTGTAAGTCTCCTTTCATAAACTCATATCTACTGTGTAATAATAGTATAGATATTTCGAGTTTTCCCGGCAACTACGTCTAGCACTAAGTAAAGCCGTTTCGTTTATTCGTAGAAATAGACGCCTAGATCCCCAATAGGAGCACCAGATACAGTCTTCTCTTCGGCTGTCCTCCTTAGGAATCGTCAAGAAGCTCTACTCCCCAAGAGGAATGTATTCTTCGTGAATGGCATCTTTGAGTTTCTTCCAAATTCTCGAACTTTCCTGACTTGATCTATTCCTTGTGGATAGCTTGCCTTGAATGTCTCGGGGTTTGGGTACCCACTACGGTCATAATCTTGGACCTTAACTAAGGAACCCTCTTTAAAAGCTAAAAGTCGCTGGATAGTAAACCTCACACGTTTACCAGAGGTTTTTATCTTTAAAAGAGTTATCTCTCCTAATGGAAAGGAGATGATAGACCCATGGGCTTCTTAAAAGTATCGGCCTCCTCTTGGGCCTTATTCAAGGACCCACAGGCCTCCTAAAAGCAACCCCGCCTCCTCTTGGGCTTAGTTCAAGGACCCTACGGCTTCTTAGAAGTATTCACAGCCTCCTCTTAGGCTTCGTATAATGATCTCTTCCTCCGGGAATGACCGCCTCCTCTTGGGCTTCGTACAAGGACCCGTCGGCTTCTTAAAAGTTTCTAGCCTCCTCTTGGGCTTCATACAAATTGTCCCGACGACCTCCTAGAGGTATAGGAACAGAACCTAGTCATCCTCATAGAACAGTCCTTTCATAGAGTCTACTACTGTTTCTCAAAGCATAGTACAAAAGATGAAACTCTAGACACGGACAGTCTAACTTCCTTGAGTCTCAAAGACATTCTCAAGTGACCCCTTCGTTAAATAGGAAGGAAACCCGCAGAGTCGGACAATCTCAATACCCTTTGGATTTCCAGCTTCCTCAAAGAAAAGGAAACAACCCCGATCCTCAAATATAACCCATGAGTACAGTGTTGCTCATATAAGAACTGATTTTCTCTTTTAAAATCAGTATACTGGACCTGTCACTTAACTGACACAGTAACCTTAGCCTTCTCTTGGGCTTTGTACAATGATTCTCCCCAGCAGAGTCAAACAACGTTTTAGCCTCTCTCTCGGGCTTCGTACGAGACACATAAGAGACTCCTTCGTTGAGTCAATTACCCCTTTCGCCTCCATCTCGGGCTTCGTACGAGATACAGAGACTCTCTTATTGAGTCAAACCTTTTAGCCTCCATCTCGGGCTTCATACGAGATACAAAATCACTCTCTTGTTGAGTATAAAAGATTCTCCTATTGAGTCAACCCTTTTTGCCTCTCTCTCGGGCTTCGTACGAGACACATAAAGACTCCCTCGTTGAGTCAAACAAACAATAGCCTCCATCTCGGGCTTCGTGCGAGACACAAAGACTCCATCGTCGGGTCAAAATCTTTTAGCCTGTCTCTCGGGCTTTGTACGGGACACAAAATAGCCTCCTCTTAGGCTTTGTATAATGATTTTCCTAGCGGAAATTAGCCTCCTCTTAGGCTTTGTATAAGAAAACCACCGGTTGATCCAATCAACCTTTTAGCATCAAAGATGTGCCTCGTTCACAGTACACAAACATCAATAACTCCTTTCCCTTCATCTAATCGCTGTAAGCGGGAAGCCTCTGGATCATCTACATCCATGCCACTGTCCCTCTTTTAGCATGAGAAATTCCTAAGGAAAGATAGCATTGCTCTACACTGAGTTAAAGTCTTCTCCTTCAGGTTAAAACCCTTTCTTCGAAAATTATGGCATTGCTCGGATCCGCGTATCCCAGTTAAAGTAATTCTCCTTCTCCCCTCTTTAGAGATGACAAATTCTCTCTAAAGTTGAGACCCTTCAGCTTCATATCTTGGGCTTTGATCAAGATACAAACCACCTTTCGCTTCACGTCTTGGGCTTTGAACAAGACACTAAAAACACCCATTTCCTCCCATAGAATAGGAGGAACTACGAACGCTCGGATTTCCCTATTTCGGTAAACGGGAATACGTAGGCATAAGATCGAAAGAAAAGATCTTAGCGAGCACAATCAACAAACAACCAAAATCCCATATCTCCATCAATCAAAAGCAGTAATTCAAAAACATCCATCCTGACATCCTAACCCTTGTTCCCCGCCAGAAACCTTCTGCCCAGGTAAAAAGAAAGACAACAGTATTGGCGAAAATACAAATAACCAGTACAAGGACCCCCCCACATTGATAGCATTCGTAACCTAACAGACCGCTGTTTAAACTCAGTATGCAAGCAGGGTTAATTGGAGACATCTATTTCCCTTCCTTATTCAGCTCACAATAGGATAAAAAATGAATCGACCTGTAGTTCAAGCTCAACCGCAGAGAGCGACCAGCGCTTAAGAACCGCTCCAAAATCTCTCGCTACAGAAAAATGGCGCCCACCATGGGGCCGGGTCTTTCTAAAACTTTTTTTTTCCTTTTTTCTCTTCACTTATGTGTATACCACAGATTAGGGCTTCCGTCGGGGAACCCATTTTCTGTCAGGAACTTAGGATTCTTAGCTTTAAAGGTCTAGGATGTTTAAGACAAATATATATATACTGCTTTTCCTAAATGCTATACATGTTTATTTTTCTGCTAATGGGAATGCGTGTAATGCCGCATGTGGTGAGAATGAGTATACACTTAAGATAAGTGATGGCGACGGGGTCGACCATCAACCTCAGTGGAGGCTGACCAACGCAACCCATTCACTCTTCTAGCCAATGGGCCGGTTGTTAAGTCTAAGAAGCTGAGGAGCCAAACCCTTTCGTAGTGCGGAAACTATCGGAAATAGTTGTTACGCGATACTACCCTCATTTGAGGCTGGTGATCTATTCTTGGTGAATGGCACTTACTCTAAGATTGCTTTACAACTCGTTGGCGATCCGCTTGTTGTTTTGCTTTCGTGGGAGGAGCTGATGATAATGAGTACAGGTACAAAAAATCACCCTAGTATAAACCTTTGGGGATGGGTAGAGCCTTGACTTCATGACAACGACCCTTTGACCCCATGTTTTTTCTATGTTTTTGTGTGCTGCATTCATGCATTCATTTAATAAAACATTAAAACATTAAAAAAACTTCTCTTCTAGTCTCTCTGTTTTTCAAATTAAACTAAGACTGTGATTGTAAATATCAGAGAAAAAGATTGCATTAATGGATTTCGGTAGAAGGAGAACTCACCAGTATACCTTCAAGGTTCCAAAGCTAGAGGATTTGAGAAAGTTAGCGAGGATGATCGTTAACCCAGAGGCTTTCAGAGCCAAACACGGTGGTTTTCTACCACTGTTAAGAGCCCATGTGATTAAGGGGATTATGGACGCGCTCATTCAATTCTACGATCCGGTTTATCACTGTTTCACATTCCCGGATTACCAGCTTGCACCAATGCTAGAGGAATATTCTCATCTGACTGAGTTACATATCACAGATCGAGCTCCATTTTCTGGACTGGAAGAAATTCCAAAGAATCAGACTATTGCAATAGCAATTCATTTGGACGAGTCTGAGGTCAGGACTCACATGACCACTAAGGGTGGCATCCAAGGTTTTCCAGCCCAGTTCTTGACAAAAAGGGCTCTATACTTCGCTAGTATAGGGAACGGGACTGCTTTTGAAAGCATCTTTGTCTTGCTCACCTACGGGTTATTTTTGTTTCCCAACATCAATAACTTCGTCGATATCAACGCTATTAAGGTTTTTCTCATTGGAAACCCTGTGCCGACTTTGCTCGCAGATGCGTATCATTCTGTACACTTGGGAAATTTGTACAGCAGAGGGGAGATCACATGCTGTGTACCTTTGCTCTACAAATGGTTTATATCCCACTTGCCCAAGTCTGCTGCTTTTTGGTATTGCAAGAGTGTCTTACGTTGGTCGCAGAAGATCATGCCTCTCACCAATTCCGATATAGATTGGTGTAATAGGATTTATGAGGGAATCAGAATCATTGACCGTTGTGGAAACTTCCCCAACGTACCCCTCATAGGAACTAAAGGAGGAATCAACTACCATCCAGTATTGGTTCTGCGTCAATTTGGATACCCGATGAGACACATCCCACTGGGTGTTCATCTGGAAGGTCTTTTCTTCAAAGAAGGAGAAAACAACAGAGCACTAAAGATGGAAATAGTGCAAGCTTGGAAACATGTTCATAAGAAAGGACAAGAGTCTCTAGGAAAACCGGACTGTGTCTCGGTGGAGCCTTATCTCCATTGGGTCCAAACTAGAGCTCTCAAGCTAAAGATGCCTTATCCTCGTTACGGAATTCTTCCGCCGAGGGAATCTGTCATGTACTTCATGACGGAAACTGAAAAGCTTCAGGTTAATCTCAACAAAGTTCAAAAGGAAAGAAGATCTTGGAAGAACAAGTATCGCACCCTCGACGTAGAGTGCATCAAAATACAACAATTACTGAAAGAGAAAGGTGCTCTGATTGAAATTTTGGAGCAGCATGCTGTAGAGAATCAAGATGACCAAAGGAATTTGCTCACTCCTTTCACCTGGAAAAGGAATGACAACCCGACAACGGCCCAAGAGCCCCGGTCAAAGAAAAGGAAGATGCCAGAATCAGCACCCGATTTCTCTTCAGAGAGGACTCGGGACCCTTTAGCTTAGGTTTCTATTTCTGCACTTTGTAATCTACTGTATTTCCATTTCTGTAATCCTTTGAATTCAATAAAAAGGGGTTTCCCCACCGTTTGATATTTGCAATCTAATTGTCGAAGTTTATTTTGATTAAACCAAAAAACAATTAATATAATCATTGCATTCATCATTCTCACACCACATATTCTTCTTCCCTACGAATCTCACGTTTGTGTCTCGGTTCTAGAGTCAAACTGTCTCATTCGTACAATACTCGGCCCAATCGTCAGAAAAAGATGGATGATCTTGAGGAAGAAAACAGAGAGTTGAAAGAAGAGATCGACGCTCTGAGAGAGGATATGAGAAAGCTTCGTAACGACATGCAAGCCATGGCAGAAGCTCAGCTACAACGAACTGTGATCTCAGAGATCACCTCAACGCCCATAGTGGAGAAGTATGATCCTAGGTATCAGATACCAAAAGATCGTCCTTGGGGCATGCTTGTTAACTATATCCCGGAAGGATATGTTCCGCCGATCACTGAAGATCAGGGAATCGCAACAGAAGCCGCTGGGCCTGAAGGTTACAAACTTTGGGAAAGCGAAGATGCCAAGGGCATACTGAAGACTCCTGAAGGTTACAAACTTCGGGAGGCGCCAAGATTCGCTGTCGTAGTCACGGTACCACCCCCTGTGGTGCACACTATCCCGGAAGGACAGATTCCACAGACACCTTCTGGTAAAAAGGAAACTATGTTTGACCGAATGGATGAATTCCAGGAACTGTTCTTGGAAATGCAGAAAGAGCTGCAAGCCATTCGCGGTCAGGATCTATTTGGAAAGGACACCGCAGACCTCTGTTTGGTCCCAAATGTGAAAGTCCCGCACAAGTTCCAAGTGCCCGACTTTGAAAATTACAAGGGTAACTCTTTCTCTCAGAGCCATCTGGTGATGTACGCTCGGCGGATGTCAGCTCAGACAGAGAATCAGGACCTGCTGATTCACTACTTTCAGGATAGTTTAACCGGTGTCGCACTCAAATGGTACATGGGTTTAAACCTTACTACGATCAGTACATTCAGAGATCTTGGTATTGCCTTCGTCCAACAATACAAATACAATTTGGACATGGCACCCGACAGAGATCAACTCAGATCAATGTCACAAAAGGACAAGGAAACCTTTAAGGAGTATGCTCAAAGGTGGCGTGAAATTGCCGCTCAAATTTGTCCACCTCTTGAGGAAAAAGAGATGACAAAGATCTTCTTAAAGACCTTGAGCTCATTTTACTACGGCCGAATGGTTGCCAGTGCGCCCAGTGATTTCACCGAAATGGTCGGCATGGGTGTACGTCTTGAGGAAGCCGTCGGAGAAGGACGTTTGGTAAAAGACACTGGATCGACGAGCGGTACTAAAAAATACGGTAGTGCTCTCCCTAAGAAAAAAGGGCAAGATATTGGGAATATCTCTCTCGGAAAGCAAAGGCGACGTTATCAGCCAGTAGCAGCTGTTACTCCTGCTATCGGCCCCGCGCCTGTTCCTATGTATCAACCTCAGGTTGTGCAGAGCCAACCTGACCAACAAAGGGCACAACAGCCTCTTCAGCAGGCTCGTCCTCCATATATCAACAACCGTACAACACGGCCACCAGGATTTGATCCTATACCTGTAACGTACGCAGAGCTATTTCCGTTACTGCTGGCTAAGGGGCACATTCAGACTAAGTCTCCCATTTCAGTTCCGGAAAATACACCTTTTTGGTTTAAAGCGGATCAAACATGCCCTTATCATCAAGGAGGTTCAGGGCATAACATTGAGACTTGTCTCAATTTCAAATCCGACGTGCAAAATCTTGTTAGGAGCGGGCTCTTATCTTTCAAAGATACGAATCCCAATGTTCTCACGAACCCGCTGCCTCAACACGAGAAAGCCGCAGTCAATCTGATTGAGAAAGAGACTAACAATGTCTATCAAATTCACGATGTACTCTTGTTGAAAACAAATCTGGTCAAGATGCATTGTAGACAGAGTGGATATGGCCATGTGCCACCCCATAATTATCACCAGTGTGATATCTACTCTAAAGACAACCAAGGATGTTCTGTGGTGCAAGCAGCGCTACAGGAACAGATGGATCTCGGATGGATCCAGGAGCACCGAGTTCGTGGAGTTAACATGGTCTCTATGAATTCTAACGTCATTCAAAACCACGACATCCGTGCAATGAATGTCAGCTTGGTGGCGATGCACTCAAGGCAAAGCCAGTATCATAATCTGCCACGGCATGATTACAGTTCCTGTCTGATTTGCTCGGTAAACAAACAGGGATGCTCTTTCATACAAGAGGCCCTCCAGCGTCGGATGGATCTTGGATGGATCCAAAACTACCATGATATGAACCCTTATCAGATCAATATGGTTCAGATCTTTGATATTCGCGTGATAAATACCAGCCTGGTAGAGTTACATGCTGAGCAGGTCCGACTTGGATTCTTAATATCACATGACTATCAAAGCTGTGAAGCGGGTTGCGAAAACGATCAGGGTTGTACCCTTGTCCAGGAGGCACTTCAGCACTTGTTAAATCATTGGTGGATGCCAATTTATATGGACGAAGATACTCAACAGATTAGTATCAATAACGGGAATCCTACTCGTCGTCAAAGTCAGGATTTCCGATCAATAAAAGGTAACCTAGTGAGGTTACATTGAATTCAAAGTGGGCGTGGCCAGGTGCCACCACACAACTATGACAGTTGTAGCGTCTGTTCGGAAAGTAACCAAGGGTGTTACCTGGTGAGAGCAGCTCTTCAGGGTCAGGTGGACCGTGGAGAAATTCTTCCATATCCGGATTCAGGACCCATCATTTGGTCGCCGAACTACCTTGCCGAGCAAGTTGAGGATGTTGTCACGATCTCTGGTCATCACAGGACTAGGGATGTTTTTGCCATCATCCCTCTACTTGACGAATCTAGAGTTCCCAACTGGGAACGAATCAAGGTTACTTATGATGGTCAGAAAAATCAGAAGGTTCCCATAGTCATTTATCTGCCGGGGCCACTACCGTATGAATCAGCTAAGGCAATCCCTTACAAATACGGTGCAACAATAATCGAGAATGGAAAGGAAATTCCATTACCCTCCGTCGTGAATATTGCAGACATCAGTCGTGTAACACGGAGCGGTCAAATCTTCAACCGAGGGGTTGGAGAGTCCAACAAAGAAAAGGAACTTTAGGCAGAAATTCCTGATCCACCAGTCGGTCAATCTAGTAATCCCGACTTTTCAAAAGACAAGGATGAGATGCTAAAGCTCATCCAAAGGAGTGAATACAACATTGTTGATCAACTGTTACAGACTCCTTCAAAGATCTCAGTATTATCACTTTTACTCAGTTGAGAAGCGCACAGGGAGGCTCTACAGAAAGTCTTGGAGCAAGCCTTCGTGGAACAAGATGTAACAATCAGACAGTTCGATAGTATTGTCTCTAACATCACTTCCTGCAAGCATTTGGGATTTAGTGATGAGGAATTACCCGAAGAGGGTCGCCGTCATAACATGGCGCTCAACATTACAGTTAACTGCCAGGGCGATGCTTTAGCCAACGTACTGGTAGACACAGGGTCAGCCCTGAATGTTATGCCAAAGTCCACTTTGACGCAATTATCATTCAAGGGCCCTCCGATGAGAGTCAGCAAGGTCGTCGTCAAAGCATTCGACGGATCCAGAAAAACGGTTATCGGCGAAGTTGATCTTCCCATAACTATTGGTCCTCACACTTTCAAAATCACTTTCCAGGTCATGGACATCCGGGCAACATACAGTTGTTTATTAGGAACACCTTGGATACATCAGGCTGGAGCGGTTACTTCAACCCTCCACCAAAAGCTAAAGTTCGTCAAGAACGGCCAACTTGTCACAGTCTGTGGAGAACAGGCCTTGCTTGTGAGTAACCTATCATCATCTACTTGTGTGGAACCCGAGGAGGTTATTGGAACTCAGTTCCAAGCGCTATCGGTGAGCAAGGACGATCAGTCCCAAGGAGGAACCTCGATTTCCTCATACAACGATGTTATCAAAGCGGTCGAGAGTACCGATACGATAGGATGGGGACGGCTTATCATTCCTATTGACAATAAAACAAAGAAGGTCTTCATCCCCTTCAAAACTTCTTCCACAGTGGAGGTTTTCTTCACCCAGTGTCTCAGACAGTTCATGCTATCAATGAGGGAGATCCCTCTGACACAGATGAAGAATGGAAGTCTTACCTTAACAAGGATGGCTATATGTCTCAGGAAGAGGTGCCTATGCCTTTTTGCTTTCCTACAGAAAGTCTGAGATTTATACCAAGATCAAATGTCGAAATGATCTACGGAGATTGTGATCCGGAAGGATGCCGTGCTCCGCCAAATTCATTAGAGGAAGACACTCTGATGAAAGACAACTTTGATCACAATTACTATGCCCCGATGGATGGCCTTCCAATGTGGCAGCCTTACCCAGGAGACTTGGGGCAAGAAAGTCAGTCGAACAATGAAACTCAGCTGAGCGTCATTGAACAGAATACCTGTGTCCCCACTATGTCATGGGATCAACACTCAGGTCATTCAGAAACTACTCAACATGAAGATGAATTCGCAACATTTGCAGGACTTGAGTTCATCAACTATGCTTTTCCCGAGGTCAACGTCATCGAGAGGGATGATTCCTCCAATTCCACAGAAGTGTGGGACACCCTGGGACAACCAAGTGGAAAATACGACTTTATGGTTAAGTACACTGCTCCCAAAAGCTCTCGTATCAGGTTCAAAGACATCCAGCCAACTGGATGAGGAGATACAGCTGAGAGCACCAATGCTATGCAAAATGCAACAGAGGAATCCTCCTACGACAATTCTGCCTAGGAAACAGATTCCAATAATCTTACTCCACCAGAAATAAGCGTTATTTCTGAAGACAAATCAAGGAAGGTGCCAGACTTTGTGATTCACCGAGGAGTTCGCCGCCAATGGGTTGCCGTCGATGTTCTGAAGGTCGTTCGCCAGTCAAAGTAATTGCCATCTTTAACCTTTCACCCTGCCCAGGTGAAACAGATGTTTTAATAGGGCTCGCTTTCTGTAAATTTCCCTCTTCGCTTTGCCCAAAGCGAGTGAGTTTTGTTTTATAGGGCTGTAGTTTCAAGAACGGACTTGTGCATTAATAAAATAACGTCGTTCTGTAATTTCCGCATTATTGCTGTTTTCTCTTTTTGCTTTTTCTCAGAAAATGGTAATCCTAAAAAACATTCAATAATGAAAACAAGCAGTAAAATCAAAACACTGCACACACTTACATTTTCTCTATCTCTTCTAAACACGAATCATCACGTCATGCAGATTGCTTGTTTTATACCCCGTTGAAACATACGATCCGATGCCTTCTCCCAACTTTGAGTTCCCGTTATTCGAAGCTGAAGAAGAAAATGACGACCAAATTCCAGAAGAGATCTCCTGACTACTCAGACAAGAGGAAAGGTCCATTGAACCTCACAAAGAGCCGTTGAAAACGGTAAACTTGGGTTCAGAAAAAGAGAGAAAAGAAATTAGGATTGGGGCACTGCTCAATCCAACTGTCAAAGAAAGTTTGATGAAGCTTCTCAAAGAATTCCCCGATGTATTCGCTTGGTCTTATCAGGATATGCCAGGGTTGGATACCAGCATTGTGGAACATCACTTACCGTTGAGATCAGAATGTCCGCCAGTAAAGCAAAGGTTGAGACGGACTCACCCGGACATGGTTATCAAAATCAAAGAGGAGGTACAAAAACAGATTGACGCAGGATTCCTTGCTACATCTGAATATCCTCAATGGTTAGCCAACATCGTACCCGTTCCCAAAAAGGACGGAAGGGTCAGAATGTGTGTTGATTACAGAGATCTGAACAAGGCAAGTCCAAAGGACGACTTTCCTTTGCCACACATTGACATGCTGGTTGACAGCACAGCAAAGTTCAAAGTTTTCTCCTTCATGGATGGATTCTCGGGCTATAACCAGATCAAAATGGCGCCGAAAGACATGGAGAAAACTTCATTCATTACCCCATGGGGTACCTTTTGTTACAAGGTAATGCCGTTCGGTTTGAAGAATGCCGGGGCAACCTATCAAAGGGCCATGACTACTCTGTTTCATGACATGATACACAAAGAAATCGAGGTATATGTCGATGATATGATTGCAAAATCAAAAACAGAGAGTGAGCACGTTGAACATCTGTCAAAATTGTTTGAACGTCTAAGAAAATTCAAGCTCCGCTTGAATCCCAACAAGTGCACCTTCGGTGTCCGTTCGGGGAAATTACTGGGGTTCATCGTCAGCCAGAAAGGAATTGAAGTTGATCTTGACAAGGTCAAGGCCATTCAAGAAATGCCTTCTCCGAAAACTGAAAAACAAGTCAGAGGATTCCTGGGACATTTGAACTACATCTCCAGATTCATATTCCTCATGACCGCGACATGCGCGCCGATTTTCAAGTTACTCAAAAAGAACCAGGATTGCATTTGGACAGAGGACTGCCAAACTGCCTTCGACAGTATCAAGGAATATCTGTTGAATCCTCCGATTCTATCACCTCCAGTGGAAGGAAGACCACTGATCATTTACCTCACAGTCCTAGAGGACTCAATGGGGTGTGTACTTGGCCAACAAGACGAAACCAAAAGGAAAGAGTCTGCCATCTACTATCTAAGCAAGAAATTCACCGACTGTGAAACTCGGTACACGATGCTTGAGAAAACTTGCTGTGCTTTGGCTTGGACAGCCAAACGTCTTTGCCAATACATGATTCGTCACACTACTTGGTTAATCTCCGAAATGGATCCAATCAAGTACGTTTTCGAAAAACCTGCTCTCACGGGAAGGATTGCCCGTTGGCAGATGCTTCTATCAGAATATGACATAGAGTATCACGCTCAGAAAGCCGTTAAAGGAAGTATTTTAGCTGATCATTTGGCTCATCAACCGATTGACAATCAAGAATCAATCGGGTTTGACTTCCCAGACGAAGATGTCATGTATCTAAAAATGAAAGATTGTGATGAACCGTTACCCGGTGAAGGGCCAGAACCAGGTTCCCAGTGGGGACTTATCTTTGACGGAGCAGTCAATCATTATGGAAACGGAATTGGGGAAATCATTGTTACCCCTCAGGGTTCCCACATTCCTTTCACCGCTCGAATCACGTTCAAATGTACGAACAACGAGGCCGAATACGAAGCTTGTATCATGGGTCTCGAAGAAGCGATTGATTTAAGGATCAAAAACTTGGACGTATACGGCGATTCAGCCTTGGTTATTAACCAGATAAAAGGAGATTGGAACACATACCAATCAGGATTGATTCCTTACAAAGACTATGCAAAAAGGTTGTTACCTTTCTTCAACAGAGTCGACTTTCATCACATCCCTCGTGATGAGAATCACATGGCTGATGCATTAGCCACTCTCTCTTCCATGATTAGTGTAGGTCAATGGAATGACATACCTAAGATCGACATCATGCGCCTTGAACGGCCCGCTTACATCTTCGCAATTGAATCAGTCATAGACGACAGACCTTGGTATCACGATATCAAATGCTTCCTTCAGAAACGAGAGTACCCATCTGGGGCACTCAGAAAAGACAGGAAAACCCTCAGAAGATTGGCTGGAAACTTCTTCCTGAGCGGTGACACTCTTTATAAGAGAAATTTTGACATGGTCTTGCTCCGATGCATCGACAGACCCGAAACAGACATGCTTATGAAAGAAATTCATGAAGGATCCTTTGGCACTCATGCCAACGGACACACAATGGCGAGAAAAATTCTCAGGGCCGGGTATTATTGGTTGAACATGGAATCCGACTGCTACAAGTACATGAGGAGGTGTCACAAGTGTTAGATATACTCCGACAAAATTCATGTACCGCCATCACATCTCAAAGTTCTTTCTTCCCCGTGGCCTTTTTCCATATGGGGAATCGACATGATTGGTATGATTGAGCCCAAGGCTTCAAACGGACATCGGTTCATCCTGGTAGCCATTGATTACTTCACCAAGTGGGTCGAAGCAGCGTCATTCGCCAATGTAACCCGACAAGTGGTGGACCGATTTATCAAAAACAATATCATCTTCCGTTATGGTGTTCCAAGCGAGATCATTACTGATAATGGATTTAACTTGAACAATAAGATGATGAAAGAGTCGTGTGCAGAGTTCAAGATCGAACACCATAACTCATCTCCCTACCGACCCAAGATGAACGGAGCGGTAGAAGCGGCTAACAAGAACATCAAGAAGATCATTCAAAAGATGGTTGTAACCTATAAAGATTGGCATGAGATGCTACCCTTTGCTCTTCACGGTTATCGCACATTTATCCGCACTTCAACAAGGGCAACCCCTTTCTCTCTAGTATATGGCATGGAGGCAGTTCTCCCCATAGAAGTAGAGATCCCATCAATCCGGGTATTGATGGAAGCTAAGCTCACCGAAGCTGAATGGTGCCAAAGTCGACACGACGAATTGAATCTGATCGAGGAAAAATGAATCACGGCACTATGCCATGGTCAGTTGTATCAGCAAAGAATGAAGAGGGCGTTTGACAAAAAGGTCCGACCTCGTGTCTTCAGGAAAGGAGACCTTGTGCTCAAGAAGATACAATCATTTCTCACTGACTCTCGGGGAAAATGGACCCCAAATTATGATGGCCCCTATGTGGTCACGAAAGCTTTCTCAGGCGGCGCCTTGAGACTTGCAACCATGGACGGAGAGGAATTTGCCTACCCCACGAATGTTGATGTAGTCAAGAAATACTTCGCCTAAACTAAAAAAAAAAAAAACGTCTCAGTGGATTGAAAACCCGAAAGGGCGGTCCAGGTAAAAGTTAGAGACATGGAAAAAAATCATCCCGATGGATTGGAAATCTCATAGTACAATCCAGGAAAAAGTTAGGGATAATGGCAAGTAACTAGGTTCAACAGAGGCGAGTCCCTCAGCAGCAGCAGCAGTTACATCATCCGTCAGGAAAACTCCAGTCAAGGTCATCTTCGACAGAAGCTCAGGATGTCCCGAATTCAAAGTTGGTAGAAGGATAGTGGTCGTTATGTTTCAACGTAGCCCTTTTCCCTGTAAATTACCATTTTCTAACTTTGTAAATACTCTATGGAATCACGCGTTTGGCTGATCTCCATCTTATCAATAAAATTTGAGCCCTTGTGCTTTTGTTTGTAATTCTTTACTTGTTTTAGTTTTACAGAACGACGTTGTTTAAACTTAATCAGCGATTCTTGAAATAAAACAAAAATAAATTTACTTGTTAAACTTTTTCTGCTTTTAAATTAAAGATGGCATTTCTTTTGACTGTTGAACATCAGAAGAACATCGATCGCTTCTCCCGAAGTAAGCGAACTTCAAAGTGCAGAATCAAAGTACTCCTTCTAAGCCAGTATGCCTGAACGAAGGGATCAACTGTGCCAGAGACCATGTTTCGTCTGACACACCTCGGCCGAGTTCCCATCTCCTAAGCCCGATCAACATAGCTCCCAACGGGACTATCTCTCCTAAGCAAAGTGGAATTGCTATTTTAAACCAACGGTACTTCTTCGCCCCGCGATGGCCGAGTATCCAATTGTGTTCATCCATTAGTCTGTATGTCGCGTCAGTTTTGTCAGCATAAACATACATACATCATGCATTATCGATTTGCATTCACATTTCATATTGCATCACTATCACTTGAGTCGGTCTTATCCTGCCGTGATAACCGTCCTCTCAATCGAGTTTGCCAGTTCTTGCCTCGTCAGGAAGTATTATGGCCGATCAAACTTGTCTCCAGTGTATCTTTAGATTAGAGTCGGCAATCGACCACTTTGATAATTTGAACCTCTGAAAAGCCAGAGAAAACGTTCAGCAGATGTCACTCTTCGCCATTGAAGATGATGTCCTTTCTTTCCCGGATTAAGGAAAATCCACAGAGAAAGCCTCCTAACCAGAGATTTGGCAATACAGCTGCCATTCTCCAAAAAACCCTGCTGATGAAAAAGTCATCGGCACCTCAAAATTGGACCCCATCATATGGCATTTCTCCGGGAAGATCCCGAGAAAAGTATGATGTAAGATCCCAAATGAAAACAGTCTCTCAAGAGACTCGCTTTCCCCAGTAGAAACAAATGGCGTCTCCAACAGAGAAGTTTGTACAACTCTACAACTCAGACGACTGGGTTCCCCAGCAAGTCTGACATCAAAACTTTTCCCACTCAAATGGCATCTCCCCAGGAAAATTCGGCGAGAAGTTTGAAGGAAAACCGCTACTCATAGCGTCCCTTGTCAATAAAGTTTATTGACAAAAGAAACTAAGACCAGTTCCTTGGTAGGAAACCAGGATCGAGGGGAAGTTTATTTAAGAAACTAAGACCAGTTCCTTGGTAGGAAACCAGGATCGAGGGGAAGTTTAAATCAGAAACTAAGACCAGTTCCTTGGTAGGAAACCAGGATCGAGGGGAAGTTTAAATCAGAAACTAAGACCAGTTCCTTGGTAGGAAACCAAGAACGAGGGGAAGTTGATAAAAGAAAACTGAGACCAGTTCCTTGGCTGAAGACCAGGATCGAGGGGAAGTTTACCTTTTCTAAGCATCATTGCTTAGCTAAAGAAGATGAATCCGTAAGCTACCAGTCATAACCACCATCAAAATTTTGGGTATTCCGATATTTAATCCTCTTGTACCCCGAATGCCCGAATCCCTTCGTCATTCACACCTTCGGGTCCAAGAAGATTAAATAGGGGCATCTGTAATACCCCAAATTTTGACGACTAAAGTTTCCCATCATTGTGCAAATCATCACCACAATATGGATGTACCTTTATGCTTCATCAGTCTCCCCAAAGATGGGTGAGCATCCACTACAATCAAAATTAGGGTTTCAAGCCCTCTCTGAGCTTTAGACAAAGGCTCAATCAAGAAATGACTTGATTTTCACCTTGTCTAATCTCCCAAACATCCTCAAAGGATCAAAAGGACTCCTACTTCAAGGATTAAGCACAAAGCTGCTCCCTTCTAGGTGGATCAAGTCTCCAGATCGACAGTGTCACCAAATTAGGGTTTTGATCACCCAGGGCCTCCAGATGAAAAATTTCATCTGGGCACAAGCCATTGATCCAAAACATGACCTAATATACTTCATGGAACCTCATGAACCCCTGCATCAAGTCAATTTGGCCTAAGGGGATGCATACATCAAAAATCAGGAATTAGGGTTTCTTGACCTAATTCACCCCTAAGTTGACTTTTGGGACAAATCATGAACCAAGACCTCAAGACATGATTTGAGGGTCTCTAATATACCATATTGATCCATTTGGAACAATGGATTGATCCAAGAAGCTTGAGCAACAAGTCTCAATTTCATCTGCACCACAATTAGGGTTTCGCGAGAAAAGTCACCTGTAACTTTGACTTTTGACCTGAACATGCTCCCAAACCCTAATACATGATTGAATATACCCTATGACACCCATGGAACATGTCCATCAAGTTTTATTTAGGTCAAGGACATGATTTCCTGAAGAATTGCACAGTTTGGAATTCATCTGATAAAAAGTCAACTGTGCACAAAAGTCAACTTTGACTTTTTGAGATTTTTCACCAAAATGGATTTTTAACCCTAAAATGATGTTAATGTATTATTTGAATCATCATTCATCAATAAAAATCAAGAAAAGTGAGATAACTTGTAAAAGGGGTAACCATAAAAACTTAGAAATTTTTCTAAGTTAAAAATAAAGTGGCAAGGGTACCAACTTTGGAGGACCATAACTCCTAAACCACAAGGCCATTTTTTCTCATCCAAAGATGGATTTGTAGCCCTCATTGTCATCTACAAAAACTTCAACTACAAGTCATTCCAATTCATTAAGGATTTTGAGTTATGGAGTGATCAAAGTGGCTGAAAAGAGAAAAAGTCACTTTTTCCAACACTTAGTGAAATTTTCACTAAGTTAGATTCTGCCTCACTTTTTGCCAAATGTAGGGGGATTTTTCACTTGGAATCAAAAGAGATCAAAACCAAACTTGTTCAAACAGTTGTTGTATCATGTAAGAGCTTTCCAAAATGGCCAAGAACATTGCCAAATTCAACTTACACTATGAGATATGACATTGGCAAGTTACCTTGCTGAAATCTGTCAAGGCAAGGCAGAATTTGCAACTTTGGTCGATTTGCCAAAATAAGCCAAATTCAATTGCTCCTATCCACTTGGACACCTCAGAGGATTGAATCTAAAGGGGACAATCACTGAGCCAAGCCTCCAAAGTCCATGGAACAAGAAATAGCATGTTGAACCTAGAATGGCCAAAATAGGGACAAGACTTCAAATTTTGAATGAGGCATTCAATGGAACCATCAAGGTGGCATGGACTGAGCCATTCTCATCTGAAATCAGTCAAGACTTATCCAAGACCAAGGGGACCATAGCTCTGTGCCCTAACCTCTAGTCAATGGCTAGAGGAGACTTGCATTTCCATTGGCCAACATTGAGGAAACACCTGCTGCAGTTGCCATTCACTGTGGATCCCAAAACAAACTTGCTCTACTATAAATAGAGCTCAATTGTGGTCAGTTTGAGTACACCAAAGCCATCAAATAGATGCTTTCCTCAAAATCTCTTCTTTCACTCCATTTTTGCCTTCTAAGGCAAGTCACTATCGGGTTTTGAGTTTGAGAGCAATTCCAATCAAACCAATCACTCGCACACCTCACATACATCACATATGAGCTGATCAAACACTTAGATTACTTCTGAAACACCAATTTCACAAAATCACCAGCTGGTTGCTCAAGGTTTTAACCAAAGTGCAGCTAAGGTACCACAAAATGATCCAGCCAATTTCAATCAAGTCCAACCATCCAAACACAATCGATAGGGTGTAGGGAAGCTGTCCAGATCATCACAACTCATCGGTAACACCTCCAGATCAAAAATCACTTTGAACTTGCTGTCACGACCTAAAGGTAAGCCTAAACTTGGGCATCTCTCAATCTATGCATATTTCCTCGCACAATAATTTGGCCATATGTTCATAATCATGCATGGAATGTTTTCCCTCAATTAATTGCATTGTTTGAATCGTGTATCAAAAATCCTAGCCTTCATGCAGAAATTAGGGTTCTTGAGGTCTCTTCGTGATTTCTTGTTGTATGTTTAATTTAAATGAAATTAATGGATATAGACATGATCGTGAGGTTGAGACGAGCATAATGATATGTGGATTGCATGATATGATTACGTATTCAGTGAGATTGGATAGAAAATGCAAATCTGAGAAACCAAGAACACGCGCGTGTTCTTCAGCTTGTTCTTGGCGCCATTTTTAGAAATTCAAATATTTGAATTTTGTGATTTTGTTTAATTGATTCAAAAATTAATTTCTCTCTGAGTTTTAATGATTTTGAGTTGATTCTTTTTTTAATAATTCACAAAAATGTTAAAATATTTTATTTTCCCAAAAAATGCCAAAAATATTATTTATTTCATATAATTGATATTTTTGTAAAGAATTAATATTTTGATTGTTTTTGGCATTTTAAATATTTTTTCTACATTGATTTTGCAACTTTTAATGCTGCTAATTATTTTGTAGGTCAATACTTAATTTTTGAAGCATTAATCCAAGATCACAATTTGTTTTCCATGTGTTAAACAATTTTTGATCATTTTAATTGAATTTTTATTCAATTAAATACATTTTGAAAACAAATTAGGGTTTTGGATTAATTCAACCCTCATAAATCATTTTCAAAACTTTTTGGGCCTCTTGAGAGAGTGTAAGACCCATCCCCCCTTGTACAAAAACTTTTTAGGCCTCATTCATTGTATAAGTCCCTCTGTACAAGTAAACGGCACGATCGTCGCCCGTTTAAAAATAAAAAAAATCATCTGGGCCTCTCCTTGAGCTATAAGACCCATTCAAAACACTTTGGGCCTCTATTAGAGTGTAAGACCCAATCCCCCTTTTAACCAAAACATCTTGGGCCTCACTTATTGTATAAGTCCCTCTGCGTTAAAAGAAAACCTCGGCGCGATCGCCATTTTTAAATGAAAAATCATTTGGGCCTACCCCGTGTTATAAGCCCCACTCTTTTTTTTTCTCTAAACTTTTTGGGCCTCTTGAGAGAGTGTAAGACCCATCCCTTTGTACAGAAAACCATTTTTGGGCCCCAGTCACTTGTATAAGTCCCGCTGTACAAAGTCAAACAGTGCGCTCAATGATAAAACCCTGGGCCTCTCCTTGAGCTGTAAGCCCCAAATCTTTCTTTTTCAAAGCACTTTCTCCTTTGATTTTGAATATACTGTTGTTTTCAATCTTTCTTTGTTGAACAACTAACCAAACAACATGGAAGCACTACAACCGAGTAAGTGGTTATCGCTTTCGTTTATTGCTTTCATAAACTTATATCTACTGTGTAATAATAGTATAGATATTTCGAGTTTCCCCGGCAACTACGTCTAGCACTAGGTAAAGCCGTTTCGCTTGTTCGTAGAAATAGACACCTAGATCCCCAATAGGAGCACCAGATACAGTCTTCTCTTCGGCTGTCCTCCTTAGGAATCGTCAAGAATCTCTACTCCCCAAGATGAATGTATTCTTCGTGAATGGCATCTTTGAGTTTCTTCCAAATTC
This sequence comes from Lathyrus tuberosus, assembly GCA_022829125.1. Classification (NCBI taxonomy): domain Eukaryota; kingdom Viridiplantae; phylum Streptophyta; class Magnoliopsida; order Fabales; family Fabaceae; genus Lathyrus; species Lathyrus tuberosus. The sequence goes on along the minus strand of JALAZF010000101.1, from coordinate 6,897,580 downwards.
TCGAACTTTCCTGACTTGATCTATTCCTTGTGGATAGCTTGCCTTGAATGTCTCGGGGTTTGGGTACCCACTACGGTCATAATCTTGGACCTTAACTAAGGAACCCTCTTTAAAAGCTAAAAGTCGCTGGATAGTAAACCTCGCACGTTTACCAGTGGTTTTTATCTTTAAAAGAGTTATCTCTCCTAATGGAAAGGAGATGATAGACCCACGGGCTTCTTAAAAGTATCGGCCTCCTCTTGGGCCTTATTCAAGGACCCACAGGCCTCCTAAAAGCAACCCCGCCTCCTCTTGGGCTTAGTACAAGGACCCTACGGCTTCTTAGAAGTATTCACAGCCTCCTCTTAGGCTTCGTATAATGATCTCTTCCTCCGGGAATGACCGCCTCCTCTTGGGCTTCGTACAAGGACCCGTCGGCTTCTTAAAAGTTTCCAGCCTCCTCTTGGGCTTCATAAAAATTGTCCCGACGACCTCCTAGAGGTATAGGAACAGAACCTAGTCATCCTCATAGAACAGTCCTTTCATAGAGTCTACTACTGTTTCTCAAAGCATAGTAAAAAAGATGAAACTCTAGACACGGACAGTCTAACTTCCTTGAGTCTCAAAGACATTCTCAAGTGACCCCCTCGTTAAATAGGAAGGAAACCCGCAGACTCAGACAGTCTCAATACCCTTTGGATTTCCAGCTTCCTCAAAGAAAAGGAAACAACCCCGATCCTCAGATCTAACCCATGAGTACAGTGTTGCTCATATAAGAACTGATTTTCTCTTTTAAAATCAGTATACTGGACCTGTCACTTAACTGACACAGTAACCTTAGCCTTCTCTTGGGCTTTATACAATGATTCTCCCCAGCGGAGTCAAACAACGTTTTAGCCTCTCTCTCGGGCTTCGTACGAGACACATAAGAGACTCCCTCGTTGAGTCAATTACCCCTTTTGCCTCCATCTCGGGCTTCGTACGAGATACAGAGACTCTCTTATTGAGTCAAACCTTTTAGCCTCCTTCTCGGGCTTCATACGAGATACAAAATCACTCTCTTGTTGAGTATAAAAGATTCTCCTGTTGAGTCAACCCTTTTTGCCTCTCTCTCTCGGGCTTCGTACGAGACACATAAAGACTCCCTTGTTGAGTCAAACAAACAATAGCCTCCATCTCGGGCTTCGTGCGGGACACAAAGACTCCATCGTCGGGTCAAAATCTTTTAGCCTCTCTCTCGGGCTTTATACGGGACACAAAATAGCCTCCTCTTAGGCTTTGTATAATGATTTTCCTAGCGGAAATTAGCCTCCTCTTAGGCTTTGTATAAGAAAACCACCGGTTGATCCAATCAACCTTTTAGCATCAAAGATGTGCCTCGTTCACAGTACACAAACATCAACAACTCCTTTCCCTTCATCTAATCGTTGTAAGCGGCAAGCCTCTGGATCATCTACATCCATGCCACTGTCCCTCTTTTAGCATGATAAATTCCTAAGGAAAGATAGCATTGCTCTACACTGAGTTAAAGTCTTCTCCTTCAGGTTAAAACCCTTTCTTCGGAAATTATGGCATTGCTCGGATCCGCGTATCCCAGTTAAAGTAATTCTCCTTCTCTCCTCTTTAGAGATGACAAATTCTCTCTAAAGTTAAGACCCTTCAGCTTCATATCTTGGGCTTTGATCAAGATACAAACCACCTTTCGCTTCACGTCTTGGGCTTTGAACAAGACACCAAAAACACCCATTTCCTCCCATAGAATAGGAGGAACTACGAATGCTCTGATTTCCCTGTTTTGGTAAACGGGAATACGTAGGCATAAGATCGAAAGAAAAGATCTTAGCGAGCACAATCAACAAAAAACCAAAATCCCATATCTCCATCAATCAAAAGCAGTAATTCAAAAACATCCGTCCTGACATCCTAACCCTTGTTCCCCGCCAGAAACCTTCTGCCCAGGTAAAAAGAAAGACAACAGTATTGGCAAAAATACAAATAACCAGTACAAGGCCCCCCACATTGATAGCATTCGTAACCTAACAGACTGCTGTTTAAACTCAGTATGCAAGCAGGGTTAATTGGAGACATCTATTTCCCTTCCTTATTCAGCTCAAAATAGGATAAAAAATGAATCGACCTGTAGTTCAAGCTCAACCGCAGAGAGCGACCAGCGCTTAAGAACCGCGTCCAGAATCGCTCGCTACACAAGGGACCTCAGGGATCCAATCATCAAGTCAATTTAACCTCAGGGGATGCATTCACCAAAAATCAGGAATTAGGGTTTCTTGACCTAATTCACCCCTAAGTTGACTTTTGGGACAAAACATGAGCCAAGACCTCAAGACATGATTTGAGGGTCTCCCATACACCACATTGGTCCCATTTTCAACAATGGATTGATTCAAGAAGCTTGATTAACAAGTTTCAATTTCATCAGGACCACAATTAGGGTTTTGGAGAAAAAGTCAACTGTGTCTTTGACTTTTGACCAGGACATGCTCCCAAACCTTGGGACATGATTAAATACACCCTATAACACCTATGGAACATACCCATTAGGTTTGATTTAGGTCAAGGATTTGATTTCACCAAGGATCGCACAGTTTGGAATTCATCTGATAAAAAGTCAACTGTGCACAAAAGTCAAGTTTGACTTTTTGAGATTTTTCATAATTATGGTTCCTTGACCCTAAAATGATGTTAATGTGTGATTAGAATCATCATTCATCAAGAAAAATCAAATAAAGTGGGATAACTTGTAAAAGGGGTAACCATAAAAACATAGAAATTTTCTAAGTTATGGAACATAGTGGCTAGGGTACCAACTTCCAAGGATCATAACTTGAGATCCAAGCAATCATTTTGGATGATCCAAAGATGGATTTGTAGATCTCATGGCATACTTTAAAGTGTCAACTACACCTCATTCCAATTCCTCATGGATTTTTAGCTATGGAGTGACCAAAATGGCTGAAAACATAAAATGTCACATTTTCCAACACTTAGTGAAATTCTCACTAAGTCAGAATCTGCCTTGCTTTTTTTCAAAATGTAGGGGAATTTTTCGCTTGGATCCAAAAAGTTTCAAGACATACTATGATCACACATGTGTTGTGTCACATAAGGGCTTTCCAAAATGTCCAAGAACTTCATCAAACTCCACCTGAGCTAGGAGTTATGACAACTGCAACATGCCTTGCTGCAAACTGTCTTGGCAAGACAGATTTATGCATAAAGGCTCGATTTGCTCAAACTGTGCAATTCCAAGCATGCTTATCCATCTGCACACATCAAGGGGTAACAAGCAAGGGACAAGCACTGATTCATCAGCCTCCCAAGTCCAATATTCCAAAGTAGCATGCCAAACCCTTAAAAGCCTAAAAGAGGTGGCATGAACTGAGCCTAGGTGGCATGAACTGAACCTATTCCAACTGAATTCAGTCCAAGTTTATCTCTGAACCAAAGACCATGGGCCTATGCTCTAACTTCTAGTCAATGGCTAGAGGAGACTTAAGATTCCAAAGTGATCCAATTGGCCAACAGCCTGCTGCAGCCACCATTCACTATTGCTTGCAAAACAAACTTACTCTACTATATATAGAGCATATTTGTGCTCAGTTTGAGTACACCAAAGCACTACAACACTTGCTTTCCTCAAAATCTCATTCTCTAGGCCAAAATGCCTTCTTTTGCAAGGTAACTTTGAGTTTTTGAGTTAGAGAGCATTTCCATCACAGCTGATGATCCAAATACATCCAATATGTCATATCTAAGTTGTCCAAACTCTTATATGTGACTTGTAACACCAAAATCACAAAGTCCCATCTCAAAACCTCAAAAGTGGACTTTTTTGCATTTTTCAAGCCATGTCTTGATTCAGTCACTTTCAAAACCAGATAAGATCTCAAACACACTCCAAATAACATCCTTGAACTGTCCTAAATGGTTCCCACATTTGGAACACCATTTAAGAGAGTTGCCATATTGGTCACTTTTGCCCCTTTTGCAAGAAAGAGCTCAAACTTATTCCTGAGGATTATTCTAAAAGCTTCTAAGGGATCAATTGAGAGTGTCTAAAGCATCAAACCACTTCTGGAACAAAGCACTTGGCAGATTGCACAAAAAGCTCCTAAAGAGGTAAGCATCACAACTTGAACTCTTTGAAATATGCATTGCTTTGAAGTCCACTGATCATGCACATCTCATACATGTTATATATGTTATGTTTGAACCAATTCATCATGTAATTCATGCCTGTAACAAGAGGTAGCATAGAAAATGCAATTATAGGCGTATTTCAAGAACACTATGGTTTTGAAATAGGAGCCTCATCTGAAAAAACCACCACCACCATTGGATTCCTTGTGAAATTCTAGGCAGGATAGACCTAAATTTTGTCCCAATCCATGGAGAAATGAGAAAGTTACAAGCTTCACGTTTTTTGCCAAAATCTTGCCTTGCCTTGCCTTGGTCAGGCAAAAAACAAGGCATGCCTCATATATTCATGGGGTGGCTTTGATACACGAATGTATCACCACCTCAGTGGTAGAAGGCGCGCACTGCACCCAAGAGGTCTGGGGTTCGAATCCCCCTCGCCCCAGATCCTCTTTTTTACCACTTTTTCCTATTTTTATCATTTTTCATATTATTTTTTTAATGATTTGGAAAATTAATAACTCCCTCAATTTTAATTATTTTTTATCGGTTCTTTTTGTAAAAAATACAAAAATTGTAAAATATTTTATTCTACAAAAAAATCAAATTTATATCATTTATTTAATATAATTGGTATTTTTGTAAATAAATTCATTTTAATTGTTTTTAAATATTTTAAAAGTGAATATTCATCTTGAAAATCAAAACCAAATGAGTTTTAAATCATCTTGTGATTAAAACCTCATTTTTCAAACCTTAACCAAAAATCACAAGTGGTTTATTTAAACCTATTTGGTATTTTTATCTTTTTTTTAATTAATTTTCTTTGAAAAATTACTTTTAAAAAGTGAAAATTAGGGTTTCTTTGATTTTTGATCATACTCAAAATTAAAACCTTTTTGGGCCTCTTGATAGAGTGTAAGTCCCACCCCTTTTGTAAATAAAATCATTTTGGGCCTCACACATTGTATAAGTCGCTCTGTACATTTTCAAAAGTTCGGCGCGATCGTCGCCTTTTTAAAATCAACTGGGCCTCTCCTTGAGTTGTAAGCCCCATCACTTGTACAAAAAACACTTTTGGGCCTCTAATAGAGTGTAAGACCCAATCCCTCTTTGAAACCAAAATAGTTTAGGCGTTAGTCATTGTATAAGACCCACGGTGTTTTCAAAAATCTCGGTGCGGTCACCAGTTTAAAACAAAACCACTTGGGCCTCTCCTTGAGTTGTAAGCCCCATTCTTTTTTCTTAAAAACTTTGGGCCTCTAATAGTGTGTAAGACCCAACCCCGTTTTTGTAAATACCAAAATAAATTTTGGGCCTCAGTCATTGTATAAGTCCCACTGTATTTTCAAAAACCTCGACATGATCGCCAATTAAAAATAATCACTGGGCTTCTCCTTGAGTTGTAAGACCCATCTCTTGTACAAATATAAATCTTTGGGCCTTTTGAGAGAGTGTAAGACCCATCCCTTTGTACAGAAAACCTTTTTTGGGCCTCAGTTACTTGTATAAGTCCCTGTACAAATTCAAAACAACGGTGCGATCACTGTTAAAACTTGGGCCTCTCCTCGAGTTGTAAGCCCCAACCTATTTTCAAAATACTTTCTCCTTTGATTTTTAATCAAAATATACTGTTGTTATTAAAACTTTCTTTGTTGAACAACTAACAAAACAGCATGGAAGCTTTACAACGGGTAAGTGTTTACCTGCTTTCTTTATCCGCTTTCTTATATATAACTATATTGTGGGAAGCTGCGCATGGTTAGTCTTCTTTCATTCTTTTTAATACATGTTAAATATATATAATTGTATTGTGGGAAACTGCGCATGGTTAGTCTTCTTTCATACCCTCTTATATACTCGTCATATATCAACTATGTATATACTAGGATAGTTATTTAGAGTTTTCCTCGGCAACTACATTTAGAACTAGGTAAAGCCTTATTGGTCAGTCTTAAATACAAACAAAACTAGATCCACCATAGGATTCTAGATACAGTCTTCCCTCCTCTTGGGGTTAAACAATATGGAACAAAGAGAAAGGCAGTATTCTTCGTGAACCTTTTCTCAGACTGTCACCCTTAGAAATTGTCAAAGAAATTCTACTCCCTAGAGGTGATCTATTCTCGGTGAATGGCATCGCTTGAGTTTCTTCAAACCTCAAACTTTCACTAAATGATCTATTCTCGGTGAATGGAATTTCTTGAACTTCTCTTGGTTTGGGACCCACAGGCTTCCTAAAAGCATCCCCGCCTCCTCTTGGGCTTTGTACAAGGACCCTCCGGCTTCTTAGAAGTTCTCATGCCTTCTCTTGGGCTTAATACAAGGACCCTGACGACCTCTTAAAGGTATAAGACATAACTTAGTCATCCTTTGATAGAGCAGTCTTTCCAGTGTCAAAACTCTGGCCATTTTAGGGTTGATTCTCATCCCTTAATGTCCGTGCCTCCTCTTGGGCATTGTACAAAAGATAAAACTCTAGACTTGGACAGTCTAATCCCCTTGAGTCTCAAAGACATTCTCAAGTTTCTTGTAAACATAGGAAGAAACCCCGATCTCTCTGGATCAATCTCCAACCGAAACCCGGTCTCTCTCATAAGAGTTTCCCCCTCTTGGACCTGTCTAGGGATCTAATCCTCAGTAGAAAGATAGCCTCCTCTTAGGCTTTGTATAATGATCCTTCCTCAGTGAAGCCAGACTCCTCTTGGGCTTTGTACAATGATTCTCCCTAGCGGAGCTAACCTTTTCAGACTCTCTTGTTGAGTCAATCACTCTTCAGACTCTCTTGTTGAGTCAATCTCCTTTTAGCCTCAATCTCGGGCTTCATATGAGACAGCAAATCAGTCTCTTGTTGAGTATAAAAGACTCTCTCGTTGAGTCAATCACCTTTTCAGACTCTCTTGTTGAGTCACTCCTTTTAGCCTCAATCTTGGGCTTTGTACAAGATAGATAAAAGCATTCTCTTGTTGAGTCAAACCCCTTTAGCCTCCGTCTAGGGCTTTATACAAGACAGACAAAAGCACACTCTTGTTGAGTCAAACCATTTCAGCCTCCATCTTGGGCTTTATACAAGATACATATAAAAACCTCCCCCTGCGGAGTCAAAAATCCATTTTAGCCTCAATCTTGAGCTTTGTACAAGACAAAAAGAACATTTTCCTTGGAAAATTCACACGTTTAGTCTCCTCTTAGGGTTTGTATAATGTTATCCCCAAAGAGTCAGCCTCTTTTTGCCTCAATCTTGGGCCTTGTACAAGACACTGATATACACTCTCTTGTTGAGTTAGTCTTATCAAGCCTCCTCTAAGGCTTTGTATAAAGAAATCCCCGGTTGAGTCAAACAACCTTTTAGCATCAACCTTGTGCTTTGATCAAGGTACACAAACATCAACAATTCCTCGTTAGAGATAACAAATTCTCTATCAGTCAAAACCCTCTAGCTTCATATCTTGGGCTTTGAACAAGATACAAATCACCTTTAGCTTCATATCTTGGACTTTGAACAAGATACCAAAACATCTCTTTCCCCTCTTAGTATAGGAGGGAACTACGATTGCTCTGATTTGCTTGTTTCGTTTAAACGGGAATACCTTGGCATAAGATTGCGAAATCTTAGCGAGCACACCAAATAAAAAACTCTAGGTCCAGTACCTTCATACATCAATCAAAACATCAGATCTGAAACCTCACCAAAAGCCTCCCGGGCACTTTATTCTTAAGCAAAATAACCTAAGAGAGACCCACTATTTTGATAGCATCTGTAAACCAACAGTTTTGACTGTTTAAACTCAGTTTGCAAGTAGGGTTAATTGGAGACATCTATTTCCCTTCCTTAATCAGCTTCACAGGATAAAAAATGAATCGAACTGTAGTACCAAAGCAATAGTGATTCGAAACCACAAAAATTGCGCTACACTGAGGAATACAGAAGAGTTGTGACATCAGATGCCTTGAGGTTCTGATTTGAGATAGTGTTATACTGGTGATAAACTTGACCCTGGTTGGGGAATTTTTAGGAGAGAAACTGGGTTTAAACTCTACTAGAGATTTATCCAAAATGACCAGGGTTTATCCTAGGGAACTTGAGAATGTCTCTGAGACTCAAGAAGGGATTTAGACTGTCCAAGTCTACTGGTGTGGGAGAGTTTTATCTTTTGTATGATGCCCAAGAGGAGGCAGGTGTTCTTAAGGGATGAGGATCAACCCTAAATTGGTTAGAGATTAGACTCTTTTGGAAAGACTGCACTATCAAAGGATGACTAAGTTCTGTCTTATACCTTTAAGAGGTCGTCAGAGTCCTTGTATTAAGCCCAAGAGAATGCATGAGAACTTCTAAGAAGCCGGACGGTCCTTGTACAACGCCCAAGAGGAGGCGGGGATGCTTTTAGGAAGCCCGTGGGTCCCAAACCAAGAAAAGTTCAAGAAAAGCTATTCATCCAGAATAGATCATTTAGTGAACAGTTTTGATTTGAAGAAACTCAAGAGATGCTATTCACCGAGAATAGATGAACTCTGGGGAGTAGAATTTCTTTGACAATTTCTAATAGTGACATTCTGAGAAAAGGTTCACCGAGAATACTGCCTTTCTCGTTGTTCCATATTGTATAAGCCCAAGAGAAGGCAAGACTCTGTCTGGAAATCCTATGGGGATCTAGTTTTGATTGTATTAAAGAGTGACCAACTGGCTTTACCTAGTTCTAGACGTAGTTGCCGGGGAAAACTCTAAATAACTATACTAGTATATATACAGTTGATATATGACAAGTATTTAAAAGGATATGAAAGAAGACTTACCGTGTGCAGCTTCCCACAATACAGTTTATATTTATATGAAAGCAAGTAAATGAAAGCTGATAAACACTTACAGGTGAGCAAGCTTCCATGCTGTATTGTTAGTTTTTCAACAAAGAAAGTTTTAATAACAACTGTATATTTGAAACAAGATCAAAAAGGGAAGTTATTTTGGAAAAGATTGTTGTGGCTTATACTCAAGGAGAGGCCCGGATGAAAAACAGTAATCTTACTGTTGTTTTGAAATTGTACAGGGACTTATACAAGTGACTGAGACCCAAAGAGATTTTCTGTACAAAGGGATGGGTCTTACACTCTCTCAAGAGGCCCAAAAGTTTTTTTAAGAAAAGGAATGGGACTTATAGCTCAAGGAGAGGCCCATGTTTTTTTTTGTTTTAAACTGGCAATCGTGCCAAGATTTTTGAAATCACAGTGGGACTTATACAATGACTGAGGCCCAAATTATTTTGGTTTCAAAGAGGGATTAGGTCTTACACTCTATTAGAGGCCCAAAAGTTTATTTTTTTACAAGTGATGGGGCTTACAACTCAAGGAGTGGCCCAATGGGTTTTTCTTTGAAAATTGGCGATCGCGGTGAGATTTTTAACATATCGGGACTTATACAATATCTGAGGCCCAAAAAAGTTTATGTACAACAAGGGTTTGGTCTTACACTCTATCAGAGGCCCAAAAGTGTGTGAAAAAGATTGTTTAGGGTGAAAATCAAAGAAACCCTAATTTCATCATTTTTAAAGTAATTATTCAAAGAAAATTAATTAAAATGATAAAAACAACAAATAAGTTTGAATAAACAACTTGTGATTTTTGGTTCAGGTTGGAAAAATGATGTTTTAATCATAAGATGAATTAAAAATCATTTGGTTTTGATTTTTCAAGATAAAAATTCACTTTAAAAATGTTTTAAAACAATTAAAAATGAATTTATTTACAAAAATATCAACCATTATAAATAAATAATATTAATTTGATTTTTTGGTGGAATAAAATATTGTAACATTTTTTTGATTTTTTGCAAAAAGAACCAATAAAAAATAATTAAAATTGAGAGAGAAATTAATTTTCCAAATCATTTAAAATAATATGACAAATATTAAAAAAATGGAAAAAGTGTTAAAAAGGGTCTGGGGCGAGGTGATTCGAACCCCAGACATTCAAGTCACAACGCGCGCCTTCTACCACTGGGGTGGTGATATATCCGTGTATCAAAACCACCCCATCAATACATAAGGGATGCCTTGTTTTAGGCATGGGCAAGGCAAGGCAAGCCAGCTTTTGGGCCAAAAACGTAAAGGTTGTAACTTTCCCAATTCTCAATGGATTGGGACAAAATTTAGGTCTATCCTGCCTAGAATTTCACAAAGAATCCAATGGTGGTCATGGTTTTTTAGATGAGGTCCCTATTTAAAAACCCGATAGTGTTTTTGAAATAGGCCTATAATTTCATTTTCTATACTAACACATGGTAGAGGTAAGAATTACATGGCAAATTAGTTCAAACACAACATATACAACATGTATGAGATGTTTATGATCAGTGGACTTCAAAGCAATGCATAATTTAGAAAGTTCAAGTGATGATGCACTTACCTCTTGGAGCTTTTTGTACTATCTGCCAAGTTTCTTGTGCCAGAAGTAATTTGAGGCTTTAGACACTCTCAATTGATCCCTTAGAAGCTTTTAGAATGATCACCACCAGCTGGAATCTTCAGGAACAAGTCTGAGCTCTTTCTTGCAAAAGGGGCAAAAGTGACCAATATGGCAACTCTCTCAAATGGTGTTCCAGATGAGAACCATTTGGGACAGTTCAAGTATGATATTTGAAGTGTGTTTGAGGTCTTATCTAGTTTTGAAAGTGACTGAATCAAGACATGGCTTGAAAAATGCAAAAAAAGTCCAATTTTGAGGTTTTGGAAGTGGATTTTGAGGTTTTGGTGTTATAGGTCATTTGTTAGTGTTTGGACAGCTTAGATACAACATATTAGAGGTGTTTGGATCATGAGCTATGATGGAATTGCTCTCTAATTCAAAAACTCAGAGATACCTTGCAAAAGAATGCATTTTGGCCTAGAAAAAGGGATTTGGGGGAAAGCAAGTGTTGTAGTGCTTTAGTGTACTCAAACTGAGCACAAATGAGCTCTATTTATAGTAGAGCAAGTTTATTTTGCAAGCAATAGTGAATGGCAACTGCAGCAGGCCTTTGGCCAACGTTATGCAAAAGGAATCTCAAGTCTCCTCTAGCCATTGACTTCAGATTAGAGCACAAGCTTTGTAGCATTGGTTCAGAGATAAACTTGGACTGAATTCAGTTGGAATAGGCTCAGTTCATGCCACCTTATGCATCCATTAAAGGCTTGGAAACAAAATTGGAGTCTTGGCATCTTTGTAGCCTTTTTAGGGATGACAAGCCTAATGTAGATTCTTAGACTTTAGAGGCTTGGGGATCAGATCACTTCCTTCTTGTTTTATCCTCAGATGTGTCCAAATTGATGACAAGGCTTGGATTTATCAGATTTGGACAAATCGAGCAAAAGGTACAAATTATGCCTTGTAAAAACACGTTCATGATGCCATGTTCAGAGGGTTGTATCTCCATTGCTCAAATGGAATTTGGAGATGATCTGGTACTTGTTGGAAAGCCGTTATGGCATACTTTAACTTTGATGTCCAAGGTTGGTCTTGGTTCAGCTTGGATCAAAGTGAAAAATGCCTCTAGTTTTTGGAAAAAGTAAGGCAGATTTTGACTTAGTGAAAATTTCACTAAGTGTTGGAAAAATGTCAATTTCATGTTTTCAGCCATTTTGATCACTCCATAACTAAAAATCCATGAGGAATTGGAGTTTTATGTAGTTGAAGCTGTTGTAGAGTGTAGCAAGACCTACAAATTCAGCTTTGGATCACCCAAAATGGTTGCTTGGATCTCAAGTTATGGTCCTTCGAAGTTGGTACCCTAGCCACTTTGTTCCATAACTTAGAAAAATTCTAAGTTTTTTATAGTTACCCCTTTTACAAGTTATCTCACTTTCTTTGATTTTTCTTGATGAATGATGATTCAAATCACATATTAACATTGTTTTAGGGTTAAGGGACCTTGGTTGACCAAAAATTCAAAAAGTCAAACTTTGATTTTTGTACAGTTGATTTTTTCAGCAGATGAAATTTTGACTTTGCGATTCTTTTGTGAAATCAATCCTTGGACTCAACCAAACTTCATGGGTGACTTCAAAGGGTATTTAGGGATGTCTTGAATCATGTCCCAAGGTTTGGGAGCATGTCTTGGTCAAAAGTCAAAGGCGTAGTTTACTTTTTCCGCAAAACCCTAAATGTGGTCCAGATGAAAATGAAACCTGTGAATCAAGTTTCTTGGATCAATCCATTGTTGCAAATGGATCAATGTGGTGTATTGGAGGCCCTCAAATCATGTCTTGAGGTCTTGGCTCATGTTTTGTCCCAAAAGTTAACTTAAGTGTGAATTAGGTCAAGAAACCCTAATTCCTGATTTTTAATGAATACATCCCCTGAGGCTAAATTGACATAATGATTAGGTCCATAAGGTCCCTTGGAGTATCTTGGGTTATGTTTTGAAGCATTGGCACATGCCCAGATGGAAATTTTCATCTAGAGGCCTTGGTCGACCAAAACCCTAATTTGGTGACACTAGCGACCTTGAGGCTTGATCCACTTGGAATATTGCACTCTTGTGCTTGATTCTTGATGTTGTGAATGATCAATCATCTTTGAGGAGATTTATGAGGCATGAAGGTTCATCCATATTGTGATGATGATTTGCACAATGATGGGAAATCTTGGTGGTCCAAATTTGGGGTATGACAGATGCCCCTATTTAATTTTCTTGGACCCGAAGGTATGAATGGAGAAGGTATTCGAGCATTCGGGGTGCAAGAGGATTAAATATCGGAATACCCAAAATTTTGATGGTGGTTATGAATGGAAGCTTACCCGTCCATCTTCTTTTGCTAAGCAATGATACTTAGAAAAGGGTAAATTTTCCCCTCGATCCTGGTCTTCAGCCACGGAACTAGTCTCAGTTTCTGGAATAAACTTCCCCTTGATCCTGGTTTTAAGCCAAGGATCTGGTCTCAGTTTCTAATATAAACTTCCCCTCGATCCTGGTTTTAAGCCAAGGAACTAGTCTCAGTTTCTGATATAAACTTCCCCTCGATCCTGGTCTTCAGCCAAGGAACTGGTCTTAGTTTCTTTTGTCAATAAACTTACTTGACAAGGGATGTTATTTGTAGCGGTTTTCATCAAACTTCTCGCCGGGTTTTACTGGAGAGATGCCATTTGATGGAAAAAGTTTTGATGTCAGACTTGCTGGGGAAACCCATTCGTCTGAGCTATAGAGGTGTACAAACTTCTCGGTTGGATATGCCATTTGTTGACTCTACTGGGGAAAACGAGTCTCTTGAGAGACTGCTTTCTGCTTGGGGATATTATATCATACTTTTCCTCAAGATCTTCTCGGAGGAAATGCCATGTGATGTAATCCAATTTAGAGGTGCTGATGACCTTGTTGATAGCAAACTTTTCAGAGAGAAACTGCTGTATTGCTGAATCTTTGGTTAAGAGGCTTTCTCTGGGGATTTTCCTTAATCCGGGAAAGCGAGGATATCATCTTCAATGGCAAAGACTGAAATTGGTCGAATGCTTTCTTGCTTTTCAGAGGTTCAAGTTATCAAAGTGGTCGAGGACCTTCTCCAATCTAGAAATAAACTGCAAGGAGAGAGATTGCTTAGATGATTCACTTCCTGACGAGGAAAGAACTGACAACTCGATTGATAAGAAGACTTTACCACTTGGGGATAGGACTGACCAGAGTGATAGTGATGCAATATGAATATGAGTATGAATCAATAATGCATGATATATGTATGCTTATGCTGACAAAACTGACGTGACATACAGGTTGATTGATGAACACGACTGGATACTCGGCCACTGCATGGGATGGAAAGTATCACTTATTCAAGATAGCAATTCTGCCTTGCTTAGGAGAGATAGTCCCTGTGGGGAAAACCGTTGGTTGGGCTTAGGAGGTAAGAACTTTGTCGGTTATGTCAGACGGAATATTCACATCTGACATAGCTGATCCTTCATTCAGGTGTACTGGTTTTAGAAGGAGTACTTTGATTCTGCACTTTGAAGCTTAACTGCCTTTGGAGAAGTGATCGATGTTCTTTCGATGTTCAACAGTCAAAAGAATTGCCATCTTTATTTTAAAAGCAGAAAAAAAATGACAACTAAATTCATTTTTGTTTTATTTCAAGAATCGTTAATCATGTTAAAATTTCATTCTGTAAAGCTAAAACAAATAAGAATTGCAAACAAAAGCACTAAGGCTCAAATTTTATTGATAGGATGGAAATCAGCCAAACGCTTGATTCTGTAGAGTATTTATAAAGTTTAAAAAATGGTAATTTAAAGGGAAAAGGGCTACGTTGAAACATAACGACCGCTATCCTTCTACCAACTTTGAATTCTAGACATCCTAAGCTTCCGTCGAAGATGACCTTGACTGGAGTTTCCCTGATGGATGGCATTACTGCTGCTGGGGATTCGCCCCTGACCAAACGTAGTTACTTGTCATAAATCCCTAACTTTTGCCTGGATTGTACTTTGAGATTTCTAATCCACCGGGATGATTTTTGATTATGTCTCTAAGTTTTTCCTGGACCGCCCTTTCGGGTTTTCAATCCACCAAGACGTTTTTTATTTAATTATTAGGCGAAGTATTTCTTGACTACATCAACATTTTTGGGGTAGGCAAACTCTTCTCCATCCATGGTTGCGAGTCTCAAGGCGCCGCCTGAGAAGGCTTTCATGACCACATAAGGGCCGTCATAATTCGGAGTCCACTTGCCCCGAGGATCAGTGAGAAATGATTGTATCTTCTTGAGCACAAGGTCTCCTTTTCTGAAGACGCGAGGTTGGACCTTTTTGTCGAATGCTTGCTTCATTCTTTGCTGATATAACTGACCATGGCATAGTGACGTTATTCACTTTTCTTTGATCAGATTCAGTTCATCGTGTCGACTTTGACACCATTCGGCCTCTGTTAGCTTAGCTTCTGTCAATACCTTGATTGATGGGATCTCTACTTCTATGGGGAGCACTGCTTCCATGCCATATACTAGAGAGAAAGGGGTTGCCCCATTTGAAGTGCAGACAGATGTGCGATAACCGTGACGAGCAAAAGGTAGCATCTTGTGCCAGTGTTTGTAGGTTACAACCATCTTTTGAACGATCTTCTTGATGTTCTTGTTAGCCGCTTCTACCGCTCTGTTCATCTTAGTCGGTAGAGAGATGAGTTATGGTGTTCGATCTTGAACTCAGCGCACAACTCTTTCATCATCTTGTTGTTTAAGTTAGATCCATTGTAAGTAATGATCAGGCTTGGAACACCCTAACGGCAGATGAGATTGTTTTTGATAAATCGGACCACCACTTGTCGGGTTACATTGGCGTATGACGCTGCTTCGACCCACTTGGTGAAATAGTCAATGGCTAACAGGATGAACCGATGTCCGTTTGAAGCTTTGGGTTCAATCATGCCAATCATGTCGATTCCCCATATGGAAAAAGGCCATGGGGAAAAAAGAACTTTGAGATGTGTTGGCGGTACATGGATTTTGTCTGAGTATATCTGACACTTGTGACACTTCCTCATGTACTTGTAGTAGTCTAATTCCATGGTCAACCAGTAGTACCCTGCTCTCAGAATTTTCTTTGCCATTATGTGTCTATTGGCATGAGTGCCAAAGGATCCTTTATGAATTTCTTTTATCAGTATGTTTGCTTCTGGTCTGTCTACGCATCGGAGCAAGGCCATGTCAAAGTTTCTCTTATAGAGTGTATCACCACTCAAGAAGAAGTTGCCTGCTAGTCTTTTGAGGGTTTTCCTATCTTTTCTGGATGCCCTAAGTGGGTACTCTTGTTTCTGAAGGAAGCATTTGATATCGTGATACCAATGTTTGTCGTCTATGACTGTTTCAATCGTGAAGATGAAAGCGGGTCGTTCAGGGCGCATTATGTTAATCTTAGGTATGTCATTCCATTAACCTACACTAATCATGGAGGAGAGAATGGCTAATGCATCAACCATGTGATTCTCCTCACGAGGGATATGATGAAACTCGATTCCGTTGAAGAATGGTAACAATCTTCTTGCGTAATCTTTGTAAGGAATCAATCCTGATTGGTATGTGTTCCAATCTTCTTTGATCTGATTGATAACCAAGGCTGAGTTGCCATATACATTCAAGTTCTTGATCCTTAAGTCGATTGCTTCTTCGAGACCCATGATACAAACTTCGTATTCGGCCTCGTTGTTTGTACACCTGAATGTCAGTCGGGCGGTGAAAGGAATGTGGGTACCCTGAGGTGTTATGATGATTGCCCCAATTCCATTTTCGTAATGATTAACAGCTCCGTCAAAGATAAGTCCCCATTGGGAACCTGGTACTGGTCCTTCACTGGGTAGCGGTTCATCGCAATCCTTCTTTTTCAAATACATGACATCTTCGTCTAGGAAGTCAAATCCGACTGATTCCTGATCGTCAATCGGTTGATGAGCCAAATTATCGGCTAAAATAATTCCTTTAACAGCTTTTTGAGCATGGTACTTAATGTCGTATTCTGATAACAACATCTGCCAACGGGCGATTCTTCCCGTGAGAGCAGGTTTTTCAAAGACGTACTTGATCGGATCCATTTCGGAGATTAACCAAGTAGTGTGACAAATCATATACTGGCGAAGACGTTGGGCTGTCCAAGCCAGAGCACAACAAGTTTTCTCAAGCATAGTGTACCGAGTCTAGCAATCGATGAATTTCTTGCTCAAATAGTAGATGGCAGACTCTTTTCTTTTGGTTTCGTCTTGTTGGCCAAGTACACAACCCATTGAGTCTTCCAAGACTGTTAGGTAGATGATCAGTGCTCTTCCTTCCACTAGAGGTGATATAATCGATGGATTCAACAGGTATTCCTTGATACTGTCGAGGGCAGTTTGGCAGTCCTCTGTCCAAACGCAGTCTTGATTCTTTTTGAGTAATTTTATGATCGGCGCACATGTCGCAGTCATGAGGAATATAAATCTGGAAATGTAGTTCAAACGTCCCAAAAATCCTCTGACTTGTTTCTCAGTCTTTGGATAAGGCATTTCTTGAATGGCCTTCTCGATTCCTTTCTGACTGACGATGAACCCTAACAGTTTTCCCGAACGAACACCGAATGTGCACATGTTGGGATTCAAGCGGAGTTTGTACTTTCTTAGACGCTCGAATAACTTTGACAGGTGGGCCACATGCTCCTCTTTTGTTTTAGATTTGGCTATCATGTCATCGACATACACTTCTATTTCTTTGTGTATCATGTCATGAAACAGAGTAGTCGTGGCCCTTTGATAGGTTGCCCCGACATTCTTCAAACCGAACGGCATTACCTTGTAACAAAATGTGCCCCATGGGGTGATAAACGAAGTTTTCTCTATGTCTTCTGGCGCCATTTTGATTTGATTATAGCTCGAGAATCCATCCAAGAAGGAGAACACTTTAAACTTTGTTGTATTTTCTACCAGCATGTCTATGTGTGGTAAGGGAAAGTCATCCTTTGGACTTGCTTTGTTCAGATCCCTGTAGTCTACACACATTCTAACCTTTTTGTCCTTTTTCGGAACTGGAACTATGTTGGCTAGCCATTGAGGATATTCTGATGTGGCGAGAAAACCTGCGTTGATCTGTTTCTGCACTCCCTCTTTGATTTTGTTAGCCATGTCTGGGTGAGTCCTTCTCAGTCTTTGTTTCACCGGAGGACATTCTGATTTCAACGGTAGATGATGTTCCACGATGCTGGTATCCAACCCTGGCATGTCCTGGCATGACCAACCAAAAACATCGAGAAACTCTTTGAGAAGCTTTATCAAACTTTCTTTGACAATCGGACTGAGCAGTGCCCCAATCTTGACTTCTTTTCTCTCTTCTTCTGTACCCAAGTTAACCGTTTCCAACGATTCTTTGTGAGGTTCAATGGACCTTTCCTCTTGTCTGAGTAGTCGGGAGATCTCTTCTGGAATTTTTGCGTAATCTTCTTCTTCAGCTCCAAATACCGGGAATTCAAAGTTGGGAGAAGGCATTTGATCGCGTGTTTCAACAGGGTTTAAAACAAGCAGTCTACAAGACGTGATGATTCATTTTTTAGAAGAGATAGAGATAATGCAAGAGTGTGTGCAGTGTAGTTTCTGAAAAATGCTTGTTTTTTTATTTTTTTAAGTTTTTAGGATTACCATTTTCTGAAAAAGCAAAAAGAGAAAACAAAAATAAATGCGAAAATTACAAAACGACGTTATTTTATTTATGATTTTGTAGATTCTTGAAACTACATCCTTATAAAACAAAACTCTGTCGCTTTGGGCAAAGTGAAAAGGTACATTTACATAAAGTGAGCCCTATAAAAACATCTGTTTCACCTGGGCAGGGTGAAAGGTTAAAACAAAGATGACAATTACTTAGACTTATGAACGACTTTTGGAACGTTGACAGCAACCCATTGGTGGCGAAAACCTCGGTGAATCACAAAGTCTGGTACCTTCTTTCTTGGTTTATCCTCAGAAATGACGCTGATTTCTGGCGGAGCAGGATCGTTGGAATCTGTCTCCCTGACACAGTTGTCATAGGAGGATTCTTCAGCTGTAATTTGCATAGTATTTCCACTCTCAGGCGAATTTTCCCATCCTGTTGGTTGAATGTCTTCGAGCCTGATACGAGAGCTTTCGGGAGCGGTGTACTGACCAAGAAGTCGTACTTGCCACTCAGTTGTCTTAAGGTGTCCCACACTTCTTTGGAACTGGGGGAGTCATCCCTCTCGATGACGTTGACCTCGGGAAAAGCATAGTTAAGGAACTCTTGTCCTGCAATCTTTGCAAATTCATTGTTGTACTGGATATCTTTAGAATGCCCTGAGTAATGATCCCATGACTTTGTGGGAACGCAAGTATTCTTTCCAATGATGCTTAGTTGATAAGCATCGTTCGGCTGACTTTTTTGCCCCAAGTCACCTGGGTACGGCTGCCAGATAAGCAGGCTATCCATTGGGCCGAAATAGTCACAATCAAAGTTATCTTTCATCAGAGTGTCCTCCTTTAATGAGTTTCGTGGAGCACGGTATCCTTCCGGATCACAATCTCCGTATATCATCTCGACATTTGATCTTGGTATATATCTCAGACTCTGTGCGGGATAGCAAAATGGCATAGGCGCCTCTCCCTGAGACATATAATCGTCTTCGTTAAGATAAGACTTCCATTCTTCATCTGTATTGGAGGAGTCACCCCCGTTGATGATATATACTTCTTGAGACATTGGGTGAAGGAAACCTCCGCTGTGGAAGAAGTCCTGAATGGGATGAAAACTTTAATTTCTCTTAGTCTAGGTACAGGTTGAGGAAAAACCAAGACCTTTCTTCGTCTTGTTATCCATAGGAATGATAAGTTGTCCTCATCCTTTTGTGTTGTTACTTTTGATCACTTCGAGAGCATCTTTGTACGAGGAAATCGAAGTCCCTCTTTCTGATTGATTGTCATTGCTCACCGAAAGTGCTTGGAACTGGGTTCCAACAACCTCCTCTGGTTCTACATAAGTGGACGACGATAATTTGCTCACGATCAAGGTTTGCTCTCCGTAGACTGTGACTAGTTGGCCGTTCTTGACAAACTTCAGCTTCTGGTGAAGTGTCGAAGTGACTGCTCCTGCCTCGTGTATCCAAAGTCTTCCTAACAAACAACTGTATGCTGCCCGGATGTCCATGACCTGGAAAATGACTTGTAAAGTGTGAGGACCGATAGTTATGGGAAGGTCAACTTCGCCGATAACAATTTTTCGGGATCCGTAAAAGGCTTTGACGATGACCTCACTGCCTCTCATCGGAGCTCCTTGAAATGATGGTCGCATCAGAGTAGATTTTGGCATAACATTTAGAGCTAATCTTGTATCTACCAGTATGCTGGCTAGAGTATCGTCCTGGCAGTTGACTGTAATATTAAGTGCCATGTTGTGATTTTTGCCTTCTTCCGGCAGTTCTTCATCACTGAATCCTAAGTTGTTGCAGGAAGTGATCTTTGAGATGATGCTGTCGAATTGTCTTATTGTCACATCTTATTCCACAAAGGCCTGCTCTAAGACTTTCTGTAGAGCTTCTCTGTGAGCTTTGGAACGAAGTAAGAGAGATAGCACAGAGATTCTTGAAGGAGTTTGCAACAATTGGTCTACAATGTTGTACTCACTCTTTTGGATGAGCTTCAGCATCTCATCATTGTTCTTTGAAAGGTCGGGATTACTGGATTGACCGACTGGTTGATTGGGAACTTCTGTTTGAGGTTCCTTTTCTCTGGTAGGTTCTCCAACTCCTCTGTTGAAGATTCGACCACTCCGTGTTACTCGACTGATGTCTGCAATGTTCACGATGGAGGGTAATGGAGTTTCCTTTCCATTTTCAATTGTTGTTGCACCGTAATTGTAAGGGATAGCCTTATCGAATTCGTACGGTAGTGGTTCTGAAAGATAGATAACTACAGGAGCCTTTTGATTTTTCTGACCATCATAGACAATCTCGATTAGTTCCTAGTTAAGAACCTTTCTATTGTCCAGAGGAACTCTTGATTCGTCAAGTAGAGGGATTATAGCACAAACGTCCTTGGTCCTCTTATGATCGGAGATTACGACGTCTTTGACTTGATCAGCGAAATAGTCTGGCATTAAGTTGATCCACCCAGAACTTGAACATGGTCGAATCTCTTTGCGGTCTGACTGACTTTGAAGGGCTGCTCGCACGAGGTAGTATCCTTGGTTATTCTCTGAGCAAACTCAACAGCACTCATAGTTATGTGGTGGCACTTGGCCACGTCCATTTTGTATGCAGTACAACCTTACCAGATCTGTTTCCATTGATCGAACATCCTGACATTGATGCATAGTAGGGTTCTCGTTAGTCATGCTGACTTGCTGTGTGTCTTTATCTAGATAGATCGAAAGCCACCAATGATTCAATAAGTGTTGAAGTGTTCTTTGAACGAGTGTACAACCTTGGTCACTCTCACGACATACTTTACAGTTCTGATAGTCATGCGAAGTCAGAAAACTGAGCTGGACCTGCTTAGCGTGTAACTCCACTAAGCCGGTATTCATTAAGTGAACATCAAAGATCTGAATCATATTAACTTGATAATGACTTCTATCGTGGTAATCCTGAATTCATCCAAGATCCATCTAACGCTGGAGGGCCACTTGTACAAAAGAGCAACCCTGATTATTTACCGAGAAAATCAGACAGGAATCATAATCGTGTCATGGAAGATCATGATGTTGGCTTTGTCATGAGTGCATTGCCACCAAGTTGACATTCATTACTAGAATGTTGTGGTTCTGGATGATGTTGGAATTTGTATAAGTCATGTTGACTTCACGAATTCGGTGATCTTGGATCCATCCAAGATCCATTTGTTCCTATAGAGCTGATTGCACCACAGAATATCCTTGATTGTTTTTAGAGCAGACATCACATTGGTGATAGTTGTGAGACGGTATATGGCCGTATCTGCTCTGTCTACAATGCATCTTGACCAGATTAGTTTTTAACCAGAGTACATTATGAATTTGATAGCTATAATCAGATTCTCTCTCTATCAAATTTATTTTCGTCTTCTCATGTTGAGGCAACGGGTTTGTCTGGACGTTTGGATTTGAATCCCTGAAGGACAAGACCCCGTTCCTGACGAGTTTTTGCACATCATATTTTAAATTGAGACAGTTCTCTATGTTATGACCTGGTCCTCCTTGATGGTAAGGGCAAGTTTGATCCATTTTAAACTAAAAAGGCGGGCTTTCTGGTATTGGAAGAGGAGACCTGGTTTGGACATGCCCCTTAACCAGTAGTAACGGAAATAGTTCTGCGTACAACATTGGTATAGGGTCGAACCCTGGTGGACGCGTTGTATGGTTGTTGTTGTACTGAGGACGAGTCTGCTGAAAAGGCTGTTGTGTCCTTTGCTGATATTGTTGTTGATTCGGCAGGCTTTGAGCAATCTAAGATTGATACGTTGGAACAGGCGTATGGTTAATAGCAGGAATTACAGCTGCTACTGGTTGGTACGGTCGCCTTAGCTTTTCGAGAGAGATATTGTCGATATCTTTCTCTTTTTTCTTAGGGAAAACATTACCATATCGTTTTGTACTGCTTGATGGTCCGGCCTCTTTGACCAGACGTCCTTCTCGGACAGCCTCTTCAAGGCGTACTCCCATATTCACCATCTCGGTAAAGTCACTGGGCGCACTGGCGACCATTCTGTCATAGTAAAATGAACTTAAGGTTTTCAAAAAGATCTTTGTCATCTCTTTATCCTCAAGAGGTGGACAAATCTGGGCGGAAATTTCATGCCATCTTTGAGCATATTCCTTAAAGGTTTCCTTGTCCTTCTGCGACATTGCTCTGAGTTGATCTTTGTCTGGTGCCATGTCCAGGTTATACTTATACTGCTGAACGAAAGCAGCACCAAGATCTCTAAAAGTGACGATCTTGGTGTGGTTTAAACCCATGTACCATTTGAGTGCGGCACCGGTTAAACTATCTTGAAAGTAGTGGATCAGTAGTTGTTGGTTCTTCATCTGAGTTGACATCTTCTGAGCGTACATCACCAAATGACTCTGAGGGCAAGAGTTGCCCTTGTATTTCACAAATTCGACCACCTTAAATTTGTGCAGAATTTTCACATCAGGAACCAGACAAAGATCTGCGGCGTCCTATTCGAATAAATCCTGACCGCGAATGGTGTGCAGTTCCTTCTGCATCTCTAGGAATTGCATCTGGAACTCATTCATTCTGTCGTGCATATCTTCTTTTTCAACCGAAGATATTTGTGGAATCTGTCCTTCTGAGATAGTGTATACCACGGGTTGTGGCACAGTTAATACAGCAGTGACTCTTGGTGCTTCCATGCCCTGAAGTTTGTAACCTTCAGGAGTTGCTGCCATGCCTCTTGCGTCGTCGCTTTCCCGAAGTTTGTAACCTTCAGGCCCAGCGGTTCCTACTGCAGTTTCCGGATCTTTCGTGATTGGCAGAATATATCCTTCTGGGATATAGTTGATAGGCATGCCCCAGGGACGATCTTTAGGCATGTTATACTGAGGATCAAACTTTTCCACTACGGGTGTAGATGTGATCTATGAGATCACAGTCTGTTGTTGTTGCCCTTGAGCTGTTGCCAGGGATTGCATGTCGTTATGAAGTTTCCTTAAATCCACCTTCAGAGCATCGATTTCTTCTCTCAGCTCTCTGTTCTCTTTTTCGAGTTCACTCATTCTCTTTTGTCGATTGGCCCGAGTATTGTACGAATGAGACAGTTTGACTCTAGAATCGAGACACAAACGTGAGAATCGTAGGTAAGAAGAATGCGTTATGTGAGAATGATGAATGCAATGATATTAATTTAATTAGTTTTTTGTTTAATCAAAATAAACTTTAACAATTGGATTGCAAATATCAAACAGTGGGGAAACCCCGTTTTATTGAATTCAAAGATTGCGGAAATGGAAATACAGTATATTACAAAGTGCTGCAAAAGGAAAAGTATAAATTTATGGATCCGGAGTCCTCTCTGAGGAGAGCTTAGGTGCAGGTTCTGGTATTTTCCTTTTCTTTGACCGGGGCTCTTTGGCCATTGTCGGGTTGTCATTCCTTTGCCAAGTGAAAGGAGCGAGCAAATTCCTTTGGTCTTCTTGATTTTCTACAGCATGTTGCTCTAAAATCTCGATCAGAGCATCTTTTTCTTTTGACAGTTGCTGTATTTTGTTACACTCTACGTTGAGAATGCGGTACTTGTTCTTCCAAGATTTCTTCTCCTGTTGAACTTTATTGAAAGTAACCTGGAGTTTTTCTGTATCAGACATAAAATAAAGGACATGGTTCTTTAACGGAAGAACTTCTTGACGAGGGTAAGGCATCCTCAGCTTGAGAGCTCTAGTTTGTACCCAGTGGAGATAAGGTTCCACCGAGGCACAGTCTGGTTTTCCTAAAGACTCTATTCCTTTCTTGTGAACATGTTTCCAGGCATGCACTATTTTTGTCTTTAGTGCCCTGTCAATTTCTCCTTCCTTAAAGAAAATACATTCCAGATGGGCATTACGCGGGACATGTCTCATCGGGTATCCGAGTTGATGATGAACTAATACTGGATGATAGTTGATTCCTCCTTTAGTTCCTATGAGGGGTACATTAAGGAAGTTTCCACTACGATCAATGATTCTGATCCCGTCATAGATCCGATTGTACCAATCGATGTCAGAGTTGGTAAGAGACATGATTCTCTGTGACCAACGTAAAGTACTCTTATGATCCCAAAAAGTACCTGACTTAGGTAAATGGGAAGTGAATCATTTGTATAGTAGGGGTACACAGCATGTGATCATTCCTCCATTATATAAATTCCTTAGGTGTACAGAATGACAAGCATCTGCGAGCAAGGTCGGTACAGAGTTTCTAATCAAAAAAATCTTAATGGCATTGATATCAACGAAGTTATCAATGTTGGGAAACAAAAATAACCCGTAGGTGAGCAGAACGAAGACGCTTTCGAAAGCAGTCACGTTCCCTATACTGGCAAAGTACAGGGCTTTCTTTATCAAAAACTTGGCTGGTAAACCTTGGATTCCACCCTTAGTGGTCATGTGAGTCCGGACTTCTGACTCGTCCAAATAGATAGCCCTTGCAATGGTTTGATCCTTGGGAATTTCTTCCAGTCCAGAAAAGGGAGCTTGGTCAGTAATGGGCAAATCAGTCAGGTGAGAGTACTTCTCTAGTGTTGGTGCTAGTTGATAATCTGGGAATCTAAAACAATGATAGATCGGATCGTAGAAATGAATGAGTGTAGACAGGATTCCTTCAATTACATGGACTCTTAACAGAGACAACAGTCCTCCTTACTTAGCTCTGAAAGCATCAGGGTTGGTGATCATCCTTGCCAACCCTCTTATATCCTCTAGTTTCGGAACCTTGGAGATGTACTTGTGCGTCTTCCTTTTACCGAAATCCATACCGCAATCGTTTTCTCTGATATTTGTAATCATTATTTCAGTTTAATTTAAAAAAGAGAGAGACTAGAAAAGAAGATTTTTCTTTGTTTAAAGTTTTTTAAATGATTGCATGAATGCAGCACACAAAAACATAGAAAAAACATGGGTTCAAAGGTTCAGCGTCATGAAGTCATGGCTCTACCCATCCCCAAAGGTTGTACTGGTGATTATTTGTACCTGTCTCTCAAAATCATTGATTCCCCTTGGGATAACAACAGCAGGTTGGTTCACCCGAGCGAGCTGTAGTATCTTAGAGTGATCTCAAATGAGGGCAGTATCGCGTGACAACTATTTTTGATAGCTTCTGTACTACTAAATAGTAACAAAGTCTCAGTCTACTAAATCCTCAATTTCATGGACAACCACAATCAAACAATCTGCTTTCAACAACTGAAGTCGTTTAGACATTGAATCCGCAAAGGGTGTCTCCACATATTCGATGGTCGACCGGGGTCTCTTATTTGGGAGTCACTCCCTGTAAGATTACCCGTCTAGTGCCATCACTTAGCTTAGGTGTCACTCAAACTTTCCAGATGCGGCATCACCCGCAGTCTCATTAGCAGAAAAGTAAACACGGATATCAATTAGGAAAAGTAGTATATATATTTATTCCTAACATCCTAGACCTCTATAATCCTAGTCCTATACAGACAATGACGTCCCCAGCAGAGTCGCCATTTTACTGTAGCGAGCAATTTTTGTCGGTGACGCGACCACCTTATCGCTGGGTTTAGGTTTCTCCGCAAAGGAGAGGGGGTGCTACTTTCTGATTTCTTATTTATCCCGTGAAGCTGAAAGGGAAAGGGAAGCTATCTAAAACTAACCTTGCACGCGAATATTTAACTGAACAAACACCTAAAAGAGATTGGGGAGTCAGGGGTCAGGTTATACAATGGGCAGTTGTCAATTACCCATCCTATATGTGGTTATCCACAGGATGTTAGCTTTAGGTTTCTGCTTTGTAATTGATGGTGTTTATCCGTTAATGGGTTGGGAAAGTTTCTTGGGAAGTATGAGTGAGTGAGTGAGTTTTTTTGGTAAGGTATTGGACCTGAGGTTTTGATTGGTATGAAGGTACAGGACCTAAGGTTTTTGATTTGGTGTGCTCGCTAAGATTTTACAATCTTATGCCTACGTATTCCTGTTTAAACGAAACAGGGAAATCAGAGCAATTGTAGTTCCCTCCTATTCTAAGGGGGAAAGAGATGTTTTGGTGTCTTGTTCAAAGCCCAAGATTGAAGCTAAAGGAGTATTTGTGTCTTGCTCAAAGCGCAAGATACGAAGCTAAAAGGTTTGACTGAGAGAGAATTTGTCATCTCTAAAGAGGGTTTGTTGATTTTTGGGTACCTTGATCAAAGCCCAAGGTTTGAAGCTAAAAGGTTAATTGACTCAGCTAGGGGATTCCTTATACAAAGCCTAAGAGGAGGCTAGAAGAGACTGACTCAACAAGAGAGTGTTTATATCTGTCTTGTACAAAGCCCAAGACGGAGGCTAAAAGAGACTGACTCTTTAGGGGGTATCATTATACAAAGCCTAAGAGGAGGCTAAAAATTTGAATTTTCTGGGGAAAATGTTCTTTCTGTCTTGTACAAAGCCAAAGATGGAGGCTGGAATGAGTTTGACTCTGCGGAAGAGTATTATATTTCTTGTATAAAGCCCAAGATGGAGGCGAAAAAAGAGAATTGACTCTGTTTCAGGAAATTTATATGGTATCTTGTACAAAGCCCAAGATGGAGGCTGAAAAAGGGTTTGACTCAACAAGAGAGTGCTTTTTTGGGTGTCTGCAGAGGATAATCATTATACAAAGCCTAAGAGAAGGCTGACTTCTGTTAGGGAAAATCTTTTTCCAAGCCTGAGAGGAGTTTGGAAAAGATCGACTCAACAAGAAAGTGTTTTTATCTATCTTATACAAAGCCCAAGATTGAGGCTAAAAGGGTGATTCACTCAACAAGAGAGTTTCTGTATCTGTCTTGTACAAAGCCCAAAACGGAGGCTAAAGAAGGAATTGACTCAACAAGAGAGTATTGAAAGGTGATTGACTCAACATGAGAGTCGGAAAAAGTGATTGACTCAATAAGAGAGTCGGAGAAGTGATTGAATGACTCAATAAGAGAGTTTGAAAAGTGATTGACTCAACAAGAGAGTCTAAAAAGGTTAGCTCTGCTAGGGAGAATCATTGTACAAAGCCCAAGAGGAGGCTGACTTTGCTGAGGAAGAACAAAGAAAGAGATCATTATACAAAGCCTAAGAGGAGGCTAACTTCTGCTGAGGATTATTGTGATCCAACAACAGGTCCAAAATGGGGAATCAACTCTTGATGAGGAATACAGAAGAGTTGAGACATCAGATGCCTTGAGGTTTTGATTTGAGATAGTGTTATACTGGTGATAAACTTGACCCTGGTTGGGGAACTTTTAGGAGAGAAATTGGGTTTAAACTCTACTGGAGATTTATCCAAAATGACCAGGGTTTATCCGAGGGAACTTGAGAATGTCTTTGAGACTCAAGAGGGGATTTAGACTGTTCAAGTCTACTGGTGTGGGAGAGTTTTATATTTTGTATGATGCCCAAGAGGTGGTAGGTGTTCTTAAGGGATGAGGATCAACCCTAAATTGGTTTGAGATTAGACTCTTTTGGAAAGACTGCTCTATCAAAGGATGACTAAGTTCTGTCTTATACGTTTAAGAGGTCGTCAGGGACCTTGTATTAAGCCCAAGAGAAGGCATGAAACTTCTAAGAAGCCGGAGGGTCCTTGTACAATGCCCAAGAGGAGGCGAGGATGCTTTTAAGAAGCCCGTGGGTCCCAAACCAAGAAAAGTTTAAGAAATGCTATTCACCGACAATAGATCATTTAGTGAACAATTTTGATTTGAAGAAACTCAAGAGACACTAATCACCGAGAATAGATCAACTCTGGGGAGTAGAATTTCTTTGACAATCTGAGAAAAGGTTCACCGAGAATACTGCCTTTCTCTTTGTTCCATATTGTATATGCCCAAGAGAAGGCAAGACTGTATCTGGAAATCCTATGGGGATCTAGTTTTGACTGTATTAAAGAGTGACCAACTGGCTTTACCTAGTTCTAGACATAGTTGTCGGGGAAAACTCTAAATAACTATACTAGTATATATACAGTTGATATATGAAAAGTATTTTAAAGGATATGAAAGAAGACTTACCGTGCGTAGCTTCCCACAATAAAGTTTAAATTTATATGAAAGCAAGTAAATGAAAGCTGATAAGCACTTACAATGACTGAGGCCCAAATTATTTTGGTTTCAAAGAGGGATTGGGTCTTACACTCTATTAGAGGCCTAAAAGTTTATTTTTGTACAAGTGATGAGGCTTACAACTCAAGGAGTGGCCTAATGAGTTTTTTTTTAAAATTGGCGATCGCGCAGAGATTTTTAACATATCGGGACTTATACAATATCTGAGGTCCAAAAAATTTTATGTACAACAAGGGTTGGGTCTTACACTCTATTAGAGGCCCAAAAGTGTGTGAAAAAGGTTGTTTAGGGTGAAAATCAAAGAAACCCTAATTTCATCATTTTTTAAAGTAATTATTCAAAGAAAATTAATTAAAATGATAAAAACACCAAATAAGTTTGAATAAACAACTTGTGATTTTTGATTGAGGTTGGAAAAATGATGTTTTAATCACAAGATGAATTAAAAATCATTTGTTTTTGATTTTTCAAGATAAAAATTCACTTTTAAAATGTTTAAAAATAATTAAAAATGAATTTATTTACAAAAATATCAACCATATTAAATAAATAATATTAATTTGATTTTTTGGTGGAATAAAATATTTTAAGATTTTTGTGATTTTTTTCAAAAAGAAGCAATAAAAAATAATTGAAATTGAGAGAGAAATTAATTTTCCAAATCATTTAAAATAATATAACAAATATTAAAAAAATGGAAAAAGTGTTAAAAAAGGGTCTGGGGCGAGGGGGATTCGAACCCCAGACCTTCAAGTCACAGCACGCGCCTTCTACCACTGGGGTGGTGATACATCCATGTATCAAAACCACCCCATAAATACATAAGGGATGCCTTGTTTTAGGCCTGGGCAAGACAAGGCAAGGGAAGCCAGCTTTTGGGCCAAACACGTAAAGGTTGTAACTTTCTCAATTCTCCATGGATTGGGACAAAATTTAGGTCTATCCAGCCTAGAATTTCACAAGGAATCCAATGGTGGTCATGGTTTTCTCAGATGAGGTCCCTATTTAAAAACCCGATAGTGTTTTTGAAATAGGCCTATAATTGAATTTTCTATACTAACACATGGTACTGGCAAGAATTACATGGTAAATTGGTTCAAACACAACATATACAACATGTATGAGATGTTTATGATCGGTGGACTTCATAGCAATGCATAATTTAGAAAGTTCAAGTGATGATGCACTTACTGCTTGGAGCTTTTTGTGCTATCTGCCAAGTTTCTTGTGCCAGAAGTAATTTGATGCTTTAGACACTCTCAATTGATCCCTTAGAAGCTTTTAGAATGATTACCACCAGCTGGAATCTTCAGGAACAAGTCTGAGCTCTTTCTTGCAAAAGGGGCCAAAGTGCCCAATATGGAAACTCTCTCAAATGGTGTTCCAGATAAGGGGAACCATTTGGGACAGTTCAAGTATGATATTTGAAGTGTGTTTGAGGTCTTATCTGGTTTTGAAAGTGACTGAATCAAGACATGGATTGAAAAATGTAAAAAAGTCCAATTTTGAGGTTTTGGAAGTGGACTTTGAGATTTTGGTGTTATAGGTCACTTGTTAGTGTTTGGACAGCTTAGATATAACATATTAGAGGTGTTTGGATCATGAGTTGTGATGGAATTGCTCTCTAACTCAAAAACTCAGAGATACCTTGCAAAAGAAGGCATTTTGGCCTAGAAAAAGGGATTTTGAGGAAAGCAAGTGTTGTAGTGCTTTGGTGTACTCAAACTGAGCATAAATGAGCTCTATTTATAGTAGAGCAAGTTTGTTTTACAAGCAATAGTCAATGGCAACTGCAGCAGGCCTTTGGCCAATGTTATACAAAAGGAATCTCAAGTCTCCTCTAACCATTGACTTGAGATTAGAGCACAGACTTTGTAGTTTTGGTTCAGAGATAAACTTAGACTGAATTCAGTTGGAATAGGCTCAGTTCATGCCACCTTGGTGCATCCATTAAAGGTTTGGAAACAAAATTGGAGTCTTGGCATCTTTGTAGCCTTTTTAGGGATGACAAGCCTAATGTAGATTCTTGGACTTTAGAGGCTTGGGGATCAGATCATTCCCTTCTTGTTTTATCCTCAGATGTGACCAAATTGATGACAAGGCTTGGATTTATAAGATTTGGACAAATCGAGCAAAAGGCACAAATTCTGCCTTGTAAAAACCAGTTCATGATGCCATGTTCAGAGGGTTGTATCTCCTTGCTCAAATGGAATTTGGAGATGATCTGGTACTTGTTGGAAAGCCCTTATGGCATACTTTAACTTTGATGTCCAAGGTTGGTCTTGGTTCAGCTTGGATCAAAGTGAAAAATTCCTCTAGTTTTTGGAAAAAGTAAGGCAGATTTTGACTTAGTGAAAATTTCACTAAGGGTTGGAAAAATGCCAATTTCATGTTTTTCAGCCATTTTGATCACTCCATAACTAAAAATCCATGAGGAATTGGAGTTTGATGTAGTTGAAGCTTTTGTAGAGTGTAGCAAGACCTACAAATCCAGCTTTGGATCACCTAAAATGGTTGCTTGGATCTCAAGTTATGGTCCTTGGAAGTTGGTACCCTAGCCACTTTGTTCCATAACTTAGAAAAATTCTAAGTTTTTTATGGTTACCCCTTTTACAAGTTTTCTCACTTTCTTTGATTTTTCTTGATGAATGATGATTCAAATCACATATTAACATTGTTTTAGGGTTAAGGGACCTTGGTTGACCAAAAATTCAAAAAGCCAAACTTTGATTTTTGTACAGTTGACTTTTTCAGCAGATGAAATTTTGACTTTGCGATCCTTTTGTGAAATCAATCCTTGGGCTCAACCAAACTTCATGGGTGACCTCAAAGGGTATTTAGGGATGTCTTGAATCATGTCCAAAGGTTTGGTAGCATGTCTTGGATCAATCCATTGTTGCAAATGGATCAATGTGGTGTATTGGAGGCCCTCAAATCATGTCTTGAGGTCTTGGCTCATGTTTTGTCCCAAAAGTCAACTTAGGGGTGAATTAGGTCAAGAAACCCTAATTCCAGATTTTTGATGAATGCATCCCCTGAGGCTAAATTGACTTGATGATTGGGTCCATGAGGTCCCTTAGAGTATCTTGGGTTATGTTTTGAAGCATTGACTCATGCCCAAATGGAAATTTTCGTCTTGAGACCTTGGTCGACCAAAACCCTAATTTGGTGACACTGGCGACCTTGAGGCTTGATCCACTTGGAATGTTGCACTCTTGTGCTTGATTCTTGATGTGGTGAATGCTCAATCATCTTTGAGAAGATTGATGAGGCATGAAGGTTCATCAATATTGTGATGATGATTTTCACTATGATGGGAAGTCTTGGTGGTCAAAATTTGGGGTATGACATCGAGTACCAAAGAGTAAAGCAAACAACATTACATGGATAAGAGTGCAGGTATATTTTCACAATTTTGATTATAATAGTGATTCTATTTGATAAAACAAGTTAAACTATATTCCTGATATATATTCATATTTTTTTCTATGTGTAGTGTCCTCGTCAGCGTAATGGTATAGATTGCTGTTATTTCGTTTTGAGGTTTATGAAAGAAACCATTCATTTGGAACACATAGAGATTCCAAACATGGTATGAATTTATAACTTAGGATTTAATTTAATATTTATTGGATATTTCATATATTTAATTACTTTTAACTAAATCATGCATATTATGTTATATTATGTAGTACTATGATGAATTCAAGTGTGCCACGTACTCGAAAGATAAATTGGATGAAATTAAGGAGGAATAGTGTCAATACATTATTGAGATGAGGATAATATAAGGTATAAAGTCTTTCTTATTTTTGTGTGAAGTTTATGGAAGTTGTTGTATAGTTTTGGAAGTTATTGTATTGTTTTGGAATTGAAGTTGTTGTATAGTTTATGGAAGTTGTTGTATACTTTATGGAAGTTGTTGTATAGTTTTGGAAGTTGTTGTATAGTTTTGGAATCTTTAGAAGTTAAAAGTTTTGGATGTGGATAAGTTGTTATTAGAATTATGGATGTTTTCTTGGTGTATATATGAGGTTTGTGTTGAATTATATATAATGGTTATTTTGGTGTATGAGGTTTGTGTTGAATTATATATAATGGTTATTATAAGGTTTATGTGTTGAATTATAATGGTGTATATATGTTGAATTATAATGGTATATAAGGCCTATGTGTTGAAATAAAGACTTGTGTTGAAATATAAGGCCTATGTGTTGAAATATAGGGCCTATGTGTTGAATTATAATGTTGAATTACAGGTTTGTGATATGTTTTGATAAAAAATTGAGTTATAATGGTTTGTGCTGCCATTTTATGCCAACGCTTTTAATAAAAAACGGTTCCTAAAAAAAAGGACAATAGGCAGCGCTTATACAAAAAAAAACTCTTCCAAAAAAAATGATTTTACGTGTACAAAAGAAAGCGCTTTCTAAAAAAAGCGCTGCTTAAAGTGGACCTAAGGAAACGCTTTTATAAAAGAGCTGCCTAAAGAAGAAAGAAAAAGCACATTAGACAACGCTTTTAAAAGCGCTGCCTAAAGTGGGACAAAAGAAAGCGCTGCTTAAAGTAGGAAAAAAAAGATACATTTAGCAGCGCTTTTAAAAGCGCTGGCTAAAGGGGGACAAAAGAAAGCGCTTTTATTGAAAAAGTGCTTCCTAAAGGGGACATAAGGCAGTGCTTTTGTATTTAAAAAAGCGCTGCTTTTACCTACAGCAGCACCACTTTAGGCAGCGCTTTAAAGTGCTGATAAAGGCCAAAAAAATCGCAGCTAAAGGTATTTTGTGGCATAGTGTGGTATTCAATGGTACACGAAAAATACACCAAATATCAGTAATCAAACACCAATTACATCAATCAAATAAGAAGATCCATAATCAAATCAAGCAATAGGTCAATTCACAACAACAAACCATGGATTTACATTACAAAAGCTGTAAATAAGCTAGAATCAGTTGGCATCTGAAGTTTACTAACCTACAAAGCTGAGATTTGCTTTGGTGAGTGTTGTTAAGCTGCAATTAACAGATCCAAGCAAGAAATCCAAAAATCTATGAAGCTCTAGCAATAAAAACTTGAAGATCCAAGCAATAATCTACAAATAAGGAAAAACTCTTTAAGAAGTGATTCCTCCAACTTAATCAAGATCCAAATGAATCACAACACCGGAATTAGACCAAGGATGATGATGAAATGAAGGTTTAGCTCAAGAATTCATTAATTGCAATGCACAATTTATGAAGCTTTTGGCTATGGAGCTTTTGTGAGGGTTTTGGAATGAGAGAAAAGTTGAGAGAATTGGAATGAAATGTGTAGAAAAAAAAATGAGTGAAAAGTTATGTGAGGTTTGGAGCAAAATCATTTAAGTATGGCTTAAGTTTGGAATTAAATGTGGTTTGGAATGTGGGTTAATGTGAGGAATGGAAATTAGGAGTGAAATTAGGAATTGAATGTTTGAACTTTTGGAGGGAATGAAATTAATTTGTGAAAATGAATCAAATTTTGAACCAATTCTAGATCCTTCTACTGATGCATATGGGAAATCACATGACCAAAATGCCATCCAAATTCTGCAGTGCTGAAAAATGGAGTATTTGGGCAAATTTCGCCTGTGGTAATCGATTACCCATATTGTGGTAATCGATTACCCCATTCAAAAATTCAAAAATTGGCGCCATAAAGAGAGAAACTTGGAGAATCGCCTGTTGCCACTTGTTCTGAGCCTTGTTATGCCTCTGAAACTTATCATTTGATATTGCCACCGAATAATACCTGAAATAACTTACGAATGCTCTCTTGCACTTGAAATACCCGACTGGAAACATACGGTTTGGTGCTTGATCACTGAGCAAAATAAATGCTGAAGCTTCTGATGCTTGCTGCTTAAAAATTTGGAATAAAAGGAAGTTTTGAGCCTCGGAAACCACTTGATCCCATGTCTCAAAAACCAATGCCATGATATGATTAATGATGCAAAAGAACGAAACATTAGCAGTTAAAGTTAGAAACGAGGGGGCAAATTTTGGGGTGTTACAGAGGGGACTCAGTAACGATGAACAAGAAGAGGAAAGACTCAATCTAAGCGTTTTCTCCCTTTGTTCATTTGAAAATGGAAATAAATGCTTTTCTTTTTAGTGAATAGGGCATCGTGTGGAGTCTCTCTCCTCTCTATTGGTCACATAAGCTGTGTGTGTGTGTGTGTGTGTGTGTGTGTGTCTATATATATATATATATATATGTCATAAGAATTAGGGTTATTATTTCTACAATTCTACATATTCCCTCTTGTAAATACTGTTAGTTCAAAATAAACTCAAATTAATTAAATCAAGTAAATTCAAATAAACTAAAATAATAAGAATAAAAAAAGAAAATAGAACATAGATAAGCCTAATTATTTTTTATGAACGTGTTGAAAAAAAGATAAAATAAAAAGACTCAAAATTAAAAAAAGTCGGGCGTAAAAATGTCCCAAAAAAATGAATGCATCAAAATGACCGGGTTAGTTAAAAGGCTTGTCCTGATCAAAATACAACTGAAAAAATAGTCAGAAAATTAAAACGAGCGCGCCAGGTTAAACTAAGCGAACCGTAGATCAATAATACTGATGTCTGCAAGCTCTATTTCAAAATTTTTTGCCCGCTAATTTTACATAGATTTGAGAATCAGTTTTACCGGTCTTTCTGTAAATTTGAAAAATTATTCTGATTAACATTTTAGTAATTATGCAAAATAAAATTCTATGATATGTTATGCAGGTGATGCAGATGTCATGATGTGTGCATCGATTTATTGAATGAGGGACAAAATTGGGGTATGACATGACATAATAAATAAAAAAACTAAAACATAGTATAAAACAGATTTGAGCACAACAAAAATAAGAAAACAACACAAAATAAAAAGAGATCAGGGATAAGAAGATTACACCAGAGGTTTTAAGAGGTTCGGCCTAACCACTTGTCCTACTCATCTCCTTAAGAGTTTATTCTTGTGAGTTTCCACTATATTGTGACATTTTAATAGGTTATGCCCACGAACCTTCTTACAATCAAACTTGAAGTTTTACACTAGCTAGCTTCCAAACCTAACTTGATGTTTTATACCCTGCAATCTTGAACAAAATGAGAGATTTTACACTAGGCGTTGCCTCTGAATTAAATGAAGAATTTAGAGGACAATCTGACAAATCAAATGAGATCTTTTATAACCAAACAAAGCTCATGAACCAAATAGAGATTTTAATGGACAATCTCACAAACCAAACGAGAGATTTTACTGGCTAAGCTCACAAACCAAACATGAGTTGATTGACTAAGCTCACAAACCAAACAAAGATATTCCACAAGAGAAAAACAATCTATTGCAAATATTACAATATTGCCCTTACATCAAAATACACAACAAAATCCTCACCGATATTTTTCACTCCTAAAACATTGAGGCAATTTTAGTGAAATGAGAGAAATGATAAGAAAATGAGTTGAGAGTGAGAAAGAGTGTTAAACCACAATTTTTGGTTTGATTTGAAAGTGAGGAGAGTCATCTATTTATAGGAGAGAAATCTGACTCAAAAAGGAAAACTATCAATGGGCTTTTTAATGCTCATAATCGATTATGCATATCCCCAAATTGATTATGTGCTTTGAACAACAGAAGCCCTAAATCCCACAAAGGATCGAAACCCTACAACAATAAATCTTCTAATCGATTAGAAGTGTTCTTAATAGATTAGGAAGTTTTAAACATTGATCTAATCGATTGGCCAAGGGCATTAATTAATTCTGAAGGGTATATAAGCCTCTTAAGTGTTTAAGAACAGTCTTTATCAATTCGACAAGCACCTTGATGGTTCCTTTAAGGGTTTTACAGAGTTTTATCAAATAGAGAGATTTAAGCACTTTTGGGTGGGTGTGTGTATTAAAGGTGAAAAAAACATAAGAAGGGGGTTGGATTGTGTAGACTTTTTCTTTTCCTTTTAAACTCTTAGTCAGATTCTAAACACAAGTTGTAGAATTTGATTCAATCAAAGGTAGGCAGTGGATATAAAGTGCAAGAAAAAAGAATTAGACACAGAGTTATTCTGGTTCCTCTCACAACTTGAGAGTAATCCAGTACCCTAGTACTTACAAGATATTTTCACTATAATCGCACAAGATTACAATTTTCTCAAGCACACAAGCAAGAGATTTCCAATATTCAAACACTTAAGTAAGAAACTTCTTTTCTTAAGCACACAAGCAAGATACTTCCAATGCTTAAGCACACAAGCAAGAGACTTCTATGCTCATGCACCCAAGCAAGAGACTCCAAATGCTCAAACACTTAGCAAGAGACTTCTATGCTCAAGCACACAAGCAAGAGACTTCTAACAATCTACCTAACAGATAAATGATTGTTTGGGAAATACACTTGATATACAATTAGAGGTGTAAAAAGAATACAATGCAAATAGAATCTTTTAAGACTTAAGGGTTTCTAAGATATATAAGGAAAAGAAATCCTGAGTTTAGCTTGTGCTTTTATGTTGACAGAGTAACTTATCTTTAAGTGTCAATTGATGTGTTTTACTTTAATTATTCAGCTCCTTAAATAGAGAGTAAGAGTGTCGTTGAAGATCTAACACAGTAGAGTCCTTTGAGAAGCTTCAAAAGAGACATTGAGATCTTTCACAAAATAGTCAAGGTCGGTGAAGGATAGTTTGAAATCCCTTTGCTACAAAAGGAATTAGCAGTTGCATCCCAGCAGACTCTATGAAAAAAAGTGATTTAGGTCTTCACGTGATAAAGTAGGTTCAGAGGTTGATAATGACGCATCAGAGTCACCTTAGTCATTGAACTTTGATTGACTTAGGTTCTAATCATCAGAAGTAGATTTCTTCAAAGTGTGATCTTCAGAGGGTGACTCCTTCAGACTTTGACCTTCAGACATTGACCTCTTCAGAAGTTGACTTCTTTAGAGTCTGTTCTTTAGCTTTTGATCCATCGGATTTTGGTCTTTAAGCTTCTCTTTGGATGTTCATAGTCAAGACCAATACTTGGATTTTATATAAAATTTTAGTCTATGGTCCTGCACACTTGAACAAACATTATTATACCCCATTGTTCTTTAAATACTCTGTTATAATCAAAATCAAAGGGATATGGTACAAACCAATTTTGTTCCAACATGCATTGGCTTAGTAGTTTAGGAACTACAATAATATCTTTTAAAATACTCTGATCACTCAGACATGCTTTCACACTTCCTCTCTTTCACAACTATAAAGATTCAAGATCAATGATTAAACCTTTCACATGAGACTTGACTTCACTTCTATTTGAGGAGGCTTGATAAGGCTTCTTGATAGATACCATCATTAGAGATTTTGCTTGATGGAAGATCCTCAGGGATTCCACTAAATGCCGCTTGACCTTAAATTTTATCATATAGATATTGGCTTTTACATCTTGATCCCCCTAGAATAACAACCTTATGATCACTTCAGATGGATATTTCACATCATAGTCTTGTAATCATCAAAACCATATAGGCCAGTTGATTGCTCCAGACATTTTACCTATAAGCACATAGATTTACATAGCCGACCCTCAGATCATTCGGGCCGAATCACCTTCAACATTGAATACCAAAAAGGAAAACCTAACATAGAAAGACTTTGATGAGAAACCTCTCGTGACATGAGGGATTCACACTTACAAATCAGCCTGACACCGCCTAATCACTCCCACTATATAACTCCATCATAAGCTCGAGTTAACTCCACCATAAGCTCTTACTCCCATACAAGAAGTGAGAGTATTCACCTAAAGTCTTACACCCAAACATCTATTTATTATTTACCCATCATATCCACCACTAGAGACTCTTTTTATGAAATGAGGAATAATCTCTCAATAGAGACACACAATAGGATCATCTCCACCCAAATTTCATGCCAAATATTGGTTTTCAAACCATCCTCAACCACCTTGGTACAAGAGGCAGTAAACCAGCCAACGTGTAGATCAGGTATGGATCCAAGAAGGGAGACCCCTCTCCATTAGAAGGAAGCCTTCCTTAATATGATTTCTCACCCAACGAGGAACCATACACCTCAGCTTCATATCTTGATGAAACAATCTCCTTCCACAGAGATGGTCTAACCCCAAGAATCTTCCACTTACACTTACTTAGTAGAGCCAAGTTTATAAGCCTAAGATCATTGACCCCTAGGCCACTATCCATCTTAGGCTTACACACATCTTCCCACTTTGTCCAAGCTAACTTGGAACCCCCTCCCTTTTGAGCCTATCCAAAGGAACCTACTTTTCATCCTAACTAATTCCTTCCAAACTTTAATAGGCATCTTCATGAAAGAAAGGAAGAAAATGAATATTGAGTTTAAAAGTGAATTTAATAAGACAACCTTCCCTTAGAGACTCACACACCTATTCTTGCAAGAAGAAAGTCTAATGGACACAAACTTAACCAGAGGATCTCGATTCCTTTTCCTTCCTAGAGTCAGCACCACCAAAAGCCCTAAATACATAAAAGGATGGCTACCTGATTAAGAATACAAGAAGACCTTAGCCAAGTCTAGAAACCCATTCCCCACATTAACAATAAAAATACGACTCTTAGAGAAACTAACCTTAAGGTAAGAAGCAAACTCAAAACTCTTAAGAATCACCTTAATAGTCAAAATATTTTCCACAGTATCATCAGCATATTAGAGGTGAGACACATCTAAAGACTACAACAAATAACACTTTTTATGACGAAGCTGACACCTCGAACAATAGAAAAACAAGGGAATCAGTACTGGGAGCGCCAACTTTTATTTTTTATTAAAGAAATTAACAACCTTTTACCTCAGTTTTTTAGAAAAGCGAGGGAATAGATCTATAAGGGAGCTCGCTTCGAAACCCAGTCTTTGCATTTTGTGTTTTTTTTTTCAGTTGTTTAGTTTGTATTTCTCACTTAGCGCCTTTCCAAGTTCTTTTTTTATCATTGTTATTTTTTTTATTAATATTTACCTCGGCAACATGGTCTAACTGAGAGGTAATATATTTTGCTTTAATCAAATTTAAAATACTATTTTCAAATTCTTATTTTAATTTTTTACTTGTAATATTCAAACCCCTCGGTTATACAACAAAAATCAACGCTATATATCTTTTAATTGAATTCGCAGAAAATGACGCTATTGTGTTTTTCATATTTTATATTTTTAATTAACACTGTCACGTAGTTTTTTTAAATAAAATTCAATGTGAAACATTTATTGCATGAGATACTTCAGACTACAATATAGCTAGTTTCTAACTTTTCATTTACCTATGAACGCTCGAGCGTAATTTCGTTACTCTCATTTCGCAAAAACCTTAGGCGATTTTCAAGCTGATATTCATAAAAACTCTTCCAACCGATATTCATCAAACATCATTTTTGCAGCAGGTTTGTTCTTCAGTGAAATGAGTTATATATCAC
Source organism: Lathyrus tuberosus (assembly GCA_022829125.1). Taxonomy (NCBI): domain Eukaryota; kingdom Viridiplantae; phylum Streptophyta; class Magnoliopsida; order Fabales; family Fabaceae; genus Lathyrus; species Lathyrus tuberosus. Next base: position 6,857,802 of record JALAZF010000101.1, on the reverse strand, counting down.
TTTACTTTTCACTAGTCATTTTGGCTAGGGTTTTACATTAGTTTATCTTTTGATCATTTTGTTTCTACAATTTTCCATTTGTTTTGAATGAAACATATAGTTTCTCTTGGTCATTTTGTTTCTACGTATTTGTCTCTTGATAGTCATGGCTGAATCGACAAGCACCTCTCATTCAACATTTGCTATAACATATGTTAATACAAATCGTAGAAGAAAAACTATAGGTACCACGATGTATACCAAGGAGAAAAAAGCCCAAGAAACTAGTATTCGCTACCCAATTATAGTTGATGTTGCAACCGGCAGGGCTTATGATGAACACACTGACGATTTTATGGGTTACATTGCGTTACAAGGTAGAAGTAAAGTGAGCATTTTGATTGATAGTTGGCACGATGTTGATGGTGATTTGAAAGATGCCATATGGCAAGCGGTTCATGTATTTTACTATTTGTTTGCAAGTATATATGAATGATTATATTTTGTTTAAACATATGATGTGTTCATTGTTTGTCCAAATAATTAATATGTGAAAAAGAAGATGATTACATATTGTGGTGAGAGTTGGAGGGGCTTTAAGACACAACTCAGCCATCATTATATTAAACATAAAGAAGATAAAGAAAGGCCTTCATACTTTGTTTATCCATTTATTCATCAAGCTGATTGGGAGAGATTTGTAGAGCCTCGCACCACTCTTGAGTTCTTAGGAAAGAGCAAAAAAGGAAAGGAAAATCGAGCTAGAAATATCTATCTACATATATTGTCTCATGGGGAATATCATAAACTTGAAAAGAAGTTGAATGAAGAAAAAAGAAAACAAATGTAGGAAGCGCTGGGAGAGGGCATGTCAAAGAAAATACGGCGAGTTCACATTAGATGGTACGCGCGAAATGGATCAAAGAATTATATGTAGATACTTTTTTCAACAATATTTATTTTAGTTAAATCAATTTTTTAAAGATGAAATTTCATGTGTTGTAGGATGATCTGGTTGAACAAGCCGAAACCGACCTCTTCACTTCACAATATCATCATGACATCTTGGTAGAAGGGATTGAAACCGAGGTGCATCCTGGGTGTGTCCGTGGTGTTGGAAGAGGCATTGGCTGTTTTTTTTGGACCGCCTAAATCATCTAGTGGTAAAACCCATAAGAGAGAGATTAAATAGATTGTTGTTGTTGAGTTGGAGAAGGAAAAGGAGAAGCCGGACAGGAAGTTGAAGGAGGATAGAAGGAAGTTTGAAAATGATAGGAAGGGGTGGATGGAGGAGCAAGATAGGAAGTTGGAGGAGGATAAGAAGAAGTTTGAGGAGGATAAGAAGAGGTAAAGGGAGAAGCATGATAGGAAGTTGGAGGAGGAGAGGGATAGGTTGTTGCAGATGGTGCAGGAGAGTATCCTGAAGCAGCAATAGGATCGAGAGAGGATGGCTGAGGTGAAGGTGTCCGAGAATTGTACCCACGATGTGCTTGAGGTATAAGTTATATGTTGTTGATATTATTGTTTACGTATTTTAATTTTTCAATTGTATTGATATTGTTTTTATGATGCAGAAATTGAATTCGTTGGGTCTATTATGCTTCACAAATTCAAATCAGTTGGAAATTCCAAACAATGAAGTTCTGAAAGTTACATGTGGTACAAGCGCAAAAGAAAGTTTTTCTACCAACTAGGGTGGTATTAAATCCACACCGTCAAGAGTAGCTAACATTGAGAGACTAATAATGATCGTTGACACTCTTCCAGACACAATGTTGGGTATTAAATTAAGTCATGATCCAAAACAATTATTCATGCTTTGTAGGAATTCTGTCCATGAATTTTTTGTCGGTAAATGTGTACCTAGACAACTCTATATTACAAATTTGGTCCTCGTAAGTATAGTTTTTATGTTGATCTCTATTTATATTCATACATTCTTCTACTTTAACATTAAGATTTTCTCTTGCAGGTACATCCATGACTTATGTAATGAAAGGTTAACACTCTAAAGGATTTGACTTAAATTTTGGTAAAACTTGATGTCAAACACAATGTTCCAACTTGAAGAATTTTGACAGAGAACAGGATGAACAACATGAAGAATGCTGTCGAGAGTAAAGGTGTCGAATAAAATGTCCCAACATCCTGATTCAACATCCTGAACTGATATAGCAGGTTTTGAATCTGTTGCAAATCTGTTTCAAGATTCTAGGAGAAATCTCAGCAGTGGATCAAGGAATCACTGAACTAAAGATTTGAAGCCCAAGGAAGAAGAAGACTATAAAAGGAAGACCAAAACCTAGGATAGAACAGACTTAGGAATCCTTATTATAATACTTGTAAAGTAGAAAATAGGGTTTAGGGTTTTGAAAGTCGTTTGCTTTCTTGTGTTGTAAGTCTCCCCCTGTATCAGTTTGATACATTGTGGAAGACATAATTGTTTATACAGATTCAGAAACCTTTAGGTAATTAATTATATATTGTTTTTGGATGAAGCTTTGAAGCAAAACAGAGTTGTGTTGTTAGTCGAGAATGCTTGGCTGAACTTTGCATCGAAAGAGGTGTCTTTCAAGTAGGATGATACAGTTGTTGTCGATTGTAACTATTAGATATCACAGGTTATGATTTAGGGAGTGAGATGTGTTTATCTTATCAATAAGATGTGACTTCTAATGATAAATTTTTCATTGGGTAGTGATAGGTAAACCAGAGGTTGTTTACATAAAACTATACTACAGATAGTGGATTCTTATTCCTGGCTTGGTAGCCCCCAGATGTAGGTGATTTGCACCGAACTGGGTCATCATATTCTATGTTGTTAATCATTTTGCAATTTACAGTTCAGTATTGATTAACATGTCGTAACAGATGTTGAAACATCTGTTGTGAATTTGTTGCTGATATTCAGTATACCAGCTTGTTTGTTCTATCCTTGTTTTAATGTTATACAGAGAACAATGTCGTGACATGTGTTAGGACATATGCTATCTTCTATGCCAGAATTTCAATTGGTATCAGAGAAGGCATCCTATATGTTTCTGGATGAAATCTTAGGAGATACTTTCTGGTGATTTAAACAAGGAAGAGTTTCGAGAGATAAGATTATTCACTCTGACATACTCATGGGTATTAATGAATGGGATGGATGTTATGGATCAAAGGTAGCAACTACTGATGGTTGTTCAAATTTTATGTGAAGTGTCTACAACAACTGCAGGAGGAGTGGCTAGTTCTCCTGTATGGTGTCTTATAAGATGTTTTGACATCTTATTGGGCATGTTGAAGATGTTCTTTAGTGGTTCTGCTGCATATGTTTCTGATGGAAGAACTCTGGTATTTGTGTGATTCTGGAGTTGTGATAGAAGAAAGATGGTGGAAGATCTTGATTGTTGGCTTCTATTATTGAAGATATCAGCATCTATGAAAGCTTTAGTCGTTCCAAAGTCTGGAGCAATGGAATGGAGAGAGTTGTTGGTTGATGTATGTCATGTTGACTTGGTACTTAGAAGTTTGGTTCCATCTTGTATTTTGAAGTTAGTTTGAAGAGAAGGTGAGTTGAGATCGGGTTTATCAAATTCATGATCTATGAATTTGGTAAATATTCTTTTCGACAAAGTTGCCAAAGATACTTGAGTTTTGACTCAAGTCCACTCATAAAGGCATCTCTTGTCGTGTTTAAGAGCTCTTTCAGAAGGATAATCTGGTTCTCATGCTGAAGATGGATTTATGAAGATCTTTGGTGCTGATGGATGTTATTCAACTCGGAGGTAATGGGAGGTGATTTATTTTCACCATTCATGATTTTCGAATTCTATTAGTAAAGGAAAGTCATAGGCAGGTGGAGTCAAGGGTGACAGACTTGATGTCTCAACATGTTGTTTGACTAGAAAGATGTTGACACGAAAATTCTTGATTTGTGTTGATATCCGGTAGATCATATATCTTACAAGATGTATGGGTTTGTAGATAAGAATTTAAGATCAATTGTTGTTTGTGGAATTAACAAATATTTAATTGATTATCCTTGTATTTTGGAGTACAAGATTACTGGTGACAAGTTGGTACATCAGGAATTGCAGCATCTCTTGTTGCATTTGCTCAAGGATCTGTTCTTTGAAGAATGGGTACAGTCAAGATAAGGAACTGATTTTCTATCAGATGTTGAAACATCTTGACAATGGAGTATGTGAAGAATCCTGTTGATTGAAGGAGTGAATCTCTGGAGCAAAGGAGTTGTAGCTGATAATCTTGGTACCTTACACGTGTGTGGTAGGATCTGTCTTTATTTTGGTGTTGCAAAGGCACTAACCGGACTAGAAAGTTTCCTGGCAAGAAAATTAGCTAGAATGCAGTGCTGATTCAAGTGAAGATGAATAAATTTTTTTTGGATCAGTTTATTTCTGATCAAGGTGCATTGGAGTGCAACATGTGTGTTCCTATCTCTACTCTAGGAGCATGTGATCTTGCTCATCATGGAGGTCAAGGATAAGTGGCAGTTATCTCTGACTTTTTAAAGAAGTCTCTACTTAAAGAAAGCGGGATTCCTTTTTTAAAGATCTTGTGTGACTAATCTCTTCTGAAGAATCAAGCTTTGGCATGTTTGGTTTCTCTGAAGATGAGGTGGTTGTTGTAGTACTAAAAAGCAGGATGGAGGTTGTCTACTCAAACTTGATATCATTACTCAAGTCTATGAGAACATGGAACACTTATTCTGTTATAGGGAGGAGGTTCTTCTAAGTGGTAGAAAGAAAGACTGAACTCTCCAGCTGGATGTCTGATCAGGTGTTGTGACATCAAGCGGAAATTTCAGGGCCTTAGTTGATGTTGTGGCACATCATCGTAAAATAATTTCATTTTCTCAGAAATAAATGGAATTAATGTTTCAAAAAGGTCTATCTCATGCAGTTTTCTAGAGCTGTGAGAAAGAGTAGATGTTATAGGTCCAAGTCTTGGTGTATCTAAGATGCCTTGCTATGGAGCAAGTAGGATATGTAACTTGAAGATTAGGTTTCATTGGTGGATCAGAAGATTTTCTGGAGCTCTGAAGAAAGCTGAGATTAACCAAACAGTGGCATTTGGTTTATCTCTAATGTGAATACAAGCAGTGTGCTTAGAACTAATTACTCTTGCGCAGAAGGGTTGTTGGTTGAAAATCAAAGGAGGTTCTGATTCTGTTCATATCCTGGAGCTTGTGGTAAAATCCCTAAGTTGCTTATGGAAGATTTCCTTCTTTAAGGAGATGTATAAGAGTTTATTTCTCTCTTTGGTTGTCTGGAGTTCTTATTGATCAAGCCGGTGGAGCTGTGTTCTCTGAAGATCTTCAGTTAGATTAATATGCAGATAGTAAGTCTAATGGTAATTGTATTAAGAACCATAGGGTATGGTGTTTGTGATATGATCAGGATGTCTTAACAAATGTTAGAAGATCATCACATTTTCTGAACTTGGAGTTCAGATTGTGGAAGTTGATATTCGTCAGTTGAATAAGAAGTGTTCCAACTTATCATACGGGGGAATGATGAAGTGAAGACTGTCTTGGATCATGGGGTGTTTATGTGGTAGTCTGAATCTTGTTGAGGTCAGAGTTCTTGTGGAGAGGTGGTTTATTCTACTGCAAGTAACTCTAGAAAGAAGTGGATCAGTTTGGTGCTTGCGAAGCACGAAAGCTGAGGATTTCTGGAGCATATATTTTGTCCTTCAAGTGTGAAGAACATATGTGCTAGCTAACAAACTAGGAGATTCTGTATGTCTCTTTGAGGAATGTGAAGTATTCTAGATTCAATTGGATTTATTCTCAAGGAACACAGATATCTATGGCTGTAAAATTCAAGGTGGATTTGTACAGGGTATGGATGGTTTCTGGATGAGGGGGGATCAATGGTGATTTTGATCTCAATCCAAGAGTTTTTTGGTTATTGTACAAGGATGTGATCCTGGTACTCTCTGACTATATGATCATGAAGTTTGTCATGTGATATCATGTGGTGATTGTGGGTGTTTCTTGTTGGAAGGAGCATCATTTATGAAAGATAGGGGGAACTTTTGTCTGATAGGTGTACTAGTGTGGTACATAGATTGCTTGTGGAACAGGCAGTAAGTGAATGCGTTTGGCAGGTGTGTTGGACAGGGGGTGCGTTCTTGAAGACATGAAGACGAGTCTTATGTTTTCCTTTCACTTTAAGGTGTTCTTCTTGCAAAGGAGCACTAGTTATTCTTGATAGGGGGAGTTGGACTTCTGTCTAGGATTTGTTGCTGCAGTAGTGCAGTTGTTTATCAAAATTATTTGTGGTGTCAAGCAGTTTGTGATAGAATACCTCTGGTGAGGGTGTAATGTCAGACAAGATGTCGTGACATTGTGCTACTGTTATAGTTCTAGATGGACTTGACAGGTTAATTCTGGTTCTGTCATTGGGATGTCAATGGATTGAATCAGAGTTATACAAGCTTCTTAGGAGTCTTTATTGCTAACTGAAAGATGTTTGAAGGAATGTCTTAACATCTTGGTCAGTTATTCTCTTTCTTTTGGTTGAAATGATTTGTCTTGGGGCTCATTGAAAGGCATTGTGACTATGCTTCAGAGTCTAAAAGAGAGACTAAACAAAGTCTGATAAGGTGTCAGAATATTGTTTAAAACATGTGGCTGTCTCCAAGTGGATTATCTTGGACGGTGGAAAGTGAGTCTTAAAGAAGACGTGTTAAACATGTGTCTTGAGACATGCGCATTCTTTGTACGGTTCCCCTTAAAAGAAGAAACAGTTAAAAAATGTTTTGGTCGGTGCACATTTTTTTGGGAGTTTCATTCCTCATTTAATGGTCTCATTGAATTAACATGTGTTACTTTCAATGGTTCGTTACATCCTAAGGTAATTGATTGGGTATTTAAAGAGGATCCTTGGCTTCTTTTGTCTCATGTTATGTTGTGTTCCAATGACATTTGGTCGTGTCTTGATAAGTAATGTTTGGGTTTGGGGCTGTCTTGGCTGCTTTTGTCAATTTTTGGCTAAAATGGGGGAGAAAGATACAAGGGTTGAGTCTGTTCTTGCAGCTATTTTGCAAGGATGTTGGACAAGATGTTCTGACATTCTGTTTGAGTCTCAGGTTTCTATTCTATTCTGAGTTCTTCCTTTGTGTCTTGTGCTCTGAGTTATGAACACATTCGTGTCCTATGTTCTAAGTTACCCATGTTGGTGTTTGGTTGCTTCAGTAGCAAAATTCTTCCCCCTCAGGTGAGGAAGTATAGATTCATGGGGTAAGGGGGAATGTTAGTCATCCTCTTCCTCATGTACACCAACATGAGTGGAGTCACATCAGTATTCCAATCATAACTGCCACTCAGGGTAAACAGACGTCAGGAGGATCATGGCTTTATTATACAAAAGGAGTTTTAGCCAAAATTTGTCAAAAGGGGAAGATTGAAGACTCTAAATGATTTTACTTAAATTTTGGTAAAACTTGATGTCAAACACAATGTTCCAACTTGAAGAATTTTGCCAGAGAACAAGATGAACAACATGAAGAATGTTGCTGAGAGTAAAGATGACGAATATAATGTCCCAACATCCTTATTCGACATCCTAGACTGATATATCAGGTTTTGAATCTGTTACAAATCTGTTTCAAGATTCTAGGAGAAATCACAGCAGTGGATCAAGGAATCATTGAACTAAAGATTCAAAGCCCAAGGAAGCAGAAGACTATAAAAGGAAGACCAAGACCTACGATAAAACAGACTTAGGAATCCTTATTGTAATATTTGTAAAGTAGAAAATAGGGTTTAGGGTTTTGAAAGTCGTTGGCTTTCTTGTGTTCTAAGTCTCCCTCTGTATCGGTTTGACACAATGTGGTAGACATAACTGTTTATACAAATTCAGACACCTTTAGATAATGAATTTTATATTGTTCTTGGATGAAGCTTTGAAGCAAATCCGAGTTATGTTGTTAGTCGATAATGCTTGACTGAACTTTGCATTGAAAGAGGTGTCTTTCAAGTAAGATGATACAGTTGCTGTCGATTGTAACTATTAGATATCACAGGTTGTGATTTAGGGAGTGAGATGGGTTTCTATTATCAATAAGATGTGACTTTTAATGATAGAGTTTTCATTGGGCAATGATAGGTAAACCAGAGGTTGTATACATAAAACTATACTACTGGTAGTGGATTATTTTTCCTGGCTTGGTAGCCCCCAGATGTAGGTGATTTGTACTGAACTGGGTCATCATATTTTTTGTTGTTTATCATTCTGCAATTTACAGTTCAGTATTGATTAACATGTCGTAACAGATGTTGAAACATCTGTTGTGAATCTTTTGCTGATATTCAGTATTTCAGCTTGTTTGTTCTGTCGTTGTTTTAATGTTATGCAGAGAAAAATGTCGTGACATGTGTTAGGACAACTGCTATCTTTTATGCCCAAATTTCAATTGGTATCAGAGTAGGCATCCTGTATGTTTCTGGATGAAATCTTGGGAGATACTTTCTAGTGATTTAAACAAGGAAGAGTTTGGTGAGATCATATCATTCACTCTGACATACTCAAGGGTATTAATGGATGGGATGGATGTTATGGATCAAAGGTAACAACTACTGATAGTTGTTCAAGTTTTATGTGGAGTGTCTACAGCAACTGCAGGAGGAGTGGCTAGTTCTCCTGTATGGTGTCTTATAAGATGTTTTGACATCTTATTGGGCATGTTGAAGATGTTCTTTGGTGGTTCCGCTACATATGTTTCTGATGGAAGAACTCTGGTATTTGTGTGATTCTGGAGTTGTGATAGAAGAAAGATGGTGGAAGATCTTAATTGTTGGCTTCTATTCTTGAAGATATCAGCATCTATGAAAGCTTTATTCGTTCCAAAGTCTGGAGCAATGGAATGGAGATAGTTGTTGGTTAATGTCTGTCATGTTGACTTAGGGCTTGGAAGTTTGGTTCCATCTTGTATCTTGAAGTCAGTTTGAAGAGAAGGTTAGTTGAGATCGGGTTTATCAAATTCATGTTTACATAAAACTATACTACTGATAGTGGATTCTTCTTCCTGGCATGGTTGCCCCCCAGATATAGGTGATTTGCACCGAACTGGGCCATCATATTCTGTGTTGTTTATCATTCTGCAATTTACATTTCAATATTGATTAACATGTCATAATAGATGTTGAAACATCTGTTGTGAATCTGTTGCTGATATTCAGTATACCAGCTTGTTTGTTATGTCCTTGTTTTAATGTTATGCAGAGCATAATGCCGTGACATGTGTTAGGACTTCTGCTATCTGCTATGCCAAAATTTCAAAAGGAAACTTTAAAACAGGTATTGTGTCTTAGATCTAGCGCACATTGCTCTCACACGCGGTTCGACAGAACACAATATCTGTAATTAGTTAAAAGATAAATTGAAAGGGAACAACAAAGATTGTTATTTGGCCTCGTTTTACTGCAAGTAAGTATATATTAATTTGTGTTTTCATTTATAAATCAATTTTATACATATTAATTATTCTGAATGTTTATGCATTGAACATTGGCAACTAATTGTTATGTGTCGTAAGAGAACTACTATAGTTGTGTTTTGCTCATTGCACTCTGAACTGTCTGAAGAAGCGGTTAACACTCTGAATGGGTAAGTGGTATTATTTTTAACTTTAGAGTAGTATAGTTTTTATTTATGTTTAATTTTAACTGACATGTGAAGAGTGATGGAGAAGTATAATGCATTCAAACATAATGTACTTGGTGAAAGGCTTGACTATGTTTTCCCAAAAGTAAGTATGTTACCTGTGCATTTATTGACATTATATTATTTGTGTGTATTAGTGTGATATAAATATATGAAAATTATTTGTAGTGGCAAAAACAACCAGACGACCATTCACGTGGATACTATATTATGAGATATATGCTCTATATTGTCTCCATAGACATTAAAGAGGGATGGATGAAGCATAAGGTATTAACTTAATCCATATCTTCTTAAGTTCAGGTTGTTAGCTTATCATAATTTAATTTTTGTTCTAATTATAGGAGTTTAACAACAAAACACCATACTCAAAAGAAGATATGGATGACATCCGATCAAGTTGGACTAGAGTATTTTTATCTAATTATGATGATTCTCTAAAACAATAGTTTTTTCTTTGTTGTAAATGTGTAAATTTCATTAATTTGTTTTGTGTAAATATGTAAATGTGTGTATTCTGTCTTGATGATCAAAACAATGTAAATGATATGATAAATTCCAATTCTGTCGCATATTTTGTAATTTCTGTGTAAAAAATGATACAGTCAGGTTAATATATTTATAATGATATGATACAGGCCATGATACAAGCAGTGAAAATGAAACTGGAAAAAAATGAGATTTTATCCCTCAGTTATTACTTAAAACCAAGGGCAATAACAAAATTATTACCTCGGTCTTTAAATTAATCCGGCGCGCAACCAAATTTAGAAAATAAAAAATATGTTGTTGATAAGGATCGAACCCATGACCTTTTAATGTCTAACCTCAGTTTTAGAAACAGCGAGGTGACAAGTGATTGCTTTTCATGTCTCCGTTCATTACCTCGGCTACACAGCCGAGGTTAAATGTATTTTGCGGCCGACATTAGAGAGGTTATTTGTAGTGGTGAAACTTTCCAAGCCAATCTTAAAACCAAGAAACACTCTAACTGAAACCACCATCTTCATAGCATCGAGACCATCCACCACAAAAGGAAGAGAAAATGCACCAGAGATCCCCTTTCTGAAGACCCTTATGGATACTTATCTCCTCTGTCGAGCAACCGTTAAACAAAACAGAAAGACCACCAAGAAAACACATGCTTTGATCTAAGTCATCCACCTCACATCAAAACCAAACCTTCTCAACATGTAGTCAAAGACCGACTAATTAACCAAGTTATACGCCTTCTCAAAGTCCACATTAAACACTAAACACTCCGTCTCGAAGACTATGGTCAAATCTATCACGTCATTCAAAGCAACCACTCCATCCACTAAATGTGTACCCTTAATTAAGGTTGATTACTCTAGAGAAATAGGATAATCCATAACCTCTGCCAACCTGGCCACCAAGACTTTTGTCATTGACTTATACATGAACTAAAGATAGAAATATGTCTAAAATAACCTAGCTCCAACATAGAATCCACCTTCGAAATAAGAGCGATGAAAAAGGACGTCAAACTATTTAGGAGAATGGCATTCTCAAAGAAATGGTCAAACATTATATAGATATCCACATTTAATAAATCCTAAAACCTCTTATAAAAAGAAAAATTAAACCCATATGGATCTGAGGTTTTATTCCCTTCTAACCCTCCAACCTCCTCGTCTATTTCAAAGGGGACAAATCTGATACAGAGCCCCTTCACCTCCTCAGACGAGAGGCAATGTAAAATAAATTCATTAAGAAGATGCATATGATCCCTGGACTCAGAAAATTAATTCTTAAAATACTTGGTTATCTCTCTACACACCTCTATAACCTCCTCCACCCACTGATTACCGACCCGAAAACACTCAAACTATTTCTCCAACTCTTTTGATTCATAAAAGCGTTAAAATAGTTTGAATTAACGTCTTCTTGTTTAAGCTAGACTTCCATTGATTTCAAGAATAGATGAGCATCGTGACAAAACAAAAGCTTACCAAGCTCTTGGAAGACTATTAACCTAAAACCTACTCCTCATGAGTAAGGTCTGTCACTTCCGCCCTCGATAATCAGAACTCCAACCTAACCAAACAATTCTTAATCTTAAATTTAATATTACCAAACACATCCTTATTGAGATTTAATTTGAGAGCTTTAAGCTTATGCCTCAAAATACATGATATCCATCTGACATGCACTCCTGACCTCTATGAGTCTCGGACCACCAACTCAAAATTATAATTCCAAAACCAATAATCATTTAAACGAAAAGGCTTATGCTCCTAGAGTAGCAAAGGAAACTTAAAAAACAATCGAACAATGACCAGAGACATCTCAAGGCACTTCCTAAAGATTGCCCTGCAACGTTGCTTGAATAAAATAATAATATAATGAAAAGTTAATCACATTAAATTATAATAAAATTGAAAATAAATGTCATTGAAAATTTAATGTCAAGTTACCTTTGTTGAACGGCTATTTTTTTTCTTCTTTTAATATTTTAGTTAATTATAAATAAACCAATATGAAAAATTGTAAACACAAATTTAAATATATAAAATTATTATTTTATTTAATAATTTAATTTGAATTCTAGTTTAAAAAATTAAAATTATTTAAATTTAATTTAATAATTTAATTTGTATTTTAGTTTAAATAATTTTAGTTTATTTATTTTATATCAAATTTAATTTAAATAATTTAAACCGCTCACACGACTCCCTAAACCGCTCAATCAAATGTTCCAACATCACTCTCTTCTTCACCATAAAACACTTAGAATAAACATTACCATTCAATATATATCTAGATATAACTATTCTCTATTGTATAATTAATGTTATCATTATTTTTTAATGTGATGGAACTGTAGCCTTTTCACAAGACTCCCTTAGTCTTTTCAATAATTTTTTTAGTGCCATCATTATTTATTTTTCTCATTATTTGATTCCCTAGTCATTTGTATTCAATGAATCTTATGTATAAACTCTATAAATATAGGGTTTCTGACAGAACCATTAAAAGCAACAGTAACAAACTAGTTCTTGCTCACCTGCGTCACCCCCACTTTCAGTGTAGCAACTTACCTTTTAATCTCATCAAAGCCATGAGTATTGTAACAGATCCTCTTGTGACTGGAAGAGTGATTGGAGATCTAGTTGATAATTTCACCAAAACCATGAAAATGTCTGTCACTTACAACACTAAACAAGTCTACAATGGTCATGAGTTTTTTCCTTCCTCACTTACCACTAAGCCGAAGATTCAGATTCATGATGGTGATATGAGATCTTTCTTCACTCTGGTACAACTCTTTACTGTTTCCATATGTATGCATGACATAACTTGTACTTCAGTTCCTAACTTTAATATATTCTCTCTTCTTTTCATAAAAAGAAAACTTTTCCATGAATTTCTTACAGATCCTGACAGATCCGGATGTTCCTGGCCCTAGTGATCCGTACCTGAAAGAACACTTACACTGGTATAGTATCCCAAAGACATGAAGAAATGTTTAGAAATTATTTTTATATAAGCCCTAGTTAAGTCAAAATCACACTAGTTTAGCATATTACTTTTTGCAAGAGTCAATTTTAAAATGAGATCCAAATGATTGAAGGAATAATTAGTCTCCTGCATGCAAAATAATCCAAAATAATGTCTTAAAAATGAAATTAATTTTTTTTATAATTAAGTATATATTATTATATATATCCCCAAACCCGGTTAGTTTGGATGATTATAGCCCCATTTGTCTAGTTGGGTGCATTTACAAAGTGATAGCTAAGTTGTTGGCGGGAAGATTGAAACGTGTGCTTAATTCTATTATTTCTCCTTGTCAAAGTGTCTTTCACAATGTCTTTCTATAAAATGCCTTTGAAAGTGGTTAAAGAAGTCATAAAGTTGCAAAGTAATTTTTTATGGGGTGGAGTGGAGGATAAAAGAAAGATTCATTGGGTTAGTTGGAAGAATGTTTGTTTACGTTTTGAGAAGGGAGAGTTAGGTATTAAAAACTTGGTGGATTTTAATTTAGCTCTTTTAAACAAATAGAGGTGGAGAATTCTACAATCTCGAAAGGCGCTTTGGTATGAAATTTTGAAAGCCCAGTATGGAGATATATCCATGAAGGTTCTTTGTGGTGAAGATGTTAAAAAAGTTTCTTATTCTTACTCCTTTTGGTGGAAGTATCTTAGCTTAATTGGTAAAAATCCTTACAATGACCATATTGTTGCTAATAGTAGGTTCAAAGTTGAAAAGGGGTACACCATTCCCTTTTGGGAATCAAAATAGTTGGGTGATAAGAGCTTGAAGGAGGAGTACCCGGATCTTTATGAGGCGTCGAGATTGAAGTGTGTTTCGATTGGGGCAATGGGGGGATGGAGAGGAGGTGGTTGGCATTGGGAGAATTTCAGTATTTCCAACGCGTTGAGTCGGATTTCGGATTTGAAGGCGTCGATGTCTTCTTTGTAATCTCGGCTTGTTACTCATGAAATGAAAGAAGATATTAAGGATGATATTTTTTGGGGTCTTGAAGCCGATGGAGGATATTCGGTGGCTTCTTGTTATGATTTTTATGCTTCTTTCCACATTCCTTATGGTCCATTAAATAGGAATGAAGTGGCTTTGGGCTTGATTTGGAGGATGGATGTGCCTTTTAAAATAAAAGCTTTTGGTTGGAGAACTTTTGTGAATAGGCTTCCAACGAAGGATCTTTTGGTGCATAGAGGTATTCACTTTAACAATGTTGATATAAATTGTGTTTTTTGTGGGAATCATCCGGAAACTTTGAAACGTTTTTTCTTTAATTGTTTTGTGGTGAAGAAGATATGGTGTGAAATAGCCAATTGGTTAGGTAAATCGGAGGATATGGAGGAAGAATGCCTTTCGTCTTTTATGGATTGGTATTCATTTTGTCGGGTAAAAAAAGTTAAAGAGGGCAAATTGGAGATGGTTTAGCTAGCCATTGTTTGGAGCTTGGTTATTAAGAAACGGTGTTTGTTTCCGGTCGGATGAGTGGAATATTAACAATACGGTGTGGGGTATAAAAGCTTTACTTTGGAAGTGGTCTTTTTGTGGAGAAATTATTCATCCCAATTGTAGTTTCTACGAATTTAGTAAAGACTCTTTACTATTTATTTCGTAACTATTTTTGGTTTGTAATCTCTTTTGTTTCGGGTCATTCCCGTTCTTGATATAAACAGGTTAGAGAACCCTTAATTATTCTTTTTAATACAATTTGCTTACTCAAAAAAAAGGACCCGTTCTTGATATAAACAGGTTAGAGAACCCTTAATTCTTCTTTTTAATACAATTTGCTTACTAAAAAAAAAAGGAGAATGCTGCATGAAAGAAAAAAATATAAAAGAATTTTTTTTATAAGTTCATGCATAAAATAAAGGCATTTAGCAAACAAAAGCAAGAATCTGAGACATTTACCTTTACTGAAAAAAAAAATTAGTGACATAATTACATGCAGAAGAAATTCAAAGTTTTTTTGTCTATCTAAATTTTTCTTAATTTATGTTATTTTAGCTGTGTACTCTGAAGATTGATACTTATAAAGAAAGTTTCTTAACAAGTTTCTTGACCTATTAAATTTAATTTTTTATCACAGGATAGTGACAGACATACCAGGCACAACTGATGCTACATTTGGTAAGTATGTTTAATTTTCTCATACATTAATTAAAATTATATTAAGTTAATTATATGTGTTTTATTTAATAAATTAATTGAAATTGAACAGGAAAAGAAGTGATGAAATATGAAATGCCACGTCCTCAGATAGGAATCCATAGGTTTGTGTTTCTTCTTTACAAACAGAAGCGCAGACAGGCAGTGATGGAAATACCAACATCAAGAGATCTCTTTAACACGCAGAAATTTGCAGAAGACAATGATCTCGGGCCTCCTGTGGCTGCTGTTTTTTTCAATGCTCAAAGGGAAACAGCTGCCAGAAGACGTTGAAATTTAAAACCAAAACTAAAAGTTATCTTGTACTGCTATTTATAGGTAAACTTGTCACAAAATAAGTGTAGGGTTTTTAAGGGTGTTTTTTTTAGGAGCACTTTATTCAAAGTTGCAGCTTTTCTGTTTTATCATTGTGTTCTTAGTTTGGTTGTTGTTCTACTAGTAGTTTGTAACCAAATTGTTCGTGCGAATTAACCTAGTTTTTATGTTGTTTTCTTGGTTCTATTACAGATTTTAATCTTTAGAAATTTTAAAAAACAATTAGGTGTACTATGCATATACTATTTAAATTTTTAATCAACTTTTAGTCACTTCATTTTATAAAAATGTGGTGTTTTTGAGTCTCCTGTATTTTTAAATGCTAAAACTACAAAATTTTTAAACTTTTCCATTAACTAAACTTAAAATTTATATTTTTGAGATCCCTATGGAATTTTAAAGCATTAATAAATTATTTACTATCATACTTTTTTATTATCACTATCACCCAAAAAAAAAACCATTTTATCTCTATTAAAAATAAACGTTAATCTCGATTTCACATGCGAGGTAACGAAAGGTGTCATGAAATGTGCGCTATTATTTTTTTCGGTCGAGATTCTACCAAGAGAAAAGACTTAATGATTATGAATTCGATCCTCAATAACTACATTTTTATTATTTTTAGAACTGAAACTTGAGCCTCACATCTTCTCTCGGTTATAAGAAAAATCGAGGTATTAGAGTCAGTCTTATAACCTCGGTTTAATATAATAACAGAGGGGAAAACAGAAACATTGTGCTTTTTGTCCATTTCTGAAACAGAAACATTGTACAAAAAATATTCATTGTTTAACTCAATTGCAAAGTCAAAATGACACACACCTTATAATTTTACAACAAAACTAAAACAAATTATTAATAAACAAAAATAAAAACCAAAATGCAAATTTTTGAACGGTCTTCCAAAATTTTTCTTTTGTGATTTGTAACCGGTCAAGAAGCACCTATAATTTGAACAACATTTGAAACCAATTAGGATAATCCACAATATCAACATTAAATCTTAAAACGTTGATCTCAACAACAATAACATTAAAACTTCAATCTCAACACCAAAATCAACATTCAAACTTTAATATTAACAACATGCATTATATAACATTTACTTTAGAGATTTTTACTTTTCTGACTTTTACTTCTAAAACCTTAATACTCATGGCTTTGATGAGATTAAAAGGTAAGTTGCTACACTGAAAGTGGGGGTGAGGCAGGTGAGCAAGAACTAGTTTGTTACTGTTGCGTTTGAGGGTTCTGTCAGAAACCCTATATTTATAGTTTATACATAGGATTCATTGAATACAACTGACTAGGGAATCAAATAATGAGAAAAATAGATAATAATGGCACTAAAAAAATTATTGAAAAGACTAAGGAAGCCTTGTGAAAAGGCTACAGTTCCATCACATTAAAAAATAATGATAACATTAATTATACAATAGAGAATAGTTATATCTAGATATATATTGAATGGTAATGTTTATTCTAAGTGTTTTATGGTGAAGAAGAGAGTGATGTTGGAACATTTGATTGAGCGGTTTAGGGAGTTGTGTGGGGGTGATTTCAATGTTTTCCTTAGACTCACCAAAAGGAAAGGGTGAGTGAGGGGAATTAGGTGTAGGATTTGGTTGAATCTCTTAAGTTTGGGGTTTTCATCGAGGTTATGAGATTGTTGGATTTAGCTCTATTACGTAGAAAGTTTATTTGGTTTCATTTAAATGGGGTAATACACAAACGTAAAGAAAAATCACAGTAACTTGCTTTCAAGCTATTTTATCTCTGATGTGGACCCCATCCGCGTTTTATCCAACAATAGGTGATAGGGACAGGGGTAGTGAAGTGGCTACGAAGGATAGTTTCATTTAAATGCATTATATAACATTATTTGGTTTCAGCTATTTTAAATGCATTATGCATTTATGCATTTCTATTGACCCATGAGACTACGAAGGAACAGGGGTAGTGAAGTGGCAATAGATACGGACATATCCTCCTTCTCGGATAAGGTGTCTTTGGGTGAGTTTAACTCTGATGCGGACCCCATCCGCGTTTTATCCAACAAAAGTGGCAGGAAGAAAGTTTTGAAGTGTTTAAAGCTTAAACACTTTTATGAAAAAGGTGGACCTTTTAATAGTTTTAATAGGAGGCCGAGGAAACATAAAAAGATCAAAGATAAGAGAAGCTTGTCTGTAGGTGGGGGTGGTTTTTTGGGAGATAGCATTTCCCTTTTATCCACTAATGCAAACAGTGGGGGGTTGGACAACAACATTTTTTTCCATGGTGACAATTCGGCGGAGACCGGTATCGAAAAATGTAATCTCAGAATATTAGATAATTTTGATACTAATCTCGGGGACAGATTATGGATGGCCATTTCCAATTTGGGAGTTGCAAAGGGCGAATCAAAGGGAGACTTTCAAAAAAGAATTGCCGAAATGGAGAGAGCCGACAAAGTGAAAATGTTTGGTGGGATGGCGAATTTAAATTGTTGAAATGATCGTGGGATCTCTGAATATTAGAGGGGGTTGTAGTCGGGTGAAGAGGAGCCGAATTTCTCACATTATTACAAAGGGTAAAGCGGACTTATTTTTACTTCAAGAGACAAAAATTCAAGATTTATCGGATAGTGTGGCGCGGAGTTTTTGGAGGGGGGAAGATATTGATTACTCTTTTGCTAATTCGGAAGGTATGTCGGGCGGTTTGCTTATTTTTTGGAAAGTTAACTCGGTTGAGGTTCTGTGCAGTTTCAGAGGATCGGGGTTCTTGGGAGTTAAGGTCAGGTGGAAGAAGAAATTTTATTATGTGGTCAATATTTACGCTTCTTGTTCCATTGCTTCGAAAAGAATTTTGTGGAAGAGTTTATTGGATTTAATGTCCAATTATATGGATGGAGAGTGGGTGCTTGGAGGAGACTTTAACGCCGTTAAAAACATTCATGAGAGAAGTGGGAGAATGGCTTTTAATTCGGGTACGGAATGGAGGGAGTTTGAGTCTTTTATTTCGGAGGGCAATTTGGTGGATTTGTCTTGCAAAGGGAAAAAATACAGTTGGTATGGTGGTGATGGTAAGGCTAAAAGTAGGATTGATCGTTTCTTGGTTACTAATGGTGTCATTGATGATTGGGGGGCCGTCGGCCAATTGATCGGGGAGAGAGATATCTCGGACCATTGTCCGATTTGGCTTATTGTCGATAAAGAAGATTGGGGTCCTAAACCTTTTAAAGTCAATAATGAATGGTTCTCTTTCCCCGCTTTCATTCCTTTTGTGGAAGTTGCGTGGAATAATTTGATTGTCGTTGGGAGAAAAGATTTTGTGTTCAAGGAGAAATTGTGCTTGTTAAAGGAGAGCCTTAAGTGGTGGAATTCAAATATTTTTGGTAGGTATGATTTGGAAGCGGAAGAGGGAGTGAAGGGATTGAATGAAGGGGATGATGTGGATGTAGTTTTGGGGGAATGGAGGGGGAGGAGTTAATGAGGAAGAAAAAGAGGGCTAGTAGCAAGTTTTGGGTGAATTTAAAGATCAAGGAGAACATGCTTATTCAAAAGGCTAGATTAAAGTGGTTAAATGATGGGGATTCTAATAGTCGTTATTTCCATGGAGTCATGAAAGAGAGAAGGAGGCGTAATTTTATCGGTTCTATTATGACGGAAAACGGTATTGTTGATAAGGTGGAGGAGGTTAAGGAGGAAGTTAGGTGTCATTTTGCTTCGAAGTTTGTTGAGCCGGTGTTTGATAGACCGGAGATTGAAGACTTTCCTTTTAGAGGTATTAGTCCCTTGGAGAGAGTTTTTCTTGAAGCTCCTTTTACGGAGGAAGAGATTAAAGAGGCGGTGTGGAATTGTGATGGTTCCAAAAGTCCAGGTCCCGATGGTTACTCTTTTCTCTTTATTAAAAGATGTTGGCATTTTATGAAGGATGATTTTATTGGATGCTTCCAAAGCTTTCATTCCGGAGCTTTGTTTTCTAAATCCTTTATTTCCTCTTTTTTGACTTTGGTTCCCAAATCTTCTAATCCTTTGTGTTTGGATGATTATAGACCTATATGCCTTGTAGGTTGTGTTTATAAAGCTTTATCTAAGGTCTTGGCGGCTAGATTGAAGACGGTATTGAATTCCATTATTTCTAATTGTCAAAGTGCATTCGTTCCGGGTAGGCAATTGCTCGATGGCGTTTTGGTGGCTAATGAGGTTGTTGATTTTGCTAAAAAAGAGGGAAGAGATTGCTTACTTTTCAAAGTTGACTTCGAAAAAGCGTATGACAAGGTTAGTTGGAACTTCCTTAGATTTATGCTTCGTAAGTTGGGTTTTGGGGAGGTTTGGTTGAAATGGATGGAAGCTTTAATTTTCTCGAGTAAGATGTCGGTTCTTGTTAATAGTAGCCCTAAGAAGGAATTTAAGGTAGAGAGAGGTTTGAGACAAGGTGATCCTCTTTCTCCCTTTCTTTTTGTGTTAGTTGCGGAAGGTTTGAAGGCTTTGGTTAGTAGATCGGTGGAAATTGGTGAGTTTTCGGGCTTCAATTTAAGAGGCAAGTGTTTTGTTGATATTCTCCAATTCGCGGATGATACTTTATTGTTTGGGGATGGTAGTTGGAAACACCTTTGGGCTATTAAATCGGTTTTAAGAGGCTTTGAATTAGTTTCCGGTTTGGGAATTAACTTTCATAAGAGCAAACTTATAGGCGTGAACATTGGCTCTCGGTTTATGGAGGTTGCTTCTTTTTTCCTCAATTGTAGGATGGAGGAAAATAATTTTGTGTTCCTTGGGATTCCGATTGGCTCCAAGTTCAATCGGTTTGATATATGGAAGGATTTGGTAGGGAAGTTGAAACGGAGGCTCTCTTGTTGGAATAATAGATCTCTTAGTTTTGGGGGAAGGCTTACTTTATTAAAATCGGTGCTTTCTAGTGTTTCTATTTTCATGCTTTCGTTTTATAAAGCTCCGGTGAAAGTTGTCAAAGAGATTACTAGAATCCAAAGTAATTTCCTTTGGGGGAGTAAAGAGGATAAGAGAAAAATTCATTGGGTTAGTTGGAAGGAGGTGTGCCTTTCGATCGATAAGGGAGGGCTTGGATTGAGAAGGGTGGATGATTTTAACTTGGCTCTTATCAATAAATGGAGATGGAGGATTTTATCGGAATCAAACGCCTTATGGTATAACGTTTTAAAGGCTAGGTACGGAGATATAAATTTGAAGATGGTGGCTTCCGGGCTTTGTCCAAAAAAGGAGAATAGTGTTTCTTTTTGGTGGAAGGAAGTATGTTGTGTTGAAAAAGGATTACTGGAAAATTGTTTTATCTCTAATTGTAATTTTTCTATTGGTAATGGTTTTTTAACCTCTTTTTGGCTCTCTAGGTGGATAGGTGAATGTTGCCTAAAGGACAAATTTCCTACTATTTACAACTTGTCTTGTCTTAGAGAAGTTTCCGTGGCTTGCATGGGAGGATGGCATGGAGAGAGGTGGATTTGGGGTGATTTCGGGGTGGTCGGCCCGGTTGGTGTCGAGACTGCCGCGGAGCTATTGGAGTTGCGTTCTTTGCTTGAGTTTGTTGGGCCGAATTTGCATAGTGTTGGAGCGGTTGAATGGGTGTTGCGTCCTTTGGAGGGTTACTCGTCGTGGTTCCTTATAAAATAAAGGCTTTCGGATGGAGATGCTTCTTGAATAGACTCCCCACTAAGGATGTTCTTCTCTTTAGAGGTTGCGTGTTTCCGGATGGTGTTTCTGATTGTGTTTTTTGTTCTTCGGAGGAAGAATCTCTTTCTCATATTTTTTTGGATTGTTGTGTTTCTTTATTGGTGTGGAAGGAAATGGCCGATTGGATTGGTTTTGAGGATTTTGGAGCTACTAATATTAAAGATAGTTTCTTAAAATGGTTTGCTTTCTTTAAGCATAATAGGGTGAGGAAAGGCAAAGAAGGAATAGTTTGGTTAACAACAACTTGGTATTTGTGGAAGTTACGGAATGCTATTATTTTCCGTAATGAGACGTGGAACGTGTTGGATGTGGTTTGGAACATAAAGGCGTTAGTCTGGAGATAGTCTTTCATCGGGAAAATTACCCGTTCCAATTATAGCTTTTACGAGTTTAGTAAGTTCCCTTTGAACTATTTAGCTTAAGGCTTAATTGGGTTGTAATTTTCCTTTTGTTTTCGAGGTGTGCCTCGTTTTTCTGTAAGTGTGTTCGAGAACCTATTGTTCTCGCTATCAATGAAATCCTTGCTTATTGAAAAAAAAAACAGTAACTTAACTCATTCTTTTATCACTTTCTCATTTAATTCACACCCCATTCTCTTTTAATTTAATTTTATTATTTAGGCGAATTAATTCATAATTAGGATCATACCTTTAGATAATTAGCTTAATTAGGGTTAATTAACATTTTATAATTATTAATTATGATTATGAATAATTAGTTTAGTTAAAGACATAATAATTGATTAGGTATAATTGGTTAAATTGATAATTTGAACTTATCATAATATTTCCCTTTTTTAAATAAAAAGAATAAAAAAGTAATAATTAATTATTAATCAAGAATTTAGGGTTAAATTAGGATAATTAGGATTAATTAAAATTAAGGTCTTATGTAATTTAATTTTTTTTTTTTTTGATAAGCAAAAATTTCATTCAACAATATACTAAAGGGAGTATCCAATCCTGTACAACCACATCAACCATCCTCAACAAGAACTACAAAAATTCGCAAGGATAGTTTTTTTTTTTTAATAAGCAAAAAATATATTCAAATTGGATACAAAGGGTGTATCCAACCCATCTACAAAAAAATTCAACTAAACCCTTATGAAACTACAAAAACTCACAAGGGGAGTTGATCTAGTCATAGTAATTACATGTATATCTCCCGTTAGTCCGTTTTCCTAACCACCACCAAGTATTCAAAATGATCCTCATTTCTATTAAATCAAAATCCCACACCTCTCCATTAAACACTATGTTATTCCTAGTTGACCATATACACCAACCTATTGTCAAGCAAAGGCCTACTGCATTTTTGATAGCAACCTTCTTGGCTAAAAGCGCTTGCACCCAATAATGAAACAAATCCAGTAATGATTCATGATCTCCTATAACAATGTCTAACCATTTTCCAACAAAATTCCAAATCTTCAAAGCCTTTTCACATGAGTACAGTAGATGAAGTGCACCCTCCTCAACCCTTTGACAGAACAGACACAACAAAGAATCTCCACTTAACACAATGTGCCGTTTACGTAAATTTTCTCTCGTAGCCAACCGATACTGAAATAATCTCCAACCAAATATCTAGATTTTTGGATGCGCAGATGATAGCCAGATCAATTTAAAAACATCAACCAACATATGTTAAGGATTCTGCAGAGTTTGTGCCTGAATTAACAGTACATAACCTGAACTTGACGTGTACTGCGTGGCGTCTCCAACCTCCCAAATCACATGATCTTCTTCTACTAGCGCTAAGGAATCAACCGGTAGCAATGTATTCAACTCACACCGGTCCTGCTGCGCACTGTTACCTAAAGGGATGTTGTTGACAAAATTAAGGGACCAACTACCTGCGTTCAAGTTGCTGCTGCGAAACTCCATGACTCTGCCTCTCTTATTACTTGAAATCTCCCATAAGCTAGGAAATTGGACAGCCAAGAATTGGTTTCCACACCATTTGGATAACCAAAACAGGGTGTTATCCCCACAGCCTATGTCATGTTTCAGGTGTTGCGCAAATCCTCCAACACCAAACATTTCCCAAATCTTAAATAAATCTCTCCACCACAATGACGGTTTGAGACTATAGTTCGAAAGGACACCAGTATGAAGATCAACAATGTGGTCCGGATACCTAACCTCCACAACTCCTTGCCAAATCCAATTTTTAAGAGATAACAACTTCCATAACCATTTTGCCATTAAAGCAACATTAAACCATTTGACATGCTTTACTCCCAGTCCACCTTGCTCCTTCGGTTTACACACCACACTCCACCTTACCCATGAAATTCTTTTGGAGAGAGCAGAACCACCACAAAGGAACCGACATTGAATACTTGTTATGAGCTTTACTACTTTACACGGCAGCAAATACATAGACATATAGTGAATAGGTAAATTAGATAACACAGCATTGATGAGAGTGACCCTGCCAACCATTGACAATAATCTTCCTTTCCAAGTAGAGAGTCGCTCTTCAATTTTCTGAATCATTGGTTTCCAAAATGCAATCTTCCTATGATTTCCACCAACATAAACTACCAAAAATTTGAATGGAAATGAATCTACTTGAACACCAAGAAAACATTCTGCAGCTCTTAAAACATACTCCTCCACACCTATGCCATACAGATAACTTTTCTTGGAGTTTATTTGAAGCCCCGACACCAATTGAAAACCTTTCAGCAACGCTTTGACTGTCCAGAGATTTGACCAAGATCCATCTCCAACTAAAATTGTGTCATCAGCATATTGTAATACTTCATAAGATGTTTCTGAGTTGAGTTTAAGACCAGTAAAACAAGCCTTATGTGCAGCTCTTTTCAATAGTACAACAAGTCATTCAGCAGCTATTGCAAAAAGGAAGGGAGAGATAGGGTCCCCTTGACGTAAACCACGCGAAACCTTGAAATCCCGGGTTGGGCTCCCATTTACCCTGACAGACATAAAACTACTCATTACAGTTCCTTCAATAGTTGATCCACTCGTAATAATTACACGTAGTTAGCGAGTTAATTCTTTTTCCTATCCACCACCAAGTGAACAAAATTATATCTTCTACTATCCTATCGCTGTCCCAAATAACATCATTAAATAAAATTTTGTTTCTATTTATCCAAAGACACCATACTATAGACAACCACAAACCTGCAGAGTTTTGAACCCTCACCTTCCTACTAATCAAGGCCTCTATACAATGACGTAGATGTGATAAAATTATGTCATGTGTACCAACATCAATCCCCAACCAATTACCAATACTCAACCATATTTCCTTCATTTTTCCACATTAAAAAAGGACATGAAACGCGGTTTCATCACTTGAAAAGCATAAAGGACAGGTACTATTATGCTCATAAGATAAAATACCTCGCTTACATAAATTGACTCGCGACGGTAACCTGTCATGTAACAACCTCCAACTGAAGGTCTGAACTTTAGGAGGAGATGAAGAGAGCCATACCATTTTAAAAGCTGCCTGCTGATCCTCACCATACAGACGAACACGTTGTTCCTCTTCCACCACCTTGTAAGCACTGCGGACTGAGTAAACTTGGTGCTCCTCACCCAACCACACACATTCATCCACATCAGTGGGGCTGCATCTTTGTTCACGCAGCATTACTTCCAGCGCCTCCCTCTCCAACTTATTCTCTATCGTCAATTCCGACTCGTAGAAGTCCAACTTCCAGTGCCCGAAAATGTCATCATGATTCACAAAATCCACAACTCTTCCAAATTTATTATTTGATTTCTCCCATAAATTAGGAAACAAATATCCAAGAGAATCATTGCCACACCAATGTGAAAACCAGAACAAAGCCTCATTCCCTCTATTAACCTTGTATCCAATATTCTTCATAAATCCATCATTTCCAAACTCCTTTAGAATACCAAAGATATCGCGCCACCACAATGACGAACCTATTGAGTAGTTTGGCAATACACCCACGTGGAGGTCCAAAATATAATCGTGATATCTTGCTTCAATCAAACCATGCCACAACCTGCCTTTCAATTTCAACAGTTTCCATAACCACTTTGTTACCAATGCAATGTTAAAGCTTCTAACATTCTTTATGCCCAAACCACCGTCCTCTTTTGGTTGACATACAACTATCCATTTAATCCAAGAGATGCCCTTTTCCTTACCAGATCCGTACCAAAGAAATTTACGCTGGATGCTTGTCAATAATTTCACCACTTTATTAGGCATAATGTAAACCGACATGAAATGCGTTGGAATGTTGGATAAAACAGAGTTGATTAACATTGCCCTGCCTGCCATTGATAAAAATCTGCCCTTCCAATTCGCGAGCCGCATCTGAACCTTGTCAAGCATAGGCTTCCAAAAAGACAATTGTCTATGATTACCTCCTACATATACACTTAGGAACTTAAACAGAAACCCGTCAATTTGAACTCCTAGAAAAGTTGCAGCCGCTCTCAAAAAACCGTCTTCCATGCCAATTCCATATAACGCACTTTTCTTGTAATTTACATTTAATCCTGTGACCATCTGAAATCCCTTGAGAATTGCCATGATTGCCCATAAATTTCTCCAAGAACCTTCTCCTACAAGAACCGTATCATCTGCATATTGGAGGAGCTCAACTGACCCCATATTACCAATACCTATTCCTTTGAATAAGACCTCCTTTACAGCTCTCCGAATCAGCACTGCAAAGCCCTCTGCTACAATGGTGAAAAGATATAGAGATAAAGGGTCACCCTGTCGAAGACCCCTAGTGACCCTAAAGTCTCGAGTGGCACTACCATTGATAAGCACTGACATAAAATTATTCATCACCGTGCCTTCAATCTACGACATCCACTTACTTCCAAATCCTATAGTCTGCATAATGTCTTTTAGGAAACTTCATTCAACTCGAGCATATGCCGTCGCAAAATCAACTTTTAGCAACATTGCTCTTGTATTGTTTCTCTTAGCATAATCTATTAATTCATTCAATACCAACACTCCATCCAAAATATTCCTACCTTTTATAAAAGCTGTCTGAGTTTCTGTGACAATTTTATCCATGACCAACTGAATCCTACCCGCCAACAACTTTGCGACCACTTTATAAACAGAGCTAATCAAACAGATTGGAGAAAACTTTCGGCATATACCCCGTCTCAAAAAATTCCAGTATACACTGCGTAAAATCCTTCCCTAAGATCCCCCAGCATTTCCTCAAAAATTTTAAGTTAAAACCATCTGGTCTAGGACTGCGGTCTCCATCGCCATCGAATACGATTCTCTTAACATCTTTAGCCGTAAAAGGACTCTCCAAAGCAAAGCTTTCAGCCTCCGACAACCTTTTAAAACCCATATTCCCTATGCGTGGCATGGCTCTTTCAACTTTTTTAAACATATATTCAAAGTGATCAGCAATAGCTTCCTTGACCCCTGCAACGTCTTCAATATGTCGCCCCTCAACATTAACAAAAAGAATGGCATTTGATTTGTATCTCTGTTTAATTGTAGCATGAAAGAAACTTGAATTGAGGTCTCCCTCCTTGATCTAATTTATACGAGCCTTCTGTTTCAGGATGCTCTCTTTTGATCTCAATTTCTTCCACATTTCATCCGCTGCACACTTTCTCCTTAATAACTCAGAGCTACTACTTCTCCCCATGTTCTGCACTATATTATTTTCAGTCTCATTAATGGTAATAATATTCTCATTTATTGTTGTATACATCCATCCATACACCTTTTCATTCCACCATCTTAACCGACACCGTAAGTATTGTAACTTCTTTGAAAGCATAAATGTGTTAAATTAATAATTCCAAATGTGTATGTATGGATGGATGGATGGATACAAAAGGAATGAAAAGGAAGATGTGGATTAATAAGGGCATAGGGGCATTAATAAAAAAGGAAGATGTGGATTTGATTTTCATTCAAGAAACCAAATGTGTTAAAATGACAGACGACATAGCAATAAGTTTGTGGGGGTGATAACAACTATATGTGGACGACATCTAATTCTGTTGGTATGTTGTTTAATTAAATTAATAGAGTAATTTGGGTTTATTTATTTTAAAAACTTAAGGTTTAATATTAAATTTATAATTTAAATTGGAACTTAACTATTGTATATTTGCCTTTCTAGAAAATAACAAAAGGCTTTTATATTTAATTAAGTCTTTTAGAAATAATTAGATTTATTTAAAAAGAGGGTCAAACTTTAATTCTTGGGTTTAATTATTCAAGCATCAACACCATTCATATACTCCCTCCATACACCCTTATTTCTATTTTGATTCCACTACAACAGATAAGACCTTAGACAGCGCTTTTTTTGCCCTTAGACAGCGCTTTTAAGCGCTGTCTAAACCTGCGCTGCTATAGGTTTAGACAGCGCTTTGGGTAATACCAAAAGCGCTGTCTAAAGGGGGTGTATTTAATGAAAAGCGCTGTCTATGGTACCTTTAGACAGCGCTTTTTGACATTATAAGGTATACCTTAGACAGCGCTTTTGGGAAAAGCGCTTTCTAAGCCTTACCTTTTTTGACATTTTTTTGGTATACTTTAGACAGCGCTTTCAGCAAAAGCGCTGTCTAAGCCCTACCTTTTTTGACATTTTTTTGGTATACCTTAAACAGCGCATTCTCCAAAAGCGCTGTCTAAGGTCAACCTTTTTGAACTTTTTTAGGTATACCTTAGACAGCGCTTTTGGTAAAAGCGCTTTCTAAGGTCCACCTTAGACAGCGCTTTTGTCAAAAGCGCTTTCTAATCCCCACCTTAGACAGCGCTTTCACCAAAAGCGTTGTCTAAGGTATACGAAAAATTTTATATAAATTTTTTTAAACCACAATTTTTACCAGGTTTTTTCAACCAGAATTTGACCTGTTTTTCAACCAGCAATTTTTTTCAGAAAAATACCACAATTTGGAGATTCAAATCAATCCAATTTATCCTATTTAAATGTACCAATTTACACCAAAATTATATATCCAAAACAATTGGCAATTCAAACCAATATATATATTTAAAATTACAAACCAAAATTATATATACACCTATTTATAATTACAAATCATTACATTTTTTCTACAAATGCACATATTACTTATACTAGTACTTTTGCATCCAACCAAAGCATTGCTTCAAATCTACATTATAGGTCCTGAAAACACAAAGATTGTAATTCAATTAAAAGAATACATAAACAAAGTTACACATATTTAAATTCTCATCAATTAAAGTAAGAGTACAATATTATACCTTGTAAAATTCCGAGCTCCATAATGTATTGACACCAATCCTCTTTAATTTCATCCAATTGAGAAATTGAGTAATGAGCACACTTGCATTCTTCAAAGTACTACATAATAATATAACATAGTTTGATTTAGTTTTAACTATTTCATTAGACATGAGAGATATGTGTTAATATTAAAATAACTCATAAGTTAGAAATACATACATCGGATGGAATCTCTATTCGATCCAACAAAAGAGTGTCTCTCATAAACCTCAACATGAAATAGCCGCAATCTATTTGATTGCGTTGCCGAGGACACTACAAATGAAAAGAAAATATGGATAAATCCTAAGTTTTATCAAGTAGCATCACTAATATAATAAAACATGTGATAATTAATATACCTTCACATAATTCCATGTAATAATGGGGTTGACTCTCCGCTGTGGTAGATGGCTATCTCGTAGTGCTAGGAAAGCTTGTATAGCGCTAATAAAATATAAGTGAATATTTAGAACAATTCACATAAATAAATAAACAAACAAATAAATATACACATTCATATTTAGAATAATCTCACTTACGTGTCAATACACTTCTTCAAATCCGGGTATGTTGTCCAATCATTTCCTAACGAATCCAGATAATACACCATTGCTCTGCTAGGATTAATTGCGACCAACAACCAATGTCCACTGTAAGATTAAACAAGTGTTAGATGGAAACTTTCTACACGACGTCAAAATACAAAAAAACTATAATAGATGAATTTAGAATGAAAATCTAACCAGTATTAAACGGTAAAAAGAACAACTTTTCTGTTTCTTGGTTGTCCATAAAGATGTCACGTATATACGCCAGGACCTCATCTGGTTTATTGATTATTAAGGTTAAGTTGACAGACGCCGGGCATAGGAATGCAAATCTTTGCTGCAATCCGTGTGGGCGCATAACTCTGTCATACAGAAACCTTAAATAAAAACATCATTAACATTAGACTATTCATTTGAAACATAAAGTAAATAAGTTGTTCAATTAATATACCAAAGTAGATCGGATATATACCTCACGTATGTATTGACAACAGTGACGCCCAATTCTTCATGATTGAAAACTTGCTCGAAGTCTTCATTACCAATATTTTGGTCATGTTCAAAGCCATAGATACCTTTCTCCATATGTATAAGACGAACATCTCCAGTGATAATATTTGTCACTTGTAGATACGTCTGGAGGCACGACCTAAACTTGGAGATAGGTTGTTTTCTACCCCTGCTCTTCTTAGCACCAACATTTTTTTGCGTTGAAATGTTGCTAATCTCTTTACCAGGCAGCTATAAAAGAAATGTTGCTGCAATCCGTGTGGGCGCATAACTCTTCTTAGTCTTTCCTTTTATATTGAGTAACGTACCAATAACACTTTCAAATACATTTTTCTCAATATGCATAACATCGAGAAAATGTCTCACATACAAAGACTTCCAATATGGCAATTCAAAAAATATCGACCTCTTTTTCCACCCACCTTTGACAACCTTATGTGCAAAAGGTTTGCCAAACTCAGTACGCATATCTTTCACCTTTTTAAAAACTTGGTCACCTGACAACATAGGTGGAGCTCTACCTTGTTCGGTGTCTCCATTGAATTCTTGTCTCCACCCATGGTAGTGATGTTTGGCATTTAAGAATCTACGATGACCGAGAAAGACATTCTTATGACCAAACTCCAATCGCTTCGAAACTGTTTTATCTTCACAAATAGGACACGCTTTTTCACCTTTTATGTTGTACCCTGGTAGATTCCTGTAAGCTGGAAAATCATTAATTGTGCCAAACAACATCGCCCTCAAATTGAAACTTTCTTTCCTATATCCATCATAAACCTCCACACCGTTCTCCCACAATATCTTTAAATCTTCGATCAAAGGTGTCAAGTATACGTCTATGTCATTCCCTGGTTGTTTAGGCCCAGAGATTAACATAGATAACATCACGTACTTACGCTTCATGCATAGCGACGGAGGTAGGTTATAAATCATAAGAATCACAGGCCATGTGGTATGTGAGATACTTTGAAGACCATGCGGGTTCATTCCATCAGTAGATAATGCCAAGCGAAGGTTTCTTGCTTCTTCTCTAAAGTCAGGATAATCATTATCAATTTTCGACCACTGTGGTGAATCAGCCGGATGTCACAACTTTCCATCAATAATTCTTTCATCTGCATGCCAAGTCATGTGTCTTGCATCGGTTTCACTACGAAACATGCGCCTAAATCTCGGTATTATAGGAAAATACCATAAGACCTTGGCTGGAGACATTTTTTTCTTATATCGAGACAAACCGCATTTAGGGCACTCAGTTAACGATGCATATTCGTTTCGAAATAAAACGCAATCGTTTGGACAAGCATGTATCTTTTCATAGCTCATGCCAATAGAGCACAACATTTTTTTGGCCTCATAGGTTCGATTGGGAAGAACATTATCCTCCTGTAGCATTTCTCTCAAAAGGGCCAACAACTCTGTGAAACTTTTATCCGACCATCCATTGCCCGCCTTTAAGTTGTACAACTTCAATACCGCAGACAGTCTTGTGAATTTAGTGCAACCTTGATAGAGCGGTTTCTCTGCATTGCTTACCAACCTCTCAAACATTTCGGGACAATCATGAAGATCTTCTACAACTACTTCTGCAATCTCTTCGACTCGATCACAATCGTATGTTTCCGTGTCTTTGTCATCTGAAGCATAGGTCGTATTACTTTTCCCCGTCGGTTCAACATTCTCGTTAATTTTCTCACCATGATGTATCCAACACTTATAACTTCGATCAATTCCATTCATCGGTAAATGCGATTTCAATCCATCTGCATCAACCCTACCCACATAACAACAACCCAAGCAAGGACATTTTATTCGATTTAGCTCTTCAGCGTCAGCGTGTTGAACAACAAACTTAACGAAATCCAATACCCCATTCTCGTACTCTTTGGACAATCGATCGGCATCCATCCATTTTTTATCCATGGTTTTCCTACTTATTAAGGTCAACAAAATAACATTAATTCAACCATATTAATCAAGAAATGAACAAGTTTGATAGTGTTTGATATGTAACTGGTTGAATTTCTTATGTTTTAGTGAAATGTTTATGTTCATTATATTTGTTTATTAACTCAACCATCTCAAATTCTAGAATTTTGAGGCTTCAAAAAGAAGCTTTGAATTCTAAAATTCAGAGGACATTTCCATCAATTTTAAGAGTTTTTTAGAAGATTTAAGAGGTGGAAAAAATAAAACTAAACTAAACTATTTATAAGTCTTAATATAAAATATGTTTTAAAATATACCTTAAAGTTGTAGGACTAGTTTCAATATTTGGTTACACGTTGTTCCTATTCTACATTGGAGTAAAAAACAAATATGAGTGTAGTCCATAAAACTAGGAGTGGTGCCACCAACATTGGTTCTTTAGCTATAATGGCTCCCTTTCTATGTGGCATGGCTACTCTTAGTTATTTCTCATCAAAACACCTTGAATCTTACCAAACAAAAATACTTGGAGTTAGCTCACTAAAACTAACCTAAACTAGCATGTTAACAATTCAAATTCCAACAACAGTCCAACTAATTTCGACCTAAACAATAACTTCATTAACAAAACTCATCAAACATACACATTCACTACAAAACTTCATTAACAAAACTTCATTAACAAAACTCATTAACAAACTCATCAAACATACTCATCAAACATACACATTCACTACAAAACTTCATTAACAAAACTTCATTAACAAAACTCATTAACAAACTCATCAAACATACTCATTCACTACAAAACTTCATTAACAAAACTTCAAACATACTCATTCACTACAAAACTTCATTAATAAAACAGTCCAACATAATTTCATTAACAAAACTCATCAAACATACTCATTCACTACAACATTGTAAAGCAAAAAAACCCTACAACAACAATGTAAAGCAACAAAACCCTATTCTTCATAACAACGACGTACCTTTAACGACGGTAACAACGGCAATGCAAGAACGAAATGTATCAGTTACAAAGAGCAGAAACGAACGACGGCAATGAGTTTGCAACGGACGGCAATACAACGACGACAACGGACGGACGACAATGCAACGACGGCAACAACGAACGACGGCACGGTGGAGGACGGTTGACGGTGAAGGTTTGAGTTCGCAAGGGTTTTGAGCTCAGTTCGCATGCAGGGGAGAAGAAAGAGCGGAAATATGAAAATGAATACTGACTATTCATATATTTTAATTTAATTAGACCTTAGACAGCGCTTTTCATAAAAGCGCTTTCTAAGGTGGACCTTAGACAGCGCTTTTAAAAGCGCTTTCTAAGGTTGGCCTTAGACAGCGCTTTTGATTTTTTTTTTTTTTAATTTTTAAGACCTTAGAAAGCGCTTTTAAGGAAAGCGCTGTCTAATATTTCCTTTAATTTTTTTTTTAAAATTAATAAAAATTTAGAAAGCGCTTTTTACCGAAGCGCTGTCTAAGGTCTTATATTTTTTTTAAATTTATAAGACCTTAGAAAGTGCTTTTAACTAAAGCGCTGTCTAATATTTTCCATTAAATTTTTTTAAAAAATTTATAAGACCTTATAAAGCGCTTTTGACCAAAGCGCTGTCTAAGGTCTTATATTTTTTTGCGCTTTTATTTTTTTAAATGAATAGTTTCCTTGTTTTTAACTTATAGCAGCGCTTTTGTATTAAAGCGCTGTCTAAGGTGCGATGTTATAACTTACTTTTGTTGTAGTGTTCATAATTATTTGAGATTTTTTTTCAGATAAAAAGTAAAGGCATATTTATGTTAGACTTCCAATTTTCATGATTAGTGATTTCATTTGGTTGTATAGTGTAAAAATACATTATTAGTATCCACTGTAGTTACTAATTATAATCTTCAAATTTCTTTCAAATTCTATTCAATATGAAGTAGTTGTAGATTATCATGTCATAAACCTAATTGCCTAACTTGTTTTGAATTTATGTGAGGGCAGCAAAACACCCATCAGGGGTAGCGCCTCACTTCATCATATCACAACATGGTTTGTTTTGTTTTGTAATTAATTTATTATTAATTAATTTGTTCAAATTAGGATTAGGGTTAGATTATGGGCCTAATGTAATTGGACTTAGCTCATTCTTTTAGCACTTTCTCATTTAATTCACACCCCATTCTCTTTTAATTATATTTTATTATTTAGGGAAATTAATTCATAATTAGGATCATAGCTTTAGATAATTAGGTTAATTAGGGTTAATTAACATTTTATAATTATTAATTATGATTATGAATAACTAGTTTAGTTAAGGACATAATAATTGATTAGGGATAATTGGTTTTTTTTTATAAGCTAAAATATATTAATCAGGGATACAATAGGGGTATCCCAACCCGTATACATCAAAAGCCTCTCTAAAAATCAAGGCCTACAAAAATCACTAGGGGAGTTTACCCAAGTGTAATAGTTACAATTGTGAGCACTATTGTGATTCTTTCCTATCCACCACCAATAATAGATTACTATACGATTCGTAATCATGTCAAAATCCCAAAACTCGTCTCTAAATAAAATGTTGTTTCTAGATGACCATTTGATCCAATAAATTAGAAGCCATATTCCGACAGCATTACATATTAAAAAATTATTTCGAGCACACCCCGATACCCAACAAGTTAAGTGATTCGGCATATCTACCCTATAATCTCCGGAATGCCCAGCCAGTTACATGCAAATTTCCATATTGGACTGGCCTTATGGCATAAAAATAGAACATGCTCCACACTTTCCTACACTAAGAAACAGAAAGGGATAGTTTTTTCGTATCTGTTGGTGATTATTCCTCTACGGGCAAGATTGTCTCGAGTTGGAATTCTCTTATGTAGCATCCGCCAACCAAACACTTTCACTTTGAACGGGATCTGTGCTATCCAAATGAGCTTGAAAGTGGCTCTCAAATCTTCCCCAAAAATCCTGACAGAAGAAGTACTATTTACCTGCAGGAATTCGTACAATAAAGACACAGAATAGCAATTATGATCAGTAAGGAGCCAGTTAACGGAATTTTCAAAACCTGCTACGGTTCGAATTCTTCTAGCAATGAGATCAAATCTGTCCGCTGCAACATAGCATCTTCAGACAAGTTATAATGAAATATTTTGATATCCCAGCACCATTTGCCACCGTCCCAATACCCATTATCTGCCACTGAGCTGCTCTTATTTTCAGCATGTCTCCATAAATCTGGAAATGACACGGACAAGACACTGTGACCAGCCCAACGAGAACACCAAAACGGGACTCCACTGCCAATGTTATAGGATATAAGCTCAGAAATTACATTCCTCCCACCGAATATAGAGAGCTGTAACAAGTCTCTCCACCATAAAGAGGGAGCAACAAGAAGTTTCGAGCATTCTCCGGTATGAAGGTCGGATTGATGATTAGGGTACCTAGCCTCTATTAATTCCTTCCACAAAGTGTTCTTATGTTCCAGAATTTTCCAAGTCCACTTGAATAGTAACGCAAAATTGAACAATTTTAAGTCTTTACCCCCTAAACCGCCGTTTTCTTTCTTGTTACATACCGTAGTCCAAGACACCCACGCCACTCCCTTTTTAGACACCGTACCATTCCACAGGAAAGACTTTTGAATAGACGTAAGAATACGTATTACTTTAACAGGAAGTTTATAAAAAGACATGAGATGAATCGGTAAATTAGCAAGGACCGAATTGATCAAGGTTACTCTTCCTCCCATAGATAAGAAACGAATTTTTTAAGAGTTCAATCTAGATCGGACCTTGTCTATCAAAGGTTTCCAAAAAGAGACTAAAGTGTGATTTCCTCTAATATATATTCCTAGAAATTTGAATGGACAGTCAGTGTCAAAGATCTTACTAGTGAGGTAGTTTCCAGCAGCCGATAAGAACAAATCATCAACACCGACACCATATAGGGAGCTCTTATTGAAGTTTATCTCCAAACCTGAGATTAAATGAAATCCTTTGAGAATTGTCTTGACTGCCAGGATATTTTTCCACGAACCATCTCCTAATAGAATTGAATCGTCTGCATATTACAGCAAGTGGAACAAAACCTCCGAGTTGAGTTTAAAACCCGAGAATATACCATTCTCCGTAGCTCTTTTCATCAGGACAGCAAGTCCTTCAGCAGCGATAGTAAATAAGAGGGGAGCAAGGGATCACCTTGCTTGAGGCCCCTAGATACAACAAAATCCATGGTTGGGTACCCGTTAACCAATACAAAGGAATAACTATTAAAAACCGCCAGGTCCATCCATCTCAGCCATGAATTACCAAACCCCATAATTTTCATGACATCACGTAAGTACTTCCAATCGACACAGTTGTATGCTTTAGCAAAATTAACCTTTAGAAGCATAAGATCTTTCTTTGAACGTTTTGCAAAGTCAATGGCTTCATTTATCACAAGGACTCCGTCTAACAGATTTCTTCCTTCTATGAACGCCGCCTGAGTGTTTGATATAACCTTTCCAATTTTATTTTTCAGTCTGAGGGCAAGAATCTTCGACACTACTTTATAAACCGAGCTAACAAGTGTTATAGGCCTGTAGTCATCCAAATTCTTAGGGTTCTCAATTTTGGGAATAAGCACCACAAATGAGGAAGCAAACACCTTGTGTAATTTGTCACCCTTGAAAAATTCCATAATGCAATTTGTAAAGTCATTGCCAACTATACTCCAACACTTCTTGAGGAACTTAATGCTGAATCCGTCAGGACCAGGACTATGGTCCCCAGCGCATTCGAATACAGCTCTTCTGATTTCTTCTGTATCCACTACAGATTCTAGCTCATCGCTGTCCGACCTAGAAAGACACTTGAATCCTGCATCTCCCACATACGGAAAAGGTCTGGAAACTCTGGAAAACCTCTTAGCAAAGTGGTCTTTGATAGCCTCTTTGAACCCTTGGACATCCTTCACAGATTTTCCATTAACACTTACAGAATTTATGGTATTCGAATTGATACGATTTCTCAATGCTGCATGAACGAACTTAGTGTTAACGTCGCCATCAACGCTCCATTTTAACCTGAATTTTTGCTTTAAAATACTTTCTTTACTTCTCAATGATCTCCATAAATCGTCTTCCGCAGAATTCCTATTCTCCAGATCCTCGCTGATATGCCTCAATTTTTTGAAACAATAAGATCTTCTATCTCATTAATAGTACCTGTATTTGTCTTGATTTTGGTGTCCACCCAGCCGAAAACATTAATATTCCACCATTGGAGTTTCTCTCTAAGATTCTGCATCTTCTTGGCCAAAATGAAAGACGCCTTCCCTGTTACCTTATACTCATCCCATTCTTTTTAGACAAAAACCATGAAACTTTTATGTTTAAACCAACATGACATAACCTTGAACGGTTTAGGCCCCTAGTTCATATTTCTCACTGAAATCCACACCGGCCTATGATCCGATACGTCTCGGTCTCCAATATTTTGGCACACGATGTTCCATTCATTAAAAACTCCAGGGGTGACAATGAATCTGTCGAGACGGCTACATATCTTGCCCTTCGCTTTAAACCATGAGTAATTATTTCCACTCAGAGGTAGGTTCACACACCCGATGATATTAATGAACTCTGAGAACTTTTCCATATATCTTCTATTAAAACTGGAATAACCTATTTGTTCGGTAGGACACTTTATTGAGTTAAAGTCACCACCAAGGATCCACTCTCCAGGTTCCAAGCTGTTTTTAAGATTGATAAGACTAGACCAAAGCTCCCTTTTCTCCAAAATGTTACATGGAGAGTAAATATTAAAGAAATAACATTTCAAACCTCTCCAATTTGCTTGCAAACCCAAATATCCTTTGCCCCTATAGCTGCATATAGGATCCACGACTCCGTCTTTCCATATAGTTACTATACCTCCTGAAAGGCCATTAGAACTAGTAGCTGACCACTGACAAAAACTGTCTCCCCATAGGCTAATCACCATCTCATCAAACATCTTTGTTCTTTTAGTTTCCTGTAGAAAATATATTTCAGCTCCTACCTTATTTAGCGTATCTCTAATTTTCTTTCGCTTTAAAACACCCCCACACCCTCTAATGTTGTATGTTACTATATTCATATAGAACCAATAGCTACCACCTTCTTCCCTTTCTTCGATTTTCTGTCAACTACTTCAAGATTTCTCATAATAGTTTCGAAAACTTCATCATCCTCTTCCGCTTCTATTCCTAAACTTTTAATAGCCTCCTAAACTCTCGAAGGGAGACTTTCTAATTTCTTCTTAATCCTTGAATTGTTCTGGAGGAAACCAGAATCACTCATAGAATTATCACTAGAAACATATCCCTTAAAGATAGGGACACAAGCCTGATTTTCCTCTGTTTCAATAGTCTGTCTATGTTGCTCCTTGACAGTTCTATAGGTCGAACAGTCAGCCCGCAGAAGAGTAGAGTAATACGAAGGTTTGAACGGAATTTTTATCCTTTTGTAAATATCTTCTACAAGTATCTTCTTCTTCCTCATAGAAGACCTCCTCTTTAGCTACAACAGCCATAGATTCAATATCTCCTCTCTGCACCTCTTGATAAGAAGAAACATCAACTTTTTTAGATATGTCACCACCTGCTAATCTATTATCATCAGCAATCGATGAAGTCACCGTGTTGTCCCCTCTATTTAGTTTCACCAGGGAACATGTCACATGATTATGGCTAGAAACTATAATATAACTTTTATCACTGCTATCACCCTCTCTTTCGCCCCCCTTCGAGTCTGACTTATCACCATCTAGAGATAGAGTTTGATTCTCAGAGTGGATAGCATCGCCTCTTTCCTCATCTCTGATACAACTGGTGGCAGCGGGAGCCACCTTTCCAAAAAGTTCAATCTCTTCATCACTTACTTCCATAGTATGATCATTAATTGAATTCCTTAAGTCGCCTGCTGTCGATATAGGGGAAAAGGGCTCAGGGAATTTGGATTGAGAGCTAAGAACCCTAGATGAGCTATCCCAAGACTCCCCTTCAACTTCCTGATCCGACTCAGAAACCACAACATCTGAGTTATCTTCTTCAAAGCATGACACTTTAACGGTACCTTGATCCCTATTATACGGCCCAAAAGAATCCTCCACAATCTTAATTCTATAGACAGTATCATTCACATCAATATTAACTACTTCATTAAGACTCATGGCAAATTTAGTCCTAATCAGGATTCTAGCAACGTCAAATCGCATATGCTTCCTTGTCTCTTCGTCCATCTTTATAAACTCACCAGTAGTAGCAGCTAAATATCTGAAAATTTTTGCTCCCCAAACGTGGCAAGGGAGACCAAAGATCTTGACCCAAGTGAGTCTCTCTTGGTCAACGTCGTTAGGAGTCCAAGGTCGAATTTCAGAGAACCACTTAGAGATCCATCTGTTGTCCTCTGTAATCAACTTATCATAATATTTCCCTTTTTTAACTAAAAAGAATAAAAAAATAATAATTAATTATTAATCAAGAATTTAGGGTTAAATTAGGATAATTAGGATTAATTAAAATTAAGGTCTTATGTCATTTAATTTAATTAATAGAGTAATTTGGGTTTATTTATTTTAAAAACTTAAGGTTTAATATTAAATTTATAATTTAAATTGGAACTTAACTATTGTATTGTATATTTGCCTTTCTAGAAAATAACAAAAGGGTTTTATATTTAATTAAGTCTTTTAGAAATAATTAGATTTATTTAAAAAGAGGGTCAAACTTTAATTCTTGGGTTTAATTATTTTGGAATTGGGGTTAGTTTAATTTTGGTGTTATTTTAACTAATTTTATAATCAATGAATTCCGGTTGGTGTTTTTTTTTTTTTGATAAGCAATTAGGATTAAAAGGGAGAAAAAGGGATTCTCCAACCCATTACAAACGACCAAAAGCACAAGAAACAAACAGCGAAAACCTATAAATTACAAATGATCTATAGGATGTTTAAACCAATCATAAAAATTACATCTTCTACGCCCAAATTCCAAGCATTTCCAAGAGATAGTGATAACATTATTGAAAATGGTTTCCTCATCAAAATTAGCATTGTTAAAGATAATGTTGTTTCTTGTGTTCCAAAGGCACCAAGAAGCAATAATCCAAACAAAGCAACTCATATCCTCCTTACCCTTGTCGTACAACGTCAAAAACCAACGAAGGGCGTGCTCGGTGATAGAGTTAGACGAAACCTGCGAAAAACCAAGCCAACCCGCTATCTTGTTCCAAAACTGAAGCACTTTAGGACAGTTATGGAATAAGTGAGCAACGTCCTCGTTATCATGAAAGCATAAGACGCAAAATTTTTCATGTGAGGAAACGGCAATACCTCTAAGCGCAAGATTATCACGAGTAGGGATTCTATTACATATCATTCTCCAACAGAAAATTTTAATTTTCAAAGGAACTTTAGTTTTCCAAATAACCTTTAGGAGCAATTCTTCAGGAACTTGAAACTCAAGTCTAGAAAGGTCAACAATCAACATAGCATAGCAGGAATGGACAGAGAAATTCATAGTTGTATCCAACTTCCAAATCCACTTGTCTATCACATCATGCTTCGGCTGAACATGCAGCAAAATATTGTGCAGAAGGTTGATCGAAATGGGATCCGCCACCGCCCTCCAGCAGTTGGCAAGGTTCCAAACCCACCTGTCGTTAACCCAACAACCAAAATCAGCAACTACACCATCTGCATCAGTAGCTGCTTTGAATAAATCAGGAAAAATATCCTTCAGCAGACCCTCCCC
The DNA here is from genome assembly GCA_022829125.1 of Lathyrus tuberosus. Classification (NCBI taxonomy): domain Eukaryota; kingdom Viridiplantae; phylum Streptophyta; class Magnoliopsida; order Fabales; family Fabaceae; genus Lathyrus; species Lathyrus tuberosus. The sequence goes on along the minus strand of JALAZF010000101.1, from coordinate 6,817,408 downwards.
ACTCCAATTCGATTTCCAGAACAAAAGGTGAGATCCACTACCAAGCACAGATTGAATGGCATTGTGGAAGCTGTAAGACGCACCATTTGATTTAGAAGCAAGAACGTCACGCAGCCAGAGGGAAGCACCAGCAGGGAAGTCATCCACATCAGAACAAGAGGCCCAGGACGACAGATTACCGTAACGACCCATCAAGAAATTGCGCCAAATTTCGTTGCCACCAATAGCAAATTTCTAGAGCCACTTGGACAAAAGGGCCTGGTTGAGAAGACCAATATGCCTAATTCCCAGACCACCCTTATCAATAGGATTACACAACTTGTTCCAACTAACCCAAGCAATAATACTTTTATCCGCAGAACCTGACCAAAGGAATCGCCGTTGAATCCTAATTGTTAGTTCTTATAGTTGGCTGGAATTTTGGTAAAACAAACTGGATGTTATGGTTGATGTTTCAACATGATTTTCTAACATTCTGGTTGTGTTAAGTTGTAAATGGTTATAGATTCTGTGCTGATGTCAAACCCAATGTTAAGACATCACTTGATAAAACATCAGTCTGAGTTATTTTATTAGGGCTGCGTGTTTCTGTTATTGGAGAGATATTCTGCTGAAGAGAGTGAGAGGTTGTAGGCGAATATCTTGGTAAAGATATATCCAGTTGCAATCAGATTTGGAGCAGATCTTGTTGCTGTTTTTAAGGCTAAAAGATATGAAGATTTAATTGAAGATTTAATTGAAGATTTGATTGAAGATTTGATTGAAGATTTAATTGAAGATCTATTTAGTAGCAGAATATTCTGCAGATTTGCAGTAGTTAATATGCTAAAATTTAAAGCCCAAATCCAGTTGGGAAAAAGTTATAAATAGAATGCTTGTAATCTAGAATAGATACGGGTCCAAGATGTAGATCATTAGGGCTTAGTCTAAGTGAACCACTCGGGTTGTGAGATGGTCACTGTGTCCTTACTCAGAAACCTGTAGGTAATGAGTATTGTTTTGTTCTTGGAGGAAGTTGTTAAGCAACTCCAAGGTTTGTCATGGAAGTGTACTTTTCTGTGTCATAAGTTGTTGGTAATCAAGTTGTTGATGCAGTGGCGGAGATGTTGACTGCTAGACATCATTACCATGATTGGGAGTGAGATGGAGTCTCTTATCTAGGGAGGACTTAGATAGAAGGGTCATTAGGTAGTGATTAAATTAGGTAGATTGTCAACTGGTTTGTTGAGTCTGTAATTTAATACTACTAATAGTGGACTTCCTTCCTGGCTTGGTATGCCCCTAGATGTAGGTTGTTGAACCGAACTGGGTGAATAATCCTTGTGTTGATTTACAGTTACTATTATTGCCTTGTTCATACAGCAGATTGCGATGTTGTGACATTGCACTTGACATCACACATCTGTACCAGAATTTCAATTGGTATCAGAGCAGGCATCCTGTCTGTTTCTGGATGAGATCTTGGGAAGATACTTTCTGGTTCATGAGAAAGGAAGATAGTTTTGCTGAGTTATGGACTTGGTTAGTTCACATTGTTGCGTGTATGATCCCTTGAAGTAAAGGATGGACTATTCATGACATGGTATGTATTGGACTTGTCGGTTGTTATCAGGAGAACTGCTGTTGGCACTTGGTTTTTGGTGATGGTATGCAAGGATTATTGAGTAGTGCCTGAAGGTCGTTGAGGAGTTGTTGTGTGTTCCGCTACATGGTATCTGATGTAACCCTGATTGGTCCTTGGTTCTCTGGTGGTGAGATTCTAGGAAGGTAGTCTCTTGGAAAGAGATTAGGGTTTGGTATCCTCAGCAGGATACTCTATGATGTTGGAGGATTGGCAAGACAGCTTCAACCGTTTGATTTGAGATGCCAAAGATACTTGAGGATTATCGCATATCTTTGTTTTGGGAAAGAAGTTATCAAAAGGTGAATGGATCTTATTAAAGACTGTATGACATGGAAGTTTCAAAAGAATATATTTCTAATCAGGCATTGAAGACCAATCAGTCCAGAACAGTGATTCCTGCTTTCTCAACTTTCTTGATGGTGAAAGAAGAGGGTAGAGCCAAAGCAAAAGAGTATCACTGTCAAATCTTTCATGCGGGAGTGAAGATCTTGATAAGTTATCTCTTAAGCTTAGTTGTGGGGACCTAATAAGGAGGATCTTCCTGGTTATGATAAAATACATGTCTTTGATCATGAACTGGAGGAAGTTTCATCAAGAAAGAAGCTGAGCTTAATATGTCAATTCTAATGTCTCGACATCGCGCTACACATCAGCAGTTTATGGTAAATGCTAAGTCAAAGACCTATTAGATTGTAGCTGTTTTGAAGGATCACTGAAGCTATGAAGTTGAACAATTTTTGAGATGTTGTTCATAATGTCATAGCATTTCAGTTGGAGCTGGTTGAAGAAAAGGTAGTTATCTTGATAGCAGAAGAGAAGGAAATGATCCTTGTTTAAACTAAAATGTCTGAGTAAAATTTAATAGGGAAAATGCATCCAAGAGTTTGTGTGCAATAGCAGCGTAAATCAGCTTGTGGTCAATTGGTGTTTGCATGAGCTCTTTCAGTTTTGTGGCTTGAAGGATTGGAAGTAGCAGATTGTCTATGGTATGTTTAAGACAAGAGGTCTGAACCTTGTGCTTATAAGAAGAAGCTTCTGGAATAGTGTGTTATGCAAGTTACTGCAGTTCTGTTGGTCTGATCTTGGAAGTTGATCAGATGTTGATATGTTCTCGTGTGTTCCCTACAAGAGATATGTGTGGATTAATATGGTTGTAGTCTCCAAATCCATAGGAGTTGATTTAGACTAATGTCGGAACTGATGTTGAAACATCAATTCAGTTCTTTGCTCAGAGTGAAGTAGAAGATCAAAACACTGACCTAACCTGGAAGGCTTTTGTGGTCTGTCATGAAAAAGATTCAGAAGATGCTGGAATCTGAAGAAGGGTTAAACCACAGGGATCAATTTCTATTTGTGAAATTCACAAGTATTTAATTGATTATCCGTGAAAGACAAGATTAAGGAAGTTCTGTCTAGTGTTTTAACATCTTTTCATCAGAGGTTTGGAGAATCATGGGAGGGGTTCTATATTCGCTCACAAGTCGCCTAAGTGTTGACCTGGGATTATTGCTTAGTATCTGTTTCTAGAAAGTATTTTGAATGACTTGTCCAGATGGTGGTGCTGTTGAAGATGAAGATGGAAGAATATGAAGACATCATAATCTTGATGGTTGCAGCTTGGATCAGTTTATTTCTGATCTAAGTGGTTTGGAGCATGGTGTTTGCTCTGGTTGTGAAGGTCGAGGATAAGTGGCAGTTATCTCTGACTTTCTACTAACGGCTCTGCTAAGGGAAGTGACTTTCTTTAGTATTGCTATGGGGTAGTCTTGGACTACTTATTTTCTGAAGATTCAGATGTGGTAGGTTTGAAGTCTTTAGAGTTTCTAAGTAGGATGGAGGTTGTCTACTCAAACTTGATTGTTGAATCAAGTCTATGAGATCATGGAAATCTGTTTCAGTAAAGGGAGGAGGTTCTTCTATGTGGCAGAAGGAATAGATGAATTCAATAGTTGGATATCATAATGTTTTGACATCTAGCTTAACATCAGAAGTCTCAGCTGGTGATGTGGCACATCAGCTTAAGATAGAGGTGATCTACAGTAATGAAAGTTATGGATGCTTCAAAAATATCTATCTCATACAGTTTGCGGGAGCTATGGTTTGAGAAGATGTTACATGACTAAGAGGCTTGGTGAATCCAAGATGTCTTGCTTTGGAGCAAGTAGTTCATATGACTTGAAGATCTGGTTTCATAGGTGGATCAGGATATCTTATGGGAGTTCTGAAGAAGATTGAGATCAATCAAAAGGTGGAATTTGGTTGGTTTCATTGTGTACATTCAAGCAGGATGCTTGAAACTGATTGCTCTTGTGCAGAAGAGTATTTAGTTGAAAATGTAAGGAGGTTCTAATTCTCTTGGAGCTTTTGGCAGAAGTTCTAGGTTGTGGATGGAAGTATACCTTCTTTTGGTGGATGAGAGTTTAGTCCTCTCTGGCTTTCTGAAGCTCTCTTTGTTCAAGCTGGTGACGCAGTGTTCAGTTTGGATTACTATGCTGATAGTAAGTTCAGTAGTGGAGCATATCTAGAACCATGGTGTATGTGATGTGTCAAGAATGTCCTAACAGATGTTAGAACATTTTTTTGGGTTGGATATCCTTGGTAAAGGATGATTTTGTTCTGGTTCTGGAGCTTGGTGCATACATTATGCCTAAGGAGCGTCTACATAGTCATACGGGAGAATGATGAAGTAGAAGGTCTGCCTTGGATGGAGAATGTAGAGAAGACTAAGGTAGATCAGGTATTGATTGATTGGAAGTCTAAAGATGAAGAGTATGATATGGAATGACTGCCTTTGGAGAAAGGGACAATGGTACCAAAGTGCATGTGCTCAGCAAGTGTGCTCAAATGTTCATCTTCATCTAGAGCATTAGTTAACCATGACTGGGGGAGTACTTGTCTATGGATTTTGCTGCAAAGGTACATATATTGTGAAGATTGCATGCTGATCAAGATTGTGAAGATTGGTTGAATCTTATGAGGATATAATGTCAGATAACATGTTATGACATTAGGTTGTTGGATGACATGTTGGTGTGGACATGAATGGTTCTAGCCATGTGAAGCTAATTGTTTGAATCATATGCGCACATGCTTCTGAGGAGAAGTCTGAAGGACAACTTTGGTTATGTATGGGAGAATTTATTTTTCTCTGCAGATTTTGGAATAGCTTTGTGAGGGTCTTTGTTGATGGGAGATGTCACACTTGTCTTGGTGTGTGTAAGAGGAGTTTATTTAGAGTTCAGTGGAAGGCATTGTGTGTGTGCTTCAGAACTTGTGGATGATTGTGTGAAGCATTCCTGACTGGATGAATGAAGACTATGTCTGGATTTTCCAAATGTTATGATATACTGGTCAAGGAGCACCATTTGTGAAATATAATGGGAGAACTTATGTCTGTACTAGTGTGGTACTTGGATTGTTTGAGGATTAAGCATTATGTGAATGTGTTCAGCAGGTGTGTTGAACAGAGGGTGCGCTCTTGAAGACATGAAGATGAGTCTTATGTTTTCCATTCATTTAAGGTGTTCTTCTTGCAAAGGAGCACTAGTTATCTTAGATAGGGGGAGTTGGTCTTTTGTTGAAGAAGTTGTTTATCAAGATTGTAATGTCAGACAAGATGTCGTGACACTGTGTTACTGGTGAAGTTCATGGTGTACTTGACAGTTTAGACTTGGTTTTATGGTGTCAGACAAGATGTCAATGGATTGAATCAGCAGTATACATTTACCCCAATGTTTGTTCAGCTATTGAGTCTGGATTTTGTTCTGAGTATGTTAGTTGTCAAATTCATAAGGTGTCCAATTGTGGCTAAAAAAGGGGAGAGTTAGCCCATGTGTTGCCCTGTTTTGTTGGTATAGGCGTGAGGGGGAGTAATTGTGTTTGAACAGCTGGTATAATGGTTCTTCCTTTGAGGGGGAATTTGTTTTAGCAGCTGGTTGGTATTGCTGCAGGTTGTGCTGTGAATGTTAGTAAGTGTTTTTCCACTGCAAGCTGAAAGTGTTTTAGCCAAAATTAGCCAAAGGGGGAGATTGTAAGTTCTTGTAATTGGCTGGAGTTTTGGTAAAACAATGTGGATGTCATGGTTGATGTTTCAACATGAGTTTCTAACATTCTGGTTGTGTTAAGTTGTAAATGGTTACAGATTCTGTGCTGATGTCAAACCCGATGTTAAGACATCAGTTGATAAAACATCAGTCTGAGTTGTTTTATTAGGGCTGCATGTTTCTGTTATTGGAGAGATATTCTGCCGAAGAGAGTGAGAGATTGTAGGCGAATATCTTGGTAAAGATATATTCAGTTGCAATCAGATTTGGAACAGATCTTGTTGCTGTTTTTAAGGCTAAAAGATATGAAGATTTAATTGAAAATTTAATTGAAGATTTGATTAAAGATTTGATTGAAGATTTAATTGAAGATCTATTTAGTAGCAGAATATTCTGCAGATTTGCAGCAGTTAATATGCTGAGATTTAAAGCCCAAATCCAGTTGGGAAAAAGTTATAAATAGAATGCTTGTAATCTAGAATAGATACGGGTCCAAGATGTAGATCATTAGGGCTTAGTCTAAGTGAACCACTCGGGTTGTGAGATGGTCACTGTGTCCTTACTCAGAAACCTGTAGGTAATGAGTATTGTTTTGTTCTTGGAGGAAGCTGTTAAGAAACTCCAAGGTGTGTCATGGAAGTGTACTTTTCTATGTCGTAAGTTGTTGGTAATCAAGTTGTTGATGCAGTGGAAGAGATGTTAACTGCTAGACATCATTGCGATGATTGGGAGTGAGATTGAGTCTCTTATCTAGGGAGGACTTAGATAGAAGGGTCATTGGGTAGTGATTAAATTAGATAGATTGTCAACTGGTTTGTTGAGTCTGTAATTTGATACTACTAATAGTGGACTTCCTTCCTGGCTTGGTCTGCCCCCAGATGTAGGTTATTGAACCGAACTGGGTGAACAATCCTTGTGTTGATTTAAAGTTACTATTATTGCCTTGTTCATACAACAGATTGTGATGTTGTGACATTGCACTTGACATCACACATCTGTACCAGAATTTCACTAATGATTTGTTTAATAACTTTCACAGGAGCCTTGAAAAAGGACAGGTAATGAATAGGCATATTAGCAAGCACAGAGTTAAGAAAAGTTAATCTACCACCGAAAGACAAGTTTCTACCAACCCACGTGTTCAAACGGCTTTTTAACGCGTCAAAAACCGGATTCCAAAAAGACACTTTTCTGTGGTTCCGACCCACCGTAACACCAAGAAACACAAAAGGAATAACACCCAAACTATAGAATAAGAAGGATTCTGCAGCTTTTAGGAAAGAAAGATCAAGACCAATTCCGAAAATATGACTTTTGGAGAAATTGATTTTTAAACCAGAAACAGCTTCAAAACCCCTAAGAATAACTTTCAAAGCCCAAATGTTGTTATACCCTCCTTCACAAAACAACAAAGTGTCGTCAGCAAATTGTAATAATTCGACCGACACTACATCGTTGAACCCAAAGCCTGAAAAAGCGTTGATGTTAGAAGCACGTCTAACCAGAATAGCCAAAGTTTCAGCAACAAGAGTAAAAAGTAATGGAGCAATCGGATCGCCTTGCTTGAGGCCCCTAGAAACAACAAAATCCTCCGATGGACTACCATTGATCAGAATAGAAGCGTAAGAGGAGCAAACATACCCTTTAATCCATTTGATCCAATTAGGCCCAAAATTCATAGAACTAAGAACATGAAACAGAAAGTCCCAGTCGACACAATCATACGCTTGGGCGAAGTCTACCTTAAAGAGAAGGCACTTTTTATTATCTCTTTTGGCCAAATCAATTATTTCATTCGCGAGGTGAACACCGTCAAGCATATTACGGCCAGGAATAAATGCAGTTTGAGCTGGAGATACAAGGCTGGAGATGACGGAAGACAGCCGTAACACAAGCAATTTAGAGATTACTTTAGAGACACAACCCACCAAAGATATGGGCCTAAAATCCCCAAACTGTTGGGGGCAATCAAGTTTGGGAATCAAAGCTATAAAAGACGACGTGAAAGCTTTTGGTAACGCACCCGTACGAGAAAAATAGAGCAAGCAATTGACAAAGTCAGAACCAACCACATCCCAACAGTCCTTAAAGAATTGGAAAGAAAAGCCATCAGGCCCAGGTGATTTATTACCCGCACACTCGAACACCGCATTCCGAATTTCATCACGCGAGAAAGGCAAATCCAACCTACAGTGATCCTCAAGGCTAACTTTGTTGATATCATCCAGATTAAGAATGGGCCTGGTGTAGGTATTCTTCAAAAATTTAGCCTTGAAAAAATCAAAAGCAGACTTTTTGATACAGCTAGGATCTTGAATCACGTTCTCGTCTGAACCAATCGCCGCAATGTAATTCGATCTAGACCTGGCCTTCAAGGAAGAATGAAAAAACCTGCTGTTGATATCCCCTTCTTTTAACCATTTTGATCTAGACTTTTGGCATAACATACTTTCCTTGAAACGAAGCGTACTCCACAGAAGATCCTGAGCCTCACCTCTCTTTTTAATCTCTCCATCGGACAAAGCTGCCAAACTGCCCTCCAAGGCCTCATCAATATCATTAATAACAGCTATAGAATTATCAAGCTTAAGGTCAAGCCAGCCAAAAACGTGCACGTTCCACCATTTCAAACGACATTTAAGACCACAAAGTTTTTCATTAAGGACAAAAGAAGGAGAACCTTGAAAAGAAAGCGAATCCCAAGTTTCCCGAACAAAAGGAAGAAAATCCTTATGATCCAGCCAACAATTGAAAAACCGAAACTGTTTAGGGCCAGAATTAGAATGGTGGATTTGATCCAAACTGATCTATGGTCAGAGATATCGCGTTTACCTACAAGTTGAGCCTTGAAATCCCAAAGACCAATCAGTCTAGTGTCAACGAGAAATCTGTCCAGCTTACTACAGCTCCTCCCGTTCGAATTAAACCAAGTGAACCGATTACCAACAAAAGGAAGGTTGATAAGGTTCAACTCCTCAATGAACGCACTGAATTCTGTACACTCAGTCGAATCTGAAGACCTCCTGCCCTTCCTCTCTGTACGGCTTTTCACAGAGTTGAAGTCCCCGCCTATAAGCCAAAAACCGACAGGATTCCAGTTTTTAAGATCAATAAGCTCAGCCCAGAGATGACGTTTCTCTCTAATACCACAAGGTGAATACACATTGACAACAAAGAGCCGATTATTATTCCAATCAAACAAGGACCAAAGAAAACCAGTTCCTTTAACAGAGGACACAGGGCAAAAAATTCCTTTTCTCCAGACAGTCAGAATACCACCAGAAGCTCCCACAGAGGCACAGGCAGACCAATCACAATCCATATTACCCCAAAGACTCTTAACCACAGCATCAGACATGTTAGGAATTTTGGTTTCTTGGAAAAGACAAAGATCAACATTACCTTTCAAAAGGGAATTTCGAATAACCCTCCTTTTTAGAGATAAGTTGCACTAACGTTGTAAGACACAAAAATATTTAACACCCATGTCAACACCCTTCTTAGCAAGAAATTGAGCTCTGTACCGAGATTCCAAATCTCTAATGACTCCCTCGAACTCTTCCTCGTCTTCATCAGCCTCAATTCCCAACAATTTAACCGACTCAAACACCTTACGCGGGACATTGTCAAGATCCACTCTACATCTAGAATTACATCTAACAATATCAGAATCATCCACCGAAAAAGAGCTATCAGACTCCACAGAATTCTCCACCTCTTCGACAACAATAGGGAGAGATGTCCTCAAACGCTGAGAAAGGATCGCATGATTTCTGGGATTAGAAGAACCTCGTTTCAGCAAGGCAGAAGGGGTTGTGTTGATGAGAGAATAGTAGAAAGAGGGTGAAAAAGGAATCTGTGACTTGTAAAAATCAATTAGAGGTTTTTTCTTAATAAGTCTAGGCCCAATAACATGCCCCACAGGCCCACCAGAGATAGAGGAAAGAGAATCCGAAACCTGAAGGTCCAAGTCCTTATTCATATTCAGGCCCACCTTTAAACAAACATTATTTTCAGAATCAGCTAAGGCACTGTCCTCGATAATGATGTTGGCCCCACCTAAAGGCACAGGAACCGAATCAGCCACCCTATTAACCTCAATCTAACCAACAACCTCCCTAATTGCATCAGACATAGCCCTGTCATCCACTCCCCCAGGCGTTTCACAAACAAGGGATGGTATGCTACCTGAAGAACTACCTGCGACATCAGAAAACATCGTATCCATCTTGTCATTAGACACCTCATTAGAGCGGAAAGGAGAAGACTCTTCAACTACTGCATCCACCCCAGGCGACCAAGTAGGGTCGTACTCACTATCGTCAGAGTCTAAAGAGTCAAAAGGCTCTTCTTCAGACCCACTACAACCTGGGAATCTGCACCAGGCACCACACTACCTTTGAACAAAAAAACAGAAAAGTGAGTTCCGTTTAAGTCCAAATCCAACTTCTCGTTGAAGATAATCCTCCAATTAGTTTTGATAAAGATTCTAGCTTCATCAAATCTAGTAGTCTTTAACGTATCATTATCAACCTTGATGAAGGAACCAAACTTCTCGACCAAACTACAAAACACTTCCTTGGTCCAAGCAAAACAAGGCAAGCCCGAACATCTAACCCAAACATGCCTCTCAGAATCAACATCCCCAATATCCCACAATTTAAGATCAAAAAACCAAGAATTACACCAAAGGTTAGAATGCTTGACGAACTTATGAATACCACCGTGAGTTTTAGATTCCAGTAAGCATTTGCTAGCTCCAAGAGGAGTCGCCACAATGTCAAAAAAACCTTCCTCAAAAAGAGATTGCTGAATCGCGAAAGGATCATAGTCATCAAGAACCCCTCAAACATAGGAGTCAATAAACCTCTTAAGATCCTGAATTTCAAGCTTAATTCTACTAGAAGAAGGGTTAGCGCCATTATTAACCACCTGAGCGTAGGAAGCCTTAGCAGCAGATCCAAACCTATGACTCCGAGAAACCTTATGGACAACATCAGAAGAAGCATTCCGGAGGACAACCCTAGGAACAGAAACATCCTTCTGGAAATGAGGGATATTTGAATGCAATTTCTTACCTTTGATAAAAATGTTGTCAAGTTTCACCACCATAATCCTTGAGTCAAAGACTTTCCTAAAGCGCGCAAACCCGAACCTCAACCCTCTTTTATCCCTTCTACAGGAATAAAAACCTCAGAAATCACTCCGTAAACCATGAACATCTCAAAAAGCTCCTTAGCATGCATGGTTTCCGGGAAGTCTGCAATGAAGAAAGAAGTGACAATTTCACCAACAGCCGCACCTCTACCTCCGTTTTCCTTCCAAACTGAAAAGCTAGAGGAAGCAGAAAAATGTTTCTTACGGGTAACTTTCTTCCACTCCATAGTACAGCAAACAGGCCACAAACACAAAGAACTAACCAAACCGAACCAAGGAAGCAGCCGAGCACCAATAAAACCCAGAGAGTTGAAGGGGACGCACTGTGCAAAGATCTACAGAGAGGAAGGTCCCTAGCCCTAAGGCTAAGACTTTAAATCAAACCCTAATAAACCTAACAGTGGCAAACCCTAAAACTCAGGCTATGGTGGAAACGAAGCTGTTATAGTTTTTCTTTAATCATTTACAACTAACACGCGAAAACAAGCTTGAGGTTGTTGGGAATGAACGTCTTTGGCGGCGGAAAAGCGTGAACTTGAGTTATGGCAACTTGCGGTTAGAGTGATGCGGTCTCGCACGTCGGTTTGGTTCTAATATGAGTGAAAGAAATGTGAAGAAGGTTGGAATAAGTTGCTGCGCATGTATTTTTGTTTCAAAGCGATGGCAAATCGGAAAATACAACAATAAGGTGAAGGAGCTCTGGTGATGCTACGGCGCCGTGGTGCGGTGAAATCTTCTTCTCTTCGTTTCAAAACTCTCTTTCTCATTCCGGTTGGTGTTAATTAACTAAATGATGATTAAGGGTTTTATCTAAGCTTAAGGACAATTTGGATTTTTATTTAATCTATTCGATAATTAGGATTCGATAAAATATTTAACTAATGATTAATTTTCCCTTTTATGCAATAGAGAATATACAAAAACATTTTATAATTAGGATTTTCATTAGGATAATGTTAGAGTTAATAACTAAGATTAGGCAATGGTTAGGATTTTAGTTAAGAGAATTAAGGACTAGGATTTGATTGAAAATAAAATAATAATAAATATATATAAATAATTGGGATAATTAGAGTTAGCTAACATTTTTAATTATCAATTAGGATTATAGCTTATATTAACTAATTAACATTTTAAAATAATTATTAATTTGGTTTATAATTAATTAAATAACTTTAGAGTTTAATGTAATAATGGGCTTAATAAAAATAATTAAACAATTATCTAAAAATTACCATAATTTTATTTGTCAAATTATAACGGAATAAAATACTTAAAGCTAATTAAGCATAATGAAATGATGAGTTAATTTCTAATTGTGTGCAAGTAATCTACTTAATCTAAATTCAAGGTTGTCATACTGACAACTTTGGTCACAACCCTAACCCTAATTGTCTACGTGGCAATTTTCCTATCTCTAATGGTCTATGTAGCATTTTCTTATATTATTCCGTATTATTTCTAACCCTAATTGCTTACGTCTAATTATAATAATAATAATAATAATAATAATAATAATAATAATGATAATAATCATTTAGCACTTAGTTTATAAAAATTATAAGAAAATTTATCATTTAGCACTTAGTTTATAAAAAATATAAGAAAATTTTGTCTCTATTTTATTTAATGACTAAATCATATATTTAATTTTATATACAATTAAGAAAATTATAAGAAAATTTTGTCTCTATTTTATTTAATGACTAAATCATATATATAATTTTATATACAATTAAGAAATATAATAAAAATATTTTCATTAAATTAATTTAGTACAATAATTTTAAAATTCAAATTAAAAATATTATTTTTAACTTTAAAACTGTTTTTGAAAATTAGTCTAACATATGAGTTTTTGTATGTATCATGATAAATAATAACTAAATAAATAGTAATAAGGTAATCAACAAAATAAAAATAACACTTATAAAAATCAAAATTTAATATATAATTTTAGAATATATTTATTTCTTTTTCATAAATTTATAGTGGATTAATTTTGAGTTTTTTACAATAAAAATAATGGAAAACTTAAGACTATAAATTCATTAAAAGTCTCTTAAATTTTTAATTTTTTGTACTAAATATTCATTAAAACAATTTTATTTTTCTAACATTATTGAGTGTGATATACCTCAATTTCTATATAAACAAATACAATTAATGCCTAATTTTAATCTCTCTCACTTTTATTTGTTAATTTATAGTGGAGTAATTTTGATTTTTTCTCAATAAAAATAATAGAAAATTTATGATTAAAAATTATGATATTTAAGACTATTATAAATTTATAATAATTTTATATTATAATTTACATAGTTAAATTTTGATATTAAATATAAAATTTATATCTAAATATATATCATGCAAAAAGTACCTCTCATGCAAAAAAAAAAAGATAAAAAATATAATATGAAAAAAACGATATCTTTATTATTTCTTAATTAACACTTTACTATCTTCATAAATTATATATTGAATTGTCCGTTTCACAAAACTCTTAATCAACAGTTTACTATCTTCATAAATTATATATTGAATTGTCCGTTTCACAAAACTCTTTATTTTTGTAACTTAAATTCTCATAAATTTTAATTTTATTTATTTAATTATTATTTTAATGGTCATTAAAACTATAATTGATATACACAATATAATAATGGTTTGTAAACTAATCATTCATTCAAACATTCTTCAATTTTTAACCTTTGTGCACTTAAAATGATTTTTCAGAATTTCTCAATTTATAACTACGATTCATTCATTTTACACTCATTAGAATAAATAGAATCACTTTTCACTCTTTATAAATTAGAATCACTTTTCACTCCTCATAGCAACAATATTTTATAATCAATATTTTATGTATTGATTAAACATATTTATTTTGAAGTAGTGCATATGAAATGGTAGTTGAAATCATATAATATTGAAAATAAAGGCAAAATCAAAAGTATCATTTAGGATGTGAAACAACTATCTTATTTTGGTTTGTGGAACTATAAAATTTAGTTTGACTTCCTGCAATCAACTCTTGAGAGGTATATTTCAAGACATTCTAATATATAGTTTGGCAGAATATTTGAATCCTATTTTTTTTGATATCAAACATTTGTTCATCTTCTTTTCTAATTTTATTAATTATTTAATGTATTTAAGTTAGTTAATTTTTGATACGTGTCATTTTTTGTACTTTTTTAATGATATTTTTATATATTTTATAATAAATATTTTATGTATTGATTAAACATATTTTTTTGAATGAGTGCGGATGAAATGATTGTTCAAATCGTATAATATTCAAGAAGCGTATTGGAAAGAAAAAAATTAGAAAAGAAGGAAATATCAAAAGTTCCCTTTAAGATATGAAGTAACTGTCATAAATTTAAAAGTATTATATGGTAATTACAGAAAAAATTAAAAATATTGTATGTTTAACCTTTAAGAAATTGTCTGTTACGATTTAATTACAAATTTTTTATGGATTGGGCTAAAATGGTGATAATTATTTATAATATTATTTTCTTTATTTGTAAAAGGGTATAAATTTTGTTAAGAGTTGATAATAAAATATGACTTCAGGTGACAGAGGAGGTCGAGGAAAGGCGTACACCCCGCTGTCGAATGTGCCTGTCAGTGAATAAGGTTCATCCCCAAAACAAGAGTAACACATACCAACAAGATTTGAAGGTCATAAAATTACGCACAAGTTCGTCATACGAAGACAACTGTCAAGTGTCCAAAAGATACTACTACAATCCAAATTACATGGGTAAAAATCCCATGAAAAGGACACAGTGGTGGAGGTATCAAAGACTAAATAAGACGATTCAAGAAGTTGTAGGGTCTAGTACCAGTGGTAATGTATATGTACCAGTTGTAGGGTTTACTTTGACACCTATCGGAGTAGGCACAAAGGACTAAGATGAAGATATGGTTGTTGATCATTTCTCAGTGTCAAAAGGCAATTTCGAAGTTCTTTGCAATGTCGTATCAGTTTTGCCTTTTGAATACGATCTGGTTACTAAGTTGACAGATACAAAGAAAGAATATTTCGCTGAAAATATGGCTGGACATATGCCAATTGCTATTATTTAATGAATGATGGTTGTGTAAAAGAACAAAATTTCATTTTTGATAGGCCTATTATAGAAATTATGACGCCTATTATGTATGAGTCAATTGCGTGGACTCAAATTACAACCTATAAGGCCGATAATCAAGTAAAGGTAGCTCAAGAGACCGAATTAAAGAAGAAAATGGATATGGAAGCTAACAATATCAAACTATTGATTACCTATTAGGGAAATTAGAAATCAAGAGTCTCGATTGCATATATGATGATGAGCCTTTGGGATTCAGAAAAGACCCAATGGCTTCAACAGAGAAGATCCAAACTCAAGATCCGCTAGAAGAAGTCGTCCAAAGAGATGGATCAATTAGAAGGCCCACTTATATAAGTGTCAAGGTTGATCCAAGCCTAAAAGGCGCCAAGTGATTCAATTATTAAAATACTAGAAGGATTGTTTTGTATGGGACTACATTGAGATGATTGGGCTCAGTTGAGATCTGGTGGAAATAAAACTACCAATTCAGACTTGTAAGAATCCTGTGAAGCATTTGCCAAGGTGGTTCGCTCCAGCGATCATGTTAAAGATTAAAGAAGAGATAAAGATACTTCAGAGGAGCTAGTTCACTAGAACTTCCATGTATGTCAAATGGATTGCGAATATAGTTCTTGTCATTAAAAAAATTGGACACTTCAGGTATGCATAGATTTTCGAGATCTAAATAAAGTTACCCCTAAGGATGAATACACAATGCTTGTGCAGAGATACTTGTTAGTTTAGCAATAGGTTATGAATGCCTAAGCATGAAGATAGTTTGAAGATAGTGTTGTTTCTTTTGAATTCTTTGCTATTATATAGGAGTTTCATGCTTGGACCAAGATTGGAACACAAAGCAATATGAGAAAAGTATTTGGAAGCTCGCCCAGCAAAGCACCAGCGAGACTTAGGCGAAACCTTGCCCAGTGAGCCAATAGCGAGGTCCAAGCAAGGATAAACAGAAGCAACACTCTTCATTATCGCCATGCAAGCTCACAACGAGCCATCTCGCCCAACGAAGCTCCAGTGAGCACCAGGCGACACAAGTCATAAACATTCCAGAATAAAAAAGCTTCATTCTCACCTGACGAGGTTACAACAAAGAAGCTCTCCAGACGAGTCTTTTGCTCACCATGCGAAACAATGAGATTTAAGATGATGATGTGGTAGATGCTTTAGGGTGAAGAAACATTGCCCGCTAGATGAGGCAACAACTCACTGAGCGAGAACATTAGGGCACAACAACTATAAATAAGATCAGAAACATTCAGAAATGGGAAACGTTTTGGGAACTAGAGAAAAATAACAATCAGAGAGAGATAGACAGAGAATATAGTGAACTTTGAAGATTGCAGGATGGATACACATCAATCGCCGGGAAACCATTGTTGATGCTCATCCATTTTTATTTCTTTTCATTTGTAATAAAAGCTACCATGAGAATGAGTGGCCAAATCTTCTTTCTTGTTGGGATTGGATGTAGTTCACCGTAACAGTATGTATTTATTATGATCATGGCGTTATATATGAATTATTTGTTCATTGATATTGATGTTATCCTCGTTTACTTGTTTAACTTTTAGATTTGAACCATTGTTGAGAAATACTCTTCGAATCTCGACCTAGGATAATTATTTATTAGATTTAAACTCAAGACACAGGGTTAAACATTCACTATAGTATCAATTCTTAATGTTATCGTATTGTTGAATAGGCTAAGAGATCGACGATTAAACAATACGGATGAACTCTCGTTAGGGTTTAGACATATACATTGTCGGTGAGTGATACATGATAATGATGATTAAAAAACTAAACTCATGACTAGGTATAACACAATAGAAAATTTGTGTCTGTGTCTATATTTCTCATGTACAAAATTGAAACATTATATAAAACCAGCTAATGTTTAGATTTATTCACATTTTAACATCATTAAACATATGCTTTCAAAATTCACTTTACATACTTGAATTGGGAAGGGGGCCTTATCCCTAACTGAGCACTTCTTAACACATGAGCCCTTAAAGGCCATGAAAGGACAAATTGTCGCCAACTTTATAAATGATCACTCAAATGTCAAAACAAAAAAAATTACTTAGACATGGAACCATGGAGGTTGTACTTCGACAACTCGAGTCATAAAAATGAAGACATGATGGAAATCCTTTAGGTGCATGTTTAAAAAAGACATTTCAATAAAGTGGTTATGATGGCATCAACACACCACTCTGAATAGTATTGGAAGTTTCAAACACGCCACCTGTCTCTCGAATAATCAAAAGTAGCATTTTGGGGGTCAATTTGTTATCATATAATTCTTGACGTGCTGAGTTCGACAAACAGAATATGATGCTAAGACAATACTTAGTTCAATATGAGGACATATGGTTATGTATGCGATAAGAATAATCTTCGACCATAATTTCGAGTTTGACACACTGACCATGGGTTTTAGACTTAGCATTTTTCCAAAATTATGAAAATGCTTCTCCTCATAACTCGAAAAGTTGAGCCATCAACCGTGACAGTTGAGACGAGGTAAAAGGATCAAACTGAGTAATTATTTTTTTATCTTCTCTGAACATCAAAGACATGTGGAAATAATTTGAAAGATTTGAAGTTCCACAAAGGGTCACGTGTCAGACGTTGAAGATATATTTGTTATAGGAGATTATTTATGTATTAGTATATATAATGGTTCTAGTGTTAGGAATCACGTGTGTCAATTTAATTACAAAATATCTATAAAACTCAAAGTACCCAATTCCGAGCGAGAAAAGAGTTTGTGAGGAATATGTATGATTTTGCACACCAACTTTCATTTATTTAATCGAAATAAATTAGTTAATATTTTTTATTTACTTGGATTCAGCCTTTATTACTTTTCCCAATTCATTTCATAGCGGATTTCGACATTGTCGAAACCTTTAACTTCTTTTCACCTTTAAACTTTTTTCTTATTACTTTATTAAACACTTAACTTTTAACTATCACAACGACGCTTGGACACTCTTTTTCTTCAGAAATTATGCACAAAATGTATTAGGATTTCTAGTTTGATCCTATAAGTAATTATTCAAAACTAAGTGATTGTTTAGCAAAAACACAGGTAAACAAAAATATGAAATATGTAACTATGGAAAGAGTTACTAGGAAACAAGTATACGTCATACACTTAGCTGTGGTACTATGTCAATGAGAAATTGAGCATGAACCATGTACTTAGGTATGTGACTAAGTAATGGTTGATGAACCTTAGGAATAAAATGATATATGTATGTTATAATAAATAGTATGAAATATGATCAAAGTGTTGCAAGGAAAACCTAGATAGGCCTATATCTAATATATGTGAATTGTGAGCATATAAGTTGAGTATTGCAGGGAAAAATGGGATAGTTTATATCTAATTAAGAAAATTCTAAATACTTGTTAAGTAAAGCACATCGGGTATGTGGGGAAAACATGGACAATTTCTTACTAGTGTAGGTGAATCCTAATACCTGAGGTACTATAATCCAATATTGAATGACTCTTATACATTAAATTAATAGTAGTGATAAGTAAAGTATAATATGTTATTATGAAGTTTGCACTAATGATTTTTATTCCAACTGTTAGGTTTTACATTAGATTAAGGTTTGATTCCTCCCAATAGGCTGTGACTCTTCACTTATGAAAAATCTAGTTACACAAAAGGGTTTGATTCCACCTGGAGAGATGTATACTAGATTATGGCTTTAATTACTCCCGGTGTGCAGTGACTTTCGAGGATACTCACACTAAGGAGAATCCTGTGTAAAGTTTATGAATGTCTAAGTATCACAGGTCAAACCTTGATGAGTTAGGTCTAGTGTAGGAGAATCCCATTTACTTTATCCATTGATTGTTATTAGATGGAGGATCTTAATGATTTTTTATTGAAGAAAGAATGGCTATCAATCTTAATGATTTTTTATTGAAGTATGTGCCTTTAAGAGTAATCAAGGGATTGGATCTGGAATACTTTCTTGCACAACATCCTTGTATTAAAGTTCTTAGTCCGGTAGTTGAATCAACCTTATATATCACTATTAAACCTTAAAATTTAATGTTTGAAGGATCTAGAATCCAAAAGAAGATTTGAGCTGGAATAATCATCATTATCTTAATGAAAGTGTTTCTAAAAAGAGTAGTGTATCAGATACAATTAAATTGGTGTAATATATGCATAAGTTTAATGTTATAACTTTGAGTGTATATGACATTACCAAATTTTTATTCTATACAAAATCAAAGGATGATCGTAGTACTTCTCTAGTTTCAATGATAACAATCTTGTACTGATATCTAGAGCGTACTTTGGGGTCATTGAGAAGATTTTGGAGATTGATTATGTTACTTTTAAAGTGTCTTTATTTAATTGCAAGTGGATTGACAGTAACACTGATGTACAAACCGATGAATTAGTATTCACACTGGTTGATCTTTGAAAGACAACTTATATGAACGAATCATTCATCATGGCATCCCAAGCAAAATAATTTTTTTATGTCACCGGTCCTTCTAACACTAGATGGTCAATTTTTCTATAAGGAACACATATTCCTGATAGTGATGAAAATCAAGATTTAAATTTTGAGACCTCTTCTTTCGCAACACGTGTACATCTCTCATCTGAAGAAAATAATTCAAATGATGTGCATGCTTTTCATTATGATCATTAAGAGAGGATATGGAAAAACTAGTAAGTAAATATTTAATTTGACTTAGTAATATATATTTACTCATTTTACATTTATATTTTTTTTACTAATATTTATTTTTTCCGATCATCTAGAGATGTTGAACGATATCGTATGTTGCATGGTTTTAGAAGTAAAAGTCAGAAAAGTAAAAATCTCTAAAGTAAATGTTATATAATGCATGTTGTTTATATTGAAGTTTGAATGTAGATTTTGGTGTTGAGATTGAAGTTTTAATGTTATTGTTGTTGAGATCAACGTTTTAAGATTTAATGTTGATGTTGTGGATTATCCTAATTGGTTTCAAATGTTGTTCAAATTATAGGTGCTGCTTGACCGGTTACAAATCACAAAAGAAAATATTTGGAAGACCGTTCAAAAATTTGCATTTTGATTTTGATTTTTGTTTATTAATAATTTGCCTTAGTTTTGTTGTAAAATTATAAGGTGTGTGTCATTTTGACTTTGCAATTGATTTAAACAATGAATATTTTTTGTACAATGTTTCTGTTTCAGAAATGGACAAAAATTACAATGTTTCTGTTTTCCCCTCTGTTATTATATTAAACTGAGGTTATAAGACTGACTCTAATACCTCGATTTTTCTTATAACTGAAAGAATATGTGAGGCTCAAGTTTCCGTTCTAAAAATAATAAAAATGTAGTTATTGAGGACCGAATTCATGATCATTAAGTCTTTTCTCTTGGTAGAATCTTGACCGAAAAAAATAATAGCGCACATTTTATAACACCTTTCGTTACCTCGCATATGAAATCAAGATTAACGTTTATTTTTCATAGAGATAAAATGGTTTTTTTTGGGTGATAGTGATAATAAAAAAGTATGATAGTAAATAATTTATTAATGCTTTAAAATTCCAAAGGGATCTCAAAAATATAAATTTTAAGTTTAGTTAATGGAAAAGTTTAATCTTTTTGTAGTTTTAGCATTTAAAAATACAGGAGACTCAAAAACACCACATTATTATAAAATGAAGTGACTAAAAGTTGATTAAAAATTTAAATGGTATATGCATAGTACACCTAATTGTTTTTTAAAATTTCTAAAGATTAAAATCTGTAATAGAAATTTATTGTCTTGCATTTTGCATTATGTATCGTGTTTCTATTTCGAACCAAAAAAACAACATAAAAACTATGTTAATTCGCACGAACAATTTGGTTACAAACTACTAGTAGAACAACAACCAAACTAAGAACAGAATGATAAAACAGAAAAGCTGCAACTTTGAATAAAGTGCTCCTAAAAAAAACACCCATAAAAACCCTACACTTATTTTGTAACAAGTTTACCTATAAATAGCAGTACAAGATAACTTTTAGTTTTGGTTTTAAATTTCAACGTCTTCTGGCAGCTGTTTCCCTTTGAGCATTGAAAAAAACAGTAGCCATAGGAGGCCCGAGATCATTGTATTCTGTAAATTTCTGTGTGTTAAAGAGATCTCTTGATGTTGGTATTTCCATCACTGTCTGTTTGCACTTCTGTTTGTAAAGAAGAAACACAAACCTATGGATTCCTATCTGAGGACGTGGCATTTCATATTTCATCACTTCTTTTCCTGTTCAATTTCAATTAATTTATTAAATAAAACACATATAATTAACTTAATATAATTTTAATTAATGTATGAGAAAATTAAAAATGCTTACCAAATGTAGCATCAGTTGTGCCTGGTATAATTTGTCACTATCCTGTGATAAAAAATTAAATTTAATAGGTCAAGAAACTTGTTAAGAAACTTTCTTTATATGTATCAATCTTCAGAGTACACAGCTAATATAACATAAATTAAGAAAAATTTAGATAGACAAAAAGACTTTGAATTTCTTCTGCATGTAATTATGTCACTAATATTTTTTTTCAGTAGAGGTAAATGTCTCTGATTCTTGCTTTTGTTTGCTAAATACCTTTATTTTATGCATGAACTTATAAAAAATATTCTTTTATATTTTTTTTTCTTTCATGCAGGATTCTCTGTTTTTTTTTTGAGTAAGCAAGTTGTATTAAGGAACAGGATCATTTTTAGAACGCCCAATGGAATGTGATGGACACGGTTTGGAGTATAAAAGCCTTGGTGTGGAGATGGACTTTCATCAGGAAAATTACGAATCCCAATTGCAACTTCTATGAATTTAGCAAATCCCCTTTATTTTATTTATCTTAATGTTCAATTGGTTTGTAATTTTCCATTTTCGAGTTTTGCCTCGTCATGTGTAAGCAGGTTGAGAACCCTCAGTTCTCCGTATCAATATAATTCTTGCTTATAAAAAAAAAAGAACGGAATGACCCGAAACAAAAGAGATTGCAAACCAAAAAGAGTTACGAAATAAATAGTAAAAAGTCTTTACTAAATTCGTAGAAACTACAATTGGGATGAATAATTTCTCCACAAAAAGACCACTTCCAAAGTAAAGCTTTTATACCCCACACCGTATTATTAATATTCCACTCATCCGACCAGAAACAAACACCGTTTCTTAATAACCAAGCTCCAAACAATGGCTAGCCAAACCATCCCTAATTTGCTCTCTTTAACTTTTTTTACACGGCAAAATGAATACCAATCCATAAAAGACGAAAGACACTCTTCCTCCATATCCTCCGATTTACCTAACCAATTGGCTATTTCACACCATATCTTCTTCACCACAAAATAATTAATTAAAGAATGTTTCAAAGTTTCCGGATGATTCCCACAAAAAACTCAATTTATACCAACATTGTCAAAGTGAATACCTCTATGCACCAAAAGATCCTTCGTTGGAAGCCTATTAACAAAAGTTCTCCAACCAAAAGCTTTTATTTTAAAAGGCACCTCCATCCTCCAAACAAAGCCCAAAGCCACTTCATTCCTATTTAATGGACCATAAGGAATATGGAAAGAAGCATAAAAATCATAACAAGAAGCCACTGAATATCCTCCGTCGGGTTCAAGACCCCAAAAAATACCATCCTTACTATCTTCTTTCATTTCGTAAGTAACAAGCCGAGATGACAAAGAAGACATCGACGCCGTAAAATCCGGAATCCGATTCAACGCGTTGGAAATACCGAAATCCTCCCAATGCCAACCACCTCCTCTCCATCTCCCCATTGCCCCAATCGAAACACACTTCAATCTCAATGCCTCATAAAAATATGGGTACTCCTTCTTCTAGCTCTTATCACCCAACCATTTTGATTCCCAAAAGGGAATGGTGTACCCCTTTCCAACTTTGAACCTACTATTAGCAATAATAGAGTCATTGTAGGGATTTTTACCAATTAAGCTAAGATCCTTTCACCAAAAGGAGTAAGAATAAGAAACTTTTTTAACATCTTCACCACAAAGAACCTTCATGGATATATCTCCATACCGGGATTTCAAAATTTCATACCAAAGCGCCTTTCGAGATTGTAGAATTCTCCACCTCCATTTGTTCAAAAGAGCTAAATTAAAAGCCACCAAGTTTTTAATACCTAACTCTCCCTTCTCAAAAGATAAACAAACTTTCTTCCAACTAACCCAATGAATCTTTCTTTTATCCTCCACTCCACCCCATAAAAAATTACTTTGCAACTTTATGACTTCTTTAACCACTTTCAAAGGCATTTTATAGAAAGACATTGTGAAAATGGATAAAGAAAATAAAATAGACTTTAAAAGAGTAATTCTTCCACCAAGATTAAGAAAACGATTCTTCCAACCCAACAACCGCTTCTTCATCTTCGACAATACGGGATTCCAAGAAGAAAGCTTCCTAGGATTGGATCCAATAGAAATACCAAGAAAGGAGAAATTGCTATCTTCAATTTGACAAGAGAGAGCATAAGATGCCGCTTCCAAAAAGTAGTTGTTGGAATTGATTCCAATCAACTTACTTTTATGATAATTGATGCCAAGGCCCGAGACAATTTCAAACGCTCTCAAAACCGCCTTTAAAGCCCAAACAAGCCTCCAATTCCCTTCACCCACTAATAAAATATCATCCGCAAATTGAAGGAAATCAACCGAGCATTTCCTTTCAATTATGAAGCTACTAAATTCTCCATTATCACAAGACTTCTTAACTAACCCCGACAAACCTTCCGCAGCCAAGACAAAAAGAAAAGGCGATAATGGGTCACCCTGTCTCAATCCCCTATCAACAACAAACTCCTTAGTAGGACTCCCGTTAACAAGCACCGACATCTTGCTTTGAAAAACCAACATCTCCATCCACCTCCTCCATAAAGGGCCGAATCCCATTTTCAACAACATGAATCTAAAAAAAAACCAACTAACCTTGTCATAAGCCTTTTCAAAATCCACTTTATAAAGAGGAGACAACTCTTTCCCTCCTTCTTAGCGTAATCAACCACTTCATTAGCCACCAAAACACCATCAAGAAGATGCCTACCCGGAACAAAGGCACTTTGACAAGGAGAAATAATAGAATTAAGCACACGTTTCAATCTTCCCGCCAACAACTTAGCTATCACTTTGTACATGCACCCAACTAGACAAATGGACTTATAATCATCCAAACTAACCGGGTTTGGCGATATATATATATATATATATATATATATATAATAATATATACTTAATTATAAAAAAAAAATTAATTTCATTTTTAAGACATTATTTTGGATTATTTTGCATGCAGGAGACTAATTATTCCTTCAATCATTTGGATCTCATTTTAAAATTGACTCTTGCAAAAAGTAATATGCTAAACTAGTGTGATTTTGACTTAACTAAGGTTTATATAAAAATAATTTATAAACATTTCTTCATGTCTTTGGGATACTATACCAGTGTAAGTGTTCTTTCAGGTACGGATCACTAGGGCCAGGAACATCCGGATCTGTCATGATCTGTAAGAAATTCATTGAAAATATGTGTGAAATAAGTTTTCTTTTTATGAAAAGAAGAGAGAATATATTAAAGTAAGGAACTGAAGTACAAGTTATGTCATGCATACATATGGAAACAGTAAAGAGTTGTACCAGAGTGAAGAAAGATCTCATATCACCACCATGAATCTGAACCTTAGGCTTAGTGGTAAGTGAGGAAGGAAAAAACTCATGACCATTGTAGACTTGTTTAGTGTTGTAAGTGACAGACATTTTCATGGTTGTGGTGAAATTATCAGCTAGATTTCCAATCACTCTTCCAGTTACAAGAGGATCTGTTACAGTACTCATGGCTTTGATGAGATTAAAAGGTAAGTTGCTACACTGAAAGTGGGGGTGAGGTAGGTGAGCAAGAACTAGTTTGTTACTGTTGCTTTTGAGGGTTCTGTCAGAAACCCTATATTTATAGTTTATACATAGGATTCATTGAATACAACTGACTAGGAAATCAAATAATGAGAAAAATAAATAATGATGGCACTAAAAAAATTATGGAAAAGACTAAGGGAGCGTTGTGAAAAGGCTACAGTTCCATCACATTAAAAAATAATGATAACATTAATTATACAATAGAGAATAGTTATATCTAGATATATTTTGAATGGTAATGTTTATTCTAAGTGTTTTATGGTGAAGAGAGTGATGTTGGCACATTTGATTGAGCGGTTTAGGGAGTCGTGTGGGGGTGATTTCAATGTTTTCCTTAGACTCACCAAAAGGAAAGGGTGAGTGAGGGGAATTAGGTGTAGGGTTTGGTTGAATCTCTTGAATTTGGGGTTTTCATCGAGGTTATGAGATTGTTGGATTTAGCTCTATTAGGTAGAAAGTTTCTTTGGTTTCATTTAAATGGGGTAATACACAAACGTAAAGAAAAATCACAGTAACTTGCTTTCAAGCATCAACACCATTCATATACTCCATCCATACACTCTTATTTCTATTTTGATTCATAATTATTTGAGATTTTTTTTCCAGATAAAAAGTAAAGACATATTTATGTTAGACTTCCAATTTTCATGATTAGTGATTTCATTTGGTTGTATAGTGCAAAAATACATTATTAATATCCACTGTAGTTACTAATTATAATCTTTAAATTTCTTTCAAATTCTATTCAATATGAAATAGTTGTAGATTATCATGTCATAAACCTAATTGCCTAACTTGTTTTGAATTTATGTGAGGGCAGCAAAACCCCCATCAGGGGTAGCGCCTCACTTCATCATATCATAACATGGTTTGTTTTGTTTTGTAATTAATTTATTATTAATTAATTTGTTCAAATTAGGATTAGGGTTAGATTATGGGCCTAATGTAATTGGACTTAGCTCATTCTTTTAGCACTTTCTTATTTAATTCACACCCCATTCTCTTTTAATTATATTTTATTATTTAGGCGAGTTAATTCATAATTAGCATCATACCTTTAGATAATTAGGTTAATTAAGGTTAATTAACATTTTATAATTTTTAATTATGATTATGAATAATTAGTTTAGTTAAGGACATAATAATTGATTAGGCATAATTGGTTAAATTGATAATTTGAACTTATCATAATATTTCCCTTTTTTAAATAAAAAGAATGAAAAAATAATAATTAATTATTAATCAAGAATTTAGGGTTAAATTAGGATAATTAGGATTAATTAAAATTAAGGTCTTATGTCATTTAATTAAATTAATAGAGTAATTTGGGTTTATTTATTTTAAAAACTTAAGGTTTAATATTAAATTTATAATTTAAATTGGAACTTAACTATTGTATATTTGCCTTTCTAGAAAATAACAAAAGGGTTTTATATTTAATTAAGTCTTTTAGAAATAATTAGATTTATTTAAAAAGAGGGTCAAACTTTAATTCTTGGGTTTAATTATTTTGGAATTAGGGTTGGTTTAATTTTGGTTTTATTTTAACTAATTTTATAATCAATGAATTCCGGTTGGTGTTAATTAACTAAATGATGATTACGGATTTTATGTAAGCTTAAGGACAATTTGGATTTTTATTTAATCTATTCGATAATTAGGATTCGATAAAATTTATAACTAATGATTAATTTTTCCTTTTAAGCAATAGAGAATATACAAAAACATTTTATAATTAGGATTTTCATTAGGATTCTGTTAGAGTTTTTTTTTTTTTGATAAGCAACTTGTAAAAAAAGGGAGAAAAAGGGATTCTCCAGCCCCATACAAAAAACCAATCAAAAAGAGAGGCCAAACAACTCAAGACGGATTACAAAAAGTCAAGAGGATGTTTAGTCCAATCGTAAAAATTACATCTAGCTCGACCTAACTCCAACCATCTCCAAGAGAAAGTCACTACACTACAAAAAATTGCCTCGACATCGCAAGCAGCATCCTTGAAAATGATATTGTCTCTCAAGGACCATAAACTCCAAACCGTGACGAACCACACGAAGCAGCTCATGTCTTCCATGCCCTTATCAAACAAGGCCAGAAACCAAAGTAAGGCGTGCTTACTGATAGAATCAATATCGATACGGGGCACTCCCATCCAATTGAAAATTTTAGACCACAAAGATAAAGATTTGGGGCAAGTCAAAAAAAGGTGTTTCGCATCCTCCTCCTCTTGAAAGCACAAGACACAGACTTTATCATGTCTAGAGTTCACAATGCCTCTCTTAGCTAAATTAATCCGAGTCGGCAGCCTATCACAAATTAATCTCCAAACGAAAATCTGAACCTTAGGCGGCACACGAGACTTCCAAAGAACCTTAAGAAGGAGGGAATCCGCGTCTTCAAAATGGAATCCCTCAATACCTGAAATAATATGAGCATAAAACGAATTAACAGTAAAAACAAGGTTTTTATGCAGCAACCATTCCCAAGTATCATCAACGTTAAGGGAAACCGATTGGTTAGAAACCAAGTGCTGCAGCGCCAAAACAGAAACGGGATCAACAGCAGGCCCTTCCGGCCAACAGGAAGCTAAGTTCCACACCCATTTACAGTTATTCCACTGTCCTAGATCTGCTATAGAGGTGTCTTTTTTAACCGCAGCAGCATAGAGAGCAGGAAAGACATGTTTGAGCACCAGGTCTCCACACCAAGGCCAATTCCAGAACTGAACTTTCTTACCATTTCCAACCACCACTTTCACAAAGGATTGAAAGGATTGAGGGTCCCCAAATTCTGAGATCTTACGCAAGTCCTTAAACCACAACGACACATTCGCAGGTGTACTACCGAAGTCCGAATCCATCACCCAGTTTCTGAGGCAACCATATCTCGCAGTCAGAAATGTCCTCCAAATTTCAGAACCACCAGTTTGGAATTTCCATAACCACTTGGAAAGCAAAGCTAGGTTGAAAAAACCTATATGCCTTATACCAAGCCCCCCTTTATCCTTAGGCTTGCACATAGAACTCCATTTAACCCAAGAAATACCGCTCTTAATCCCCGAACCGGACCACAAGAACCGACGTTGAATAGCTATCAAAACTTTAATAACTTTAGTAGGCGCCTTGTAGAAGGAAAAGAAATGGATCGGTAAATTCGTTAGGACAGAGTTGATCAAAGTTACTCGCCCACCCATCGACAAATTCCGACCAGCCCAAGAGGAAAGCCTAGCTTTAAAACAATTCAAGACAGGTTTCCAAAAAGAAAAACTCCTATGGTTTGCACCAATAGGAATACCAAGGAATTTGATGGGGAAAACGCCTGAGCTGCAACATAGAAAACACTCTGCAGCTTTGATAAAATAAGGATCAAGGCCAATACCGAAGATGAAGCTTTTCGAAAAATTAATTTTAAGGCCCGAGACCATTTCGAAACCCCGGAGAATAGTCTTCAAAGCCCACAGGTTAGAATAACCACCATCACAGAAGATTAGCGTATCATCAGCGAACTGGAGAAGCTCAACAGTCGCATCATTCTTGAATTTGAAACCTGAAAACAAGTTGAGGGAAGAAGCACGCCTAAACATCACAGCCAACGCTTCCACGACTAACACAAATAGAGAAGGGGCAAGAGGATCACCTTGCTTTAGCCCTCTAGAAACCTCGAAATCCCTACTCGGACTACCGTTAATTAAGACAGAAACAAAAGATTTGCAAACATTGCCTTTAATCCATTTAATCCAATTCGGTCCAAAATTCATAGCACTAAGGACGTGAAGCAGAAACTCCCAGTCGACGCAATCGTAGGCTTAAGCGAAGTCGACCTTAAAGATATAACACTTTTCCTTCTTCCTTTTTGCCAAATCGATAACTTCATTGGCAAGGAGCACACCATCCAACATATTCCTACCTGAAATGAAAGCAGTCTGGGAAGGCGAAACAAGTTTAGAAATGACAGAAGCAAGTCGGGAAGACATCAATTTGGAAATAACCTTGGATATGCACCCCACGAGACTAATAGGTCTGAAGTCCCCAAAGTCCAAAGGACTGCCCACTTTAGGAACAAGGGCCAAGAACGTAGAGGAAAACACCTTCGACAAGGAACCAGTATTAAAGAAATGTCCAACCCATTTAGCAAAGTCTGAACCCACTATTTCCCAACAATCTTTAAAGAATTTAAAAGAATACCCGTCCGGTCCCGGAGATTTACAACTATCGCAATCAAACACAGCGGCACGAATTTCATCAGAGGTGAAGTTAGCATCCAACATGGACTTATCCAGATGACTAAGTTTGGGGATATCACCTAAAAACAAAGAAGGCCTAACAGAGTCAACCTTACTGAACTTGTGTTTGAAAAAATCAAAAGCAGCCTCTTTGATAGCATTTGGATCTTCAATCAAGTTATCTCCCGTCCCCAGAGCAGTGATAGAATTGAGTCTATTTCTAGCCTTTAATTTGGAATGGAAAAATCTGCTGTTGATATCACCTTCCTTCAACCATTTCGACCTAGACTTCTGAAAAATCATACTCTCTTTGAATCTGAGACTGCTCCAAAACCTCTCTTGATCCTCACTTCTCCTTTTAAGCAAGTCTGCTGGCAAACCTTCGATATTCCCTTCCAACATTTCATCAATGACATTAAGGTTCCCACCGAGAGTCTCAATTTTGAGGTCCAACCACCCGAAAACATGGATATTCCACCATCTCAGTTTGGATTTAAGAGCAGAAAGCTTTTCTTTAAGGACGAAAGACGGCGATCCTTGGAACGAGAACGAATTCCAAGTATCCTTGAGGAAAGGCAAGAAATCCTTGTGGTCCAGCCATCAATTAAAGAATTTGATAGGCTTGGGCCCGTAATTTAAAATGTTGGATTTGATCATAACCGGGCGGTGATCGGATACATCTCGTTTCCCAACAAGTTGGCCCCTAAAACCCCAGCAGTCAATTAAAGAATCATCAACTAAGAACCTGTCTAACTTACTACAGCTCACACCGTTAGAATTAAACCAGGTGAACCTACTTCCCAGGAAAGGCAGGTCAACCAACCCCACTTCTCCAATAAAAGAATTGAATTCAGAACACTCCCTAGTCAAAGAGACACGCCTACCCTTTCTCTCATCACCAGATTTCACTGAATTAAAATCTCCTCCAATAATCCAAGTGCAACCAGGGTTATTGTTTTTGAATTCAACAAGAGCATCCCAGAGCCTCCTTTTTTCACTCAAAATGCAAGGAGAGTAAACGTTAATAACACACAGAACAGATTCCTTCCAAAGGAATTTCGAACATAGAAAACCTTCCCCTCTACAGGAAGCAATAGGATGAAATAGCCCCTTCCTCCAGACTGACAGAATACCACCAGAAGCACCAACGGAACCACTAGCGGGCCACTCAAAGTTGCCAGAACCCCAGAGACTCTTAACCAATTCTTCTCTCATAACAGGAATCTTGGTTTCTTGAAACAGACAAAAATCAACATTACCTTCCAAAAGAATTTGACGAATTCTTCTCCTTTTGTAAGATAAATTACACCCACGAACGTTAAATGTCATGAAGATCATCGAGCACCAGTTTCAACAGCCTTCGATCTAACGAAAAATTCCCCATCAGGAACCTCAAGCTTCCTTATAGTTTCGACACAGAGCTCCTCATCACCCACCGCTTCAATACCCAAAGTCTTAGCCGTCTCCCAAAT
This sequence comes from Lathyrus tuberosus, assembly GCA_022829125.1. NCBI lineage: Eukaryota > Viridiplantae > Streptophyta > Magnoliopsida > Fabales > Fabaceae > Lathyrus > Lathyrus tuberosus. The sequence goes on along the minus strand of JALAZF010000101.1, from coordinate 6,786,785 downwards.
TTTCCGAGGAACGTCGTTCAGACCCTCTTTGCATCTAAGATTACTTTTAAGAATATCAGAATCAGTCAAAGAAAGACCACTCGAAACCTGAGGCACCTCCAAGTTAGAACGAGCCTCAGTAATAGGCAAACACCTCCTGTAGCTACGCTTCTTACTAAGAGTTCTTTTACCCAATTTGGGCTTGAAACTCTTGGTAGAACCTTTATTCTTAACATTGAGCTGCGAAGAGTAAAAAGAAGGGAAGAAAGGTGACTGGGTATGAGAATAGATAGAAACAATGGACTTCTTCGTTTTCTTTTTTACTTTCTCTTTTGACCCAATAGGAAGCCCATTTCCAATAGGTTGGGATAAGGAAATAGGGTCCGACTCCACAAGGCCCAAAGGACAAGCAAGGGATGGTCCAAAATCTAGGCCCTTGACCCCAGAAGGACCCACAACAGGATCAAGAGGAGCCACGTCAGAAGGGACAACTTTAAAGGATGAGATAGCCTCGGGAGAAGAGTCCAAAAGGTCATCAGCCTTGGACTGGGTATCGTCCCCCCTAGGGACCCTACTTCTGACCATATCCTCACCAGCAGACAGCGTATCACCAACAAAGGAAGTAGGGAAAGCTGCGTTACTTCCTATAGCAGAAGAACTATCCTTAAGACCCGTGAAATTATCCAGCTCCCTATGCTTAATAGGGCCAGCCTCATCCTCTTCACCATCATCATCAAAATAGCAAGGCCTGTCGCTTTCAACGTCTTTTGTTTCCGATGAAAACCTAGTTTCACCATCCGAGACTCCCTCCTTAGAGATTTCCTTGCAAGGGCCCAAAGGGATTTCAAAAAAGCTCACGTTGAATTCATGCTCGTTAAACTCAACTGATAATTCTTCATTGATCACATTCCTCCGGTTAGTTTTAATGAGTATATTGGCATCACAAAAACTAACTTCCTTGTCGAACGCAGGATGATATTTGACTATCGATCCGAGACTTTCAAGGAAAACTCCAAAAACCTCACGCGACCAAGCGAAACAAGGGACTCCAACACATTTGATCCACGCGAACCTGAAAGGATCCACAATATCTAAACTCCACGGTTTGATCTCAACAAACCACTTCTCACTCCAAGCAGTAGCCTGACTGATAAAATCCAGGATACCATCCCCTTCCTTAGCTTCTAGCAAACACAAAGTCGCTCCTAAAGGCTTAGCCTGGATATCAAAATACCCATCCTCAAATAAGTACTGTTGGATCAGAAAAGGATTGACTCCCTCGTGGACAACACCCACCCATGACTGATCAAACCTGGAGGTATCCAGGTTTCCCAGCTTAATCCTCATAGAACCAGACTCGGAATTCAACAAGTTGTCACCACAGGCTTGACTCTCCTTACTAACCATCTGGGCAAAACTAATATTTCTAATCCCAGAGCCACCCTTCTCACTAAGAGGTATACCACCATCGAACCTCACACGGGGCCTAATGCTAACCTTAATGGCGGGAGAATCTTTAAGGAAACGAGGGACATTAGCATGCATCTTCTTGCCCTGAAGAAAGATACTATCCAACTTGGCTGCCATAATACGAACATCATGAATCTTCCTAAACTGAGCAAATCCAAACCTCTTTCCCCTTTTATCCCTCCTACCAGAAATGAAAACTTCCGATATCAAACCGTATGCCTTGAACACCTCAAATAAATCCTTAGCATGCATATCGTCTGGAAAGTCCGAGATGAAAAAAGAAGTCACAGTGTCCCCAACTCCAGTACCTCTACCTCCCTTCTCCTTCCAGACCGAAAAACCCCCAGGGGCAACATTCTTAGGGCGGTTTTTCCTCACCACCTTCTCCCACTCCATAGAAGAACAAAACTCAACTCTCAACTAAGCAAAGATCAGAGCAAAAATAAAAAATAAAAACCTGTCTCCTCGGACCACTAATACCCACGAAAGAAACACCAAAAATCACAATCCACCAGGAAACCATAACCCCTCCCGATTCAACCAAATCAAAATCCGAAACTTTAGTGAATCAATACAACCGGGAACCCAGTATCAGACAACTCCTTACCAAGGCCCCTGAACCCTAAAGCCAGGAGTTTAAGCCGAAGATAAGGAGTAGATCAACCAGTATCCCTTCGTACAAAGATTATGAAGGAACGGATGAACTGAAAGGATGAGCAGGGAGGAAAGGGGAGTCGCTACAAACCTTAGTGAACTTGGTACATTGTGACGGAAAATTCCAGCGACCGGCGGAATCGGAACAATGAAACAGTTGAAAATGAGGAGACTTAGAGAGAAGTGAGAGCTTCTCTCTCTAAGATATAATTATGTTATCTATATGGATACTGTTAGAGTTAATAACTAAGATTAGGCAATGGTTAGGATTTTATTTAAGAGAATTAAGGATTAGGATTTGATTGAAAATAAAATAATAATAAATATATATAAATAATTGGGATAATCAGAGTTAGCTAACATTTTTAATTATCAATTAGGATTATAGCTTATATTAACTAATTAATAATTTAAAATAATTATTAATTTGGTTTATAATTAATTAAATAACTTTAGAGTTTAATGTAATAATGGGCTTAATAAAAATAATTAAACAATTATCTAAAAATTAGCATAATTTTATTTGTCAAATTATAAAGGAATTAAATACTTAAAGCTAATTAAGCATAATGAAATGATGGGTTAATTTCTAATTGTGTGCAAATAATCTACTTAATCTAAATTCAAGGTTGTCATGATAACAACTTTGGTCACAACCCTAACCCTAATTGTCTACGTGGCAATTTTCCTATCTCTAATGGTCTATGTGGCATTTTCTTAGATTATTCCATATTATTTCTAACCCTAATTGCTTACGTCTAATAATAATAATAATAATAATAATAATAATAATAATAATAATAATAATCATTCAGCACTTAGTTTATAAAAATTATAAGAAAATTTTATCATTTAGCACTTAGTTTATAAAAATTATAAGAAAATTTTGTCTCTATTTTATTTAATGACTAAATCGTATATTTAATTTTATATACAATTAAGAAAATTATAAGAAAATTTGTCTCTATTTTATTTAATGACTAAATCATATATTTGATTTTATATACAATTAAGAAATATAATAAAAATATTTTTCATTAAATTAATTTTGTTCAATAATTTTAAAATTCAAATTAAAAATATTATTTTTAACTTTAAAACTGTTTTTGAAAATTAGTCTAACAAATGAGTTTTTGTATGTATCATGGTAAATAATAACTAAATAAATAGTAATAAGGTAATCAACAAAATAAAAATAACACTTATAAAAATCAAAATTAAATATATAATTTTAGAATATATTTATTTCTTTTTCATAAATTTTTAGTGGATTAATTTTGAGTTTTTCACAATAAAAATAATGGAAAACTTAAGACTATAAATTCATTAAAACTCTCTTAAATTTTTAATTTTTTGCACTAAAAATTCATTAAAACAATTTTCATTTTCTAACACTATTGAGTGTGATATACCTCCATTTTTATATAAACAAATACAATTAATGCCTAATTTTAATCTCTCTCACTTTTATTTGTTAATTTATTGTGGTTTAATTTTGATTTTTTTCTCAATAAAAATAATAGAAAATTTAAGATTAAAAATTATGATATTTAAGACTATTATAAATTTATAATAATTTTATATTATAATTTTCATAGTTAAATTTTGATATTAAAATATAAAATTTATATCGAAATATATATCATGTAAAAAGGACCTCTCATGCAAAAAAAAAATAAGATAAAAAATATAATATAAAAAAACGATATCTTTTTGAAAATAAAAATACTTTATTAATTAAAAAACTATTCATGGAGTACAAGCGACCCCAATTATGGATCCGGCTACTAAAAAGACAAATATATGACTAGTATGGTTCTTCCTAATGCAAAGAGAAATTACCCCCCTCAATCATTAAAATCGCTATATAATTCCTGAGATTCTTCTTATTCCATCCTCTATATACCAATGTATCTATAATCTTTTTTCCTATACCTGTAGTCAATGTTTTAAAAATCGGACCGGTTATCAAACCGGTGAGGGTATTGGGTCACTGGTTCATTGGTCTAACCACTGGGTCATTGGTCGAACCGCATTACTAAATTGGATAAAACCGGATAACTCGGTTGAATAAACCGGTCACTATAACAAAATTATATAGGTATTAAACTGGTCGAACCAGATGACTCGGTGTCGAAAAAAATCACTAACACCTAAAGATTTTAATAATATCACAATTTTACAAGTTTATAATTTAAATTCAAATTTGAATCAATTATAAATTTAAGTCAAGTAATTGATTTAAAAATTTAAAAAAATATCAATCTCAAATACAAACTTATGTTTGTTATCTATATAATATGCATTACCATTTACTTTACGCAACACTTCAACCAAACTAATAAAAACCAATGATATCAATCATATAGGAGAGAAAATAGATTATGTTTAAATTTCACAACCTTTCAATGCTATAATACTACAATAGCCTTTATTTATTATATTTAATCGTTGTTACCAATTTTTAAAGAAAAGAATATTAACTTTCTCTTATATTTTTATTTTTTATTTTTTTAAATAATGAAAAATGACGTCACTTTAATTTTTAAAAAAAACACGCATTTGAACCGCTAGTTTTTTAAAATCGTCAATTTACCGGTTTTTACCGATTTACACAGGTTTTGACCGGTTCTCACCGGTTCAACTGCATATCCGGTCCAACAATTGAACCAGACCGGTTACCACTCCGGTTCCCGGTTCAACCGGTCCGACCGGCCGGTCCGGTCTGGTTTTTAAAACTATGCCTGTAGTATCAACCTTGTCACCAAAAGCCTTTTTATTTTTAATCTTCCAGAGTTCATAGATAGTTTCTGATATTGCCATTTTGATGATGTCCGCCTTAGCTCCTTTTCCTTTAGTATGTTGAATTAACCAAGTGCTTTCTTCAGTCCAGTCCCCTGGAGTATGGGATATTTGTATCCAATTTAAGACCTCTATCCAAACTACTTTCATTTTTTCACAGTCAAAGAATAAATGTCTCACCGATTCCTCCTTTGCACAAAAGCAACAACTTGTATTGTCTGACATACCAAACCTGTAAAGTCTATCTTTGGTTGCTAGCCGACCATGACAAGTAAGCCAGAGAATAAAATTGGCTCGGGGTCTTGCGTTATTACCATACAACATAGTTTTCCATTCTACCGTCTGCCCACAATCTTGTATGCTTCTGTAGATTTTTCCCATGTGGAAAATGTTTTCACCTATGAATTCCTCTAATTTACCAATTCTTTGCATTTCATCTCTCAGTTCCAGAATAGATTTCACGATCCATGAATCATTAGTTTTACTTTGGAGACAAAAAACGATATCTTTATTATTTCTTAATTAACACTTTACTATCTTCATAAATTATATATTGAATTGTCTGTTTCACAAAACTCTTAATTAATAGTTTACTATTTTCATAAATTATATATTGAATTGTCCGTTTCACAAAACTCTTTATCTTTGTAACTTAATTTCTCATAAATTTTAATTTTATTTATTTAATTATTATTTTAATGGTCATTAAAACTATAATTGATATACACAATAAAATAATAGTTTGTAAACTAATAATTCATTCAAACATTCTTCAATTTTTAACCTTTGTGCACTTAAAATTATTTTTCAGAATTTCTCTATTTATAACTACGATTCATTCATTTTACACTCATTAGAATAATTAGAATCACTTTTCACTCTTTATAAATTAGAATCACTTTTCACTCTTTATAGCAACAATATTTTATAATCAATATTTTATGTGTTGATTAAACATATTTATTTTGAAGTAGTGCATATGAAATGGTGGTTGAAATCATATAATATTGAAATAAAGGCAAGATCAAAAGTATCATTTAAGATGTGAAACAACTATCTTATTTTGGTTTGTGGAACTATAAAATTTAGTTTGGCTTCATGCAATCAATTCTTGAGATGTATATTTCAAGACATTCTAATATATAGTTTGGCAGAATATTTGAACCCTATTTTTATTGATATTAAACATTTGTTTATCTTCTTTTCTAATTTTATTTATTATTTAATTTATTTAAGTTAGTTAATTTTTGATACGTGTCATTTTTTTACTTTTTTAATGATATTTTTATATATTTTATAATAAATGTTTTATGTATTGATTAAACATATTTTTTTGAATGAGTGCGGATGAAATGATTGTTCAAATCGTATAATATTCAAGAAGCGTATTGGAAAGAAAAAAATTATAAAAGAAGGAAAGATCAAAAGTTCCCTTTAAGATATGAAGTAACTATCATAAATTTAAAAGTATTATATGGTAATTACAGAAAAATTAAAAATATTGTATGTTTAACCTTTAAGAAATTGTCTGTTACGATTTTAATTACAAATTTTTTATGGATTGGGCTAAAATGGTGATAATTATTTATAATATTATTTTCTTTATTTGTAAAATGGTATAAATTTTATTAAGTGTTGATAATAAAATATGACTTCAGGAGACAGAGGAGGTCGAGGAAAGACGTACGCCCCGCTGTCGAATGTGCCTGTCAGTGAATAAGGTTCATCCCCAAAACAAGAGTAACACATACCAACAAGATTTGAAGGTCATAAAATTACGCACAAGTTCGTCATACCAAGACAATTGTCAAGTGTCCAAAAGATACTACTACAATCCAAATTACATGGGTAAAAATCCCATGAAAAGGACACGGTGGTGGAGGTATCAAAGACAAAATAAGACGACTCAAGAAGTTGTAGGGTCTAGTACCAGTAGTAATGTATATGTACCAGATGTGGAAGCAGTCAGAAGGCCAGTAAAAGAGAGATTATGTACTACTTTGACACCTATCAGAGTAGGCACAAAGGACTAAGATGAAGAAATGGTTATTGATCATTTCTCAGTGTCAGAAGGCAATTTCAAAGTTCTTTGTAATGTCGTATCAATTTTGCCTTTTGAATAAGACCTGGTTACTGAGGTGACAGATACAAAGAAAGAATATTTCGCTAAAAATATGGCTAGACATATGCCAATTGCTATTATTTAATGAATGATGGTTGTGTAAAAGAACAAAATGTCATTTTTGATAGGCCTATTATAGAAATTATGACGCCTATTATGTATGAGTCAATTGTTTTGACATCTTATTGGGCATGTTGAAGATGTTCTTTGGTGGTTCCGCTGCATATGTTTCTGATGGAAGAACTCTGGTATTTGTGTGATTCTGGAGTTGTGATAGAAGAAAGATGGTGGAAGATCTTGATTGTTGGCTTTTATTCTTAAAGATATCAGCATCTATGAAAGCTTTAGTCGTTCCAAAGTCTGGAGCAATGGAATAGAGAGAGTTGTTGGTTGATGTCTGTCATGTTGACTTGGTACTTAGAAGTTTGGTTCCATCTTGTATTTTGAAGTCAGTTTGAAGAGAAGGTGAGTTGAGATCGGGTTTATCAAATTCATGATCTATGAATTTGGTAAATATTATTTTCGACAAAGTTGCCAAAGATACTTGAGTTTTGACTCAAGTCCACTCATAAAGGCATCTCTTGTCGTGTTTAAGAGCTCTTTCAGAAGGATAATCTGGTTCTCATGCTGAAGATGGATTTATGAAGATCTTTGGTGCTGATGGATGTTATTCAACTTGGAGGTAATGGGAGGTGATTTATTTTCACCATTCATGATTTGCGAATTCTATTAGTAAAGGAAAGTCATAGGCAGGTGGAGTCAAGGGTGACAGACTTGATGTCTCAACATGTTGTTTGACTAGAAAGATGTTGACATAAAAATTCTTGATTTGTGTTGATATCTGGTAGATCATATATCTTACAAGATGTATGATTTTGTGGATAAGAATTTAAGATCAATTGTTGTTTGTGGAATTAACAAATATTTAATTGATTATTCTTGTATTTTGGAGTACAAGATTACTGGTGACAAGTTGGTACATCAGGAATTGCAACATATCTTGTTGCATCTGCTCAAGGACCTGTTCTTTGGAGAATGGGTACAGTCAAGATAAGGAACTGATTTTCTATCAGATGTTGAAACATCTTGACAATGGAGTATGTGCAGAATCCTGTTGATTTAAGGAGTAAATCTCTGGAGCAAAGGAGTTGTAGCTGATAATCTTGGTACCTTACACGTGTGTGGTAGGATCTGTCTTTATTTTGGTGTTGCAAAGGCACTAACCGGACTAGAAAGTTTCCTGGCAAGAAAATTAGCTAGAATGCAGTGCTGATGCAAGTGAAGATGAATAAATTTTTTTTGGATCAGTTTATTTCTAATCTAGGTGCATTGGAGTGCAGCAGGTGTGTTTCTATCTCTACTCTAGGAGCATGTGATCTTGTTCATCATGGAGGTCAAGGATAAGTGGCAGTTATCTCTGACTTTCTGAAGAAGTCTCTACGTAAAGAAAGCGGGATTCCTTTTTTAAAGATCTTGTGTGACTAATCTCTTCTGAAGAATCAAGCTTTGGCATGTTTGGTTTCTCTGAAGATGAGGTGGTTGTTGTAGTACTAAAAAGCAGGATGGAGGTTGTCTACTCAAACTTGATATCATTACTCAAGTCTATGAGAACATGGAACTCTTGTTCTGTTATAGGGAGGAGGTTCTTCTAAGTGGTAGAAAGAAGGACTGAACTCTCCAGCTGGAAGTCTGATCAGGTGTTGTGACATCAAGCAGAAATTTCAGGGCCTTAGTTGATGTTGTGGCACATCATCGTAAAATAATTTGATCTTCTCTGAAATAAATGGAATTAATGCTTCAAAAAGGTCTATCTCATGCAGTTTGCGGGAGCTGTGAGAAAGAGTAGGTGTTACAGGTCCAAGTCTTGGTGTATCTAAGATGCCTTGCTATGGAGTAAGTAGGATATGTAACTTGAAGATTAGGTTTCATTTGTGGATCAGAAGATTTTCTGGAGCTCTGAAGAAAGCTAAGATTAACCAAACAGTGGCATTTGGTTGATCTCTAATGTGAATACAAGCAGTGTGCTTAGAACTAATTACTCTTATGCAGAAGGGTTGTTGGTTGAAAATCAAAGGAGGTTCTGATTCTGTGCATATCCTGGAGCTTGTGGTAAAAGCCCTAAGTTGCTTATGGAAGATTACCTTCTTTTAGGAGATGTATAAGAGTTTATTTCTCTCGTTGGTTGTCTGGAGTTCTTATTGATCAAGCTGGTGGAGCTGTGTTCTCTGAAGATCTTCAGTTAGATTACTATGCAGATAGTAAGTCCAATGGTAATTGCATTAAGAACCATAGGGTATGGTGTCTGTGATATGATCAGGATGTCTTAACAAATGTTAGAAGATCATCACATTCTCTGAACTTGGAGTTCAGATTATGGAAGTTGATATTCGTCAGTTGAATAAGAAGTGTTCCAACTTATCATACGGGAGAATGATGAAGTGAAGACTGTCTTGGATCATGGGGTGTTTATGTGGTAGTCTGACTCTTTTTGAGGTCAGATTTCTTGTGGAGAGGTGGTTTATTCTACTGCAAGTAACTCTAGAAAGAAGTGGATCAGTTTGGTGCTTGTGAAGCACGTAAGCTGAGCATTTCTGGAGCATATATTTTATGTCCTTCAAGTGTGAAGAACATTTGTGCTAGCTAACAAACTAGGAGATTCTGTATGTCTCTTTGAGGACTGTGAAGTATTCTAGATTTAATTGGATTTATTCTCAAGGAACACGGATATCTATGGCTGTAAAATTCAAGGTGGATTTGTGCAGGGTATGGATGGTTTCTGGATGAGGGGGGATCAATGGTGATTTTGATCTCAATCCAAGAGTTTTTTGGTTATTGTACAAGGATGTGATCCTGGTAGACTCTCACTATATGATCATGAAGTTTGTCATGTGATATCATGTGGTGATTGTGGGTGTTTCTTGTTGGAATGAGCATCATTTATGAAAGATAGGGGGAACTTTTGTCTGATAGGTATACTAGTGTAGTACATAGATTTCTTGTGGAACAGGCAGTAAGTGAATGCGTTCGGCAGGTGTGTTGGACAAGGGGTGCGTTCTTGAAGACATGAAGACGAGTCTTATGTTTTCCTTTCACTTTAAGGTGTTCTTCTTGCAAAGGAGCACTAGTTATTCTCGATAGGGGGAGTTGGACTTCTGTCTAGGATTTGTTGCTGCAGTAGTGCAGTTGTTTATCAAGATTATTTATGGTGTCAAGCAGTTTGTGATAGAATACCTCTGGTAAGGGTGTAATGTCAGACAAGATGTCGTGACATTGTGTTACTGTTATAGTTCTAGATGGACTTGACAGGTTGATTTTGGTTCTATCATTGGGATGTCAATGGATTGAATCAGAGTTATACAAGCTTCTTAGGAGTCTTTATTGCTAACTGAAAGATGTTTGAAGGAATGTCATAACATCTTGGTCAGTTATTCTCTTTCTTCTGGTTGAAAGGATTTGTCTTGGGGCTCATTGAAAGGCATTGTGACTATGCTTCAGAGTCTACAAGAGAGACTAAACAAAGTCTGATAAGGTGTCAGAACATTGTTTAAAACATGTGGCTGTCTGCAAGTGGATTATCTTGGACGGTGCAAAGTGAGTCTTAAAGAAGACGTGTTAAACATGTGTCTTGAGACATGCGCATTCTTTGTACGGTTCCCCTTAAAAGAAGAAACAGTTAAAAAATGTTTTGGTCGGTGCACATTTTTTTGGGAGTTTTATTCCTCATTTAATGTTCTCATTGAATTAACATGTGTTACTTTCAATGGTTCGTTACATCCTAAGGTAATTGATTGGGTATTTAAAGAGGATCCTTGGCTTCTTCTCTCTCATGCTGTGTTGTGTTCTAATGGCATTTGTTTGTGTCTTGATAAGTAATGTTTAGGTTTGGGGTTGTCTTGGCTGCTTTTGTCAATTTTTGGCTAAAAAGGGGGAGAAAGATACAAGGGTTGAGTCTGTTCTTGCAGCTATTTTGCAAGGATGTTGGACAAGATGTTCTGACATTCTGTTTGAGTCTCGGGTTTCTATTTTATTCTGAGTTCTTCCTTTGTGTCTTGTGCTCTGAGTTATGAACACATTCGTGTCCTATGTTCTAAGTTACACATGTTGGTGTTTGGTTGCTTCAGTAGCAAAATTCTTCCCCCTCGGGTGAGGAAGTATAGATTCATGGGGTAAGGGGGAATGTTTGTCATCCTCTTCCTCATGTACACCAACATGAGTGGAGTCACATCAGTATTCCAATCATAACTGCCACTCAGGGTGAACAGACGTTAGGAGGATCATGGCTTTATTATACAAAAGGAGTTTTAGCCAAAATTTGTCAAAAGGGGAAGATTGAAGACTCTAAATGGTTTTACTTAAATTTTGGTAAAACTTGATGTCAAACACAATGTTCCAACTTTAAGAATTTTTCCAGAGAACAAGATGAACAACATGAACAATGTTGTTGTGAGTAAAGATGACGAATAAAATGTCCCAACATCCTAGAATGATATAGCAGGTTTTGAATCTGTTACAAATCTGTTTCAAGATTCTAGGAGAAATCACAGCAGTGGATCAAGGAATCATTGAACTAAAGATTCAAAGCCTAAGGAAGCAGAAGACTATAAAAGGAAGAGCAAGACCTAGGATAAAACAGACTTAGGAATCCTTATTGTAATATTTGTAAAGTAGAAAATAGGGTTTAGGGTTTTGAAAGTCATTGGCTTTCTTGTGTTCTAAGTCTCCCTCTATATCGGTTTGACACAATGTGGTAGACATAACTGTTTATACAAATTCAGAAACCATTAGATAATTAATTTTATATTGTTCTTGGATGAAGCTTTGAAGCAAATCCAAGTTGTGTTGTTAGTCGATAATGCTTGACTGAACTTTGCATTGAAAGAGGTGTCTTTCAAGTAGGATGACACAGTTGCTGTCGATTGTAACTATTAGATATCACAGGTTATGATTTAGGGAGTGAGATGGGTTTCTATTATCAATAAGATGTGACTTCTAATGATAGAGTTTTCATTGGGCAGTGATAGGTAAACCAGAGGTTGTATACATAAAACTATACTACTGGTAGTGGATTATTCTTCCTGGCTTGGTAGCCCCCAGATGTAGGTGATTTGCACTAAACTGGGTCATCATATTTTTTGTTGTTTATCATTCTACAATTTACAGTTCAGTATTGATTAACATGTCGTAACAGATGTTGAAACATCTGTTGTGAATCTTTTGCTGATATTCAGTATTCCAGCTTGTTTGTTCTGTCATTGTTTTAATGTTATGCAGAGAACAATGTCCTGACATGTGTTAGGACAACTGCTATCTTCTATGCCTAAATTTCAATTGGTATCAGAGCAGGCATCCAGTATGTTTCTGGATAAAATCTTGGGAGATACTTTCTAGTGATTTAAACAAGGAAGAGTTTGGTGAGATCATATCATTCACTCTGACATACTCAAGGGTATTAATGGATGGGATGGATGTTATGGATCAAAGGTATCAACTACTGATAGTTGTTCAAGTTTTATGTGGAGTGTCTACAGCAACTGCAGGAGGAGTGGCTAGTTCTCCTGTATGGTGTCTTATAAGATGTTTTGACATCTTATTGGGCATATGGAAGATGTTCTTTGGTGGTTCCGCTACATATGTTTCTGATGGAAGAACTCTGGTATTTGTGTGATTCTGGAGTTGTGATAGAAGAAAGATGGTGGAAGATCTTAATTGTTGGCTTCTATTCTTGAAGATATCAACATCTATGAAAGCTTTATTCGTTCCAAAGTCTGGAGCAATGGAATAGAGATAGTTGTTGGTTGATGTCTGTCATGTTGACTTAGGACTTGGAAGTTTGGTTCCATCTTGTATCTTGAAGTCAGTTTGAAGAGAAGGTTAGTTGAGTTCGGGTTTATCAAATTCATGTTTACTTAAAACTATACTACTGATAGTGGATTCTTCTTCCTGGCTTGGTTGCCCCCCACATATAGGTGATTTGTACCGAACTGGGCCATCATATTCTGTGTTGTTTATCATTCTGCAATTTACAGTTCAGTATTGATTAACATGTCGTAACAGATGTTGAAACATCTATTGTGAATCTGTTGCTGATATTCAGTATACCAGCTTGTTTGTTATGTCCTTGTTTTAATGTTATGCAGAGTACAATGTCCTGACATGTGTTAGGACATCTGCTATCTGCTATGGCAAAATTTCAAAAGGAAACTTTAAAACAGGTATTGTGTCTTAGATCTAGCGCACATTGCTCTCACATGCGGTTCGACAGAACACAATATGTGTAATTAGTTAAAAGATAAATTGAAAGGGAACAACAAAGATTGTTATTTAGCCTCGTTTTACTGCAAGTAAGTATATTTTAATTTGTGTTTTCATTTATAAATCAATTTTATACATATTAATTATTCTGAATGTTTATGCATTGAACATTGGCAACTAATTGTTATGTGTCGTAAGAGAACTACTATAGTTGTGTTTTGCTCATTGCACTCTGAACTGTCTGAAGAAGCGGTTAACACTCTGAATGGGTAAGTGATATTATTTTTAACTTTAGAGTAGTATACTTTTTATTTATGTTTAATTTTAACTGACATGTGAAGAGTGATGGAGGAGTATAATGCATTCAAACATAATGTACTTGGTGAAATGCCTGACTATGTTTTCCCAAAAGTAAGTATGTTACCTGTGCATTTATTGACATTATATTATTTGGGTGTATTAGTGTGATATAAATATATGAAAATTATTTGTAGTGGCAAAAACAACCAGACGACCATTCACGTGGATACTATATTATGAGATATATGCTTTATATTGGCTCCATAGACATTAAAGAGGGATGGATGAAGCATAAAGTATTAACTTAATCCATATCTTCTTAAGTTCAGGTTGTTAGCTTATCATAATTTAATTTTTGTTCTAATTATAAGAGTTTAACAACAAAATTACACCATACTCAAAAGAAGATATGGATGACATCCGATCAAGTTGGACTAGAGTATTTTTATCTAATTATGATGATTCTCTAAAACAATAGTTTTTTCTTTGTTGTAAATGTGTAAATTTCATTAATTTGTTTTGTGTAAATATGTAAATGTGTGTATTCTGTCTTGATGATCAGAACAATGTAAATGATATGATAAATTCCAATTCTGTCGCATATTTTGTAATTTCTGTGTAAAAAATGATACAGGCAGGTTAATAGATTTATAATGATATGATACAGGCCATGATACAAGAAGTGAAAATGAAACTGGAAAAAAATGAGATTTTATCCCTCAGTTATTACTTAAAACCAAGGGCAATAACAAAATTATTACATCGGTCTTTAAATAAATCCGTCGCAGAACAAAATTTAGAAAATAAAAAATATGTTATTGATAAGGATCGAACCTGTTCTGGACTGGACCAATGGTTATAATTGGCCCAATCCGCCTCTGCTCCAAAGCGGCCCAAATTGCCTAAGTCCAATCCACAGAGGGGAAAAACGACATTTCTGCCCCTCCAACCGGGCAAGGAACGCACGTCCTCCCCGACTTTTATGCCTGTTACGCACAGCTTCCTCGCTGCCCGAACAGCAAGGGACAGGTGCTCGAAACTGCATTTATGCCCGACATAACGGCTAGTTTCTGGCACCCTGCCCGACATAACGGCTAGTTTGGACAGTTACCTATTCTTTGGGGAAAATGGTTATTTCGCCCCGAAAATAGGATCGTTAGCCACGCGCTGGGGACTCTATATAAACCCTCTCAAGCGAGATGGTTAGGTATTACATTTTCACCCTAAGAATACACTTTGTACTTGTCCCTTTTCTCTGACCTTTTCTTACTTGAGTGTCGGAGTGCCTTGCAGGTACACCCCCTCCTCTCCTCATTCACAAGTCGAACACCTTGCACGCCTGACGACTAGTATCCGTCCGAGCACCTTGCCCATCTGACGACCAACTTACGTGGACCCGTTCGAATACTCCGGATCAGTGGCGCCGACTGTGGGGACTCCATGTTCTCCCCTTCTTTCTTTCCTCCTCGGAAACTAAAAGATCAAAACATACTTTCTTTGATCCGCCCACATATGGCCGCTCAGAACTCCGCAAAAGGTACTGACGCTACAGTTCTTGTCCCCGTCAACAAGATGGACGCTAACGGCAGTTCGTTGTTACTTTCTGATCCCCGTTTCCTTCGAGACGGGGCCACTGCGTCTCCAACTCCTCCTCCCACCGAGCAAGGAGGCAAACAGCTACCATCGGGGGAACAACCAATTCCTGGCCCTCCCAGCGCTGACCTGGCCGTTGCAGCTCTTCTGGAAGCTGTCAACCGCACAAACCTCCTTATCTTGCAGCAAGGAGAAAGGATATGAGCTCTCGAGGAAGCATCTTTTCCAAGATCCTCTCCTCCCAAGAGCAAACACCAGAAATCAAGAAGCCCGCCACCTAGGTGCGGGGAAGACCGTATGACGAGGCATGAGCCTGAATCACAACACGTTCGCAAGCGCGACCAGATCTCCCCGCGAGATCAATCTCCACCAAGACACAAGAGAACGAGGCAAGATAGGCATTCTCCGCCGGTCAGACCTCGCGACCGGCCCCGTTCACCCTCACCTCACAGAGACCGTCGCCGCGAGCGCAGACAACGGTCACCATCAACTCCAAGTTCGGACAGCGACGACGAGCCTCGCGTCCCGTTGTCCCGCAAGATTCTGGCCACTCATCTCCCTAAAGGACTAGAGAAGCCTCTGTCTCTTGGGACTTACGATGGAACTACTGACCCAGACGAGCACATAGAAAACATAGATGCTCTTTTGGACTACAGAGGTGTACGAGGAGCCATCAAATGCCGCTTGTTCCCAATCACGCTCTGGAAGGGAGCAATGACATGGTACAAACAGTTTCCAGAAGAATCCATTACATCCTGGAGGCAGATGGGGAGGATTTTCTCCCGCCACTTTACTGCATCACGACGCCATCTAAAGACCGAGGCGTCCCTCGGAGCCGTCGTATAGGGAAGAGATGACCCTCTTCGGGCCTACATTGAGCGGTTCAACAAGGAGGCTGTCCAAGTGCCAACGAACGACGAGATGAAGAAATTCCTACTCGAGCAGGGATTACGTCCTGGCTCAGACTTCGCGAAAGCCATCGACCTCGACCCACCGAGGAACCTTAATGCCCTTCTCCTCCAAGCCCAGTCGCATATATAATACGAGGAAAAGGTCGTTGCCCATTCTGTCCGGGCCTCTCGAAACCAAGAAGGTGCCCGATCATCCAGAGCTGAAGAACTCTCGACTTCCCGTCGAGGAGATAGAAGACGCGACGATCGGCCTCGCGATGAACGCGAACAGAAGGGACCTTCTGAGCGGTTCCATGATTATACCCCCTCACTACCTCGAGGGAGAAAATCTTGTTCGAATGTGCCAACTCAGAATTCAAGCAGGCGGGAGTCTGTTTCTCCAAACAGCTGCCGGCCAGACCGGGTATGGACAAATCTAAGCATTTCCGCTTCCACAAGAGTCACGGTCATACGACGGAAGAATGCATCCACCTCAGAGATGCCATAGAGATCCTTATTCGCGACGACCACCTGAAGCAGTTTGCAAAGAAGAAAGATGCTCCCCGACAAGAAACCCAGGAGAGCAAAAAGGTTGCAGAAGAGACTCCACCCTCTGATGACACCAACGTACAGGTCACTATGTCCATAACTCGGCCAGAGGACTTCCACATCCCCGATGATCTTCCCGTCTCCACGTTCCTCGCTTCTCACAGCCCGTGGGAGGCCTTTCCGTCAGCCATGGTCATTTCTGGTGGTGGATTCAACAAAATCACGGTCGGCTCAGTCAAGAGGAGATTCGATCAACTGATCAGCAAAAGCTCTAATGAAGTCACCACGCTGGACACCACCCACAAAGGATCCGCTCCTATTTCCTTCTACAAATAGAAGCTCCTCGGCAGGGCACCGAACTCGAGCATCCCGCTGCTCATCCGGGCAAGGATGGCGAACTTTGACGTTCGCAGAATACTCGTGGACCAGGGCAGTTTAGTTGATATAATGTACAACCACCTGTTCGAGACGCTGCAGCTGGACGACTCTTACCTTACTCCATATGTTGGATCCGACCTGCAGGGATTCAACGGAGCAGTGACAAGGCCTCGGGGTTACGTAAACTCATCGTAACCTTCGGTTCAGGAAAGACAACCCGAATAATTAAAGCACAGTTTTTGGTAATTGAATGCCCATCACTATACCAGTGCATTTTTGGAAGGCCAACCCTAGCAGAGTTGATTGCAGTGTCTTCCACCGTACATCTCAAGATGAAGTACTACACTTCTGAAGGGATGGTCGCCACCCTCCACGGTGATATCGAAGCTGCCCGTCGATGCTTTGAAGCTGCGTCAAAAGGACTAAGCACCATCTCAGCAAGACCGAGAACTTCTGGTCGTCCCCCTCTGCCCAGCAGCTCCGAGCAGCCAAAACCGCTCCCCCAGGTCGAATCTATCGACTTGGACAGCCGTTTCAGCGAGGAAGATCACGCCAAAGACCCAACGACTTCGGGCAACCAGTCCAACAACAGCGGCCATCTCCTACGCCCTGTCCCATATGGAAACTTCGAGATCGTTCCGTTCAGAGAAGACCCCCAACGGGGAGTAAAGATCGGAGCAGACCTCCCCGACCTGGCCAAGAGACAACTAAAAGCGTGCCTCTGGGAGAACGCAGACTTGTTCGCATGGAGCGCTGTTGAAATGCCAGGATTAGACCCCTCCGTCGCTTGCCACCAGCTTACAATTGATCCGGCCGTCAAAGCCGTTTCCCAGCGCAGAAGGAAACAGTCCCCGGAGAAGATGGAAGCCGCGGTGAAAGCTGTCAAAGACCTTCTAGAAGCTAGGTTTATTTCCGAGGCCAAATACACTACATGGCTCTCAAATGTTGAACTTGTAAGAAAAAATAATGGCAAATGGAGGATGTGGGTTGATTATACCGATGTTAACAAGGCCTGTCCGAAGGACGCCTACCCCCTCCCCAATATAGATAAGCTCGTAGATAACTCAGCAGGTTTTAAACTTTTATCGTTCCTCGACGCCTACTCGGGCTACAACCAAATACCAATGGCCGCGAGCGATAAAACTTACACGGCCTTCATGACCGAATCAGGCAACTATTACTACAATGTAATGCCCTTCGGCTGAAGAACACCGGCGCCACATACCAACGAATGATGAATAAAGTCTTCCAAGGACAAATAGGCGACATGCTCGAAGTATACATGGATGATATGATCGTCAAGTCCCACGAGGAACTAGATCATGTCGCCCAACTTCGCAAAATTTTCGAGCAAGGCCGAAAGTATCGAATGCTTTTCAACCCAGAGAAGTGCACGTTCGGAGTACGGGCAGGTAAATTCCTTGGCTTCTACCTAACGGAACGAGGAATAGAAGCTAACCCCGACAAATGTCGGGCATTTTCTGAGTTCCCGACGCCCACGTCTAAGAAGAACATCCAGTCCCTCAACGGGGTACTTACCTCGTTGTCCTGCTTCGTCGCAAAGTCCATCCAACACGCCCTTCCTTTCTTCAAGTTCTTGCGGAAAGAAGCAGCGTTTGAATAGACCGAAGAATGCGAAGCATCCCTCCTTCACTTGAAGCAAGCTCTGTCGAAACCGCCAGTATTAGAACGGCCGAACGCCGGGGAAGTCTTGTTCCTATACCTCGCCGTCACTACTGAGGCCGTTAGCTCCGTTCTCATTCGGGAGAACCCTGGCGGGCAAAAGCCGGTATACTTCACGAGCAAAGCGTTGCAGGATGCGGAGTTGCGATATCAGCAGATAGAGAAGGTAGCATTGGCCCTCGTCAACGCTGCCAGACGACTGAGACACTATTTCTTGGCCCACACGATCGTGGTAAGGACGGATCAGCCCATCAAGCAATTACTGGGACGACCAGACATGGTCGGGCGAATGCTCAAATGGTCACTGGAACTGTCCGAATTCGATGTCCAGTATTAAAGCAGAAAACCTCTTAAAGCTCAAGCCCTGGCCGATTTCGTAGCGGAAGTAACCTTCTCAGACTCCTCGTCCCACATAGCAAACAGATGGACCATCTATGTGGATGGAGCATCCAGCTCGAGCGGCAGCGGGGAAGGAGTGATTCTGGAGAACGACGAAGGGACCATAGTCGAGGCTTTTCTCACATTGTTCTTTCCCACGTCGAACAACCAGGCCGAATATGAAGCCTTCCTCGCCGGATTGCGCCTAGCCGAAGACCTAGGGCTGAAGAAATCGTCATCTGCACGGACTCTCAGCTCGTAGCCCACCAGATATCTGGGGAATATCAGGCCAAAAACGACAGTCTCTCCGAATACCTCACCCTAGTCAAGGAAAAAATGTCGAAGTTCAGAATGGTAGAAGTAAGACATGTTCCACGCGAACACAATGTACGAGCAGACGTCTTGTCCAAACTAGCAAGCACTAAGAGGAAAGGCGGAAATAGGTCAGTCATCCAAGAGATACTTCCCCGGTCCAGCCTCGATAAGGGGTCCTCGACCCTGTACGTGCACGCGATCGGGGACAACGATTGCTGGATAACGCCCATGTACAACTACCTCACCAGGGATGAACTTCCGGATAACCCCAAGGAAGCCAGCATAATCAGACGAAGAGCATGCTCGTACGTCATCCTCGAAAACAAACTCTACCGACGGGGCTTCTCCATCCCACTACTCAAGTGCATAGAGAAGGAGGTTGTCCCCCACGTATTACGAGAAGTCCATGAAGGCATTAACGCCCAGCACCTGGGAGGAAGGTCCCTTGCCAGCAAGGCCCTCCTGGCAGGGTATTATTGGCCAACCATGCAGCAAGACACCAAGGAGCATGTGAAGAAATGCGACAAATGCCAACGGCACGGGGATATGCACCTAGCGCCGCCTAACGAACTGAAGAGCATGACCTCCCCGTGGCCATTCGCCTGGTGGGGCCTAGACATCCTAGGACCCTTCGTGACGGGGTCCAGCCAAAACAAATACCTGATAGTGGGCGTATATTACTTCACAAAATGGATAGAAGCAGAAGCCTTAGCGAAGATAACAACACTTAACATTCTGCGCTTTTACAAGCGGAATATCCTTGCCCGTTTTGGGATTCCCCAAGCAATTGTCACGGACAATGGAACGCAATTCACGAACAAGAAGTTCCAAGACTTTGTCGCCCATCTCGGAACAAAGCAACATTTTGCTTCGGTAGAACATCCCCAGACCAACGGGCAGGTGGAAGCGGCCAATCGCGTCATTTTGCGTGACCTCAAGCGAAGATTGGATGAAACAAAGAAAGCCTGGGTCGAGGAACTCCACAACGTCTTATGCGCATACCGCACTACTCCCCAGTCCACCACCGGGGAAACACCTTTCCGCTTAGCATATGGCACGGAGGTTGTTTTACCCATCGAAATCCACGTACCGTCCAGGAGGACCGAATCACCTCTAGACGAGGAGATGAATGACGAAGCGATAAGAGAGGAGCTCGACCTTGTCTAGGAAATCCGAACAGGAGCAGCCCTTTGCGAAGCATCTCTTAAGCAAAAAATAGCAATCAGGCACAACACCAAAGTCTTACGACGAGAGTTCGATGTGGGCAGCCTTGTCCTGCGAAGAAACCACAAGGACTCTCGCGAAGGCAAACTAGCAGCCAACTGGGAAGGGCCATACAGAGTCCGTGCCAAAATGGGGAATGGTGCATACTTCCTCGAAAACCTCAACGGGGACGCAATTCCTCGACCGTGGAACGCTGAAAAACTTAAGCAATACTACAACTAAAGTAACTATAGGCTTCCCCGCATCAAAGGACCACCTAACGGTCATCATGCTCGTCCAGGTACAAACGACGCATACGCACAAAGTAGAATCCCGCTCAAGTGAATGAGCCGAAGCTCTACTCGTCGGCGGTCCTCAACCGAGCATCACCTTCGCCCAAAGTACCATGATTGGCAGAACCCCAGCTCGCGATGGGACGTTCACGCCACGACCTCAGGCCTCGATCGCGACCTGAGATCCGCAACCTCGCCGGGACCTTCCCCGGCTATTCGACCAATTCTCTGCACTGACGAATTCACACACGACGAGCTATCTCTCAAAAGAAAGCTCCGTTAACAGACGCACCCTCCGAAGGGTAGTCACACATGCACAACTAATATAAAGTACAGCAATGCGACCATCCTTCACTCGCGCAAGGTAGTGGATACCCTCTGTCGAAATCTTAAGCCCAGGGTTCACCACCCGCAACTGGGCCACGACACTTTCGAAGGACTCCACTGCCACGGCGATACCGTCATCCTCGGCCTGCAGAATGCTGGCGACCAGCTCAGCCCTAGTTTTTAACACTTGTATCTCATCCGGCTCATCAGCACCCGGGGCACTGGCCGCCATCAGCTCTTTGTTCAAATCCTCGGCAGCCTTTTTCTCCGCCTTCAGCTTGGTGACCTCCTCTTTCAGCTTGGTCGTCTCCTCTTCGGCCTTCTTCCTAGCCTCACAAACACCCTTGACCTCCTCCTTCAAGGCCGTCTCAGAAGCCCGGGCAGCAGTAAGTTCAGCCTCAAGCGCAGTGTCCCCTTCCGCGTAAACGACCGCCATTTCCAGCATCCTCACAAGGGCAGAAGCATCCTGGGCTACCAGCGCCCTCTTGCTCGACCGGTCCATGCCCTCCAAGCTGAGAGACTCCCCCCGAGGAACGACTAGGGTGTTGCCCTAAAAAATATCCTCTCGAGGATGCACGGGGGGAGCTCAAATTTCCCCTTCTCAGGCGCCCGAGTCAGGTCCACAGAATCTAACGTCCGTGGCAGCTTCGCCCACCCGGTTAAAGGCAGTGGAGAATCCCGCGGACCAGGATAGGGCGTAGAAGAGGTCCCCGGCGCATTTTGAACAAGGGAAGGAGCACGAGTACCAGCAGCAGTCCGGGTCTTAGGGGGAGCCGCTCCAGCCTTACCCCTCGCCATGGCGTTCCTCACCACACGATCACGAGCTTGAGGCATCTCACCTGCACAAATGAAAACGAGCACATTAGTTACGGAGAAAGGAAATAACACAAACAAAGTCTAAACAACTATGACTACCGAGCAGCTTCTCAGCATCCGCGGGAGTCTTGCACTCCAGCAGTGCCTTCACATTGATAAACCTGCGCTCGACCCTCTGGCTACCATCCTCCTCGAATATGGGATTACCCTTGCTCGTCCAGCAGCTCGCAAGACTGAAGGAGTTGACCCACTTCACCAGCGCCTCATAAGACGCGGCATCCTGCCCGCGTAGCGCGCTCGGCTCAAAGACGTAAGCACTGGGTTTCTTTGAGAAGTGGTCAGGTGTCCATCGGATCGGGAACTTGTACAACCTCTCCCCGATATACTTCCCCTCCTCGTTGAGTAGCTCCTCTCCATTCTCATCGACCTCTATCTCCCAGACATACGTTCTGTCCTGGGAAATTTCAGACACTAGGTCAACGATGAAGTACCGTCCCTTGAACGTTCAGATTGACTCCGAGAACGGCTTAAACAGCTTCTTGGGTTGCTTCAAGGAAACCCATCCGTACTTCTTCCCCGTCAGCTGCCGTTGAAGATGGAAAACAGCAAAAAACAGGGGGAGAGTGGTTCCCAGTGTGAGGTGCTCGCACACCAACTCAAATGCCCATATAAAGGCCAGCGAATTGGGGTGGAGTTGCGAGGGCTCCAGCTTGAGATGCTCGAATACCGACCGCTGGAAGTCAGTGAAGGGAAACCTCAGCCCCAACTCCTTGAAAGCGTACTCGTACATCGTGAAGCGGTCCCCGTACTCCGAGCAGACCCGCTCGTCCATGGAGGGAAAATGCACTCTCCAATCCCCCGGTTGCCCACCTCTGTAAAGGCATCCGCCGCAGATCTGGCGAACGTGGAAATATGCTCGGAAGGCTCGACCACCTCCCACTCCTCCGGACAAAACCCTTCTACATCTTCCTCCACGACATCGAAATCCTCTTCCTCTTCAACTTCGCTCGAGGAGCTCGATGCCTCCGAACTCGAAGACGCAGAACTCGAAGTCGTTGCGCTGCTATCCTCCTCGGAGACAGTTTCCTCCTCGGATGTGACTGGGATAACATCTCTCTCTGGCTCCATCACTGTTACGATCACCTGAAAAAGCAGAGAAAGACAGTGAATTCGACGGAAAATCAAATCCACCCTTCCACTGCCAAGTCAAGTGAAAGGGCATGCAAAAGGCTAAGGACAACGTCCCCGGCCTAAGCCCTAACATCAAACGAAAAACCTCCCCGCGAGGAGATGCCCGAGATATGCCATCTTCATGCTAAGAACCTCCCCGCGCTCGTGCCCAGATTCCGTTCGAAGCCCCACCGGAAACTGCAAGGCTCCACCAGAATCTGGAAACGTTCTACCGGAAAGTTCACCATTCCAGCAGAAGATAATAAGACACGGTGGTCACGACTCGCAACCACGACGTGGGCCACCGCGCTCACCCAACGCGCTACCTACTCCGGCGAGATGCTTGAGGCAGCAGAAGGGCAGAACCACCGCCCACCACCAACACTCGCCGGAAACCTACCTATTTTGTCACCAAAGACTAACACTAGCCGCATGCAATCTACCACTAACAACAAGAGAAAGTAAAACAAGCTGGAAATCAGAAAACTTACTTGATTTGAGTAGAAGAGGGAGACTGCTCGAAACTTAGCACGGTGGTCGGTTGCTCTGAAGACGACGACGGGCAAGAACGTTGATGACGACGAAGAGAAATCAGAAGGGAAAAAGTACAAAATGAGACAACCTCCCCCCTTTTATACTGAGGGGCGCGTGTGTGTAGGCAATAATGACTGCCCACTAGCCATAATTACCTATTAACTGCTACACAGGGCTCGATGCACACGTGGCAACCCAACGTTTCCCATTCTGTCTGACACTTTATCTCCCCGAATACCGGGCAATAGGGTCACGACCACGAACATCACGGACACAGAGGGCCACGAACACCAAGAGACAATCATCCTCGTCTCCACGCTAGTTCCCCTGAGCGATGAGCAGTCCTTAAGTCATCACTCCCATGCTCGGGAGCAACGACTTGGGGGGCTCCTGTTCTGGACTGGACCAATGGCTAGAATTGGCCCAATCCGCCTCCGCTCTAGAGCGGCCTAAATTTCCTAAGCCCAATCCACAGAGGGGCAAAAATGACATTTCTGTCCCTCCAACCGGGCAAGGAACGCAACGTCTTCCCCGGCTTTTATGCCCGTTACGCACGGCTTCTTCGCTGCCCGAACAGCAAGGGACAGGTTCCCGGAACTGCGTTTATGCCCGACATAACGGCTAGTTTCTGGCACCCTGCCCGACATAACGGCTAGTTTGGGCAGTTACCTATTCTTTGGGGAAAACGGTTATTTCGCCCCGAAAATATGACCGTTGGCCACGCGCTGGGGGCTCTATATAAACCCTCTCGCTTGAGAGGGTCAGGTATCACATTTTCACCCTAAGAATACACTTTGTACTTGCCAATTTTCTCTGACCTTTTCTTACTTGAGCATCGGAGTGCATTGCAGGTACACCCCCTCCTCTCCTCATTCACAAGCAGAACACCTTGCACGCCTGACGACCAGTATCCATCCGAGCACCTTGGCCATCTGACGACCAACTTACGTGGACCCGTTCGAATACTCCGGATCAGAACCCATGACCTTTTAATGTTTAACCTCAGTTTTAGAAACATCGAGGTGACAAGTGATTGCTTTTCATGTCTCCGTTCATTACCTCGGCTGTGTAGCCGAGGTTAAATGCATTTTGCGGCCGACATTAGAGAGGTTATTTGTAGTAGTGAAACTTTCCAAGCCAATCTTAAAACCAACAAACACTCCAACTGAAACCACCATCTTTATAGCATCGAGACCATCCACCACAAAAGGAAGAGAAAATGCACCAAAGATCCCCTTTCTGAAGACCCTTATGGATACTTATCTCCTCTGTCGAGGTACCGTTAAACAAAACAGAAAGACCACCAAGAAAACACATGCTTTGATCTAAGTCATCCACCTCACATCAAAACCAAACCTTCTCAACATGTAGTCAAAGACCGACTAATTAACCAAGTTATACGCCTTCTCAAAGTCCACATTAAACACTAAACACTCCGTCTCGAAGACTATGGTCAAATCTATCACATCATTCAAAGCAACCACTCTATCCACCAAAGGTGTACCCATAATGAAGGTTGATTACTCTAGAGAAATAGGATAATCCATAACCTCTGCCAACCTGGCCACCAAGACTTTTGTCATTGACTTATACATGAACTAAAGATAGAAATATGTCTAAAATAACCTAGCTCCAACATAGAATCCACCTTCGAAATAAGAGCGATGAAAAAGGACGTCAAACTATTTAGGAGAATGGCATTCTCAAAGAAATGGTCAAACATTATATAGATCTCCACATTTAATAAATCCTAAAACCTTTTATAAAAAGAAAAATTTAACCCATATGGATCTGAGGTTTTATTCCCTTCTAACCCTCCAACCTCGTCGTCTATTTCAAAGGGGACAAATCTGATACAGAGCCCCTTCACCTCCTCAGACGAGAGGCAATGTAAAATAAATTCATTAGGAAGATGCCTATGATCCCTGGACTCAGAAAATTAATTCTTAAAATACTTGGTTATCTCTCTACACACCTCTATAACCTCCTCCACCCACTGATCACCAACCCGAAAACACTCAAACTATTTCTCCAACTCTTTTGATTCATAAAAGCGTTAAAATAGTTTGAATTAACATCTTCTTGTTTAAGCCATACTTCCCTTGATTTCAAGAATAGATGAGCATCGTGACAAAACAAAAGCTTACCAAGCTCTTGGAATACTATAAACCTAAAACCTACTCCTCATGAGTAAGTTCTGTCACTTCCGCCCTTGATAATCAGAACTCCAACCTAACCAAACAATTCTTAATCTTAAATTTAATATTACCAAACACATCCTTATTGAGATTTAATTTGAGAGCTTTAAGCTTATGCCTCAAAATACATGATATCCATCTGACATGCACTCCTAACCTCTATGAGTCTCAGACCACCAACTCAAAATTATAATTCCACAACCAATAATCATTTAAACGAAAAGGCTTATGCTCCTAGAGTACCAAAGGAAACTTAAAGAACAATCGAACAATGATCAGAGACATCTCAAGGCACTTCCTAAAGATTGCCCTGCCACGTTGCTTGACTAAAATAATAATATAATGAAAAGTTAATCACATTAAATAATAATAAAATTGAAAATAAATGTCATTGAAAATTTAATGCCAAGTTACCGTTGTTGAACGGCTATTTTTTTTTCTTTTAATACTTTAGTTAATTATAAATAAACCAATATGAAAAATTATACACACAAATTTTAATATATAAAATTATTATTTTATTTAATAATTTAATTTGAATTTTAGTTTAAATAATTAAAATTATTTAAATTTAATTTAATAATTTAATTTGTATTTTAGTTTAAATAATTTTAGTTTATTTATTTTATATCAAATTTAATTTAAATAATTTAAACCGCTCACACGAATCCCTAAACCGCTCAATCAAATGTTCCAACATCACTCTCTTCTTCACCATAAAACACTTAGAATAAACATTACCATTCAATATATATCTAGATATAACTATTCTCTATTGTATAATTAATGTTATCATTATTTTTTAATGTGATGGAACTGTAGCCTTTTCACAAGACTCCCTTTGTCTTTTCAATAATTTTTTTATTATTATTTGATTCCCTAGTCATTTGTATTCAATGAATCTTATGTATAAACTCTATAAATATAGGGTTTCTGACAGAACCTTTAAAAGCAACAGTAACAAACTAGTTCTTGCTCACCTGCGTCACCCCCACTTTCAGTGTAGCAACTTACCTTTTAATCTGATCAAAGCCATGAGTATTGTAACAGATCCTCTTGTAACTGGAAGAGTGATTGGAGATCTAGTTGATAATTTCACCACAACCATGAAAATGTCTGTCACTTACAACACTAAACAAGTCTACAATGGTCATGAGTTTTTTCCTTCCTCACTCACCACTAAGCCGAAGGTTCAGATTCATGATGGTGATATGAGATCTTTCTTCACTCTGGTACAACTCTTTACTGTTTCCATATGTATGCATGACATAACTTGTACTTCAGTTCCTAACTTTAATATATTCTCTCTTCTTTTCATAAAAAGAAAACTTTTCCATGAATTTCTTACAGATCATGACAGATCCGGATGTTCCTGGCCCTAGTGATCCGTACCTGAAAGAACACTTACACTGGTATAGTATCATCCTAAAGACATGAAGTAATGTTTATAAATTATTTTTATATAAACCCTAGTTAAGTCAAAATCACACTAGTTTAGCATATTACTTTTTGCAAGAGTCAATTTTAAAATGAGATCCAAATGATTGAAGGAATAATTAGTCTCATGCATGCAAAATAATCCAAAATAATGTCTTAAAAATGAAATTAATTTTTTTTATAATTGAGAGGGGATTGAGACAAGGTGACCCATTATCGCCTTTTCTTTCTGTCTTGGTTGCGGAAGGTTTGTCGGGGTTAGTTAAGAAGTCTTGTGATAATGGAGAATTTAGTAGCTTCGTAATTGAAAGGAAATGCTCGGTTGATGTCCTTGAATTTGCGGATGATACTTTATTAGTGGGTGAAGGGAATTGGAGGCATGTTTGGGCTTTTAAGGCAGTTTTGAGAGCGTTTGAAATTGTCTCGGGCCTTGGCATCAATTATCATAAAAGTAAGTTGATTGGAATCAATTCCAACAACTACTTTTTGGAAGCGGCATCTTATGCTCTCTCTTGTCAAATTGAAGATAGCAATTTCTCCTTTCTTGGTATTTCTATTGGATCCAATCCTAAGAAGGTTTCTTCTTGGAATCCTTTATTGTCGAAGATGAAGAAGCGGTTGTTGGGTTGGAAGAATCGTTTCCTTAATGTTGGTGGAAGAATTACTCTTTTAAAGTGTATTTTATGTTCTTTATCCATTTTCACAATGTCTTTCTATAAAATGCCTTTGAAAGTGGTTAAAGAAGTCATAAAGTTGCAAAGTAATTTTTTATCGGGTGGAGTGGAGGATAAAAGAAAGATTCATTGGGTTAGTTGGAAGAAAGTTTGTTTACCTTTTGAGAAGGGAGAGTTAGGTATTAAAAACTTGGTGGATTTTAATTTAGCTCTTTTAAACAAATGGAGGTGGAGAATTCAACAATCTCGAAAGTCGCTTTGGTATGAAATTTTGAAAGCCCAGTATGGAGATATATCCATGAAGGTTCGTTGTGGTGAAGATGTTAAAAAAGTTTCTTATTCTTACTCCTTTTGGTGGAAGGATCTTAGCTTAATTGGTAAAAATCCCTACAATGACCCTATTGTTGCTATTAGTAGGTTCAAAGTTGGAAAGGGGTACACCATTCCCTTTTGGGAATCAAAATAGTTGGGTGATAAGAGCTTGAAGGAGGAGTACCCGGATCTTTATGAGGCGTCGAGATTGAAGTGTGTTTCGATTGGGGCAATGGGGGGATGGAGAGGAGGTGGTTGGCATTGGGAGGATTTCAATATTTCCAACGCGTTGAGTCGGATTCCGGATTTGACGGCGTCGATGTCTTCTTTGTAATCTCGGCTTGTTACTCACGAAATGAAAGAAGATATTAAGGATGATATTTTTTGGGGTCTTGAACCCGACGGAGGATATTCGGTGGCTTCTTGTTATGATTTTTATGTTTTTTTCCACCTTCCTTATGGTCCATTAAATAGGAATGAAGTGGCTTTGGGCTTGATTTGGAGGATGGAGGTGCCTTTTAAAATAAAAGCTTTTGGTTGGAGAACTTTTGTGAATAGGCTTCCAACGAAGGATCTTTTGGTGCATTGAGGTATTCACTTTAACAATGTTGATATAAATTGTGTTTTTTGTGGGAATCATCCGGAAACTTTGAAACATTTTTTCTTTAATTGTTTTGTGGTGAAGAAGATATGGTGTGAAATAGCCAATTGGTTAGGTAAATCGGAGGATATGGAGGAAGAGTGCCTTTCGTCTTTTATGGATTGGTATTCATTTTGTCGTGTAAAAAAAGTTAAAGAGGGAAAATTGGAGATGGTTTGGCTAGCCATTGTTTGGAGCTTGGTTATTAAGAAACGGTGTTTGTTTCCGGTCGGAAGAGTGGAATATTAACAATATGGTGTGGGGTATAAAAGCTTTACTTTGGAAGTGGTCTTTTTATGGAGAAATTATTCATCCCAATTGTAGTTTCTACGAATTTAGTAAAGACTCTTTACTATTTATTTCGTAACTCTTTTTGGTTAGTAATCTCTTTTGTTTCGGGTCATTCCCGTTCTTGATATAAACAGGTTAGAGAACCCTTAATTCTTCTTTTTAATACAATTTGCTTACTAAAAAAAAAAAGGACCCGTTCTTGATATAAACAGGTTAGAGAACCCTTAATTCTTCTTTTTAATACAATTTGCTTACTCAAAAAAAAAAAACGGAGAATGCTGCATGAAAGAAAAAAAATATAATTTTTTTTTTTTATAAGTTCATGCATAAAATAAAGGCATTTAGCAAACAAAAGCAAGAATCTGAGACATTTACCTCTACTGCAAAAAAATAAAAATTAGTGACATAATTACATCCAGAAGAAATTCAAAGTTTTTTTGTCTATCTAAATTTTTCTTAATTTATGTTATTTTAGCTGTGTACTCTGAAGATTGATACTTATAAAGAAAGTTTCTTAACAAGTTTCTTGACCTATTAAATTTAATTTTTTATCACAGGATAGTGACAGATATACCAGGCACAACTGATGCTACTTTTGGTAAGTATGTTTAATTTTCTCATACATTAATTAAAATTATATTAAGTTAATTATATATGTTTTATTTAATAAATTAATTGAAATTGAACAGGAAAAGAAGTGATGAAATATGAAATGCCACGTCCTCATATAGGAATCCATAGGTTTGTGTTTCTTCTTTACAAACAGAAGCGCAGACAGACAGTGATGGAAATACCAACATCAAGAGATCTCTTTAACACGCAGAAATTTGCAGAAGACAATGATCTCGGGCCTCCTGTGGCTGCTGTTTTTTTCAATGCTCAAAGGGAAACAGCTGCCAGAAGACGTTGAAATTTAAAACCAAAACTAAAAGTTATCTTGTACTGCTATTTATAGGTAAACTTGTCACAAAATAAGTGTAGGATTTTTAAGGGTGTTTTTTTGAAGAGCACTTTATTCAAAGTTGCAGCTTTTCTGTTTTATCATTGTGTTCTTAGTTTGGTTGTTGTTCTACTAGTAGTTTGTAACCAAATTGTTCGTGCGAATTAACCTAGTTTTTATGTTGTTTTTTTGGTTCGAAATAGAAACATGATACATAATGCAAAATGCAAGACAATAAATTTCTATTACAGATTTTAATCTTTAGAAATTTTAAAAAACAATTAGGTGTACTATGCATATACCATTTAAAGTTTTAATCAACTTTTAGTCACTTCATTTTATAAAAATGTGGTGTTTTTGAGTCTCCTGTATTTTTAAATGCTAAAACTACAAAAAATTTTAACTTTTCCATTAACTAAACTTAAAATTTATATTTTTGAGATCCCTTTGAAATTTTAAAGCATTAATAAATTATTTACTATCATACTTTTTTATTATCACTATCACCCAAAAAAAACCATTTTATCTCTATTAAAAATAAACGTTAATCTCGATTTCACATGCGAGGTAACGAAAGGTGTCATGAAATGTGCGCTATTATTTTTTTCGGTCGAGATTCTACCAAAAGAAAAGACTTAATGATCATGAATTCGATCCTCAATAACTACATTTTTATTATTTTTAGAACTGAAACTTGAGCCTCACATCTTCTCTCGGTTATAAGAAAAATCGAGGTAAGATGTCGGTTATAAGAAAAATCGAGGTATTAGAGTCAGTCTTATAACCTCGGTTTAATATAATAATAGAGGGAAAAATTACACACACCTTATAATTTTACAACAAAACTAAGACAAATTATTAATAAACAAAAATAAAAACCAAAATGCAAATTTCAGTCTTCCAAAATTTTTGTTTTGTGATTTGTAATCGATCAAGAAGCACCTATAATTTGAACAACATTTGAAACCAATTAGGATAATCCACAATATCAAAATTAAATCTTAAAACGTTGATCTCAACAACAATAACATTAAAACTTCAATCTCAACACCAAAATCAACATTCAAACTTCAATATTAACAACATACATTATATATCATTTACTTTAGAGATTTTTACTTTTCTGACTTTTACTTCTAAAACCTTAATACTCATGGCTTTGATGAGATTAAAAGGTAAGTTGCTACACTGAAAGTGGGGGTGACGCAGGTGAGCAAGAACTAGTTTGTTACTGTTGCTTTTAATGGTTCTGTCAGAAACCCTATATTTATAGAGTTTATACATAAGATACATTGAATACAAATGACTAGGGAATCAAATAATGAGAAAAATAAATAATGATGGCACTAAAAAAATTATTGAAAAGACTAGGGAGTCTTGTGAAAAGGCTACTGTTCCATCACATTAAAAAATAATGATAACATTAATTATACAATAGAGAATAGTTATATCTAGATATATATATTGAATGGTAATGTTTATTCTAAGTGTTTTATGGTGAAGAAGAGAGTGATGTTGGAACATTTGATTGAGCAGATTAGGGAGTCGTGTGAGCGGTTTAAATTATTTAAATTAACTTTGATATAAAATAAATAAACTATAATTATTTAAACTAAACTACAAATTAAATTATTAAATTAAATTTAAAAAATTTTAGTTATTTAAACTAAAATTCAAATTAAATTATTAAATAAAATAATAATTTTATATATTAAAATTTGTGTGTACAATTTTTCATATTGGTTTATTTATAATTAACTAAATTATTAAAAGAAGAAAAAAAAATAGTCGTTCAACAACGGTAACTTGGCATTAAATTTTCAATGACATTTATTTTCAATTTTATTATTATTTAATGTGATTAACTTTTCATTATATTATTATTTTATTCAATCAACGTTGCAGGGCAATCTTTAGGAAGTGCCTTGAGATGTCTCTGATCATTGTTCAATTGTTTTTTAAGGTTCCTTTGCTACTCTGGGAGCATAAGCCTTTTCGTTTAAATGATTATTGGTTGTGGAATTATAATTTTGAGTTGGTGGTCCGAAACTTAGAGGTCAGGAGTGCATGTCAGATGGATATCATGTATTTTGAGGCATATGCTTAAAGCTCTCAAATTAAATCTCAATAAGAATGTGTTTGGTAATATTAAATTTAAGATTAAGAATTGTTTGGATAGGTTGGAGTTCTGATTATCGAGGGCGGAAGTGATAGACCTTACTCATGAGGAGTAGGTTTTAGGTTAATAGTCTTCCAAGAGCTTGGTAAGCTTTTGTTTTGTCACAATGCTCATCTATTCTTGAAATCAAGGGAAGTCTGACTTAAACAATAAGATGTTAATTCAAACTATTTTAACGCTTTTGTTACTGTTGCTTTTAATGGTTCTATCAGAAACCCTATATTAATAGAGTTTATACATAAGATTCATTGAATACAACTGACTAGGGAATCAAATCATGTGAAAAATAAATAATGATGGCACTAAAAAAATTATTGAAAAGACTAAGGAAGCCTTGTGAAAAGGCTACAGTTCCATCACATTAAAAAATAATGATAACATTAATTATACAATAGAGAATAGTTATATCTAGATATATATTGAATGGTAATGTTTATTCGAAGTGTTTTATGGTGAAGAAGAGAGTGATGTTGGAACATTTGATTGAGCGGTTTAGGGAGTCGTGTGGGGGTGATTTCAATGTTTTCCTTAGACTCACCAAAAGGAAAGGGTGAGTGAGGGGAATTAGGTGTAGGGTTTGGTTGAATCTCTTAAGTTTGGGGTTTTCATCGAGGTTATGAGTTTGTTGGATTTAGCTGTATCAGGTAGAAAGTTTATTTGGTTTCATTTAAATGGGGTAATACACAAACGTAAAGAAAAATCACAGTAACTTGCTTTCAAGCATCAATATCATTCTTATACTCTCTCCATACACCCTTATTTCTATTTTGATTCATAATTATTTGAGATTTTTTTTCCAGATAAAAAGTAAAGACATATTTATGTTAGACTTCCTATTTTCATGATTACTGATTTCATTTGATTGTATAGTGCAAAAATACATTATTAGTATCCACTGTAGTTACTAATTATAATCTTCAAATTTCTTTCAAATTCTATTCAATATGAAGTAGTTGTAGATTATATGTCATAAACCTAATTGCCTCACTTGTTTTGAATTTATGTGAGGGCAGCAAAACACCCATCAGGGGTAGCGCCTCACTTCATCATATCACAACATGGTTTGTTTTGTTTTGTAATTAATTTATTATTAATTAATTTGTTCAAATTAGGATTAGGGTTAGATTATGGGCCTAATGTAATTGGACTTAGATGATTCTTTTAGCACTTTCTCATTTAATTCACACCCCATTCTCTTTTAATTATATTTTATTATTTAGGCGAATTAATTCTTAATTAGGATCATACCTTTAGATAATTAGGTTAATTAGGGTTAATTAACATTTTATAATTATTAATTATGATTATGAATAATTAGTTTAGTTAAGGACATAATAATTGATTAGGTATAATTGGTTAAATTGATAATTTGAACTTATCATAATATTTCCCTTTTTTAAATAAAAAGAATAAAAAAGTAATAATTAATTATTAATCAAGAATTTAGGGTTAAATTAGGATAATTAGGATTAATTAAAGTTAAGGTCTTATGTGATTTAATTTTTTTTTTGATAAGCAAAAATTTCATTCAACAATATACTAAATGGAGTATCCAACCCTGTACAACCACATCAACCATCCTCAACGAGAACTACAAAAATTCGCAAGGATAGTTGATCCACTCGTAATAATTACACGTAGTTGGCGAGTTAATTCTTTTTCCTACCCACCACCAAGTGAACAAAATTATATCTTCTACTATCCTATCGCTGTCCCAAATAACATCATTAAATAAAATTTTGTTTCTATTTATCCAAAGACACCATACTATAGACAGCCACAAACCTGCAGAGTTTTGAACCCTCACCTTCCTACTAATCAAGGCCTCTATACAATGACGTAGATGTGATAAAATGTTGTCATGTGTACCAACATCAATCCCCAACCAATTACAAATACTCAACCATATTTCCTTCATTTTTCCACATTCAAAAAGGACATGAAACGCGGTTTCATCACTTGAAAAGCATAAAGGACAAGTACTATTATGCTCAAAAGATAACATACCTCGCTTACATAAATTGACTCGCGACGGTAACCTGTCATGTAACAACCTCCAACCGAAGGTCTGAACTTTAGGAGGAGATGAAGAGAGCCATACCATTTTGAAAGCTGCCTGTTGATCCTCACCATACAGACGAACATGTTGTTCCTCCTCCACCACCTTGTAAGAACTGCGGACTGAGTAAACTTGGTGCTCCTCACCCAACCACACACATTCATCTACATCAGTGGGGCTGCATCTTAGTTCACGTAGCATTACTTCCAGCGCCTCCCTCTCCAACTTATTCTTTGTCGTCAATTCCGACTCGTAGAAGTCCAACTTCCAGTGCCCGAAAATGTCATCATGATTCACAAAATCCACAACCCTTCCAAATTTATTATTTGATTTCTCCCACAAATTAGGAAACAAATATCCAAGAGAATCATTGCCACGCCAATGTGAAAACCAGAACAGAGCCTCATTCCCTCTATTAACCTTGTATCCAATATTCTTCATAAATCCATCATTTCCAAACTCCTTTAGAATACCAAAGATATCGCGCCACCACAATGACGAACCTGTTGAGTAGTTTGGCAATACACCCACGTGGAGGTCCAAAATATAATCGTGATATCTTGCTTTAATCAAACCATGCCACAACCTGCCTTTCAATTTCAACAGTTTCCATAACCACTTTGCTACCAATGCAATGTTAAAGCTTCTAACATTCTTTATGCCTAAACCCCCTCCTCTTTTGGTTGACATACAACTATCCATTTAATCCAAGAGATGCCCTTTTCCTTACCAGATCCGTACCAAATAAATTTACGCTGGATGCTTGTCAATAATTTCACCACTTTATTAGGCATAAGGTAAACCGACATGAAATGCATTGGAATGTTGGATAAAACAGAGTTGATTAACATTGCCCTGCCTGCCATTGATAAAAATCTGCCCTTCCAATTTGCGAGCTGCATCTGAACCTTGTCAAGCATAGGCTTCCAAAAAGACAATCGTCTATGATTACCTCCTACATATACACCTAGGAACTTAAACGGAAACTCGTCCATTTGAACTCATAGAAAAGTTGCAGCCGCTCTCAAAAAACCGTCTTCCATGCCAATTCCATATAACACACTTTTCTTGTAATTTACATTTAATCCTGAGACCATCTGAAATCCCTTGAGAATTGCCTTGATTGCCCATAAATTTCTCCAAGATCTTTCTCCTACAAGAACCGTATCATCTGCATATTGGAGGAGCTCAACTGACCCCATATTACCAATACCTATTCCTTTGAATAAGACCTCCTTTACAGCTCTCCGAACCAGCACTGCAAAGCCCTCTGCTACAATGGTGAAAAGATATGGAGACAAAGGGTCACCCTGTCGAAGATCCCTAGTGACCCTAAAGTCTCGAGTGGCACTACCATTGACAAGCACTGACATAAAATTATTCATCACCGTGCCTTCAATCCACGACATCCACTTACTTCCAAATCCCATAGCCTGCATAATGTCTTTTAGGAAACTCTATTCAACTCGATCATATGTCGTCGCAAAATCAACTTTTAGCAACATTGCTCTTGTATTGTTTCTCTTAGCATAATCTATTAATTCATTCAATACCAACACTCCATCCAAAATATTTCTACCTTTTATAAAAGCTGTATGAGTTTCCGTGACAATTTTATCCATGACCAACTGAATCCTACCCGCCAACAACTTTGCGACCACTTTATAAACAGAGCTAATCAAACAGATAGGACGAAACTCATCTAATTCACATGATTCAGCTCTTTTAGGAATCAAAGCAATGAAGGAAGATGAGAAAACTTTCGGCATATACCCCGTCTCAAAAAAATCCCAGTATACACTGCGTAAAATCCTTCCCTAAGATCCCCCAGCATTTCCTAAAAAATTTTAAGTTAAAACCATCTGGTCCAGGACTACCGTCTCCATCGCCATCGAATACGATTCTCTTAACATCTTCAGCAGTAAAAGGACTCTCCAAAGCAAAGCTTTCAGCCTCCGACAACTTTTTAAAACCTATATTCCCTATGCGTGGCATGGCTCTTTCAACTTTTTTAAACCTATATTCAAAGTGATCAGCAACAGCTTCCTTGACCCCTGCAACGTCTTCAATATGTCGCCCCTCAACATTGACAAAACGAATGGCATTTGATATGTATCTCTGTCTAATTGCAGCATGAATGAAACTTGAATTGAGGTCTCCCTCCTTGATCCAATTTATACGAGCCTTCTGTTTCAGGATGCTCTCTTTTGATCTCAATTTCTTCCACATTTCATCCGCTGCCACTTTCTCCTTAATAACTCAGAGCTACTACTTCTCCCCATGTTCTGCACTATATTATTTTCAGTATCATTAATGGTAATAATATTCTCATTTATTGTTGTATCCATCCATCCATACACCTTTTCATTCCACCATCTTAACCGACACCGTAAGTATTGTAACTTCTTTGAAAGCACAAATGTGTTAAATTAATAATTCCAAATGTGTATGGATGGATGGATGGATGGATGGATACAAAAGGAATGAAAAGAAAGATGTGGATTAATAAGGGCATAAGGGCATTAATAAAAAAGGAAGATGTGGATTTTATTTTCATTCAAGAAACCAAATGTGTTAAAATGACAGACGACATAGCAATAAGTTTGTGGGGTGATAACAACTGTATGTGGACGACATCTGATTCTGTTGGTATGTCATTTAATTAAATTAATAGAGTAATTTGGGTTTATTTATTTTAAAAACTTAAGGTTTAATATTAAATTTATAATTTAAATTGGAACATAACTATTGTATATTTTCCTTTCTAGAAAATAACAAAAGGGTTTTATATTTAATTAAGTCTTTTAGAAATAATTAGATTTATTTAAAAAGAGGGTCAAACTTTAATTCTTGGGTTTAATTATTCAAGCATCAACACCATTCATATACTCCCTCCATACACCCTTATTTCTATTTTTGTTCATAATTATTTGAGATTTTTTTTTCAGATAAAAAGTAAAGGCATATTGATGTTAGACTTCCAATTTTCATGATTAGTGATTTCATTTGGTTGTATAGTGCAAAAATACATTATTAGTATCCACTGTAGTTACTAATTATAATCTTCAAATTTCTTTCAAATTCTATTCAATATGAAGTAGTTGTAGATTATCATGTCATAAACCTAATTGCCAACTTGTTTTGAATTTATGTGAGGGCAGCAAAACACCCATCAGGGGTAGCGCCTCACATCATCATATCACAACATGGTTTGTTTTGTTTTGTAATTAATTTATTATTAATTAATTTGTTCAAATTAGGATTAGGGTTAGATTATGGGCCTAATGTAATTAGACTTAGCTCATTTTTTAGCACTTTCTCATTTAATTCACACCCCATTCTCTTTTAATTATATTTTATTATTTAGGTGAATTAATTCATAATTAGGATCATACCTTTAAATAATTAGGTTAATTAGGGTTAATTAACATTTTATAATTATTAATTATGATTATGAATAATTAGTTTACTTAAGGACATAATAATTGATTAGGTATAATTGTTTTTTTTTATAAGCTAAAATATATTAATCAGGGATACAATAGGGGTATCCCAACCCGTATACATCAAAAGCTTCTCTAAAAATCAAGGCCTACAAAAATCACTAGGGGAGTTTACCCAAGTGTAATAGTTACATTTGTGAGCACTATTGTGATTCTTTCCTATCCACCACCAAGAATAGATTACTATACAATTCGTAATCGTGTCAAAATCCTAAAACTCGTCTCTAAATAAAATGTTGTTTCTAGATGATCAATTGATCCAATAGATTAGATGCCATATTCCGATAGCATTACAGATTAAAAAATTATTTCGAGCACACCCTGATACCCAACAAGTTAAGTGATTCGGCATATCTCCCCTATAATCTCCGGAATGCCCAACCAGTTACATGCGAATTTCCATATCAGACTGGCCTTATGGCATAAAAATAGAACATGCTCCTGATAAGTGCAAAATGTACCTATTTTTGTATATACGTTTTGTTGCACTTATCATTACTTTGTGTTAAAATTGGTTGAATAAACCCCGCTTTGTTCGTAAATACGTTTACTTTACGTTTTCGGTGTATAGTACGGTACCGTGTAAATATCATTGAGTTTAATTGATTTTCATTTATTTTTACAGGTGTTCCAGCAATGGGATTTTTCCATATTCATAAAGAGCATTGAATAAGCTTTCCAACGCTTCCGACCGTGCGTCAATCGGAGTTACGGTTCAGAAGTTATGATCAAAACAAATTCTGGTTTGCTGTCATGTTCGCAATGCGAATCCCCGTGGCGAGCACTCACTGGCGCACTCGCACTGCGAACCCGGGGGCAAATGAATAGTGCCCAGAAGTGCAAAAAACACTATTTTTGACGTTGAAAAGGCGGTTTATGTTCGCAGTGCGAACGGGGACTTGCAGTGCGAACCTGGGCAGTAACTTTTGCCTATTTTAGTCATTTTTCATCATTTTTTAGGATGGTTTTGGGGATTCTTGCTCCAACTCCATCAAACTTCATTTTTTCAGTAGATTAGCTTAGAAAACATCATGGAAGCTTGCATGTGGATGATCCGAGGTGGATTTCTCATCGATCGGCTCCGACAATCCGTGAAGTGTTTGGTTCATTTCTGATTTTCTTCATGTCTTTCTTCTTTGTTGGGTTGTGTATATGTATTAACTATGATCTCATGTATATTTTTCGCCCATGGCGTTGTATAAAACTTGATTTACAAATCTTTATTGGTTATTGTCTCTGATTTTTGCTTTATGCGCGGGGTTTGGGTTGTGTTAGATATAACCGTCGCAAACTTCGATTAGGGATGATTGTCTGTTAGTTTCTGGATTCTAGAGATAGATTTAGGGCTAACAATCTTCAATAGGCGTCGAAACTTAATGCCTTCCGTGTTTCGAGGCTTCGCTCGCGAGAGTGGCGAAGAGAGTAACACGGTTGTTTTCTCAACTTTGAGTTAGACATAACCTGTGTTGTGAGCGATGTTGGGTGATATTGAGGAGTATTGTAGGTTGAGTATAACTGGTCGGTAAGTTTAAATATGTGAGGAGTGATTTGTATGCATTGTTGGACGAGTTTTTCTCTCTGAAGAGTGATTTCTTTTTGTTTTAATATTTACTTTTCTGTTTTCTTGTTTGAAACCATTCAAAACCAAACTCATAAACGCGAGAGACTGTCGAACGACATTCTTTCCCTCGAACCGATCTCTGTGGACACGACATAAATCCCGAAGGGAATTCTTTCCGAAAGTAAATATTTTTGCTTGCTTGCCCTATATTGCATTCAACAAAATGGTTGAATGCAATATAGGGCAAGCAAGCAAAAATATTTATTTTCGGAAAGAATTCCCTCCGGGATTTATGCCGTGTCCACAGAGATCGGTTCGAGGGAAAGAATGCCGTTCGACAGTCTCTCGCGTTTATGAGTTTGGTTTTGAATGGTTTCAAACAAGAAAACAGAAAAGTAAACTCATAAACGCGAGAGACTGTCGAACGAAATTCTTTCCCTCGAACCGATCTCTGTGGACACGACATGAATCCCGGAGGGAATTCTTTCCGAAAATAAATATTTTTTCTTGCTTGCCCTATATTGCATTCAACAAAATGGCGCCGTTGCCGGGGATTGGTTTTGATATTGATTCACATTGCGATAGTTTCTTTGTTTTTGAGTTTTGTAAATATCGTATATATTGTATATTTTCACTTGTTATACTGATACTTGTACATTTTTGTTTCTTTTAATGTTTGTTTAAGTGTTTGGTTAGGACGCTTGCTTTTGGTTGCGCGGTGAGACATCACCATGGCATGAATGAAGGAAGTTTCTAATTAAGCACCGTAAAGGCGTCGAGCTTACGACGTAAAACAAGCATGTTTTATAGTTTTTCTTTTTGAATTTTTTTGGTTGTTGTTTGCTCACAGATTTTGATTGACTTATTTGAGGATGCTTTTGTGATTTTCCAAGTTGGTTCGTTTTAACTTGCGGATGTTTGGTAATGATTTTGTTAAGTTTTATACACGTCTGAGGTATGTATTTATCGCTTTCTATACTTTAGCATATTCATGATACTTAGGCATTTTACAAACTTCCATGCCATCCATTCTTTTGTATACTTGTTCTATTGTGAATCACTTTAGTTCCCAACCTGTTTGTGAGGTGGCTTTCCATTGTTCATATATGCGCGGAGAACCAACATTCTTGTTCTAACTGGATTTTATTATGTTGAATCTTTTGTTTGTGTTGATTATATGAATGCATGAAAAGGATCAAGGCAATTGTTTCATTTTGAGCACAACCACCTTAGCCAAATAGTCAATTCACCTTGTGAGTGTGTGAGAATTCGTAACCCCTTTGAGCTTTTTGATCCATGTTTTTATTTGAACTTAATGCTTGTCTATGAGTATTTAGTTCACTTATTTTTGAATGGATTTTGTTTTTTCTTGGAACTCAATTTTGTGTTGTTGTATGGATTTTTTTCCTTGCCTTAGAAAGTAGGGAGTATTCACATGATGATGTGGTTGAATTCAAGTTGGGGAGAGAATGGTTGTTTACTCATTGGTTGGATTCTATGAGGATTGAAAAAGAAAAGAAAAAAGAGAAAAATTTGTGAAAAATAAAAAAGTGAAAAAGGAAGAAAAAGAAAAATCCTTGAAAAAGGAAACAAAAAGAGTTTCAATAATTGTGCTAAATAAGTATTGTGTGTTGTGTAGCACTTGGGATTTTGGAAGAAGTTGGTTGAAATTTTGTGTGTGAATCTTTGTGAGTTTTCACTCCCTTAGGTTTAGGCAAGTTTTTGTTTCAATTACCTTTAGAAATTGCCCCTTTTTTGTTTACCTGACCACGCTACAACCTTGAAAAGCCCTTGTGATTCTTGCCTTTGTATGTTCAATATGAATTTGTGGATGTATCCATAATTTAGTCTTTTGTTTGCATGAGTGTTGTGTGAGTGTAAAGTACCTTATTGTGTGTTTTTCATCTACCGATGATTGTTTTTACTAGGTGTGATTCACTTTGGAACTTGTGTTGTTTTAGAATTTTTGGCATGATTTTTGTATTTTGCTTTTGTTTCGTACTATGTTATCGTTGCAGTTTAGTGGTAAGTATTTACTTTTTGTGTGTACCATTTTCATTTGAACCATTCATTCGTTTCCGTTATTCAACACCTGTTGATTCGTCATTCTTTGGATATTGCTTGTGCATTTTTAAGTTTGTTTGATTCTTGTTTGTGGACAAACAATTATGTAAGTTGGGGAGAGTTTGATAAGTGCAAAATGTACCTATTTTTGTATATAAGTTTTGTTGCACTTATCATTACTTTGTGTTAAAATTGGTTGAATAAACCCCGCTTTGTTCGTAAATACGTTTACTTTACGTTTTCGGTGTATAGTGCGGTACCGTGTAAATATCATTGAGTTTAATTATTTTCATTTATTTTTACAGGTGTTCCAGCAATGGGATTTTTCCATATTCATAAAGAGCATTGAATAAGCTTTATTTCCGACCGTGCGTCAATCGGAGTTACGGTTCAGAAGTTATGATCAAAACAAATTCTGGTTTGCTGTCATGTTCGCAATGCGAATCCCCGTGGCGAGCACTCGCTGGCGCACTCGCACTGCGAACCCGGGGGTGAATGAATAGTGCCCAGAAGTGTGAAAAACACTGTTTTTGACGTTGCAAAGGCGGTTTATGTTCGCAGTGCGAACGGGGACTTGCAGTGCGAACCTGGCCAGTAACTTTTCCCTATTTTAGTCATTTTTCATCATTTTTTAGGATGGTTTTGGGGATTCTTGCTCCAACTCCATCAAACTTCATTTTTTCAGTAGATTAGCTTAGAAAACATCATGGAAGCTTGCATGTGGATGATCCGAGGTGGATTTCTCATCGATTGGCTCCGATAATCCGTGAAGTGTTTGGTTCATTTCTGATTTTCTTCATGTCTTTCTTCTTTGTTGGGTTGTGTATATGTATTGACTATGATCTCATGTATATTTGTCGCCCATGGCATTGTATAAAACTTGCTTTACAAATCTTTATTGGTGATTGTCTCTGATTTTTTCTTTATGCGCGGGGTTTGGGTTGCGTTAGATATAACCGTCGTAAACTTCGATTAGGGATGATTGTCTGTTAGTTTATGGATTCTAGAGATAGATTTAGGGCTAACAATCTTCAATAGGCGTCGAAGCTTAATGCCTTCCGTGTTTCGAGGCTTCGGTCGCGAGAGTGACGAAGAGTGTAACACGGTTGT
Organism: Lathyrus tuberosus; assembly: GCA_022829125.1. Taxonomy (NCBI): domain Eukaryota; kingdom Viridiplantae; phylum Streptophyta; class Magnoliopsida; order Fabales; family Fabaceae; genus Lathyrus; species Lathyrus tuberosus. The sequence continues at coordinate 6,744,109 of JALAZF010000101.1, read as the reverse complement.
TTTCTCAACTTTGCGTTAGACATAACCTGTGTTGTGAGCGATGCTGGGTGATATTGAGGAGTATTGTAGGTGGAGTATAACTGGTCGGTAAGTTTAAGTTTGTGAGGAGTGATTTGTATGCATTGTCGGACGAGTTTTTCTCTCTGAAGAATGATTTCTTTTTGTTTTAATATTTACTTTTCTGTTTTCTTGTTTGAAACCATTCAAAACCAAACTCATAAACGCGAGAGACTGTCGAACGACATTCTTTCCCTCGAACCGATCTCTGTGGACACGACATAAATCCCGGAGGGAATTCTTTCCGAAAATAAATATTTTTGTTTGCTTGCCCTATATTGCATTCAACAGCTCCACACTTTCCTCCACTAAGAAACAGAAAGGGCAAGTTTTTTCGTATCTGTTGGTGATTATTCCTCTACGGGCAAGATTGTCTCGAGTTGAAATTCTCTTATGTAGCATCCGCCAACCAAACACTTTCACCTTGAACGGGATCTGTGCTATCCAAATGAGCTTGAAATCGGCTCTCAAATCTTCCCCAAAAATCCTGACAGAAGAAGTACTATTTACCTGCAGGAATTCGTACAATAGAGACACAGAATAGCAATTATGATCAGTAAGGAGCCAGTTAACGGAATTTTCAGAACCTGCTACGGGTTCGAATTCTTCCAGCAATGAGATCAAATCTGTCTGCTGCAACATAGCATCTTCAGACAAGTTAGAATGAAATATTTTGATATCCCAGCACCATTTGCCACCGTCCCAATACCTATTCTCTTCCACTGAGCTGCTCTTATTTTTAGCATGTCTCCATAAATCTAGAAATAACACGGACAAGACACTGTGACCAGCCCAACGAGAACACCAAAACGGGACGAGAACTCCACTGCCAATGTTATAGGATATAAGCTCAGAAATTACATTCCTCCCACCGAATATAGAGAGTTGTACCAAGTCTCTCAACCATAAAGAGGCAGCAACAAGCAGTTTCGAGCATTCTTCGGTATGAAGGTCGGATTGATGATTAGGGTACCTAGCCTCTATTAATTCCTTCCACGAAGTGTTCTTATGTTCCATAATTTTCCAAGTCCACTTGAATAGTAACGCGAAATTGAACAGTTTTAAGTCTTTCACCCCTAAACCGCCGTTTTCTTTCTTGTTACATACCGTAGTCCAAGACACCCACGCTACTCTCTTTTTATACACGGTACCATTCCACAGGAAAGACTTTTGAATAGACGTAAGAATATGTATTACTTTAACAGGCAGTTTATAAAAAGACATGAGATGAATCGGTAAATTAGCAAGGACCGAATTGATCAAGGTTACTCTTCCTCCCATAGATAAGAAACGACTTTTCTAAGAGTTCAATCTAGATCGGACCTTGTCTATCAAAGGTTTCCAAAAAGAGACTAAAGTGTGATTTCCTCTAATATATATTCCTAGAAATTTGAATGGACAGTCAGTGTCAAAGATCTTACAAGTGAGGTAGTTTCCATCAGCCGATAAGAGCAGATCATCAACACCGACACCATATAGGGAGCTCTTATTGAAGTTTATCTCCAAACCTGAGATTAAATGAAATCCTTTGAGAATTGTCTTGATTGCCAGGATATTTTTCCACGAACCATCTCCTAATAGAATTGAATCGTCTGCATGTTGCAGCAAGTGGAACAAAACCTCCGAGTTAGGTTTAAAACCCGAGAATATACCATTCTCTATAGCTCTTTTCATCAGGACAGCAAGTCCTTCAGCAGCGATAGTGAAAAGGAGGGGAGCAAGGGGATCACCTTGCTTGAGGCCCCTAGATACAACAAAATCCATGGTTGGGCACCCATTAACCAATACAGAGGAATAGCTATTAAAAACCGCCAGGTCCATCCATCTCAGCCATGAATTACCAAACCCCATAATTTTCATGACATCACGTAAGTACTTCCAATCGACACAGTCGTATGCTTTAGCAAAATCAACCTTTAGAAGCATAAGATCTTTCTTTGAACGTTTTGCAAAGTCAATGGCTTCATTTATCACAAGGACTCCGTCTAACATATTTCTTCCTTCTATGAACGCGATCTGAGTGTTTGATATAACCTTTCCAATTTTCTTTTTCAGTCTGAGGGCAAGAATCTTCGACACTACTTTATAAACTGAGCTAACAAGTGTTATAGGCCTGTAGTCATCTAAATTCTTAGGGTTCTCAATTTTTGGAATAAGCACCACAAATGAGGAAGCAAACACCTTGTGTAATTTGTCACCCTTGAAAAATTCCATAATGCAATTTGTAAAGTCATTGCCAACTATACTCCAACACTTTTTGAGGAACTCAAAGCTGAATCCGTCAGGACCAGGACTACGGTCCCCAGCGCATTCGAATACAGCTCTTCTGATTTCTTTTGTATCCACTACAGATTCTAGCTCATCGTTGTCCGACCTAGAAAGACACTTGTGTAGCGAGCGATTTTGGACGCGGTTCTTAAGCGCTGGTCGCTCTCTGCGGTTTGAGCTTACTACAGGTCGATTCATTTTTTATCCTATTAAAGCTGATGAAGGAAGGGAAATAGATGTCTCCAATTAACCCTGCTTTGCATACTGAGTTTAAACAGTGGTTTGTTAGGTTACGGATGCTATCAATGTGGGGGGCCTTTGTACTGGTTATTTGTATTTTCACCAATACTGATTTCTTTCTTTTTATTTTGACAGAAGGTTTCTGGCGGGGAACAAGGATTTAGGATGTTAGGACTGATGCTTTTTGATAGGTATGTGAGAGTATGGGATTTTAGTTTTTTGTTGATTGTGCTCGCTAAGATCTTTTCTTTCGATCTTATGCCTACGTATTCCCGTTTACTGAAACAGGAAAATTAGAGCGTTCGTAGTTCCTCCTATTCTATGGGAGGAAATGGGTATTTTGGTGTCTTGTTCAAAGCCCAAGACGTGAAGCTAAAGGGTAGTTTGTATCTTGTTCAAAGCCCAAGATGTGAAGCTAAAAGGGTTGGACTTTAGAGAGAATTTGTCATCTCTAAAGAGGGGGTTGTATGTCACAACTGTTTATAAAGGAGGATTACTTTAACCAGGATGTATGAATCCAGAAATGCCATAATTTCCTTTATAAGGGATTTTAACCTGAAGGAGAAGCCTTTAACTCAGTGTAGAGCAATGCTATCTTTCCTTAGGAATTTCTCATGCTAAAAGAGGGACAGTGGCATGGATGTAGATGATCCAGAGGCTTGCCGCTTACTGCGATTAGATGAAGGGGAAGGAGTTGTAGATGTTTGTGTACTGTGAACGAGGCACAGTTTTGATGCTAAAAGGTTGAGTGGATCAACCAGTGGTTTTCTTATACAAAGCCTAAGAGGAGGCTATTATGTGTCTCGTACAAAGCCCGAGAGAGAGGCTAAAAGGTTTTGATTCAACGAGGGAATTTTTTGGTATCTCGTATAAAGCCCGAGATGAAGGCTATTTGACTCAACAAGAGAGTTTTTGTATCTCGTACAAAGCCCGAGATAGAGGCTAAACATTATTTGACTCAACAAGGGAGTCTTTTGTATCTCGTACGAAGCCCGAGATGGAGGCTGTTGTTTATTTGGCTCAATAAGAACCTTTTTGTATCTCGTATAAAGCCCGAGATGGAGGCGAAAGGGGGATTGACTCAATGAGGGAGTCTCATTATGTGACTCGTACAAAGCCCGAGAGAGAGGCTAAATGTTGTCTCAGTTAAGTGACAAGTCCAATATACTGATTTTAAAGAGAAAATCAGTTCTTATATGAGCAATGTTGTACTCAAGGATTTGATTCAAGGATCCGGGATATTTCCTTTTCTTTGAGGAAACGGGAAATCCGAAGGGTATTGAGACTATCCGAGTCTGCGGGTTTCCTTCCTATTTAACGAAGGGGTCACTTGAGAATGTCTTTGAGACTCAAGGAAGTTAGACTGTCCAAGTCTAGAGTTTCATCTTTTGTACCAAGCTTTGAGAAACAGTAGTAGACTTTATGAAAGGACTGTTCTGTTAAGATGACTAAGTTATGTTCCTATACGTCTAGGAGGTCGTAGGGACAATTTGTACGAAGCCCAAGAGGAGGTTGGAAACTTTTAAGAAGCCGATCGGTCCTTATACTAAGCCCAAGAGAAGGCTATCATTCCCGGAGGAAGAGATCATTATACGAAGCCTAAGAGGAGGCTGTGAATACTTCTAAGAAGTCGTAGGGTCCTTGTACTAAGCCCAAGAAGAGGTGGGGTTGCTTTTAGGAAGCCTGTGGGTCCTTGTACGATGCCCAAGAGGAGGCCGATGCTTTTAAGAATCCCGTGGGTCCCCAAAGCCCGAGAAATTCAAGGCAAGCTATTCACGAGGAATAGATCAAGTCAGGAAAGTTCGAAAATTTGGAAGAAACTCAGAGATACCATTCACAGAGAATACATTCATCTCCGGGAATAGAGTTTCTTGACAATTCCTAATGAGGACAGCCGAAGAGAAGACTGTATCTGGTGATCCTATTGGGGGATCTAGTTGTCTATTTCTATGAATAAACGAAACGACGTCACCTAGTTCTAGACCTAATTGCCGGGGAAACTCGAAATATCTATACTATTATTACACAGTTGATATGAGTTATGAAAGAAGACTTACAGTGAAACAGCCCCACAATACAGTTATATGTATATGAAAGCGGTAAATGAAAGCAATAACCATTTACTCGGTTGTAGAGCTTCCATGCTGTTTGGTTAGTTGTTCAACAAAGAAAGATTAAAAACAACAGTATATTCAAAATCAAAGGAGAAAGTGCTTTGAAAAAGAAAGATTTGGGACTTACAGCTCAAGGAGAGGCCCAGGGTTTTATCAGTGAGCGCACTGTTTGTTTGAATTTGTACAGAGGGACTTATACAAGTGACTGTGGCCCAAAAAGGTTTTCTGTACAAAGGGATGGGTCTTACAATCTCTCAAGAGGCCCAAAAAGTTTAAAGGAAAAGAGTGGGGCTTATAACACGAGGGTAGGCCCAAATGATTTTTCCGTTTAAAATGGCGATCGCGCCGAGGTTTTCTTTTAACGCAGAGGGACTTATACAATAAGTGAGGCCCAAAATTGTTTTGGTTAAAAGGGGGTTGGGTCTTACACTTGATTAGAGGCCCAAAAGTTTTAAATGGGTCTTATAGCTCAAGGAGAGACCCAAGGGTTATTTTGACAGGCGACGATCGCGCCGTTCGTTTTTGACGGTATCGGGACTTATACAATGCACTGAGGCCAAAAAATGGTTTGGTAAAAAAAGGATTGGGTCTTACACTCTATTGGAGGCCCAAAAGTGTTAGACAATGATTTGTTTTGAGTGAAAATCAAAGAAACCCTAATTTTATTCTTTAAAAATAAATATTTAAAGAAAATCAATGAAAAATACCAAATAGATTTGAATAAACCATTTGTGATTTTTGTTTAAGGTTTGAAAAATGGGGTATAAATCACAAGAGATATTAAAACTCATTTGGTCTTTATTTTTCAAGATGAATATTCATTTTAAAATGCTTAAAAACAAATAAAAATGAATTTATTCACAAAAATGCTAATTATATTAAATAAATAATACAAATTCAATTTTTTTATGGAATAAAATATTTCAACATTTTTGTGATTTTTTGCAAAAAGAACCAATAAAAAATAATTAAAATTGAAAGAGTTATTAATTTTCCAAATAATTAACAAAACATGAAAATAGTTGGAAAAATAGCAAAATGTGAAAAAATCACAAAATGGTATTGGTGGGGTTTGAACCCATGACCTCAAGCTTACAAGGCGCGCGCCTTACCACTGGGGTGGTGATACATCCATTGTTTGAAACAAACCAACAAATACACAAGTCATGCCTTGGTTTTGGCTTGCCCAAGGCAAGTTTTGGCTCAAAAACGTGAAGGTCATAACTTTCTCAATTCTTAATGGTTTGAGACAAAATTTATATGCATCTGGGCTAGAATTTCATAAGGAATCCAATGGTGGTGGTAGTTTTTTCATATCACACTCCCTCCTCAAAACCCGATAGTGGTTTTGAAAATGACCTATAAATGCATTTTCTATGCTACAACTTGGTACAAGCATGGATTACGTGGTGAATTAGCTCAAACACAACATATATGACATGTATGAGATGTTTATGATCAATGGACTTCAAATGCACACATGTTTTGGTGAGTGCAAGTTGAGAGGCTTACCCTTCTTTGAGATTTTGGAGGTTTCTCTGCAATCTGCCAACCCTCTTGCTCCAGATATGATTTTATGCTTTGAACCACCTCAAATGATCCCTTGGATGCTTTTAGGATGATTGGAATCAGCTGGTACCTGCAAAAACACAAACTGTCCCTTTCTTGCAAAAGGGGTTAAAAGTGACCAAAATAACAACTCCCTCAAATGGTGTTCCAGATGGTGGGAACCATTTGGGACAGTTCAAGGATGATATTTGGAGTGTGTTTGAGGTTTTATCTGGTTTGGAAAGTGACTGAATCAAGACATGGCTTGAAAAATGCAAAAAAGTACTATTTTGAGGTTTTGAGAGGTGACTTTGTGATGTTGTGATTACAGGTCACTTTTGATGGTTTGCACAGCTTAAATATGATATATATGAGGTGTGTGTGTGATTAGTTTGGGTGGAATTGCTCTCTAGCTCAAAAACTCAGAATTACTTGCTTCGAAAGGCAAGTTTGAGGTGAAAGAAGAGATTTTGAGGAAAGCATCTATTTGATGGCTTTGGTGTACTCAAACTGAACACAATTGAGCTCTATTTATAGTAGAGCAAGTTTGTTTTGGGATCCACAGTGAATGGCAACTGCAGCAGGTGTTTGTTCAATGTTGGCCAATGGAAATGCAAGTCTCCTCTAGCCATTGACTAGAGGTTAGGGCACAGGGTTGTGGTTCCCTTGGTCTTGGATAAGTCTTGATTGATTTCAGATGAGAATGGCTCAGTCCATGCCACCTTGATGCTTCCATTGAATGCTTCAATCCAAATTTGGAGTCTTGTCCCTATTTTGGCCATTCTAGGTTCAACATGCTATTTCTTGTTCCATGGACTTTGGAGGCTTGGCTCAGTGATTGTCCCCTTTAGATTTAATCCTCAGGTGTGTCCAAGTGGATAGGAGCATTTGAATTTGGCTGATTTTGGAAAATTGAGCAAAATTGCAAATTCTGCCTTGCCTTGACAGATTTCAGCAAGGCAACTTGCCAATGTCATATCTCATGGTGTAAGTTGAATTTGGTAATGCTCTTGACCATTTTGGAAAGCCCTTACATGATACAACAACTGTTTGAACATGTTTGGTTTTGATCTCTTTTGAATCTAAGTGAAAATCCCCCTACATTTGGAAAAAAATGAAGAAAGATTTGGACTTAGTGAAAATTTCACTAAGTGTTGGAAAAAGTGACATTTTCACTTTTCAGCCACTTTGATCACTCCATAACTCAAAATCCTTAATGAATTGGACTTCGGTCTAGTTGAAGTTTTTGTAGAGGGTAATGAGGGCTACAAATCCATCTTTGGATGAGGAAAAATGGATTTGTGGTTTAGGAGTTATGATCCTCCAAAGTTGGTACCCTTGTCACTTTATTTTTAACTTAGAAAATTTTCTAAGTTTTTATGTTTACCCCTTTTACAAGTTTTCCAACATTTCTTGATTTTTCTTGATGAATGATGATTCAAATCATACATTAACATCATTTTAGGGTTAACAATCCATTTTGGTGAAAAATCTCAAAAAGTCAAAGTTGACTTTTGTGCACAATTGACTTTTTATCAGATGAATTCCAAACTGTGCAATTCTTCAGGAAATCATGTCCTTGACCTAAATCAAACTTGATGGACATGTTCCATGGGTGTCATGGGGTATATTGAGGCATGTCCTAGGGTTTGGGAGCATGTCTTGGTCAAAAGTCAAAGTTACAGTTGACTTTTTCCTTAAAACCCTAATTGTGGTGCAGATGAAATTGAGACTTGTTGTTCAAGCCTCTTGGATTAATCCATTGTTCCAAATGGATCAATATAGTTCATTAGAGACCCTCAAACCCTCTCTTGAGGTCTTGGATCATGATTTGCCCCAAAAGTCAACTTAGGGGTGAATTAGGTCAAGAAACCCTAATTCCTGATTTTTGATGTATGCATCCCCTGAGGAAAAATTGACTTGATGGTTGGGTCCATGAGGTTCCATGGAGGATATTAGGTTATGTTTTGGATCATTGGCTTGTGCCCAGATGAGATTTTCCATCTGGAGGCCCTGGTCGACCAAAACCCTAATTTGGTGACACTGGCGATCTTGAGGCTTGATCCACCTAGAAGGGAGCAGCCTTGTGCTTAATCCTTGAAGTGGGAGTCCTTTTTGATCCTTTGTGTACGTTTGAGAGGTTACACAAGTTGAAGATCAAGTCCTTCCTTGACTGATCCTTTGTCTAAGGCTCTGAGAGGGCTTAAAACCCTAATTTTGATTGTAGTGAATGCTCAACAACCTTTGAGGCATTTGATGAGGCATGATGGTTCACCCATATTGTGATGATGATTGACACAATGATGGGACATCTTAGTGGTCAAAATTTGGGGTATGACAGATGCCCCTATTTAATCTTCTTGGACCCGAAGGCGTGAATGACAAAAGTATTCGGGCATTCGAGGTGCAAGAGGATTAAATATCGGAATACTCGAAATTTTGATGGTGGTTATGAATGGTAGCGCACGCATTCATCTTCTTTTGCTAAGCAATGATGCTTAGAAAAGGTAAATCTTCCCCTCGATCCTGGTCTTCAGCCAAGGAACTGGTCTCAGTTTTCTTTTGTCAACCTCCCCCCCGTTCCTGGTTTCCTACCAAGGAACTGGTCTCAGTTGCTGATTTAAACTTCCCCTCGATCCTGGTTTCCCACCAAGGAACTGGTCTTAGTTTCTGATTTAAACTTCCCCTCGATCCTAGTTTCTTACCAAGGAACTGGTCTCAGTTTCTTTTGTCAATAAACCTTATTGACAAGGAACGCTATTTGTAGCGGATTTCCCTCAAACTTCTAGCCGAATTTTCCTAGGGAGATGCCATTTGAGTGGAAAAAGTTTTGATGTCAGACTTGCTGGGGAACCTAGTCGTCTGAGTTGTAGATGTGTACAAACTTCTCTGTTGGAGACACCATTTGTCGACTCTACTGAGGAAAACGAGTCTCTTGAGAGACGGTTTCTGCTTGGGGATATTGCATCACACTTTTCTCGGAGATCTTCTCGGAGAAATGCCATATGATGTGATCCAATTTTGAGGTGCTGATGACCTTTTCATCAGTAGTTTTTTCGGAGAAAAACTGCCGTACTGCCGAATCTCTGATTAAGAGGCTTTCTCTGGGGATTTTTCTTAAATCCGGGAAAGCAAGGATATCATCTTCAATGGCGAAGAGTGACATTTGTAGAAAGCTTCTCTGGCTTTTCGGAGGTTCAAGTTATCAAAGTGGTCGAGTGCCGACTCCAATCCAAAGATATACTGGAGGAGAGATTGTTCAGACGCAACATTTCCTGATGAGACAAGAACTGACAACTCGATTGAGAAGACTGTTATCACTAGGGGACAAGACCAACTAGAGTGATAGTGATGCAATGTGAAATGTGAATGCAAATTGATAATGCATGATGTGTGTATGTATATGCTGACAAAATTGACGCGACATACAGACTGACGAGTGAACACGGCTAGATACTCGGCCATCGCGGGGCGAAGAAGTACCGCTGGTTCAAGATAGTAATTTCACCTTGCTTTAGGAAAAGTAGTCCTCGCGGGGAATACCGGTGATCGGGCTTAGGAGATGAGAACTCGACCGAGGTGTGTCAGACGAAACAAGGTCTCTGACACAGTTGATCCCTTCATTCAGGCGTACTGGGCCTAGAAGGAGTACTTTGATTCTGCACTTTGAAGTTCGCTTACTTCTGGAGAAGCGGTTGATGCTCTTTTGATGTTCAACAGTCAAAAGAAATTGCCATCTTTATTTTAAAAGCAGAAAAAGTTTTAACAAGTAAATTCATTTTTGTTTCATTTCAAGAATCGTTGATCATGTTAAAATGCCGTTCTGTAAAGCTAAAATAAATAAGAATTACAAACAAAAGCACAAGGGCTCAAATTTTATTGATAAGATGGAGATCAGCCAAACGCGTGATTCCAAAGAGTATTTACAAAGTTATAAAATGGTAATTTACAGGGAAAAGGGCTACGTTGAAACATAACGACCACTATCCTCCTACCAATTTTGAATTCGGGGCATCCTGAGCTTCTGTCGAAGATGACCTTGACTGGAGTTTTCCTGACGGATGATGTAACTGCTGCTGCTGAGGGACTTGCCTCTGTTGAACATAGTTACTTGCCATTATCCCTAATTTTTGCCTGGATTGTACTATGAGATTTCCAATCCATCGGGATGATTTTTTTCATGTCTCTAAATTTTTCCTGGACCGCCCTTTCGGGTTTTCAATCCACCGAGACGTTTTTTTTTTTTTAAGTTTAGGCGAAGTATTTCTTGACTACATCAACATTCGTGGGGTAGGCAAATTCCTCTCCGTCCATGGTTGCAAGTCTCAAGGCACCGCCTGAGAAAGCTTTCGTGACCACATAGAGGCCATCATAATATCGGGTCCATTTTCCCCGAGAGTCAGTGAGAAATGATTGTATCTTCTTGAGCACGAGGTCTCCTTTTCTGAAGACACGAGGTCGGACCTTTTTGTCAAATGCCCTCTTCATTCTCTGTTGATACAGCCGACCATGGCATAGTGCCGTGATTCTCTTCTCTTCGATCAGATTCAAGTTGCCGTGTCGACTTTGACACCATTCAGCTTCGGTGAGCTTAGCTTCCATCAATACTCGAATTGACGGGATCTCTACTTCTATGGGGAGCACTGCTTCCATGCCATATACTAGAGAGAAAGGGGTTGCCCCTGTTGAAGTGCGGACAGATGTGCGATAACCGTGAAGAGCAAAGGGTAGCATTTCGTGCCAGTCTTTGTAGGTTATAACGATCTTTTGAACAATCCTCTTGATGTTCTTGTTAGCCGCTTCTACCGCCCCATTCATCTTGGGTCGGTAGGGAGATGAGTTATGGTGTTCGATCTTGAACTCAACGCACAACTCTTTCATCATCTTGTTGTTCAAGTTTGATCCATTATCATTAATGATCTGGCTCGGAACACCATAACGGCAGATGATATTGTTTTTGATAAATTAGACCACCACTTGTCGGGTCACATTGGTGAATGACGCTGCTTTGACCCACTTGGTGAAATAGTCAATGGCTACCAGGATGAACCGATGTCCGTTTGAAGCCTTAGGTTCGATCAAGCCAATCATGTCGATTCCTCATATGGAAAATGGCCATGGGGAAGAAAGAACTTTGAGATGTGATGGCGGTACATGAATTTTGTCGGAGTATATCTGACACTTGTGACACCTCCTCATGTACTTGTAGCAATCAGATTCCATGGTCAACCAATAGTACCCTGCTCTTAGAATTTTCCTCGCCATTGTATTTCCGTTGGCATGAGTGCCAAAGGATCCTTCATGAATTTCTTTCATAAGCATGTCTGCCTCTGGTCTGTCTATGCATCGGAGTAAGACCATGTCAAAATTTCTCTTATAGAGAGTGTCACCGCTCAGGAAGAAGTTTCCAGCCAATCTTCTGAGGGTTTTCCTGTCTTTTCTAAGTGCCCCAGGTGGGTACTCTTGTTTCTGAAGGAAGCATTTGATATCGTGATACCAAGGTTTGTCGTCTATGACTGCTTCGATCGTAAAGATGTAAGCGGGCCTTTCAAGGCGCATGATGTCGATCTTAGGTGTGTCATTCCATTGACCTACACTAATCATAGAAGAGAGAGTGGTTAAGGCATCAGCCATATGATTCTCTTCACGAGGGATGTGATGAAACTCAACTCTGTTGAAGAAGGGTAACAACCTTCTTGCATAGTCTTTGTAAGGAATCAACCCTGATTGGTATGTGTTCCAATCTCCTTTTATCTGATTGATAACCAAGGATGAATCGCCGTATACATCCATGTTTTTGATCCTTAAATCAATAGCTTCTTCGAGACCCATAATACAAGCTTTGTATTCGGCCTCGTTGTTCGTACACTTGAACGTAAGTCTGGCAGTAAAAGGAATGTGGGTACCCTGAGGGGTAACAATGATTGCCCCAATTCCATTCCCATAATGATTAACTGCTTCGTCAAAGATAAGTCCCAATTGGGAACCTGGTTCTGGACCTTCACTAGGTAGCGGTTCCTCGCAATCTTTCATTTTTAGATACATGGCATCTTCGTCTAGAAAGTCAAACCCGATTGATTCTTGATCGTCAATCGGTTGATGAGCCAAATGATTGGCTAAAATACTTCCCTTAACGGCTTTCTGAGCGTAGTACTCTATGTCATATTCTGATAACAGCATTTGCCAACAGGCAATCCTTCCCGTAAGAGCGGTTTTTCGAAAACATACTTGATTGGATCCATTTCGGAGATTAACCAAGTAGTGTGACGAATCATGTATTGGCGAAGACGTTTGGCTGCCCAAGCCAAAGCACAGCAAGTTTTCTCGAGCATCGTGTACTGAGTCTCGCAGTCGGTGAATTTCTTGCTTAGATAGTAGATGGCAGACTCTTTCCGTTTGGTTTCGTCTTGTTGGCCAAGTACACACCCCATTGAGTCCTCTAGGACTGTGAGGTAAATGATCAGTGGTCTTCCTTCCACTGGAGGTGATAGAATCGGAGGATTCAACAGGTATTCCTTAATACTGTCGAAAGCGGTTTGGCAGTCCTCTGACTAAACGCAATCCTGGTTCTTTTTGAGTAATTTGAAAATCGGCGCACATGTCGCTGTCATAAGGAATATGAATCTGGAGATGTAGTTTAAACGTCCCAGGAATCCTCTGACTTGTTTTTCAGTTTTCGGAGAAGGCATTTCTTGAATGGCCTTGACCTTGTCAGGATCAACTTCAATTCCTTTCTGGCTGACGATGAACCCTAAAGTTTCCCTGAACGGACACCGAAGGTGCACTTGTTGGGATTTAAGCGGAGTTTGAATTTTCTTAGACTTTCGAACAATTTTGACAGATGTTCAACGTGCTCACTCTCTGCCTTAGATTTTGCAATCATATCATCGACATATACCTCGATTTCCTTGTGTATCATGTCATGAAACAGAGTAGTCATGGCCCTTTGATAGGTTGCCCCGACGTTCATCAAACCGAACGGCATTACCTTGTAACAAAAGGTGCCCCATGGGGTAATGAACGAAGTTTTCTCCATGTGTTTCGGCGCCATTTTGATCTAGTTATAGCCCGAGAATCCATCCATGAAGGAGAATACTTTGAACTTTGCTGTACTGTCTACCAGCATGTCAATGTGTGGTAAAGGACAATCGTCCTTTGGACTTGCCTTGTTCAGATCCCTGTAATCGACACACATTCTGACCTTTCTGTCCTTTTTGGGAACAGGTATGATGTTGGCTAACCATTGAGGATATTCAGATGTAGCGAGGAAACCCGCGTCAATCTGTTTCTGCACCTCCTCTTTGATTTTGATGGCCATGTCCGGGTGAGTCCGTCTCAACCTTTGCTTTACTGGCGGACATTCCGATCTTAACGGTAAGTGATGTTCCATGATGCTGGTATCCAACCCTGGCATATCCTGATAGGACCAAGCGAATACATCGGGAAATTCTTTGAGAAGCTTTATCAAACCCTCTCTGGCAGTTGGATTGAGCAGTGCCCCAATCCTGACTTCTTTTCTCTCTTTTTCTGAACCCAAGTTTACCGTTTCCAACGGTTCTTTGTGAGGTTCAATGGACCTTTCCTCTTGTCTGAGTAGTCGGGAGATCTCTTCTGGAATTTCGCTGTCAACTTCTTCTTCAGCATCGAATACCGGGAACTCAAAGTTGGGAGAAGGCATCGGATCGTATGTTTCAACGGGGTGTAAAACAAGCAATCTGCATGGCGTTGTGATTCGTGTTTAGAAGAGATAGAGAAAATACAAGTGTGTGCAGTGTATTTATTTTACTGCTTGTTTTTATTTTTAAATGTTTTTTAGGATTACCATTTTCTGAAAAAAGCAAAAAGAGAAAACAATAATTAATGCGGAAATTACAGAACGACGTTATTTTATTAATGAACAAGTCGATCCTTGAAACTACAGCCCTATAAAACAAAACTCTGTCTCTTTGGGCTAAGCGAAGAGGGAAAATTTACAGAAAGCGAGCCCTATCAAAACATCCGTTTCACCTGGGCAGGGTGAAAGATTAAAGATGGCAATTACTTTGACTGATGAACGATCTTCGGAATCTCGACGGCAACCCATTGGCGGCGAACTCCTCGGTGAATCACAAAGTCTGGAACCTTCCTTGATTTGTCTTCAGAAATAACACTGATTTCTGGTGGAGCAGGATCATTGGAATCTGTCTCCCAGGCAGAGTTGTCGTAGGAGGATTCCTCAGTTGTATTTTGCATAGCACTTGTGCTCTCAGCTGTATCTTCCCATCCAGTAGGCTGGATATCTTCGAGCCTGATACGCGAGCTTTTGGGAGCGGTGTATTTGACCATGAAGTCGAATTTTCCCCTAGGTTGTCCCAAGGTGTCCCATACTTCTCTCGAACTGGAGAAGTCATCTCTCTCGATGACGTTGACCTCGGGAAAAGCATAGTTGATGAATTCAAGTCTGGCAAACGTTGCAAATTGATCTTCATGTTGAGTAGTTTCTGAATGACCTGAGTGTTGATCCCATGACATGGTGGGGACACAGGTATTCTGTTCAATGACGGTCAGCTGATTTTCATTGTTCGGCTGACTCTCTTGCCCCAAGTTTCCTGGGTAAGGCTGCCACATTGGCAGGCCATCCATTGGGCCATAGTAATTGTGGTAAAAGTTGTCTTTCATCAGAGTGTCCTCCTCTAATGAATTTGGCGGAGCACGACATCCTTCCAGATCATAATCTCCGTAGATCATTTCGACAACTGATCTTGGTATAAATCTCAGACTTTCTGTAGGAAAGCAAAAAGGCGTAGGCACCTCTTCCTGAGACATATAACCGTCCTTGTTAAGATATGACTTCCACTCTTCCTCTGTGTCAGAGGGATCTTCCTCATTTATAGCATGAACTGTCTGAGACACTGGGTGAAGGAAACCTCCACTGTGGAAGAAGTTTTGAATGGGATGAAGACTTCCATCGCTGGCAGCTGTCTGGGTACAGGTTGCAGAAAAACCAAGACCCTTCTTTGTTTTATTATCAATAGGAATGACAAACTGTCCCCATCCTGTTGTATTGGTACTCTCGACCGCTTTGATAGCATCTTTGTATGAGGAAATCTAGGTTCCTCCTTTGAAATGATTTCCCTTGCTTACCGACAGTGCTTGGAACTGAGTTCCAATGACCTCCTCGGGTTCTACACAAGTAGATGACGATAAGTTACTCACGAGCAAGGCCTGTTCTCCACAGACTGTGACAAGTTGATCATTCTTAACGAACTTTAGCTTTTGGTGGAGGGTTGAAGTAACCGCTCTAACCTGATGTATCCATGGTCTTCCTAATAAAGAACTGTACGCTGCCCGGATATCCATGACCTGGAAAGTAACTTGGAAAGTGTGAGGACCGATAGTTATGGGAAGATCAACTTCGCCGATAACTGTTTTTCTGGATCCGTCGAATGCTTTGACGACGACCTCGTTGACTCTCATTGGAGGGCCCCTGAATGATAATTGCATCAAAGTGGACTTCGGCATAACATTCAAGGCTGACCCTGTGTCTACCAGTACGCTGGCTAAAGCATCGTCCTGGCAGTTAACTGTGATATTGAGGGCCATGTTATGACGGCGACCCTCTTCGGGTAATTCCTCATCACTAAATCCCAAATTGTTGCAGGAAGTGATGTTAGAGACAATACTATCGAACTGTCTGATTGTTACATCCTGTTCCACAAAGGCTTGCTCCAAGACTTTTTGTAGAGCCTCCCTGTGGGCTTCTGAACTGAGTAATAGTGATAACACCGAGATCTTTGAAGGAGTCTATAATAGTTGATCGACGATGTTGTACTCACTCCTTTGGATGAGCTTCAGCATCTCATCATTGTTTTTCAAAAGGTCGGGATCACTGGATTGACCGACTGGTGGATCGGGAGCTTCTGTCTGAAGTTCCTTTTCTTTGTTAAGTTCTCCAACTCCTCGGTTGAAGATTCGACCGCTTCGTGTTACACGACTGATGTCTGCAATATTCACAACGGAGGGTAATGGAATTTCCTTTCCATTTTCAATTATCATTGCACCGTATTTGTAAGGGATAGCCTTAGTTGATTCATACGGTAGTGGTCCCGACAGATAAAGGACTATGGGAACCTTCTAATTTTTCCGACCATCATAAGTAATCTCGATCCGTTCCCGGTTGGGAACTTTAGATTTGTCAAGTAGAGGGATGATGGCAAAAACATCCCTGGTCTGGTGACGACCAGAGATGGTGACAACATCCTCAACTTTCTCGGCAAGGTAGTTCGGCATCCAGTCGATGGGTCCAGAACCCGGATATCGACGAATTTCTCCACGATCGACCTGACCCTGAAGAGCTGCTCTCACAAGGTAACACCCTTGGTTACTTTCCGAACAGACGCTACAACTGTCATAGTTGTGTGGTGGCACCTGGCCACGCCCACTTTGAATACAATGTAACCTTACTAGGTTAGCTTCCACTGATCGGACATCCTGACTTTGACGCCGAGTGGGGTTTTTATTACTGATACTAATCTGCTGAGTATCTTCATCCATATAGATTGGCATCCACCAGTGATTTAACAAGTGTTGAAGTGCCTCCTGGACAAGGGTACAACCTCGATCGTTTTCGCAACCCGCTTTACAGCTTTGATAGTCGTGTGATATTAAGAATCAGAGTCGGACCTGCTCAGCATGTAACTCTACCAGGTTGGTATTCATCACACGAATATCGAAGATCTGAACCATGTTGATCTGATAAGGGTTCCTATCATGGTAGTCTTGGATCCATCCAAGATCCATCTGACGCTGTAGGGCCTCCTGTATGAAAGAGCATCCCTGTTTGTTTACCGAGCAAATCAGAGAGGAACTGTAATCATGTCGCGGTAGATTATGATGTTGGCTTTGCCTTGAGTGCATCGCCACCAAGTTAACATTCATTGCACGGATGTCATGGTTCTGAATGACGTTAGAATTCGTGTAGACCATGTTAACTCCACGAACTCGGTGCTCTTGGATCCATCCGAGATCCATCCGTTCCTGCAGAGCTGCTTGCACTACCGAACATCCTTGGTTGTCTTTAGAGCAGATATCACACTGGTGATAGTTATGAGGTGGCACATGGCCATATCCACTCTGTCTACAATGCATCTTGACCAAATTGGTTTTCAACAAGAGTACATCATGAATTTGATAGACATCGTTAGTCTCTCCTTTTATCAAATTGACTGCAGCTTTCTCATGTTGAGGCAGCGGGTTTGTGAGAACATTAGAATTCGTATCCTTGAAGGATAAGACCCCGCTCCTAACAAGTTTTTGCACGTCAGACTTGAAATTGAGACAAGTCTCTATGCTATGCCCTGAACCTCCTTGATGATAAGGGCATGTTTGATCCACCTTAAACCAAAAAGGCAGATTTTCTGGTACTGTAAGAGGAGACTTAGTCTGAACGTGCCCCTTGGCCAGTAGTAATGGAAACAATTCTGCGTACGTCACGGGTATAGGATCAAATCCTGGTGGCCGTGTTGTATGTTTGTTTTTATATGGGGGACGAGCCTGCTGAAGAGGCTGTTGTGTCCTTTGCTGATCAGGTTGGCTCTACGCAACCTGAGGTTGATACGTAGGAATAGGCGCAGGGTTGGTAGTAGGGGTTACAGCTGCTACCGGCTGATATCGACGCCTTTGCTTTCCGAGAGAGATATTCCCAATATCTTGCTCTTTTTTCTTAGGGAGAGCACTACCGTATTTTTTAGTACCGCTCGTCGATCCAGTGTCTTTTACCAAACGTCCTTCTCGGACGGCTTCCTCAAGACGTACGCCCATGCCGACCATCTCGGTGAAATCACTTGGCGCACTGGCAACCATTCGGTCATAATAAAATGAGCTTAAGGTTTTTAAGAAGATCTTTGTCATCTCTTTTTCCTCAAGAGGGGGACAAATTTGAGCGGCGATTTCACGCCACCTTTGAGCATACTCCTTAAAGGTTTCCTTGTCCTTTTGCGACATCGATCTGAGTTGATCTCTGTCGGGTGCCATGTCCAAATTGTATTTGTATTGTTGGACGAAGGCAGTGCCAAGATCTCTGAAAGTGCTGATCGTGGCACGGTTTAAACCCATGTACCATTTGAGTGCGACACCGGTTAAACTATCCTGGAAGCAGTGAATCAGTAGGTCCTGATTCTCCGTCTGAGCTGACATCCGCCGAGCGTACATCACCAGATGGCTTTGAGGGCAAGAGTTACCCTTGTACTTTTTAAAGTCGGGCATTTGATATTTGTACGGGACTTTCACATTTGGGACCAAGCAGAGATCTGCGGCGTCCTTTCCAAATAGATCCTGACCGCGAATGGCTTGCAGCTCCTTCTGCATTTCCAAGAATTGGTCCTGGAATTCATCCATTCTGTCAAACATAGTTTCCTTCTTACCAGAAGGTGTCTGTAGAATCTATCCTTCCGGGTCAGTGTGCACCACAGGGGGTGGTACCGTGACTACGGAAGTGAGTCTTGGCGTTTCCCGAAGTTTGTAACCTTTAGGAGTTTTCAGTATGCCCCTGGCATCTTCGCTTTCCCAAAGTTTGTAACCTTCAGGCCCAACGTCTTCTGTTGCGATTCCCTGATCTTCAGTGATTGGCGGAACATATCCTTCCGGGATATAGTTAACAGGCATGCCCCAAGGACGATCTTTCGGTATCTGATACCTAGGATCATACTTCTCCACTATGGGCGTTGAGGTGATCTCTGAGATCACAGGTTTTTGTAGTTGTGCTTCTGCCATGGCTTGCATGTCGTTACGAAGCTTTCTCATATCCTCTCTCAGAGTGTCGATCTCTTCTTTCAACTCTCTGTTTTCTTCCTCAAGATCATCCATCTTTTTCTGACGATTGGCCCGAGTATTATACGAATGAGACAGTTTGACTCTAGAACCGAGACACAAACGTGAGATTCGTAGGTAAGAAGAATACGCGATGTGAGAATGATGAATGCAATGATTATATTAATTGTTTAAGGTTTAATCAGAATAAACTTCGACAATTAGATTGCAAATATCAAACAGTGGGGAAACCCCTTTTTATTGAAATTCAAAGGATTACAGAAATGGAAATACAGTAGATTACAAAGTGCAGAAACAGAAACCTAAGCTAATGGGCCCCGAGTCCTCTCTGAAGAGAAACCGGGTGTTGATTCTGGTATCTTCCTTTTCTTTGACCGGGGCTCTTGGGCCGTTGTCGGGTTGTCATTCCTTTGCCAGGTGAAAGGAGCGAGCAAATTCCTTTGGTCATCTTGATTCTCTACAGCATGTTGCTCCAAAATTTCAATCAGAGCATCTTTCTCTCTTAGTAGTTGCTGTATTTTGATGCACTCCACATTGAGAGTACGGTACTTGTTCTTCCAAGACCTCCTCTCCCGTTGAACTTTGTTGAGAGTAACCTGAAGCTTTTCAGTTTCCATCATGAAGTACACGACAGATTCCCTCGGCAGAAGAATTCCGTAATGAGGATAAGGCATCTTTAGCTTGAGAGCTCTAGTTTGTACCCAATGGAGATAAGGCTCCACCGAGACACACTCCGGTTTTCCTAGAGACTCACGTCCTTTCTTATGAACCTGCTTCCAAGCGTGCACTATTTCCATCTTTAGTGCTCTGTCGTTTTCCCCTTCTTTGAAGAAAAGACCTTCCAAATGAACACCCAGTGGGATGTGTCTCATCGGGTATCCAAATCGACGGCGAACCAATACCGGATGGTAGTTAATTCCTCCTTTAGTTCCTATGAGGGGTACGTTGGGGAAGTTTCCACAACGGTCAATGATTCTGATTCCATCATAAATCCTATTGCACCAATCTATATCAGAGTTGGTGAGGGACATGATCTTCTGTGACCAACGTAAGGCACTCTTGCAATCCCAAAAAGCAGCAGACTTGGGCAAGTAGGTGATAAACCATTTATAAAGCAGAGGTACACAGCATGTGATCTCCCCTCAGCTGTACAAATTCCCCAAGTGTACAGAATGATACGCATCTGCGAGCAAAGTCGGCACAGGGTTTCCAATGAGAAAAACCTTAATGGAGTTAAGATCGACGAAGTTATTGATGTTGGGAAACAAAAATAACCCGTAGGTGAGAAAAACAAAGATGCTTTCAAAAGCAGTCACGTTTCCTATACTGGCGAAATACAGGGCTTTCTTTGTCAAGAACCGGGCTGGCAAACCTTGGATGCCACCCTTAGTAGTTAGGTGAGTCCTAAACTCAGACTCGTCCAAATGAATTGCTCTTACAATAGTTTGATTCTTTGGAATTTTTTCCAGTCCAGAAAATGGAGCTCGATCTGTAATGTGTAGATCGATCAGGTGAGAATACTCCTCTAGCGTTGGTGCGAGCTGGTAATCCGGGAATGTGAAACAGTGATAAACTAGATCATAAAACTGAATGAGTGCATCCATGATTCCCTCAATCACATGGACTCTTAACAGTGGTAGCAAACCTCCGTGCGTAGCTCTGAAAGCCTCTGGGTTAGTGATCATCCTCGCTAACCTTCTCAAATCCTCTAGTTTTGGAACCTTGAAGGTATACTGGTGAGTTCTCCTTCTACCGAAATCCATTAGTGCAATCCTTTTCTCTGATATTTGCAATCACAATCTTAGTTTATTTTGAAAAAACAGAGAGACTAGAAGAGAAATATTTTGAATGTTTTAATGTTTTTTAGATGAATGCAAGAATGCAGCACACAAAAACATAGAAAAAACATGGGGTCAAAGGGTCGTTGTCATGAAGTCAAGGCTCTACCCATCCCCAAAGGTTTATACTAGGGTGATTTTTGTACCTGTACTCATTATCATCAGCTCCTCCCAGGAAAGCAAAACAACAAGCGGATTGCCAGCGAGTTGTAGTGCAATCTTAGAGTAAGTTCCATTCACCGAGAATAGATCACCAGCCTTAAATGAGGGTAGTATCGCGTAACAACTATTCCCGATAGTTTCCGCACTACGAAAGGGTTTGGCTCCTCAGCTTCTCAGACTTAACAACCGGCCCATTGTCTAGGTGAGAGAATGGGTCGCGTTGGTCAGCCTCCACTGAGGTTGATGGTCGACCCCGTCGCCATCACTTATCTTAAGTGCATACTCAATCTTTCCACATACGGCATCACCCGCATTCCCATTAGTAGAAAAATAAACACGTATAGCTATTAGGAAAAGCGGTATATATATTTGTCCTAATCATCCTAGACCTTTAAAGCTATGAATCTTAAGTTCCTGACAGAAAATGGGTTCCCCGGCGGAAGCCCCAATCTGTGGTTTTCACACAAGAGGTAAAAAGGAAATCAGAATTAGGCCCCACGGTGGGCGCCATTTTTTCTGTAGCGAGCGATTTTGGACGCGGTTCTTAAGCGATGGTCGCTCTCTGCGGTTTGAGCTTACTACAGGTCGATTCATTTTTTATCCTATTAAAGCTGATGAAGGAAGGGAAATAGATGTCTCCAATTAACCCTGCTTTGCATACTGAGTTTCAACAGCGGTCTGTTAGGTTACGGATGATATCAATGTGGGGGGCCTTTGTACTGGTTATTTGTATTTTCGCCAATACTGATTTCTTTCTTTTTATTTTGACAGAAGGTTTCTGGCGGGGAACAAGGATTTAGGATGTTAGGACTGATGCTTTTTGATAGGTATGTGAGAGTATGGGATTTTAGTTTTTTGTTGATTGTGCTCGCTAAGATCTTTTCTTTCGATCTTATGCCTACGTATTCCCGTTTACCGAAACAGGGAAATCAGAGCGTTCGTAGTTCCTCCTATTATATGGGAGGAAATGGGTGTTTTGGTGTCTTGTTCAAAGCCCAAGACGTGAAGCTAAAGGGTAGTTTGTATCTTGTTCAAAGCTCATGATGTGAAGCTAAAAGGGTTGGACTTTAGAGAGAATTTGTCATCTCTAAAGAGGGGGTTGTATGTCATAACTGTTTATAAAGGAGGATTACTTTAACCAGGATGTGTGAATCCGGCAATGCCATAATTTCCTTTATAAGGTATTTTAACCTGAAGGAGAAGACTTTAACTAAGTGTAGAGCAATGCTATCTTTCTTAGGAATTTCTCATGCTAAAAGAGGGACAGTGGCATGGATGTAGATGATCTAGAGGCTTGCCGCTTACAGCGATTAGATGAAGGGGAAGGAGTTGTTGATGTTTGTGTACTGTGAACGAGGCACAATTTTGATGCTAAAAGGTTGAGTGGATCAACCAGTGGTTTTCTTATACAAAGCCTAAGAGGAGGCTAATATGTGTCTCGTACAAAGCTTGAGAGAGAGGCTAAAAGGTTTTGATTCAACGAGGGAATCTTTTGGTATCTCGTATAAAGCTTGAGATGAAGGCTATTTGACTCAACAAGAGAGTTTTTGTATCTCGTACAAAGCCCGAGATAGAGGCTAAACGTTATTTGACTCAACGATGGAGTCTTTTGTATCTCGTACGAAGCCCGAGATGGAGGCTGTTGTTTATTTGGCTCAATAAGAACCTTTTTGTATCTCGTATAAAGCCCGAGATGGAGGCGAAATGGGGATTGACTCAACGAGGGAGTCTCTTTATGTGTCTCGCACAAAGCCCGAGAGAGACGCTAAATGTTGTCTCAGTTAAGTGACAGATCCAGTATACTGGTTTTAAAGAGAAAATCAGTTCTTATATGAGCAATGTTGTACTCAAGGATTTGATTCAAGGATCCGGGATATTTCCTTTTCTATGAGGAAACGGGAAATCCGAAGGGTATTGAGACTATCCGAGTCTGCAGGTTTCCTTCCTATTTAACGAAGGGGTCACTTGAGAATGTCTTTGAGACTCAAGGAAGTTAGACTGTCCAAGTCTAGAGTTTCATCTTTTGTACCAAGCTTTGAGAAACAGTAGTAGACTCTATGAAAGGACTGTTCTGTTAAGATGACTAAGTTTTGTTCCTATACCTCTAGGAGGTCGTCGGGACAATTTGTACGAAGCCCAAGAGGAGGCTGGAAACTTTTAAGAAGCCGATCGGTCATTGTACTAAGCCCAAGAGAAGGCTATCATTCCCGGAGAAAGAGATCATTATACGAAGCCTAAGAGGAGGTTGTGAATACTTCTAAGAAGCTGTAGGGTCCTTGTACTAAGCCCAAGAGGAGGCGGGGTTGCTTTTAGGAAGCCTGTGGGTCCTTGTACGATGCCCAAGAGGAGGCCGATGCTTTTAAGAAGCACGAGGGTCCCCAAACCCCGAGAAATTCAAGGAAAACTATTCACGAGGAATAGATCAAGTCAGGAAAGTTTGAGAATTTGGAAGAAACTCAGAGATGCCATTCACAGAGAATACATTCATCTCCGGGAATAGAGTTTCTTGACAATTCCTAATGAGGAAAGCCGAAGAGAAGATTGTATCTGGTTATCCTATTGGGGGATCTAGTTGTCTATTTCTATGAATAAACGAAACAGCGTCACCTAGATCTAGACGTAATTGTCAGGGAAACTCGAAATATCTATACTATTATTACATAGTTGATATGAGTTATGAAAGAAGACTTACAGAGAAACAGCCCCACAATACAGTTATATGTATATGAAAGTGGTAAATAAAAGCAATAACCACTTACTCGGTTGTAGAGCTTCCATGATGTTTGGTTAGTTGTTCAACAAAGAAAGATTGAAAACAACAGTATATTCAAAATCAAAGGAGAAAGTGCTTTGAAAAAGAAAGATTTGGGACTTACAGCTCAAGGAGAGGCCCAGGGTTTTATCAGTGAGCGCACTGTTTGTTTGAATTTGTACAGAGGGACTTATACAAGTGATTGTGGCCCAAAAAGGTTTTCTGTACAAAGGGATGGGTCTTACACTCTCTCAAGAGGCCCAAAAAGTTTAAAGAAAAAGAGTGGGGCTTATAACACGAGGGTAGGCCCAAATGATTTTTCCTTTTAAAATGGCGATCGCGCCGAGGTTTTCTTTTAACGTAGAGGGACTTATACAATAAGTGAGGCCCAAAATTGTTTTGGTTAAAAGGGGGTTGGGTCTTACACTCTATTGGAGGCCCAAAAGTTTTAAATGGGTCTTATAGCTCAAGGAGAGGCCCAAGGGTTATTTTGAAAGGCGACGATCGTGCCGTTCGTTTTTTACGGTATCGGGACTTATACAATGCACTGAGGCCCAAAAATGGTTTGGTCAAAAAAGGATTGGGTGTTACACTCTATTGGAGGCCCAAAAGTGTTTGACAATGATTTTTTTTGAGTGAAAATCAAAGAAACCCTAATTTTATTCTTTAAAAATAAATATTTAAAGAAAATCAATGAAAAATACCAAATAGGTTTGAATAAACCACTTGTGATTTTTGTTTAAGGTTTGAAAAATGAGGTATAAATCACAAGAGATATTAAAACTCATTTGGTCTTGATTTTTCAAGATGAATATTCATTTTAAAATGCTTAAAAACAAATAAAAAAGGATTTATTCACAAAAATGCTAATTATATTAAATAAATAATACAAACTCAATTTTTTTTGTGGAATAAAATATTTCAACATTTTTGTGATTTTTTGCAAAAAGAACTAATAAAAAATAATTAAAATTGAAAGAGTTATTAATTTTCCAAATAATTAACAAAACATGAAAATAGTTGGAAAAATAGCAAAATGTGAAAAAATCACAAAATGGCATGGGTGGGGTTTGAACCCATGACCTCAAGCTTACAAGGCACGCGCCTTACCACTGGGGTGGTGATACATCCATTGTTTGAAACAAACCAACAAATACACAAGTCATGCCTAGGTTTTGGCTTGCCCAAGGCAAGTTTTGGCTCAAAAACGTGAAGGTCATAACTTTCTCAATTCTTAATGGTTTGAGACAAAATTTATATGCATCTGGGCCAAAATTTCATAAGGAATCCAATGGTGGTGGTAGTTTTTTCATATCCACTCCCTCCTCAAAACCCGATAGTGGTTTTGAAAATGACCTATAAATGCATTTTCTATGCTACAACTTGGTACAAGCATGGATTACATGGTGAATTAGCTCAAACACAACATATATGACATGTATGAGATGTTTATGATCAATGGACTTCAAATGCACACATGTTTTGGTGAGTGCAAGTTGAGAGGCTTACCCTTCTTTGAGATTTTGGAGGTTTCTCTGCAACCTGCCAACCCTCTTGCTCCAGATATGATTTTATGCTTTGAACCGCCTCAAATTATCCCTTGGATGCTTTTAGGATGATTGGAATCAGCTGGTACCTGCAAAAACACAAACTGTCCCTTTCTTGCAAAAGGGGTTAAAAGTGACCAAAATAGCAACTCCCTAAAATGGTGTTCCAGATGGTGGGAACCATTTGGGACAGTTCAAGGATGATATTTGGAGTGTGTTTGAGGTTTTATCTGGTTTGGAAAGTGACTGAATCAAGACATGGTTTGAAAAATGCAAAAAAGTGCTATTTTGAGGTTTTGAGAGGTGACTTTGTGATGTTGTGATTACAGGTCACTTTTGATGGTTTGCACAGCTTACATATGATATATATGAGGTGTGTGTGTGTTTAGTTTGGGTGGAATTGCTCTGTAGCTCAAAAACTCAGAATTACTTGCTTTGGAAGGCAAGTTTGAGGTGAAAGAAGAGATATTGAGGAAAGCACCTGTTTGATGGCTTTGGTGTACTCAAACTGAACACAATTGAGCTCTATTTATAGTAGAGCAAGTTTGTTTTGGGATCCACAGTGAATGGCAACTGCAGCAGGTGTTTGTTCAATGTTGGCCAATGGAAATGCAAGTCTCCTCTAGCCATTGACTAGAGGTTAGGGCACAGGGTTGTGGTTCCCTTGGTCTTGGATAAGTCTTGACTGATTTCAGATGAGAATGGCTCAGTCCATGCCACCTTGATGTTTCCATTGAATGCTTCAATCCAAATTTGGAGTCTTGTCCCTATTTTGGCCATTCTAGGTTCAACATGTTATTTCTTGTTCCATGGACTTTGGAGGCTTGGCTCAGTGATTGTCCCCTTTAGATTCAATCCTCAGGTGTGTCCAAGTGGATAGGAGCATTTGAATTTGGCTGATTTTGGAAAATCGAGCAAAATTGCAAATTCTGCCTTGCCTTGACAGATTTCAGCAAGGCAACTTGCCAATGTCATATCTCATGGTGTAAGTTGAATTTGGTAATGCTCTTGACCATTTTGGAAAACCCTTACATGATACAACAACTGTTTGAACATGTTTGGTTTTGATCTCTTTTGAATCCAAGTGAAAAATCCCCCTACATTTGGAAAAAAATGAAGACAGATTTGGACTTAGTGAAAATTTCACTAAGTGTTGGAAAAAGTGACATTTTCACTTTTCAGCCACTTTGATCACTCCATAACTCAAAATCCTTAATGAATTGGACTTAGGTCTAGTTGAAGTTTTTGTAGAGGGTAATGAGGGCTACAAATCCATCTTTGGATGAGGAAAAATGCCTTTGTGGTTTAGGAGTTATGATCCTCCAAAGTTGGTACCCTTGTCACTTTATTTTTAACTTAGAAAATTTTCTAAGTTTTTATGTTTACCCCTTTTACAAGTTATCCAACTTTTCTTGATTTTTCTTGATGAATGATGATTCAAATCATACATTAACATCATTTTAGGGTTAAAAATCCATTTTGGTGAAAAATCTCAAAAAGTCAAAGTTGACTTTTGTGCACAGTTGACTTTTTATCAGATGAATTCCAAATTGTGCAATTCTTCAGGAAATCATGTCCTTGACCTAAATCAAACTTGATGGACATGCTCCATGGGTGTCATGGGGTATATTGAGGCATGTCCTAGGGTTTGGGAGCATGTCTTGGTCAAAAGTCAAAGTTACAGTTGACTTTTTCCTTAAAACCCTAATTGTGGTGCAGATGAAATTGAGACTTGTTGCTCAAGCCTCTTGGATTAATCCATTGTTCCAAATGGATCAATATAGTTCATTAGAGACCCTCAAACCCTCTCTTGAGGTCTTGGATCATGATTTGCCCCAAAAGTCAACTTAGGGGTGAATTAGGTCAAGAAACCCTAATTCCTGATTTTTGATGTATGCATCCCCTGAGGAAAAATTGACTTGATGGTTGGGTCCATGAGGTTCCATGGAGGATATTAGGTTATGTTTTAGATCATTGGCTTGTGCCCAGATGAGATTTTCCATCTGGAGGCCCTGGTCGACCAAAACCCTAATTTGGTGACACTGGCGATCTTGAGGCTTGATCTGCCTAGAATTGAGCAGCCTTGTGCTTAATCCTTAAAGTGGGAGTCCTTTTTGATCCTTTGTGTATGTTTGAGAGGTTCGACAAGTTAAAGATCAAGTCCTTCCTTGACCGATCCTTTGTCTAAGGCTCTGAGAGGGCTTAAAACCCTAATTTTGATTGTAGTGAATGCTCAACAACCTTTGAGGCATTTGATGAGGCATGATGGTTCACCCATATTGTGATGATGATTGACACAATGATGGGACATTTTAGTGGTAAACATTTGGGGTATGACAACTTGAATCCTGCATCTCCCACATACGGAAAGGTCTGGAAACTCTGGAAAACCTCTTAGCAGAGTGGTCTTTGATAGCCTCTTTGACCCCTTGAACATCCTTCACAGATTTGCCATTAACACTTACAGAATTTATGGTATTCGAATTGATACGATTTCTCAATGCTGCATGAAAGGACTTAGTGTTAACATCGCCATCAACGCTCCATTTTAACCTGGATTTTTGCTTTAAAATACTTTCTTTACTTCTCAATGATCTCCATAAATCGTCTTCCGTAGAATTCCTATTCTCCAGATCCTCTGCTGATATGCCTCTATTTTTTGAAACAATAAGATCTTCTATCTCATTAATAGTACCTGTATCTGTCTTAATTTTGATGTCCACCCAGCCGAAAACATTAATATTCCACCATCGGAGTTTCTCTCTAAGATTCTGCATCTTCTTGGCCAAAATGAAAGAAGCCTTCCCTGTTACCTTATACTCATCCCATTCTTTTTTGAAAAAAACCATGAAACTTTTATGTTCAAACCAACATGACATAACCTTGAACGGTTTAGGCCCCTAGTTCATATTTCTCGTTGAAATCTACACCGGCCTATGATCCGATACATCTCGGTCTCCAATCTTTTGGCACACCATGTTCCATTCATTAAAAACTCCAGGGGTGACAATGAATCTGTCGAGACGGCTACATATCTTGCCCTTCGCTTTAAACCATGAGTAATTATTTCCACTCAGAGGTAGGTCCACACACCCGATGATATTAATGAACTCTGAGAACTCTTCCATATATCTTCTAATAAAACTGGAATAACCTATTTGTTCGGTGGGACACTTTATTGAGTTAAAGTCACAACAAAGGATCCACTCTCCAGGTTCCAAGCTGTTTTTAAGATTGATAAGACTAGACCGAAGCTTCCTTTTCTCCAAAATGTTACATGGAGAGTAAATATTAAAGAAATAACATTTCAAACCTCTCCAATTTGCTTGCAAACCCAAATATCCTTTGCCCCTATAGCTGCATATAGGATCCACGAGTCCGTCTTTCCATATAGTTACTATACCTCCTAAAAGGCCATTAGAACTAGTAGCTGACCACTGACAAAAACTATCTCCCCATAGGCTAATCACCATCTCATCAGACATCTTTGTTCTTTTAGTTTCCTGTAGAAAACATATTTCAGCTCCTACCTTATTTAGCTTATCTCTAATTTTCTTTCGCTTTAAAACACCCCAACACCCTCTAATGTTGTATGTTACTATATTCATATAGAACCAATAGCTACCACATTCTTCCCTCTCTTCGATTTTCTGTCAACTACTTCAAGATTTCTCATAATAGTTTCGAAAACTTCATCATCCTCTTCCGCTTCTATTCCTAAACTTTTAATAGCCTCCCAAACTCTCGAAGAGTAGAGTAATACAAAGGTTTGAACGGAATTTTTATCCTCTTGTAAATATCTTCTACAAGTATCTTCTTCTTCCTCAAAGAAGACCCCCCTTTAGCTACAGCAGCCACATATTCAATATCTCCTCTCTGCACCTCTTGATAAGAAGAAACATCAACATCTTTAGATATGTCACCAGCTGCTAATCTATTATCATCAACAATCGATGAAGTCACCGTGTTGTCCCCTCTATTTAGTTTCACCAGGGAACATGTTACATGATCATGGCTAGAAACTATAATATGAATTTTATCACTGCTATCACCCTCTCTTTTGCCCCCCTTCGAGTCTGACTTATCATCATCTAGAGATAGAGTTTGATTCTCAAAGTGGATAGCATCGCCTCTTTCCTCATCTCTGATACAACTGGTGGCAGCTGGAGCCACCTTTCCAGAAAGTTCAATCTCTTCATCACTTACTTACTTAGTATGATCATTAATTGAATTCCTTAAGTCGCCTGCTATCGATATAGGGGAAAAGGGCTCAGGGAATTTGGATTGAGAGCTAAGAACCCTAGATGAGATATCCCAAGACTCCCCTTCGACTTCCTGATCCGACTCAGAAACCACAACATCTGAGCTATCTTCTTCAAAGCATGACACTTTAACGGTACCTTGATCCCTATTATACGGCCCAAAAGAATCCTCCACAATCTTAATTCTATAGACAGTATCATTCACATCAATATTAACTACTTCATTAAGACTCATGGAAAATTTAGTCCTAATCAGGATTCTAGCAACGTCAAACCGCAGATGCTTCCTTGTCTCTTCGTCCATCTTTATAAACTCACCAGTAGTAGCAGCTAAATATCTGAAAAAAATTTCTCCCCAAACGTGGCAAGGGAGACCAAAGATCTTGACCCAAGTGAGTCTCTCTTGGTTAACGTCGTTAGGAGTCCAAGGTCGAATTTCAGAGAACCACTTAGAGATCCATCTGATGTCCTCTGTAATCAACTTATCATAATATTTTCCTTTTTTAAATAAAAAGAATAAAAAAATAATAATTAATTATTAATCAAGAATTTAGGGTTAAATTAGGATAATTAGGATTAATTAAAATTAAGATCTTATGTCATTTAATTAAATTAATAGAGTAATTTGGGTTTATTTATTTTAAAAACTTAAGGTTTAATATTAAATTTATAATTTAAATTGGAACTTAACTATTGTATATATGCCTTTCTAGAAAATAACAAAAGGGTTTTATATTTAATTAAGTCTTTTAGAAATAATTAGATTTATTTAAAAAGAGGGTCAAACTTTAATTCTTGGGTTTAATTATTTTGGAATTGGGGTTAGTATAATTTTAGTGTTATTTTAACTAATTTTATAATCAATGAATTCCGGTTGGTGTTAATTAACTAAATGATGATGGTGGGCAGCCGGTACGATTAGTATAAATCACCATTGGATTTCATTGGATTTTGAAGTAAATTTTGTAGGGTTGTACCAGAGAAAAAATTCTGTTGTAGAATCTGGTTGAAATTGTTTCTGAACCTTATTCATTAGGTGCATCTTGCCTTGTTGAGAAGTTGAGAATGTTTTGCAGGGTTTTTGTCCATGTATATTTGGTCTACTTTGGACCATTGTATTGATCTTGAATGGATTTGATTATCAAAAAAAAAGAAAAAAAAAATTAACTAAATGATGATTAAGGGTTTTATGTAAGCTTAAGGACAATTTGGATTTTTATTTAATCTATTCGATAATTAGGATTCGATAAAATTTGTAACTAATGATTAATTTTCCCTTTTAAGCAATAGAGAATATACAAAAACATTTTATAATTAGGATTTTCATTAGGATAATGTTAGAGTTAATAACTAAGATTAGGCAATGGTTAGGATTTTAGTTAAGAGAATTAAGGATTAGGATTTGATTGAAAATAAAATAATAATAAATATATATAAATAATTGGGATAATTAGAGTTAGCTAACATTTTTAATTATCAATTAGGATTATAGCTTATATTAACTAATTAACATTTTAAAATAATTATTAATTTGGTTTATAATTAATTAAATAACTTTAGAGTTTAATGTAATAATGGGCTTAATAAAACTAATTAAACAATTATCTAAAAATTAGCATAATTTTATTTGTCAAATTATAACGGAATAAAATACTTAAAGCTAATTAAGCATAATGAAATGATGGGTTAATTTCTAATTGTGTGCAAATAATCTACTTAATCTAAATTCAAGGTTGTCATGATGACAACTTTGGTCACAACCCTAACCCTAATTGTCTACGTGGCAATTTTCCTATCCCTAATGGTCTATGTGGCATTTTCTTAGATCATTCCATATTATTTCTAACCCTAATTGCTTACGTCTAATAATAATAATAACAATAATAATCATTTAGCACTTAGTTTATAAAAATTATAAGAAAGTTTTATCATTTAGCACTTAGTTTATAAAAATTATAAGAAAATTTTGTCTCTATTTTATTTAATGACTAAAGCATATATTTAATTTTATATACAATTAAGAAAATTATAAGAAAATTTTGTCTCTATTTTATTTAATGACTAAATCATATATATAATTTTATATACAATTAAGAAATATAATAAAAATATTTTTCATTAAATTAATTTTGTACAATAATTTTAAAATTCAAATTAAAAATATTATTTTTAACTTTAAAATTGTTTTTGAAAATTAGTCTTACAAATGAGTTTTTGTATGTATCATGATAAATAATAACTAAATAAATTGTAATAAGGTAATCAACAAAATAAAAATAACACTTATAAAAATCAAAATTTAATATATAATTTTAGAATATATTTATTTCTTTTTCATAAATTTATAGTGGATTAATTTTGAGTTTTTTACAATAAAAATAATGGAAAACTTAAGACTATAAATTCATTAAAAGTCTCTTAAATTTTTAATATTTTGCAATAAAAATTCATTAAAACAATTTTATTTTTCTAACACTATTGAGTGTGATATACTTCAATTTTTATATAAACAAATACAATTAATGCCTAATTTTAATCTCTCTCACTTTTATTTGTTAATTTATAGTGGAGTAATTTTGATTTTTTTCTCAATAAAAATAATAGAAAATTTAAGATTAAAAATTATGATATTTAAGACTATTATAAATTTATAATAATTTTATATTATAATTTTCATAGTTAAATTTTGATATTAAAATATAAAATTTATATCTAAATATATATCATATAAAAAGTACCTCTCATGCAAAAAAAATAAGATAAAAAATATAATATGAAAAAATTGTATCTTTATTATTTCTTAATTAACACTTTACTATCTTCATAAATTATATATTGAATTGTCCGTTTCACAAAACTCTTAATCAACAGTTTACTATCTTCATAAATTATATATTGAATTGTCCGTTTCACAAAACTCTTTACTTTTGTAACTTAAATTCTCATAAATTTTAATTTTATTTATTTAATTATTATTTTAATGGTCATTAAAACTATAATTGATATACACAATAAAATAATGGTTTGTAAACTAATAATTCATTCAAACATTCTTCAATTTTTAACCTTTGTGCACTTAAAATTATTGTTCAGAATTTCTCTATTTATAACTACGATTCATTGATTTTACACTCGTTAGAATAATTAGAATCACTTTTCACTCTTTAGAAATTAGAATCACTTTTCACTCCTCACAGCAACAATATTTTATAATCAATATTTTATGTATTGATTAAACATATTTATTTTGAAGTAGTGCATATGAAATGGTGGTTGAAATCATATAATATTGAAAATAAAGGCAAAATCAAAAGTATCATTTAAGATGTGAAACAACTATCTTATTTTGGTTTTTGGAACTATAAAATTTAGTTTGGCTTCCTGCAATCAACTCTTGAGAGGTATATTTCAAGACATTCTAATATATAGTTTGGCAGAATATTTGAATCCTATTTTTATTGATATCAAACATTTGTTCATCTTCTTTTCTAATTTTATTAATTATTTAATTTATTTAAGTTAGTTAATTTTTGATACGTGTCATTTTTTTTTACTTTTTTAATGATATTTTTATGTATTTTATAATAAATATTTTATGTATTGATTAAACATATTTTTTTGAATGAGTGCGGATGGAATGATTGTTCAAATCGTATAATATTCAAGAAGGGTATTGGAAAGAAAAAAATTAGAAAAGAAGGAAAGATCAAAAGTTCCCTTTAAGATATGAAGTAACTATCCTAAATTTAAAAGTATTATATGGTAATTACAGAAAAATTAAAAATATTGTATGTTTAACCTTTAAGAAATTGTCTGTTACGATTTAATTACAAATTTTTTATGGATTGGGCTAAAATGGTGATAATTATTTATAATATTATTTTCTTTATTTGTAAAATGGTATAAATTTTGTTAAGAGTTGATAATAAAATATGACTTCAGGAGACAGAGGAGGTCGAGGAAAGACGTACACCCCGCTGTCGAATGTGCCTGTCAGTGAATAAGGTTCATCCCCAAAACAAGAGTAACACATACCAACAAGATTTGAAGGTCATAAAATTACGCACAAGTTCGTCATACGAAGACAACTGTCGAGTGTCCAAAAGATACTACTACAATCCAAATTACATGGGTAAAAATCCCATGAAAAAGACACAATGGTGGAGGTATCAAAGACAAAATAAGACGATTCAAGAAGTTGTATGGTCTAGTACCAGTAGTAATGTATATGTACTAGATGCGGAAGCAGTCAGAAGGCCAGTAAAAGAGATATTATGTACTACTTTGACACCTATCGAAGTAGGCACAAAGGACTAAGATGAAGAAATGGTTGTTGATCATTTCTCAGTGTCAGAAGGCAATTTCGAAGTTCTTTGTAATGTCGTATCAGTTTTGCCTTTTGAATACGATCTGGTTACTGAGGTGATAGATACAAAGAAAGAATATTTCGCTGAAAATATGGCTGGACATATGCCAATTGCTATTATTTAATGAATGATGGTTGTGTAAAAGAACAAAATGTCATTTTTGATAGGCTTATTATAGAAATTATGACGCCTATTATGTATGAGTCAATTGCTTGGACTCAAATTACAACCTATAAGGCCGATAATCAAGTAAAGGCAGCTCAAGAGACTGAATTATAGAAGAAAAAGGATATGGAAGCTAACAATATCAAACTATTGATTACATATTAGGGAAATTAGAAATCAAGAGTCTCGATTGCATATATGACGATGAGCCTTTGGGATTCAAAAAAGACCCAATGACTTCAACAGAGAAGATCCAAACTCAAGATCCGCTAGAAGAAGTCGACCTAAGAGATGGATCAATTAGAAGGCCCACTTATATAAGTGCCAAGGTTGATCCAAGCCTGAAAGGCGCCAAGTGATCCAATTACTAAAAGACTAGAAAGATTGTTTTGTATGGGACTACATTGAGATGATTGGGCTTAGTTGAGATCTGGTGGAACTAAAACTACCAATTCAGACTTGTAACAATCCTGTGAAGCATTTGCCAAGGTGGTTCGCTCCAGCGATCATGTTAAAGATTAAAGAAGAGATAAAGATACTTCAGAGGAGCTAGTTCACTAGAACTTCCATGTATGTCAAATGGATTGCGAATATAGTTCTTGTCATTAAAAAAATGGGACACTTCAGGTATGCATAGCTTTTCGAGATCTAAATAAAGTTACCCCTAAGGATGAATACACAATGCTTGTGCAGAGATACTTGTTAGTTCAGCAATAGGTTATGAATGCCTAAGCATGAAGATAGTTTGAAGATAGTGTTGTTGCTTTTGAATTCTTTGCTATTATATAGGAGTTTCATGCTTGGACCAAGATTGGAACACAAAGCAATATGAGAAAAGTATCTGGAAGCTCGCCCAGCAAAGCACCAGCGAGACTTAGGCGAAAACTTTCCCAGTGAGCCAATAGCGAGGCCCAAGAATGGATAAACAGAAGCAACACTCTTCATTATCACCATGCAAGCTCACAACGAGCCATCTCGCCCAACGAAGCTCCAGGGAGCACCAGGCGACACAAGTCATAAACATTCCAGAATAAAAAAGCTTCATTCTCACCTGACGAGGTTATAACAAAGAAGCTCTCCAGATGAGTCTTTTGCTCGCCATGCGAAACAATGAGATTTAAGATGATGATGTGGTAGATGCTTCAGGGTGAAGAAACGTTGCCCGCTAGATAAGGCAATAACTCACTGAGCGAAAACATTAGGGCACAACAACTATAAATAAGATCAGAAACATTCAGAAATGGGAAACGTTTTGGGAACTAGGGAAAAATAACCATCAGAGAGAGATAGACAGAGAATATAGTGAACTTTGAAGATTGCAGGATGGATACACATCAATCACCGGGAAACCATTGTTGATGCTCATCCATTTTTATTACTTTTCATTTGTAATAAAAGCTACCATGAGAATGAGTGGCCAAATCTTCTTTCTTGTTGGGATTGGATGCAGTTCACTGTAACAGTATGTATTTATTATGATCATGGCATTATATATGAATTATTTGTTCATTGATATTGATGTTATCCTCGTTACCTTGTTTAACTTTTAGATTTGAACCATTGTTGAGAAATACTCTTCGAATCTCGACCTAGGATAATCATTTATTAGATCTAAACTCAAGACACAGGGTTAAACATTCACTATAGTATCAATTCTTAATGCTATCGTATTGTTGAATAGGCTAAGAGATCGACGATTAAACAATACAGATGAACTCTCATCAGGGTTTAGACATATACATTATCGGTGAGTGATACATGATAATGATGATTAAAAAACTAAACTCAAGACTAGGTATAACACAATAGAAAATTTGTGTCTGTGTCTATATTTCTCATGTACAAAATTGAAGCATTATATAAAACCAGCTAATGTTTAGATTTATTCACATTTTAACATCATTAAACATATGCTTTCAAAATCCACTTTACATACTTGAATTGGGAAGGGGGCCTTATCCCTAACTGAGTATTTCTTAACATATGCGCCCTTAAAGGCCATGAAAGGACAAATTGTCGCCAACTTTATAAATGATCACTCAAATGTCAAAACAAAAAAAAATTACTTAGACATGGAACCATGGAGGTTGTACTTCGACGACTCGAGTCATAAAAATGAAGACATGATGGAAATCCTTTAGGTGCATGTTTAAAAAATACATTTCAATAAAGTGGTTATGATGGCGTCAACACACCACTCTGAATAGTATTGGAAGTTTCAAACACGCCACTTGTCTCTCGAATAATCAAAAGTAGCATTTTGGGGGTCAATTTGTTAGCATAGAATTCTTGACGTGCTGAGTTCGACAAAGAGAATATGATGCTAAGACAATACTTAGTTCAATACGAGGACATATGGTTATGTATACGATAAGAATAATCTTCGACCATAATTTCGAGCTTGACACACTGACCATGGGTTTTAGACTTAGCATTTTTCCAAAATTATGAAAATGCTTCTCCTCATAACTCGAAAAGTTGAGCCATCAACCGTGACAGTTGAGACGAGGTAAAAGGATCAAACTGAGTAATTATTTTTTTATCTTCTCCGAACATCAAAGACATGTGGAAATAATTTGAAAGATTTGAAGTTCCAAAAAGGGTCACGTGTCAGACGCTGAAGATATGTTTGTTATAGGAGATTATTTATGTATTAGTATATATAATGGTTCAAGTGTTAGGAATCATGTGTGTCAATTTAATTACAAAATATCTATAAAACTCAAAGTACCCAATTCCGAGCGAGAAAAGAGTTTGTGAGGAATATGTATGATTTTGCACACCAACTTTCATTTATTTAATCGAAATAAATTAGTTACTATTTTTTATTTACTTGGATTCAGCCTTTATTACTTTTCCCAATTCATTTCATAGCGGATTTCGACATTGTCGAAACCTTTAACTTCTTTTCACCTTTAAAATTTTTTCTTATTACTTTGTTAAACACTTAACTTTTAACTCACAACGACGCTTGGACACTCTTTTTCTCTAGAAATTATGCACAAAATGTCTTAGGATTTCTAGTTTGATCCTATAAGTAATTATTCAAAACTAAGTGATTGTTTAGCAAAAACACAGGTAAACAAATATATGATATATGTAACTATGGAAAGAGTTACTAGGAAACAAGTATACGTCATACACTTAGGTGTGGTACTATGTCAATGAGAAATTGAGCATGAACCATGTACTTAGGTATGTGACTAAGTAATGGTTGATGAACCTTAGGCATAAAATGATATATGTATGTTATAATAAATAGTATGAAATATGATCAAAGTGTTGCAAGGAAAACCTAGATAGGCCTATATCTAATATATGTGAATTTTGAGGATATAAGTTGAGTATTGCAGGGAAAAATGGGATAGCTTATATCTAATTAAGAAAATTCTAAATACTTGTTAAGTAAAGCACATCAGGTATGTGGGGAAAACATGGACAATTTCTTACAAGTGTAGGTGAATCCTAATACCTGAGGTACTACAATCCAATATTGAACGACTCTTATACATTAAATTAATAGTAGTGATAAGTAAAGTATAATATGTTATTATGAAGTTTGCACTAATGATTTTTATTCCAACTGTTGGGTTTTACATTAGATTAAGGTTTGATTCTTCCCTATAGACTGTGACTCTTCACTTATGAAAAATCTAGTTACACAAAAGGGTTTGATTCCACATGGAGAGATGTATACTAGATTATGGCTTTAATTACTCCCGGTGTGCAGTGACTTTCGAGGATACTCACACTAAGGAGAATCCTGAGTAAAGTTTATGAATGACTAAGTATCACAGGTCAAACCTTAATGAGTTAGGTCTAGTGTAGGAGAATCCCATTTACTTTATCGATTGATTGTTATTAGATGGAGGATCTTAATGATTTTTTATTGAAGAAAGAATGGCTATCAATCTTAATGATTTTTTATTGAAGTATGTGCCTTTAAGAGTAATCAAGGGATTGGATCTGGAATACTTTCTTGTACAACATCCTTGTATTAAAGTCCTTAGTCCGATAGTTGAATCAACCTTATATATCACTATTAAACCTTAAAATTTAATGTTCGAAGGATCTAGAATCCAAAAGCAGATTTGAGCTGGAATAATCATCATTATCTTAATGAAAGTGTTTCTAAAAAGAGTAGTGTATCAGATACAATTAAATTGGTGTAATATATGCATAAGTTTAATGTTATAACTTTGAGTGTATACGGCATTACCAAATTTTTATTCTATACAAAATCAAAGGATGATCGTAGAACTTCTCTAGTTTCAATGATAACAATCTTGTACTGATATCTAGAGCGTACTTTGGGGTCATTGAGAAGATTTTGGAGATTGATTATGTTACTTTTAAAGTGTCTTTATTTAATTGCAAGTGGATTGACAGTAACGCTGATGTACAAACCAATGAATTAGGATTCACACTGGTTGATCTTTGAAAGACAACTTATATGAACGAATCATTAATCATGGCATCCCAAGCAAAATAATTTTTTTATGTCACTGGTCCTTCTAACACTAGATGGTCAATTTTTCTATAAGGAACACATATTCCTGATAGTGATGAAAATCAAGATTTAAATTTTGAGACCTCTTCTTTCGCAACACATGTACATCTCTTATCTAAAGAAAATAATTCAAATGATGTGCATGCTTTTCGTTATGATCATTAAGAGAGGATATGGAAAAACTAGTAAGTAAATATTTAATTTGACTTAGTAATATATATTTACTCATTTTACATTTATATTTTTTTTACTAATATTTATTTTTTCCGATCATCTAGAGATGTTGAACGATATCGTATGTTGAATGGTTTTAGAAGTAAAAGTCAGAAAAGTAAAAATCTCTAAAGTAAATGTTATATAATGCATGTTGTTGATATTGAAGTTTGAATGTTGATTTTGGTGTTGAGATTGAAGTTTTAATGTTATTGTTGTTGAGATCAACGTTTTAAGATTAAATGTTGATGTTGTGGATTATCCTAATTGGTTTCAAATGTTGTTCATATTATAGGTGCTTATTGACCGGTTACAAATCACAAAAGAAAAATTTTGGAAGACCGTTCAAAAATTTGCATTTTGATTTTGATTTTTGTTTATTAATAATTTGCCTTAGTTTTGTTGTAAAATTATAAGGTGTGTGTCATTTTAACTTTGCAATTGATTTAAACAATGAATATTTTTTGTACAATATTTCTGTTTCAGAAATGGACAAAAAGTACAATGTTTCTGTTTTCCCCTCTGTTATTATATTAAACCGAGGTTATAAGACTGACTCTAATACCTCGATTTTTCTTATAACCGAAAGAATATGCGAGGCTCAAGTTTCAGTTCTAAAAATAATAAAAATGTAGTTATTGAGAATCGAATTCATGATCATTAAGTCTTTTCTCTTGGTAGAATCTCGACCGAAAAAAATAATAGCGCACATTTTATGACACCTTTCGTTACCTCGCATATGAAATCGAGATTAACGTTTATTTTTAATAGAGATAAAATGGTTTTTTTTGGGTGATAGTGATAATAAAAAAGTATGATAGTAAATAATTTATTAATGCTTTAAAATTCCAAAGGGATCTCAAAAATATAAATTTTAAGTTTAGTTAATGGAAAAGTTTAATCTTTTTGTAGTTTTAGCATTGAAAAATACAGGAGAATTATTCTTATTTTTACTTGGTGGTGGTTAGAAAAATATCACTCAAGTTCTTCCATTTGTAATTACTACACTTGGGTAAATTCTCCAGGTGATTTTTGTGGACTTTGATTTGTGTAAAGGGTCTCTTGTATACCGGTTGGGATACCCCTCTGTATCCTTGATATATATAATCTTAGCTTATAAAAAAAAATACAGCAGACTCAAAAACACCACATTATTATAAAATGAAGTGACTAAAAGTATATTAAAAATTTAAATGGTATATGCATAGTACACCTAATTGTTTTTTAAAATTTTTAAAGATTAAAATCTGTAATAGAAATTTATTGTCTTGCATTTTGCATTATGTATCGTGTTTCTATTTCGAACCAAAAAAACAACATAAAAACTATGTTAATTCGTACGAACAATTTGGTTGCAAACTACTAGTAGAACAACAACCAAACTAAGAACACAATGATAAAACAGAAAAGCTGCAACTTTGAATAAAGTGCTCCTAAAAAAACACCCTTAAAAACCCTACACTTATTTTGTGACAAGTTTACCTATAAATAGCAGTACAAGATAACTTTTAGTTTTGGTTTTAAATTTCAACGTCTTCTGGCAGCTGTTTCCCTTTGAGCATTGAAAAAAACAGCAGCCACAGGAGGCCCGAGATCATTGTATTCTGCAAATTTTTGTGTGTTAAAGAGATCTCTTGATGTTGGTATTTCCATCACTGTCTGTCTGCGCTTCTGTTTGTTAAGAAGAAACACAAACCTATGGATTCCTATCTGAGGACGTGACATTTCATATTTCATCACTTCTTTTCCTGTTCAATTTCAATTAATGTATTAAATAAAACACATATAATTAACTTAATATAATTTTAATTAATGTATGAGAAAATTAAAAATACTTACCAAATGTAGCATCAGTTGTGCCTGGTATAGTCTGTCACTATCCTGTGATAAAAAATTAAATTTAATAGGTCAAGAAACTTGTTAAGAAACTTTCTTTATATGTATCAATCTTCAGAGTACACAGCTAAAATAACATAAATTAAGAAAAATTTAGATAGGCAAAAAAACTTTGAATTTCTTCTGCATGTAATTATGTCACTAATTTTTTTTTTCAGTAGCGATAAATGTCTCAGATTCTTGCTTTTGTTTGCTAAATGCCTTTATTTTATGCATGAACTTATAAAAAAAATTCTTTTATATTTTCTTTTCTTTCATGCAGGATTGTCTTTTTTTTTTTTTTTGAGTAAGCAAGTTGTATTAAGGAACGGGATCATTTTTAGAAATGCTCAATGGAATGTGATGGACACGGTTTGGAGTATAAAAGCCTTGGTGTGGAGATGGACTTTCATCGGGAAAATTACGCATCCCAATTGCAACTTCTATGAATTTAGCAAATCCCCTTTGTTTTATTTATCTTAATATTCAATTGGTTTGTAATTTTCCTTTTTCGAGTTTTGCCTCGTCATGTGTAAGCAGGTTGAGAACCCTCGGTTCTCCGTATCAATATAATTCTTGCTTATAAAAAAAAAGAACGGAATGACCCGAAACAAAAGAGATTACAAACCAAAAAGAGTTACGAAATAAATAGTAAAAAGTCTTTACTAAATTCATAGAAACTACAATTGGGATGAATAATTTCTCCATAAAAAGACCACTTCCAAAGTAAAGCTTTTATACCCCACATCGTATTGTTAACATTCCACTCATCCGACCGGAAACAAACACTGTTTCTTAATAACCAAGGTCCAAACAATGGCTAGCCAAACCATCCCTAATTTGCCCTCTTTAAATTTTTTTACACGGCAAAATGAATACCAATCCATAAAAGACGAAAGACACTCTTCCTCCATATCCTCCGATTTACCTACAAAAAACAATGGCTAGCCAAACAATGGCTTAATTAAAGAAAGAATGTTTCAAAGTTTCCGGATGATTCCCACAAAAAACACAATTTATACCAACATTGTTAAAGTGAATACCTCTATGCACCAAAAGATCCTTCGTTGGAAGCCTATTCACAAAAGTTCTCCAACCAAAAGCTTTTATTTTAAAAGGCACCTCCATCCTCCAAATCAAGCCCAAATCCACTTCATTCCTATTTAATGGACCATAAGGAATATGGAAAGAAGCATAAAAATCATAACAAGAAGCCACTGAATATCCTCCGTCGGGTTCAAGACCCCAAAAAATACCATCCTTACTATCTTCTTTCATTTCGTGAGTAACAAGCCGAGATGACAAAGAAGACATCGACGCCGTCAAATCTGGAATCCGACTCAACGCGTTGGAAATACCGAAATCCTCCCAATGCCAACCACCTCCTCTCCATCCCCCCATTGCCCCAATCGAAACACACTTCAATCTCGACGCCTCATAAAGATCCGGGAACTCCTCCTTCAAGCTCTTATCACCCAACCATTTTGATTCCCAAAAGGGAATGGTGTACCCCTTTCCAACTTTGAACCTACTATTAGCAACAATAGGGTCATTGTAGGGATTTTTACCAATTAAGCTAAGATCCTTCCACCAAAAGGAGTAAGAATAAGAAACGTTTTTTAACATCTTCACCACAAAGAACCTTCATGGATATATCTCCATACCGGGCTTTCAAAATTTCATACCAAAGCGCCTTTCGAGATTGTAGAATTCTCCACCTTCATTTGTTCAAAAGAGCTAAATTAAAATCCACCAAGTTTTTAATACCTAACTCTCCTTTCTCAAAAGATAAACAAACTTTCTTCCAACTAACCCAATGAATCTTTCTTTTATCCTCCACTCCACCCCATAAAAAATTACTTTGCTACTTTATGACTTCTTTAACCACTTTCAAAGGCATTTTATAGAAAGACATTGTGAAAATGGATAAAGAACATAAAATAGACTTTAAAAGAGTAATTCTTCCACCAAGATTAAGGAAACGATTCTTTCAACCCAACAACCGCTTCTTCATCTTCGACAATAAGGGATTCCAAGAAGAAAACTTCCTAGGATTGGATCCAATAGAAATACCAAGAAAGGAGAAATTGCTATCTTCAATTTAACAAGAGAGAGCATAAGATGCCGCTTCCAAAAAGTAGTCGTTGGAATTGATTCCAATCAACTTACTTTTATGACACTACGGGAAAAGAGGGAAAAAAGGGCGCTTTTTTTGCCCTATAAAAGCGCTTAAAAGCGTTGTCTAAGCCTGCGATGTCGTAGGTAAAGACGGCGCTTTTTTATTTATGAAAAAGCGCTCTCTAAAAGGGGACTTTAGACAGCGCTTTTAAAAGCGCTGTCTAAAGTATACGTTTAAAATTTAAAATTTTTTTTATATACTTTAGAAAGCGCTTTTTTCTTCAAAAGCACTCTCTAAAGGTACTTTTAGACAACGCTTTTGAAAGCGCTGTCTAATGTATACGGAAAATGATTTTTTTATATACCTTTGGAGAGCGCTTTTTCCCTAAAAGCGCTCTTTAAATGGGACTTTAGACAACGCTTTTGAAAAGCGCTGTATAATGTATACGGAAAATGATTTTTTTATATACCTTTAGAGAGCGCTTTTTCCCTAAAAGCGCTCTCTAAAGGGGACTTTAGAGAGCGCTTTTTCCTTAAAAGCGCTCTCAAAAGTGTACCTATAATTTTATTGATTTTTTCTACGTATAAAAAATCCCATTTTAGCCATTTTTTTATGCAGAAACCTGCATAGTTTCAAACCTGCATTTCTTATAGAATTTCTTGCAACAACAGAATTCTTATACATTTAAATAAATAGAATTCTTGCAACAACAGAATTCATATACATTTCAATAAACACAGAATTTCCTTCTATTCACAAAAATAGAATTTACAACAGAATTCTTACAACAGAATTCTTGCAACAGAATTTACAATAGAATTTCCTTCTATTCACAAAACTAGAATTTACAACAGAATTCTTCTTGCAACAGAATTTCCTTATATTCACAAAACTAAAATTTACATTCACAAAACTATACATTCAAAGAATTATTCTTAGAAGAAATAATTCGCACAATTCTTCCGTAATATAATTCAATTGTTTCCTTGTGTAACAAGAACACGCCATATCTTCGAAATACTACATAACAAAACAAAATACGCATTATTTAGTTAAAAATAATAAATTATATGTCATATCCGATAAATATTAAAATAAATCCTAAGTTATAAATCCATACATACCATGATAGGAATCTCCAATTGTTCCATTTGAATGATTTCTCTCATGAACCTCAAAACGAAGTACCCGCAGTCTATACCATTACGCTGACGAGGCCACTACACATAGACAAACAAATTAAATAAGAAATAATATATAGATGTTTTGTGTTATCAAGTAGCATCACTAATAAGCAACATTGTGAAAATTAATATACCTCCACTTTGACCCATGTAACATTGGTTGCTCTAGCCCGTGCTACTCGAATCTCTCTTTGTGCACGGTACACTAGTATAGCTCTATAAAAGAAAAACGTAAATTTAGAAGAATGTCACAGAAATAATTAAATATACAAATACACACGAATATTTTGAACAATCTCACTTACGTGTCAACCACATCCTTCATATTTTGATACGTGGACCAATCGGTATCTAATGAATTAAGATAATATACCACTTCTCTTACAGGATTAATGGCAACCAACAGCCAGTGTCCACTGTAAAATATAACAAAAGTTTAGATGGATAATTTCTACGCAAAAGATACAAATTAAAGATTAGAATGAAAATCTTACCCATT
The DNA here is from genome assembly GCA_022829125.1 of Lathyrus tuberosus. NCBI lineage: Eukaryota > Viridiplantae > Streptophyta > Magnoliopsida > Fabales > Fabaceae > Lathyrus > Lathyrus tuberosus. The sequence continues at coordinate 6,699,582 of JALAZF010000101.1, read as the reverse complement.
TCCAGTATTATACGGTAAAAGAAACAGACTTTCTGTGTTGCTGGCCATAAATCTGTCAAGTAAGTGGCCTCTTACTTCTGCTGCATTCATATCAATTCTGGGTGCATTAACAATGTTGCAACAGAAGAAACGGAATTTGTTTGACAAATCCGTCCCCCGCATGAATTTTTCATACATGCACCTTAAATAAAAACATAATAAACATTAGACTATTATCATTGAAATGTGTAAATAAATTGTTCAACTAAATAAATAATAGATTGATTGGAGTACCAGATGTATGAATGCATAACACCGATGCCTAATTTAGTATGATTGAAAACCTGCTCCATGTCCTCTTTTCCGGTTATCTCGGAATTAGGAAAACCAAAAACACCTTCGTCCATGTTGATTTGACGAATAGCACCTTGCATCAAATCTGACATTGACGTAAGTGTTTCTAGACACGTCTGAAAGTGAGGTCTTTTTTCCTTCACGGTCCTTGTAGGAGATTTTTTCTTGCCAGTCTGTTGTGAAGGTTGAGCTGGAACCAAACAATCATATAAGTTAGGTAAAGTAGAAAATCATGAAACCTTTGAATTCGGATAATAGAATAACACTTAAAAGCCACCTCTCTGTGTGATTCAACAGACTCGTTTTTCCGCAAAACCCATTTATTCTTTGCTGCGGGTTTTGTAGGAGTCTAACATTACCATGTAAAAAAAATGTAAGTAATGGTTCAGAATAATTTTCATAATCGTTCAGAATTGACATTTGAATACTAAGAGATTCGTAATGGTTTTCAACATACTCATCACCTATGGAAATGAGGTCTAACGGCCATGCAACAAACAAACCTATTGCATCCCACAGCAATGTAACCTCTGAAACCGAGTCTGGTATCGGTATTAACGCATCCGTATCTAAAGCGATATCAACCGACACTTTCAGATAACCTTGTGGGAGCAGATGATGGTGAAGTAACGCTCCCACAAAGTTATGCACGTTTCCCTTGCCAACCATGCGATAAGTCAGAAACGACAAATACAGCTGGCACTACGCCAAAAATGACTTTTACTAGCGCACCTTAGACAGCGCTTTTATGAAAAAGCGCTGCTATAAGTTAAATAAAAAATAAAACACGGAAACTGTACACGAAAAAGAGTTAAAGCGCTGTCTAAAAGGCCTACCTTAGACAACGCTTTTTGTAAAGCGCTGGTAAAGGCCCACATTAGCCAGCGCTTTTCAAAAGCGCTGCTAAAGGCCTATATTAGCCAGCGCTTTTTCTCAAAAGCGTTGTCTAAGGTCTTATTAATTAAAATAAAAAATGGAATAATATCGATCAGTATTCTATTTTTCATATTTCCCTCTCTGCTGCGAACTGCGAACGACGAGAACGAACGAAGAACAGCTCTCGCTACTGTCGTCCACCCTCCTCCACCGTCTCGGTTACAGTCTCGCCGTCTTCCTTCCTCCATTGTCCTCCACCGTCCTCCACCGTACTCCACCGTTCTCCACCGTTTAGGTATGTTTTCTTCTTTTCTGTTATGGTTAACGTTAGAGATGATAAACAGTGGTTCTACTCATGAATGTAGCTTGGTACTGATGTGTTGGTTTTATGGTTTGTTTCTGTATGTTGAGCAAAGGATAATTTTGTTTGGAAATTGGAAATATTTGAATTGATATGTTCATTTTTCAGAAACTGGTAATGGTCTTGTACTGATATGGATACATTGTTACTACTGCGCCCAATTTAAACATCTATTTTGGTTTGGTTTGATACTTGTAATCAATTTGATATTTATAAATAGTATAAATATGTGATGTTGCTGTTGCAATTCATGTCACAAATTCTATTACGTAAATACTATCTTGCTGAGATTTTGCAATTTGTTGCTTTGTTTGCGGTTTCGGTAACCTGTCAATTTAAGTTGTGCGTTGTGCGAATTACTCCATTGAATACGTCTTTTGATCACTATGTATCAGTTCATTTTGTTGTGTGAATAATTCCAATTGTCGGTTGCGGATCTGTTTTGGTTTTCTATTTATCGCATTTAGTTTTCAATTCGATTTCATAATGTTGTTAATCCTTGTTTTCTTTATTACAAGTTAGATGGCTACTAATGAGGATCACCCACATGATGATTCTATTCATGATGGAGGTAAGAACGTAGCTAATGCGGAAGAGGAAATTAAAAGAGGAATAACAGTTATGAAGAAAGTGATTCGTGATAGAGATCGAGGCATCATATTAGATGTGCATTGGAGCCCACAAGGCCAACTTATTGAGCCTAACGGTTATACGTTGACAAGTTTTATTGGTGCACTTGTAAGGAATGAGGTTCCAATTACTTGTGATGATTGGAGAAATAAAGAGTTGAAGGAAGCCAAAGAAAAAATTTGGAGTGAGATAAAGGTACCATAATTATGTCTTTAATTATGCCAACTAATTTTGTCTTTTAAATTACTTGTACTAACGCACAATGTGTATGTTTTTCTTAGAGGTGTTTCAACATTGATGATGATAGAAGACCTTTTTGTCTCAAATTGGCCGGAAAACTACTAAGAGGGTTTAGAACATTTTTATCAACCAAGTTTCTTAGGGATGCAGAAGGTAATTTTGTTGATGCAGAGCTTCCATCTAAATATGGAGCTTTGATTTCACAAAAAGAATGGGACACGTTTAAAGCCAAACAAATAACCCCAGAATTTCAAAGTGTAAGTGAAACAAATCGGGAAAGAGCATTAAGTCCCGCCTATCCATATAGAAAAGAACGTGTTGGATATGGACGCTTAGAACAGTCTATAGTAAGTATCTATAAATTTCAATGATATACTTGTTCATCATGAGTTATATTTGATCATATTATTTGGCTTAATGTGTAGTTACAAAAGGAGAATAGTTCTGAAACATCTCTTCCGGCACATGTTTTGTGGAAGGAAGCCCGTGTGGGAAAGGATGAAGTTGTTAAAGAAGGTGTTCAACAAGTATTTGAGAAATGTGTAAGTTTAACATTATTTATTTAATTAAATCAAAACTTTATTAACAAATATTTGACAAATATTCGATATCATCTGATTTTCAGGAGACTCTATCTCAGTCTTTATCTCCAGATGAAGCCAATGATCCCAGGAGCATACTTAGTCGGGCATTAGATGTCCGTGAGTATTCTGGTCGGGTGAGGGGTAAGGGTTTTGGGATCACTCCAACATCCTTGAATATTAAAGAACAAAAGGCTCCTAGTAATAAAGAACTTCAGCAAAAATTGGAAGCACTGCAAGCTGAAGTTCGTGAATTAAGAAAGGAAAAAGAAAGAGATAGCGCTTTGGACAAAGATAGTATCAACTGTAACTTTCAACCGAATATTCCAGAGGTAATTATATATATTTTTATGATATTAAATTATTAGCTTAAATTATTTAATTGACATATATATTATTGGTTTTAGGGCATTTCCCCTTGTCACCTCTACTTATCGTCACCAACTTATCGGATGGTTGGCAAGGGAAAAGTGTATAACACTTTGGGAGAATTACTTCACCCTAAACCGCTCCCTACTGGATGTTTGAAAGTCTCGGTTGATATTGCTTTAGAGATGGATGCATTATTACCATATCCTGACGATGTTTCGGATGCAACATTGGTGGGAGATGCAATAGGTTCATTTGTTGCATGGCCGTCAGGCCTCATTAGCGTAGGATATGAGGTATGCTTAAAACCATTATGAACCTTTGAGTATTCAAAGTTTTTACGCACATTTTACGTACATTTTTTACATGGTAATGTTAATTAGACTCCAACAACATCCAAAGCAAAAGATAAGAGGATTCCGCAGCATACCGAGTCCGTTGTTTCAAAAAAAGAGGTACATCGCAATTATATGATATTCATGCATGGAAAATGTTAAATTCGTGACCTTATACTTCATCTAACTAATTATATGATATATAGCTTCATGGTAAAGAGATTAGCAACGTTTCCACACAAAAAAAGGTTGTTGCTAAGAAGACCGCGCCTAGAAAAAAACCTACTTCCAAGTATAGGTTGTGCCTTCAGACATTTCTAGAAATGACAGATATTCCGAATGGAAGTATTCGTCTTGTACCTATGGAGGAAGGTATTTATGGCTTTCAATATGAACAATCAATTGGTAATGAGGAATTTGAGCAAGTTTTTCGTCATGAAGAATTAGGCGTCAGTGTTGTCAATGCATACGTGAGGTATATCCGATCAACTTTGTTATATTAATTGAACAACTTATTTACTTTATGTTTCAAATGAATAGTCTAATGTTAATGATGTTTTTATTTAAGGTTTCTGTATGACAAATTGATGCACCCACGTGGATTGGAGCAAAGATTCGCATTCTTAAGTCCCGCGAGTATCAACTTAGGGTTAATCATAAATAAACCAGATGATGTCATGGTGTATGTACTCAACCGCTTTATGGCCGACAAAGATACAGAAAAGTTGTTCTTTTTACCGTTTAATACTGGGTTAGATTTTCATTCTAAATTCATCTATTATAATTTTTTTGTATTTTGACGTCGTGTAGAAAGTTTCCATCTAACATTTGTTTAATCTTACAGTGGACATTGGTTGTTGATCGCGATTAATCCTATCAGAAAAGTTGTGTATTATCTGGATTCGTTAGGAAATGATTGGACAACATACCCGGATATGAAGAAAATGATTGATACGTAAGTTAGATTGTTCTAAATATTCATGTGTCTATTTATTTATTTATTTATTTATGTGAATTGTTCTAAATATTCATTTATATTTTATTAGCATTATACAAGCTTTTCGAGCACAAAGAGATATCCAAGTAACAAAGAGGAGAGCTAACAACATTACATGGATTGGAGTGAAGGTATATTAATTATCACATTTTTTATTATATTACTGATGATACTTGATAAAACTAAGGATTTATCCATATTTTCTTTTCATGTGTAGTGTCCTCGGCAACGTAACGGTATAGATTGCTGTTATCTCATGTTGAGGTTTATGAGAGAAACTCTTTTTTTGGATCGAATAGTGATTCCATCCGATGTATGTATTTCTAACTTATGAGTTATTTTAATATTTAACACATATTTCTCATATAATTAAATAGTTGAAACTAAATCAAACTATGTTATATTATTATGTAGTACTTTGATGAATTCAAGTGTGCATATTACTCAAGAGATCATTTGAATGAAATTAAAGAGGATTGGTGTCAATTCATTATTGAGCTCGGAGTTTTATAAGGTATATTGTACTCTTACTTATTGATGAGAATTTTGAGTATGTATAACTTTGTAACTATAAACATTGTTTATTATTGTTTTAATTGAATTACAATCTTTTTGTGTTGTTTCAGGTTATATGTGCAAAGTAGAAGATAGAGTTATCTTGATGTGCATTGCTTTTTGCTTAGCATTTCTATAAGTAATATATAGATTTGAAGCAAAATGTTTTGTTGAATGAAAATTGTATATATAAATAGGAAAAATTTGTGAGTATATATTGGTTTGAAGCTCCAATTTATGATATTTTGGTGCAAAAATGTGGTTGAAAAACAGGTGCAAATTGTGGTTGAAAACCTGGTGCAAATTGTGGTTCAAAAACAGGTGCATATAAACTTTATAAAACAAACAGCACTTTTTTTCAGTAATTTGAATAAAAAGCGATAAAGTAGGGTTTAGACAGCGCTTAGTCCAAAAAGCGCTGTCTAAGGTATACCAAAAAAAGCAAACGCGCTGTCTAAGGTATACTAAAAAGAAGGCAAAAAGCGCTGTCTAATGTTAGTCTAAAAAACAAAAAACGCTGTCTAAAGCACAATTTAGACAACGCTTTTTACATTAACCAAAGCGCTGTCTAATCTTTTAGCAGCGCCAGTTTAGACAGCGCTTTTAAGCGCTGTGTAATGCCAAAAAAAACGCTGTCTAAATGCTTTTATGACATAGTGTGGCAAGATGAAATGCCCTGAAGCAATAATAAATATGTAACTGTTAATATGTATAAAGGCCAATTAAAATAAATGTGTTAATTTAATTAAAATAAATATGTGCTAATTACCTCGGGAATTTTATTTGGAGAATTGATACTAGCTTTGTCACTAGCATCTTTCAAACCGGAACCGCGCCTTTCCGCCTCATATCTCTCTTTATCCTGCTGCAATGCTTGGACTTGCGCTTGTAGTGCAATCATAGTTTGCATGATTTCTAGGTGGTGGGATTTTTTTTCTTTGATTGCTTATACAAGGATGATGGAGTCACAAAAAATCCTTTCCCTCTCACCCGACCGGGATACTCAGGAACATTTAGCACTCGACTAAGTATGCTCCTGCAATCATCCTCATCTGCGGGTATGGATTTAGATAGATTCTCCTGAAATTCATTGACATATCGAAAATTTTTAGTGGGGATTAAAAATTAATTATAATTTAATAAAATTTTAATTAACTTTGAGACATAATGTTATACATACACATTCTTCATAAACATGCTGAACATCTTCTGTAACAGCTCCACCCTTACCCACACGAGCTTCCTTCCACAAAACATGTGCTGGAAGTGATGATTCTTCACTTTGACTCTCTTCTAACTATACATTTAGTTAAATAATAAGTTCATCAATTATAACACAATAATACAATTAATAAAATCATAGTATTAATATATACTTACCAATTTTTGTTGTAACCGTGCATATCCCAAACGCCCTTTTCTGTATGGATACGCGGGCTTTGATGCTCTTTCGCGGTTAGTGGCACTCAATTTCTGGATAAACAACTTTAAGTCATATCAAAACAAACTAATGAAACAAATATATAATACAATCAATAGACATGACAAGATAACATTACATTGAATTCTTCGGTTTTCCGTTTGTCTACAAAAAGGCTCCATTCTTCCGGTGTAATCACATCCGCATACAACGGTGGAAGTTCTCCTTCAACAAAATTTTTGTCTTCAGCCCTAAGATACTTGTTTGATAACAAGGCTCTAAACCCTCTGTGTCTCTTTCCGGCCAATTGAAGACAATACTTTTTCCGGCTTTCTTCAATATTAAAGGAACTCTACAAAAAAATATACACATATAAACATAAAGTGTGTTAGTATAATTAAATTAAAGACTTAATCGTCAACAAAAATCTAATAACATCAATCATATTTGGTAAGTACCTCTATCTCGGTCCATATCTTTTCTTTACCGGCATCCAACGCTTTACTCCTCCAATTAACACAAGTGATTGGAATGTGCTGACGGACGAGTGAACCAATGTATGAAGCCAACATTGAACCGTTAGGCTCAACTAGTTGGTTCTGGTCACTCCAATGTACATCAAATCTCATCCCTTTATCTCTAGCACGGATGATTCTCTTCATAATGGGTTTTCCTCTTTTTATTTCATGTTCTACATTCGAAGCTTCATTCTGAGCTTCCTGTGTATCATGTGTCTCGTGGGTGTCTTCCTGGTTATTAGACATTTTACCTGTAAGAAAGAAAAAAACAAAAATTAAATGACAAATATAAAAATCCATAATCCATAATCCATAATCCATTGAATGATATAAGTTATATATAATTACAGTGGCGAGAGAGAACAACTAATTACCTTTAGGGATGTAAATTACATTCTAACAAATGTTTTAATCACATTCTAACCAAAAAAGGAATAATAGACAAATACCAACATTTAAAAGTAACAAAAGAATTAGTCAAATTGACTTAGCTATCATCATTCATCTATGAAGAATCTATTTCGAAAATAAGCAGTATCACTTGTATAAGTGGTAACCAAATGTTTGAATCACATTCTAACCAAAAAAGGAATAACAGTCAAATACCAACATTTAAAAGCAACAAAAGAATTAGTCACATTGACTCAGCAACACTGCAGCCAACGAATCATACTGGAAAAATATGCAACCACAACAAATGCAACATAATTGTCATCAAAGAATAGTGACTCATTCTTGATTAAAAACTAGACATTGGTTACATTCTTAAAACTCTATTCATATCATAGTAAACACCCTAAGAATTCCCCTAATTTTCTCTGATTCTATAATTTAAACAAAACAAGGTTGCATATTATGGAAAAATAGAATGAAAAATACTATTAATATATATGACTGATTACAGAACAAGTCATTCTCTGTGTGGCATTACATCAAACATGTGATATGCTTATCGTCCAAGTTACTGAGAAGCAACAGCAGTATCTTGAACATTTTTCTACGAAGGAAGTAATGCAAACTGAATATTGAGAACAAACATAACATTTTTCGACAATATTATTATTATTTTTCCAGCAATGACATTCAATAAGCTAGAGTTGTTAAATATTGCTCACAAAGAAGAACGAAGGACGATAATGGGAACTGAAGAATACCTGAACTGAAGAACAAAGGAGAGTTTCGAACGGGAACTGAATGCAAGAACGACGACAAGTTTAGAAGAACAAAGAACGACGATAATGGCAACAGTGACGGTAATGGCAACGGCAACGACAAAGAACGACGGCAATAATGGCATGCAAGAACGACGACAAGGGTTTAGAGAAACGGTCGAGAGAGAAAATGAATAGAAGTGTCTCTGAAAATGTTTAGAATTGTTTTATATTTTAATTAGTAAAGGACTTTAGAGGGCGCTTTTCCTTAGAAAGCGCTTTCTAAAGTGAAAATAATTAGAGCCCTATAAGAGCGCTTTCTGAAAGCGCTTTCTAAGGTGGCCTTTAGACAACGCTTTTTAAAAGCGCTCTCTAAAGTAATACCTATAGCAGCGCTTTTTGGAAAGCGCATTCTAAGGTGGTCTAAGGTGGCAGTCTTTTACAGCGCTTTTGAAAAGCGCTTTCTAAAGCATTTCTTTTAAGGCGCTTTTTTTTAGCGAAATTTTTTTATTCATTTTAGCAGCGCTTTTGTATAATTGATGCCAAGGCCCGAGACAATTTCAAACGCTCTCAAAACCGCCTTTAAAACCCAAACAAGCCTCCAATTCCCTTCACCCACTAATAAAATATCATCCGCAAATTGAAGGACATCAACCGAGCATTTCCTTTCAATTAAGAAGCTACTAAATTCTCCATTATCACAAGACTTCTTAACTAACCCCGACAAACCTTCCGCAGCCAAGACAAAAAGAAAAGGTGATAATGGATCACCCTGTCTCAATCCCCTCTCAACAACAAACTCCTTAGTAGGACTCCCGTTAACAAACACCGACATCTTGCTTTGAAAAACCAACATCTCCATCCACCTCCTCCATAAAGGGCCGAATCCCATTTTCAACAACATGAATCTCAAAAAAAACCAACTAACCTTGTCATAAGCCTTTTTAAAATCCACTTTAAAGAGGAGACAACTCTTTCCCTCCTTTTTAGCATAATCAACCACTTCATTAGCCACCAAAACACCATCAAGAAGATGCCTACCCGGAACAAAGACACTTTGACAAGGAGAAATAATAGAATTAAGCACACGTTTCAATCTTCCCGCCAACAACTTAGCTATCACTTTGTACACGCACCCAACTAGACAAATGGGCCTATACTCATCCAAACTAACCGGGTTTGGCGATATATATATATATATATATATATATATATAATAATAATAATAATAATATATACCTAATTATAAAAAAAAATTAATTTCATTTTTAAGACATTATTTTGGATTATTTTGCATGCAGGAGACTAATTATTCCTTCAATCATTTGAATCTCATTTTAAAATTGACTCTTGCAAAAAGTAATATGCTAAACTAGTGTGATTTTGACTTAACAAGGGTTTATATAAAAATAATTTATAAACATTTCTTCATGTCTTTGGGATACTATACCAGTGTATGTGTTCTTTCAGGTACGGATCACTAGGGCCAGGAACATCCGGATCTGTCATGATCTGTAAGAAATTCATGGAAAATATGTGTGAAATAAGTTTTCTTTTTATGAAAAGAAGAGAGAATATATTAAAGTAAGGAACTGAAGTACAAGTTATGTCATGCATACATATGGAAACAGTAAAGAGTTGTACCAGAGTGAAGAAAGATCTCATATCACCACCATGAATCTGAACCTTAGGCTTAGTGGTAAGTGAGGAAGGAAAAAACTCATGACCATTGTAGACTTGTTTAGTGTTGTAAGTGACAGACATTTTCATGGTTGTGGTGAAATTATCAACTAGATCTCCAATCACTCTTCCAGTTACAAGAGGATCTGTTACAATACTCATGGCTTTGATGAGATTAAAAGGTAAGTTGCTTCTGCGGGGTATTATCTCAAATTCTCATGATCTTTGCTGCCCTTTCTGTTTCATTGAGGATGAATCTGTTTTACATCTCCTGTTCCAATGTCACAAAGCTGGGAAAATATGGTTGGACATTAGGAGGTTGTTAGGTATTAAAGAATTTCCCTTTGAGGATGTACATGATCATTTTTCTAAGTGGCGGATCGCATGTCGGGAGGTGGGTTTAAGCAGTAGGTATGCTGTGGGATTATGGTTAATCATTGGGTGGGTCTTGTGGAATGTTAGAAATAATATAATGTTCAAACAGGGTTTGTGGGAAGTTGATGATGTATTTGATAAAATCTTGTTTTTATCTTGGGATTGGGTTGGAAAGAGATCTCAGAAATCTCTTTACTGCAACTATTATGATTGGAGTAAAGCCTCTCTTGATTTCATGTAGATTGGAATTGAGTGGTGGTGTGTTGTGTTTCTTGAGTTTGGATACCTCCTTATATCCTTATAATTTATATTATTGATTTTGATTATTAAAAAAAAAAAAGGTAAGTTGCTACACTGAAAGTGTGGGTGAGGTAGGTGAGCAAGAACTAGTTTGTTACTGTTGCTTTTGAGGGTTCTGTCAGAAACCCTATATTTATAGTTTATGCATAGGATTCATTGAATACAACTGACTAGGAAATCAAATAATGAGAAAAATAAATAATGATGGCACTAAAAAAATTATGGAAAAGACTAAGGGAGCGTTGTGAAAAGGCTACAGTTCCATCACATTAAAAAATAATGATAACATTAATTATACAATAGAGAATGGTTATATCTAGATATATTTTGAATGGTAATGTTTATTCTAAGTGTTTTATGGTGAAGAACGGTTTAGGGAGTCGTGTGGGGGTGATTTCAATGTTTTCCTTAGACTCACCAAAAGGAAAGGGTGAGTGAGGGGAATTAGGTGTAGGGTTTGGTTGAATCTCTTGAATTTGGAGTTTTCATCGAGGTTATGAGATTGTTGGATTTAGCTCTATTAGGTAGAAAGTTTCTTTGGTTTCATTTAAATGGGGTAATACACAAACGTAAAGAAAAATCACAGTAACTTGCTTTCAAGCATCAACACCATTCATATACTCCCTCCATACACTCTTATTTCTATTTTGATTCATAATTATTTGAGATTTTTTTTCCAGATAAAAAGTAAAGACATATTTATGTTAGACTTCCAATTTTCATGATTAGTGATTTCATTTGGTTGTATAGTGCAAAAATACATTATTAATATCCACTGTAGTTACTAATTATAATCTTTAAATTTCTTTCAAATTCTATTCAATATGAAGTAGTTGTAGATTATCATGTCATAAACCTAATTGCCTAACTTGTTTTGAATTTATGTGAGGGCAGCAAAACACCCATCAGGGGTAGCGCCTCACTTCATCATATCATAACATGGTTTGTTTTGTTTTGTAATTAATTTATTATTAATTAATTTGTTCAAATTAGGATTAGGGTTAGATTATGGGCCTAATGTAATTGGACTTAGCTCATTCTTTTAGCACTTTCTCATTTAATTCACACCCCATTCTCTTTTAATTATATTTTATTATTTAGGCGAGTTAATTCATAATTAGGATCATACCTTTAGATAATTAGGTTAATTAAGGTTAATTAACATTTTATAATTATTAATTATGATTATGAATAATTAGTTTAGTTAAGGACATAATAATTGATTAGGCATAATTGGTTAAATTGATAATTTGAACTTATCATAATATTTCCCTTTTTTAAATAAAAAGAATAAAAAAAAATTAATTAATTATTAATCAAGAATTTAGGGTTAAATTAGGATAATTATGATTAATTAAAATTAAGGTCTTATGTCATTTAATTAAATTAATAGAGTAATTTGGGTTTATTTATTTTAAAAACTTAAGGTTTAATATTAAATTTATAATTTAAATTGGAACTTAACTATTGTATATTTGCCTTTCTAGAAAATAACAAAACGGTTTTATATTTAATTAAGTCTTTTAGAAATAATTAGATTTATTTAAAAAGAGGGTCAAACTTTATTTCTTGGGTTTAATTATTTTGGAATTGGGGTTAGTTTAATTTTGGTTTTATTAAGTGTTGCTGGGATGTGATTGGTGAAGACTTCTCCAACTGTATCTTGGATTTCTTTAGAACTAGCATTCTACCTAAAGTTTTCGCTTCTTCCTTCATCACCCTTGTTCCAAAACTTGATAACCCTCAGCACTTTGAGGATTTCAGACCTATAAGCTTGGTTAGTTGTGTGCTTAAGGTTATCTCGAAGTTGCTTGCTAGAAGATTGGGTAAGATCATTCATAAGCTTATTAGTAGTTCCCAAACTGCTTTCGTTCTGGGTCGCCAGATTTTCGATGGAATTCTGTTGGCTAATGAAGTTACGGATTTTGCCAAAAAATTCAAGAAGGAGTGCTTGTTCTTCAAAGTTGATTTCGCCAAGGCCTACGATTGTGTGAAATGGTCGTACCTTGAAGACATGTTGGTGAAGATGGGATTCGGTCCAAACTGGCTGAAGTGGATACGAGGGTCAACTTTTAATAGTTACTTGTCTATTCTTATTAACGGGAGTCCGTCGAAAGATTTCAAAGCAAGCAGGAGATTGAAACAAGGCGATCTTTTGGCTCCTTTCTTGTTCTCTATTGTAGCAGAGGGATTGGCAAGCTTAACCAAATCTTTCATTTCCAATGGCTTACTTTATGTGTTCAAGATTAGAGATTCTCCTTCAGCTGGAATTCTTCAGTTCGCAGACGATACCCTCCTTATAGGGGATGGCTCTGCTTCTAATATTTGGGCTTTCAAAGCAATCCTTCGTGCCTTCGAATTATTGTCTGGCCTCAAAATTAATTTCCACAAAAGCTGCTTATATGGAATTGGTACAGCTCCTGAATTTCTTCTATCTGCTGAGGCTTTCTTAAATTGCAAAACGGGAAGATTACCTCTAAAATTTCTGGGCATTTCCGTTGGCGGTAATCACCGGCGTCTCTCCTTTTGGAAACCGGTTATTACCTGCATTAGAAACAGACTGTCTTGCTGGAAGGAGAGAACCCTCTCGATTGGCGGAAGAGTTTCTCTTATCAATTCAGTTTTGGTCAATCTCCCCATCCATAACTTGGCTTTCTTCAAAGCTCCTGTGAAGGTGGTTAATGAAATCATCGGTATTCAGCGTAGGTTCTTGTGGGCTGGTGTTTCTAATAATAAGTTCATTTCTTGGATATCCTGGAGTACCATTTGTAAACCGAAGGAGTATGGAGGGCTAGGCATTAAGCATATTGGTCAGTTTAATAGAGCTCTTCTTGCGAAGTGGCTTTGGAGATTCTTGAATGGCGGGAACGAAATCTGGCATACTACTCTTGAACACAGGTATGGTAATTTAAGTTTGAAACTTCAAAATTTTGAGGGAGAGGGTCGATTAAATTCTGATTCAACCTGGATGAAGGATATTTTGTCTATCTCGGAAGTTGGTCAGCTAGATAACTTCAACAGGTTCTTGGTCTGTTCAATGGGGGAAGGGGAAAATATGACTTTTTGGCATGCTGTCTGGACTGGAAATGTTGCTCTAAAGCTGAAGTTTCCTCTCTTGTTCGATCGTATCAGTAGTCCTTCAGTGACGGTGAAGCAGATGGGAGGTTGGAACGGAAGTTCTTGGCAGTGGAGGCTCCAAAATTTGGGGGTCAGTGAGCATACACCTGAAACTGAAGTGGAATTGAGTATTCTTACCAGTATGTTGGCTGACCTATCGCCATTTAGAAATTTGCCCGATAAATGGATTTGGTCCCTTGACGTATCTAATGAGTACTCGGTTAAATCCTTCTATCTCCTCTTGAACTCGTACAATCTTCTTGATCTTGATTCTGAATTTGCTGAACCTCTGGAGTTTCTTTGGAAAGCTGCGATGCCGGCGAAAATTCATATATTCGGGTGGAGATTAATCCTCGACAGACTTCCTACTAGACTCAATCTGGAGAAAAGACGAGTTATCTCTTCCGAGCATGATAAGGTTTGTGTGTTCTGTTTCCGTTCTTCCGAGTTCAATGCCCACCTCTTCTTTTCCTGCTGGTTCTCCTCTTTGGTTTGGATTAAAATCTGTAACTGGGTTGGCATTACTCCCATTATGGCCGTTTCGTGTCGGGCCCATTTGCAGGATTGGAATGCTAAACTTAAAGGTCGTAGTATATCGAGCAAGGTTAACGCCATTTGGTTTATTACTTGTTGGTCCCTTTGGAGATCGAGAAACAACATTATGTTCAATGATGCCTTGTATAGTGTTGACGACATCGTTAGTGATGTCAAAATAGTCTCGTGGAATTGGTTGATCTTAGGGCAAGATGATAGTAGAAAGTGTAGGCTTTATGAATGACATAAGTTTCCATTCGACTATTTGTAATTAGCCTCCTCGTGTTTTGAGGAGCGTGTTTTGGTTTGAGATTCCATTAATCTCCTATTAATGAATTGCTTATCAAAAAAAAAAATTTTGGTTTTATTTTAACTAATTTTATAATAAATGAATTCCGGTTGGTGTTAATTAACTAAATGATGATTAAGGATTTTATGTAAGCTTAAGGACAATTTGGATTTTTATTTAATCTATTCGATAATTAGGATTCGATAAAATTTGTAACTAATGATTAATTTTTCCTTTTAAGAAATAGAGAATATACAAAAACATTTTATAATTAGGATTTTCATTAGGATAATGTTAGAGTTAATAACTAAGATTAGGCAATGGTTAGGATTTTATTTAAGAGAATTAAGGATTAGGATTTGATTGAAAATAAAATAATAATAAATATATATAAATAATTGGGATAATTAGAGTTAGCTAACATTTTTAATTATCAATTACGATTATAGCTTATATTAACTAATTAATATTTTAAAATAATTATTAATTTGGTTTATAATTAATTAAATAACTTTAGAGTTTAATGTAATAATGGGCTTAATAAAAATAATTAAACAATTATCTAAAAATTAGCATAATTTTATTTGTCAAATTATAAAGGAATAAAATACTTAAAGCTAATTAAGCATAATGAAATGATGGGTTAATTTCTAATTGTGGGCAAATAATCTACTTAATCTAAATTCAAGGTTGTCATGATAACAACTTTGGTCACAACCCTAACTCTAATTGTCTACGTGGCAATTTTCCTATCTCTAATGGTCTATGTGGCATTTTCTTAGATTATTTCATATTATTTCTAACCCTAATTGCTTACGTCTAATAATATTAATAATAATAATAATAATTATTATTATTATTATTATTATTATTATGATAATAATCATTTAGCACTTAGTTTATAAAAATTATAAGAAAATTTTATCATTTAGCACTTAGTTTATAAAAATTAAAAGAAAATTTTGTCTCTATTTTATTTAATGACTAAATCATATATTTAATTTTATATACAATTAAGAAAATTATAAGAAAATTTTGTCTCTATTTTATTTAATGACTAGATCATATATTTAATTTTATATACAATTAAGAAATATAATAAAAATATTTTTCATTAAATTAATTTTGTACAATAATTTTAAAACTCAAATTAAAAATATTATTTTTAACTTTAAAACTGTTTTTGAAAATTAGTCTAACAAATGAGTTTTTGTATGTATCATAATAAATAATAACTAAATAAATAGTAATAAGGATATCAACAAAATAAAAATAACACTTATAAAAATCAAAATTTAATATATAATTTTAGAATATATTTATTTCTTTTTCATAAATTTATAGTGGATTAATTTTGAGTTTTTCACAATAAAAATAATGGAAAACTTAAGACTATAAATTCATTAAAAGTCTCTTAAATTTTTAATTTTTTGTACTAAAAATTCATTAAAACAATTTTCATTTTCTAACACTTTTGAGTGTGATATACCTCAATTTTTATATAAACAAATACAATTAATGCCTAATTTTAATCTCTCTCACTTTTATTTGTTAATTTATAGTGGTTTAATTTTGATTTTTTTTTTCAAAAAAATAATAGAAAATTTAAGATTCAAAATTATGATATTTAAGACTATTATAAATTTATAATAATTTTATATTATAATTTTCATAGTTAAATTTTGTTATTAAAATATAAAATTTATATCGAAATATATATCATGTAAAAAGTACCTCTCATGCAAAAAAAAAAAAAGATAAAAAATATAATATGAAAAAACGATATCTTTTTGAAAATAAAAATACTTTATTGATTCAAAAAATACTCATGGAGTACAAGCGATCCCAATTATGGATCCAGCTACTAAAAAGACAAATATATGACTAGTATGGTTCTTTCTAATGCAAAGAGAAATTACCCCCCTCAATCATTAAAATTGCTATATAATTCCTGAGATTCTTCTTATTCCATCCTCTATACACCAATGTATCTATAATCTTTTTTCCTATACCTGTAGTATCAACCTTGTCACCAAAAGCCTTTTTATTTCTAATCTTCCAGAGTTCATAGATAGTTTCCGATATTGCCATTTTGATGATGTCCGCCTTAGCTCCTTTTCCTTTAGTATGTTGAATTAACCAAGTGCTTTCTTCAGTCCAGTCCC
Source organism: Lathyrus tuberosus (assembly GCA_022829125.1). Classification (NCBI taxonomy): domain Eukaryota; kingdom Viridiplantae; phylum Streptophyta; class Magnoliopsida; order Fabales; family Fabaceae; genus Lathyrus; species Lathyrus tuberosus. Next base: position 6,682,756 of record JALAZF010000101.1, on the reverse strand, counting down.
CTGGAGTATGGGATATTTGTATCCAATTTAAGACCTCTATCCAAACTACTTTCATTGTTTCACATTCAAAGAATAAATGTCTCACCAATTTCTCCTTTGCACAAAAGCAACAGCTTGTATTGTCTGACATACCAAACCTGTAAAGTCTATCTTTGGTTGCTAGCCGACCATGTCAAGTAAGCCAGAGAATAAATTTTTTTTTTTTAATAAGCTAATGATTATATATATGAAGGATACAAAGGGGTATCCCAACCCGTATACATCTAAAGCCGGTTCAAACATCAACGACCACAAAAAAATCACTAGGGGCATTTACCCAAGTCAAATAATTACAAAAGTAAGGACCTAAGTGATTCTTTCCTATCCACCACTATGTATACAATAGAATTCGATTCGAAATCGTGTCGAGATCCCAAAATTCGTCCCTAACTAGAATATTGTTACGGGAAGACCAAATAACCCAACAAATTGACAGCCACAAACCCACCGCAATACACACTATAACGCTCCTATCGACACACCCCTTGACCTAACAAGACAAATGGTTCAGCATATTTCCTACTAGAATATTAGGAATTCCCAACCAATTACAACCAAAATTCCAAACATCCCTAGACTTATGACAAAAGAACAAAATATGCTCAACAGATTCTGCTTCTAAAAAGCAAAACGGACAAGACATTTCATGCCTGCTAGTAATAATACCTCAGTGAGTTAGGTTATCTCTCGTCGGGATTCTCTTGTGCAAAATTCTCCAACCAAGAACTTTAACCTTGAAAGGAACCTGAGCTAACCATATGAGTTTAAAAGCAGCCTTGCCTTCTGCTCCTAGCTGAATCTCTTGTAATTCAGCTTTTTCCTACAAAAAAGAATATACAGAAGAAACATAAAAAGTTTATGCATCCTTAAGCAGCCAGCACGTCGTATCCCGGACCCCTTCGGACGGAGAAACCGAAGCCAGCAAAGAATGTAGCTCCATAAACTCAACAAGGGCCTGCTGTGAAAATCTGGAACTCTGAAATTTGATGTTCCATGACCACCTTCCTTCCACCCACGAGCCATTTTCTAACATCGTGCTACCCAAAGATTCCGCGAATTGACATAGCTCTGGATATGCTTTAGCTAATATCACATCACCAACCCATCTTGAAATCCAAAAAATAGCCTTACCACCATTTCCTAATCTATAAGAAATTAAATCAGAGATCATTCCAAGACCGTTAAAAGTAGCCACCTGCAGCAGATCACGATACCAGCTTGAAGGAGGGATCTGAGAGTCTTGGCTTTCACCATTAAAGAAACCTAGAAAATTAACAGGGTACCGAAAGTTGATAAGGCTCCTCCACAAAGTCTCCTTATTCTCCAAAATTTCCATATCCATTTAAACATTAGTGCTCTGTTAAAGATTTTAAGATCCTTCACACCTAAACCACCATCTTCTCGTGTTTTACAAAACGTTCTCCAACTTATCCACGACACCCCTCTTTTGGCCTCCAAACCGTTCCTCAAGAATGACTTCTGAATAGAAATTAGAGTTTGGATCACTTTAGCTGGCAGCTTGTAAAATGCCATGTAATGAATCGGTAAGTTCGTAAGTACCGAATTGATCAAAGTTACTCTCCCACCCATCGAAAGGAAACGACTTTGCCAAGAGTTCAGTCGAGAACGCATTTTATCAATTATCGGTTTCCAGAATGATATCAATCTGTGATTTCCACCAATAGGAATACCTAAGAACAAAAACGGGAATGATGAAACCTTACAAGATAGGTATAATTCTGCAGCCTTAACCTTGTACTCATCCATGCCTAAAATAAATAAAGAACTCTTATCAAAATTAATATCCAGTCCTGAAGATAAATGAAAACCCTTCAGAATAGACTTCACTGCCGTGATGTTCTTCCAAGATCCATCGCCAATTAGAATAGAATCATCAGCATATTGTAGCAGGTGAAAGGATATATCAGAATTTACTTTGAGGCCAGAAAAGATACCACCATTCAAGGCTCTATTCATAAGGACAGCAAGCCCCTCAGCTGCAATGGAGAATAATAGAGGAGCAAGAGGGTCCCCTTGCTTAAGACCCCTAGATACACAAAAATCCAATGTAGGGCTCCCATTCACCAAAACAGAAGAAAAACTATTGAATACTCCTAGTTCCATCCAACTCATCCATTTCTTGCCAAATCCCATAAGTTTCATGACGTCACAAAGGTAATTCCAGTCGACACAATCATAGGCTTTATCAAAATCTACTTTTAACAACAGAAGCTCTTTTTTGGTTCGCTTAGCCAACTCTATGATTTCATTCAACACCAGCACACCATCTAAGATGTTCCTTCCTTCTAGAAAAGCTGTTTGAGAACTTGAGATAATGACACCAATCTTTTTTTTTTTAAGCCTGTTAGATAAGATTTTGGTCACAACCTTATAAATAGACGTGAGAAGAGAGATAGGCCTGTAATCTTCCAGATTGTTAGGACTTTCAATTTTCGGAATTAAAACCACAAAAGATGATGCAAATGTCTTGTGTAACCGCTCACCTGCAAAAAATTCCAACACACAATTTGAAAAATATGTACCTACTATATCCCAGCATTTTTTAAAAAACTCAAAGCTGAACCCATCCGGGCCAGGGCTACGGTCCCCTGCACATTCGAACACACCATCTTTGATCTCCTGCCTATTAACTTCAGTCTCCAACTCAGCACTATCGTGGCTAAAAAGTCGTTTAAAACCACTCTCTCCAATATAAGGAAAAGGCCGATTGACCTTACAAAACCTCTTAGCAAAATGATGTCTGACAGCTTCTTTTACACTCTTCACATCTTCCACCACTCTGCCATTAACACTAACCGCACTGATAGTATTCAAATTTAGTCTATGCCTCAAAGTTGTATGAAAAAACTTAGTATTAATATCCCCATCCGCGATCCATTTCGTTCTTGATTTCTGCTTAAGGATACTCTCTTTTATCCTAATCGATTTCCAAAAATTGTCTTCTGCTGAATTTCTATCTATTAACTCCTCAGTTGTAATAACACCATTCTTCTGAACTATCAAATCTTCAAGCTCATTAACAACCTCGGAGTCATTCTGAATTTTGAGATCAACCCTACCGTAAACGTTAGTGTTCCACCAACGGAGTCTATCTCTAAGATGTTGCATCTTCCTTGCCAAAATATAAGAAGCTTTTCCATCCACCCTACATTCTTCCCACTCTTTCTTGATGAAAGGAATAAAACCATTGTGTTCAAACCAACACGACATGACCTTAAACGGTTTAGGCCCCCAGTTGATATTTTTAGTAGATATCCAGACAGGCCTATGGTCAGAGATGTCTCGTTTTCCAATCCTTTGAGTCACCATATTCCAATCATTAAATACTCCAGGAGAAACAAGAAACCTGTCTAGATGGCTGCACAATTTTCCTTTTGCTTTGAACCAAGAGAATTTAAGACCACTCATAGGTAGATCCACACAACCAATTGCATTTATAAACTCTGAAAACTCAAGCATGTGCCTTCTATTGAGACTGGTATAACGTATCTGTTCCTCAGGACACTTAATCGAATTGAAGTCGCCTCCTAATATCCATTCACCTGGGTCTAATACATTTTTAAGGTTGATCAAATCAGCCCATATCTCTCTTTTCTCAGAAATAGCAAACGGGGAATACACGTTAACCAAATAGCACTTCTTATCTTTCCATAGAACCTGCAATCCTAAATAACCTTTTCCCCTGAAACTACAAATAGGGGTCAAAACTCCAGCCTTCCACATGATAACCATTCCACCAGACAACCCTATAGAATAAGTTGTTGTCCACTACCAATTCCTATCCCCACAAAGACTAAACACCAAATCATCAGTGACACTAATACATTTCGTTTTCTGAATGAAACAAATTTCAGCACCAGCCTTAATAAGAGTCTCTCTGATCTTCTTTCTCTTTAAAACTCCCCCACACCCTCTAATGTTGTAAGACACTAAATTCAGTTAGGCCTAGTAGCTGCCACCTTCTTACCTCTCATTGACTTTCTGTCTGCTTCTTCAAGGTTTCTCAAAATGTTTTCAAACCCTTCGTCATCCTCCTCCGCTTCAATACCTAATGTTTTAATGGACTCCCACACTCTAGAAGAAAGATTCTCCAGTTTCTTCTTGATTCTAAGATTACTTTGCAAAAAACCTGAATCAGAAATAGAATTATCGACGGGGTCTTGTGTTATTACCATACAACATAGTTTTCCATTCTACCGTCTGCCCACAATCTTGTATGCTTCTGTAGATTTTTCCCATGTGGAAAATGTTTTCACCTATGCATTCCTCTAATTTACCAATTCTTTGCATTTCATCTCTCAGTTCCAGAATAGATTTCACGATCCATGAATCATTAGTTTTACTTTGGAGACAAAAAATGATATCTTTATTATTTATTAATTAACACTTTACTATCTTCATAAATTATATATTGAATTGTACGTTTCACAAAACTCTTAATTAACAGTTTACTATCTTCATAAATTATATATTGAATTGTCCGTTTCAGAAAACTCTTTATTTTTGTAACTTAAATTCTCATAAATTTTAATTTTATTTATTTAATTATTATTTTAATGGTCATTAAAACTATAATTGATATACACAATAAAATAATGGTTTGTAAACTAATAATTCATTCAAACATTCTTCAATTTTTAACCTTTGTGCACTTAAAATTATTGTTCAGAATTTCTCTATTTATAACTACGATTCATTGATTTTACACTCGTTAGAATAATTAGAATCACTTTTCACTCTTTATAAATTAGAATCACTTTTCACTCCTTATAGCAACAATATTTTATAATCAATATTTTATGTATTGATTAAACATATTTATTTTGAAGTAGTGCATATGAAATGGTGGTTGAAATCATATAATATTGAAAATAAAGTCAAGATCAAAAGTATCATTTAAGATGTGAAACAACTATCTTATTTTGGTTTGTGGAACTATAAAATTTAGTTTGCTTCATGCAATCAACTCTTGAGAGGTATATTTCAAGACATTCTAATATATAGTTTGGCAGAATATTTGAACCCTATTTTTATTGATATCAAACATTTGTTTATCTTCTTTTCTAATTTTATTTATTATTTAATTTATTTAAGTTAGTTAATTTTTGATACGTGTCATTTTTTTACTTTTTTAATGATATTTTTATATATTTTATAATAAATATTTTATGTATTGATTAAACATATTTTTTTGAATGAGTGCGGATGGAATGATTGTTCAAATCGTATAATATTCAAGAAGTGTATTGGAAAGAAAAAAATTATAAAAGAAGGAAAGATCAAAAGTTCCCTTTAAGATATGAAGTAACTATCATAAATTTAAAAGTATTATATGGTAATTACAGAAAAATTAAAAATATTGTATGTTTAACCTTTAAGAAATTGTCTGTTACGATTTTAATTACAAATTTTTTATGGATTAGGCTAAAATGGTGATAATTATTTATAATATTATTTTCTTTATTTGTAAAATGGTATAAATTTTGTTAAGTGTTGATAATAAAATATGACTTCAGGAGACAGAGGAGGTCGAGGAAAGACGTACACCCCGCTGTCGAATGTGCCTGTCAGTGAATAAGGTTCATCCCCAAAACAAGAGCAACACATACCAACAAGATTTAAAGGTCATAAAATTATGCACAAGTTCGTCATACCAAGACATCTGTCAAGTGTCCAAAAGATACTACTACAATCCAAATTACATGGGTAAAAATCCCATGAAAAGGACACGGTGGTGGAGGTATCAAAGACAAAATAAGACGACTCAAGAAGTTGTAGGGTCTAGTACCAGTAGTAATGTATATGTACCAGATGTGGAAGCAGTCAGAAGGCCAGTAAAAGAGAGATTATGTACTACTTTGACACCTATCAGAGTAGGCACAAAGGACTAAGATGAAGAAATGGTTGTTGATCATTTCTCAGTGTCAGAAGGCAATTTCGAAGTTCTTTGTAATGTCGTATCAGTTTTGCCTTTTGAATAAGACCTGGTTACTGAGGTGATAGATACAAAGAAAGAATATTTCGCTAAAAATATGGCTGGACATATGCCAATTGCTATTATTTAATGAATGATGGTTGTGTAAAAGAACAAAATGTCATTTTTGATAGGCCTATTATAGAAAGTGTGACGCCTATTATGTATGAGTCAATTGTTTTGACATCTTATTGGGCATGTTGAAGATGTTCTTTGGTGGTTCCACTGCATATGTTTCTGATGGAAGAACTCTGGTATTTGTGTGATTCTGGAGTTGTGATAGAAGAAAGATGGTGGAAGATCTTGATTGTTGGCTTCTATTCTTGAAGATATCAGCATCTATGAAAGCTTTAGCCGTTCCAACGTCTGGAGCAATGGAATGGAGAGAGTTGTTGGTTGATGTCTGTCATGTTGACTTGGTACTTAGAAGTTTGGTTCCATCTTGTATTTTGAAGTCAGTTTGAAGAGAAGGTGAGTTAAGAGCGGGTTTATTAAATTCATGATCTATGAATTTGGTAAATATTCTTTTCGACATAGTTGCCAAAGATACTTGAGTTTTGACTCAAGTCCACTCATAAAGGAATCTCTTGTCGTGTTTAAGAGCTCTTTCAGAAGGATAATCTGGTTCTCATGCTGAAGATGGATTTACGAAGATCTTTAGTGCTGATGGATGTTATTCAACATGGAGGTAATGGGAGGTGATTTATTTTCACCATTCATGATTTGCGAATTCTATTAGTAAAGGAAAGTCATAGGCAGGTGGATTCAAGGGTGACAGACTTGATGTCTCAACATGTTGTTTGACTAGAAAGATGTTGACACAAAAATTCTTGATTTGTGTTGATATCTGGTAGATCATATATCTTACAAGATGTATGGTTTTGTGGATAAGAATTTAAGATCAATTGTTGTTTGTTGAATTAACAAATATTTAATTGATTATCCTTGTATTTTGGAGTACAAGATTACTGGTGACAAGTTGGTTCATCAGGAATTGCAACATCTCTTGTTGCATCTGCTCAAGGATATGTTCTTTGGAGAATGGGTACAGTAAAGATAAGGAACTGATTTTCTATCAGATGTTGAATCATCTTGACAATGGAGTATGTGCAGAATCCTGTTGATTCAAGGAGTGAATCTCTGGAGCAAAGGAGTTGTAGCTGATAATCTTGGTACCTTACACGTGTGTGGTAGGATCTGTATTTATTTTGGTGTTGCAAAGGCACTAACCGGACTAGAAAGTTTCCTGGCAAGAAAATTAGCTAGAATGCAGTGCTGATGTAAGTGAAGATGAATAAATTTTTTTTTGGATCAGTTTATTTCTGATCTAGGTGCATTGGAGTGCAGCAGGTGTGTTCCTATCTCTACTCTAGGAGCATGTGATCTTGCTCATCATGGAGGTCAAGGATAAGTGGCAATTATCTCTGACTTTCTGAAGAAGTCTCTACTTAAAGAAAGCGGGATTCCTTTTTTAAAGATCTTGTGTGACTAATCTCTTCTGAAGAATCAACCTTTGGCATGTTTGGTTTCTCTGAAGATGAGGTGGTTGTTGTAGTACTAAAAAGCAGGATGGAGGTTGTCTACTCAAACTTGATATCATTACTCAAGTCTATGAGAACATGGAACTCTTGTTCTGTTATAGGGAGGAGGTTCTTCTAAGTGGTAGAAAGAAGGACTGAACTCTCCAGCTGGATGTCTGATCAGGTGTTGTGACATCAAGCAAAAATTCCAGGGCCTTAGTTGATGTTGTGGCACATCATCATAAAATAATTTGATCTTCTCAGAAATAATTGGAATTAATGCTTAAAAAAGGTCTATCTCATGCAGTTTGCGGGAGCTGTGAGAAAGAGTAGATGTTACAGGTCCAAGTCTTGGTGTATCTAAGATGCCTCGCTATGGAGCAAGTAGGATATGTAACTTGAAGATTAGGTTTCAATGGTGGACCAGAAGATTTTCTGGAGCTCTGAAGAAAGCTGAGATTAACCAAACAGTGGCATTTGGTTGATCTCTAATGTGAATACAAGCAGTGTGCTTAGAACTAATAACTCTTGTGCAGAAGGGTTGTTGGTTGAAAATCAAAGGAGGTTCTGATTCTGTTCATATCCTGGAGCTTGTGGTAAAAGCCCTAAGTTGCTTATGGAAGATTACCTTCTTTTAGGAGATGTATAAGAGTTTATTTCTCTCTTTGGTTGTCTGGAGTTCTTATTGATCAAGCTGGTGGAGCTGTGTTCTCTGAAGATCTTCAGTTAGATTACTATGAGATAGTAAGTCCAATGGTAATTATATTAAGAACCATAGGGTATGGTGTCTGTGATATGATCAAGATGTCTTAACAAATGTTAAAAGATCATCACATTTTCTGAACTTGGAGTTCAGAATGTGGAAGTTGATATTCGTCAGTTGAATAAGAAGTGTTCCAACTTATCATACGGGAGAATGATGAAGTGAAGACTGTCTTGGATCATAGGGTGTTTATGTGGTAGTCTGACTCTTGTTGAGGTCAGAGTTCTTGTGGAAAGGTGATTTATTCTACTGCAAGTAACTCTAGAAAGAAGTGGATCAGTTTGGTGCTTGTGAAGCACGTAAGCTGAGGATTTCTGGAGCATATATTTTATGTCCTTCAAGTGTGAAGAACATTTGTGCTAGCTAACAAACTAGGAGATTCTGTATGTCTCTTTGAGGACTGTGAAGTATTCTAGATTTAATTGGATTTATTATCAAGGAACACGGATATCTATAGCTGTAAAATTCAAGGTGGATTTGTGCAGGGTATGGATGGTTTCTCGATGAGGGGGGATCAATGGTGATTTTGATCTCAATCCAAGAGTTTTTTGGTTATTGTACAAGGATGTGATCCTGGTACTCTCTCACTATATGATCATGAAGTTTGTCATGTGATATCATGTGTTGATTGTGGGTGTTTCTTGTTGGAAGGAGCATCATTTATGAAAGATAGGGGGAACTTTTGTCTGATAGGCGTACTAGTGTAGTACATAGATTGCTTGTGGAACAGGCAGTAAGTGAATGCGTTCGGCAGGTGTGTTAGACAAGGGGTGCATTCTTGAAGACATGAAGACGAGTCTTATGTTTTCCTTTCACTTTAAGGTGTTCTTCTTGCAAAGGAGCACTAATTATTCTTGATAGGGGGAGTTGGACTTTTGTCTAGGATTTGTTGCTGCAGTAGTGCAGTTGTTTATCAAGATTATTTGTGGTGTCAAGCAGTTTGTGATAGAATACCTCTGGTGAGAGTGTAATGTCAGACAAGATGTCGTGACATTGTGCTACTGTTATAGTTCTAGATGGACTGGACAGGTTGATTCTGGTTCTATCATTGGGATGTCAATGGATTGAATCAGAGTTATACAAGCTTCTTAGGAGTCTTTATTGCTAACTGAAAGATGTTTGAAGGAATGTCTTAACATCTTGGTCAGTTATTCTCTTTCTTCTGGTTGAAAGGATTTGCCTTGGGGCTCATTGAAAGGCATTGTGACTATGCTTCAGAGTCTACAAGAGAGACTAAACAAAGTCTGATAAGGTGTCAGAACAATGTTTAAAATATGTGGCTGTCTCCAAGTGGATTATCTTGGACGGTGGAAAGTGAGTCTTAAAGAAGACGTGTTAAACATGTGTCTTGAGACATGCGCATTCTTTGTATGGTTCCCCTTAAAAGAAGAAACAGTTAAAAATGTTTTGGTCGGTGCACATTTTTTTGGAGTTTCATTCCTCATTTAATGTTCTCATTGAATTAACATGTGTTACTTTCAATGGTTCGTTACATCCTAAGGTAATTGATTGGGTATTTAAAGAGGATCCTTGGCTTCTTCTGTCTCATGTTGTGTTGTGTTCTAATGACATTTGTTCGCGTCTTGATAAGTAATGTTTGGGTTTGGGGCTGTCTTGGCTGCTTTTGTCAATTTTTGGCTAAAAAGGGGGAGAAAGATACAAGGGTTGAGTCTGTTCTTGCAGCTATTTTGCAAGGATGTTGGACAAGATGTTCTGACATTTTGTTTGAGTCTAAGGTTTCTATTCTATTCTGAGTTCTTCCTTTGTGTCTTGTGCTTTGAGTTATGAACACATTCGTGTCCTATGTTCTAAGTTACCCATGTTGGTGTTTGGTTGCTTCAGTAGCAAAATTTTTCCCCCTCAGGTGAGGAAGTATAGATTCATGGGGTAAGGGGGAATGTTAGTCATCCTCTTCCTCATGTACACCAACATGAGTGGAGTCACATCAGTATTCCAATCATAACTGCCACTTAGGGTGAACAGACGTCAGGAGGATCATGGCTTTATTATACAAAAGGAGTTTTAGCCAAAATTTGTCAAAAGGGGAAGATTGAAGACTCTAAATGATTTTACTTAAATTCTTGTAAAACTTGATGTCAAACACAATGTTCCAACTTGAAGAATTTTGCCAGAGAACAAGATGAACAACATGAAGAATGTTGCTGAGAGTAAAGATGACGAATAAAATGTCCTAACATCCTTATTCGACATCCTAGACTGATATAGCAGGTTTTGAATATGTTACAAATATGTTTCAAGATTCTAGGAGAAATCACAGCAGTGGATCAAGGAATCATTGAACTAAAGATTCAAATCCCAAGGAAGCAGAAGACTATAAAAGGAAGACCAAAACCTAGGATAAAACAGACTTAGGAATCCTTATTATAATATTTGTAAAGTAGAAAATAGGGTTTAGGGTTTTGAAAGTCGTTGGCTTTCTTGTGTTCTAAGTCTCCCTCTGTATCGGTTTGACTTAATGTGGTAGACATAACTGTTTATACTAATTCAGAAACCTTTAGATAATGAATTTTATATTGTTCTTGGATGAAGCATTGAAGCAAATCCGAGTTGTGTTGTTAGTCGATAATGCTTGACTGAACTTTGCATTGAAAGAGGTGTCTTTCAAGTAGGATGATACAGTTGCTGTCGATTGTAACTATTAGATATCACAGGTTATGATTTATGGAGTGAGATGGGTTTCTATTATCAATAAGATGTGACTTCTAATGATGGAGTTTTCATTGGGCAGTGCTAGGTAAACCAGAGGTTGTATACATAAAACTATACTACTGGTAATGGATTATTCTTCCTGGCTTGGTAGCCCCCAGATGTAGGTGATTTGCACTGAACTGGGTCATCATATTTTTTGTTGTTTATCATTCTGCAATTTACAGTTTAGTATTGATTAACATGTCGTAACAGATGTTGAAACATCTGTTGTGAATCTTTTGCTAATATTCAGTATTTCAGCTTGTTTGTCCTGTCATTGTTTTAATGTTATGCAGAGAACAATGTCGTGACATGTGTTAGGACAACTGCTATCTTCTATGCCCAAATTTCAATTGGTATCAGAGCAGGCATCCTGTATGTTTCTGGATGAAATCTTGGGAGATACTTTCTAGTGATTTAAACAAGGAAGAGTTTGGTGAGATCATATCATTCACTCTGACATACTTAAGGGTATTAATGGATGGGATGGATGTTATGGATCAAAGGTAACAACTACTGATAGTTGTTCAAGTTTTATGTGGAGTGTCTACAGCAACTGCAGAAGGAGTGGCTAGTTCTCCTGTATGATGTCTTATAAGATGTTTTGACATCTTATTGGGCATGCTGAAGCTGTTCTTTGGTGGTTCTGCTACATATGTTTCTGATGGAAGAACTCTGGTATTTGTGTGATTCTGGAGTTGTGATAGAAGAAAGATGGTGGAAGATCTTAATTGTTGGCTTCTATTCTTGAAGATATCAGCATCTATGAAAGCTTTATTCGTTCAAAAGTCTGGAGCAATGGAATGAAGATAGTTGTTGGTTGATGTCTGTCATGTTGACTTAGGACTTGGAAGTTTGGTTCCATCTTGTATCTTGAAGTCAGTTTGAAGAAAAGGTTAGTTGAGATCGGGTTTATCAAATTCATGTTTACATAAAACTATACTACTAATAGTGGATTCTTCTTCCTAGCTTGGTTGCCCCCCAGATATAGGTGATTTGCACCGAACTAGGCCATCATATTCTGTGTTGTTTATCATTATGCAATTTACAGTTCAGTACTAATTAACATGTCGTAACAGATGTTGAAACATCTGTTGTGAATCTGTTGCTGATTAAGGATTTTATGTAAGCTTAAGGACAATTTGGATTTTTATTTAATCTATTCGATAATTAGGATTCGATAAAATTTGTAACTAATGATTAATTTTTCCTTTTAAGAAATAGAGAATATACAAAAACATTTTATAATTAGGATTTTCATTAGGATAATGTTAGAGTTAATAACTAAGATTAGGCAATGGTTAGGATTTTATTTAAGAGAATTAAGGATTAGGATTTGATTGAAAATAAAATAATAATAAATATATATAAATAATTGGGATAATTAGAGTTAGCTAACATTTTTAATTATCAATTACGATTATAGCTTATATTAACTAATTAATATTTTAAAATAATTATTAATTTGGTTTATAATTAATTAAATAACTTTAGAGTTTAATGTAATAATGGGCTTAATAAAAATAATTAAACAATTATCTAAAAATTAGCATAATTTTATTTGTCAAATTATAAAGGAATAAAATACTTAAAGCTAATTAAGCATAATGAAATGATGGGTTAATTTCTAATTGTGTGCAAATAATCTACTTAATCTAAATTCAAGGTTGTCATGATAACAACTTTGGTCACAACCCTAACTCTAATTGTCTACGTGGCAATTTTCCTATCTCTAATGGTCTATGTGGCATTTTCTTAGATTATTTCATATTATTTCTAACCCTAATTGCTTACGTCTAATAATATTAATAATAATAATAATTATTATTATTATTATTATTATTATTATGATAATAATCATTTAGCACTTAGTTTATAAAAATTATAAGAAAATTTTATCATTTAGCACTTAGTTTATAAAAATTAAAAGAAAATTTTGTCTCTATTTTATTTACTGACTAAATCATATATTTAATTTTATATACAATTAAGAAAATTATAAGAAAATTTTGTCTCTATTTTATTTAATGACTAGATCATATATTTAATTTTATATACAATTAAGAAATATAATAAAAATATTTTTCATTAAATTAATTTTGTACAATAATTTTAAAACTCAAATTAAAAATATTATTTTTAACTTTAAAACTGTTTTTGAAAATTAGTCTAACAAATGAGTTTTTGTATGTATCATAATAAATAATAACTAAATAAATAGTAATAAGGATATCAACAAAATAAAAATAACACTTATAAAAATCAAAATTTAATATATAATTTTAGAATATATTTATTTCTTTTTCATAAATTTATAGTGGATTAATTTTGAGTTTTTCACAATAAAAATAATGGAAAACTTAAGACTATAAATTCATTAAAAGTCTCTTAAATTTTTAATTTTTTGTACTAAAAATTCATTAAAACAATTTTCATTTTCTAACACTTTTGAGTGTGATATACCTCAATTTTTATATAAACAAATACAATTAATGCCTAATTTTAATCTCTCTCACTTTTATTTGTTAATTTATAGTGGTTTAATTTTGATTTTTTTTTTCAAAAAAATAATAGAAAATTTAAGATTCAAAATTATGATATTTAAGACTATTATAAATTTATAATAATTTTATATTATAATTTTCATAGTTAAATTTTGTTATTAAAATATAAAATTTATATCGAAATATATATCATGTAAAAAGTACCTCTCATGCAAAAAAAAAAATAAGATAAAAAATATAATATGAAAAAACGATATATTTTTGAAAATAAAAATACTTTATTGATTCAAAAAATACTCATGGAGTACAAGCGATCCCAATTATGGATCCAGCTACTAAAAAGACAAATATATGACTAGTATGGTTCTTTCTAATGCAAAGAGAAATTACCCCCCTCAATCATTAAAATTGCTATATAATTCCTGAGATTCTTCTTATTCCATCCTCTATACACCAATGTATCTATAATCTTTTTTCCTATACCTGTAGTATCAACCTTGTCACCAAAAGCCTTTTTATTTCTAATCTTCCAGAGTTCATAGATAGTTTCCGATATTGCCATTTTGATGATGTCCGCCTTAGCTCCTTTTCCTTTAGTATGTTGAATTAACCAAGTGCTTTCTTCAGTCCAGTCCCCTGGAGTATGGGATATTTGTATCCAATTTAAGACCTCTATCCAAACTACTTTCATTGTTTCACATTCAAAGAATAAATGTCTCACCGATTTCTCCTTTGCACAAAAGCAACAACTTGTATTGTCTGACATACCAAACCTGTAAAGTCTATCTTTGGTTGCTAGCCGACCATGTCAAGTAAGCCAGAGAATAAAATATTTTTTTTTAATAAGCTAATGATTATATATATGAAGGATACAAAGGGGTATCCCAACCCGTATACATCTAAAGCCGGTTCAAACATCAACGACCACAAAAATCACTAGGGGCATTTACCCAAGTCAAATAATTACAAAAGTAAGGACCTAAGTGATTCTTTCCTATCCACCACTATGTATACAATAGAATTCGATTCGAAATCGTGTCGAGATCCCAAAATTCGTCCCTAAATAGAATATTGTTACGGGAAGACCAAATAACCCAACAAATTGACAGCCACAAACCCACCGCAATACACACTATAACGCTCCTGTCGACACACCCCTTGACCCAACAAGACAAATGGTTCAGCATATTTCCTACTAGAATATTAGGAATTCCCAACCAATTACAACCAAAATTCCAAACATCCCTAGACTTATGACAAAAGAACAAAATATGCTCAACAGATTCTGCTTCTAAAAAGCAAAACGGACAAGACATTTCATGCCTGCTAGTAATAATACCTCAGTGAGTTAGGTTATCTCTCGTCGGGATTCTCTTGTGCAAAATTCTCCAACCAAGAACTTTAACCTTGAAAGGAACCTGAGCTAACCATATGAGTTTAAAAGCAGCCTTGCCTTCTGCTCCTAGCTGAATCTCTTGTAATTCAGCTTTTTCCTACAAAAAAGAATATACAGAAGAAACATAAAAAGTTTATGCATCCTTAAGCAGCCAGCACGTCGTATCCCGGACCCCTTCGGACGGAGAAACCGAAGCCAGTAAAGAATGTAGCTCCATAAACTCAACAAGGGCCTGCTGTGAAAATCTGGAACTCTGAAATTTGATGTTCCATGACCACCTTCCTTCCACCCACGAGCCATTTTCTAACATCGTGCTACCCAAAGATTCCGCGAATTGACATAGCTCTGGATATGCTTTAGCTAATATCACATCACCAACCCATCTTGAAATCCAAAAAATAGCCTTACCACCATTTCCTAATCTATAAGAAATTAAATCAGAGATCATTCCAAGACCGTTAAAAGTAGCCACCTGCAGCAGATCACGATACCAGCTTGAAGGAGGGATCTGAGAGTCTTGGCTTTCACCATTAAAGAAACCTAGAAAATTAACAGGGTACCGAAAGTTGATAAGGCTCCTCCACAAAGTCTCCTTATTCTCCAGAATTTCCATATCCATTTAAACATTAGTGCTCTGTTAAAGATTTTAAGATCCTTCACACCTAAACCACCATCTTCTCGTGTTTTACAAAACGTTCTCCAACTTATCCACGACACCCCTCTTTTGGCCTCCAAACCGTTCCTCAAGAATGACTTCTGAATAGAAATTAGAGTTTGGATCACTTTAGCTGGCAGCTTGTAAAATGCCATGTAATGAATCGGTAAGTTCGCAAGTACCGAATTGATCAAAGTTACTCTCCCACCCATCGAAAGGAAACGACTTTGCCAAGAGTTCAGTCGAGAACGCATTTTATCAATTATCGGTTTCCAGAATGATATCAATCTGTGATTTCCACCAATAGGAATACCTAAGAACAAAAACGGGAATGATGAAACCTTACAAGATAGGTATAATTCTGCAGCCTTAACCTTGTACTCATCCATGCCTAAAATAAATAAAGAACTCTTATCAAAATTAATATCCAGTCCTGAAGATAAATGAAAACCCTTCAGAATAGACTTCACTGCCGTGATGTTCTTCCAAGATCCATCGCCAATTAGAATAGAATCATCAGCATATTGTAGCAGGTGAAAGGATATATCAGAATTTACTTTGAGGCCAGAAAAGATACCACCATTCAAGGCTCTATTCATAAGGACAGCAAGCCCCTCAGCTGCAATGGAGAATAATAGAGGAGCAAGAGGGTCCCCTTGCTTAAGACCCCTAGATACACAAAAATCCAATGTAGGGCTCCCATTCACCAAAACAGAAGAAAAACTATTGAATACTCCTAGTTCCATCCAACTCATCCATTTCTTGCCAAATCCCATAAGTTTCATGACGTCACAAAGGTAATTCCAGTCGACACAATCATAGGCTTTATCAAAATCTACTTTTAACAACAGAAGCTCTTTTTTGGTTCGCTTAGCCAACTCTATGATTTCATTCAACACCAGCACACCATCTAAGATGTTCCTTCCTTCTAGAAAAGCTGTTTGAGAACTTGAGATAATGACACCAATCTTTTTTTTTTTTAAGCCTGTTAGATAAGATTTTGGTCACAACCTTATAAATAGACGTGAGAAGAGAGATAGGCCTGTAATCTTCCAGATTGTTAGGACTTTCAATTTTCGGAATTAAAACCACAAAAGATGATGCAAATGTCTTGTGTAACCGCTCACCTGCAAAAAATTCCAACACACAATTTGAAAAATATGTACCTACTATATCCCAGCATTTTTTAAAAAACTCAAAGCTGAACCCATCCGGGCCAGGGCTACGGTCCCCTGCACATTCGAACACACCATCTTTGATCTCCTGCCTATTAACTTCAGTCTCCAACTCAGCACTATCGTGGCTAAAAAGTCGTTTAAAACCACTCTCTCCAATATAAGGAAAAGGCCGATTGACCTTACAAAACCTCTTAGCAAAATGATGTCTGACAGCTTCTTTTACACTCTTCACATCTTCCACCACTCTGCCATTAACACTAACCGCACTGATAGTATTCAAATTTAGTCTATGCCTCAAAGTTGTATGAAAAAACTTAGTATTAATATCCCCATCCGCGATCCATTTCGTTCTTGATTTCTGCTTAAGGATACTCTCTTTTATCCTAATCGATTTCCAAAAATTGTCTTCTGCTGAATTTCTATCTATTAACTCCTCAGTTGTAATAACACCATTCTTCTGAACTATCAAATCTTCAAGCTCATTAACAACCTCGGAGTCATTCTGAATTTTGAGATCAACCCTACCGTAAACGTTAGTGTTCCACCAACGGAGTCTATCTCTAAGATGTTGCATCTTCCTTGCCAAAATATAAGAAGCTTTTCCATCCACCCTACATTCTTCCCACTCTTTCTTGATGAAAGGAATAAAACCATTGTGTTCAAACCAACACGACATGACCTTAAACGGTTTAGGCCCCCAGTTGATATTTTTAGTAGATATCCAGACAGGCCTATGGTCAGAGATGTCTCGTTTTCCAATCCTTTGAGTCACCATATTCCAATCATTAAATACTCCAGGAGAAACAAGAAACCTGTCTAGATGGCTGCACAATTTTCCTTTTGCTTTGAACCAAGAGAATTTAAGACCACTCATAGGTAGATCCACACAACCAATTGCATTTATAAACTCTGAAAACTCAAGCATGTGCCTTCTATTGAGACTGGTATAACGTATCTGTTCCTCAGGACACTTAATCGAATTGAAGTCGCCTCCTAATATCCATTCACCTGGGTCTAATACATTTTTAAGGTTGATCAAATCAGCCCACATCTCTCTTTTCTCAGAAATAGCACACGGGGAATACACGTTAACCAAATAGCACTTCTTATCTTTCCATAGAACCTGCAATCCTAAATAACCTTTTCCCCTGAAACTACAAATAGGGGTCAAAACTCCAGCCTTCCACATGATAACCATTCCACCAGACAACCCTATAGAATAAGTTGTTGTCCACTACCAATTCCTATCCCCACAAAGACTAAACACCAAATCATCAGTGACACTAGTACATTTCGTTTCCTGAATGAAACAAATTTCAGCACCAGCCTTAATAAGAGTCTCTCTGATCTTCTTTCTCTTTAAAACTCCCCCACACCCTCTAATGTTGTAAGACACTAAATTCAGTTAGGCCTAGTAGCTGCCACCTTCTTACCTCTCATTGACTTTCTGTCTGCTTCTTCAAGGTTTCTCAAAATGTTTTCAAACCCTTCGTCATCCTCCTCCGCTTCAATACCTAATGTTTTAATGGACTCCCACACTCTAGAAGAAAGATTCTCCAGTTTCTTCTTGATTCTAAGATTACTTTGCAAAAAACCTGAATCAGAAATAGAATTATCGACGGGGTCTTGTGTTATTACCATACAACATAGTTTTCCATTCTACCGTCTGCCCACAATCTTGTATGCTTCTGTAGATTTTTCCCATGTGGAAAATGTTTTCACCTATGCATTCCTCTAATTTACCAATTCTTTGCATTTCATCTCTCAGTTCCAGAATAGATTTCACGATCCATGAATCATTAGTTTTACTTTGGAGACAAAAAATGATATCTTTATTATTTATTAATTAACACTTTACTATCTTCATAAATTATATATTGAATTGTACGTTTCACAAAACTCTTAATTAACGGTTTACTATCTTCATAAATTATATATTGAATTGTCCGTTTCAGAAAACTCTTTATTTTTGTAACTTAAATTCTCATAAATTTTAATTTTATTTATTTAATTATTATTTTAATGGTCATTAAAACTATAATTGATATACACAATAAAATAATGGTTTGTAAACTAATAATTCATTCAAACATTCTTCAATTTTTAACCTTTGTGCACTTAAAATTATTGTTCAGAATTTCTCTATTTATAACTACGATTCATTGATTTTACACTCGTTAGAATAATTAGAATCACTTTTCACTCTTTATAAATTAGAATCACTTTTCACTCCTTATAGCAACAATATTTTATAATCAATATTTTATGTATTGATTAAACATATTTATTTTGAAGTAGTGCATATGAAATGGTGGTTGAAATCATATAATATTGAAAATAAAGTCAAGATCAAAAGTATCATTTAAGATGTGAAACAACTATCTTATTTTGGTTTGTGGAACTATAAAATTTAGTTTGCTTCATGCAATCAACTCTTGAGAGGTATATTTCAAGACATTCTAATATATAGGTTGGCAGAATATTTGAACCCTATTTTTATTGATATCAAACATTTGTTTATCTTCTTTTCTAATTTTATTTATTATTTAATTTATTTAAGTTAGTTAATTTTTGATACGTGTCATTTTTTTACTTTTTTAATGATATTTTTATATATTTTATAATAAATATTTTATGTATTGATTAAACATATTTTTTTGAATGAGTGCGGAAGGAATGATTGTTCAAATCGTATAATATTCAAGAAGCGTATTGGAAAGAAAAAAAATTATAAAAGAAGGAAAGATCAAAAGTTCCCTTTAAGATATGAAGTAACTATCATAAATTTAAAAGTATTATATGGAAATTACAGAAAAATTAAAAATATTGTATGTTTAACCTTTAAGAAATTGTCTGTTACGATTTTAATTACAAATTTTTTATGGATTAGGCTAAAATGGTGATAATTATTTATAATATTATTTTCTTTATTTGTAAAATGGTATAAATTTTGTTAAGTGTTGATAATAAAATATGACTTCAGGAGACAGAGGAGGTCGAGGAAAGACGTACACCCCGCTGTCGAATGTGCCTGTCAGTGAATAAGGTTCATCCCCAAAACAAGAGCAACACATACCAACAAGATTTAAAGGTCATAAAATTATGCACAAGTTCGTCATACCAAGACATCTGTCAAGTGTCCAAAAGATACTACTACAATCCAAATTACATGGGTAAAAATCCCATGAAAAGGACACGGTGGTGGAGGTATCAAAGACAAAATAAGACGACTCAAGAAGTTGTAGGGTCTAGTACCAGTAGTAATGTATATGTACCAGATGTGGAAGCAGTCAGAAGGCCAGTAAAAGAGAGATTATGTACTACTTTGACACCTATCAGAGTAGGCACAAAGGACTAAGATGAAGAAATGGTTGTTGATCATTTCTCAGTGTCAGAAGGCAATTTCGAAGTTCTTTGTAATGTCGTATCAGTTTTGCCTTTTGAATAAGACCTGGTTACTGAGGTGATAGATACAAAGAAAGAATATTTCGCTAAAAATATGGCTGGACATATGCCAATTGCTATTATTTAATGAATGATGGTTGTGTAAAAGAACAAAATGTCATTTTTGATAGGCCTATTATAGAAAGTGTGACGCCTATTATGTATGAGTCAATTGTTTTGACATCTTATTGGGCATGTTGAAGATGTTCTTTGGTGGTTCCACTGCATATGTTTCTGATGGAAGAACTCTGGTATTTGTGTGATTCTGGAGTTGTGATAGAAGAAAGATGGTGGAAGATCTTGATTGTTGGCTTCTATTCTTGAAGATATCAGCATCTATGAAAGCTTTAGCCGTTCCAACGTCTGGAGCAATGGAATGGAGAGAGTTGTTGGTTGATGTCTGTCATGTTGACTTGGTACTTAGAAGTTTGGTTCCATCTTGTATTTTGAAGTCAGTTTGAAGAGAAGGTGAGTTAAGATCGGGTTTATCAAATTCATGATCTATGAATTTGGTAAATATTCTTTTCGACATAGTTGCCAAAGATACTTGAGTTTTGACTCAAGTCCACTCATAAAGGAATCTCTTGTCGTGTTTATGAGCTCTTTCAGAAGGATAATCTGGTTCTCATGCTGAAGATGAATTTACGAAGATCTTTAGTGCTGATGGATGTTATTCAACATGGAGGTAATGGGAGGTGATTTATTTTCACCATTCATGATTTGCGAATTCTATTAGTAAAGGAAAGTCATAGGCAGGTGGATTCAAGGGTGACAGACTTGATGTCTCAACATGTTGTTTGACTAGAAAGATGTTGACACAAAAATTCTTGATTTGTGTTGATATCTGGTAGATCATATATCTTACAAGATGTATGGTTTTGTGGATAAGAATTTAAGATCAATTGTTGTTTGTTGAATTAACAAATATTTAATTGATTATCCTTGTATTTTGGAGTACAAGATTACTGGTGACAAGTTGGTTCATCAGGAATTGCAACATCTCTTGTTGCATCTGCTCAAGGATCTGTTCTTTGGAGAATGGGTACAGTAAAGATAAGGAACTGATTTTCTATCAGATGTTGAAACATCTTGACAATGGAGTATGTGCAGAATCCTGTTGATTCAAGGAGTGAATCTCTGGAGCAAAGGAGTTGTAGCTGATAATCTTGGTACCTTACACGTGTGTGGTAGGATCTGTATTTATTTTGGTGTTGCAAAGGCACTAACCGGACTAGAAAGTTTCCTGGCAAGAAAATTAGCTAGAATGCAGTGCTGATGCAAGTGAAGATGAATAAATTTTTTTTTGGATCAGTTTATTTCTGATCTAGGTGCATTGGAGTGCAGCAGGTGTGTTCCTATCTCTACTCTAGGAGCATGTGATCTTGCTCATCATGGAGGTCAAGGATAAGTGGCAATTATCTCTGACTTTCTGAAGAAGTCTCTACTTAAAGAAAGCGGGATTCCTTTTTTAAAGATCTTGTGTGACTAATCTCTTCTGAAGAATCAACCTTTGGCATGTTTGGTTTCTCTGAAGATGAGGTGGTTATTGTAGTACTAAAAAGCAGGATGGAGGTTGTCTACTCAAACTTGATATCATTACTCAAGTCTATGAGAACATGGAACTCTTGTTCTGTTATAGGGAGGAGGTTCTTCTAAGTGGTAGAAAGAAGGACTGAACTCTCCAGCTGGATGTCTGATCAGGTGTTGTGACATCAAGCAAAAATTCCAGGGCCTTAGTTGATGTTGTGGCACATCATCATAAAATAATTTGATCTTCTCAGAAATAATTGGAATTAATGCTTAAAAAAGGTCTATCTCATGCAGTTTGCGGGAGCTGTGAGAAAGAGTAGATGTTACAGGTCCAAGTCTTGGTGTATCTAAGATGCTTCGCTATGGAGCAAGTAGGATATGTAACTTGAAGATTAGGTTTTAATGGTGGACCAGAAGATTTTCTGGAGCTCTGAAGAAAGCTGAGATTAACCAAACAGTGGCATTTGGTTGATCTCTAATGTGAATACAAGCAGTGTGCTTAGAACTAATAACTCTTGTGCAGAAGGGTTGTTGGTTGAAAATCAAAGGAGGTTCTGATTCTGTTCATATCCTGGAGCTTGTGGTAAAAGCCCTAAGTTTCTTATGGAAGATTACCTTCTTTTAGGAGATGTATAAGAGTTTATTTCTCTCTTTGGTTGTCTGGAGTTCTTATTGATCAAGCTGGTGGAGCTGTGTTCTCTGAAGATCTTCAGTTAGATTACTATGAGATAGTAAGTCCAATGGTAATTATATTAAGAACCATAGGGTATGGTGTCTGTGATATGATCAAGATGTCTTAACAAATGTTAAAAGATCATCACATTTTCTAAACTTGGAGTTCAGAATGTGGAAGTTGATATTCGTCAGTTGAATAAGAAGTGTTCCAACTTATCATACGGGAGAATGATGAAGTGAAGACTGTCTTGGATCATGGGGTGTTTATGTGGTAGTCTGACTCTTGTTGAGGTCAGAGTTCTTGTGGAGAGGTGATTTATTCTACTGCAAGTAACTCTAGAAAGAAGTGGATCAGTTTGGTGCTTGTGAAGCACGTAAGCTGAGGATTTCTGGAGCATATATTTTATGTCCTTCAAGTGTGAAGAACATTTGTGCTAGCTAACAAACTAGGAGATTCTGTATGTCTCTTTGAGGACTGTGAAGTATTCTAGATTTAATTGGATTTATTATCAAGGAACACGGATATCTATAGCTGTAAAATTCAAGGTGGATTTGTGCAGGGTATGGATGGTTTCTCGATGAGGGGGGATCAATGGTGATTTTGATCTCAATCCAAGAATTTTTTGGTTATTGTACAAGGATGTGATCCTGGTACTCTCTCACTATATGATCATGAAGTTTGTCATGTGATATCATGTGTTGACTGTGGGTGTTTCTTGTTGGAAGGAGCATCATTTATGAAAGATAGGGGGAACTTTTGTCTGATAGGCGTACTAGTGTAGTACATAGATTGCTTGTGGAACAGGCAGTAAGTGAATGCGTTCGACAGGTGTGTTAGACAAGGGGTGCATTCTTGAAGACATGAAGACGAGTCTTATGTTTTCCTTTCACTTTAAGGTGTTCTTCTTGCAAAGGAGCACTAATTATTCTTGATAGGGGGAGTTGGACTTCTGTCTAAGATTTGTTGCTGCAGTAGTACAGTTGTTTATCAAGATTATTTGTGGTGTCAAGCAGTTTGTGATAGAATACCTCTGGTGAGAGTGTAATGTCAGACAAGATGTCGTGACATTGTGCTACTGTTATAGTTCTAGATGGACTGGACAGGTTGATTCTGGTTCTATCATTGGGATGTCAATGGATTGAATCAGAGTTATACAAGCTTCTTAGGAGTCTTTATTGCTAACTGAAAGATGTTTGAAGGAATGTCTTAACATCTTGGTCAGTTATTCTCTTTCTTCTGGTTGAAAGGATTTGCCTTGGGGCTCATTGAAAGGCATTGTGACTATGCTTCAGAGTCTACAAGAGAGACTAAACAAAGTCTGATAAGGTGTCAGAACAATGTTAAAAACATGTGGCTGTCTCCAAGTGGATTATCTTGGACGGTGGAAAGTGAGTCTTAAAGAAGACGTGTTAAACATGTGTCTTGAGACATGCGCATTCTTTGTATGGTTCCCCTTAAAAGAAGAAACAGTTAAAAATGTTTTGGTCGGTGCACATTTTTTTGGAGTTTCATTCCTCATTTAATGTTCTCATTGAATTAACATGTGTTACTTTTAATGGTTCGTTACATCCTAAGGTAATTGATTGGGTATTTAAAGAGGATCCTTGGCTTCTTCTGTCTCATGTTGTGTTGTGTTCTAATGACATTTGTTCGTGTCTTGATAAGTAATGTTTGGGTTTGGGGCTGTCTTGGCTGCTTTTGTCAATTTTTGGCTAAAAAGGGGGAGAAAGATACAAGGGTTGAGTCTGTTCTTGCAGCTATTTTGCAAGGATGTTGGACAAGATGTTCTGACATTCTGTTTGAGTCTCAGGTTTCTATTCTATTCTGAGTTCTTCCTTTGTGTCTTGTGCTTTGAGTTATGAACACATTCGTGTCCTATGTTCTAAGTTACCCATGTTGGTGTTTGGTTGCTTCAGTAGCAAAATTTTTCCCCCTCAGGTGAGGAAGTATAGATTCATGGGGTAAGGGGGAATGTTAGTCATCCTCTTCCTCATGTACACCAACATGAGTGGAGTCACATCAGTATTCCAATCATAACTGCCACTTAGGGTGAACAGACGTCAGGAGGATCATGGCTTTATTATACAAAAGGAGTTTTAGCCAAAATTTGTCAAAAGGGGAAGATTGAAGACTCTAAATGATTTTACTTAAATTCTTGTAAAACTTGATGTCAAACACAATGTTCCAACTTGAAGAATTTTGCCAGAGAACAAGATGAACAACATGAAGAATGTTGCTGAGAGTAAAGATGACGAATAAAATGTCCTAACATCCTTATTCGACATCCTAGACTGATATAGCAGGTTTTGAATATGTTACAAATATGTTTCAAGATTCTAGGAGAAATCACAGCAGTGGATCAAGGAATCATTGAACTAAAGATTCAAATCCCAAGGAAGCAGAAGACTATAAAAGGAAGACCAAAACCTAGGATAAAACAGACTTAGGAATCCTTATTGTAATATTTGTAAAGTAGAAAATAGGGTTTAGGGTTTTGAAAGTCGTTGGCTTTCTTGTGTTCTAAGTCTCCCTCTGTATCGGTTTGACTTAATGTGGTAGACATAACTGTTTATACTAATTCAGAAACCTTTAGATAATGAATTTTATATTGTTCTTGGATGAAGCATTGAAGCAAATCCGAGTTGTGTTGTTAGTCGATAATGCTTGACTGAACTTTGCATTGAAAGAGGTGTCTTTCAAGTAGGATGATACAGTTGCAGTCGATTGTAACTATTAGATATCATAGGTTATGATTTATGGAGTGAGATGGGTTTCTATTATCAATAAGATGTGACTTCTAATGATGGAGTTTTCATTGGGCAGTGCTAGGTAAACCAGAGGTTGTATACATAAAACTATACTACTGGTAATGGATTATTCTTCCTGGCTTGGTAGCCCCCAGATGTAGGTGATTTGCACTGAACTGGGTCATCATATTTTTTGTTGTTTATCATTCTGCAATTTACAGTTTAGTATTGATTAACATGTCGTAACAGATGTTGAAACATCTGTTGTGAATCTTTTGCTAATATTCAGTATTTCAGCTTGTTTGTCCTGTCATTGTTTTAATGTTATGCAGAGAACAATGTCGTGACATGTGTTAGGACAACTGCTATCTTCTATGCCCAAATTTCAATTGGTATCAGAGCAGGCATCCTGTATGTTTCTGGATGAAATCTTGGGAGATACTTTCTAGTGATTTAAACAAGGAAGAGTTTGGTGAGATCATATCATTCACTCTGACATACTTAAGGGTATTAATGGATGGGATGGATGTTATGGATCAAAGGTAACAACTACTGATAGTTGTTCAAGTTTTATGTGGAGTGTCTACAGCAACTGCAGAAGGAGTGGCTAGTTCTCCTGTATGGTGTCTTATAAGATGTTTTGACATCTTATTGGGCATGCTGAAGCTGTTCTTTGGTGGTTCTGCTACATATGTTTCTGATGGAAGAACTCTGGTATTTGTGTGATTCTGGAGTTGTGATAGAAGAAAGATGGTGGAAGATCTTAATTGTTGGCTTCTATTCTTGAAGATATCAGCATCTATGAAAGCTTTATTCGTTCAAAAGTCTGGAGCAATGGAATGAAGATAGTTGTTGGTTGATGTCTGTCATGTTGACTTAGGACTTGGAAGTTTGGTTCCATCTTGTATCTTGAAGTCAGTTTGAAGAAAAGGTTAGTTGAGATCGGGTTTATCAAATTCATGTTTACATAAAACTATACTACTAATAGTGGATTCTTCTTCCTAGCTTGGTTGCCCCCCAGATATAGGTGATTTGCACCGAACTAGGCCATCATATTCTGTGTCGTTTATCATTATGCAATTTACAGTTCAGTACTAATTAACATGTCGTAACAGATGTTGAAACATCTGTTGTGAATCTGTTGCTGATTAAGGATTTTATGTAAGCTTAAGGACAATTTGGATTTTTATTTAATCTATTCGATAATTAGGATTCGATAAAATTTGTAACTAATGATTAATTTTTCCTTTTAAGAAATAGAGAATATACAAAAACATTTTATAATTAGGATTTTCATTAGGATAATGTTAGAGTTAATAACTAAGATTAGGCAATGGTTAGGATTTTATTTAAGAGAATTAAGGATTAGGATTTGATTGAAAATAAAATAATAATAAATATATATAAATAATTGGGATAATTAGAGTTAGCTAATATTTTTAATTATCAATTACGATTATAGCTTATATTAACTAATTAATATTTTAAAATAATTATTAATTTGGTTTATAATTAATTAAATAACTTTAGAGTTTAATGTAATAATGGGCTTAATAAAAATAATTAAACAATTATCTAAAAATTAGCATAATTTTATTTGTCAAATTATAAAGGAATAAAATACTTAAAGCTAATTAAGCATAATGAAATGATGGGTTAATTTCTAATTGTGTGCAAATAATCTACTTAATCTAAATTCAAGGTTGTCATGATAACAACTTTGGTCACAACCCTAACTCTAATTGTCTACGTGGCAATTTTCCTATCTCTAATGGTCTATGTGGCATTTTCTTAGATTATTTCATATTATTTCTAACCCTAATTGCTTACGTCTAATAATATTAATAATAATAATAATAATTATTATTATTATTATTATTATTATTATTATGATAATAATCATTTAGCACTTAGTTTATAAAAATTATAAGAAAATTTTATCATTTAGCACTTAGTTTATAAAAATTAAAAGAAAATTTTGTCTCTATTTTATTTAATGACTAAATCATATATTTAATTTTATATACAATTAAGAAAATTATAAGAAAATTTTGTCTCTATTTTATTTAATGACTAGATCATATATTTAATTTTATATACAATTAAGAAATATAATAAAAATATTTTTCATTAAATTAATTTTGTACAATAATTTTAAAACTCAAATTAAAAATATTATTTTTAACTTTAAAACTGTTTTTGAAAATTAGTCTAACAAATGAGTTTTTGTATGTATCATAATAAATAATAACTAAATAAATAGTAATAAGGATATCAACAAAATAAAAATAACACTTATAAAAATCAAAATTTAATATATAATTTTAGAATATATTTATTTCTTTTTCATAAATTTATAGTTGATTAATTTTGAGTTTTTCACAATAAAAATAATGGAAAACTTAAGACTATAAATTCATTAAAAGTCTCTTAAATTTTTAATTTTTTGTACTAAAAATTCATTAAAACAATTTTCATTTTCTAACACTTTTGAGTGTGATATACCTCAATTTTTATATAAACAAATACAATTAATGCCTAATTTTAATCTCTCTCACTTTTATTTGTTAATTTATAGTGGTTTAATTTTGATTTTTTTTTTCAAAAAAATAATAGAAAATTTAAGATTCAAAATTATGATATTTAAGACTATTATAAATTTATAATAATTTTATATTATAATTTTCATAGTTAAATTTTGTTATTAAAATATAAAATTTATATCGAAATATATATCATGTAAAAAGTACCTCTCAGGCAAAAAAAAAAATAAGATAAAAAATATAATATGAAAAAACGATATCTTTTTGAAAATAAAAATACTTTATTGATTCAAAAAATACTCATGGAGTACAAGCGATCCCAATTATGGATCCAGCTACTAAAAAGACAAATATATGACTAGTATGGTTCTTTCTAATGCAAAGAGAAATTACCCCCCTCAATCATTAAAATTGCTATATAATTCCTGAGATTCTTCTTATTCCATCCTCTATACACCAATGTATCTATAATCTTTTTTCCTATACCTGTAGTATCAACCTTGTCACCAAAAGCCTTTTTATTTCTAATCTTCCAGAGTTCATAGATAGTTTCCGATATTGCCATTTTGATGATGTCCGCCTTAGCTCCTTTTCCTTTAGTATGTTGAATTAACCAAGTGCTTTCTTCAGTCCAGTCCCCTGGAGTATGGGATATTTGTATCCAATTTAAGACCTCTATCCAAACTACTTTCATTGTTTCACATTCAAAGAATAAATGTCTCACCGATTTCTCCTTTGCACAAAAGCAATAGCTTGTATTGTCTGACATACCAAACCTGTAAAGTCTATCTTTGGTTGCTAGCCGACCATGTCAAGTAAGCCAGAGAATAAAATATTTTTTTTTAATAAGCTAATGATTATATATATGAAGGATACAAAGGGGTATCCCAACCCGTATACATCTAAAGCCGGTTCATACATCAACGACCACAAAAATCACTAGGGGCATTTACCCAAGTCAAATAATTACAAAAGTAAGGACCTAAGTGATTCTTTCCTATCCACCACTATGTATACAATAGAATTCGATTCGAAATCGTGTCGAGATCCCAAAATTCGTCCCTAAATAGAATATTGTTACGGGAAGACCAAATAACCCAACAAATTGACAGCCACAAACCCACCGCAATACACACTATAACGCTCCTGTCGACACACCCCTTGACCCAACAAGACAAATGGTTCAGCATATTTCCTACTAGAATATTAGGAATTCCCAACCAATTACAACCAAAATTCCAAACATCCCTAGACTTATGACAAAAGAACAAAATATGCTCAACAGATTCTGCTTCTAAAAAGCAAAACGGACAAGACATTTCATGCCTGCTAGTAATAATACCTCAGTGAGTTAGGTTATCTCTCGTCGGGATTCTCTTGTGCAAAATTCTCCAACCAAGAACTTTAACCTTGAAAGGAACCTGAGCTAACCATATGAGTTTAAAAGCAGCCTTGCCTTCTGCTCCTAGCTGAATCTCTTGTAATTCAGCTTTTTCCTACAAAAAAGAATATACAGAAGAAACATAAAAAGTTTATGCATCCTTAAGCAGCCAGCACGTCGTATCCCGGACCCCTTCGGACGGAGAAACCGAAGCCAGCAAAGAATGTAGCTCCATAAACTCAACAAGGGCCTGCTGTGAAAATCTGGAACTCTGAAATTTGATGTTCCATGACCACCTTCCTTCCACCCACGAGCCATTTTCTAACATCGTGCTACCCAAAGATTCCGCGAATTGACATAGCTCTGGATATGCTTTAGCTAATATCACATCACCAACCCATCTTGAAATCCAAAAAATAGCCTTACCACCATTTCCTAATCTATAAGAAATTAAATCAGAGATCATTCCAAGACCGTTAAAAGTAGCCACCTGCAGCAGATCACGATACCAGCTTGAAGGAGGGATCTGAGAGTCTTGGCTTTCACCATTAAAGAAACCTAGAAAATTAACAGGGTACCGAAAGTTGATAAGGCTCCTCCACAAAGTCTCCTTATTCTCCAGAATTTCCATATCCATTTAAACATTAGTGCTCTGTTAAAGATTTTAAGATCCTTCACACCTAAACCACCATCTTCTCGTGTTTTACAAAACGTTCTCCAACTTATCCACGACACCCCTCTTTTGGCCTCCAAACCGTTCCTCAAGAATGACTTCTGAATAGAAATTAGAGTTTGGATCACTTTAGCTGGCAGCTTGTAAAATGCCATGTAATGAATCGGTAAGTTCGCAAGTACCGAATTGATCAAAGTTACTCTCCCACCCATCGAAAGGAAACGACTTTGCCAAGAGTTCAGTCGAGAACGCATTTTATCAATTATCGGTTTCCAGAATGATATCAATCTGTGATTTCCACCAATAGGAATACCTAAGAACAAAAACGGGAATGATGAAACCTTACAAGATAGGTATAATTCTGCAGCCTTAACCTTGTACTCATCCATGCCTAAAATAAATAAAGAACTCTTATCAAAATTAATATCCAGTCCTGAAGATAAATGAAAACCCTTCAGAATAGACTTCACTGCCGTGATGTTCTTCCAAGATCCATCGCCAATTAGAATAGAATCATCAGCATATTGTAGCAGGTGAAAGGATATATCAGAATTTACTTTGAGGCCAGAAAAGATACCACCATTCAAGGCTCTATTCATAAGGACAGCAAGCCCCTCAGCTGCAATGGAGAATAATAGAGGAGCAAGAGGGTCCCCTTGCTTAAGACCCCTAGATACACAAAAATCCAATGTAGGGCTCCCATTCACCAAAACAGAAGAAAAACTATTGAATACTCCTAGTTCCATCCAACTCATCCATTTCTTGCCAAATCCCATAAGTTTCATGACGTCACAAAGGTAATTCCAGTCGACACAATCATAGGCTTTATCAAAATCTACTTTTAACAACAGAAGCTCTTTTTTGGTTCGCTTAGCCAACTCTATGATTTCATTCAACACCAGCACACCATCTAAGATGTTCCTTCCTTCTAGAAAAGCTGTTTGAGAACTTGAGATAATGACACCAATCTTTTTTTTTTTTAAGCCTGTTAGATAAGATTTTGGTCACAACCTTATAAATAGACGTGAGAAGAGAGATAGGCCTGTAATCTTCCAGATTGTTAGGACTTTCAATTTTCAGAATTAAAACCACAAAAGATGATGCAAATGTCTTGTGTAACCGCTCACCTGCAAAAAATTCCAACACACAATTTGAAAAATATGTACCTACTATATCCCAGCATTTTTTAAAAAACTCAAAGCTGAACCCATCCGGGCCAGGGCTACGGTCCCCTGCACATTCGAACACACCATCTTTGATCTCCTGCCTATTAACTTCAGTCTCCAACTCAGCACTATCGTGGCTAAAAAGTCGTTTAAAACCACTCTCTCCAATATAAGGAAAAGGCCGATTGACCTTACAAAACCTCTTAGCAAAATGATGTCTGACAGCTTCTTTTACACTCTTCACATCTTCCACCACTCTGCCATTAACACTAACCGCACTGATAGTATTCAAATTTAGTCTATGCCTCAAAGTTGTATGAAAAAACTTAGTATTAATATCCCCATCCGCGATCCATTTCGTTCTTGATTTCTGCTTAAGGATACTCTCTTTTATCCTAATCGATTTCCAAAAATTGTCTTCTGCTGAATTTCTATCTATTAACTCCTCAGTTGTAATAACACCATTCTTCTAAACTATCAAATCTTCAAGCTCATTAACAACCTCGGAGTCATTCTGAATTTTGAGATCAACCCTACCGTAAACGTTAGTGTTCCACCAACGGAGTCTATCTCTAAGATGTTGCATCTTCCTTGCCAAAATATAAGAAGCTTTTCCATCCACCCTACATTCTTCCCACTCTTTCTTGATGAAAGGAATAAAACCATTGTGTTCAAACCAACACGACATGACCTTAAACGGTTTAGGCCCCCAGTTGATATTTTTAGTAGATATCCAGACAGGCCTATGGTCAGAGATGTCTCGTTTTCCAATCCTTTGACTCACCATATTCCAATCATTAAATACTCCAGGAGAAACAAGAAACCTGTCTAGATGGCTGCACAATTTTCCTTTTGCTTTGAACCAAGAGAATTTAAGACCACTCATAGGTAGATCCACACAACCAATTGCATTTATAAACTCTGAAAACTCAAGCATGTGCCTTCTATTGAGACTGGTATAACGTATCTGTTCCTCAGGACACTTAATCGAATTGAAGTCGCCTCCTAATATCCATTCACCTGGGTCTAATACATTTTTAAGGTTGATCAAATCAGCCCACATCTCTCTTTTCTCAGAAATAGCACACGGGGAATACACGTTAACCAAATAGCACTTCTTATCTTTCCATAGAACCTGCAATCCTAAATAACCTTTTCCCCTGAAACTACAAATAGGGGTCAAAACTCCAGCCTTCCACATGATAACCATTCCACCAGACAACCCTATAGAATAAGTTGTTGTCCACTACCAATTCCTATCCCCACAAAGACTAAACACCAAATCATCAGTGACACTAGTACATTTCGTTTCCTGAATGAAACAAATTTCAGCACCAGCCTTAATAAGAGTCTCTCTGATCTTCTTTCTCTTTAAAACTCCCCCACACCCTCTAATGTTGTAAGACACTAAATTCAGTTAGGCCTAGTAGCTGCCACCTTCTTACCTCTCATTGACTTTCTGTCTGCTTCTTCAAGGTTTCTCAAAATGTTTTCAAACCCTTCGTCATCCTCCTCCGCTTCAATACCTAATGTTTTAATGGACTCCCACACTCTAGAAGAAAGATTCTCCAGTTTCTTCTTGATTCTAAGATTACTTTGCAAAAAACCTGAATCAGAAATAGAATTATCGACGGGGTCTTGTGTTATTACCATACAACATAGTTTTCCATTCTACCGTCTGCCCACAATCTTGTATGCTTCTGTAGATTTTTCCCATGTGGAAAATGTTTTCACCTATGCATTCCTCTAATTTACCAATTCTTTGCATTTCATCTCTCAGTTCCAGAATAGATTTCACGATCCATGAATCATTAGTTTTACTTTGGAGACAAAAAATGATATCTTTATTATTTATTAATTAACACTTTACTATCTTCATAAATTATATATTGAATTGTACGTTTCACAAAACTCTTAATTAACAGTTTACTATCTTCATAAATTATATATTGAATTGTCCGTTTCAGAAAACTCTTTATTTTTGTAACTTAAATTCTCATAAATTTTAATTTTATTTATTTAATTATTATTTTAATGGTCATTAAAACTATAATTGATATACACAATAAAATAATGGTTTGTAAACTAATAATTCATTCAAACATTCTTCAATTTTTAACCTTTGTGCACTTAAAATTATTGTTCAGAATTTCTCTATTTATAACTACGATTCATTGATTTTACACTCGTTAGAATAATTAGAATCACTTTTCACTC
This sequence comes from Lathyrus tuberosus, assembly GCA_022829125.1. Lineage (NCBI taxonomy): Eukaryota > Viridiplantae > Streptophyta > Magnoliopsida > Fabales > Fabaceae > Lathyrus > Lathyrus tuberosus. Next base: position 6,649,620 of record JALAZF010000101.1, on the reverse strand, counting down.
TTTATAAATTAGAATCACTTTTCACTCCTTATAGCAACAATATTTTATAATCAATATTTTATGTATTGATTAAACATATTTATTTTGAAGTAGTGCATATGAAATGGTGGTTGAAATCATATAATATTGAAAATAAAGTCAAGATCAAAAGTATCATTTAAGATGTGAAACAACTATCTTATTTTGGTTTGTGGAACTATAAAATTTAGTTTGCTTCATGCAATCAACTCTTGAGAGGTATATTTCAAGACATTCTAATATATAGTTTGGCAGAATATTTGAACCCTATTTTTATTGATATCAAACATTTGTTTATCTTCTTTTCTAATTTTATTTATTATTTAATTTATTTAAGTTAGTTAATTTTTGATACGTGTCATTTTTTTACTTTTTTAATGATATTTTTATATATTTTATAATAAATATTTTATGTATTGATTAAACATATTTTTTTGAATGAGTGCGGATGGAATGATTGTTCAAATCGTATAATATTCAAGAAGCGTATTGGAAAGAAAAAAATTATAAAAGAAGGAAAGATCAAAAGTTCCCTTTAAGATATGAAGTAACTATCATAAATTTAAAAGTATTATATGGTAATTACAGAAAAATTAAAAATATTGTATGTTTAACCTTTAAGAAATTGTCTGTTACGATTTTAATTACAAATTTTTTATGGATTAGGCTAAAATGGTGATAATTATTTATAATATTATTTTCTTTATTTGTAAAATGGTATAAATTTTGTTAAGTGTTGATAATAAAATATGACTTCAGGAGACAGAGGAGGTCGAGGAAAGACGTACACCCCGCTGTCGAATGTGCCTGTCAGTGAATAAGGTTCATCCCCAAAACAAGAGCAACACATACCAACAAGATTTAAAGGTCATAAAATTATGCACAAGTTCGTCATACCAAGACATCTGTCAAGTGTCCAAAAGATACTACTACAATCCAAATTACATGGGTAAAAATCCCATGAAAAGGACACGGTGGTGGAGGTATCAAAGACAAAATAAGACGACTCAAGAAGTTGTAGGGTCTAGTACCAGTAGTAATGTATATGTACCAGATGTGGAAGCAGTCAGAAGGCCAGTAAAAGAGAGATTATGTACTACTTTGACACCTATCAGAGTAGGCACAAAGGACTAAGATGAAGAAATGGTTGTTGATTATTTCTCAGTGTCAGAAGGCAATTTCGAAGTTCTTTGTAATGTCGTATCAGTTTTGCCTTTTGAATAAGACCTGGTTACTGAGGTGATAGATACAAAGAAAGAATATTTCGCTAAAAATATGGCTGGACATATGCCAATTGCTATTATTTAATGAATGATGGTTGTGTAAAAGAACAAAATGTCATTTTTGATAGGCCTATTATAGAAAGTGTGACGCCTATTATGTATGAGTCAATTGTTTTGACATCTTATTAGGCATGTTGAAGATGTTCTTTGGTGGTTCCACTGCATATGTTTCTGATGGAAGAACTCTGGTATTTGTGTGATTCTGGAGTTGTGATAGAAGAAAGATGGTGGAAGATCTTGATTGTTGGCTTCTATTATTGAAGATATCAGCATCTATGAAAGCTTTAGCCGTTCCAACGTCTGGAGCAATGGAATGGAGAGAGTTGTTGGTTGATGTCTGTCATGTTGACTTGGTACTTAGAAGTTTGGTTCCATCTTGTATTTTGAAGTCAGTTTGAAGAGAAGGTGAGTTAAGATCGGGTTTATCAAATTCATGATCTATGAATTTGGTAAATATTCTTTTCGACATAGTTGCCAAAGATACTTGAGTTTTGACTCAAGTCCACTCATAAAGGAATCTCTTGTCGTGTTTATGAGCTCTTTCAGAAGGATAATCTGGTTCTCATGCTGAAGATGAATTTACGAAGATCTTTAGTGCTGATGGATGTTATTCAACATGGAGGTAATGGGAGGTGATTTATTTTCACCATTCATGATTTGCGAATTCTATTAGTAAAGGAAAGTCATAGGCAGGTGGATTCAAGGGTGACAGACTTGATGTCTCAACATGTTGTTTGACTAGAAAGATGTTGACATAAAAATTCTTGATTTGTGTTGATATCTGGTAGATCATATATCTTACAAGATGTATGGTTTTGTGGATAAGAATTTAAGATCAATTGTTGTTTGTTGAATTAACAAATATTTAATTGATTATCCTTGTATTTTGGAGTACAAGATTACTGGTGACAAGTTGGTTCATCAGGAATTGCAACATCTCTTGTTGCATCTGCTCAAGGATCTGTTCTTTGGAGAATGGGTACAGTAAAGATAAGGAACTGATTTTCTATCAGATGTTGAAACATCTTGACAATGGAGTATGTGCAGAATCCTGTTGATTCAAGGAGTGAATCTCTGGAGCAAAGGAGTTGTAGCTGATAATCTTGGTACCTTACACGTGTGTGGTAGGATCTGTATTTATTTTGGTGTTGCAAAGGCACTAACCGGACTAGAAAGTTTCCTGGCAAGAAAATTAGCTAGAATGCAGTGCTGATGCAAGTGAAGATGAATAAATTTTTTTTTGGATCAGTTTATTTCTGATCTAGGTGCATTGGAGTGCAGCAGGTGTGTTCCTATCTCTACTCTAGGAGCATGTGATCTTGCTCATCATGGAGGTCAAGGATAAGTGGCAATTATCTCTGACTTTCTGAAGAAGTCTCTACTTAAAGAAAGCGGGATTCCTTTTTTAAAGATCTTGTGTGACTAATCTCTTCTGAAGAATCAACCTTTGGCATGTTTGGTTTCTCTGAAGATGAGGTGGTTATTGTAGTACTAAAAAGCAGGATGGAGGTTGTCTACTCAAACTTGATATCATTACTCAAGTCTATGAGAACATGGAACTCTTGTTCTGTTATAGGGAGGAGGTTCTTCTAAGTGGTAGAAAGAAGGACTGAACTCTCCAGCTGGATGTCTGATCAGGTGTTGTGACATCAAGCAAAAATTCCAGGGCCTTAGTTGATGTTGTGGCACATCATCATAAAATAATTTGATCTTCTCAGAAATAATTGGAATTAATGCTTAAAAAAGGTCTATCTCATGCAGTTTGCGGGAGCTGTGAGAAAGAGTAGATGTTACAGGTCCAAGTCTTGGTGTATCTAAGATGCCTCGCTATGGAGCAAGTAGGATATGTAACTTGAAGATTAGGTTTCAATGGTGGACCAGAAGATTTTCTGGAGCTCTGAAGAAAGTTGAGATTAACCAAACAGTGGCATTTGGTTGATCTCTAATGTGAATACAAGCAGTGTGCTTAGAACTAATAACTCTTGTGCAGAAGGGTTGTTGGTTGAAAATCAAAGGAGGTTCTGATTCTGTTCATATCCTGGAGCTTGTGGTAAAAGCCCTAAGTTACTTATGGAAGATTACCTTCTTTTAGGAGATGTATAAGAGTTTATTTCTCTCTTTGGTTGTCTGGAGTTCTTATTGATCAAGCTGGTGGAGCTGTGTTCTCTGAAGATCTTCAGTTAGATTACTATGAGATAGTAAGTCCAATGGTAATTATATTAAGAACCATAGGGTATGGTGTCTGTGATATGATCAAGATGTCTTAACAAATGTTAAAAGATCATCACATTTTCTGAACTTGGAGTTCAGAATGTTGAAGTTGATATTCGTCAGTTGAATAAGAAGTGTTCCAACTTATCATACGGGAGAATGATGAAGTGAAGACTGTCTTGGATCATGGGGTGTTTATGTGGTAGTCTGACTCTTGTTGAGGTCAGAGTTCTTATGGAGAGGTGATTTATTCTACTGCAAGTAACTCTAGAAAGAAGTGGATCAGTTTGGTGCTTGTGAAGCACGTAAGCTGAGGATTTCTGGAGCATATATTTTATGTCCTTCAAGTGTGAAGAACATTTGTGCTAGCTAACAAACTAGGAGATTCTGTATGTCTCTTTGAGGACTGTGAAGTATTCTAGATTTAATTGGATTTATTATCAAGGAACACGGATATCTATAGCTGTAAAATTCAAGGTGGATTTGTGCAGGGTATGGATGGTTTCTCGATGAGGGGGGATCAATGGTGATTTTGATCTCAATCCAAGAGTTTTTTGGTTATTGTACAAGGATGTGATCCTGGTACTCTCTCACTATATGATCATGAAGTTTGTCATGTGATATCATGTGTTGATTGTGGGTGTTTCTTGTTGGAAGGAGCATCATTTATGAAAGATAGGGGGAACTTTTGTCTGATAGGCGTACTAGTGTAGTACATAGATTGCTTGTGGAACAGGCAGTAAGTGAATGCGTTCGGCAGGTGTGTTAGACAAGGGGTGCATTCTTGAAGACATGAAGACGAGTCATATGTTTTCCTTTCACTTTAAGGTGTTCTTCTTGCAAAGGAGCACTAATTATTCTTGATAGGGGGAGTTGGACTTCTGTCTAGGATTTGTTGCTGCAGTAGTGCAGTTGTTTATCAAGATTATTTGTGGTGTCAAGCAGTTTGTGATAGAATACCTCTGGTGAGAGTGTAATGTCAGACAAGATGTCGTGACATTGTGCTACTGTTATAGTTCTAGATGGACTGGACAGGTTGATTCTGGTTCTATCATTGGGATGTCAATGGATTGAATCAGAGTTATACAAGCTTCTTAGGAGTCTTTATTGCTAACTGAAAGATGTTTGAAGGAATGTCTTAACATCTTGGTCAGTTATTCTCTTTCTTCTGGTTGAAAGGATTTGCCTTGGGGCTCATTGAAAGGCATTGTGACTATGCTTCAGAGTCTACAAGAGAGACTAAACAAAGTCTGATAAGGTGTCAGAACAATGTTTAAAACATGTGGCTGTCTCCAAGTGGATTATCTTGGACGGTGGAAAGTGAGTCTTAAAGAAGACGTGTTAAACATGTGTCTTGAGACATGCGCATTCTTTGTATGGTTCCCCTTAAAAGAAGAAACAGTTAAAAATGTTTTGGTCGGTGCACATTTTTTTGGAGTTTCATTCCTCATTTAATGTTCTCATTGAATTAACATGTGTTACTTTCAATGGTTCGTTACATCCTAAGGTAATTGATTGGGTATTTAAAGAGGATCCTTGGCTTCTTCTGTCTCATGTTGTGTTGTGTTCTAATGACATTTGTTCGTGTCTTGATAAGTAATGTTTGGGTTTGGGGCTGTCTTGGCTGCTTTTGTCAATTTTTGGCTAAAAAGGGGGAGAAAGATACAAGGGTTGAGTCTGTTCTTGCAGCTATTTTGCAAGGATGTTGGACAAGATGTTCTGACATTCTGTTTGAGTCTCAGGTTTCTATTCTATTCTGAGTTCTTCCTTTGTGTCTTGTGCTTTGAGTTATGAACACATTCGTGTCCTATGTTCTAAGTTACCCATGTTGGTGTTTGGTTGCTTCAGTAGCAAAATTTTTCCCCCTCAGGTGAGGAAGTATAGATTCATGGGGTAAGGGGGAATGTTAGTCATCCTCTTCCTCATGTACACCAACATGAGTGGAGTCACATCAGTATTCCAATCATAACTGCCACTTAGGGTGAACAGACGTCAGGAGGATCATGGCTTTATTATACAAAAGGAGTTTTAGCCAAAATTTGTCAAAACGGGAAGATTGAAGACTCTAAATGATTTTACTTAAATTCTTGTAAAACTTGATGTCAAACACAATGTTCCAACTTGAAGAATTTTGCCAGAGAACAAGATGAACAACATGAAGAATGTTGCTGAGAGTAAAGATGACGAATAAAATGTCCTAACATCCTTATTCGACATCCTAGACTGATATAGCAGGTTTTGAATATGTTACAAATATGTTTCAAGATTCTAGGAGAAATCACAGCAGTGGATCAAGGAATCATTGAACTAAAGATTCAAATCCCAAGGAAGCAGAAGACTATAAAAGGAAGACCAAAACCTAGGATAAAACAGACTTAGGAATCCTTATTGTAATATTTGTAAAGTAGAAAATAGGGTTTAGGGTTTTGAAAGTCGTTGGCTTTCTTGTGTTCTAAGTCTCCCTCTGTATCGGTTTGACTTAATGTGGTAGACATAACTGTTTATACTAATTCAGAAACCTTTAGATAATGAATTTTATATTGTTCTTGGATGAAGCATTGAAGCAAATCCGAGTTGTGTTGTTAGTCGATAATGCTTGACTGAACTTTGCATTGAAAGTGGTGTCTTTCAAGTAGGATGATACAGTTGCAGTCGATTGTAACTATTAGATATCATAGGTTATGATTTATGGAGTGAGATGGGTTTCTATTATCAATAAGATGTGACTTCTAATGATGGAGTTTTCATTGGGCAGTGCTAGGTAAACCAGAGGTTGTATACATAAAACTATACTACTGGTAATGGATTATTCTTCCTGGCTTGGTAGCCCCCAGATGTAGGTGATTTGCACTGAACTGGGTCATCATATTTTTTGTTGTTTATCATTCTGCAATTTACAGTTTAGTATTGATTAACATGTCGTAACAGATGTTGAAACATCTGTTGTGAATCTTTTTCTAATATTCAGTATTTCAGCTTGTTTGTCCTGTCATTGTTTTAATGTTATGCAGAGAACAATGTCGTGACATGTGTTAGGACAACTGCTATCTTCTATGCCCAAATTTCAATTGGTATCAGAGCAGGCATCCTGTATGTTTCTGGATGAAATCTTGGGAGATACTTTCTAGTGATTTAAACAAGGAAGAGTTTGGTGAGATCATATCATTCACTCTGACATACTTAAGGGTATTAATGGATGGGATGGATGTTATGGATCAAAGGTAACAACTACTGATAGTTGTTCAAGTTTTATGTGGAGTGTCTACAGCAACTGCAGAAGGAGTGGCTAGTTCTCCTGTATGGTGTCTTATAAGATGTTTTGACATCTTATTGGGCATGCTGAAGCTGTTCTTTGGTGGTTCTGCTACATATGTTTCTGATGGAAGAACTCTGGTATTTGTGTGATTCTGGAGTTGTGATAGAAGAAAGATGGTGGAAGATCTTAATTGTTGGCTTCTATTCTTGAAGATATCAGCATCTATGAAAGCTTTATTCGTTCAAAAGTCTGGAGCAATGGAATGAAGATAGTTGTTGGTTGATGTCTGTCATGTTGACTTAGGACTTGGAAGTTTGGTTCCATCTTGTATCTTGAAGTCAGTTTGAAGAAAAGGTTAGTTGAGATCGGGTTTATCAAATTCATGTTTACATAAAACTATACTACTAATAGTGGATTCTTCTTCCTAGCTTGGTTGCCCCCCAGATATAGGTGATTTGCACCGAACTAGGCCATCATATTCTGTGTCGTTTATCATTATGCAATTTACAGTTCAGTACTAATTAACATGTCGTAACAGATGTTGAAACATCTGTTGTGAATCTGTTGCTGATTAAGGATTTTATGTAAGCTTAAGGACAATTTGGATTTTTATTTAATCTATTCGATAATTAGGATTCGATAAAATTTGTAACTAATGATTAATTTTTCCTTTTAAGAAATAGAGAATATACAAAAACATTTTATAATTAGGATTTTCATTAGGATAATGTTAGAGTTAATAACTAAGATTAGGCAATGGTTAGGATTTTATTTAAGAGAATTAAGGATTAGGATTTGATTGAAAATAAAATAATAATAAATATATATAAATAATTGGGATAATTAGAGTTAGCTAATATTTTTAATTATCAATTACGATTATAGCTTATATTAACTAATTAATATTTTAAAATAATTATTAATTTGGTTTATAATTAATTAAATAACTTTAGAGTTTAATGTAATAATGGGCTTAATAAAAATAATTAAACAATTATCTAAAAATTAGCATAATTTTATTTGTCAAATTATAAAGGAATAAAATACTTAAAGCTAATTAAGCATAATGAAATGATGGGTTAATTTCTAATTGTGTGCAAATAATCTACTTAATCTAAATTCAAGGTTGTCATGATAACAACTTTGGTCACAACCCTAACTCTAATTGTCTACGTGGCAATTTTCCTATCTCTAATGGTCTATGTGGCATTTTCTTAGATTATTTCATATTATTTCTAACCCTAATTGCTTACGTCTAATAATATTAATAATAATAATAATTATTATTATTATTATTATTATTATTATTATGATAATAATCATTTAGCACTTAGTTTATAAAAATTATAAGAAAATTTTATCATTTAGCACTTAGTTTATAAAAATTAAAAGAAAATTTTGTCTCTATTTTATTTAATGACTAAATCATATATTTAATTTTATATACAATTAAGAAAATTATAAGAAAATTTTGTCTCTATTTTATTTAATGACTAGATCATATATTTAATTTTATATACAATTAAGAAATATAATAAAAATATTTTTCATTAAATTAATTTTGTACAATAATTTTAAAACTCAAATTAAAAATATTATTTTTAACTTTAAAACTGTTTTTGAAAATTAGTCTAACAAATGAGTTTTTGTATGTATCATAATAAATAATAACTAAATAAATAGTAATAAGGATATCAACAAAATAAAAATAACACTTATAAAAATCAAAATTTAATATATAATTTTAGAATATATTTATTTCTTTTTCATAAATTTATAGTTGATTAATTTTGAGTTTTTCACAATAAAAATAATGGAAAACTTAAGACTATAAATTCATTAAAAGTCTCTTAAATTTTTAATTTTTTGTACTAAAAATTCATTAAAACAATTTTCATTTTCTAACACTTTTGAGTGTGATATACCTCAATTTTTATATAAACAAATACAATTAATGCCTAATTTTAATCTCTCTCACTTTTATTTGTTAATTTATAGTGGTTTAATTTTGATTTTTTTTTTCAAAAAAATAATAGAAAATTTAAGATTCAAAATTATGATATTTAAGACTATTATAAATTTATAATAATTTTATATTATAATTTTCATAGTTAAATTTTGTTATTAAAATATAAAATTTATATCGAAATATATATCATGTAAAAAGTACCTCTCAGGCAAAAAAAAAAAAAAGATAAAAAATATAATATGAAAAAACGATATCTTTTTGAAAATAAAAATACTTTATTGATTCAAAAAATACTCATGGAGTACAAGCGATCCCAATTATGGATCCAGCTACTAAAAAGACAAATATATGACTAGTATGGTTCTTTCTAATGCAAAGAGAAATTACCCCCCTCAATCATTAAAATTGCTATATAATTCCTGAGATTCTTCTTATTCCATCCTCTATACACCAATGTATCTATAATCTTTTTTCCTATACCTGTAGTATCAACCTTGTCACCAAAAGCCTTTTTATTTCTAATCTTCCAGAGTTCATAGATAGTTTCCGATATTGCCATTTTGATGATGTCCGCCTTAGCTCCTTTTCCTTTAGTATGTTGAATTAACCAAGTGCTTTCTTCAGTCCAGTCCCCTGGAGTCCAATTTAAGACCTCTATCCAAACTACTTTCATTGTTTCACATTCAAAGAATAAATGTCTCACCGATTTCTCCTTTGCACAAAAGCAACAGCTTGTATTGTCTGACATACCAAACCTGTAAAGTCTATCTTTGGTTGCTAGCCGACCATGTCAAGTAAGCCAGAGAATAAAATATTTTTTTTTAATAAGCTAATGATTATATATATGAAGGATACAAAGGGGTATCCCAACCCGTATACATCTAAAGCCGGTTCAAACATCAACGACCACAAAAATCACTAGGGGCATTTACCCAAGTCAAATAATTACAAAAGTAAGGACCTAAGTGATTCTTTCCTATCCACCACTATGTATACAATAGAATTCGATTCGAAATCGTGTCGAGATCCCAAAATTCGTCCCTAAATAGAATATTGTTACGGGAAGACCAAATAACCCAACAAATTGACAGCCACAAACCCACCGCAATACACACTATAACGCTCCTGTCGACACACCCCGTGACCCAACAAGACAAATGGTTCAGCATATTTCCTACTAGAATATTAGGAATTCCCAACCAATTACAACCAAAATTCCAAACATCCCTAGACTTATGACAAAAGAACAAAATATGCTCAACAGATTCTGCTTCTAAAAAGCAAAACGGACAAGACATTTCATGCCTGCTAGTAATAATACCTCAGTGAGTTAGGTTATCTCTCGTCGGGATTCTCTTGTGCAAAATTCTCCAACCAAGAACTTTAACCTTGAAAGGAACCTGAGCTAACCATATGAGTTTAAAAGCAGCCTTGCCTTCTGCTCCTAGCTGAATCTCTTGTAATTCAGCTTTTTCCTACAAAAAAGAATATACAGAAGAAACATAAAAAGTTTATGCATCCTTAAGCAGCCAGCACGTCGTATCCCGGACCCCTTCGGACGGAGAAACCGAAGCCAGCAAAGAATGTAGCTCCATAAACTCAACAAGGGCCTGCTGTGAAAATCTGGAACTCTGAAATTTGATGTTCCATGACCACCTTCCTTCTACCCACGAGCCATTTTCTAACATCGTGCTACCCAAAGATTCCGCGAATTGACATAGCTCTGGATATGCTTTAGCTAATATCACATCACCAACCCATCTTGAAATCCAAAAAATAGCCTTACCACCATTTCCTAATCTATAAGAAATTAAATCAGAGATCATTCCAAGACCGTTAAAAGTAGCCACCTGCAGCAGATCACGATACCAGCTTGAAGGAGGGATCTGAGAGTCTTGGCTTTCACCATTAAAGAAACCTAGAAAATTAACAGGGTACCGAAAGTTGATAAGGCTCCTCCACAAAGTCTCCTTATTCTCCAGAATTTCCATATCCATTTAAACATTAGTGCTCTGTTAAAGATTTTAAGATCCTTCACACCTAAACCACCATCTTCTCGTGTTTTACAAAACGTTCTCCAACTTATCCACGACACCCCTATTTTGACCTCCAAACCGTTCCTCAAGAATGACTTCTGAATAGAAATTAGAGTTTGGATCACTTTAGCTGGCAGCTTGTAAAATGCCATGTAATGAATCGGTAAGTTCGCAAGTACCGAATTGATCAAAGTTACTCTCCCACCCATCGAAAGGAAACGACTTTGCCAAGAGTTCAGTCGAGAACGCATTTTATCAATTATCGGTTTCCAGAATGATATCAATCTGTGATTTCCACCAATAGGAATACCTAAGAACAAAAACGGGAATGATGAAACCTTACAAGATAGGTATAATTCTGCAGCCTTAACCTTGTACTCATCCATGCCTAAAATAAATAAAGAACTCTTATCAAAATTAATATCCAGTCCTGAAGATAAATGAAAATCCTTCAGAATAGACTTCACTGCCGTGATGTTCTTCCAAGATCCATCGCCAATTAGAATAGAATCATCAGCATATTGTAGCAGGTGAAAGGATATATCAGAATTTACTTTGAGGCCAGAAAAGATACCACCATTCAAGGCTCTATTCATAAGGACAGCAAGCCCCTCAGCTGCAATGGAGAATAATAGAGGAGCAAGAGGGTCCCCTTGCTTAAGACCCCTAGATACACAAAAATCCAATGTAGGGCTCCCATTCACCAAAACAGAAGAAAAACTATTGAATACTCCTAGTTCCATCCAACTCATCCATTTCTTGCCAAATCCCATAAGTTTCATGACGTCACAAAGGTAATTCCAGTCGACACAATCATAGGCTTTATCAAAATCTACTTTTAACAACAGAAGCTCTTTTTTGGTTCGCTTAGCCAACTCTATGATTTCATTCAACACCAGCACACCATCTAAGATGTTCCTTCCTTCTAGAAAAGCTGTTTGAGAACTTGAGATAATGACACCAATCTTTTTTTTTTTTAAGCCTGTTAGATAAGATTTTGGTCACAACCTTATAAATAGACGTGAGAAGAGAGATAGGCCTGTAATCTTCCAGATTGTTAGGACTTTCAATTTTCGGAATTAAAACCACAAAAGATGATGCAAATGTCTTGTGTAACCGCTCACCTGCAAAAAATTCCAACACACAATTTGAAAAATATGTACCTACTATATCCCAGCATTTTTTAAAAAACTCAAAGCTGAACCCATCCGGGCCAGGGCTACGGTCCCCTGCACATTCGAACACACCATCTTTGATCTCCTGCCTATTAACTTCAGTCTCCAACTCAGCACTATCGTGGCTAAAAAGTCGTTTAAAACCACTCTCTCCAATATAAGGAAAAGGCCGATTGACCTTACAAAACCTCTTAGCAAAATGATGTCTGACAGCTTCTTTTACACTCTTCACATCTTCCACCACTCTGCCATTAACACTAACCGCACTGATAGTATTCAAATTTAGTCTATGCCTCAAAGTTGTATGAAAAAACTTAGTATTAATATCCCCATCCGCGATCCATTTCGTTCTTGATTTCTGCTTAAGGATACTCTCTTTTATCCTAATCGATTTCCAAAAATTGTCTTCTGCTGAATTTCTATCTATTAACTCCTCAGTTGTAATAACACCATTCTTCTGAACTATCAAATCTTCAAGCTCATTAACAACCTCGGAGTCATTCTGAATTTTGAGATCAACCCTACCGTAAACGTTAGTGTTCCACCAACGGAGTCTATCTCTAAGATGTTGCATCTTCCTTGCCAAAATATAAGAAGCTTTTCCATCCACCCTACATTCTTCCCACTCTTTCTTGATGAAAGGAATAAAACCATTGTGTTCAAACCAACACGACATGACCTTAAACGGTTTAGGCCCCCAGTTGATATTTTTAGTAGATATCCAGACAGGCCTATGGTCAGAGATGTCTCGTTTTCCAATCCTTTGAGTCACCATATTCCAATCATTAAATACTCCAGGAGAAACAAGAAACCTGTCTAGATGGCTGCACAATTTTCCTTTTGCTTTGAACCAAGAGAATTTAAGACCACTCATAGGTAGATCCACACAACCAATTGCATTTATAAACTCTGAAAACTCAAGCATGTGCCTTCTATTGAGACTGGTATAACGTATCTGTTCCTCAGGACACTTAATCGAATTGAAGTCGCCTCCTAATATCCATTCACCTGGGTCTAATACATTTTTAAGGTTGATCAAATCAGCCCACATCTCTCTTTTCTCAGAAATAGCACACGGGGAATACACGTTAACCAAATAGCACTTCTTATCTTTCCATAGAACCTGCAATCCTAAATAACCTTTTCCCCTGAAACTACAAATAGGGGTCAAAACTCCAGCCTTCCACATGATAACCATTCCACCAGACAACCCTATAGAATAAGTTGTTGTCCACTACCAATTCCTATCCCCACAAAGACTAAACACCAAATCATCAGTGACACTAGTACATTTCGTTTCCTGAATGAAACAAATTTCAGCACCAGCCTTAATAAGAGTCTCTCTGATTTTCTTTCTCTTTAAAACTCCCCCACACCCTCTAATGTTGTAAGACACTAAATTCAGTTAGGCCTAGTAGCTGCCACCTTCTTACCTCTCATTGACTTTCTGTCTGCTTCTTCAAGGTTTCTCAAAATGTTTTCAAACCCTTCGTCATCCTCCTCCGCTTCAATACCTAATGTTTTAATGGACTCCCACACTCTAGAAGAAAGATTCTCCAGTTTCTTCTTGATTCTAAGATTACTTTGCAAAAAACCTGAATCAGAAATAGAATTATCGACGGGGTCTTGTGTTATTACCATACAACATAGTTTTCCATTCTACCGTCTGCCCACAATCTTGTATGCTTCTGTAGATTTTTCCCATGTGGAAAATGTTTTCACCTATGCATTCCTCTAATTTACCAATTCTTTGCATTTCATCTCTCAGTTCCAGAATAGATTTCACGATCCATGAATCATTAGTTTTACTTTGGAGACAAAAAATGATATCTTTATTATTTATTAATTAACACTTTACTATCTTCATAAATTATATATTGAATTGTACGTTTCACAAAACTCTTAATTAACAGTTTACTACCTTCATAAATTATATATTGAATTGTCCGTTTCAGAAAACTCTTTATTTTTGTAACTTAAATTCTCATAAATTTTAATTTTATTTATTTAATTATTATTTTAATGGTCATTAAAACTATAATTGATATACACAATAAAATAATGGTTTGTAAACTAATAATTCATTCAAACATTCTTCAATTTTTAACCTTTGTGCACTTAAAATTATTGTTCAGAATTTCTCTATTTATAACTACGATTCATTGATTTTACACTCGTTAGAATAATTAGAATCACTTTTCACTCTTTATAAATTAGAATCACTTTTCACTCCTTATAGCAACAATATTTTATAATCAATATTTTATGTATTGATTAAACATATTTATTTTGAAGTAGTGCATATGAAATGGTGGTTGAAATCATATAATATTGAAAATAAAGTCAAGATCAAAAGTATCATTTAAGATGTGAAACAACTATCTTATTTTGGTTTGTGGAACTATAAAATTTAGTTTGCTTCATGCAATCAACTCTTGAGAGGTATATTTCAAGACATTCTAATATATAGTTTGGCAGAATATTTGAACCTTATTTTTATTGATATCAAACATTTGTTTATCTTCTTTTCTAATTTTATTTATTATTTAATTTATTTAAGTTAGTTAATTTTTGATACGTGTCATTTTTTTACTTTTTTAATGATATTTTTATATATTTTATAATAAATATTTTATGTATTGATTAAACATATTTTTTTGAATGAGTGCGGATGGAATGATTGTTCAAATCGTATAATATTCAAGAAGCGTATTGGAAAGAAAAAAATTATAAAAGAAGGAAAGATCAAAAGTTCCCTTTAAGATATGAAGTAACTATCATAAATTTAAAAGTATTATATGGTAATTACAGAAAAATTAAAAATATTGTATGTTTAACCTTTAAGAAATTGTCTGTTATGATTTTAATTACAAATTTTTTATGGATTAGGCTAAAATGGTGATAATTATTTATAATATTATTTTCTTTATTTGTAAAATGGTATAAATTTTGTTAAGTGTTGATAATAAAATATGACTTCAGGAGACAGAGGAGGTCGAGGAAAGACGTACACCCCGCTGTCGAATGTGCCTGTCAGTGAATAAGGTTCATCCCCAAAACAAGAGCAACACATACCAACAAGATTTAAAGGTCATAAAATTATGCACAAGTTCGTCATACCAAGACATCTGTCAAGTGTCCAAAAGATACTACTACAATCCAAATTACATGGGTAAAAATCCCATGAAAAGGACACGGTGGTGGAGGTATCAAAGACAAAATAAGACGACTCAAGAAGTTGTAGGGTCTAGTACCAGTAGTAATGTATATGTACCAGATGTGGAAGCAGTCAGAAGGCCAGTAAAAGAGAGATTATGTACTACTTTGACACCTATCAGAGTAGGCACAAAGGACTAAGATGAAGAAATGGTTGTTGATCATTTCTCAGTGTCAGAAGGCAATTTCGAAGTTCTTTGTAATGTCGTATCAGTTTTTCCTTTTGAATAAGACCTGGTTACTGAGGTGATAGATACAAAGAAAGAATATTTCGCTAAAAATATGGCTGGACATATGCCAATTGCTATTATTTAATGAATGATGGTTGTGTAAAAGAACAAAATGTCATTTTTGATAGGCCTATTATAGAAAGTGTGACGCCTATTATGTATGAGTCAATTGTTTTGACATCTTATTGGGCATGTTGAAGATGTTCTTTGGTGGTTCCACTGCATATGTTTCTGATGGAAGAACTCTGGTATTTGTGTGATTCTGGAGTTGTGATAGAAGAAAGATGGTGGAAGATCTTGATTGTTGGCTTCTATTCTTGAAGATATCAGCATCTATGAAAGCTTTAGCCGTTCCAACGTCTGGAGCAATGGAATGGAGAGAGTTGTTGGTTGATGTCTGTCATGTTGACTTGGTACTTAGAAGTTTGGTTCCATCTTGTATTTTGAAGTCAGTTTGAAGAGAAGGTGAGTTAAGATCGGGTTTATCAAATTCATGATCTATGAATTTGGTAAATATTCTTTTCGACATAGTTGCCAAAGATACTTGAGTTTTGACTCAAGTCCACTCATAAAGGAATCTCTTGTCGTGTTTATGAGCTCTTTCAGAAGGATAATCTGGTTCTCATGCTGAAGATGAATTTACGAAGATCTTTAGTGCTGATGGATGTTATTCAACATGGAGGTAATGGGAGGTGATTTATTTTCACCATTCATGATTTGCGAATTCTATTAGTAAAGGAAAGTCATAGGCAGGTGGATTCAAGGGTGACAAACTTGATGTCTCAACATGTTGTTTGACTAGAAAGATGTTGACACAAAAATTCTTGATTTGTGTTGATATCTGGTAGATCATATATCTTACAAGATGTATGGTTTTGTGGATAAGAATTTAAGATCAATTGTTGTTTGTTGAATTAACAAATATTTAATTGATTATCCTTGTATTTTGGAGTACAAGATTACTGGTGACAAGTTGGTTCATCAGGAATTGCAACATCTCTTGTTGCATCTGCTCAAGGATCTGTTCTTTGGAGAATGGGTACAGTAAAGATAAGGAACTGATTTTCTATCAGATGTTGAAACATCTTGACAATGGAGTATGTGCAGAATCCTGTTGATTCAAGGAGTGAATCTCTGGAGCAAAGGAGTTGTAGCTGATAATCTTGGTACCTTACACGTGTGTGGTAGGATCTGTATTTATTTTGGTGTTGCAAAGGCACTAACCGGACTAGAAAGTTTCCTGGCAAGAAAATTAGCTAGAATGCAGTGCTGATGCAAGTGAAGATGAATAAATTTTTTTTTGGATCAGTTTATTTCTGATCTAGGTGCATTGGAGTGCAGCAGGTGTGTTCCTATCTCTACTCTAGGAGCATGTGATCTTGCTCATCATGGAGGTCAAGGATAAGTGGCAATTATCTCTGACTTTCTGAAGAAGTCTCTACTTAAAGAAAGCGGGATTCCTTTTTTAAAGATCTTGTGTGACTAATCTCTTCTGAAGAATCAACCTTTGGCATGTTTGGTTTCTCTGAAGATGAGGTGGTTATTGTAGTACTAAAAAGCAGGATGGAGGTTGTCTACTCAAACTTGATATCATTACTCAAGTCTATGAGAACATGGAACTCTTGTTCTGTTATAGGGAGGAGGTTCTTCTAAGTGGTAGAAAGAAGGACTGAACTCTCCAGCTGGATGTCTGATCAGGTGTTGTGACATCAAGCAAAAATTCCAGGGCCTTAGTTGATGTTGTGGCACATCATCATAAAATAATTTGATCTTCTCAGAAATAATTGGAATTAATGCTTAAAAAAGGTCTATCTCATGCAGTTTGCGGGAGCTGTGAGAAAGAGTAGATGTTACAGGTCCAAGTCTTGGTGTATCTAAGATGCCTCGCTATGGAGCAAGTAGGATATGTAACTTGAAGATTAGGTTTCAATGGTGGACCAGAAGATTTTCTGGAGCTCTGAAGAAAGCTGAGATTAACCAAACAGTGGCATTTGGTTGATCTCTAATGTGAATACAAGCAGTGTGCTTAGAACTAATAACTCTTGTACAGAAGGGTTGTTGGTTGAAAATCAAAGGAGGTTCTGATTCTGTTCATATCCTGGAGCTTGTGGTAAAAGCCCTAAGTTGCTTATGGAAGATTACCTTCTTTTAGGAGATGTATAAGAGTTTATTTCTCTCTTTGGTTGTCTGGAGTTCTTATTGATCAAGCTGGTGGAGCTGTGTTCTCTGAAGATCTTCAGTTAGATTACTATGAGATAGTAAGTCCAATGGTAATTATATTAAGAACCATAGGGTATGGTGTCTGTGATATGATCAAGATGTCTTAACAAATGTTAAAAGATCATCACATTTTCTGAACTTGGAGTTCAGAATGTGGAAGTTGATATTCGTCAGTTGAATAAGAAGTGTTCCAACTTATCATACGGGAGAATGATGAAGTGAAGACTGTCTTGGATCATGGGGTGTTTATGTGGTAGTCTGACTCTTGTTGAGGTCAGAGTTCTTGTGGAGAGGTGATTTATTCTACTGCAAGTAACTCTAGAAAGAAGTGGATCAGTTTGGTGCTTGTGAAGCACGTAAGCTGAGGATTTCTGGAGCATATATTTTATGTCCTTCAAGTGTGAAGAACATTTGTGCTAGCTAACAAACTAGGAGATTCTGTATGTCTCTTTGAGGACTGTGAAGTATTCTAGATTTAATTGGATTTATTATCAAGGAACACGGATATCTATAGCTGTAAAATTCAAGGTGGATTTGTGCAGGGTATGGATGGTTTCTCGATGAGGGGGGATCAATGGTGATTTTGATCTCAATCCAAGAGTTTTTTGGTTATTGTACAAGGATGTGATCCTGGTACTCTCTCACTATATGATCATGAAGTTTGTCATGTGATATCATGTGTTGATTGTGGGTGTTTCTTGTTGGAAGGAGCATCATTTATGAAAGATAGGGGGAACTTTTGTCTGATAGGCGTACTAGTGTAGTACATAGATTGCTTGTGGAACAGGCAGTAAGTGAATGCGTTCGGCAGGTGTGTTAGACAAGGGGTGCATTCTTGAAGACATGAAGACGAGTCATATGTTTTCCTTTCACTTTAAGGTGTTCTTCTTGCAAAGGAGCACTAATTATTCTTGATAGGGGGAGTTGGACTTCTGTCTAGGATTTGTTGCTGCAGTAGTGCAGTTGTTTATCAAGATTATTTGTGGTGTCAAGCAGTTTGTGATAGAATACCTCTGGTGAGAGTGTAATGTCAGACAAGATGTCGTGACATTGTGCTACTGTTATAGTTCTAGATGGACTGGACAGGTTGATTCTGGTTCTATCATTGGGATGTCAATGGATTGAATCAGAGTTATACAAGCTTCTTAGGAGTCTTTATTGCTAACTGAAAGATGTTTGAAGGAATGTCTTAACATCTTGGTCAGTTATTCTCTTTCTTCTGGTTGAAAGGATTTGCCTTGGGGCTCATTGAAAGGCATTGTGACTATGCTTCAGAGTCTACAAGAGAGACTAAACAAAGTCTGATAAGGTGTCAGAACAATGTTTAAAACATGTGGCTGTCTCCAAGTGGATTATCTTGGACGGTGGAAAGTGAGTCTTAAAGAAGACGTGTTAAACATGTGTCTTGAGACATGCGCATTCTTTGTATGGTTCCCCTTAAAAGAAGAAACAGTTAAAAATGTTTTGGTCGGTGCACATTTTTTTGGAGTTTCATTCCTCATTTAATGTTCTCATTGAATTAACATGTGTTACTTTCAATGGTTCGTTACATCCTAAGGTAATTGATTGGGTATTTAAAGAGGATCCTTGGCTTCTTCTGTCTCATGTTGTGTTGTGTTCTAATGACATTTGTTCGTGTCTTGATAAGTAATGTTTGGGTTTGGGGCTGTCTTGGCTGCTTTTGTCAATTTTTGGCTAAAAAGGGGGAGAAAGATACAAGGGTTGAGTCTGTTCTTGCAGCTATTTTGCAAGGATGTTGGACAAGATTTTCTGACATTCTGTTTGAGTCTCAGGTTTCTATTCTATTCTGAGTTCTTCCTTTGTGTCTTGTGCTTTGAGTTATGAACACATTCGTGTCCTATGTTCTAAGTTACCCATGTTGGTGTTTGGTTGCTTCAGTAGCAAAATTTTTCCCCCTCAGGTGAGGAAGTATAGATTCATGGGGTAAGGGGGAATGTTAGTCATCCTCTTCCTCATGTACACCAACATGAGTGGAGTCACATCAGTATTCCAATCATAACTGCCACTTAGGGTGAACAGACGTCAGGAGGATCATGGCTTTATTATACAAAAGGAGTTTTAGTCAAAATTTGTCAAAAGGGGAAGATTGAAGACTCTAAATGATTTTACTTAAATTCTTGTAAAACTTGATGTCAAACACAATGTTCCAACTTGAAGAATTTTGCCAGAGAACAAGATGAACAACATGAAGAATGTTGCTGAGAGTAAAGATGACGAATAAAATGTCCTAACATCCTTATTCGACATCCTAGACTGATATAGCAGGTTTTGAATATGTTACAAATATGTTTCAAGATTCTAGGAGAAATCACAGCAGTGGATCAAGGAATCATTGAACTAAAGATTCAAATCCCAAGGAAGCAGAAGACTATAAAAGGAAGACCAAAACCTAGGATAAAACAGACTTAGGAATCCTTATTGTAATATTTGTAAAGTAGAAAATAGGGTTTAGGGTTTTGAAAGTCGTTGGCTTTCTTGTGTTCTAAGTCTCCCTCTGTATCGGTTTGACTTAATGTGGTAGACATAACTGTTTATACTAATTCAGAAACCTTTAGATAATGAATTTTATATTGTTCTTGGATGAAGCATTGAAGCAAATCCGAGTTGTGTTGTTAGTCGATAATGCTTGACTGAACTTTGCATTGAAAGAGGTGTCTTTCAAGTAGGATGATACAGTTGCTGTCGATTGTAACTATTAGATATCACAGGTTATGATTTATGGAGTGAGATGGGTTTCTATTATCAATAAGATGTGACTTCTAATGATGGAGTTTTCATTGGGCAGTGCTAGGTAAACCAGAGGTTGTATACATAAAACTATACTACTGGTAATGGATTATTCTTCCTGGCTTGGTAGCCCCCAGATGTAGGTGATTTGCACTGAACTGGGTCATCATATTTTTTGTTGTTTATCATTCTGCAATTTACAGTTTAGTATTGATTAACATGTCGTAACAGATGTTGAAACATCTGTTGTGAATCTTTTGCTAATATTCAGTATTTCAGCTTGTTTGTCCTGCATTGTTTTAATGTTATGCAGAGAACAATGTCGTGACATGTGTTAGGACAACTGCTATCTTCTATGCCCAAATTTCAATTGGTATCAGAGCAGGCATCCTGTATGTTTCTGGATGAAATCTTGGGAGATACTTTCTAGTGATTTAAACAAGGAAGAGTTTGGTGAGATCATATCATTCACTCTGACATACTTAAGGGTATTAATGGATGGGATGGATGTTATGGATCAAAGGTAACAACTACTGATAGTTGTTCAAGTTTTATGTGGAGTGTCTACAGCAACTGCAGAAGGAGTGGCTAGTTCTCCTGTATGGTGTCTTATAAGATGTTTTGACATCTTATTGGGCATGCTGAAGCTGTTCTTTGGTGGTTCTGCTACATATGTTTCTGATGGAAGAACTCTGGTATTTGTGTGATTCTGGAGTTGTGATAGAAGAAAGATGGTGGAAGATCTTAATTGTTGGCTTCTATTCTTGAAGATATCAGCATCTAAGAAAGCTTTATTCGTTCAAAAGTCTGGAGCAATGGAATGAAGATAGTTGTTGGTTGATGTCTGTCATGTTGACTTAGGACTTGGAAGTTTGGTTCCATCTTGTATCTTGAAGTCAGTTTGAAGAAAAGGTTAGTTGAGATCGGGTTTATCAAATTCATGTTTACATAAAACTATACTACTAATAGTGGATTCTTCTTCCTAGCTTGGTTGCCCCCCAGATATAGGTGATTTGCACCGAACTAGGCCATCATATTCTGTGTTGTTTATCATTATGCAATTTACAGTTCAGTACTAATTAACATGTCGTAACAGATGTTGAAACATCTGTTGTGAATCTGTTGCTGATTAAGGATTTTATGTAAGCTTAAGGACAATTTGGATTTTTATTTAATCTATTCGATAATTAGGATTCGATAAAATTTGTAACTAATGATTAATTTTTCCTTTTAAGAAATAGAGAATATACAAAAACATTTTATAATTAGGATTTTCATTAGGATAATGTTAGAGTTAATAACTAAGATTAGGCAATGGTTAGGATTTTATTTAAGAGAATTAAGGATTAGGATTTGATTGAAAATAAAATAATAATAAATATATATAAATAATTGGGATAATTAGAGTTAGCTAACATTTTTAATTATCAATTACGATTATAGCTTATATTAACTAATTAATATTTTAAAATAATTATTAATTTGGTTTATAATTAATTAAATAACTTTAGAGTTTAATGTAATAATGGGCTTAATAAAAATAATTAAACAATTATCTAAAAATTAGCATAATTTTATTTGTCAAATTATAAAGGAATAAAATACTTAAAGCTAATTAAGCATAATGAAATGATGGGTTAATTTCTAATTGTGTGCAAATAATCTACTTAATCTAAATTCAAGGTTGTCATGATAACAACTTTGGTCACAACCCTAACTCTAATTGTCTACGTGGCAATATTCCTATCTCTAATGGTCTATGTGGCATTTTCTTAGATTATTTCATATTATTTCTAACCCTAATTGCTTACGTCTAATAATATTAATAATTATTATTATTATTATTATTATTATTATTATTATTATTATGATAATAATCATTTAGCACTTAGTTTATAAAAATTATAAGAAAATTTTATCATTTAGCACTTAGTTTATAAAAATTAAAAGAAAATTTTGTCTCTATTTTATTTAATGACTAAATCATATATTTAATTTTATATACAATTAAGAAAATTATAAGAAAATTTTGTCTCTATTTTATTTAATGACTAGATCATATATTTAATTTTATATACAATTAAGAAATATAATAAAAATATTTTTCATTAAATTAATTTTGTACAATAATTTTAAAACTCAAATTAAAAATATTATTTTTAACTTTAAAACTGTTTTTGAAAATTAGTCTAATAAATGAGTTTTTGTATGTATCATAATAAATAATAACTAAATAAATAGTAATAAGGATATCAACAAAATAAAAATAACACTTATAAAAATCAAAATTTAATATATAATTTTAGAATATATTTATTTCTTTTTCATAAATTTATAGTGGATTAATTTTGAGTTTTTCACAATAAAAATAATGGAAAACTTAAGACTATAAATTCATTAAAAGTCTCTTAAATTTTTAATTTTTTGTACTAAAAATTCATTAAAACAATTTTCATTTTCTAACACTTTTGAGTGTGATATACCTCAATTTTTATATAAACAAATACAATTAATGCCTAATTTTAATCTCTCTCACTTTTATTTGTTAATTTATAGTGGTTTAATTTTGATTTTTTTTTTCAAAAAAATAATAGAAAATTTAAGATTCAAAATTATGATATTTAAGACTATTATAAATTTATAATAATTTTATATTATAATTTTCATAGTTAAATTTTGTTATTAAAATATAAAATTTATATCGAAATATATATCATGTAAAAAGTACCTCTCATGCAAAAAAAAAAATAAGATAAAAAATATAATATGAAAAAACGATATCTTTTTGAAAATAAAAATACTTTATTGATTCAAAAAATACTCATGGAGTACAAGCGATCCCAATTATGGATCCAGCTACTAAAAAGACAAATATATGACTAGTATGGTTCTTTCTAATGCAAAGAGAAATTACCCCCCTCAATCATTAAAATTGCTATATAATTCCTGAGATTCTTCTTATTCCATCCTCTATACACCAATGTATCTATAATCTTTTTTCCTATACCTGTAGTATCAACCTTGTCACTAAAAGCCTTTTTATTTCTAATCTTCCAGAGTTCATAGATAGTTTCCGATATTGCCATTTTGATGATGTCCGCCTTAGCTCCTTTTCCTTTAGTATGTTGAATTAACCAAGTGCTTTCTTCAGTCCAGTCCCCTGGAGTATGGGATATTTGTATCCAATTTAAGACCTCTATCCAAACTACTTTCATTGTTTCACATTCAAAGAATAAATGTCTCACCGATTTCTCCTTTGCACAAAAGCAACAGCTTGTATTGTCTGACATACCAAACCTGTAAAGTCTATCTTTGGTTGCTAGCCGACCATGTCAAGTAAGCCAGAGAATAAAATATTTTTTTTTAATAAGCTAATGATTATATATATGAAGGATACAAAGGGGTATCCCAACCCGTATACATCTAAAGCCGGTTCAAACATCAACGACCACAAAAATCACTAGGGGCATTTACCCAAGTCAAATAATTACAAAAGTAAGGACCTAAGTGATTCTTTCCTATCCACCACTATGTATACAATAGAATTCGATTCGAAATCGTGTCGAGATCCCAAAATTCGTCCCTAAATAGAATATTGTTACGGGAAGACCAAATAACCCAACAAATTGACAGCCACAAACCCACCGCAATACACACTATAACGCTCCTGTCGACACACCCCTTGACCCAACAAGACAAATGGTTCAGCATATTTCCTACTAGAATATTAGGAATTCCCAACCAATTACAACCAAAATTCCAAACATCCCTAGACTTATGACAAAAGAACAAAATATGCTCAACAGATTCTGCTTCTAAAAAGCAAAACGGACAAGACATTTCATGCCTGCTAGTAATAATACCTCAGTGAGTTAGGTTATCTCTCGTCGGGATTCTCTTGTGCAAAATTCTCCAACCAAGAACTTTAACCTTGAAAGGAACCTGAGCTAACCATATGAGTTTAAAAGCAGCCTTGCCTTCTGCTCCTAGCTGAATCTCTTGTAATTCAGTTTTTTCCTACAAAAAAGAATATACAGAAGAAACATAAAAAGTTTATGCATCCTTAAGCAGCCAGCACGTCGTATCCCGGACCCCTTCGGACGGAGAAACCGAAGCCAGCAAAGAATGTAGCTCCATAAACTCAACAAGGGCCTGCTGTGAAAATCTGGAACTCTGAAATTTGATGTTCCATGACCACCTTCCTTCCACCCACGAGCCATTTTCTAACATCGTGCTACCCAAAGATTCCGCGAATTGACATAGCTCTGGATATGCTTTAGCTAATATCACATCACCAACCCATCTTGAAATCCAAAAAATAGCCTTACCACCATTTCCTAATCTATAAGAAATTAAATCAGAGATCATTCCAAGACCGTTAAAAGTAGCCACCTGCAGCAGATCACGATACCAGCTTGAAGGAGGGATCTGAGAGTCTTGGCTTTCACCATTAAAGAAACCTAGAAAATTAACAGGGTACCGAAAGTTGATAAGGCTCCTCCACAAAGTCTCCTTATTCTCCAGAATTTCCATATCCATTTAAACATTAGTGCTCTGTTAAAGATTTTAAGATCCTTCACACCTAAACCACCATCTTCTCGTGTTTTACAAAACGTTCTCCAACTTATCCACGACACCCCTCTTTTGGCCTCCAAACCGTTCCTCAAGAATGACTTCTGAATAGAAATTAGAGTTTGGATCACTTTAGCTGGCAGCTTGTAAAATGCCATGTAATGAATCGGTAAGTTCGCAAGTACCGAATTGATCAAAGTTACTCTCCCACCCATCGAAAGGAAACGACTTTGCCAAGAGTTCAGTCGAGAACGCATTTTATCAATTATCGGTTTCCAGAATGATATCAATCTGTGATTTCCACCAATAGGAATACCTAAGAACAAAAACGGGAATGATGAAACCTTACAAGATAGGTATAATTCTGCAGCCTTAACCTTGTACTCATCCATGCCTAAAATAAATAAAGAACTCTTATCAAAATTAATATCCAGTCCTGAAGATAAATGAAAACCCTTCAGAATAGACTTCACTGCCGTGATGTTCTTCCAAGATCCATCGCCAATTAGAATAGAATCATCAGCATATTGTAGCAGGTGAAAGGATATATCAGAATTTACTTTGAGGCCAGAAAAGATACCACCATTCAAGGCTCTATTCATAAGGACAGCAAGCCCCTCAGCTGCAATGGAGAATAATAGAGGAGCAAGAGGGTCCCCTTGCTTAAGACCCCTAGATACACAAAAATCCAATGTAGGGCTCCCATTCACCAAAACAGAAGAAAAACTATTGAATACTCCTAGTTCCATCCAACTCATCCATTTCTTGCCAAATCCCATAAGTTTCATGACGTCACAAAGGTAATTCCAGTCGACACAATCATAGGCTTTATCAAAATCTACTTTTAACAACAGAAGCTCTTTTTTGGTTCGCTTAGCCAACTCTATGATTTCATTCAACACCAGCACACCATCTAAGATGTTCCTTCCTTCTAGAAAAGCTGTTTGAGAACTTGAGATAATGACACCAATCTTTTTTTTTTTAAGCCTGTTAGATAAGATTTTGGTCACAACCTTATAAATAGACGTGAGAAGAGAGATAGGCCTGTAATCTTCCAGATTGTTAGGACTTTCAATTTTCGGAATTAAAACCACAAAAGATGATGCAAATGTCTTGTGTAACCGCTCACCTGCAAAAAATTCCAACACACAATTTGAAAAATATGTACCTACTATATCCCAGCATTTTTTAAAAAACTCAAAGCTGAACCCATCCGGGCCAGGGCTACGGTCCCCTGCATATCCGAACACACCATCTTTGATCTCCTGCCTATTAACTTCAGTCTCCAACTCAGCACTATCGTGGCTAAAAAGTCGTTTAAAACCACTCTCTCCAATATAAGGAAAACGCCGATTGACCTTACAAAACCTCTTAGCAAAATGATGTCTGACAGCTTCTTTTACACTCTTCACATCTTCCACCACTCTGCCATTAACACTAACCGCACTGATAGTATTCAAATTTAGTCTATGCCTCAAAGTTGTATGAAAAAACTTAGTATTAATATCCCCATCCGCGATCCATTTCGTTCTTGATTTCTGCTTAAGGATACTCTCTTTTATCCTAATCGATTTCCAAAAATTGTCTTCTGCTGAATTTCTATCTATTAACTCCTCAGTTGTAATAACACCATTCTTCTGAACTATCAAATCTTCAAGCTCGTTAACAACCTCGGAGTCATTCCGAATTTTGAGATCAACCCTACCGTAAACGTTAGTGTTCCACCAACGGAGTCTATCTCTAAGATGTTGCATCTTCCTTGCCAAAATATAAGAAGCTTTTCCATCCACCCTACATTCTTCCCACTCTTTCTTGATGAAAGGAATAAAACCATTGTGTTCAAACCAACACGACATGACCTTAAACGGTTTAGGCCCCCAGTTGATATTTTTAGTAGATATCCAGACAGGCCTATGGTCAGAGATGTCTCGTTTTCCAATCCTTTGAGTCACCATATTCCAATCATTAAATACTCCAGGAGAAACAAGAAACCTGTCTAGATGGCTGCACAATTTTCCTTTTGCTTTGAACCAAGAGAATTTAAGACCACTCATAGGTAGATCCACACAACCAATTGCATTTATAAACTCTGAAAACTCAAGCATGTGCCTTCTATTGAGACTGGTATAACGTATCTGTTCCTCAGGACACTTAATCGAATTGAAGTCGCCTCCTAATATCCATTCACCTGGGTCTAATACATTTTTAAGGTTGATCAAATCAGCCCACATCTCTCTTTTCTCAGAAATAGCACACGGGGAATACACGTTAACCAAATAGCACTTCTTATCTTTCCATAGAACCTGCAATCCTAAATAACCTTTTCCCCTGAAACTACAAATAGGGGTCAAAACTCCAGCCTTCCACATGATAACCATTCCACCAGACAACCCTATAGAATAAGTTGTTGTCCACTACCAATTCCTATCCCCACAAAGACTAAACACCAAATCATCAGTGACACTAGTACATTTCGTTTCCTGAATGAAACAAATTTCAGCACCAGCCTTAATAAGAGTCTCTCTGATCTTCTTTCTCTTTAAAACTCCCCCACACCCTCTAATGTTGTAAGACACTAAATTCAGTTAGGCCTAGTAGCTGCCACCTTCTTACCTCTCATTGACTTTCTGTCTGCTTCTTCAAGGTTTCTCAAAATGTTTTCAAACCCTTCGTCATCCTCCTCCGCTTCAATACCTAATGTTTTAATGGACTCCCACACTCTAGAAGAAAGATTCTCCAGTTTCTTCTTGATTCTAAGATTACTTTGCAAAAAACCTGAATCAGAAATAGAATTATCGACGAGGTTTTGTGTTATTACCATACAACATAGTTTTCCATTCTACCGTCTGCCCACAATCTTGTATGCTTCTGTAGATTTTTCCCATGTGGAAAATGTTTTCACCTATGCATTCCTCTAATTTACCAATTCTTTGCATTTCATCTCTCAGTTCCAGAATAGATTTCACGATCCATGAATCATTAGTTTTACTTTGGAGACAAAAAATGATATCTTTATTATTTATTAATTAACAGTTTACTATCTTCATAAATTATATATTGAATTGTACGTTTCACAAAACTCTTAATTAACAGTTTACTATCTTCATAAATTATATATTGAATTGTCCGTTTCAGAAAACTCTTTATTTTTGTAACTTAAATTCTCATAAATTTTAATTTTATTTATTTAATTATTATTTTAATGGTCATTAAAACTATAATTGATATACACAATAAAATAATGGTTTGTAAACTAATAATTCATTCAAACATTCTTCAATTTTTAACCTTTGTGCACTTAAAATTATTGTTCAGAATTTCTCTATTTATAACTACGATTCATTGATTTTAAACTCGTTAGAATAATTAGAATCACTTTTCACTCTTTATAAATTAGAATCACTTTTCACTCCTTATAGCAACAATATTTTATAATCAATATTTTATGTATTGATTAAACATATTTATTTTGAAGTAGTGCATATGAAATGGTGGTTGAAATCATATAATATTGAAAATAAAGTCAAGATCAAAAGTATCATTTAAGATGTGAAACAACTATCTTATTTTGGTTTGTGGAACTATAAAATTTAGTTTGCTTCATGCAATCAACTCTTGAGAGGTATATTTCAAGACATTCTAATATATAGTTTGGCAGAATATTTGAACCTTATTTTTATTGATATCAAACATTTGTTTATCTTCTTTTCTAATTTTATTTATTATTTAATTTATTTAAGTTAGTTAATTTTTGATACGTGTCATTTTTTTACTTTTTTAATGATATTTTTATATATTTTATAATAAATATTTTATGTATTGATTAAACATATTTTTTTGAATGAGTGCGGATGGAATGATTGTTCAAATCGTATAATATTCAAGAAGCGTATTGGAAAGAAAAAAATTATAAAAGAAGGAAAGATCAAAAGTTCCCTTTAAGATATGAAGTAACTATCATAAATTTAAAAGTATTATATGGTAATTACAGAAAAATTAAAAATATTGTATGTTTAACCTTTAAGAAATTGTCTGTTATGATTTTAATTACAAATTTTTTATGGATTAGGCTAAAATGGTGATAATTATTTATAATATTATTTTCTTTATTTGTAAAATGGTATAAATTTTGTTAAGTGTTGATAATAAAATATGACTTCAGGAGACAGAGGAGGTCGAGGAAAGACGTACACCCCGCTGTCGAATGTGCCTGTCAGTGAATAAGGTTCATCCCCAAAACAAGAGCAACACATACCAACAAGATTTAAAGGTCATAAAATTATGCACAAGTTCGTCATACCAAGACATCTGTCAAGTGTCCAAAAGATACTACTACAATCCATATTACATGGGTAAAAATCCCATGAAAAGGACACGGTGGTGGAGGTATCAAAGACAAAATAAGACGACTCAAGAAGTTGTAGGGTCTAGTACCAGTAGTAATGTATATGTACCAGATGTGGAAGCAGTCAGAAGGCCAGTAAAAGAGAGATTATGTACTACTTTGACACCTATCAGAGTAGGCACAAAGGACTAAGATGAAGAAATGGTTGTTGATCATTTCTCAGTGTCAGAAGGCAATTTCGAAGTTCTTTGTAATGTCGTATCAATTTTTCCTTTTGAATAAGACCTGGTTACTGAGGTGATAGATACAAAGAAAGAATATTTCGCTAAAAATATGGCTGGACATATGCCAATTGCTATTATTTAATGAATGATGGTTGTGTAAAAGAACAAAATGTCATTTTTGATAGGCCTATTATAGAAAGTGTGACGCCTACTATGTATGAGTCAATTGTTTTGACATCTTATTGGGCATGTTGAAGATGTTCTTTGGTGGTTCCACTGCATATGTTTCTGATGGAAGAACTCTGGTATTTGTGTGATTCTGGAGTTGTGATAGAAGAAAGATGGTGGAAGATCTTGATTGTTGGCTTCTATTCTTGAAGATATCAGCATCTATGAAAGCTTTAGCCGTTCCAACGTCTGGAGCAATGGAATGGAGAGAGTTGTTGGTTGATGTCTGTCATGTTGACTTGGTACTTAGAAGTTTGGTTCCATCTTGTATTTTGAAGTCAGTTTGAAGAGAAGGTGAGTTAAGATCGGGTTTATCAAATTCATGATCTATGAATTTGGTAAATATTCTTTTCGACATAGTTGCCAAAGATACTTGAGTTTTGACTCAAGTCCACTCATAAAGGAATCTCTTGTCGTGTTTATGAGCTCTTTCAGAAGGATAATCTGGTTCTCATGCTGAAGATGAATTTACGAAGATCTTTAGTGCTGATGGATGTTATTCAACATGGAGGTAATGGGAGGTGATTTATTTTCACCATTCATGATTTGCGAATTCTATTAGTAAAGGAAAGTCATAGGCAGGTGGATTCAAGGGTGACAGACTTGATGTCTCAACATGTTGTTTGACTAGAAAGATGTTGACACAAAAATTCTTGATTTGTGTTGATATCTGGTAGATCATATATCTTACAAGATGTATGGTTTTGTGGATAAGAATTTAAGATCAATTGTTGTTTGTTGAATTAACAAATATTTAATTGATTATCCTTGTATTTTGGAGTACAAGATTACTGGTGACAAGTTGGTTCATCAGGAATTGCAACATCTCTTGTTGCATCTGCTCAAGGATCTGTTCTTTGGAGAATGGGTACAGTAAAGATAAGGAACTGATTTTCTATCAGATGTTGAAACATCTTGACAATGGAGTATGTGCAGAATCCTGTTGATTCAAGGAGTGAATCTCTGGAGCAAAGGAGTTGTAGCTGATAATCTTGGTACCTTACACGTGTGTGGTAGGATCTGTATTTATTTTGGTGTTGCAAAGGCACTAACCGGACTAGAAAGTTTCCTGGCAAGAAAATTAGCTAGAATGCAGTGCTGATGCAAGTGAAGATGAATAAATTTTTTTTTGGATCAGTTTATTTCTGATCTAGGTGCATTGGAGTGCAGCAGGTGTGTTCCTATCTCTACTCTAGGAGCATGTGATCTTGCTCATCATGGAGGTCAAGGATAAGTGGCAATTATCTCTGACTTTCTGAAGAAGTCTCTACTTAAAGAAAGCGGGATTCCTTTTTTAAAGATCTTGTGTGACTAATCTCTTATGAAGAATCAACCTTTGGCATGTTTGGTTTCTCTGAAGATGAGGTGGTTATTGTAGTACTAAAAAGCAGGATGGAGGTTGTCTACTCAAACTTGATATCATTACTCAAGTCTATGAGAACATGGAACTCTTGTTCTGTTATAGGGAGGAGGTTCTTCTAAGTGGTAGAAAGAAGGACTGAACTCTCCAGCTGGATGTCTGATCAGGTGTTGTGACATCAAGCAAAAATTCCAGGGCCTTAGTTGATGTTGTGGCACATCATCATAAAATAATTTGATCTTCTCAGAAATAATTGGAATTAATGCTTAAAAAAGGTCTATCTCATGCAGTTTGCGGGAGCTGTGAGAAAGAGTAGATGTTACAGGTCCAAGTCTTGGTGTATCTAAGATGCCTCGCTATGGAGCAAGTAGGATATGTAACTTGAAGATTAGGTTTCAATGGTGGACCAGAAGATTTTCTGGAGCTCTGAAGAAAGCTGAGATTAACCAAACAGTGGCATTTGGTTGATCTCTAATGTGAATACAAGCAGTGTGCTTAGAACTAATAACTCTTGTACAGAAGGGTTGTTGGTTGAAAATCAAAGGAGGTTCTGATTCTGTTCATATCCTGGAGCTTGTGGTAAAAGCCCTAAGTTGCTTATGGAAGATTACCTTCTTTTAGGAGATGTATAAGAGTTTATTTCTCTCTTTGGTTGTCTGGAGTTCTTATTGATCAAGCTGGTGGAGCTGTGTTCTCTGAAGATCTTCAGTTAGATTACTATGAGATAGTAAGTCCAATGGTAATTATATTAAGAACCATAGGGTATGGTGTCTGTGATATGATCAAGATGTCTTAACAAATGTTAAAAGATCATCACATTTTCTGAACTTGGAGTTCAGAATGTGGAAGTTGATATTCGTCAGTTGAATAAGAAGTGTTCCAACTTATCATACGGGAGAATGATGAAGTGAAGACTGTCTTGGATCATGGGGTGTTTATGTGGTAGTCTGACTCTTGTTGAGGTCAGAGTTCTTGTGGAGAGGTGATTTATTCTACTGCAAGTAACTCTAGAAAGAAGTGGATCAGTTTGGTGCTTGTGAAGCACGTAAGCTGAGGATTTCTGGAGCATATATTTTATGTCCTTCAAGTGTGAAGAACATTTGTGCTAGCTAACAAACTAGGAGATTCTGTATGTCTCTTTGAGGACTGTGAAGTATTCTAGATTTAATTGGATTTATTATCAAGGAACACGGATATCTATAGCTGTAAAATTCAAGGTGGATTTGTGCAGGGTATGGATGGTTTCTCGATGAGGGGGGATCAATGGTGATTTTGATCTCAATCCAAGAGTTTTTTGGTTATTGTACAAGGATGTGATCCTGGTACTCTCTCACTATATGATCATGAAGTTTGTCATGTGATATCATGTGTTGATTGTGGGTGTTTCTTGTTGGAAGGAGCATTATTTATGAAAGATAGGGGGAACTTTTGTCTGATAGGCGTACTAGTGTAGTACATAGATTGCTTGTGGAACAGGCAGTAAGTGAATGCGTTCGGCAGGTGTGTTAGACAAGGGGTGCATTCTTGAAGACATGAAGACGAGTCTTATGTTTTCCTTTCACTTTAAGGTGTTCTTCTTGCAAAGGAGCACTAATTATTCTTGATAGGGGGAGTTGGACTTCTGTCTAGGATTTGTTGCTGCAGTAGTGCAGTTGTTTATCAAGATTATTTGTGGTGTCAAGCAGTTTGTGATAGAATACCTCTGGTGAGAGTGTAATGTCAGACAAGATGTCGTGACATTGTGCTACTGTTATAGTTCTAGATGGACTGGACAGGTTGATTCTGGTTCTATCATTGGGATGTCAATGGATTGAATCAGAGTTATACAAGCTTCTTAGGAGTCTTTATTGCTAACTGAAAGATGTTTGAAGGAATGTCTTAACATCTTGGTCAGTTATTCTCTTTCTTCTGGTTGAAAGGATTTGCCTTGGGGCTCATTGAAAGGCATTGTGACTATGCTTCAGAGTCTACAAGAGAGACTAAACAAAGTCTGATAAGGTGTCAGAACAATGTTTAAAACATGTGGCTGTCTCCAAGTGGATTATCTTGGACGGTGGAAAGTGAGTCTTAAAGAAGACGTGTTAAACATGTGTCTTGAGACATGCGCATTCTTTGTATGGTTCCCCTTAAAAGAAGAAACAGTTAAAAATGTTTTGGTCGGTGCACATTTTTTTGGAGTTTCATTCCTCATTTAATGTTCTCATTGAATTAACATGTGTTACTTTCAATGGTTCGTTACATCCTAAGGTAATTGATTGGGTATTTAAAGAGGATCCTTGGCTTCTTCTGTCTCATGTTGTGTTGTGTTCTAATGACATTTGTTCGTGTCTTGATAAGTAATGTTTGGGTTTGGGGCTGTCTTGGCTGCTTTTGTCAATTTTTGGCTAAAAAGGGGGAGAAAGATACAAGGGTTGAGTCTGTTCTTGCAGCTATTTTGCAAGGATGTTGGACAAGATGTTCTGACATTCTGTTTGAGTCTCAGGTTTCTATTCTATTCTGAGTTCTTCCTTTGTGTCTTGTGCTTTGAGTTATGAACACATTCGTGTCCTATGTTCTAAGTTACCCATGTTGGTGTTTGGTTGCTTCAGTAGCAAAAATTTTCCCCCTCAGGTGAGGAAGTATAGATTCATGGGGTAAGGGGGAATGTTAGTCATCCTCTTCCTCATGTACACCAACATGAGTGGAGTCACATCAGTATTCCAATCATAACTGCCACTTAGGGTGAACAGACGTCAGGAGGATCATGGCTTTATTATACAAAAGGAGTTTTAGCCAAAATTTGTCAAAAGGGGAAGATTGAAGACTCTAAATGATTTTACTTAAATTCTTGTAAAACTTGATGTCAAACACAATGTTCCAACTTGAAGAATTTTGCCAGAGAACAAGATGAACAACATGAAGAATGTTGCTGAGAGTAAAGATGACGAATAAAATGTCCTAACATCCTTATTCGACATCCTAGACTGATATAGCAGGTTTTGAATATGTTACAAATATGTTTCAAGATTCTAGGAGAAATCACAGCAGTGGATCAAGGAATCATTGAACTAAAGATTCAAATCCCAAGGAAGCAGAAGACTATAAAAGGAAGACCAAAACCTAGGATAAAACAGACTTAGGAATCCTTATTGTAATATTTGTAAAGTAGAAAATAGGGTTTAGGGTTTTGAAAGTCGTTGGCTTTCTTGTGTTCTAAGTCTCCCTCTGTATCGGTTTGACTTAATGTGGTAGACATAACTGTTTATACTAATTCAGAAACCTTTAGATAATGAATTTTATATTGTTCTTGGATGAAGCATTGAAGCAAATCCGAGTTGTGTTGTTAGTCGATAATGCTTGACTGAACTTTGCATTGAAAGAGGTGTCTTTCAAGTAGGATGATACAGTTGCTGTCGATTGTAACTATTAGATATCATAGGTTATGATTTATGGAGTGAGATGGGTTTCTATTATCAATAAGATGTGACTTCTAATGATGGAGTTTTCATTGGGTAGTGCTAGGTAAACCAGAGGTTGTATACATAAAACTATACTACTGGTAATGGATTATTCTTCCTGGCTTGGTAGCCCCCAGATGTAGGTGATTTGCACTGAACTGGGTCATCATATTTTTTGTTGTTTATCATTCTGCAATTTACAGTTTAGTATTGATTAACATGTCGTAACAGATGTTGAAACATCTGTTATGAATCTTTTGCTAATATTCAGTATTTCAGCTTGTTTGTCCTGTCATTGTTTTAATGTTATGCAGAGAACAATGTCGTGACATGTGTTAGGACAACTGCTATCTTCTATGCCCAAATTTCAATTGGTATCAGAGCAGGCATCCTGTATGTTTCTGGATGAAATCTTGGGAGATACTTTCTAGTGATTTAAACAAGGAAGAGTTTGGTGAGATCATATCATTCACTCTGACATACTTAAGGGTATTAATGGATGGGATGGATGTTATGGATCAAAGGTAACAACTACTGATAGTTGTTCAAGTTTTATGTGGAGTGTCTACAGCAACTGCAGAAGGAGTGGCTAGTTCTCCTGTATGGTGTCTTATAAGATGTTTTGACATCTTATTGGGCATGCTGAAGCTGTTCTTTGGTGGTTCTGCTACATATGTTTCTGATGGAAGAACTCTGGTATTTGTGTGATTCTGGAGTTGTTATAGAAGAAAGATGGTGGAAGATCTTAATTGTTGGCTTCTATTCTTGAAGATATCAGCATCTATGAAAGCTTTATTCGTTCAAAAGTCTGGAGCAATGGAATGAAGATAGTTGTTGGTTGATGTCTGTCATGTTGACTTAGGACTTGGAAGTTTGGTTCCATCTTGTATCTTGAAGTCAGTTTGAAGAAAAGGTTAGTTGAGATCGGGTTTATCAAATTCATGTTTACATAAAACTATACTACTAATAGTGGATTCTTCTTCCTAGCTTGGTTGCCCCCCATATATAGGTGATTTGCACCGAACTAGGCCATCATATTCTGTGTTGTTTATCATTATGAAATTTACAGTTCAGTACTAATTAACATGTCGTAACAGATGTTGAAACATCTGTTGTGAATCTGTTGCTGATATCCAGTATACCAGCTTGTTTGTTATGTCCTTGTTTTAATGTTATGCAGAGCACAATGTTGTGACATGTGTTAGGACATCTGCTATCTGCTATGCCAAAATTTCAAAAGGAAACTTTAAAATAGGTATTGTGTCTTAGATCTAGCGCACATTGCTCTCACACGCGGTTTGACATAACACAATATCTGTAATTAGTTAAAAGATAAATTGAAATGGAACAACAAATATTGTTATTTGGCCTCATTTTACTGCAAGTAAGTATATATTAATTTGTGTTTTCATTTATAAATCAATTTTATACATATTAATTATTCTGAATGTTTATGCATTGAACATTGGCAACTAATTGTTATGTGTCGTAAGAGAACTACTATAGTTGTGTTTTGCTCATTGCACTCTGAACTGTCTGAAGAAGCGGTTAACACTGAATGGGTAAGTGGTATTATTTTTAACTTTAGAGAAGTATAGTTTTTATTTATGTTTAATTTTAACTGACATGTGAAGAGTGATGGAGGAGTATAATGCATTCAAACATAATGTACTTGGTGAAAGACCTGACTATGTTTTCCCAAAAGTAAGTATGTTACCCGTGCATTTATTGACATTATATTATTTGTGTGTATTAGTGTGATATAAATATATGAAAATTATTTGTAGTGGCAAAAACAACCAGACGGCCATTCACGTGGATACTATATTATGAGATATATGCTCTATATTGTCTCCATAGACATTAAAGAGGGATGAATGAAGCATAAGGTATTAACTTAATCCATATCTTCTTAAGTTCAGGTTGTTAGCTTATCATAATTTAATTTTTGTTCTAATTATAGGAGTTTAACAACAAAACACCAAACTCAAAAGAAGATATGGATGACATCTGATCAAGTTGGACTAGAGTATTTTTATCTAATTATGATGATTCTCTAAAACAATAGTTTTTTCTTTGTTGTAAATGTGTAAATTTCATTAATTTGTTTTGTGTAAATATGTAAATGTGTGTATTCTGTCTTGATGATCAGAACAATGTAAATGATATGATAAATTCCAATTCTGTCGCATATTTTGTAATTTCAGTGTAAAAAATGATACAGGCAGGTTAATAGATTTATAATGATATGATACAGGCCATGATACAAGCACTGAAAATGAAACTGGAAAAAATGAGATTTTATCCCTCAGTTATTACTTAAAACCAAGGGTTACCTCGGTCTTTAAATAAATCTGGCGCGCAACAAAATTTAGAAAATAAAAAATATGTTGTTGATAAGGATCGAACCCATGACCTTTTAATGTCTAACCTCAGTTTTAGAAACAGCGAGGTGACAAGTGATTGCTTTTCATGTCTCCATTCATTACCTCGGCTGTGTAGCCGAGGTTAAATGCATTTTGCGGCCGACATTAGAGAGGTTATTTGTAGTAGTTAAACTTTCCAAGCCAATCTTAAAACCAACAAACACTCCAACTGAAACCACCATCTTCATAGCATCGAGACCATCCACCACAAAAGGAAGAAAAAATGCACCAGGGATCCCCTTTCTGAAGACCCTTATGGATACTTATCTCCTCTGTCGAGGTACCATTAAACAAAACAGAAAGACCACCAAGAAAACACATGCTTTGATCTAAGTCATCCACCTCACATCAAAACCAAACCTTCTCAACATGTAGTCAAAGACCGACTAATTAACCAAGTTATACGCCTTCTCAAAGTCCACATTAAACACTAAACACTCTGTCTCGAAGACTATGGTCAAATCTATCACATTATTCAAAGCAACCACTCCATCCACTAAAGGTGTACCCATAATGAAGGTTGATTACTCTAGAGAAATAGGATAATCCATAACCTCTGCCAACCTGGCCACCAAGACTTTTGTCATTGACTTATACATGAACTAAAGATAGAAATATGTCTAAAATAACCTAGCTCCAACATAGAATCCACCTTCGAAATAAGAGCGATGAAAAAGGACGTCAAACTATTTAGGAGAATGGCATTCTCAAAGAAATGCTCAAACATTATATAGATCTCCACATTTAATAAATCCTAAAACCTCTTATAAAAAGAAAAATTAAACCCATATGGATCTGAGGTTTTATTCCCTTCTAACCCTCCAACCTCCTCGTCTATTTCAAAGGGAACAAATTTGATACAGAGCCCCTTCACCTCCTCATACGAGAGGCAATGTAAAATAAATTCATTAGGTAGATGCATATGATCCCTGGACTCAGAAAATTAATTCTTAAAATACTTGGTTATCTCCCTACACACCTCTATAACCTCCTCCACCCACTGATTACCGACCCGAAAACACTCAAACTATTTCTCCAACTCTTTTGATTCATAAAAGCGTTAAAATAGTTTGAATTAACATCTTCTTGTTTAAGCCAGACTTCCCTTGATTTCAAGAATAGATGAGCATCGTGACAAAACAAAAGCTTACCAAGCTCTTGGAAGACTATAAACCTAAAACCTACTCCTCATGAGTAAGGTCTGTCACTTCCGCCCTCGATAATCAGAACTCCAACCTAACCAAACAATTCTTAATCTTAAATTTAATATTACCAAACACATCCTTATTGAGATTTAATTTGAGAGCTTTAAGCTTATGCCTCAAAATACATGATATCCATCTGACATGCACTCCTGACCTCTATGAGTCTCGGACCACCAACTCAAAATTATAATTCCACAACCAATAATCATTTAAACGAAAAGGCTTATGCTCCTAGAGTAGCAAAGGAAACTTAAAGAACAATCGAACAATGATCAGAGACATCTCAAGGCACTTCCTAAAGATTGCCCTGCCACGTTGCTTGAATAAAATAATAATATAATGAAAAGTTAATCACATTAAATAATAATAAAATTGAAAATAAATGTCATTGAAAATTTAATGCCAAGTTACCGTTGTTGAACGGCTATTTTTTTTTCTTTTAATACTTTTGTTAATTATAAATAAACCAATATGAAAAATTGTACACACAAATTTTAATATATAAAATTATTATTTTATTTAATAATTTAATTTGAATTTTAGTTTAAATAATTAAAATTATTTAAATTTAATTTAATAATTTAATTTGTATTTTAGTTTAAATAATTTTAGTTTATTTATTTTATATCAAATTTAATTTAAATAATTTAAACCGCTCACACGAATCCCTAAACCGCTCAATCAAATGTTCCAACATCACTCTCTTCTTCACCATAAAACACTTAGAATAAACATTACCATTTAATATATATCTAGATATAACTATTCTCTATTGTATAATTAATGTTATCATTATTTTTTAATGTGATGGAACTGTAGCCTTTTCACAAGACTCCCTTTGTCTTTTCAATAATTTTTTTATCATTATTTGATTCCCTAGTCATTTGTATTCAATGAATCTTATGTATAAACTCTATAAATATAGGGTTTCTGACAGAACCTTTAAAAGCAACAGTAACAAACTAGTTCTTGCTCACCTGCGTCACCCCCACTTTCAGTGTAGCAACTTACCTTTTAATCTGATCAAAGCCATGAGTATTGTAACAGATCCTCTTGTAACTGGAAGAGTGATTGGAGATCTAGTTGATAATTTCACCACAACCATGAAAATGTTTGTCACTTACAACACTAAACAAGTCTACAATGGTCATGAGTTTTTTCCTTCCTCACTTACCACTAAGCCGAAGGTTCAGATTCATGATGGTGATATGAGATCTTTCTTCACTCTGGTACAACTCTTTACTGTTTCCATATTTATGCATGACATAACTTGTACTTCAGTTCCTAACTTTAATATATTCTCTCTTCTTTTCATAAAAAGAAAACTTTTCCATGAATTTCTTACAGATCATGACAGATCCGGATGTTCCTGGCCCTAGTGATCCGTACCTGAAAGAACACTTACACTGGTATAGTATCCCAAAGACATGAAGAAATGTTTATAAATTATTTTTATATAAACCCTAGTTAAGTCAAAATCACACTAGTTTAGCATATTACTTTTTGCAAGAGTGAATTTTAAAATGAGATCCAAATGATTGAAGGAATAATTAGTCTCCTGCATGCAAAATAATCCAAAATAATGTCTTAAAAATGAAATTAATTTTTTTTATAATTGAGAGGGGATTGAGACAAGGTGACCCATTATTGCCTTTTCTTTTTGTCTTGGTTGCGGAAGGTTTGTCGGGGTTAGTTAAGAAGTCTTGTGATAATGGAGAATTTAGTAGCTTCGTAATTGAAAGAAAATGCTCGGTTGATGTCCTTCAATTTGCGGATGATACTTTATTAGTGGGTGAAGGGAATTGGAAGCATGTTTGGGCTTTAAAGGCAGTTTTGAGAGCGTTTGAAATTGTCTCGGGCCTTGGCATCAATTATCATAAAAGTAAGTTGATTGGAGTCAATTCCAACAACTACTTTTTGGAAGCGGCATCTTATGCTCTCTCTTGTCAAATTGAAGATAGCAATTTCTTCTTTCGTGGTATTTCTATTGGATCCAATCCTAAGAAGGTTTCTTCTTGGAATCCCTTATTGTCGAAGATGAAGAAGCGGTTGTTGGGTTGGAAGAATCGTTTCCTTAATCTTGGTGGAAGAATTACTCTTTTAAAGTCTATTTTATGTTCTTTATCCATTTTCACAATGTCTTTCTATAAAATGCCTTTGAAAGTGGTTAAAGAAGTCATAAAGTTGCAAAGTAATTTTTTATGGGGTGGAGTGGAGGATAAAAGAAAGATTCATTGGGTTAGTTGGAAGAAAGTTTGTTTACCTTTTGAGAAGGGAAAGTTATGTATTAAAAACTTGGTGGATTTTAATTTAGCTCTTTTAAACAAATGGAGGTGGAGAATTCTATAATCCCGAAAGGCGCTTTGGTATGAAATTTTGAAAGCCCAGTATGGAGATATATCCATGAAGGTTCTTTGTGGTGAAGATGTTAAAAAAGTTTCTTATTCTTACTCCTTTTGGTGGAAGGATCTTAGCTTAATTGGTAAAAATCCCTACAATGACCCTATTGTTGCTAATAGTAGGTTCAAAGTTGGAAAGGGGTACACCATTCCCTTTTGGGAATCAAAATAGTTGGGTGATAAGAGCTTGAAGGAGGAGTACCCGGATCTTTATGAGGCGTCGAGATTGAAGTGTGTTTCGATTGGGGCATTGGGGGGATGGAGAGGAGGTGGTTGACATTGGGAGGATTTCAGTATTTACAACGCGTTGAGTCGGATTCCGGATTTGACGGCGTCGATGTCTTCTTTGTAATCTCGGCATGTTACTCACGAAATGAAAGAAGATATTAAGGATGATATTTTTTGGGGTCTTGAACCCGGCGGAGGATATTCGGTGGCTTCTTGTTGTGATTTTTATGCTTCCTTCCACATTCCTTATGGTTCATTAAATAGGAATGAAGTGGCTTTGGGCTTGATTTGGAGGATGGAGGTGCCTTTTAAAATAAAAGCTTTTGGTTGGAGAACTTTTGTGAATAGGCTTCCAACGAAGGATCTTTTGGTGCATAGAGGTATTCACTTTAACAATGTTGGTATAAATTGTGTTTTTTGTGGGAATCATCCGGAAACTTTGAAACATTTTTTCTTTAATTGTTTTGTGGTGAAGAAGATATGGTGTGAAATAGCCAATTGGTTAGGTAAATCGGAGGATATGGAGGAAGAGTGCCTTTCGTCTTTTATGGATTGGTATTCATTTTGTCGTGTAAAAAAAGTTAAAGAGGGCAAATTGAAGATGGTTTGGCTAGCCATTGTTTGGAGCTTGGTTATTAAGAAACGGTGTTTGTTTCCGGTCGGATGAGTGGAATAGTAACAATACGGTGTGGGGTATAAAAGCTTTACTTTGGAAGTGGTCTTTTGGTGGAGAAATTATTCATCCCAATTGTAGTTTCTACGAATTTAGTAAAGACTCTTTACTATTTATTTCGTAACTCTTTTTGGTTAGTAATCTCTTTTGTTTCGGGTCATTCCCGTTCTTGATATAAACAGGTTAGAGAACCCTTAATTCTTCTTTTTAATACAATTTGCTTACTAAAAA
This sequence comes from Lathyrus tuberosus, assembly GCA_022829125.1. Classification (NCBI taxonomy): domain Eukaryota; kingdom Viridiplantae; phylum Streptophyta; class Magnoliopsida; order Fabales; family Fabaceae; genus Lathyrus; species Lathyrus tuberosus. The sequence continues at coordinate 6,607,930 of JALAZF010000101.1, read as the reverse complement.
AAAAAGGACCCGTTCTTGATATAAACAGGTTAGAGAACCCTTAATTCTTCTTTTTAATACAATTTGCTTACTCAAAAAAAAAAAAAAGGAGAATGCTGCATGAAAGAAAAAAAATATAAAAGATTTTTTTTTTATAAGTTTATGCATAAAATAAAGGCATTTAGCAAACAAAAGCAAGAATCTGAGACATTTACCTCTACTGCAAAAAAAAAAAAAAATTAGTGACATAATTACATGCAGAAGAAATTCAAAGTTTTTTTGTCTATCTAAATTTTTCTTAATTTATGTTATTTTAGCTGTGTACTCTGAAGATTGATACTTATAAAGAAAGTTTCTTAACAAGTTTCTTGACCTATTAAATTTAATTTTTTATCACAGGATAGTGACAGACATACCAGGCACAACTGATGCTACATTTGATAAGTATTTTTAATTTTCTCATACATTAATTAAAATTATATTAAGTTAATTATATGTGTTTTATTTAATAAATTAATTGAAATTGAACAGGAAAAGAAGTGATGAAATATGAAATGCCACGTCCTCAGATAGGAATCCATAGGTTTGTGTTTCTTCTTTACAAACAGAAGCGCAGACAGACAGTGATGGAAATACCAACATCAAGAGATCTCTTTAACACGCAGAAATTTGCAGAAGACAATGATCTCGGGCCTCCTGTGGCTGCTGTTTTTTTCAATGCTCAATGGAAAACAGCTGCCAGAAGACGTTGAAATTTAAAACCAAAACTAAAAGTTATCTTGTACTGCTATTTATAGGTAAACTTGTCACAAAATAAGTGTAGGGTTTTTAAGGGTGTTTTTTTAGGAGCACTTTATTCAAAGTTGCAGCTTTTCTGTTTTATCATTGTGTTCTTAGTTTGGTTGTTGTTCTACTAGTAGTTTGTAACCAAATTGTTCGTGCGAATTAACCTAGTTTTTATGTTGTTTTTTTGGTTCGAAATAGAAACATGATACATAATGCAAAATGCAAGACAATAAATTTCTATTACAGATTTTAATCTTTAGAAATTTTAAAAAACAATTAGGTGTACTATGCATATACCCTTTATATTTTTAATCAACTTTTAGTCACTTCATTTTATAAAAATGTGGTGTTTTTGAGTCTCCTGTATTTTTAAATGCTAAAACTACAAAAATTTTAAACTTTTCCATTAACTAAACTTAAAATTTATATTTTTGAGATCCCTTTGGAATTTTAAAGCATTAATAAATTATTTACTATCATACTTTTTTATTATCACTATCACCCAAAAAAAACCATTTTATCTCTATTAAAAATAAACGTTAATCTCGATTTTACATGCGAGGTAACGAAAGGTGTCATGAAATGTGCGCTATTATTTTTTTCGGTCGAGATTCTACCAAGAGAAAAGACTTAATGATCATGAATTCGATCCTCAATAACTACATTTTTATTATTTTTAGAACTGAAACTTGAGCCTCACATCTTCTCTCGGTTATAAGAAAAATCGAGGTATTAAAGTTAGTCTTATAACCTCGGTTTAATATAATAACAGAGGGGAAAACAGAAACATTGTACACAAAATATTCATTGTTTAAATCAATTGCAAAGTCAAAATGACACACACCTTATAATTTCACAACAAAACTAAGACAAATTATTAATAAACAAAAATAAAAACCAAAATGCAAATTTTTGAACGGTCTTCCAAAAAATTTCTTTTGTGATTTGTAACCGGTCAAGCACCTATAATTTAAACAACATTTGAAACCAATTAGGATAATCCACAATATCAACATTAAATCTTAAAACGTTGATCTCAACAACAATAACATTAAAACTTCAATCTCAACACCAAAATCAACATTCAAACTTTCAATATTAACAACATGCATTATATAACATTTACTTTAGAGATTTTTACTTTTCTGACTTTTACTTCTAAAACCTTAATACTCATGGCTTTGATGAGATTAAAAGGTAAGTTTCTACACTGAAAGTGGGGGTGAGGCATGTGAACAAGAACTAGTTTGTTACTGTTGCTTTTAATGGTTCTGTCAGAAAAAATAATGAGAAAAATAAATAATGATGGCACTAAAAAAATTATTGAAAAGACTAAGGAAGCCTTGTGAAAAGGCTACACTTCCATCACATTAAAAAATAATGATAACATTAATTATACAATAGAGAATAGTTATATCTAGATATATATTGAATGGTAATGTTTATTCTAAGTGTTTTATGGTGAAGAAGAGAGTGATTTTGGAACATTTGATTGAGCGGTTTAGGGAGTCGTGTGGGGGTGAGGGGAATTAGGTGTAGGGTTTGGTTGAATCTCTTAAGTTTGGGGTTTTCATCGAGGTTATGAGATTGTTGGATTTAGCTCTATTAGGTAGAAAGTTTATTTGGTTTCATTTAAATGGGGTAATACACAAACGTAAAGAAAAATCACAGTAACTTGCTTTCAAGCATCAACACCATTCTTATACTCCCTCCATACACCCTTATTTCTATTTTGATTCATAATTATTTGAGATTTTTTTTCCAGATAAAAAGTAAAGACATATTTATGTTAGACTTCCAATTTTCATGATTAGTGATTTCATATGATTGTATAGTGCAAAAATACATTATTAGTATCCACTGTAGTTACTAATTATAATCTTCAAATTTCTTTCAAATTCTATTCAATATGAAGTTGTTGTAGATTATATGTCATAAACCTAATTGCCTAACTTGTTTTGAATTTATGTGAGGGCAGCAAAACACCCATCAGGGGTAGCGCCTCACTTCATCATATCACAACATGGTTTGTTTTGTTTTGTAATTAATTTATTATTAATTAATTTGTTCAAATTAAGATTAGGGTTAGATTATGGGCCTAATGTAATTGAACTTAGCTCATTCTTTTAGCACTTTCTCATTTAATTCACACCCCATTCTCTTTTAATTATATTTTATTATTTAGGCGAATTAATTCATAATTAGGATCATACCTTTAGATAATTAGGTTAATTAGGGTTAATTAACATTTTATAATTATTAATTATGATTATGAATAATTAGTTTAGTTAAGGACATAATAATTGATTAGGTATTATTGGTTAAATTGATAATTTGAACTTATCATAATATTTCCCTTTTTTAAATAAAAATAATAAAAAAGTAATAATTAATTATTAATCAAGAATTTAGGGTTAAATTAGGATAATTAGGATTAATTAAAATTAAGGTCTTATGTGATTTAATTTTTTTTTTTTGATAAGCAAAAATTTCATACAACAATATACTAAAGGGAGTATCCAACCCTGTACAACCACATCAACCATCCTCAACGAGAACTACAAAAATTCGCAAGGATAGTTGATCCACTCGTAATAATTACACGTAGTTAGCGAGTTAATTCTTTTTCCTACCCACCACCAAGTGAACAAAATTATATCTTCTACTATCCTATCGCTGTCCCAAATAACATCATTAAATAAAATTTTGATTCTATTTATCCAAAGACACCATACTATACACAGCCACAAACCTGCAGAGTTTTGAACCCTCACCTTCCTACTAATCAAGGCCTCTATACAATGACGTAGATGTGATAAAATTATGTCATGTGTACCAACATCAATCCCCAACCAATTACCAATACTCAACCATATTTCCTTCGTTTTTCCACATTCAAAAAGGACATGAAACGCGGTTTCATCACTTGAAAAGCATAAAGGACAGGTACTATTATGCTCATAAGATAAAATACCTCGCTTACATAAATTGACTCGCGACGGTAACCTGTCATGTAACAACCTCCAACCGAAAGTCTGAACTTTAGGAGGAGATGAAGAGAGCCATACCATTTTGAAAGCTGCCTGCTGATCCTCACCATACAGACGAACACGTTGTTCCTCCTCCACCACCTTGTAAGCACTGCGGACTGAGTAAACTTGGTGCTCCTCACCCAACCACACACATTCATCTACATCAGTGGGGCTGCATCTTTGTTCACGCAGCATTACTTCCAGTGCCTCCCTCTCCAACTTATTCTCTGCCGTCAATTCTGACTCGTAGAAGTCCAACTTCCAGTGCCCGAAAATGTCATCATGATTCACAAAATCCACAACCCTTCCAAATTTATTATTTGATTTCTCCCACAAATTAGGAAACAAATATCCAAGAGAATCATTGCCACACCAATGTGAAAACCAGAGCAGAGCCTCATTCCCTCTATTAACCTTGTATCCAATATTCTTCATAAATCCATCATTTCCAAACTCCTTTAGAATACCAAAGATATCGCGCCACCACAATGACGAACCTGTTGAGTAGTTTGGCAATACACCCACGTGGAGGTCCAAAATATAATCGTGATATCTTGCTTCAATCAAACCATGCCACAACCTGCCTTTCAATTTCAACAGTTTCCATAACCACTTTGCTACCAATGCAATGTTAAAGCTTCTAACATTCTTTATGCCCAAACCCCCCTCCTCTTTTGGTTGACATACAACTATCCATTTAATCCAATAGATGCCCTCTTCCTTACCAGATCCGTACCAAAGAAATTTACGCTGGATGCTTGTCAATAATTTCACCACTTTATTAGGCATAAGGTAAACCGACATGAAATGCGTTGGAATGTTGGATAAAACAGAGTTAATTAACATTGCCCTGCCTACCATTGATAAAAAATTTCCTTTCCAATTCGCGAGCCGCATCTGAACCTTGTCAAGCATAGGCTTCCAAAAAGACAATCGTCTATGATTACCTACTACATATACACCTAGGAACTTAAACGGAAACCTGTCAATTTGAACTCCTAGAAAAGTTGCAGCCACTCTCAAAAAACCGTCTTCCATGCCAATTCCATATAACGCACTTTTCTTGTAATTTACATTTAATCTTGAGACCATCCGAAATCCCTTGAGAATTGCCTTGATTGCCCATAAATTTCTCCAAGATCCTTCTCCTACAAGAACCATATCATTTGCATATTGGAGGAGCTCAACTGACCCCATATTACCAATACTTATTCCTTTGAATAAGACCTCATTTACAGTTCTCCGAACCAGCACTACAAAGCCCTCTGCTACAATGGTGAAAAGATATAGAGACAAAGGGTCACCCTGTCGAAGACCCCTAGTGACCCTAAAGTCTCGAGTGGCACTACCATTGACAACCACTGACATAAAATTATTCATCACCGTGCCTTCAATCCACGACATCCACTTACTTCCAAATCCTATAGTCTGCATAATGTCTTTTAGGAAACTCCATTCAACTCGATCATATGCCGTCGCAAAATCAACTTTTAGCAACATTGCTCTTGTATTGTTTCTCTTAGCATAATCTATTAATTCATTCAATACCAACACTCCATCCAAAATATTCCTACCTTTTATAAAAGCTGTCTGAGTTTCCGTGACAATTTTATCCATGACCAACTGAATCCTACCCGCCAACATTTTTGCGACCACTTTATAAACAGAGAAAATCAAACAGATAGAACGAAACTCATATAATTCACATGATTCAGCTCTTTTAGGAATCAAAGCAATGAAGGAAGATGAGAAAACTCTCGGCATATACCCCGTCTCAAAAAATTCCAGTATACACTGCGTAAAATCCTTCCCTAAGATCCCCCAGCATTTCCTCAAAAATTTTAAGTTAAAACCATCTGGTCCAGGACTGCGGTCTCCATCGCCATCGAATACGATTCTCTTAACATCTTCAGCCATAAAAGGACTCTCCAAAGCAAAGCTTTCAGCCCCCGACAACCTTTTAAAACCCATATTCCCTATGTGTGGCATGGCTCTTTCAACTTTTTTAAACTTATATTCAAAGTGATCAGCAACAGCTTCTTTGACCCCTGCAACGTCTTCAATATGTCGCCCCTCAACATTGACAAAACGAATGGCATTTGATTTGTATCTCTGTCTAATTGCAGCATGAAAGAAACTTAAATTGAGGTCTCCCTCCTTGATCCAATTTATACGAGCCTTCTGTTTCAGGATGTTCTCTTTTGATCTCAATTTCTTCCACATTTCATCCGCTGCACACTTTCTCCTTAATAACTCAAAGCTACTACTTCTCCCCATGTTCTGCACTATATTATTTTCAGTCTCATTAATAGTAATAATATTCTCATTTATTGTTGTATCCATCCATCCATACACCTTTTCATTCCACCATCTTAACCAACACCGTACATATTGTAACTTCTTTGAAAGCACAAATGTGTTAAATTAATAATTCCAAATGTGTATGGATGGATGGATGGATTGATACAAAAGGAATGAAAAGGAAGATGTGGATTAATAAGGGCATAAAGGCATTAATAAAAAAGGAAGATGTGGATTTGATTTTCATTCAAGAAACCAAATGTGTTAAAATGACAGACGACATAGCAATAAGTTTGTGGGGTGATAACAACTGTATGTGGACGGCATCTGATTCTGTTGGTATGTCATTTAGTTAAATTAATAGAGTAATTTGGGTTTATTTATTTTAAAAACTTAAGGTTTAATACTAAATTTATAATTTAAATTGGAACTTAACTATTGTATATTTGCCTTTCTAGAAAATAACAAAAGGGTTTTATATTTAATTAAGTCTTTTAGAAATAATTAGATTTATTTAAAAAGAGGGTCAAACTTTAATTCTTGGGTTTAATTATTCAAGCATCAACACCATTCATATACTCCCTCCATACACCCTTATTTCTATTTTGATTCATAATTATTTGAGATTTTTTTCAGATAAAAAGTAAAGGCATATTTATGTTAGACTTCCAATTTTCATGATTAGTGATTTCATTTGGTTGTATAGTGCAAAAATACATTATTAGTATCCACTGTAGTTACTAATTATAATCTTCAAATTTCTTTCAAATTCTATTCAATATGAAGTAGTTGTAGATTATCATGTCATAAACCTAATTGCCTAACTAGTTTTGAATTTATGTGAGGGCAGTAAAACACCCATCAGGGGTAGCGCCTCACTTCATCATATCACAACATGGTTTGTTTTGTTTTGTAATTAATTTATTATTAATTAATTTGTTCAAATTAGGATTAGGGTTAGATTATGGGCCTAATGTAATTGGACTTAGCTCATTCCTTTAGCACTTTCTCATTTAATTCACACCCCATTCTCTTTTAATTATATTTTATTATTTTGGCGAATTAATTCATAATTAGGATCAATACTTTAGATAATTAGGTTAATTAGGGTTAATTAACATTTTATAATTATTAATTATGATTATGAATAATTAGTTTAGTTAAGGACATAATAATTGATTAGGTATAATTGGTTTTTTTTTATAAGCTAAAATATATTAATCAGGGATACAATAGGGATATCCCAACCCGTATACATCAAAAGCCTCTCTAAAAATCAAGGCCTACAAAAATCACTAGGGGAGTTTACCCAAGTGTAGTAGTTACAATTGTGAGCACTATTGTGATTTTTTCCTATCCACCACCAAGAATAGATTACTATACGATTCGTAATCGTGTCAAAATCCCAAAACTCGTCTCTAAATAAAATGTTGTTTCTAGATGACCAATTGATCCAATAAATTAGAAGCCATATTCTGACAACATTACAGATTAAAAAATTATTTCGAGCACACCCCGATACCCAACAAGTTAAGTGATTTGGCATATCTCCCCTATAATCTCCCTGGAATGCACAACCAGTTACATGTGAATTTCCATATCAGACTGGCCTTATGGCATAAAAACAGAAAACATGCTCCACACTTTCCTCCACTAAGAAACAGAAAGGGCAAGTTTTTTTGTATCTGTTGGTGATTATTCCTCTACGGGCAAGATTGTCTCGAGTTGGAATTCTCTTATATAGCATCTGCCAACCAAACACTTTCACTTTGAACGGGATCTGTGCTATCCAAATGTGCTTGAAAGCGGCTCTCAAATCTTCCCCAAAAATCCTGACAGAAGAAGTACTATTTACCTGCAGGAATTCGTACAATAAAGACACAGAATAGCAATTATGATCAGTAAGGAGCCAGTTAACGAAATTTTCATAACCTGCTACGGGTTTGAATTCTTCCAGCAATGAGATCAAATCTGTCCGCTGCAACATAGCATCTTCAGACAAGTTAGAATGAAATATTTTGATATCCCAGCACCATTTGCCACTGTCCCAATACCTATTCTCTGCCACTTAGCTGCTCTTATTTTCAGCATGTCTCCATAAATCTGGAAATGACACGGACAAGACACTGTGACCAGCCCAACAAGAACACCAAAATGGGACGAGAACTCCATTGCCAATGTTATAGGATATAAGCTCAAAAATTACATTCCTCCCACTGAATATAGAGAGGTGTAACAAGTCTCTCCACCATAAAGAGGGAGCAACAAGCAGTTTCAAGCATTCTCCGGTATGAAGGTCGGATTGATGATTAGGGTTCCTAGCCTCTATTATATCCTTCCACAAAGTGTTCTTATGTTCCAGAATTTTCCAAGTCCACTTGAATAGTAACGCGAAATTGAACAGTTTTAAGCCTTTCACCCCTAAACCGCCGTTTTCTTTCTTGTTACATACCGTAGTCCAAGACACCCACGCCACTCCCTTTTTAGACACCGTACCATTCCACAAGAAAGACTTTTGAATAGACGTAAGAATACGTATTACTTTAACAGGCAGTTTATAAAAAGACATGAGATGAATCGGTAAATTAGCAAGGACCGAATTGATCAAGGTTACTCTTCCTCCCATAGATAAGAAACGACTTTTCCAAGAGTTCAATCTAGATCGGACCTAGTCTATCAAAGGTTTCCAAAAAGAGACTAAAGTGTGATTTCCTCTATTATATATTCCTAGAAATTTGAATGGACAGTCAGTGTCAAAGATCTTACAAGTGAGGTAGTTTCCAGCAGCCGATAAGAACATATCATCAACACCCACACCATATAGGGAGCTCTTATTAAAGTTTATCTCCAAACCTGAGATTAAATGAAATCCTTTGAGAATTGTCTTGACTGCCAGGATATTTTTCCACGAACCATCTCCTAATAGAATTGAATCGTCTGCATATTGCAGCAAGTGGAACAAAACCTCTGAGTTGAGTTTAAAACCCGAGAATATATCATTCTCCGTAGCTCTTTTCATCAGGACAGCAAGTCCTTCAGCAGCGATAGTGAATAGGAGGGGAGCAAGGGGATCACCTTGCTTGAGGCCCCTAGATACAACAAAATCCATGGTTGGGCACCCGTTAACCAAAACAGAGGAATAGTTATTAAAAACCGCCAGGTCCATCCATCTCAGCCATGAATTACCAAACCCCATAATTTTCATGACATCAGGTAAGTACTTCCAATCGACACAGTCGTATGCTTTAAGAAAATCAACCTTTAGAAGCATAAGATCTTTCTTTGAACGTTTTGCAAAGTCAATGGCTTCATTTATCACAAGGACTCCGTCTAACAGATTTCTTCCTTCTATGAACGCCGTCTGAGTGTTTGATATAACCTTTCCAATTTTCTTTTTCATTCTGAGGGCAAGAATCTTCGACACTACTTTATAAACCGAGCTAACAAGTGTTATAGGCCTGTAGTCATCCAAATTCTTAGGGTTCTCAATTTTGGGAATAAGCACCACAAATGAGGAAGCAAACACCTTGTGTAATTTGTCACCCTTGAAAAATTCCATAATGCAATTTGTAAAGTCATTGCCAACTATACTCCAACACTTCTTGAGGAACTCAAAGCTGAATCTGTCAGGACCAGGACTACGGTCCCCAGCGCATTCGAATACAGCTCTTCAAATTTCTTCTGTATCCACTACAGATTCTAGCTCATCGCTGTCTGACCTAGAAAGACACTTGAATCCTGCATCTCCCACATACGGAAAAGGTCTGGAAACTCTGGAAAACCTCTTAACAAAGTGGTATTTGATAGCCTCTTTGACCCCTTGAACATCCTCCACAGATTTGCCATTAACACTTACAGAATTTATGGTATTCGAATTGATACGATTTCTTAATGCTACATGAAAGAACTTAGTGTTAACGTCGCCATCAAAGCTCCATTTTAACCTGGATTTTTGCTTTAAAATACTTTCTTTACTTCTCAATGATCTCCATAAATCGTCTTCCGCAGAATTCCTATTCTCCAGATCCTCTGCTGATATGCCTCCATTTTTTGAAACAATAAGATCTTCTATCTCATTAATAGTACCTGTATCTGTCTTGATTTTGGTGTCCACCCAGCCAAAAACATTAATATTCCACCATCGGAGTTTCTCTCTAAGATTCTGCATCTTCTTGGCCAAAATGAAAGACGCCTTCCCTGTTACCTTATACTCCTCCCATTCTTTTTAGACAAAAACCATGAAACTTTTATGTTCAAACCAACATGACATAACCTTGAACGGTTTAGGCCCCTAGTTCATATTTCTCGCTGAAATTCACACCAGCCTATGATCTGATACGTCTCGGTCTCCAATCTTTTGGCACACCATGTTCCATTCATTAAAAACTCCAGGGGTGACAATGAATCTGTCGAGACGGCTACATATCTCGCCCTTCACTTTAAACCATGAGTAATTATTTCCACTCAGAGGTAGGTTCACACACCCGATGATATTAATGAACTCTTAGAACTCTTCCATATATCTTCTATTAAAATCGGAATAACCTATTTGTTCGGTAGGACACTTTATTGAGTTAAAGTCACCACCAAGGATCCACTCTCCAGGTTCCAAGCTGTTTTTAAGATTGATAAGACTAGACCAAAGCTCCCTTTTCTCCAAAATGTTACATGGAGAGTAAATATTAAAGAAATAACATTTTAAACCTCTCTAATTTGCTTGCAAACCCAAATATCCTTTGCCCTTATAGCTGCATATAGGATCCACGACTATGTCTTTCCATATAGTTACTATACCTCCTAAAAGGCCATTAGAACTAGTAGCTGACCACTGACAAAAACTGTCTCCCCATAGGCTAATCACCATCTCATCAAACATCTTTGTTCTTTTAGTTTCCATTAGAAAACATATTTCAGCTCCTACCTTATTTAGCGTATCTCTAATTTTCTTTCGCTTTAAAACACCCCCACACCCTCTAATGTTGTATGTTACTATATACATATAGAACCAATAGCTACCACCTTCTTCCCTCTCTTCGATTTTCTGTAAACTACTTCAAGATTTCTCAGAATAGTTTCGAAAACTTCATCATCCTCTTCCGCTTCTATTCCTAAACTTTTAATAGCCTCACAAACTCTCGAAGGGAGACTTTCTAATTTCTTCTTAATCCTTGAATTGTTCTGGAGGAAACCAGAATCACTCATAGAATTATCACTAGAAACAGATCCCTTAAAGATAAGAACACAAGCTTGATTTTCCTCTGTTTCAACAGTTTGTCTATGTTGCTCCTTGACAGTTCTATAGGTTGAACAGTCAGCCCGCAAAAGAGTAGAGTAATACGAAGGTTTGAACGAAATTTTTATCCTCTTGTAAATAACTTCTACAAGTATCTTCTTCTTCCTCATAGAAGACCCCCTTTAGCTACAGCAGCCACATATTCAATATCTCCTCTCTGCACCTCTTGATAAGAAGAAACATCAACATCTTTAGATATGTCACCACCTGCTAATCTATTATCATCAGCAATCGATGAAGTCACCATGTTGTCCCCTCTATTTAGTTTCACCAGGGAACATGTCACATGATCATGGCTAGAAACTATAATATGACTTTTATCACTGCTATCACCCTCTCTTTCGCCCCCTTCGAGTCTGACTTATCACCATCTAGAGATAGAGTTTGATTCTCAGAGTGAATAGCATCGCCTCTTTCCTCATCTCTGATACAACTGGTGGCAGCTGGAGCCACCTTTCCAGAAAGTTCAATCTCTTCATCACTTACTTCCATAGTATGATCATTAATTGAATTCCTTAAGTCGCCTGCTGTCGATATAGGGGAAAAAGGCTCAGGGAATTTGGATTGAGGGCTAAGAACCCTAGATGAGCTATCCCAAGACTCCCCTTCGACTTCCTGATCCGACTCAGAAACCACAACATCTGAGCTATCTTCTTCAAAGCATGACACTTTAACGGTACCTTGATCCCTATTATACGGCCCAAAAGAATCCTCCACAATCTTAATTCTATAGACAATATCATTCACATCAATATTAACTACTTCATTAAGACTCATGGCAAATTTAGTCCTAATCAGGATTCTAGCAACGTCAAACCGCAGATGCTTCCTTGTCTCTTCGTCCATCTTTATAAACTCACCAGTAGTAGCAGCTAAATATTTGAAAAATTTTGCTCCCCAAACGTGGCAAGGGAGACCAAAGATCTTGACCCAAGTGAGTCTCTCTTGGTCAACGTCATTAGGAGTCCAAGGTCGAATTTCAGAGAACCACTTAGAGATCCATCTGCTGTCCTCTGTAATCAACTTATCATAATATTTCCCTTTTTTAAATAAAAAGAATAAAAAAATAATAATTAATTATTAATCAAGAATTTAGGGTTAAATTAGGATAATTAGGATTAATTAAAATTAAGGTCTTATGTCATTTAATTAAATTAATAGAGTAATTTGGGTTTATTTATTTTAAAAACTTAAGGTTTAATATTAAATTTATAATTTAAATTGGAACTTAACTATTGTATATTTGCCTTTCTAGAAAATAACAAAAGGGTTTTATATTTAATTATGTCTTTTAGAAATAATTAGATTTATTTAAAAAGAGGGTCAAACTTTAATTTTTGGGTTTAATTATTTTGGAATTGGGGTTAGTTAAATTTTGGTGTTATTTTAACTAATTTTATAATCAATGAATTCCGGTTGGTGTTAATTAACTAAATGATGATTAAGGGTTTTATGTAAGCTAAACGACAATTTGGATTTTTATTTAATCTATTCGATAAAATATTTAACTAATGATTAATTTTCTCTTTTATGCAATTTGCCGAGTTTGTAACTCAATTTGACATGCCAAGCGGAATAAAATTAAAGAAGAAAGATACAGATTCTTTTGAGTTTGGACGGGCATTTTGCCCTGTTATGTTTGAAGATGTTCTTAAAATTTTTACTCCGGATATGCCAAATAGAATTTCAGAAAGAACAAGGTTGGTGACAATTTGGTTTATAATTTAATGTAACTTTTATGTGACTTTTTCTCTGCCATAGAAGATGAATTTTCAAATATGTCCATCCCTTAACCAGTTTTTTATACTCATCGAAGATGAATTTTCATACTCATCGAAAAAAGGATCAAAGTTGGGTGGGTCCTTGTGCAGAGTCTGCATATGTAAGTTCCATCTGTTTTCCAACATAGGCATATTTGAGTTTTTCTATAATAATAACTTTTGATTCTTATACATGCATATGGGTTTTATATGTATCATTTGTTAGAATCGATATATGTTCTATCCATTTTTATTTTTATCTCTGATTACTATTATTCAATAATGGTTTCACTTTGCACTCTTTCACAATTTTGATTATCTCTTTCCCTGTTGCTGTCATTCTGCTGCCTGGATGGAAATGAATTAGTTCAGCTGTAATATATTTTTGAGAGGAATTAGTTTTTCCTATGCCTCCCTGGTTTCTAAACCAAACAAGTAAATCTTAAAATGCACACCCTTAGAAAACTGTGACCCATCATTTTGACTTGCTAACTTTGGTATTGTTTATTCTCTTTGCCATATTCCAACACAGTCCTTTATTAGGTTAGAAAGCAGGCTGTGTAATAACCAAACCATGGTTCTGCACCAGTTAAGCATCTGCAATTGGAGTCAGGGGCATACAAAACTTCCTTAACAAAATATAAACTAATATAAGATACCTAATACTAATACTCGCTCATATCTTCTGTATCAAAATTCTCAACCCCGGGTCTTCATTTGACATGAATATATACAAATATGAGGCCAGTGTTCGGATGCAGAACCTGCTTTGCATACTAACTGTGCACTATGTTTGGTAAACAATATTAACAAAAAAAAATGTCATCCAAAACTTATTTGCAAGCAAATGATATTTTTTCTTACCACTTGGTTTGTTTGTAAACTAATTTCATTATAAACTAAATAGGTGTGTTTGAAAATTTTCACTTTTTTAGTCATGCGCAGCAATTCAAAACTAAGTCAAATAGGTTTTCAAGGTTTCACTTTGACTTCACTCTCTCACCTTAAAAATCAACACACTGAATGGATCTAAAGCGCTTTGAGATTAGAATAAATGGAAAGAGAAGTAAGTTATTTTAAAGGTAATGGTGAGATATCAGATAACCACTAAAGAGAAGTCAGTTTCTACTTATTCATTTTTAAATCTCACTTATATAAATAAACACTACTTAAATATAAAATATTCCAACCTTGAACACAAAATTATTCCCACTGTGCAATGTGCCGGGCACAACCTAGTAGATATATAGTTTAAAGAATAACAATGCACAAGCATATGCAGAGAGGAAGAAGAGGGGGCCTGATCAGTGACATGATCTTGTTACTCTATTTCTCAATGTCATCTGCAGTCAACCCAGGTAGTTGAGTATATTTTATGAAACTAATGATGCAGGTATAATATTAAGTCATATTAAAATCACTCTGGTTAATTATACTACTGCAGTTTACCAATAAATAACATTTTTAACATGTTAGTAGTTACACTTTCCATCCCTAATCTTTGTTCTTTTAAGCTTTTTATACTAGTATACGATTATTTAATAAACTGTCATGTCCTGGAATTTATATACCCATTCAGCAAGTTATTTGGTCATTTGTAAGTGTGCAATGCAGTCACGTGCTTAGGTCTGATGTAATTGGTTGTGATATTAGCTTGTAATTTTAATGACATTCGTGATAACAATGTGCCACTTTCAGACAAGAAGATGCTCAGAAATTTCTGAGCTTTGTTATGGATCAAATGCATGACGAATTACTGAAGCTTGAAGGACAGCCTTCAAGTCTTAATGGTAGAAAATCTTTTCTAGTTTCTTCCGTGAAAGATGATGAGTGGGAAACAGTGGGACCAAAGAATAAATTTGCTGTTATAAGGACTCAAAGCTTTATTCACTCAGAGTTCAATGATACTTTTGGAGGACAACTCCAAAGTTTGGTTAGAACTAAAGGTACAAGATATACCTTTTATATCATGTGCTTAGTGAAAGAATTCATTTTTTGTTGTACTTATTATAATATATCCATCAAGATGTTGTGGAATTTAATCTGGTTTGTCTGTCACTTTTGTTGCATTATGTTTTGTAGTTGTGACTTGCGATTTTGAAGTTCCACATTATTTTCCCTCACAGCAGGTCACCTTCATTGCCATTTTTATATCAGAGCTTCAGAATAAAAAGGAAAAATATATTGAGCTCATATCTTATATATGACCAAAATAGATCCGTGTTTAACAATTTTTCCCACGAGGTTATGGTTTTTTTTACTAGCTTATAGGATTTTTTTCTAAGCTACTTCAAGTAACATTTGAGCTTATAGCTTTTTTTTTTTTTAATTTTACCTTCGGTACCTTAATTAGAAATACCTTTTTATGTATTTTCATACGAGAGTGGTATCAGAGATTAATTAACTTGATGCAAGAGTGGGAGTAGATCTTTGTATAAAATCTTTATGGCAATGAAGTCATGTAGAAAGCTGCGTTGGTTGGTAATTGCGGTGAAAGTATAGTGATGTGAGAGATTCAGTATTGATAGGAAGATTGTTAGAATCCAAGTGAGTGGTTAGTCTTATGTCTGTTCCAAATCTATATGTGTGGCTCTGCATGTTCCACTACTTTTTCCACCTTTGGTATTCCATCTCTTATTTAGTTAAGCATGCGTGATTTGTGGTTTTCCTATAAACTATTAGTATGAAATTGTCTTCACTTGCCATAAATTGAAAAAAAATGGAAGTTATAGTCTCTTGCATTTAATATTTTGACTTTTGTACCCTGTCAATTTGCTGACACTTTATGTCAAATATCTGTATGTAATTTGTTAATCTTTCAAACGATCCTCAATATCATATTCATATCCATCTTAGCATAAGCCCTCAAAGTGCATCATTGGTTGGAACATCTTACCTGATTTAAAATTGTGTGCATTTGGAATTACAATTCATTGAATTCAATATGTATTTTCAGATTTGATTAGTATCTGAATCAATTTATCCTTGGGCCTGGTTTGAATATAGGTTGAATATACTGGCAGAGAGCTTCTTCGATTTGGTGATCGTGAATTTTACAAGGATTGGTGGAATGTCAGAACTGTTGAAGAGGTAAGTTCTTTACCCTAATACATTGTTGTTTATATACCAACACTTTCATTCTTTTATGAAGATTATTTTGACTTATTTTTCTTATCTAATTGATCGTGAAATTCAAGTGAGTGCAAGGTACAAACATACTATTCATTTCTCTGGTGCAAATTTCTAAAATGAGTTGTTGCAATTTGCGAAACTTTATGTCAAATTTGAGAATATGTTCTCCACATTCTATGTTAGTTTATATCAATTATTTCGAAATGCTGTTAAATTTGGTGATAAAGTCTATCCTAGTAGTTGCTCACAAATTCTTGTATTATGAATGATATTTCTCAGACAGCAAGGCTCCTTTTGTCTCTCAATACTGGTTGCTTTATGTTGATGATTTCTTATATTTAAATGAAAATGTGAATTACCCCCTCTCCGCTATTAATGCCTAAATTGTTCTTTGAACTGTTCGAGCAAAGTGTTTTTTTTTAACCCTAATTTAATACTTTAATGTAATATTTAGTAGACTGTTGCTTTTTAAGTTTTTAAGTTTGATGATATTATAACTATTAGGTTCTCATTTAATTCATATTCTCGGTATCCATATTCTTTCACGCAGTCTTGGTATGAAAGATTCTTGGGGACACTTGAAGGCTTTGGCGGTTGCTAGTATTATAAAGACCCTTGAAGGCTTTGGCGGTTTATAGTATTATAAATGGAATTGGTGATATAATTATGGGCAGATATTTAGGCTATGGGATTGCTGGGGCTGCATGGGCTACATTGGCATCACAAGTATGCTGAACAAACTCATATGCATAATGTTGTAAATAAGCAATTAGGACTGTAAGCACATGCTATGCAAATATTAGCTTTTTGTATTCAACTTATTAATCAGACCCATGATTTAAAGCTTCTATACATTCAGATTAGTGTTTGTACTTCTCAGACAAATTTAATTATACTTCAGAATATTATTTCCTACATCATAATTAATGGTATCATATATGGTTTTTGCCTATTTTCAATGTACTAAAATAATTTACGTGCACTGCTCTTTACACCCTTTCCCGTTTTCAGGTTGTTGTTGCGTATATGATGAGCCAAACTCTAAACAAAGAAAACTCTAAACTCGACTAAATTTGTAAACTTTTATAGTAATCACTATTCATTTTACATCCGATTTTTATGAAATTGGGTGTAAGTTTGTTTGATTAAAATGCAATTATTTACACATTTACACTCGTTTTCTATAAAATAGGGTCTAAAGTTAAATATATATACATCCGTTTAAACAAAAAAAAAGGTGTAATATACCATCCATAAATTATATATATATATGTAAAAATTTACATCCGATTTTTATAAAAAAAGAGTGTAATTTAACATCAAATTTAAACCTGTTTTCTATAAAATAGGGTGTAAAGTGGAATGTTTATACATCCGTTTTAAACAAAAAAAAGGTGTAATATACCATTTATAAATGTATATATGTAAAAATTTACACCCGATTTCAATAAAAAAGGGTGTAATATAACATCAAATTTACACCCGTTTAAAAACAGGTGTAAATTTGTCATACATTTCTCACCCGTTGAATTCACACCCTCCAAGAACGGGTGTTAAATTTATAAAAATCGGGTGTAATTTCATATATCTGCACTGGTGTTAAATGGAGGATCTTAATGATTTTTTATTGAAGAAAGAATGGCTATCAATCTTAATGATTTTTTATTGAAGTATGTGCCTTTAAGAGTAATCAAGGGATTGGATCTGGAAGACTTTCTTGCACAACATCCTTGTATTAAAGTCCTTAGTCCGATAGTTGAATCAATATCACTATTAAACCTTAAAATTTAATGTTCGAAGCATCTAGAATCCAAAAGCAAATTTGAGCTGGAATAATCATCATTATCTTAATGAAAGTGTTTCTAAAAAGAGTAGTGTATCAGATACAATTAAATTGGTGTAATATATGCATAAGTTTAATGTTATAACTTTGAGTGTATACGACATTACCAAATTTTTATTCTATACAAAATTAAAGGATGATCGTAGTACTTCTCTAGTTTCAATGATAACAATCTTGTACTGATATCTAGAGCGTACTTTTGGGTCATTGAGAAGATTTTGGAGATTAATTATGTTACTTTTAAAGTGTCTTTATTTAACTGGAAGTGGATTGACAGTAACACTGATGTACAAACCGATGAATTAGGATTCGCATTGGTTGATCTTTGAAAGACAACTTATATGAACGAATCATTCATCATGGCATCCCAAGCAAACAAATGTTTTTATGTCACCGGTCCTTCTAACACTAGACGGTCAATTTTTCTATAAGGAACACATATTCCTGATAGTGATGAAAATTAAGATTTAAATTTTGAGACCTCTTCTTTCGCAACACATGTACATCTCTCATCTGAAGAAAATAATTCAAATGATGTGCGTGATTTCATTATGATCATTAAGAGAGGATATGGAAAAACTAGTAAGTAAATATTTAATTTGACTTGTAAGTAAATATTTAATTTGATAAACAAATAAAAACCTCTCTTCTTTTTCGGTTGTCTTTTCTTTTTACCCCTCACCGGCGTCCACTCTTATCTAACTTCCTCCCGTTTTTTAGCTCGTCGACAGTGGTTCTGTTCAAGTGTGCCTATTGTGATATCTTCGGCTTAAATTCCTAGCTTTCGAGTTTAGGGGCCTTGGTATCATTTTAGTTTTCATTTCGGGCGGGATTGCTTGTGTCTGAGCTGAAGGTGGAGGAATTATCCTTTAGTTCCATTTGCATGCGAATGGATGAGTTGGGAGAAGGTCAATAGGAAGAAGCAAAGTATCAATGGTGGTTTTTCAGTGTGGAAGGAAAATAGAGGTAAAAGAGCACCCTTTGGAGAGAGTACGACTTCGTTCTACGTTACAGAATTCCCGGAGAGTATGAACGCTAAAGAATTGTTCGAGATTTTCAAGGTACATGGTGTTATCTCTGAAGTTTTCATTTCCGAAAGAAGGAACAAACGTGGAAGACGATTCGGCTTTGCGAAATTCAGGAAAGTTCATGATTCTCGCATTTTAGCTTGTAATCTTGATAGTATAGTGATTGAAGGTAAGAAGATTTTCGTTAATTTACCAAGATTTAATATGGATTCCCATACGAAATTGCCTAGCAAGTTTCATACGAAGAAGAACGAGGCCCCTTCGATACCTACTAGAATCGGGAGTTATGCCAATCCTGAGAGATCTTATGCAAAAGTGGTGAGTAATGCAGATCGTTTTGGTAATAAGGTTGAGAAGGATAGTGTTAAGTGTATCCCCTTGGAGGTGGATAGCATTAACTTGGAGAATCTGTATCGTATGAGAGTCGGGGTGGTGATGGAAGATGGGAATGTATTCACCATTCAAAGAAACTTCAACGAAGAAGGCCATTTCAATATCAAGGTTACGCCTCTAGGTGCCTCTATGTGTCTTTTGGAAGATACTGCAGGGGGAGACATGGGTGTTTTTGTTTCTGAAGCTAAGGAATGGTTGGACGTCTGGTTTAGAGATATTCGTTTGTGGTCTCCTGAGGTGGTTGACGCTGATAGATTTGTGTGGATTCAATGTTATGGTTTACCGTGCTTTTCTTGGAGTGAGACGAACTTTTGTCTTGTCGCCTCATCGTTGGGTACTTACTTCCATTGTGATGAGAATACAAGAAGTAAGTCGAAGCTGGATGCAACAAGATTACTAATCAAAACCAATTTAGAGGTGATTATTAACATGAAGATCAGGGTGGAAGTTCATAACATTAAATATACTTTATCTGTTACCGAAGATTTTAGCAGTGGAAGATCTTGCTCTTGCGGCGAGGAAGTGGACGAAGTGATAGATTCAGATGAAGCTCAGTCCTTGAATTCTTCAAAAGACGAAGGCGTGTGGGATTCAGTTACAGAGGCAGAGAGTGAGGATTCTAGCGATTCGAAAGACATGCAAGAGGAGAGAGAAACGACTCTTAAGGGACACGTTTCTAATTTGTGTTTGTAAAACCCGATTCTCGATGCAAACTCTGAAAGACTTTCCTTGGCTGGTGATAGTTTCGAGACTCGTGTAACCTCGGTTGGGTCAGAAGATAACGTCCTAGGTGAATTTCAACCTGTGGCATGCACAGCTAGTACGGAGAACAGAGTAGGGTCCATAAAGCTAGTTTGTAAAGGAGTTGACAAGGAAACCAATCCAACTAAAGAAAACGTTTCCGTTACCCCTGTTGGATGCGAACAAGATCATAATTTTAAGTTTGATAATTGTAATTTTAATAAGGGCGAACTTGTTGTGGACTTGGGCCTCCCAATTCCTATTTCAGGCCCATCTGGTGGCTTAGTTGGTCCTTCTGATTGGAGCTACGTCAGGAAGAAGAAACCTCTTCATGAGGTTTACAATTGCATAAAAATTCCCTACACCCCATCTTTTTTCTCTAACCTTATTCACTCTGCCCTGAGAGATTCAGATAATCAGTCTGATAGGAACCCGGCTAGGCCAGCGGCTAGAAGAAAAGCCATCAGAAGAAAATCTTACGAGTCAAGTAATACTCTTTTATGCTGCGAGTCTATTACTAAAACAGATATTATTAGAAGTAACAGGAGATGCCGTAAAACTTTAGATGAAGTTCCTTCGAAACTTTGAGATTCTTTGATGGAACTGGGAATTGCAGATGATAATGCCATTGATGGTCTAGACAGTGCTCTTAGGAAGTTGGACTCAGAAGACAAGTTGAGAAGAGAAGGAAAGAAGAATGTAGCTACAGGTGGATTATGAATATTGTTTCATATAATGTTCGGGGGTGTTGTAGTTCTCTTAAGAGGAGGAGAGTTTCTCAAACCCTTTCTAGAGGAGGAGCGGATATCTGTCTTATTCAGGAAACTAAAATCACTGAGCTGAATTCCAACCTGGTCTCTAGCTTATGGGGCAACCAGGACATGGAATGGTCGGGAACTAACTCTAGTGGGAGATCTGGTGGCTTAATCACGATGTGTAACGGTAGAGTTTTGCAAGCTCGCTCTAGTTTTCGGGGCCACGGATTCATTGGTATTCAATTCTTTTGGAGGAGTTGTCAACTTATTGTGGTTAATGTCTACTCCCCGTGTGGCCTATTGGACAAAAAGAGATTATGGAGGGATCTGCTAGAAACTAAGAGTAGATATCCTGGAGGAGGGTAGATTGTGGGGGGCGACTTCAATGCCATTAAGAAAAGGGATGAAAGAATAGGAATTAATGATTATTGCAACAGAGGAATGAGGGAGTTTGATGATTTTATTGATGACATGAATCTGATAGACCTTCCTGTTATTGGCAATCATTTTACATGGATTAACTCTAATGGACTTAGTAGGAGTATATTGGATAGAATTCTGGTGGATGATACAACCATTAATTTTTTGTCTCTTAAGAATCAATCTGTGGGAGTTAGGGACGTTTCTGATCATCGTTCGGTGTGGCTGAATTCCAAATCCATCAATTGGGGCCCTAAACCATTTAGGTCCTTTAATTATTGGCAGAACCACAAAGATTTCCATAAGTTTGTCAAGAGTTCTTGGGAGTCCTACCAATTCTCTGGTTCCGCAAGTTTTATACTCTCCAAAAAGATCAAAGCACTCAAAGTGGACCTGAGAAATTGGAACATTAAAACCTTTGGGTGGTTGGATTTGAGCATAGAGGATGGGATTCAAAAGCTCAACCAGATTGAGGATGAGTCAGCGATAGATAGGGCCTTGGTTAATGGTGAGGATCTCAAGTCGAGACTCAAAGTTCAAGAGGAGTTGTGGTCTAATTTGAGGATGAAGGAAAGTATGATAGCTCAAAAGTCTAGAGTGTGTTGGTTGAGTGATGGAGACAACAACACGAAATACTACCACAATTACCTTAAAATGAGGAGAAGATCTAATTATATTGCAGCTGTGAGAGTTGGGGATGAACTTATTGAGGAACCTGATCTGATTAAGGAAGAAGCTACGAAATTCTTTGACTCTAAGTTCCAGAACTAGGCTGTGCATAACAGAAGGTTCAATTCTGATAATTTTTCTTATCTTGAAGAGGAAGATAGATGTTTTCTTGAGTCTGACTTCACTATTGAAGATGTGAAAGAAGCCGTTTTTAGTTGCGACAGTAACAAATGTCCCGGGGTCGATGGTTTTAACTTCTCTTTTATCAAATACTGTTGGGATATCATTGGAGAGGAGTACTACAATTGTATTGCTGAGTTTTTCAAAGCTGGATCATTGCCTAAAATGTTCATTTCTTCGTTCACCATGTTAATTCCGAAGATTGACAATCCTCAAAGGTTTGAGGACTTCAGACCTATCAGCCTCGTGAGCAGTATTGCTAAGACTATTTCTAAGATGCTTGCTTCCAGGCTGGGAAACGTTATTCACAAAATTATTTCACCCTCTCAGACAACTTTCATCCCTGGTCGGCAAATTTTCGACAGAGTTCTTATGGCTAATGAGGCTGTTGACTATGCCAAAAGATGTAAGAAGGCTTGCTTATTCCTTAAAGTAGACTTTGCTAGGGCATACGATAGTGTCGATTGGAGTTACCTCGATAGCTTTCTTTTAAAGATGGGATTTAGACCTAAATGGATGATGTGGATTCGTGGTATTGTCTTCAACAATCACTTGTCCATCCTCATTAACGGTAGCCCGTCTAGGGATTTTAAGGCAGGCAGACGGTTAAAACAGGGGGATCCACTTGCCCCTTTCTTGTTCGCAATTGTTGCAGAAGGCATGGCGTGCTTAGTTAGAACTGCTATAGACATCAATCTTTTGTCACCTTTCAAAATTCATGACTATCATTCTCCGAGCATTTTACAATTTGCAGATGACACTCTACTTTTAGGAGAAGGTACCGTGCGCAACATCTGGGCATTCAAATCTATTCTTAGAGCTTTCAAAGTTTCATCCGGTCTTAAGATCAATTATTCCAAGAGTTGTATATTTGGTATTGGAGTTGATTCAGAGTTGATTTCTGCTGCTAAACATTTTCTGCATTGCAAGTCTGGAAATTTCCCTTTCAATTTTCTTGGTCTGTCGGTTGGAGGGAATCATAGAAGGTTATCTTTTTAGGACCCCATTTTATTTTGTCTGAAAAAGAAGCTTTCCAGCTGGAGTAACCGGAATCTTTCCATCGGAGGCAGAGTTACGCTTTTAAATTCGGTGCTTGCTAACTTGCCAATCCACCATCTTGCTTTTTATAAGGCGCCTAAGAAGATTGTGAAGGACATTATTGCGATTCAAAGATGATTTCTGTGGATTGGTACAGCAGAAAAAAGATACATCCCTTGGATCCCTTGGAAAACAGTATGCAAGTCGAAGGATACGGGAGGCCTCGACCTTAAACACGTAGGTCTGTTCAATAAGGCCCTTCTTGCTAAATGGGTATGGAAATTCCACACAGGCGGAGACAAAATTTGGAGGAATACTTTAGAAGCCGGATATGGCAGTCTGAGTTTAAAATCCCAAAGGTATTATGACGTTGGTAGTTCGAGACTCGATTCGATGTGGATGAGGGACATCTTTGCCAGCTCAAAGTCTGATTCTTCCCCTACTTTTAGAGAGATCTTGGAATGTTCCATTGGTGACGGGAATAACGTCGATTTTTGGCATACTATATGGCAAGGTAATGAGGCATTGAAGGACAGTTTTCCTGAGTTGTATCATGCCAGTAGGAAGAAACTTTGCTCGGTTAGTGAGATGGGGGAGTGGGAAGGTGAAAGCTGGAAGTGGAAAGTTCTTGAAAATTTTCATTTTGAAGAACACAATCTGCAGCAAGACTGGATTGATTGCAGTCAAATTCTAGAAGATCTTTCCCCGAAGAAAAACAAGAAGGACGAATGGAAGTGGATTGCTTGCGATTCCTTGGTTTTTTCGGTGAGTTCGTTTTACTCCATCTTGAATTCTAATTCTGTTAACTATGAGAATGTGTTGGAAAACAAGAACCTGCTACAGCTTATGTGGAAATCTGGTCTCCCTCCAAACATTAAAATTTTTGGGTGGAGATTGTGTTTAGATAGATTACCAATTAGGGATAATTTGGTTGCAAGGAAGATAATTGATAATGATCTTGATAAGGAGTGTGTTTTCTGCTCTCACTATTTAGAAGATTTGAACCACCTCTTCTTTACTTGTCATTATTCTACTCTGATTTGGAGGCAGATTTGCAACTGGGTGGACATCGAGCCTATTACGGATTCGACTTACTCCAATCATGCTAAGGAGTGGAATACTAGACTCAAAGGTCGTAGTAACATGGCTACGACTTCGTCTATTTGGTTTATTACCTGCTGGAATATATGGAGGACGCGTAATAATTTTTTGTTTTGCGATTGCGGGTTTAATGTTAACGACATTGTAAACGAGATCAAAGTGTCATCTTGAAATTGGCTGATTCTAGGTAGGAAAGGTAGGGTCCCTTGTCGACTTTACGATTGGTATAAATTCCCGTTCGACTTTTTGTAATTGTTTTGGTTCGGAGATTTCCTTAATCTCATTTATTGAATTGCTTATCAAAAAAAAATATTTAATTTGACTTAGTAATATATATTTACTCATTTTACATTTATATATTTTTTACTAATATTTATTTTTCCGACCATCTAGAGATGTTGAACGATATCGTATGTTGCATGGTTTTAGAAGTAAAAGTCAGAAAAGTAAAAATCTCTAAAGTAAATGTTATATAATGCATGTTGTTGATATTGAAGTTTGAATGTTGATTTTGGTGTTGAGATTGAAGTTTTAATGTTATTGTTGTTGAGATCAACGTTTTAAGATTTAATGTTGATGTTGTGGATTATCCTAATTGGTTTCAAATGTTGTTCAAATTATTGGTGCTTCTTGACCGATTACAAATCTCTAAAGAAAAATTTTGGAAGACCGCTAAAAAATTTGCATTTTGATTTTTATTTTTGTTTATTAATAATTTTCCTTAGTTTTGTTGTAAAATTATAAGGTGTGTCATTTTGACATTGCAATTGATTTAAACAATGAATATTTTTTGTACAATGTTTCTGTTTCAGAAATGGACAAAAAGTACAATGTTTCTGTTTTCCCCTCTGTTATTATATTAAACCGAGGTTATAAGACTGACTCTAATACCTCGATTTTTCTTATAACCGAAAGAAGATGTGAGGCTCAAGTTTCAGTTCTAAAAATAATAAAAATGTAGTTATTGAGGATCGAATTCATTATCATTAAGTCTTTTCTCTTAATAGAATCTCGACCAAAAAATATAATAGCGCACATTTTATGACACCTTTCGTTACCTCGCATATAAATCGAGATTAACGTTTATTTTTAATAGAGATAAAATGGTTTTTTTTTGGGTGATAGTGATAATAAAAAAGTATGATAGTAAAAAATGTATTAATGCTTTAAAATTCCAAAGGGATCTCAAAAATATAAATTTTAAGTTTAGTTAATGGAAAAGTTAAATCTTTTTGTAGTTGTAGCATTTAAAAATACAGGAGACTCAAAAACACCACATTTTTATAAAATGAAGTGACTAAAAGTTGATTAAAAATTTAAATGGTATATGCATAGTACACCTAATTGTTTTTAAAAATTTCTAAAGATTAAAATCTGTAATAGAAATTTATTGTCTTGCATTTTGCATTATGTATCATGTTTCTATTTCGAACCAAAAAAACAACATAAAAACTATGTTAATTCGCACGAACAATTTGGTTACAAACTACTAGTAGAACAACAACCAAACTAAGAACACAATGATAGAACAGAAAAGCTGCAACTTTGAATAAAGTGCTCCTAAAAAAACACCCTTAAAAACCCTACACTTATTTGTGACAAGTTTACCTATAAATAGCAGTACAAGATAACTTTTAGTTTTGGTTTTAAATTTCAACGTCTTCTGGCAGCTGTTTCCCTTTGAGCATTAAAAAAAACAGCAGCCACAGGAGGCCCGAGATCATTGTCTTCTGCAAATTTCTGTGTGTTAAAGAGATCTCTTGATGTTGGTATTTCCATCACTGTCTGTCTACGCTTCTGTTTGTAAAGAAGAAACACAAACCTATGGATTCCTATCTGAGGACGTGGCATTTCATATTTCATCACTTCTTTTCGTGTTCAATTTCAATTAATTTATCAAATAAAACACATATAATTAACTTAATATAATTTTAATTAATGTATGAGAAAATTAAAAATACTTACCAAATATAGCATCAGTTGTGCCTGGTATGTCAGTCACTATCCTGTGATAAAAAAATTAAATTTAATAGGTCAAGAAACTTGTTAAGAAACTTTCTTTATATGTATCAATCTTCAGAGTACACAGCTAAAATAACATAAATTAAGGAAAATTTAGATAGACAAAAAAACTTTGAATTTCTTCTGCATGTAATTATGTCACAATTTTTTTTTTTTTGCAGTAGAGGTAAATTTCTCAGATTCTTGCTTTTGTTTGCTAAATGCCTTTATTTTATGCATGAACTTATAAAAAAACATTCTTTTATATATTTTTTTTCTTTCATGCAGCATTCTCCTTTTTTTTTTGAGTAAGCAAGTTGTATTAAAAAGAAGAATTAAGGGTTCTCTAACCTGTTTACATCAAGAACGGGAATGACCCGAAACAAAAGAGATTACAAACCAAAAAGAGTTAGGAAATAAATAGTAAAGAGTCTTTACTAAATTCGTAGAAACTACACTTGGGATGAATAATTTCTCCACAAAAAGACCACTTCCAAAGTAAAGCTTTTATACCCCACACCGTATTGTTAATATTCCACTCATCCGACCAGAAACAAACACCATTTCTTAATAACCAAGCTCCAAACAATGGCTAGCCAAACCATCCCCAATTTGCCCTCTTTAACTTTTTTTACACGGCAAAATGAATACCAATCCATAAAAGACGAAAGGTACTCTTCCTCCATATCCTCCGATTTACCTAACCAATTGGCTATTTCACACTATATCTTCTTCACCATAAAACAATTAAAGAAAGAATGTTTCAAAGTTTCCGGATGATTCCCACAAAAAACATAATTTATATCAACATTGTTAAAGTGAATCCCTCTATGCACCAAAAGATCCTTCGTTGGAAGCCTATTCACAAAAGTTCTCAAACCAAAAGCTTTTATTTTAAAAGGCACCTCCATCCTCCAAATCAAGCCCAAAGCCACTTCATTCCTATTTAATGGACCATAAGGAATGTGGAAAGAAGCATAAAAATCATAACAAGAAGCCACCGAATATCCTCCGTCGGGTTCAAGACCCCAAAAAATACCATCCTTAATATCTCCTTTCATTTCGTGAGTAACAAGCCGGGATGACAAAGAAGACATCGACGCCGTCAAATCCAGAATCTGACTCAACGCGTGGGAAATACTGAAATCCTCCCAATGCCAACCACCTCCTTTCCATCCCTCCATTGCCCCAATTGAAACACACTTCAATCTCGACGCCTCATAAAGATCTGGGTACTCCTCCTTCAAGCTCTTATCACCCAACGAGTTTGATTCCCAAAAGGGAATGGTGTACCCCTTTCCAACTTTGAACCTACTATTAGCAACAATAGGGTCATTGTAGGGATTTTTACTAATTAAGCTAAGATCCTTCCACCAAAAGGAGTAAGAATAAGAAACTTTTTTAACATCTTCACCACAAAGAACCTTCATGGATATATCTCCATACTGGGCTTTCAAAATTTCATACCAAAGCCCCTTTCGAGATTGTAGAATTCTCCACCTCCATTTATTTAAAAGAGCTAAATTAAAATCCACCAAGCTTTTAATACCTAACTCTCCCTTCTCAAAAGGTAAACAAACTTTCTTCCAACTAACCCAATGAATCTTTCTTTTATCCTCCACTCCACCCCATAAAAAATTACTTTGCAACTTTATGACTTCTTTAATCACTTTCAAAGGCATTTTATAGAAAGACGTTGTGAAAATGGATAAAGAACATAAAATAGACTTTAAAAGAGTAATTCTTCCACCAAGATTAAGGAAACGATTCTTCCAACCCAACAACTACTTCTTCATCTTCGACAATAAGGGATTCCAAGAAGAAAGCTTCTTAGGATTGGATCCAATAGAAATACCAAGAAAGGAGAAATTGCTATCTTCAATTTGACAAGAGAGAGCATAAGATGCCGCTTCCAAAAAGTAGTTGTTAGAATTGATTCCAATCAACTTACTTTTATGATAATTGATGCCAAGGCCCGAGACAATTTCAAACGCTCTTAAAACCGCCTTTAAAGCCCAAACATGCCTCCAATTCCCTTCACCCACTAATAAAGTATCATCCGCAAATTGAAGAACATCAACCGAGCATTTCCTTTCAATTACGAAGCTACTAAATTCTCCATTATCACAAAACTTCTTAACTAACCCGGACAAACCTTCCGCAACCAAGACAAAAAGAAAAGGCGATAATGGGTCACCCTGTCTCAATCCCCTCTCAACAACAAACTCCTTAGTAGGACTCCCGTTAACAAGTACCGACATCTTGCTTTGAAAAACCAACATCTCCATCCACCTCCTCGATAAAGGGCCGAATCCCATTTTCAACAACATGAATCTCAAAAAATTCCAACTAAGCTTGTTATAAGCCTTTTCAAAATCCACTTTAAAGAGGAGACAACTCTTTCCCTCATTTTTAGCATAATCAACCACTTCATTAGCCACCAAAACACAATCAAGAAGTTGCCTACCCGGAACAAAGGCACTTTGACAAGGAGAAATAATAGAATTAAGCACACATTTCAATCTTCTCGCCAACAACTTAGCTATCAGTTTGTACATGCACCCAACTAGACAAATGGGCCTATAATCATCCAAACTAATCGGGTTTGGCGATATATATAATAATATATGCTTAATTATAAAAAAAATTAATTTCATTTTTAAGACATTATTTTGGATTATTTTGCATGCAGGAGACTAATTATTCCTTCAATCATTTGGATCTCATTTTAAAATTGACTCTTGCAAAAAGTAATATGCTAAACTAGTGTGATTTTGACTTAACTAGGGTTTATATAAAAATAATTTATAAACATTTCTTCATGTCTTTGGGATACTATACCAGTGTAAGTGTTCTTTCAGGTACGGATCACTATGGCCAGGAACATCCGGATCTGTTATGATCTGTAAGAAATTCATGGAAAATATGTGTGAAATAAGTTTTCTTTTTATGAAAAGTAGAGAGAATATATTAAAGTTAGGAATTGAAGTACAAGTTATGTCATGCATACATATGGAAACAGTAAAGAGTTGTACCAGAGTGAAGAAAGATCTCATATCACCATCATGAATCTGAACCTTCGGCTTAGTGGTAAGTGAGGAAGGAAAAAAACTCATGACCATTGTAGACTTTTTTTTTTTATAAGCAACAAAATATATTCAATGGGGCACTAGGAGTGCCTCAATCCTTGTATAAAAAATTGGCCAATTTCCAATAAAAATTAGGAAATCACTACCTATCTACCCAAAAAATGCATTGGATTTTTAAACCAATCATAATACGTACACTTTCTCTTAGCGTGTCCCCATACATCCAACCATATCCAAGAGGTGTGAGTAATCCTAAAAAACATATCCATAACATCCAGAACATAATCGTTAAACAAAATTTGATTTCGACTCCACCATATAGTCCAACATGTCGAAATCCAAATAAAACATGCAGCGTCTACGTCGCACTGTCTATTCAACAAAAGAAACCAAGCCAACAATGATTCGTTAATGGAGATTGGGGTGTGCCAATCCAACCCCACCCACTCAGCCACTCTTACCCAAGCACGTGAAATGAACTGGAAACGACAAAAAAGATGAGTAATATCCTCCACTACTCTAAAACAGAATACGCAGGCCGTCTCGTGAATATTAGAGATTACGCCCCTGACGGCCAACAATTGTCGCGTTGGTAATTTATGAAGAATCAACCTCCAAATCAATACTTTAGCTTTTAACGGAACTTTGGATTTCCGAACTAACTCCAACGCCGTCTTGGACGTAATCTCCAACTCCCACAAATCAACCTCCTGGGTAATGCTAGAGTATGCGGACGCAACGGAAAATGAGCGACTGTTATCCAAATCCCACACGAATTCGTCTGGTTCGCCTTTAACTGGAGAGAAACCTGCCAGCAACATCGATAGAGAAAGCCACTGAGAATAGAGTACTTTACCAGGTTCAATAATTTGCCCCATGATCTACCGCTGGTCCCATTGCCATGAATCCTCCACCCACGCTCCCAAGTCACTCACCAATGCCAGCTTGCTGTTGCAGACATCAAACAATGTAGAAAATCTAGTACACAGGTAAGAAGAATCATCCGTCCACATTGAATTCCAAAAAGGCGTCAAGTCTCCCGACCCTAAACTGCAGCGGATATTGTTCCTGAAACCTCTTCCTAAATAGCTTTCAATTACTTTGTGTAGGTCTTTCCATCAAAGAGATTGAATGGCACCATTTCCCCAATCACTGCTAGATATTACCCTGTGTCACAAACGAACATACTTCTCCTCCAGCAGTGGTCTCCACACAGCCTTCATGTCCACCAACAATCTCCACAACCATTTTGATAAGAGTGTCGTATTAAACGCCTTCAAATCCTTCACACCTAACCCTCCGTTTAGCTTTGATTTACATACATCTTTCCAACTAATCCATGAGTTACATCCCTTATCCATATTACCAGACCATAAATATCTTCTTTGAATAGATGTTAGCTTTCTTGCTACTGCCACTGGGAGTTTGTAGAATGACAGAAAATGAATTGGTAAATTTGACAGCACAAAGTTTAGAACTATAAGTCTCCCACCCATCGAGAGTAATCTTCTCTTTAAGCGAGATAGTTTTTTCCTGAATTTATCAATTACTGGATTCCTGAACTCGACCCTCCGGTGATTACTTCCAATTATCAAACCCAAAAATTTGGTTGGTAACGAACACCTTTGGCATAGCAAGAAATGAGAAGCAGCATCCATAAAATCATCATTAAGCCCGACACCAATAACGCAACTTTTGGAGAAATTTACAGTTAAGCCAGAAACAAATTCGAAACCTCAAAGAATCGACTTTAGACCCCAGAGATCAGACCAAGATCCATTGAAAAGTAATATAGTATCATCCGCAAATTTTATCAGGCTACAAGACTCAATTCCGTTAATGTTAAACCCCCCCAGTAGCAGCTTTGCATTAGCCCTCCTAACCATTAGTGCCAAACCTTCAGCTACCAATACAAATAGCAGAGGTGACAAGGGATCACCCTGCCTCATGCCACAGTTAACTCTGAAGTCTGTAGTCGTCCCACCATTCAGCAGAATGCTCAACCAACAATTGTACACCTTTCCTCTCATCCACATTAACCACTTGTCATTAAAATTCATTGCCTGTAGAATCTGAATTAGGAAATCCCAATCGACCATATCATAGGCACTAGCAAAATCCACTTTTAGCATTAAACAAGGAGACTTTCTTCGTTTTGCCAAATCCAAAATCTCATTTATCATCAAGACACCATCTAGTAATTGCCTTCCAGGTATGAAAGCAGATTGTGCATTAGACACCAGCTTCCCAATATACTTCGACAACCTCCTAGCCAATAATTTTGAGATTATCTTATATATGCTCCCAACCAGACCAATAGGTCTGTAGTCCTTGATATCCAGCGGTTGATCCTTTTTGGGTATAAGAGCAATGAACGCAGATACCAATTCCTTTGGCAAATTACCATACAAATGGAAATGTCAGATGGCTGCAGTGACTTCCCATCCAACCGTACTCCAACACCTTTTAAAAAATTCTAAATTAAACCCATCAGGTCCTGGGCTTTTGTTCCCATCGCAGCTCTTGATTACATCCTGTTAGTTCTTGTATTGGCTGGAATTTTGGTAAAACAAAGTTGAACAATGTTAATGTCATGTGTCTGATATCTTAACATTGAGTCATAACATTAGTGAATGTTAAGGTGATGAAGAGTTAAAGTGCTGAAGAGTGATGTCACATGCGATGTCTTGACATCACTATACCAGAACATTAGAACATCAGGTGGTGATGTTTTAGGGCTGCGCGTTTAAGTTTGATTTGATCAGATCTGTTAGAGATTTAGTGTGCGAATATCTTGGGAGAAATATTTTCTATTGCAATCTGATTTTGTGCAGATTCGTTGCTGTGTTTAAGGGCTGAAGATTTAAAAAGATTTGAAGATAAAATATGTTTTTAAATTCAAATCAAATCAGATATTTTTATGGAGAAGATCTTGCAGCTGAATTAAAAAGTGAAGATTATTGAAGATTAGTTTGTTACTATTTTAGTTCAAAAAGATATGGAGAATAGTTTGTTACTATTTTTTTGCAAAAAGATATGGAGAATAAATAGTTCTAATTATGGAGATAAATTAGGAAGAGTTGATTGAAGACCTAATTTGTAGGAGAATCTTTTGCAGATTTGTAGCAGCTGATATGCTGTGATTTGAAGCCCAAATCCAGTTGGGTATAAGTTATAAATAGGGTCTTTGTAACCTAGAGAAAAAGGCCAGCCATCATGTAAATCATAAGGGTTGTGTTGGTTGATGAACCACCTGGTTTGTGGGATGGTCATCGTGTGTATCTCAAAGCCTGTAGGTAAGAGATGTATTGTTCTTAGAGGAAGCTGTTAAGCAACTCTAAGTATTGTTCTTAGTTATGAGGGTCATGTCTAGGTATTGTTATAGGAGTGTGTCTTCTATGTGTTTGAAAAGCTTTTGGAAATTAAGCTATTGATGCAGTGACTGAGATATTGACTGCTAGACATCATTGCGATGATTGGGAGTGAGATGGAGTCTTTTGTCTAGGGAGGACTTAGATAGAAGGGTCATTGGGTAGTGATTAAATTAGGTAGATTGTCAACTGGTTTGTTGAGTCTGTAATTTGATACTGCTAATAGTGGAATTCCTTCCTGGTTTGGTATGCCCCCAGATGTAGGTTGCTAGACCGAACTGGGTGAACAATCCTTATGTGTTGTTTATGTTGATTTACTGTTACTATTATTGCCTTGTTCATATAGCAGATTGCGATGTTGTGGCATTGCACGAGACATCACACATCTATACCAGAATCTCAATTGGTATCAGAGCAGGCGTCCTGTCTGTTTCTGGATGAGATCTTGGGAAGATACTTTCTGGTTCATGAGCAAGGAAGATAGTTATGGACTTGGTCAGTTCATAGAGATTTTTGTATGATCCCTTGGAGTGGAGAATTAAGTTATCAGGCTTGTAGCTTTGGTGGTGAGCTATTGTGTGGTTTGACTTATTTTCAAACCTATGATGACCTAGTGCACTTGGAGTGTCGTGTTTATGCAAGGGCTTCAACATTCTGTTCTCCTCTGAAGATGTATCACATGGTGTGGTGATACGTGGGGACATCTTCAACTAGCTTGTTAGAGTTGCCAAAGATGCCTGTGGTTTATCCCAAGTCCACTCATAAAGGAACTCTTATATGAGCTTGTTGAAAAGAGGTCTGAAGAAAGGTAGAAGCAATTTATTCTTGCCTCCAGCCTTATAAGGTCAATCTCTAGGTTGTGTTAAAGGATCTTTTGGTGTGAAGAGAACTTATGTCCTACCAGCAGATTGTGCAGAATCGTGACATAACAGATGCTTGGGGGCTAAACAAATGTGTTGATCACATCTATTTGGAACCTACTCCTAACTTGGAAGAGGAGGCATCTGGGTTGTGTGTCTAAGAAGTTTCATCAAGAAAGAAGCTGAGCTTAATATGTCAATGTCTGTAAAACAGCCTTTGGTCAATTGGAATTGGTGTCTGCATTAGTTTTGTGGCTGGAAGGATCAGAAGAAGAAGACCAATCTGTTCAGTATTGTGACTCCTTCATCCTTTTTGATGGTGAAAGAAGAAGGTAGAGCCAAAGCAAAAGAGTATCACTGTCAAATATTTCATGCGGGAGTGAAGATCTTGATAAGTTATCTCTTAAGCTTAGTTGTGGTGACTTAAGGAGGATGGCATCAAAAGTTTGAAGATTCTTGAAATATAGAGTATGCTGGTTCATGTTTAGTGTGATTGCTGATGTCGGAACTGATGTTGAAACATTATTTCAGTTCTTTGCTCAGGGAGGAGTGAAGGGTAAAGACACAGACCTAACCTGGGATGCTTTGGTGGTGTGAATGGTTGTCATGATGGTCTGTTTTGAAGAAGAATCAGCAGATACCTGTTGTGTGAGAAGGTTACCTTGACAGGAGCTGGGCGTTTATCTAAGATGTTGTGCATTCAACTAATGACAATATACATTGACGGGATACTATGTATATGTAAAAGTGCAGGACTGCAGAAGTGTTGAGAATTTACCTGTCTCTATGTGGCTGTTATCTCTCTTTGTGGTGTGTTGGTGTGTGACGACTTGAATTATGATGAAGAGGGAAGACTATGAAGACATCATAATCTTGATGATCTAAGTAGTTTGGAGCATGGTGTTTGCTCTGGTTGTGAAGGTCGAGGATAAGTGGCAGCTATCTCTGGCTTTCTACTGACGGCTCTACTAAGGGAAGTGACATTCTTTAGTATTGCTATGGGGTAGTCTTGGACTACTTATTTTCTAAAGATTCAGATTTGAAGTCTTTGGAATTTCTAAGCAGAATGGAGGTTGTCTACTCAAACTTGATTGGTGAATCAAGTCTATGAGAGCATGGAAATCTGTTTCTGGAAAGGGAGGAGGTTCTTCTGAGTGGCAGAAGGAGGAGCTGAATTCAACAGTTGGATGTCATAATGGTCTGACATCTAGCTTAACATCAGAAGTCTCAGCTGGTGATGTGGCACATCAGCTAATGATAGGGTGATCTACAGGAATGAACAATAGGATGCTTCAAAAAGATCGTTCTCATGGCAGTTGCGGGAGCTGCAGGAAGGAGAAGATGTTACATGACCATGGCTTAGGAAGTCTAAGTGTGTTTGCTGTTGAGCAAGAGGAACATGTGATTTGAAGTTCAATTTCAGTGGGTTGATCAAGGTATCTTTGTGAGAGTTTTGACAAACGTGAAGAAGACAATTTGTGGCAGTTGGCTTTTTCATATGAGGATTCATGAATGAGGTGATCATACTGTGGCATTTGGTTGATCTCAGAAGTGGATTCGAAGAATCAAGATAATCAGAGTGTGGCAGCTGGTTTTTATTGAGGATTGTCTTGGAACAAGTTACTCTTGGGCAGAAGGGTGATGAGTTGAAGACTCAAGGAGATTATTCTTCTTGAAGGTGGGTGAGAGTTTAATTCTCTAGTTCTTTGGATTACTATGCAATAGTAAGTCCAGTTGGTGGAGCATATCAAGAATCATGGTGATGATATATTGGTGTGCGGCAAATGTTCTAACTTGTGTTGGGACATTATCTGGTTGAATATCCTTGATGAAGGATGATTTTGTTCTGGTTCTGGAGTTTGGTGCATACATTATGCCTAAGGAGCATCTACATAGTCATACGGGAGAATGATGAAGTAGAAGGTCTGCCTTGGATGGAGAATGTAGAGAAGACTGAAGTAGATCAGGTATTGTTTGCTTGGAAATCTGAAGATGAAGAGTATGATAGGGAATGACTGTGTTATGATCAAGGA
The DNA here is from genome assembly GCA_022829125.1 of Lathyrus tuberosus. Taxonomy (NCBI): domain Eukaryota; kingdom Viridiplantae; phylum Streptophyta; class Magnoliopsida; order Fabales; family Fabaceae; genus Lathyrus; species Lathyrus tuberosus. The sequence continues at coordinate 6,572,125 of JALAZF010000101.1, read as the reverse complement.
GTTCATTGTGATCATTCCTGTGGATATTACAGAGAGAAGTTGATCTTTTGTTTTGGATATTTTGTTGAAGTAGTTGTCAGACAAGATGTTACTAGTGAAGTTCATGGTGTTCTTGGTAGTTTGGACCTGGTTCTATAGATTTGTGTGTCAATGGATTGAATCAGAAGGATGTATTTACCCCAATGTTTATCAATTGTTGGTCAAAAAGGGGGAGAGAATGTTCAGTAGTAGCTGTTGAGTCTGGATCTTGTTCTGAGTATGTTGGTTGGCAGATTCAGAGTTTGTCCAATTATGGCTAAAAAGGGGGAGAGAGTTGCCAAGGTGTGGTTGTGAAGCCTTTTCTGATATGGTGCAGCAGCTGTGAGCTGGTTCTTGGTTTGAGGGGGAGTTTGCCCTATGCTGATGTGAAAGTGAGTTTATGCAGCTTGTTGGTTTTTGCTGCTGATGTTAGCTGAGATTGTTTTAGCCAAAATTACCCCAAGGGGGAGATTGTTAGTTCTTGTATTGGCTACAATTTTGGTAAAACAAAGTTGAACAATGTTAATGTCATGTGTCTGATATCTTAACATTGAGTCATAACATTAGTGAATGTTAAGGTGATGAAGAGTTAAAGTGCTGAAGAGTGATGTCACATGCGATGTCTTGACATCACTATACCAGAACATTAGAACATCAGGTGGTGATGTTTTAGGGCTGCGCGTTTAAGTTTGATTTGATCAGATCTGTTAGAGATTTAGTGTGCAAATATCTTGGGAGAAATATTTTCTGTTGCAATCTGATTTTGTGCAGATTTGTTGCTGTGTTTAAGGGCTGAAGATTTAGAAAGATTTGAAGATAAAATCTATTTTTAAATTCAAATCAAATCGGATATTTTTATGCAGAAGATCTTGCAGCTGAATTAAAAAGTGAAGATTATTGAAGATTAGTTTGTTACTATTTTAGTGCAAAAAGATATGGAGAATAGTTTGTTACTATTTTTGTGCAAAAAGATATGGAGAATAAATAGTTCTAATTATGGAGATAAATTAGGAAGAGTTGATTGAAGACCTATTTTGTAGGAGAATCTTTTGCAGATTTGTAGCAGCTGATATGCTGTGATTTGAAGCCCAAATCCAGTTGGGTATAGGTTATAAATAGGGTCTTTGTAACCTAGAGAAAAAGGCCAGCCATCATGTAAATTATAAGGGTTGTGTTGGTTGATAAACCACCCGGTTTGTGGGATGGTCATCGTGTGTATCTCAAAGCCTGTAGGTAAGAGATGTATTGTTCTTAGAGGAAGCTGTTAAGCAACTCTAAGTATTGTTCTTAGTCATGAGGGTCATGTCTAGGTATTGTTATAGGAGTGTGTCTTCTATGTGTTTGAAAAGCTTTTGGAAATCAAGCTGTTGATGCAGTGGCTGAGATGTTGACTGCTAGATATCATTACGATGATTGGGAGTGAGATGGAGTCTCTTATCTAGGGAGGACTTAGATAGAAGGGTCATTGGGTAGTGATTAAATTAGGTAGATTGTCAACTGGTTTGTTGAGTTTGTAATTTGATACTGCTAATAGTGGACTTCCTTTGTGGCTTGGTATGCCCCCAGATGTAGATTGTTAGACCGAACTGGGTGAACAATCCTTGTGTGTTGTTTATGTTGATTTAATGTTACTATTATTGCCTTGTTCATACAGCAGATTGCGATGTTGTGACATTGCACGAGACATCGTATATCTGTACCAGAATTTCACATCCCATATCTCTTGGTCAGAAAACAAGCTTGTTAATGATGAACTCTCTTCATCGCTCAAAGTTGAGATTCCCTCCATATTCAATGTTACTTTGCATCTATTCCTTCTGTTGAACTTAGTTTTGAAATGCTCTGCAATTACACCCTTTATGTTTTCTACACCCTCTACTTGTGCCTCACCAACCTCAATCATTGTGATAGAATTTCTCCGGATCCTTTGCTTGATAGACAAATTAAACAACCTTGAATTGTTATCACCCAACAAAGTCCAATTAGACCTGGCTTTTTGACGTAGAATGCTTTCCTTAAGTTTAAGATTCTTCCACATTTCATCAATATGACAGCTCCTTGCCTTTAGTTGTTCCTCAGTCAGAGGCTCAGCTTGCAAGCCCACCAAGTCTTCTATCTCATTAAGGCTTCTGATATCCTCCGTTACCTTTGTATCTATCGACCCAAACACTTGCTTGTTCCACCACTTCAACTTAGTCCTCAGTTCCTTGAGTTTTCGTACCAGTATAAACGTTGGACTACCCACAACTTCTTTTCGTTTCCATTCAACATCAACAAAATTCAAAAAACCTGGGTGCTTCAGCCAACAATTCATGAACCTAAACGGTTTCGGGCCCTAGTTTGTTGTATTTGGTTTCAACCAGACTGGTTTATGGTCGGACATATCTCTTTTACCAACATGTTGAGACATTATCCTCCACAAAGAACATAACTCATCAGATAGTAAAAATCTATCGATTAGGGAGTCGTGTGAGCGGTTTAAATTATTTAAATTAAATTTGATATAAAATAAATAAACTAAAATTATTTAAACTAAAATACAAATTAAATTATTAAATTAAATTTAAATAATTTTAATAATTTAAACTAAAATTCAAATTAAATTATTAAATAAAATAATAATTTTATATATTAAAATTTGTGTGAACAATTTTTCATATTGGTTTATTTATAATTAACTAAAGTATTAAAAGAAGAAAAAAATAGCCGTTCAACAACGGTAACTTGGCATTAAATTTTCAATGGCATTTATTTTCAATTTTATTATTATTTAATGTGATTAACTTTTCATTATATTATTATTTTATTCAAGCAACGTTGCAGGGCAATCTTTAGGAAGTGCCTTGAGATGTCTCTGATCATTGTTCAATTGTTTTTTAAGTTTCCTTTGCTACTCTGGGAGCATAAGCCTTTTCGTTTAAATGATTATTGGTTGTGGAATTATAATTTTGAGTTGGTCGTCCGAGACTCTTAGAGGTCAGGAGTGCATGTCAGATGGTTATCATGTATTTTGAGGCATAAGCTTAAAGCTCTCAAATTAAATCTCAATAAGAATGTGTTTGGTAATATTAAATTTAAGATTAAGAATTGTTTAGTTAGGTTGGAGTTCTGATTATCGAGGGCGGAAGTGACATACCTTACTCATGAGGAGTAGGTTTTAGGTTAATAGTCTTCCAAGAGCTTGGTAAGCTTTTGTTTTGTCACGATGCTTATCTATTCTTGAAATCAAGGGAAGTCTGGCTTAAAAAATAAGATGTTAATTCAAACTATTTTAACGCTTTTATGAATCAAAAGAGTTGGAGAAATAGTTTGAGTGTTTTCGGGTTGGTGATCAGTGGGTGGAGGAGGTTATAGAGGTGTGTAGAGAGATAACCAAGTATTTTAAGAATTAATTTTCAGAGTCCAGGGATCATAGGCATCTTCCTAATGAATTTATTTTACATTGCCTCTCGTCTGAGGAGGTGAAGGGGCTCTGTATCAGATTTGTCCCCTTTGAAATAGACGAGGAGGTTGGAGGGTTAGAAGGGAATAAAACCTCAGATCCATATGGGTTTAATTTTTCTTTTTATAAGAGGTTTTAGGATTTATTAAATGTGGAGATCTATATAATGTTTGACCATTTCTTTGAGAATTCCATTCTCCTAAATAGTTTGACGTCCTTTTTCATCGCTCTTATTTCGAAGGTTGATTATATGTTGGAGCTAGGTTATTTTAGACATATTTCTATCTTTAGTTCATGTATAAGTCAATGACAAAAGTCTTGGTGGCCAGGTTTGCAGAGGTTATGGATTATCCTATTTCTCTAGAGTAATCAACCTTCATTAAGGGTACACCTTTAGTGGATGGAGTGGTTGCTTTGAATGATGTGATAGATTTGACCATAGTCTTCGAGACGGAGTGCTTAGTGTTTAATGTGGACTTTGAGAAGGCGTATAACTTGGTTAATTAGTCGGTCTTTAACTACATGTTGAGAAGGTTTGGTTTTGATGTGAAGTGGATGACTTAGATCAAAGCATGTGTTTTCTTGGATGGTCTTTCTGTTTTGTTTAACGGTTGCTCGACAAAGGAGATAAGTATCCATAAGGGTCTTCAGAAAGGGGATCTCTGGTGTATTTTCTCTTCCTTTTGTGGTGGATGGTCTCGATGCTATGAAGATGGTGGTTTCAGTTGGAGTGTTTGTTGGTTTTAAGATTGGCTTGGAAAGGTTCACTACTACAAATAACCTCACTAATGTCGGCCGCAAAATGCATTTAACTTCGGCTACACAGCCGAGGTAATGAACGGAGACATGAAAAGCAATCACTTGTCACCTCGCTGTTTCTAAAACTGAGGTTAGACATTAAAAGGTCATGCGTTCGATCCTTATCAACAACATATTTTTTATTTTCTAAATTTTGTTGCGCGCCAGATTTATTTAAAGACCGAGGTAATAAGTTTTTTATTGCCCTTAGTTTTAAGTAATAACTGAGGGATAAAATCTCATTTTTTTCCTGTTTCATTTTAACTGCTTGTATCATGGCCTGTATCATATCATTATAAATCTATTAACCTGCCTGTATCATTTTTTACACAGAAATTACAAAATATGCGATAGAATTGGAATTTATCATATCATTTACATTGTTCTGATCATCAAGATAGAATACACACATTTACATATTTACACAAAACAAATTAATGAAATTTACAAATTTACAACAAAGAAAAAACTATTGTTTTAGAGAATCATCATAATTAGATAAAAATACTCTAGTCCAACTTGATCGGATGTCATCCATATCTTCTTTTGAGTATGGTGTTTTGTTGTTAAACTCCTATAATTAGAACAAAAATTAAATTATGATAAGCTAATAACCTGAACTTAAGAAGATATGGATTAAGTTAATACCTTATGTTTCATCCATCCCTCTTTAATGTCTATGGAGACAATATAGAGCATATATCTCATAATATAGTATCCACGTGAATGGCCGTCAGGTTGTTTTTGCCACTACAAATAATTTTCATATATATATATCACACTAATACACACAAATAATATAATTTCAAAAAATGCACAGGTAACATACTTACTTTTGGGAAAACATAGTCAGGCCTTTCACCAAGTACATTATGTTTGAATGCATTATACTCCTCCATCACTCTACACATGTCAGTTAAACTTAAACATAAATAAAAACTATACTACTCGAAAGTTAAAAATAATACCACTTACCCATTCAGAGTGTTAACCGCTTCTTCAGACAGTTCAGAGTGCAATGAGCAAAACACAACTATAGTAGTTCTCTTACGACACATAACAATTAGTTGCCAATGTTCAATGCATAAACATTCATAATAATTAATATGTATAAAATTGATTTATAAATGAAAACACAAATTAATATATACTTACTTGCAGTAAAACGAGGCCAAATAACAATCTTTGTTGTTCCCTTTCAATTTATCTTTTAACTAATTACAGATATTGTGTTCTGTCGAACCGCGTGTGAGAGCAATGTGCACAAGATCTAAGACACAATACCTGTTTTAAAGTTTCCTTTTGAAATTCTGGCATAGCAGATAGCAGATGTCCTAACACATGTCACAACATTGTGCTCTGCATAACATTAAAACAAGGACATAACAAACAAGCTGGTATACTGAATATCAACAACAGATTCACAACAGATGTTTCAACATCTGTTACGACATGTTAATCAATACTGAACTGTAAATTGCAGAATGATAAACAACACAGGATATGATGACCCAGTTCGGTGCAAATCACCTACATCTGGGGGGCAACCAAGCCAGGAAGAAGAATCCACTATCAGTAGTATAGTTTTATGTAAACATGAATTTGATAAACCCGATCTCAACTAACCTTCTTTTTAAACTGACTTCAAGATACAAGATGGAACCAAACTTCCAAGTCCTAAGTCAACATGACAGACATCAACCAACAACTATCTTTATTCCATTGCTCCAGACTTTGGAACGAATAAAGCTTTCAAAGATGCTGATATCTTCAAGAATAGAAGCCACCAATTAAGATCTTCCACCATCTTTCTTCTATCATAACTCCAGAATCACACAAATACCAGAGTTCTTCCATCAGAAACATATGTAGCGGAACCACCAAAGAACATCTTTAACATGCCCAATAAGATGTTAAAACATCTTATAATACACCATACTGGAGAACTAGCCACTCCTCCTACAGTTGCCGTAGACACTCCACATAAAACTTAAACAACTATCAGTAGTTGTTACCTTTTATCCATAACATCCATCCCATCCATTAATACCCTTGAGTATGTCAGAGTGAATGATATGATCTCACCAAACTCTTCCTTGTTTAAATCACTAGAAAGTATCTCCCAAGATTTCATCCAGAAACATACAGGATGCTTGCTCTGATACCAATTGAAATTTAGGCATAGAAGATAGCAGTTGTCCTAACACATATCACGACATTGTTCTCTGCATAACATTAAAACAATGACAGAACAAACAAGCTGAAATACTGAATATCAGCAACAGATTCACAACAGATGTTTCAACATCTGTTACGACATGTTAATCAATACTGAACTGTAAATTACTGAATGATAAACAACAAAAAATATGATGACCCAGTTCAGTGAAAATCACCTACATCTGGGGGCTACCAAGCCAGGAAGAATAATCCACTACTAGTTGTATAGTTTTATGTATACAACCTCTGGTTTACCTATCACTGCCCAATGAAAACTCTATCATTAGAAGTCACATCTTATTGATAATAGAAACCCATCTCACTCCCTAAATCACAACCTGTGATATCTAATAGTTACAATCGATAACAACTGTATCATCCTACTTGAAAGACACCTCTTTCAATGCAAAGTTCAGTCAAGCTTTATCGACTAACAACACAACTCGGATTTGCTTCAAAGCTTTATCCAAGAACAATATAAAATTCATTATCTAAAGGTGTCTGAATTTGTATAAATATTTATGTCTACCACATTGTGTCAAACCAATACAGAGGGAGACTTAGAACACAAGAAAGCCAACAACTTTCAAAACCCTAAACCCTATTTTCTACTTTACAAGTATTACAATAAGGATTCCTAAGTCTGTTTTATCCTAGGTCTTGGTCTTCCTTTTATAGTCTTCTGCTTCCTTGGGCTTTGAATGTTTAGTTCAATGATTCGTTGATCCATTGCTGTGATTTCTCCTAGAATCTTGAAACAGATTTGTAACACATTCAAAACCTGCTATATTAGTCTAGGATGTCGAATAAGGATGTTGGGACATTTTATTCGTCATCTTTACTCTTAGCAACATTCTTCATGTTGTTCATCTTGTTCTCTGGCAAAATTCTTCAAGTTGGAACATTGTGTTTGACATCAAGTTTTACCAAAATTTAAGTAAAATCATTTAGAGTCTTCAATCTTCCCCTTTTGACAAATTTTGGCTAAAACTCTTTTTGTATAATAAAGCCATGATCCTCCTGACGTCTGTTCACCCTGAGTGGCAGTTATGATTGGAATACTGATGTGACTCCACTCATGTTGGTGTACATGAGGAAGAGGATGACTAACATTCCCCCTTACCCCATGAATCTATACTTCCTCACCTGAGGGGGAAGAATTTTGCTACTGAAGCAACCAAACACCAGCGTGGGTAACTTAGAACATAGGACACGACTGTGTTCATAACTCAGAGCACAAGACACAAAGGAAGAACTCAGAATAGAATAGAAACCTAAGACTCAAACAGAATGTCAGAACATCTTGTCCAACATCCTTGCAAAACAGCTGCAAGAACAGACTCAACCCTTGTATCTTTCTCCCCCTTTTTAGCCAAAAATTGACAAAAGCAGCCAAGACAGCCCCAAACCCAAACATTACTTATCAAGACATGAACAAATGTCATTGGAACACAACACAACATGAGACAGAAGAAGCCAAGGATCCTCTTTAAATACCCGATCAATTACCTTAGGATGTAACGAACCATTGAAAGTAACACACGTTAATTCAATGAGAACATTAAATGAGGAATGAAACTCCCAAAAAAATGTGCACCGACCAAAAAATTTTTAACTGTTTCTTCTTTTAAGGGGAACCGTCCAAAGAATGTGCATGTCTCAAGACACATGTTTAACACGTCTTCTTTAAGACTCACTTTCCACCGTCCAAGATAATCCACTTGGAGACAGCCACATGTTTTAAATAATGTTCTGACACCTTATCAGACTTTATTTAGCCTCTCTTGTAGACTCTGAAGCATAGTCACAATGCCTTTCAATGAGCCCCAAGACAAATCCTTTCAACCAGAAAAAAGAGAATAACTGACCAAGATGTTAAGACATTCCTTCAAACATCTTTCAGTTAGCAATAAAGACTCCTAAGAAGCTTGTATAACTCTGATTCAATCCATTGACATCCCAATGATATAAGCAGAATCAACATGTCAAGTCCATCTAGAACTATAACATTAACACAATGTCACGACATCTTGTCTGACATTACACCCTCACCAGAGGTATTCTATCACAAACTACTTGACACCATAAATAATCTTGATAAACAACTGCACTACTGCAGCAACAAATCCTAGACAGAAGTCCAACTCCCCCTATCAAGAATAACTAGTGCTCCTTTGCAAGAAGAACACCTTAAAGTGAAAGGAAAACATAAGACTCGTCTTCATGTCTTCAAGAACGCACCCCTTATCCAACACACCTGCCGAACGCATTCACTTACTGCCTATTCCACAAGCAATCTATGTACCACACTAGTTCACCTATCAGACAAAAGTTCCCCCTATCTTTCATAAATGATGCTCATTCCAACAAGAAACACCCACAATCACCACATGATATCACATGAAAAACTTCATGATCATATAGTGAGAGAGTACCAGGATCACATTCTTGTACAATAACCAAAAAACTCTTGGATTGAGATCAAAATCACCATTTATCCCCCCTCATCCAGAAACCATCCATACCCTGCACAAATCCTCCTTGAATTTTACAGCCATCGATGTCATACCCCAAATTTTGACCACTAAGATTCCCATCATTGTGTAAATCATTATCACAATATGGATGTACCTTTATGCCTCATCAGCATTTACTACTATCAAAATTAGGGTTTCAAGCCCTCTCTGAGTGCTTAGAAAAATGATCAATCAAGAAATGACATGATCTTCAACTTGTCTAACCTCTCAAACATACACAATGGATCAAAAGGACTCCCACTTCAAGGATTAAGCACAAGGATGCTCCCTTCTATGTGGATCAAGCCTCAAGATCGCCAGTGTCACCAAATTAGGGTTTTGGTCGACCAGGGCCTCCCGATGGAAGATTTCCTCTGGGAATGAGCCGAAGATCCAAAACATAACCTAATATGCTCCATGGAACCTCATGAACCCAATCATCCAGTCAATTTTGCCTCAGGGGATGCATTCATCAAAAATCAGGAATTAGGGATTCTTGACCTAATTCACCCCTAAGTTGACTTTTGGGACAAATCATGAACCAAGACCTCAAGACATGATTTGAGGGTCTCTAATATACCATATTGATCCATTTGGAATAATGGATTGATCCAAGAAGCTTGAGCAACAAGTTTCAATTTCATCTGGACTACAGTTAGGGTTTCGCGGGAAAAGTCAACTGTAACTTTGACTTTTGACCAGGACATGCCCCCAAGCCCTAATACATGATTCAATACACTATATACCACCCATGGAACATGTCCATCAAGTTTGATTTAGGTCAAGGACATGATTTCCTGAAGAATTGCACAATTTGGAATTCATCTGACAAAAGTCAATTGTGCACAAAAGTCAAACTTTGACTTTTTGAGATTTTTCACTAAAATGGATTTTTAACCCTAGAATGATGTTTATGTATGATTTGAATCATCATTCATTAAGAAAAATCAAAGAAAATGGGATAACTTGTAAAAGGGGTAACCATAAAAACTTAGAAAAATTTTCTAAGTTATGGAAAAAAGTGACAAAGGTACCAACTTTGGAGGATCATACTCCTAAACCACAAAGCCATTCTTCCCCATCCAAAGCTTGATTTGTAGATTTCATTGCCCTCTACAAAAGCTTCATACTGACCTATGTCCAAATTTCTCATGGATTTTGAGTTATGGAGTGATCAAAATCAAGAAAAGTCACTTTGTTCCAACACTTAGTGAAAATTTCACTAGGTCAGATTTTGCCTTACTTTTTTCCAAATGTAGGGACATTTTTCACTTGTATTCAAAAAGTGTCAAAACCAAATATGATCAAACAGTTGTTGTATCATATAAGAGCTTTCCAAAATGCCCAAGAACATCACCAAATTCAACTTGAGCCATGAGATATGACATTGGCAAGTTGTCTTGCTGAAATCTGCCAAGGCAAGGCAGAATTTTGCACTTTTGGTCGATTTGCCAAAATCAGCCAATTCCAAGCCTTGTCATCACTTTGGAAACATCTGAGGATTGAATCTAAAGGGGACAATCACTGAGCCAAGCCTCCAAAGTCCTTGGAACAAGAAATAACATGCTAAACCTAGAATTGCCCAAAATAGGGACAAGACTCCAATTTTGGATTGGAGCATTCAATGGAAGCATCAAGGTGGCATGGACTGAGCTCTTAGCAACTGAATTCAGTCAAGACTTATCCAAGACCAAGGGGACCATCAGCCTGTGCCCTAACCTCTAGTCAATGGCTAGAGGAGACTTGGATTTTCATTTGCCAACATTGGCCAACCCTACTCAGTAGTTGCCATTCACTATTCCTTGCAAAACAAACTTGCTCTACTATAAATAGAGCTCAATTATGATCAGTTTAAGTACACCAAAGGCCTACAACACTTGCCTTTCTCAAAAACCACTTCTCACTCTCAAAAATGCCTTTCTTAGTAAGTCACTATCGGGTTTTTCATTAGAGAGCAATTCCACTCAAACCAATCACACACACACCTCATATACATCATATGTGAGCTGATCAAACACTTAAACAACATCTGGACCACTGATTTCTCAGAATCACCAGTCAATTGCTCAAGGTTTTAACCAAGTTGCAGTTGAGATGCCATGAAGTGATCCAGCCAATTTCCATTAAGTCAAAGCATTCAAACACACTCCATAAGGTGTAGGGAAGCTGTTCAGATCATCACCATTCATCTGTAACACCTCCAACTCAGAAATCAATTTGCTCTTGCTGTCACGACCTAGAGGCAAGCCTAAACTTGGTCATCTCTCAATCTATGCATATTTCCTCGCACAATACTTTTGCCAAATGTTCATAATCATGCATGGAATGTTTCCCCTCAAGTAGTTGCTTTGTTTGAATCGTGTATCAAAAATCCCAGCCTTCATGCAGAATTTAGGGTTCTTGAGGATTTTTCGTGATTTCTTGTTTTATGCTTAATTTAAATGAAATTAATTGCCATAGACATGATCGTGAGGTTGAAACGAGTTAATTGGTATGTGGATTGCATGATATAATCAAGTATTCAGTGAGATTGGATAGAAAATGCAAATCTGGGAAACTCAGAACACGCGCGTGTTCTTGCCCTTGTTCTTGGCGCCATTTTCAAACATTTGAATATTTGAATTTTTGTGATTTTATTTAATTGATTCGAAAATTAATTTCTCTCTGAGTTTTAATGATTTTGAGTTGATTCTTTTTTTAATAATTCACAAAAATATTAAAATATTTTATTTTCCCAAAAAATCTCAAAAATATTATTTATTTCATATAATTGATATTTTTGCAAAGAATTAATATTTTAATTGTTTTTGACATTTTAAATATTTTTTCCACATTGATTTTGCAACTTTTAATGCCTTCTAATTATTTTGCAGGTCAATACTTAATTTTTGAAGCATTAAACCAAGATCACAATTTGTTTTCCATATGTTAAACAATTTTGATCATTTTAATTGAATTTGTATTCAATTAAAACACATTTTGAAAACAAATTAGGGTTTTTGGATTAATTCAACCCTCATAAATCATTTTTAAACCTTTTGGGCCTCTAATAGAGTGTAAGACCCAACCCTTTGTAAATACAACCTATTTTGGGCCTCACTTATTGTATAAGTCCCGTTGTATTTCAAAAAGTTCGACGCGATCATCATCCCTTGAAAAACAAACTTTGGGCCTCTCCTCGAGCTATAAGACCCATTCAAAACTTTTTGGGCCTCTAATAGAGTGTAAGACCCAATCCCCTTTTAACCAAAACATTTTTGGGCCTCAGATATTGTATAAGCCCCTTCGTGTTAAAAGAAAATCCCGGCGCGATCGCCATTTTAAACGAAAAATCATCTGGGCCTACCCCCGTGTTATAAGCCCCACTCTTTTTCTTTAAACCTTTTGGGCCTCTTGAAAGAGTGTAAGACCCATCCCTTTGTACAGAAAACATTTTTGGGCCTCAGTCACTTGTATAAGTCCCTCTGTACAAATTCAAACAATAGTGCGCTCACTGATAAAACCCTGGGCCTCTCCTTGAGCTGTAAGCCCCAAATCTTTCTTTTTCAAAGCACTTTCTCCTTTGATTTTCAAATATAATGTTGTCTTCAATCTTTCTTTGTTGAACAACTAACCAAACAGCATGGAAGCTCTACAACCGAGTAAGTGTTTATATGCTTTCATTTACCGCCTTCATATACATATAACCGTATTGTGGGGCTGTTTCGTTGTAAGTCTTCTTTCATAAACTCATATCAACTATGTAATAATAGTATAGATATTTAGAGTTTCCCTGGCAACTACGTCTAGCATTAAGCCCATTGATCACTCTTAAATAGTCAAAACTAGATCCCCTTTGGATTACCAGACATAGTCTTCCCTCCTCTTGGGGTTAAACAATATGGAGATATGAAAGGCAACATTCTCGGTGAACCCTTTCATAGACTGTCTCTCGTAGAAGTTGTCAAAGAAACTCTATTCCCCAGAGATGATATTTTCTCCGTGAATGGCATCTCTTGAGTTTTTTCCAAATTCTCGAACTTTCCTGGCTTGATCTATTCCTCGTGAATAGCCTGTCTTGAATTTCTCGGGGTTTGGGGACCCACAGGCTTCTTAAAAGCACTTGTCAAGAAACTCTACTCCCCAGAGATGATATTTTCTCCGTGAATGGCATCTCTTGAGTTTCTTCCAAATTCTCGAACTTTCCTGGCTTGATCTATTCCTCGTGAATAGCCTGTCTTGAATTTTTTGGGGACCCACAGGCTTCCTAAAAGCATCCCCGCCTCCTCTTGGAGGTTGTACAAGGACCCGTCGGCTTCTTAGAAGTATTCACAGCCTCCTCTTAGGCTTTGTATAATGATTCTTCCTCCGGGAATGATAGCCTTCTCTTGGGCTTCACACAAGGACCTATCGGCTTCTTAAAAGTTTCCAGCCTCCTCTTGGGCTTCGTACAAATTGTCATGACGACCTCCTAGAGGTATAGGAACAGAAATTAGTCATCTTAATTGAACAGTCTTTCCAAGAATCTACTACTGTTTCTCAAAGCATAGTACAAAAGATGAAACTCTAGACTTGGACAGTCTAATTTCCTTAAGTCTCCTAGACATTCTCAAGCACCCTTCAAAAATAGGAAGAAAACCCGTAGACTCGGACAGTCTCAATACCCTTTGGATTTCCCATTTCCTTAAAGAACAGGAAATAACTCTGATCCTCGAATCAAAATCCCTGAGTGCAAACATTACTCATATAAGAACTGATTTTCTCTTTAAATCAGCATACTGGACCTGTCACTCAACTGAAACAGTCACAATAGCCTCCTCTTGGGCTTTGTACAATGATTCTCCCCAACAGAGCTAACAACCTTGGCCTTCATCTCGGGCTTTATACGAGATACCAAAAGAATCCCTCATGGAGTCAAAACCTTTTAGCCTCTCTCTCGGGCTTTGTACGAGACACATAATAGCCTCCTCTTAGGCTTTGTATAAGGAAAACCTTTTAGCCTCTCTCTCGGGCTTTGTACGAGACACATATTAACCTCCTCTTAGGCTTTGTATAAGAAAACCACTGGTTGATCCAACCAAGCTTTTAGCATCAAAGCTGTGCCTCGTTCACAGTATACAAACATCAACAACTCCTTCCCTTTCATCTAATCGCTGCAAGCGGCAAGCCTCTGGATTATTTACATCCACGCCACTGTCCCTCTTTTAGCATGAGAAATTCCTAAGGAAAGATGGCATTGCTCTACACTGAGTTAAAGTCTTCTCCTTCAAGTTAAAAATCCCTTATAAAGGAGATTATGGCATTACCAAATTCACATATCCCGGTTAAAGTAATCCTCCTTTATAGCCAATCACCCAACAATTGTGACAAACAAACCTCTTTAGAGATGACAAATTCTCTCTAAAGTCAAACCCTTTTAGCTTCATATCTTGGGCTTTGAACAAGATACAAATAGACCCTTCAGCTTCACATCTTGGACTTTGAACAAGATACAAACTACTTTTCGCTTCACGTCTTGGGCTTTGAACAAGACACCAAAACCCCATTTCCTCCCATAGAATAGGAGGAACTACGATCGCTCTGATTTCCCTGTTTCGAAAAAAACGGGAATACGTAGGCATAAGATTGAAAGAAAAATCTTAGTGAGCACACTAAACAAAAACCCAAAATCCCATACTTTCATACATCCGTCCTAACATCTTAACATCCCAACAATCGAACGAACACCACTTTTAACAAAATAAACCTAAAAAGACCCACAATCTTTGTAGCATCTGTAAACCAACAGTTTTGACTATTTAACCTCAGTTTACAAGCAGGGTTAATTTGAGACATCTATTTCCCTTCCTTCATCAGCTTCAATAGGATAAAAAATGAATCGAGCTGTAGATACTAAAGAGCGGTAGTGCTTCGCAACCACATCCAAAATCGCTCGCTACAATAGATATCCGTGTTCCTTGAGAATAAATCCAATTAAATCTAGAATACTTCGCAGTGCTCAAAGAGACATACATAATCTCCTAGTTTGTTAGCTAGCACCTATGTTCTTCACACTTGAAGGACATAAAATATATGCTCCAGAAATCCTCAGCTTACTTGCTTCACAAGCACCAAACTGATCCACTTCTTTCTAGAGTTACTTACAGTAGAATAAACCACCTCTCCACATGAATTCTGACCTCAACAAGAGTCAGACTACCATATAAACACCCCATGATCCAAGACAGTCTTCATTTCATCATTCTCTCGTATGATAAGTTGGAACACTTCTTATTCAACTGACGAATATCAGCTTCGACAATCTGAACTCCAAGTTCAGAAAATGTGATGATCTTCTAACATTTGTTAAGACATCCTGATCATATCACAGACACCATACCCTATGGTTCTTAATACAATTACCATTGGACTTACTATCTGCATAGTAATCTAACTGAAGATCTTCAGAGAACACAGCTCCACCAGCTTGATCAATAAGAACTCCAGACAACCAAAGAGAGAAATAAACTCTCATACATCTCCTAAAAGAAGGTAATCTTCCATAAGCAACTTAGGGCTTTTACCACAAGCTCCAAGATATGAACAGAATCAGAACCTCCTTTGATTTTCAACCAACAACCCTTCTGCACAAGAGTAATTAGTTCTAAGCACACTGCTTATATTCACATTAGAGATTAACCAAATGCAGTTAACTCAGCTTTCTTCAGAGCTCCAGAAAATCTTCTGATCCACCAATGAAACCTAATCTTCAAGTTACATATCCTACTTGCTCCATAGCAAGGCATCTTAGATACACCAAGACTTGGACCTGTAACATCTACTCTTTCTCATAGCTCCCGCAAACTGCATGAGATAGACCTTTTTGAAGCATTAATTCCATTTATTTTTGAGAAGATCAAATTATTTTACGATGATGTGCCACAACATCAACTAAGGCCCTGAAATTTCCGCTTGATGTCACAACACCTGATCAGACATCCAGCTGGAGAGTTCAGTCCTTCTTTCTTCCACTTAGAAGAACCTCCTCCCTATAACAGAACAAGAGTTCCATGTTCTCATAGACTTGAGTAATGATATCAAGTTTGAGTAGACAACCTTCATCCTGCTTTTTAGTACTACAACAACCGCCTCATCTTCAGAGAAACCAAACATGCCAAAGCTTGATTCTTCAGAAGAGATTAGTCACACAAGATCTTTACAAAAGGAATCCCGCTTTCTTTAAGTAGAGACTTCTTAAGAAAGTCAGAGATAACTGCCACCTATCCTTGACCTCCATGATGAGCAAGATCACATGCTCCTAGAGTAGAGATAGGAACACACCTGCTGCACTCCAATGCACCTAGATCAGAAATAAACTGATCCAAAAAAAAATTTATTCATCTTCACTTGCATCAGCACTACATTCTAGCTAATTTTCTTGCCAGGAAAATTTCTAGTCCGGTTAGTGCCTTTGCAACACCAAAATAAAGACAGGTCCTACCACACACGTGTAAGGTACCAAGATTATCAGCTACAACTCCTTTGCTCCAGAGATTCACTCCATGAATCAACAGGATTCTACACATACTCCATTGTCAAGATGTTTCAACATCTGATAGAAAATCAGTTCCTTATCTTGAGTGTACCCATTCTCTAAAGAACAAATCCTTGAGCAGATGCAACAAGAGATGTTGCAATTCCTGATATACCAACTTGTCACTAGTAATCTTGTACTCTAAAATACAAGGATAATCAATTAAATATTTTTTAATTCCATAAACAACAATTGATCTTAAATTCTTATCCAAAAAACCATACATCTTGTAAGAGATATGATCTACCAGATATCAACATAAATCAAGAATTTTTGTGTCAACATCTTTCTAGTCAAACAACATGTTGAGACATCAAGTATGTCACCCTTGACTCAACCTGCCTATGACTTTCCTTTAATAATAGAATTCGTAAATCATGAATGGTGAAAATAAATCACCTCCCATTACCTCCAAGTTGAATAACATCCATCAGCACCAAAGATCTTAATAAATCCATCTTCAGCATGAGAACCTGATTATCCTTCTGAAAGAGCTCTTGAACACGACAAGAGATGCCTTTATGAGTGGACTTGAGTCAAAACACAAGTATCTTTGGAAAATTTTTCGAAAATAATATTTACCAAATTCATAGATCATGAATTTGATAAACCCGATCTCAACTCACCTTCTCTTCAAACTGACTTCAAGATACAAGATGGAACCAAACTTCTAAGTGCCAAGTCAACATGACAGACATCAACCAACAACACTCTCCATTCCATTGCTCCAGACTTTGGAACGACTAAAGCTTTCATAGATGTTGATATCTTCAAGAATAGAAGCCAACAATCAAGATCTTATACCATCTTTCTTCTATCACAGCTCCAGAATCACACAAATAGCAGAGTTCTTCCATCAGAAACATATGCAGCGGAACCACCAAAGAACATCTTCAACATGCCCAATAAGATGTCAAAACATCTTATAAGACATCATACTGGAGAACTAGCCACTCCTTCTGCAGTTGCTGTAGACACTTCACATAAAATTTGAACAACCATCAGTAGTTGTTACCTTTGATCCATAACATCCATCCCATCCATTAATACCCTTGAGTATGTCAGAGTGAATGATCTTATCTCTCCAAACTCTTCCTTGTTTAAATCACCAGAAAGTATCTCCTAATATTTCATCCAGAAACATACAGGATGCGTGCTCTGATACCAATTGAAATTCTGGCATAGAAGATAGCAGATGTCCTAACACATGTCACGACATTGTTCTCTGCATAACATTAAAACAAGGACAGAACAAACAAGATGGTATACTGAATATCAGCAACAGATTCACAACAGATGTTTCAACATCTGTTACGACATGTTAATCAATACTGAATTGTAAATTGCAGAATGATTAACAACACAGAATATGATGACCTAGTTCGGTGCAAATCCCCTACATCTTGGGGCTACCAAGCCAGGAAGAAGAATCCACTATCTATAGTATATTTTTATGTAAACAACCTTTGGTTTACAGTAAACAACCTCTGGTTTACCTATCACTACCCAATGAGAACTTTATCATTAGAAGTCACATCTTATTGATAAGATAAACACATCTCACTCCCTAAATCACAACCTGTGATATCTAACAGTTACAATCGACAGCAACTGTATCATCCTACTTGAAAGACACCTCTTTCAATGCAAAGTTCAGTCAAGCATTCTCGACTAACAACATAACTCTGATTTGCTTCAAAGCTTCATCCAAGAACAATATATAATTCATTACCTAAAGGTATCTAAATCTGTATAAACAATTATGTCTTCCACAGTGTATCAAACAGATACATGGGGAGACTTACAACACAAGAAAGCAAACGACTTTCAAAACCCTAAACCCTATTTTCTACTTTACAAGTACTATAATAAGGATTCCTAAGTCTGTTCTATCCTAGGTTTTAGTCTTCCTTTTATAGTTTTCTTCTTCCTTGGGCTTCAAATCTTTAGTTCAATGATTCCTTGATCCACTGCTGAGATTTCTCCTAGAATCTTGAAACAGATTTGCAACAGATTTAAAACCTGCTATATCAATCCAGGATGTCGAATCAGGATGTTGGAACATTTTATTCGACATCTTTACTCTCGGCAGCATTCTTCATGTTGTTCATCCTGTTCTCTGGCAAAATTCTTCAAGTTGTAACATTGTCTTTGACATCAAGTTTTACCAAAATTTAAGTCAAATCCTTTAGAGTCTTAACCTTTCATTACATAAGTCATGGATGTACCTGCAAGAGCAAATCTTTATGTTAAAGTAGAAGAACGTATGAATATAAATAGAGATCAACATAAAAACTATACTTACGAGGACCAAATTTGTAATACAGAGTTGTCTAGGTACACATTTCCCGACAAAAAATTCATGGACAGAATTCCTACAAAGCATGAATAATTGGTTTGGATCATGACTTAATTTAATACCCAACATTGTGTCTGGAAGAGTGTCAACGATCATTATTAGTCTCTCAATGTTATCTACTCTTGACGGTGTGGATTTAATACCGCCCTAGTTGGCAGAAAAACTTTCTTTTGCGCTTCTACCACCTGTAACTTTCAGAACTTCATTGTTTGGAATTTCCAACTGATTTGAATTTGTGAAGCATAATAAACCCAACGAATTCAATTTTTTCATCATAAAAACAATATCAATAAAATTCAAAAATTAAAATAAGTAAACAATAATATCAACAACATATAACTTATACCTCAAGCACATCGCGGGTACACTACTCGGACACCTTCACCTCAGTCGTCCTCTCTCGATCCTCTTGCTGCTTCAGGATACTCTCTTGTACCATCTGCAACAACCTGTCCCTCTCCTCCTCCAACTTCCTATCATGCTTTTCCCTTTACCTCTTCTTCCCCTCCTCAAACTTCTTCTTATCATCCTCCAACTTCCTATCTTGCTCCTCCATCCACCCCTTCCTATCATTTTCAAACTTCCTTCTATCCTCCTTCAACTTCCTATCCTGCTTCTCCTTTTCCTTCTCCAACTCAACATCAATAATCTATTTAATCTCTCTCTTACGGGTTTTACCACTAGATGATTTAGGTGGTCCAAAAAAACAGCCAATGCCTCTTCCAACACCACAGACACACCCAGGATGCACCTCGGTTTCATTCGCTTCTACCAAGATGTCATGATGATATTGTGAAGTGAAGAGGCCGGCTTCAGCTTGTTCAACCAGATCATCCTACAACACATGAAATTTCATCTTCAACAAATTGATTTAACTAAAATAAATATTGTTGAAAAAAGTATCTACTTACAATTCTTTGATCCACTTCGCGCGTAGCATCTAATGTGAACTCGCCGTATTTTCTTTGACATGCCCTCTCCCAACACTTCCTACATTTGTTTTCTTTTTTCTTCGTTCATCTTCTTTTCAAGTTTATGATATCCCCCACGAGACAATATATGTAGATAGATATTTCTAGCTCGATTTTCCTTTCCTTTTTTGCTCTTTGCTAAGAACTCAAGAGTGGTACGAGGCGCTACGAATTTCTCCCAAACAGCTTGATGAATAAATGGATAAACAAAGTATAAAGGCCTTTCTTTATCTTCTTTATGTTTAATATAATGATGGCTGAGTTGTGTCTTAAAGCCCCTCCAACTCTCACCACAATATGTAATCATCTTCTTTTTCACATATTAATTATTTGGACAAATAATGAACACATCCTATGTTTACACAATAGCGGTGTTATTAGTAACAATGAACACATCATATGTTTAAACAAAATATAATCAATCATATATACTTGCAAACAAATAGTAAAATACATGAACTTCTTGCCATATGGCGTCTTTCAAATCACCATCAACATCGTGCCAACTATCAATCAAAATGCTCACTTTACTTCTACCTTGTAACGCAATGTAACCCATAAAATCGTCAGTGTATTCATCATAAGCCCTGCCGATTGCAACATCAACTATAATTGGGTAGCGAATACTAGTTTCTTGGGCTTTTTTCACCTTAGTATACATCGTGGCACCTCTAGTTTTTCTTCTACGATTTGCATTAACATATGTTGTAGCAAATGTTGAATGGGAGGTGCTTGTCGATTCAGCCATGACTATCACGAGACAAATACATAGAAACAAAATGATCAAGAGAAACTATATGTTTCAATAAAAACAAATGGAAAATCATAGAAACAAAATGATCAAAAGATAAACTAATGTAAAACCCTAGCCAAAATGACTAGTGAAAAGTAAAGTGATATATAACTCATTTCACTGAAGAACAAACCTACTGCAAAAATGATGTTTGATAAATATCGGTTGGAAGAGTTTTGATGAATATCAGCTTGAAAATCGCCTAGGGTTTTTGCAAAATGAGAGTAACGAAATTACGCTCGAGCGTTCATAGGTAAATGAAAAGTTAGAAATTAGCTAGATTGTAGTCTGAAGTATCTCATGCAATAAATGTTTCACATCGAATTTTATTTAAAAAAACTACGTAACAGTGTTAATTAAAAATATATAATATAAAAAACACAATAGCTTCATTTTCTGCAAATTCAATTAAAAGATATATAACGTTGATTTTTGTTGTATAACCGAGGGGTTTGAATATTACAAGTAAAAAATTAAAATAAGATTTTGAAAATAGTATTTTAAAATTGATTAAAGCAAAATATATTACCTCTCAGTTGGACCATGTTGTCGAGGTAAATATTAATAAAAAAAATAACAATGATAAAAACAGAACTTGGAAAGGCGTTAAGTGAGAAATACAAACTAAACAACTGAAAAAAAAAACACAAAATGCAAAGACTGGGTTTCGAAGCGAGGTCCCTTATAGATATATTCCCTCACTTTTCTAAAAAACTGAGGTAAAGGGTTGTTAATTTTTTTAATAAAAAATAAAAGTTGGCGCTCCCAGTACTGATTCCCTTGTTTTTCTATTGTTCGAGGTGTCAGCTTCGTCATAAAAAGTGTTATTTGTTGTAGTCTTTAGATGTGTCTCACCTCTAATATGCTGATGATACTGTGGAAAATATTTTGACTATTAAGGTGATTCTTAAGAGTTTTGAGTTTGCTTCTTAACTTAAGGTTAGTTTCTCTAAGAGTCGTATTTTTATTGTTAATGTGGGGAAGGGGTTTCTAGACTTGGCTGAGGTCTTCTTGTATTCTTAATCAGGTAGACATCCTTTTATGTATTTAGGGCTTTTGGTGGTGCTGACTCTAGGAAGGAAAAGGAATCGAGATCCTCTGGTTAAGTTTGTGTCCGTTAGACTTTCTTCTTGCAAGAATAGGTGTGTGAGTCTCTAAGGGAAGGTTGTCTTATTAAATTCAGTTTTAAACTCAATATTCATTTTCTTCCTTTCTTTCATGAAGACGCCTATTAAAGTTTGGAAGGAATTAGTTAGGATGCAAAGTAGGTTCCTTTGGATAGGCTCAAAATGGGAGGGGGTTCCAAGTTAGCTTGGACAAAGTGGGAAGATGTCTGTAAGCCTAAGATGGATAGTGGCCTAGGGGTCAATGATCTTAGGCTTATAAACTTGGCTCTACTAAGTAAGTGTAATTGGAAGATTCTTGGGGTTAGGCCATCTCTATGGAAGGAGATTGTTTCATCAAGATATGAAGCTGATGTGTATGGTTCCTCGTTGGGTGAGAAATCATATTAAGGAAGGCTTCCTTCTAATGGAGAGGGGTCTCCCTTCTTGGATCCATACATGATCAACACGTTGACTGGTTTACTTCCTCTTGTACCAAGGTGGTTGAGGATGGTTTGAAAACCAATATTTGGCATGAAATTTAGGTGGAGATGATCCTATTATGTGTCTCTATTGAGAGATTATTCCTCATTTCATAAAAAGAGTCTCTAGTGGTGGATATGATGGGGAAATAATAAATAGATGTTTGGGTGTAAGACTTTAGGTGAATACTCTCACTTTTTGTATGGGAGTAAGAGCTTATGGTGGAGTTAACTCGAGCTTATGATGGAGTTATATAGTGGGAGTGATTAGGCGGTGTCAGGCTGATGTGTAAGTGTGAATCCCTCATCTCACGAGAGGTTTCTCATCGAAGTCTTTCTATGTTAGGTTTTCCTTTTTGGTATTCAATGTTGAAGGTAATTCGGCCCGAATGATCTGACGTTCGGCTATGTAAATCTATGTGCTTATAGGTAAAATGTCTGGAGCAATCAACTGGCCTATATGGTTTTGATGATTACAAGACTATGATGTGAAATATCCATCTGAAGTGATCATAAGGTTGTTATTCTAGGGGGATCAAGATGTAAAAGCCAATATCTATATGATAAAATTTAAGGTCAAGCGGCATTTAGTGGAATCCCTGAGGATCTTCCATCAAGCAAAATCTCTAATGATGGTATCTATCAAGAAGCCTTATCAAGCCTCCTCAAATAGAAGTGAAGTCAAGTCTCATGTGAAATGTTTAATCATTAATCTTGAATCTTTATAGTTGTGAAAGAGAGGAAGTGTGAAAGCATGTCTGAGTGATCAGAGTATTTTAAAAGATATTATTGTAGTTCCTCAACTACTAAGCCAATGCATGTTGGAACAAAATTGGTTTGTACCATATCCCTTTGATTTTGATCATAACAGAGTATTTAAAGAACAATGGGGTATAATAATGTTTGTTCAAGTGTGCAGGACCATAGACTAAAATTTTATATAAAATCCAAGTATTGGTCTTGACTATGAACATCCAAAGAGAAGCTTAAAGACCAAAATCTGATGGATCAAAAGCTAAAGAACAGACTCTAAAGAAGTCAACTTCTGAAGAGGTCAATGTCTGAAGGTCAAAGTCTGAAGGAGGCAGCCTCTGAAGATCACACTTTGAAGAAGTCTACTTCTGATGATTAGAACCTAAGTCAATCAAAGTTCAATGACTAAGGTGACTTTGATGTGTCATTATCAACCTCTGAGCCTACTTTATCACGTGAAGACTTAAAGCACTTTTTTCATAGAGTTTGCTGGGATGCAACTGCCAATTCCTTTTGTAGCAAAGGGATTTCAAACTATCCTTCACCGACCTTGACTATTTTTTGAAAGATCCCAATGTCTCTTTTGAAGCTTCTCAAAGGACTCTACTGTGTTAGATCTTCAACGACACTCTTACTCTCTATTTAAGGAGCTTAATAATTAAAGTAAAACACATCAATTGACACTTAAAGATAAGTTACTCTGTCAACATAAAAGCACAAGATGAACTCAGGATTTCTTTTCCTTGTATATCTTTGAAACCCTTAAGTCTTAAAAGATTCTATTTGCATTGTATTCTTTTTACACCTCTAATTGTATATCAAGTGTATTTCCCAAACAATCATTTATCTGTTAGGAAAATTATTAGAAGTCTCTTGCTTGTATGCTTGAGCATAGAAGTCTCTTGCTAAGTGTTTGAGCATTTGAAGTCTCTTGCTTGGGTGCATGAGCATAGAAGTCTCTTGCTTGTGTGCTTAAGCATTGGAAGTATCTTCTTGTGTGCTTGAGAAAAGAATTTTCTTACTTAAGTGTTTGAATATTGGATGTCTCTTGCTTGTGTGCTTGAGAAAATTGTAATCTTGTGCAATTATAGTGAAAATATCTTGTAAGTACTAGGGTACTGGATTACTCTCAAGTTGTGAGAGGAACCAGGATAACTCTGTGTGTAATTCTTTTTTGTTGCAGTTTATATCCACTGCCTACCTTTAATTGAATCAAATTCTACAACTTGTGTTTAGAATCTGACTAAGACTTTAAAAGGAAAAGAAAAAGTCAACACAACCTAACCCCCTTCTTATATTTTTTTCACCTTTAATACACACACCCACCCAAAAGTGCTTAAATCTCTCTGTTTGATAAAACTCTGTAAAACCCTTAAAGGAACCATCAAGGTGCTTGTGGAATTGATAAAGACTGTTCTTAAACACTTAAGAGGCTTATATACCCTTCAGAATTAATTAATGCCCTTGGCCAATCGTTTAGATCAATGTTTAAAACTTCCTAATCTATTAAGAACACTTCTAATCAATCAGAAGATTTATTGTTGTAGGGTTTCCTTTGTGGGATTTAGGGCTTCTGTTGTTCAAAGCACATAATCAATTAGGTGATATGCATAATCGATTATGAGCATTAAAAAGCCCATTGATAATTTTCCTTTTTGAGTTAGATTTCTCTCCTATAAATAGATGACTCTCCTCACTTTCAAATCAAACCAAAAAATGTGTTTTAACACTCTTTCTCACTCTCAACTCATTTTCTTATCATTTCTCTCATTTCACTAAAATTGCCTCAATGTTTTAGGAGTGAAAAATATCGGTGAGGATTTTGTTGTGTATTTTGATGTAAGGGCAATATTGTAATATTTGTAATAGATTGTTTTTCTCTTGTGGAATATCTTTGTTTGGTTTGTGAGCTTAGTCAATAAACTCATGGTTGGTTTGTGAGATTAGCCAGTAAAAGCTCTCGTTTGGTTTGTGAGATTGTCCATTAAAATCTCTATTTTGTTCATGAGCTTTGTTTGGTTATAAAAGATCTCATTTGATTTGTCAGATTGTCATCTAAATTCTTCATTTATTTCAGAGGCAACGCCTAGTGTAAAATCTCTCTTTTTGTTCAAGATTGTAGGGTATAAAACATCAAGTTAGGTTTGGAAGCTAGCTAGTGTAAAACTTCAAGTTTGATTGTAAGAAGGTTCGTGGGCATAACCTATTAAAATCTCACAATATAGTGGAAACTCACAAGAATAAATTCTTCAGGAGATGAGTAGGACAAGTGGTTAGGCCGAACCTCTAAAAACCTCTGGTGTAATCTTCTTATCCCTGATCTCTTTTTATTTTGTCTTGTTTTCTTATTTTTGTTGTGCTCAAATCTGTTTTATACTATGTTTTAGTTTTTTTATTTATTATGTTGTGCCATACCTTAATTTTGTCCCTCATTCAATAAATCGATGCACACATCGTGACATCTGCATCACTTGCATAACATATCTTAGCATTTTATTTTGCATAATTACTAAAATGTCAATCTGAATAATTTTTCAAATTTACAGAAAGACCAGTAAAACTGATTCTCTAATCTACGTGAAATT
Source organism: Lathyrus tuberosus (assembly GCA_022829125.1). Classification (NCBI taxonomy): domain Eukaryota; kingdom Viridiplantae; phylum Streptophyta; class Magnoliopsida; order Fabales; family Fabaceae; genus Lathyrus; species Lathyrus tuberosus. The sequence continues at coordinate 6,546,533 of JALAZF010000101.1, read as the reverse complement.
AGCGGGCAAAAAAATTTGAAATAGAGCTTGCAAACATCAATATTATTGATCTACAGTTCGCTTAGTTTAACCTGGCGTGCTCGTTTTAATTTTTTGACTACTTTTTCAGTTGTATTTTGATCAGGACAAGCCTTTTAACCAACCCGGTCATTTTGATGCATTCGTTTTTTTTCGGCCATTTTTACGCCCGACTTTTTTTAATTTTGAGTCTTTTTATTTTATCTTTTTGTCAACACGTTCATAAAAAATAATTAGGCTTATCTATGATCTATTTTCTTTTTTTATTTTGATTATTTTAGTTTATTTGAATTTACTTGATTTAATTAATTTGAGTTTATTTTGAACCAACAGTATTTACAAGAGGGCATATGTAGAATTGTAGAAATAATAACCCTAATTCTTGTGACACACACACACACACACAGATATATATATATATATATATATATATATATATATATATATATAGACACACACACACACACACACACACAGCTTATGTGACCAATAGAGAGGAGAGAGACTCCACACGACGCCCTATTCACCTAAAAGAAAAGCATTTATTTCCGTTTTCAAATGAACAAAGAAAATGCTTAGATTGAGTATTTCCTCTTCTTGTTCATCGTTACTGAGTCCCCTCTGTAACACCCCAAAATTTGCCCCCTCGTTTCTAACTTTAACTGTTAATGTTTCGTTCTTCTGCAGCATTAATCATATCATGGCATTGGTTTTTGAGACATGGGATCAAGTGGTTTTCGAGGCTCAAGACTTCCTTTTATTCCAAATTTTTAAGCAGCAAGCATCAAAAGCTTCGGCATTTATTTTGCTCAGTGATCAAGCACCAAACCGTATGTTTCCAGCCGGGTATTTCAAGTGCAAGAGAGCATTTGCAAGTTATTTCAGGTATTATTCAGTGGCAATGTCAAATGATAAGTTTCAGAGGCATAACAAGGCTCAGAACAAGTGGCAACAGGCGATTCTCCAAGTTTCCCTCTTTATGGCGCCAATTTTTGAATTTTTGAATGGGGTAATCGATTTCCACAATATGGGTAATCGATTACCACAGGCGAAATTTGCCCAAATACTCCATTTTTCAGCACTGCAGAATTTGGATGGCATTTTGGTCATGTGATTTCCCATGTGCATCAGTAGAAGGATCTAGAATTAGTTCAAAATTTGATTCATTTTCACAAATTAATTTCATTCCCTCCAAAACTTCAAACATTCAATTCCTAATTTCACTCCTAATTTCCATTCCTCACATTAACCCACATTCCAAACCACATTTAATTCCAAACTTAAACCATACTTAAATGATTTTGCTCCAAACCTCTCATAACTTTTCACTCTTTTTTTTTTCTACACATTTCATTCCAATTCTCTCAACTTTTCTCTCATTCCAAAACCCTTACAAAAGCTCCATAGCCAAAAGCTTCATAAATTGTGCATTGCAATTAGTGAATTCTTGAGCTAAACCTTTATTTCATCATCATCCTTGGTCCAATCCCGGTGTTGTGATTCATTTGGATCTTGATTAAGTTGAAGGAATCACTTCTTGAAGAATTTTTCCTTATTTGTAGATTATTGCTTGGATCTTCAAGTTTTTTTGCTAGAGCTTCATAGATTCTTGGATTTCTTGCTTGGATCTGTTAATTGCAGCTTAACAACACTCACCAAAGCAAATCTCAGCTTTGTAGGTTAGTAAACTTCATATCCCAAATGATTCTAGCTTATTTACAGCTTTTGTAATGTAAATCCATGGTTTGTTGTTGTGAATTGACCTATTGCTTGATTTGATTATGGATCTTCTTGTTTGATTGATGTAATTGGTGTTTGATTATTGATATTTGGTGTATTTTTCGTGTACCATTGCATACCACACAATGCCATAAAATACCTTTAGCAGTGATTTTTTTGGCCTTTAGCAGCACTTTAAAGCGCTGCCTAAAGTGGCGCTGCTGTAGGTAAAGGCCGTGCTTTTCTAAATACAAAAGCGCTGCCTTAGAACCCCTTTAGGAAGCACTTTTTCAATAAAAGCGCTTTCTTTTGTCTCCCTTTAGCCAACGCTTTTAAAAGCGCTACTAAATGTATCTTTTTTTCCTACTTTAAGCAGCACTTTCTTTTGTCCCCCTTTAGGCAGCGCTTTTAAAAGCGCTGCCTAATGTATTTTCTCTTTCCATCTTTGGCAGCGCTTTTTCAATAAAAGCGCTTTCTTTTGTCCCACTTTAGGCAGCGCTTTTAAAAGCGCTGTCTAATGTGCTTTTTCTTTCTTCTTTGGGCAGCTCTTTTATAAAAGCGCTTCCTTAGGTCCACTTTAGGCAGCGCTTTTTTTAGAAAGCACTTTCTTTTGTACACGTAAAATCATTTTTTTTGGAAGAGTTTTTTTGTTATAAGCGCTGCCTATTGTCCTTTTTTTTAGGAACCGTTTTTTGTTAAAAGCGTTATCATAAAATGGTAGCACAAACCATTATAACTCAATTTTTTATCAAAGCATATCACAAACCTGTAATTCAACATTATAATTCAACACATAGGCCCTATATTTCAACACATAAGCCTTATATTTCAACACAAGTCTTTATTTCAACACATCGGCGTTATATACCATTATAATTCAACGTATATACACCATTATAATTCAACACATAATCCTTATAATAACCATTATATATAATTCAACACAAACCTCATACACCAAAATAACCATTATATATAATTCAACACAAACCTCATATATACACCAAGAAAACATTCATAATTCTAATAACAACTTATCCACTTCCAAAACCTTTAACTTCTAAAGATTCCAAAACTATACAACAACTTCCAAAACTATACAACAACTTCCATAAAGTATACAACAACTTCCATAAACTATACAACAACTTCAATTCCAAAACAATACAACAACTTCCAAAACTATACAACAACTTCCATAAACTTCACAAAAAAATAAGAAAGACTTTATACCTTATATTATCCTCGTCTCAATAATGTATTGACACTATTCCTCCTTAATTTCTTCCAATTTATCTTTCGAGTAAGTGGCACACTTGAATTCATCATAGTACTGCATAATATAACATAATATGCATGATTTAGTTTAAAGTAATTAAATATATGAAATATCCGATAAATATTATATTAAATCCTAAGTTATAAATCCATACCATGTTTGGAATCTCTATTTGTTCCAAATGAATGGTTTCTTTCATAAACCTCAAAACGAAATAACAGCAATCTATACCATTACGCTGACGAGGACACTACACATAGAAAAAAATATGAATATATATCAGGATATATAGTTTAACTTATTTTATCAAATAGAATCACTATTATAATCAAAATTGTGAAAATATACCTGCACTCTTATCCATGTAATGTTGTTTACTTTACTCTTTGGTACTCGATGTCATACCCCAAATTTTGACCACCAAGATTTCCCATCATTGTGAAAATCATCTTCACAATATCGATGAACCTTCATGCCTCATCAATCTTCTCAAATATGATTGAGCATTCACCACATCAAGAATCAAGCACAAGAGTGCAACATTCCAAGTGGATCAAGCCTCAAGGTCGCTAGTGTCCCCAAATTAGGGTTTTGGTCGACCAAGTCCTCCAGATGAAATTTTCCATTTGGGCATGATTCAATGCTTCAAAACATAACCCAAGATACTCTAAGGGACCTCATGGACCCAATCATCAAGTCAATTTAGCCTCAGGGGATGCATTCATCAAAAATCAGGAATTAGGGTTTCTTGACCTAATTCACCCCTAAGTTGACTTTTGGGACAAAACATGAGCAAAGACCTTAAAACATGATTTGAGGGCCTCCAATACACCACATTGATCCATTTGCAACAATGGATTGATCCAAGAAACTTGATTCATAAGTTTCATTTTCATATGGACCACATTTAGGGTTTTGCGGAAAAAATCAACTGTGCCTTTGACTTTTGACCAAGACATGCTCCCGAACCTTGGGACATGATTCAAGACATCTCTAAATACCCTTTGAAGTCACCCATGAAGTTTGGTTGAGCTCAAGGATTTATTTCACAAAAGGATCTCAAAGTCAAAATTTCATCTGCTAAAAAAGTCAACTGTACAAAAATCAAAGTTTGACTTTTTGAATTTTTGGTCAACCAAGGTCCCTTAACCCTAAAACAATGTTAATACGTGATTTGAATCATAATTCATCAAGAAAAATCAAAGAAAGTGAGATAACTTGTAAAAGGGGTAACCATAAAAAACTTATAATTTTTCTAAGTTATGGAACAAAGTGGCTAGGGTACCAACTTCCAAGGACCATAACTTGAGATCCAAGCAACCATTTTGGGTGATCCAAAGCTGGATTTGTAGGTCTTGCTACACTCTACAAAAGCTTCAACTACATCAAACTTCAATTCCTCACAAATTTTTAGTTATGGAGTGATCAAAATGGCTGAAAAACATGAAATTGGCATTTTTCCAACACTTAGTGAAATTTTCACTAAGTCAAAATCTGTCTTACTTTTTCCAAAATGTAGAGGCATTTTTCACTTTGATCCGAGCTGAACCAATACCAACCTTGGACATCAAAGTTAAAGTATGCCATATGGGCTTTCCAATAATTACCAGATCATCTCCAAATTCCATTTGAGCAAGGAGATACAACCCTCTGAACATGGCAACATGAACTGGTTTTTACAAGGCAGAATTTGTGCCTTTTGCTCGATTTGTCCAAATCTGATAAATCCAAGCCTTGTCATCAATTTGGTCACATCTGAGGATAAAACAAGAAGGGACTGATCTGATCCCCAAGCCTCTAAAGTCCAAGAATATACATTAGGCTTGTCATCCCTAAAAAGGCTACAAAGATGCCAAGACTCCAATTTTCTTTCCAAACCTTTAATGGATGCACCAAGGTGGCATGAACTGAGCCTATTCCAACTGAATCCAGTCTAAGTTTATCTCTGAACCAAAGCTACAAAGCGTGTGCTCTAATCTAAAGTCAATGGCTAGAGGAGACTTGAGATTCCTTTTGCATCACATTGGCTAAAGGCCTGCTGCAGTTGCCATTCACTATTACTTGCAAAACAAACTTACTCTACTATAAATAGAGCTCATTTGTGCTCAGTTTAAGTACACCAAAGCATTACAACACTTGCTCTCCTCAAAATCCCTTTTTCTAGGCCAAAATGTCTTCTTTTGCAAGGTATCTCTGAGTTTTTGAGTTAGAGAGCAATTCCATCACAACTCATGATTCAAACACCTCTAATATGTTATATCTAAGTTGTCCAAACACTAACAAGTGACCTGTAACACCAAAATCTCAAAGTCCACTTCCAAAACCTCAAAATTGGACTTTTTTGCATTTTTCAAGCCATGTCTTGATTCAGTCACTTTCAAAACCAGATAAGACCTCAAACACACTTCAAATATCATACTTGAATTGTTCCAAATGGTTCCCCTCACCTAGAACACCATTTGAGAGAGTTGCCATATTGGTCACTTTTGCCCTTTTGGCAAGAAAGAGCTCAGACTTGGTCCTGAAGATTCCAGCTGGTGGTGATCATTCTAAAAGCTTCTAAGGGATCAATTGAGAGTGTCTAAAGCATCAAATTACTTATGGCACGAGAAATTTGGCATATAGCACAAAAAGCTCCAAGAAGTAAGTGCGTCATCACTTGAACTTTCTAAATTATGCATTGCTTTGAAGTCCACTGATCATAAACATCTCATACATGTTGTATATGTTGTGTTTGAACCAATTTGCCATGTAATTCTTGCCAATACCATGGGTTGGTATAGAAAATGCAATTATAGGCCTATTTCAAAAACACTATTGGGTTTTTAAATAGGGACCTCATCTGAGAAAATCATGACCACCATTGGATTCCTTGTGAAATTCTAGGCAGGATAGACCTAAATTTTGTCCCAATCCATGGAGAATTGAGAAAGTTACAACCTTTACGTGTTTGGCCCAAAAGCTGGCTTGCCTTGCCTTGCCTTGCCCAGGCCTAAAACAAGGCATCCCTTATGTATTGATGGGGTGGTTTTGATACACGGATGTATCACCACCCCAGTGGTAGAAGGCGCGCGCTGTGACTTGAAGGTCTGGAGTTCGAATCCCCCTCGCCCCAGACCCTTTTTTAACACTTTTTCATTTTTTTAATATTTGTTATATTATTTTAAATGATTTGGAAAATTAATTTCTCTCTCAATTTCAATTATTTTTTATTCTTTCTTTTTGCAAAAAATCACAAAAGTGTTAAAACATTTTATTCCACCAGAAAATCAAATTTATATTATTTATTTAATATGGTTGATATTTTTGTAAATAAATTCATTTTTAATTGTTTTTAAACATTTTAAAAGTGAATTTTTATCTTGAAAAATTAAAAACAAATGATTTTTAATTCATCTTGTGATTAAAACATCATTTTTCCAACCTCAATCAAAAATCACAAGTTATTTATGCAAACTTATTCGGTGTTTTTATCATTTTAATTAATTTTCTTTGAATAATTACTTTAAAAAATGATGAAATTAGGGTTTCTTTGATTTTCACCCTAAACAATCTTTTTCACACACTTTTGGGCCTCTAATAGAGTGTAAGACCCAACCCTTGTTGTACATAAACTTTTTTGGGCCTCAGATATTGTATAAGTCCCGATATGTTAAAAATCTCGGCGCGATCGCCAATTTTCAAACAAAAACCCATTAGGCCACTCCTTGAGTTGTAAGCCCCATCACTTGTACAAAAATAATCTTTTAGGCCTCTAATAGAGTGTAAGACCCAATCCCTCTTTGAAACCAAAATAATTTGGGCCTCAGTCATTGTATAAGTCCCACTGTGATTTCAAAAATCTCAGCATGATTGCCAGTTTAAAACAAAAAAACCTGGGCCTCTCCTTGAGCTATAAGTCTCATTCCTTTTATTAAAAACACTTTTGGGCCTCTTGAGAGAGTGTAAGACCCATCCCTTTGTACAAAAAATCTCTTTGGGCCTCAGTCACTTGTATAAGTCCCTGTACAATTTCAAAACAACGGTAAGATTACTGTTTTTCATCTGGGCCTCTCCTTGAGTATAAGCCCCAACAATCTTTTCCAAAACAACTTCCCTTTTTGATCTTATTTCAAATATACAGTTGTTATTAAAACTTTCTTTGTTGAACAACTAACAATACATCCTGGAAGCTTGCTTACCTGTAAGTGTTTATCAGCTTTCATTTACTTGCTTTCATATAAATATAAAATGTATTGTGGGAAGCTACGCAAGGTAAGTCTTCTTTCATATCCTTTTAAATACTTGCCATATATCAACTGTATATATACTAGTATAGTTATTTAGAGTTTTCCCAGGCAACGACGTCTAGAACTAGGTAAAGCCAGTTGGTCACTCTTTAATACAATCAAAACTAGATCCCCATAGGATTTCCAGATACAGTCTTGCCTTCTCTTGGGCATATAGAATATGGAACAAAGAGAAAGGCAGTATTCTTAGTGAACCTTTTCTCAGACTGTCACTATTAGAAATTGTCAAAGAAATTCTACTCCCCAGAGTTGATCTATTCTCTGTGAATAGCATCTCTTGAGTTTCTTCAAATCAAAATTGTTCACTAAATGAACTATTCTCAGTGAATAGCATTTCTTAAAATTTTCTTGGTTTGGGACCCACGGGCTTCCTAAAAGCATCCCCGCCTCCTCTTGGGAGTCGTACAAGGACCCTCTAGCTTCTTTGAAGTTCTCATGCCTTCTCTTGGGCTTAATACAAGGACCCTGACGACCTCTTAAAGGTATAAGACAGAACTTAGTCATCCTTTGATAGAGCAGTCTTTCCAAAAGAGTCTAATCTCAAACCAATTTAGGGTTGATCCTCATCCCTTAAGAACACCTGCCTCCTCTTGTACAATCTAAATCCCCTCTTGAGTCTCAAAGACATTCTCAAGTTCCCTAGGATAAACCCTGGTCATTTTGGATATATCTCCAGTAGAGTTTAAACCCAATTTCTCTCCTAAAAGTTCCCCAACCAGGGTCAAGTTTATCACCAGTATAACACTATCTCAAATCAGAACCTCAAGGCATCTGATGTCTCAACTCTTCTGTATTCCTCAGCAAGAGTTGATTCCCCATTTTGGACCTGTTGTTGGATCACAATAATCCTCAGCATAAGTTAGCCTCCTCTTAGGCTTTGTATAATGATCTCTTTCTTTGTTCTTCCTCAGCAAAGTCAGCCTCCTCTTAGGCTTTGTATAATGATTCTCCCTAGCAGAGCTAACCTTTTTAGACTCTTTTGTTGAGTCAATCACTTTTCAGACTCTCTTATTGAGTTAATCAATCACTTCTCGACTCTCTTGTTGAGTCAATCACTTTTTCTGACTCTCATGTTGAGTCAATCGCCTTTCAATACTCTCTTGTTGAGTCAATTCCTTCTTTAGCCTCTGTTTTGGGCTTTGTACAAGACATATACAGACACTCTCTTGTTGAGTGAATCACCCTTTTAGCCTCAATCTTGGGCTTTGTATAAGATAGATAAAAACACTCTCTTGTTGAGTCGATCTTTTCCAAACTCCTCTCAGGCTTGGTAAAAATATTTTCCCTAACAGAAGTCAGCCTTCTCTTAGGGTTTGTATAATGATTATCCTCAGCAGACACCCATAAAAGCACTCTCTTGTTGAGTCAAACCCCATTTCAGGCTCCATCTTGGGCTTCGTACTAGATACCATATAAATTTCCTGAAACAGAGTCAATTCTCTTTTTCCGCCTCCATCTTGGGCTTTGTACAAGATAGATAATACTCTCCCGCAGAGTCAAACTTATTCCAGCCTCTATCTTGGGCTTTGTACAAGATACATATAAAAACCTCCCCCAACGGAGTCAAAACCTTTTAGCCTCAATCTTGGGCTTTGTACAAGACAGAAAGAACATTTTCCCCGAAAAAGTCAAACTTTTAGCCTCCTCTTAGGCTTTGTATAATGATACCCCCTAAAGAGTCAGTCTCTTTTAGCCTCCGTCTTGGGTTTTGTGCAAGACAAATATAAACACTCTCTTGTTGAGTCAGTCTCTACTAGCCTCCTCTTAGGCTTTGTATAAGGAATCCCCTAGCTGAGTCAATTAACCTTTTAGCTTCAAACGTTGGGCTTTGATCAAGGCACCCAAAAATCAACAAACCCTCTTTAGAGATGACAAATTCTCTCTCAGTCAAACCTTTTAGCTTCGTATCTTGGGCTTTGAACAATACACAAATACTCCTTTAGCTTCAATCTTGGGCTTTGAACAAGATACCAAAGCATCTCTTTCCCCCTTAGAATAGGAGGGAACTACGATTGCTCTGATTTCCCTGTTTCGTTTAAACAGGAATACGTAGGCATAAGATTGTAAAATCTTAGCGAGCACACCAAATCAAAAACCTTAGGTCCAGTACCTTCATACCAATCAAAAACTCAAGTCCAATACCTTACCAAAAAAACTCACTCACTCACTCATACTTCCCAAGAAACTTTCCCAACCCATTAACGGATAAACACCATCAATTATAAAGCAGAAACCTAAAGCTAACATCCCGTGGATAACCAATTATATGATGGGTAATTGAGAACTGCCCATTGTATAACCTGACCCCGGACTCCCCAATCTTTTTTAGGCATTTGTTCAGTTAAACATTCGCGTGCAAGGTTAGGTTTAGATAGCTTCCTTTTCCCTTCCAGCTTCACAGGATAAATAAGAAATCAGAAACTAGCACCCCCTCTCCTTTGTAGAGAAACCTAAACCCAACGATAAGGTGGTCGCGTCACCGACAAAAATCGCTCGCTACAGTAAAATGGCGACTCTGCTGGGGACGCCATTGTCTATATAGGACTAGGATTATAGAGGTCTAGGATGTTAGGAATAAATATATATACTTCTTTTCCTAATTGATATCCATGTTTACTTTTCTACTAATGAGACTGCGGGTGATGCCGCATCTGGAAAGTTTGAGTGACACCTAAGATAAGTGATGGCACTAGACGGGTAATCTTACAGGGAGTGACTCCCAAATAAGAGACCCCGGTCGACCATCGAATCAGTGGAGACACCCTTTGCGGATTCAATGTCTAAACGACTTCGGTTGTTGAAAGCAGATTGTTCGATTGTGGTTGTCCATGAAACTGAGGATTTAGTAGACTAAGACTTTGTTACTATTTAGTAGTGCTGAAGCTATCGAAAGTAGTTGTCACGCGATACTACCCTCATTTAAGATTACTCTAAGATACTACAGCTCGCTCGGGTGAACCAGCCTGCAGTTGTTATTCCAAGGGGAATCAATGATTTTGAGAGACAGGTACACAAAATCACCAGTACAACCTTTGGGGATGGGTAGAGTCATGACTTCATGACGCTGAACCTTTGAACCCATGTTTTTTCTATGTTTTTGTGTGCTGCATTTATGCATTCATTTAAAAAACTTTAAACAAAGAAAAATCTTCTTTTCTAGTCTCTCTCTTTTTCAAACTAAACTGAAATAATGATTGCAAATATCAAAGAAAAAGATTGCGGTATGGATTTCGGTAGAAGGAAGACGCACAAGTACACCTTCAAGGTTTCGAAACTAGAGGATATAAGAGGGCTAGCAAGGATGATCACCAACCCTGATGCTTTCAGAGCTAAGTATGGAGGACTGCTGTCTCTGTTAAGAGTCCATGTAATTGAAGGAATCCTGTCTACACACATTCAGTTCTACGATCCGGTCTATCATTGTTTCACATTCCCGGATTATCAACTAGCACCAACACTAGAGGAGTACTCTCACCTGACTAATTTGCCCATTACTAACCAAGCTCCCTTTTCCGGACTAGAAGAAATTCCCAAGGATCAAACCATTGCAAGGGCTATCTATTTAGACGAGTCAGAAGTCCGGACTCACATGACCACTAAGGGTGGAATCCAAGGTTTACCAGCCAAGTTTTTGATAAAGAAAGCCATGTACTTTGCCAGTATAGGAAACGTGACTGCTTTCGAAAGCGTCTTTGTTCTGCTCACCTACGGGTTATTTTTATTTCCCAACATTGATAAGTTCGTTGATATCAATGTCGTTAAGATTTTTCTGATTGGAAACTCTGTACCGACATTGCTCGCAGATGCTTATCATTCTGTACACCTAAGGAATTTATATAACGGAGGAATGATCACATGCTGTGTACCCCTGCTATACAAATGGTTCACTTCCCATTTACCTAAGTCAACTGCTTTTTAGAATCATAAGAGTACTTTACGTTGGTCACAGAGAATCATGTCTCTTACCAACTCTGACATCGATTGGTACAATCGGATCGATGATGGGATCAGAATCATTGATCATAGTGGAAACTTCCTTAATGTACCCCTCATAGGAACTAAAGGAGGAATCAACTATCATCCAGTTTTAGTTCGTCGTCAACTCGGATACCCGATGAGACATGTCCCGCGTAATGCCCATCTGAAAGGTCTTTTCTTCAAGGAAGGAGAAAATGATAGGGCACTAAAGACAGAAATAGTGTACGCCTGGAAACATGTTCACAGGAAAGGAAAAGAGTCTTTAGGAAAACCAGACTGTGCCTCGATGGAACCTTATCTCCACTGGGTACAAACTAGAGCTCTCAAGCTGAGGATGCCTTACCCTCGTCAAGAAGTTCTTCCGTTAAAGAACCCTGTCCATTATTTTATGTCTGATACAGAAAAACTCCAGGTTACTCTCAATAAAGTTCAACAGGAGAAGAAATCTTGGAAGAACAAGTACCGCATTCTCAACGTAGAGTGTAACAAAATACAGCAACTGTTAAAAGAAAAAGATGCTCTGATCGAGATTTTAGAGCAACATGCTGTAGTAAATCAAGAAGACCAGGGGAATTTGCTCGCTCCTTTCACTTGGCAAAGGAATGACAACCCAACAATGGCCAAAGAGCCCCGGTCAAAGAAAAGGAAAATACCAGAACCTGCACCTGAGCTCTCCCCAGAAAGGACTCAGGATCCATAAGTTTAGACTTTTCCTTTTACAACACTTTGTAAAATACTGTATTTCCATTTCCGCAATCTTTGAATTCAATAAAACGGGATTTCCCCACTGTTTGATATTTGCAATCCAATTGTTAAAGTTTATTTTGATTAAACAAAAAATAATTAAATTAATATCATTACATTCATCATTCTCACATAACGCATTCTTCTTACCTACGATTCTCACATTTGTGTCTCGATTCTAGAGTCAAACTGTCTCTTCGTACAATACTCGGGCCAATCAACAAAAGAGAATGAGTGAACTCAAAGAAGAGAACAGAGAGCTGAGAGAAGAAATCGATGCTCTGAAGGCGGATTTAAGGAAACTTCATAACGACATGCAATCCCTGGCAACAGCTCAGGGGCAACAATAGTAAATTGTGATCTCAGAGATCACATCTACACCCATAGTGGAAAAGTTTGATCCTCGGTATAACATGCCTAAAGATCGTCCCTGGGGCATGCCTATCAACTATATCCCGGAAGGATATATTCCGCCAATCACAGAAGATCCGAAAAATGCAGTAGAAACCGCTGAGCCTAAAGATTACAAACTTCGGGAAAGCGACGACGCAAGAGGCGTGACAGCAACTCCTGAAGGTTACAAACTTTGGGGCATGGAAGCACCAAGAGTCACTGTCGTATTAACTGTGCCATAACCCGTGGTACACGCTGTCCCGAAAGGACAGATTCCACAAATATCTTCTGTTGAAAAAGAAGATATGCATGACAGAATGAATGAGTTCCAGAAGCAATTCCAGGAGATGCAGAAGGAACTGCATGCCATTCGCGGTCAGGATTTATTTGGAAAGGACGCCGCAAATCTTTGTCTGGTTCCTGATGTGAAAATTTGCCACAAATTTAAGGTGCGTAAATTTGAGAAATACAAGGGCAACTCTTGCCCTCAGAGTCATTTGGTGATGTACGCTCAGAAGATGTCAACTCAGACAAAGAACCAACAACTACTGATCCACTACTTTCAAGATAGTTTAACCGGTGTCACACTCAAATGGTACATGGGTTTAAACCGCACCAAGATCGTCACTTTTAGAGATCTTGGTGCTGCTTTCGTTCAGCAGTATAAGTATAACCTGGACATGGCACCAGACAGAGATCAACTCAGAGCAATGTCGCAAAAGGACAAGGAAACCTTTAAGGAATATGCTCAAAGATGGCGTGAAATTTTCGCCCAGATTTGTCCACCTCTTGAGGAAACAGAGATGACAAAGATCTTTTTAAAAACATTAAGTTCATTTTACTATGACAGAATGGTCGTCAGTGCGCCCAGTGACTTTACCGAGATGGTGAATATGGGAGTATGCCTTGAAGAGGCAGTCCGAGAAGGACGTCTGGTCAAAGAGGCCGGACCATCAAGCAGTACAAAACGATACGGTAATGCTTTCCCTAAGAAAAAAGAGCAAGATAATGGCAATATCTCTCTTGGAAAGCTAAGGCGATGGTACCAACCAGTAGTAGCTGTAATTCCTACTATTAACCCTGCGCCTGTTCCAACGTATCAACCTCAGATTGCTCAAAGCCAGCCGAATCAACAACAATATCAGCAAAGGACACAACAACCTTTTCAGCAGACTCGTCCTCAGTACAATAACAACCGTACAACGCGTCCACCAGGGTTCGACCCTATACCAATGTTGTACGCAGAACTGTTTCTGTTACTACTGGTCAAGGGACTTGTCTAAACCAGGTATCCTCTTCCAATACCAGAAAGCCCTCCTTTTTAGTTTAAAATGGATCAAACTTGCCCTTACCATTAAGGAGGACCAGGTCATAACATAGAGAACTGTCTCAGTTTAAAATCTGATGTGCAAAAACTCGTCAGGAACGGGGTCTTGTCCTTCAGGGATACAAATCCAAACGTCCAGACAAATCTGTTGCCTCAACATGAGAAGACGACAATAAATTTGATAGAGAGAGAATCTGATTATAGTTATCAAATTCATAATGTACTCTTGTTAAAAACCAATCTGGTCAAGATGCATTGTAGACAGAGCGGATACGACCATATACCGTCTCACAACTATCACCAATGTGATGTCAGCTCTAAAAATAATCAAGGATATTCTGTGGTGCAATCAGCTCTACAGGAACAAATGGATCTTGGATGGATCCAAGATCACCGAATTTGTGAAGTCAACATGACTTATACAAATTCCAACATCATCCAGAACCACAACATTCTAGCAATGAATGTCAACTTGGTGGCAATGCACTCATGACAAAGCCAACATCATGATCTGCAATGACACGATTATGATTCCTGTCTGATTTGCTTGGTAAACAATCAGGGTTGCTCTTTTGTACAAGTGGCCCTCCAGCATTAGATGGATCTTGGATGAATTCAAGATTACCGCGATAAAAGTCATTATCAAGTTAATATGATTCAGATCTTCGATGTTCGCTTGATGAATACCAACTTGGTGGAGTTACATGCTAAGCAGGTCCAGCTCGGTTTTCTGACTTCGCATGACTATCAGAACTGTAAAGTATCTCGTGAGAGTGACCAAGGTTGTACACTCGTTCAAAGAACACTTCAACACTTATTGAATCACTGGTGGCTTTCGATCTATCTAGATGAAGACACACAGCAAGTCAGCATGACTAACGAGAACCCTACTAGGCATCAATGTCAGGATGTTCAATCAATGGAAACAGATCTAGTAAGGTTGTACTGCATACAAAGTGGACGTGGCTAGGTGCCACCACATAACTATGAGCGTTGTAGAGTTTGCTCAGAGAATAACCAAGGATGCTACCTCGTGCGAGCAGCTCTTCAAAGTCAGTCAGACCGCAAAGAGATTCAACCATGTTCAAGTTCTGGGTAGATCAACTTAATGCCAGACTATTTCGCTGATCAAGTTAAAGACGTCGTAATCTCTGATCATAAGAGGACCAAGGACGTTTGTGCTATAATTCCTCTACTTGACAAATCAAGAGTTCCTCTGGACAATAGAAAGGTTCTTAACTAGGAACTAATCGAGAATGTATAGGATAGTCAGAAAAATTAAAAGGCTCCTGTAGTTATCTATCTGCTGGAACCACTACCGTACGAATCTGATAAGGCTATCCCTTACAAGTACGGTGCAAGAACAATTGAAAATGGAAAGGAAACTCCATTACCCTCCGTCGTGAACATTGCAGACATCAGTCGAGTAACACGGAGCGGTCGAATCTTCAACAGAGGTGTTCGAAAACCTACCAGAGAAAAGGAACCTCAAACAGAAGTTCCCAATCAACCAGTCGGTCAATCCAGTAATCCCGACCTTTCAAAGAACAATGATGAGATGATGAAGCTCATCCAGAAGAGTGAGTACAACATTGTAGACCAATTGTTGCAAACTCCTTCAAGAATCTCTGTGCTATCTCTCTTACTTAGTTCCAAAGCTCACAGAGAAGCTCTACAGAAAGTCTTAGAGCAGGCCTTTGTGGAATAAGATGTGACAATAAGACAATTCGACAACATCATCTCAAACATCACTTCCTGTAACAACTTGGGATTCAGTGATGAAGAACTGCCGGAAGAAGGCAAAAATTACAACATGGCACTTAATATTACAGTCAACTGCCAGGACGATACTCTAGCCAGCATACTGGTAGATACAGGATCAGCTTTGAATGTTATGCCAAAATCTACTCTAATGCGACTATCATTTCAAGGAGCTCCGATGAGAGGCAGTGAGGTCATTGTCAAAGCCTTTGACGGATCCCGAAAAACAGTTATCGGCAAAGTCGACCTTCCCATAACTATTGGTCCTCACACTTTACAAGTCACTTTCTAGGTCATGGACATCCGGGCAGCATACAATTGTTTGTTAGGAAGACTTTGGATACACGAGGCTGGGGCAGTCACTTCAACACTTCATCAAAAGCTGAAGTTTGTCAAGAACGACCAACTAGTCATAGTCTACAGAGAGCAAGCCTTGATTGTGAGCAACTTATCGTCATCCACTTATGTAGAACCAGAGGAGGTTGTTGGAACCCAGTTCCAAGCACTTTCGGTGAGTAATGACAATCAATCAGAAAGAGGGACTTCGATTTCCTCGTACAAAGATGCTCTCGAAGTGATCAAAAGTAACAACGCAAAAGGATGGGGACAACTTGTTATTCCTATGGATAACAAGACGAAGAAAGGTCTTGGTTTTTCCTCAACGTGTACCCAGACTAAGAGCAATGAAAGTTTTCATCTCATTCAGGACTTCTTCCACAGCGGAGGTTTCCTTCACCCATTGTCTCAAGATGTACATATCATCAATGAGGGTGACTCCTCTGATACAAATGAAGAATAGAAGTCCTATCTTAACGAAGACGATTATATGTCTCATGGAGAGGTGCCTATGCCATTTTGCTATCCCGCACTGAGTCCGAGATATATACCAAGATCAGATGTCGAGATGATATATGGAGATTGTGATCCGGAAGGATACCGTGCTCCACGAAACTCATTAGAGGAGGACACTCTGATGAAAGATAACTTTGATTGTGACTATTTTGGCCCAATGGATGGCCTGCTTATCTGGCAGCCGTACCCAAGTGACTTAGGGCAAAAGAGTCAGCCAAACGATTCTTATCCACTGAGCATCATTGGAAAGAATACCTGTGTCCCCACAAAGTCATGGGATCATTACTCAGGACATTCTAAAGATATCCAGTACAACGATGAATTTGCAAAGATTGTAAGACAAGAGTTCCTTAACTATGCTTTTCCCGAGGTCAACGTCATCGAGAGGGATGACTCCCCCAGTTCCAAAGAAGTGTGGGACACCTTAAGACAACTGAGTGGCAAGTACGACTTCTTGGTCAATACACCGCTCCCGAAAGCTCTCGTATCAGGCTCGAAGACATTCAGCCAACTGGATGGGAAAATTCGCCTGAGAGTGGAAATACTATGCAAAATACAGCTGAAGAATCCTCCTACGATAACTCTGCCTGGGAGATAGATTCCAACGATCCTGCTCCGCCATAAATCAGCGTCATTTCTGGGGATAAACCAAGAAAGAAGGTACCATACTTTGTGATACACCGAGGAGTTCGCCACCAATGGGTTGCTGTCAACGTTCCGAAAGTCGTTCATAAGTCTAAGTAATTTCCATCTTTGTTTTAACCTTTCACCCTGCCCAGGTGAAACGGATGTTTTTATAGGGCTCACTTTCTGTAAATGTACCTCTTCACTTCGCCAAAAGCGACAGAGTTTTATTTTATAGGGCTGTAGTTTCAATAATCGACAAGATCATAAATAAAATAACGTCGTTCTGTAATTTTCGCATTTATTGTTGTTTTCTTTTTTTACTTTTTCAGAAAATGCTAATCCTAAAAACTCAAAAAAAAAAAGAAGCATTTTTCAGAAAATACACTGCACACACTCTTGCATTCTCTCTATCTCTTCTAAAAAATGAATCATCACGTCTCGCAGACTGTTTGTTTTAAACCCCGTTGAAACACACGATCAAATGCCTTCTCCCAACTTTGAATTCCCGTTATTCGGAGCTAAAGAAGAAGATTATGCAGAAATTCCATAAGAGATCTCTCGACTACTCAGACAAGAGGAAAGGTCCATTAAACCTCACAAAGAACCGTTGGACGGTTAACTTGGGTACAGAAGAAGAGAGAAAAGAAGTCAAGATTGGGGCACAGCTCAGTCCGATTGTCAAAGAAAGTTTGATAAAGCTTCTCAAAGAGTTTCCTGATGTTTTTGGTTGGTCCTGCCAGGACATGCCAGGGTTGGATACCAGCATCGTGGAACATCATCTACCGTTGAAATCAAAATGTCCTCCGGTGAAATAAAGACTGAGAAGGACTCACCCGGACATGGCTAACAAAATCAAAGAGGAAGTACAGAAACAAATCAACGCGGGTTTTCTCGCCACATCAGAATATCCTCAATGGCTAGCCAACATAGTACCAGTTCCGAAAAAGGACGGAAAGGTTAGAATGTTTGTAGACTACATGGATCTAAACAAAGCAAGCCCAAAGGATGACTTTCCCTTACCACACATAGATATGCTGGTAGACAGTACAACAAAGTTCAAAGTGTTCTCCTTCATGGATGGATTCTCGGGCTATAATCAAATCAAAATGGCGCCGGAAGACATGGAGAAAACTTCTTTTATCACCCCATGGGGCATATTTTGTTACAAGGCAATGCCGTTTGGTTTGAAGAATGCCAGGGCAACCTATCAAAGGGCCATGACTACTCTATTTCATGACATGATACACAAAGAAATAGAAGTGTATGTCAATGACATGATTGCCAAATCTAAAACAGAAGAGGAGCATGTGGCCCATCTGTCAAAGTTATTCGAGCGTCTAAGAAAGTACAAACTCCACTTGAATCCCAACAAGTGCACATACGGTGTTCGTTCGGGAAAACTGTTAGGGTTCATCGTCAGTCAGAAAGGAATCGAGGTCGATCTTGACAAGGTCAAGGCCTTTCAAGAAATGCCTTCTCCAAAGACTGAGAAACAAGTCAGAGGATTTTTGGGACGTTTGAACTACATTTCCAGATTTATATTCCTCATGACCGCGACATGTGCGCCGATCTTAAAATTACTCAAAAAGAATCAGGACTGTGTTTGGACAGAGGACTGCCAAACTGCCCTATACAGTATCAAGGAATACCTGTTGAATCCACCGATTCTATCACCTCTAGTGGAAGGAAGAGCACTGATCATCTACCTAACATTCTTGGAAGACTTAATGGGTTGTGTACTTGGCCAACAAGACGAAACCAAAAGAAAAGAGTCTGCCATCTACTATTTGAATAAGAAATTCATTGACTGTGAGACTCGGTACACTATCTTTGAGAAAACTTGTTGTGCTCTGGCTTGGACAGCCAAATGTCTTTGCCAGTATATGATTTGTCAAACTACTTGGTTAATATCCGAAATGGATCCGATCAAGTACGTCTTTGAAAAACCTGCTCTCACGGGAAGAATCGCCCGTTGGCAGATGTTGTTATCAGAATATGACAATGAGTGCCATGCTCAAAAAGCCGTTAAAGGAAGTATTTTAGCCGATCATTTGGCTCATCAACAGATTGACGATCAAGAATCAGTTGGATTTGACTTCCCAGACGAAGATGTCATGT
Source organism: Lathyrus tuberosus (assembly GCA_022829125.1). Lineage (NCBI taxonomy): Eukaryota > Viridiplantae > Streptophyta > Magnoliopsida > Fabales > Fabaceae > Lathyrus > Lathyrus tuberosus. Next base: position 6,527,428 of record JALAZF010000101.1, on the reverse strand, counting down.
ATTTGAAAATGAAGGATTGCGATGAACCGCTACCCAGTGAAGGGCCAGTACCAGGTTCCCAATGGGACTTAACTTTGACAGAGCTGTCAATCATTACGAAAATGGAATTGGGGTAATCATCATAACACCTCAGGGTACCCACATTCCTTTCACCATCCAACTGACATTCAAGTGTACAAACAACGAGGCCGAATACGAAGCTTGTATCACGGGTCTCGAAGAAGCGATCGACTTAAGGATCAAGAACTTGAATGTATATGGCGACCCAACCTTGGTTATCAATCAGATCAAAGGAGATTGGAACACATACCAATCAGGATTGATTCCTTACAAATATTACGCAAGAAGATTGTTACCATTCTTCAACGGAATCGAGTTTCATCATATCCCTCGTGAAGAGAATCATATGGTTAATGCATTAGCCACTCTCTCCTCCATGATTAGTGTATGTTAATGGAATGACATACCTAAGATTAGCATAATGCGCCCTAAATGACCCGCTTTCATCTTCATGATTGAAACAGTCATAGAAGACAAACCTTGGTATCACGATATCAAATGCTTCCTTCAGAAACAAGAGTACCCACTTGGGGCATCCAGAAAAGATAGGAAAACCCTCAGAAGACTAGAAGGCAACTTCTTCCCGAGTGGTGATACACTCTATAAGAGAAACTTTGACATGGCCTTGCTCCAATGCGTAGACAGACCAGAAGTAAACATGCTGATAAAAGAAATTCACGAAGGATCCTTTGGCACTTATGCCAACAGACACATAATGGCAAAGAAAATTCTGAGAGCAGGGTACTACTGGTTGACCATGGAATCAGACTACTACAAGTACATGAGGAAGTGTCACAAGTGTCAGATATACTCAGACAAAATCCATGTACCGCTAACAGATCTCAAAGTTCTTTTTTCCCCATGGCCTTTTTCCATATGGGGAATCGACATGATTGGCATGATTGAACCTAAAGCTTCAAACGGACATCGGTTCATCCTGTTAGCCATTGACTATTTCACCAAGTGGGTCGAAGCAACGTCATACGCCAATGTAACCCGATAAGTGGTGATCCAATTTATCAAAAACAATCTCATTTGCCGTTATGGTGTTCCAAGCCTGATCATTACTGACAATAGATCTAACTTAAACAACAAGATGATGAAAGAGTTGTGCGCTGAGTTCAAGATCGAACACCATAACTCATCTCTCTACCGACCTAAGATGAACGGAGCGGTAAAAGCGGCTAACAAGAACATCAAGAAGATCGTTCAAAAGATGGTTGTAACCTATAAAGACTGGCACGAGATGCTACCTTTTGCTCTTCACGGTTATCGCACATCTGTCTGCACTTCAACAGGGGCAACCCTTTTCTCTCTAGTATATGGCATGGAAGAAGTGCTCCCCATAGAAGTAGAGATCCCATCAATCAGGGTATTGACAGAAGCTAAGCTAACAGAGGTCGAATGGTGTCAAAGTCAACACGATGAACTGAATCTGATCGAAGAAAAGTGAATAACGGAACTATGTCATGGTCAGTTATATCAGCAAAGAATAAAGCAAGCATTCAACAAAAAGGTCCAACCTCGCGTCTTCAGAAAAGGAGACCTTGTGCTCAAGAAGATACAATCATTTCTTATTGATCCTCGGGGCAAGTGGACTTCGAATTATGACGGCCCTTATGTGGTTAAGAAAGCCTTCTCAGGCGGCGCCTTGAGACTCGCAACCATGGATGGAGAAGAGTTTGCCTACCCCACAAATGTTTATGTAGTCAAGAAATACTTCACCTAATAAATAAATAATAAATGTATCGGTGTATTGAAAACCCGAAAGGGCGCTCCAGGCAAAACTTAGAGACATAATCAAAAATCATCTCGGTGGATTGGAAATCTCAAAGTACAATCCAGGCAAAAGTTAGGGATTTATGGCAAGTAACTACGTTTGTGTAATACCCCAAATTTTGACCACTTAGATTTCCCATCATTGTGAAAATCATCATCACAATATGGATGTACCTTTATGCTTCATTAGTCTCCCCAAGGATGGGTGAGCATCCACTACAATCAAAATTAGGGTTTCAAGCCCTCTCTGAGTGCTTAGACAAAGGATCAATCAAGAAATGAATTGATCTTCAACTTGTCTAATCTCTTAAACATCCACAATGGATCAAAAAGGACTCCCACTTCAAGGATTAAGCACAAGGCTGCTCCTTTCTAGGTGGATCAAGTCTCAAGATCGACAGTGTCACCAAATTAGGGTTTTGGTCGACCAGGGCCTCCAGATGGAAATTTTCATCTGGGCACAAGGCAATGATCCAAAACATGACCTAATATACTTCATGGAACCTCATGAACCCATGCATCAAATCAATTTTGCCTCAGGGGATGCATTCATCAAAAATCAGGAATTAGGGTTTCTTGACCTAATTCACCCCTAAGTTGACTTTTGGGACAAACCATGAGCCAAGACCTCAAGAGATGATTTGAGGGTCTCTAATATACCATATTTATCCATTTGGAACAATGGATTGATCCAAGAAGTTTGAGCAACAAGTCTCAATTCCATCTGCACCACAATTAGGGTTTTAAGGGAAAAGTCAACTGTAACTTTGACTTTTGACCAGGACATGCTCCCAAACCCTAATACATGATTGAATATACCCTATGACACCCATGGAACATGCCCATCAAGTTTGATTTAGGTCAAGGACATGATTTCCTGAAGAATTGCACAGTTTGGAATTCATCTGATAAAAAGTCAACTGTGCACAAAAGTCAACTTTGACTTTTTGAGATTTTTCACCAAAATGGATTTTTAACCCTAAAATGATGTTAATGTATGGTTTGAATCATCATTCATCAGGAAAAATCAAGAAAAGTGAGATAACTTGTAAAAGGGGTAACCATAAAACTTAGAAAATTTTCTAAGTTAAAAATAAAGTGGCAAAGGTACCAATTTTGGAGGACCATAACTCCTAAACCACAAGGCCATTTTTTCTCATCCAAAGATGGATTTGTAGCCCTCATTATCACCTACAAAAACTTCAACTACAAGTCATTCCAATTCATTAAGGATTTTGAGTTATGGAGTGATCAAAGTGGCTGAAAAGTGAAAATGTCACTTTTTCCAACACTTAGTGAAATTTTCACTAAGTCAGATTCTGCCTCACTTTTTGCCAAATGTAGGGGGAATTTTCACTTGGAATCAAAAGAGATCAAAACCAAACTTGTTCAAACAGTTGTTGTATCATGTAAGAGCTTTACAAAATGGCCAAGAACATTGCCAAATTCAACCTACACCATGAGATACAACATTGCCAAGTTGCCTTGCTGAAATCTGTCAAGGCAAGGCAGAATTTGCAACTTTGGTCGATTTGCCAAAATTAGCCAAATTCAATTGCTCCTATCCACTTGGACACCTCAGAGGATTGAATCTAAAGGGGACAATCACTGAGCCAAGCCTCCAAAGTCCATGGAACAAGAAATAGCATGTTGAACCTAGAATGGCCAAAATAGGGACAAGACTTCAAATTTGGAATGAGGCATTCAATAGAACCATCAAGGTGGCATGGACTGAGCCATTCTCATGTGAAATCAGTCAAGAGTTATCCAAGACCAAGGGGACCAAAGCTCTGTGCCCTAACCTCTAGTCAATGGCTAGAGGAGACTTGGATTTTCATTTGCCAACATTGGCCAAACCTACTTACCAGCTGCCATGCACTATTCCTTGCAAAACAAACTTGCTCTACTATAAATAGAGCTCAATTGTGGTCAGTTTAAGTACACCAAAGCCATCTAACAGATGCTTTCCTCAAAATCTCTTTCTCTTGGCAAAAATGCCTTTCTTAGCAAGGTAGCTATCAGGTTTTGAGTTTGAGAGCTTTTCCAATCAAACCAATCACTCACACACCTCACATACATCACATATGAGCTGATCAAACACTTAGATTACTTCTGAAACATCAATTTCAGGAAATCACCAGCTGGTTGCTCAAGGTTTTAACCAAAGTGCAGCTGAGGTACCACAAAATGATCCAGCCAATTTCAATCAAGTCCAACCATCCAAACACAATCCATAGGGTGTAGGGAAGTTGTTCAGATCATCACCACTCATCTGTAACACCTCCAAATCAAAAATCACTTTGAACTTGCTGTCACGACTTGGAGGTAAGCACATACTTGGTCATCTCTCAATCTATGCATATTTCCTCGCACAATAATTTGGCCATATGTTCATAATCATGCATGGAATGTTTTCCCTCAATTAATTGCATTGTTTGAATCGTGTATCAAAAATCCTAGACTTCATGCAGAAATTAGGGTTCTTGAGGTCTCTTCGTGATTTCTTGTTGTATGTTTAATTTAAATGAAATTAAAGTACATGACATGATCGTGAGGTTGAGACGAGCATAATGATATGTGGATTGCATGATATGATTACGTATTCATGGAGATTGGATAGAAAACGCAAATCTGAGAAACCAAGAACACGCGCGTGTTCTTCAGCTTGTTCTTGGCGCCATTTTTGAATAATTCAAATATTTGAATTTTGTGATTTTGTTTAATTGATTCAAAAATTAATTTCTCTCTGAGTTTTAATGATTTTGAGTTGATTCTTTTTTTAATAATTCACAAAAATGTCAAAATATTTTATTTTCACAAAAAATCCCAAAAATATTATTTATTTCATATAATTGATATTTTTTGCAAAGAATTAATATTTTAATTGTTTTTGACATTTTAAATATTTTTTCTACATTGATTTTGCAACTTTTAATGCTTTCTAATTATTTTGGAGGTCAATACTTAATTTTTGAAGCATTAATCCAAGGTCACCATTTGTTTTCCATGTGTTAAACAATTTTTGATCATTTTAATTGAATTTTTATTCAATTAAATACACTTTGAAAACAAATTAGGGTTTTGGATTAATTCAACCCTCACAAATCATTTTTGGGCCTCTTGAGAGAGTGTAAGACCCATCCCCCCTTGTACAAAAAATTTTTGGGCCTCATTCATTGTATAAGTCCCTCTGTACAAGTAAACGGCGCGATCGTCGCCCGTTTAAAAATAAAAACCATCTGGGCCTACCCTCGAGTAGTAAGACCCATTTCTTTTTTCTTAAAACTTTTTGGGCCTCTAATAGAGTGTAAGACCCAATCCTTTTTTGACCAAATCATTTTTGGGCCTCAGTATATTGTATAAGTCCCGATACCGTCAAAAACAAACGGCGCGATCGTCGCCTTTTCAAAATAACCCTTGGGCCTCTCCTTGAGCTATAAGACCCATTCAAAACACTTTGGGCCTCTATTAGAGTGTAAGACCCAATCCCCCTTTTAACCAAAACATTTTGGGCCTCACTTATTGTATAAGTCCCTCTGCGTTAAAAGAAAACCTCGGCGCGATCGCCATTTTTAAACAGAAAATCATTTGGGCCTACCCTCGTGTTATAAGCCCCACTCTTTTCTTTAAACCTTTTTTAGGCCTCTTGAGAGAGTGTAAGACCCATCCCTTTGTACAGAAAACCATTTTGGGCCCCAGTCACTTGTGTAAGTCCCTCTGTACAAAATTCAAACAGTGCGCTCACTGATAAAACCCTGAGCCTCTCCTTGAGCTGTAAGCCCCAAATCTTTCTTTTTCAAAGCACTTTCTCCTTTGATTTTGAATATACTGTTGTTTTCAATCTTTCTTTGTTGAACAACTAACCAAACAGCATGGAAGCACTACAACCGAGTAAGTGGTTATCGCTTTCGTTTACTGCTTTCATATATATATAACTGTATTGTGGGGCTGCTCACTGTAAGTCTCCTTTCACAAACTCATATATATATAACTGTATTGTGGGGCTGCTCACTGTAAGTCTCCTTTCACAAACTCATATATATATATAACTGTATTGTGGGGCTGCTCACTGTAAGTCTCCTTTCATAAACTCGTATCTACTGTGTAATAATAGTATAGATATTTCGAGTTTCCCCGGCAACTACGTCTAGAACTAGGTGACACCGTTTCATTTATTCGTAGAAATAGACGCCTAGATCCCCAATAGGAGCACCAGATACAGTCTTCTCTTCGGCTGTCCTCCTTAGGAATCGTCAAGAAGCTCTACTCCCCAAGATGAATGTATTCTCCGTGAATGGCATCTTTGAGTTTCTTCCAAATTCTCGAACTTTCCTGACTTGATCTATTCCTTGTGGATAGCTTGCCTTGAATGTCTCGGGGTTTGGGTACCCACTACGGTCATAATCTTGGACCTTAACTAAGGAACCCTCTTTAAAAGCTAAAAATCGCTGGATAGTAAACCTCGCACGTTTACCAGTGGTTTTTATCTTTAAAAGAGTTATCTCTCCTAATGGAAGGGAGATGATAAGACCCACGGGCTTCTTAAAAGCATCGGCCTCCTCTTGGGCATTATTCAAGGACACTACGGCTTCTTAGAAGTATTCACAGCCTCCTCTTAGGCTTCGTATAATGATCTCTTCCCCCGGGAATGATAGCCTCCTCTTGGGCTCCGTATAAGGACCCGTCGGCTTCTTAAAAGTTTCCAGCCTCCTCTTGGGCTTCGTACAAATTGTCCCGACGACCTCCTAGAGGTATAGGAACAGAACATAGTCATCCTCATAGAACAGTCCTTTCATAGAGTCTACTACTGTTTCTCAAAGCATAGTACGAAAGATAAAACTCTAGACACGGACAGTCTAACTTCCTTGAGTCTCAAAGACATTCTCAAGCACCCTTCGTTAAATAGGAAGGAAACCCGCAGACTTGGACAGTCTCAATCCCCTTTGGATCTCCCGCTTCCTTAAAGAACAGGAATAACCCGGATCCCTGAATCAAATCCATGAGTACAGTGTTGCTCATATAAGAACTGATTTTCTCTTTCAAAATCAGTATACTAGACCTGTCACTTAGCTGACACAGTAACCTTAGCCTCCTCTTGGGCTTTGTACAATGATTCTCCCCAGCGGAGTCAAACAACGTTTCAGCCTCTCTCTCGGGCTTTGTACGAGACACATAAGAGACTCTCTCGTTGAGTCAATCACCCCTTTCGCCTCCATCTCGGGCTTTATACGAGATACAAAAAGGTTCTTATTGAGCCAAACAAACAATCGCCTCTATCTCGGGCTTTATACGAGATACAAAAAGGTTCTTATTGAGCCAAACAAACAATCGCCTCCATCTCGGGCTTTATACGAGATACAAAAAGGTTCTTATTGAGCCAAACAAGCAACAGCCTCCATCTCAGGCTTCATACGAGATACAAAATCACTCTCTTGTTGAGTATAAAAGATTCTCCCGTGGAGTCAACCCTTTTAGCCTCTCTCTCGGGCTTTGTACGGGACACAAAATAGCCTCCTCTTAGGCTTTGTATAATGATTTTCCTAGCGGAAATTAACCTCCTCTTAGGCTTCGTATAAGAAAACCACTGGTTAATCCAATTAACCTTTTAGCATCAAAGTTGTGCCTCGTTCACAGTATACAAACATCAACAACTCCTTTCCCTTCATCTAATCGCTGTAAGCGGCAAGCCTCTGGATCATCTACATCCATGCCACTGTCCATCTTTTAGCATGAGAAATTCCTAAGGAAAGATGGCATTGCTCTACACTGAGTTAAAGTCTTCTCCTTCAGGTTAAAACCCTTTCTTCGGAAATTATGGCATTGCTCAGATCCGCGTATCCCAGTTAAAGTAATTCTCCTTCTCCCCTCTTTAGAGATGACAAATTCTCTCTAAAGTCGAGGTCTTTCAGCTTCACGTCTTGGGCTTTGAACAAGACACAAATAGACCTTTTAGCTTCACATCTTGGGCTTTGAACAAGATACAAACCACCTTTCGCTTCACGTCTTGGGCTTTGAACAAGACACCAAAAACCAATTTCCTCCCATAGAATAGGAGGAACTACGAACGCTCTGATTTCCCTGTTTCGGTAAACGGGAATACGTAGGCATAAGATCGAAAGGAAAGATCTTAGCGAGCGCAATCAACAAAAAACCCAAATCCCATATCTCCATTAATCAAAAGCAGTAATTCAAAAGCACCAGTCCTAACATCCTAATCCTTGTTCCCCGCTAGAAATTCCTAGAAAGAAAGAAGACAGTATTGGCGAAAATACAAATAACCAGTACAAAGGCCCCCCCACATTGATAGCATCCGTAACCTAACAGACCGCTGTTTAAACTCAGTATGCAAGCAGGGTTAATTGGAGACATCTATTTCCCTTCCTTATTCAGCTCACAATAGGATAAAAAATGAATCGACCTGTAGTTTTAAGCTCAAACCGCAGAGAGCGACCAGCGCTTAAGAACCGCGTCCAAAATCGCTCGCTACAGAAAAGTGGCGCCCACCGTGGGGCCCGTCTTTCTTTTTCCTTTTTTCTCTTCACTTGTGTGAATACCACAGATTGGGGCTTCCGCCGGGGAACCCATTTCTGTCAGGAACTTAGGATTCTTAGCTTTATAAGTCTAGGATGATTAGGACAAATATATATACTGCTTTTCCTAATTGCTATACGTGTTTATTTTTCTGCTACTGGGAATGCTTGTGATGCCGCATGTGGTGAGAATGAGTATACACCTAGAAAAGCCAAACCCTTTCGTAGTGCGGAAGCTATCGGAAATAGCTGTTACGCGATACTACCCTCATTTGAGGCTGGTGATCTATTCTCGGTGAATAGCACTTACTCTAAGATTGCACACAACTCGCTGGCGATCCGCTTGTTGTCTTGCTTTCCTGGGAGGAGCTGATGATAATGAGTACAGGTACAAAAATCACCCTAGTATAAACCTTTGGGGATGGGTAGAGCCTTGACTTCATGACAACGACCCTCTGACCCCATGTTTTTTCTATGTTTTTGTGTGCTGCATTCATGCATTCATTTAATAAAACATTAAAACATTCAAAAAACTTTCTCTTCTAGTCTCTCTGTTTTTCAAATTAAACTAAGACTGTGATTGCAAATATCAGAGAAAAAGATTACGTTAATGGATTTCGGTAGAAGGAGAACTCACCAGTATACCTTCAAGGTTCCAAAACTAGGGGATTTGAGAAAGTTAGCGAGGATGATCGTTAACCCAGAGGCTTTCAGAGCCAAGCACGGTGGTTTGCTACCACTGTTAAGAGTCCATGTGATTAAGGGGATCATGGACGTGCTCATTCAATTCTACGATCCGGTTTATCATTGTTTCACATTCCCGGATTACCAGCTTGCACCAACGCTGGAGGAGTATTCTCATCTGACTGATTTACATATCACTGATCGAGCTCTATTTTCTGGACTGGAAGAAATTCCAAAGAATCAGACTATTGTAATAGCAATTCATTTGGACGAGTCTGAGGTCAAGACTCACATGACCACTAAGGGTGGCACCCAAGGTTTGCCAGCCCAGTTCTTGACAAAGAAAGCTCTGTACTTCGCTAGTATAGGGAACGGGACTGCTTTTGAAAGCATCTTTGTCTTGCTCACCTACGGGTTATTTTTGTTTCCCAACATCAATAATTTCGTCGATATCAACGCTATTAAGGTTTTTCTCATTGGAAACCCTGTGCCGACTTTGCTCGCAGATGCGTATCATTCTGTACACTTGGGAAATTTGTACAGCGGAGGGGAGATCACATGCTGTGTACCTTTGCTCTACAAATGGTTTATCTCTCACTTGCCCAAGTCTGCTGCTTTTTGGGATTACAAGAGTGTCTCACGTTGGTCGCAGAAGATCATGTCTCTCACCAATTCTGATATAGATTGGTGCAATAGGATTTATGAGGGAATCAGAATCATTGACCGTTGTGGAAACTTCCCCAGCGTACCCCTCATAGGAACTAAAGGAGGAATCAACTATCATCCGATATTAGTTCTTCGTCAATTTGGATACCCGATGAGACACATCCCACTGGGTGTTCATCTGGAAGGTCTTTTCTTCAAAAAAGGAGAAAACGACAGAGCACTAAAGATGGAAATAGTGCAAGCTTGGAAACATGTTCATAAGAAAGGACGAGAGTCTCTGGGAAAACTGGACTGTGTCTCGATGGAGCCTTATCTCCATTGGGTACAAACTAGGGCTCTCAAGCTGAAAATGCCTTATCCTCGTTACGAAATTCTTCCACCGAGGGCAACTATCATGTACTTCATGACGGAAACTGAAAAGCTTCAGGTTACTCTTAACAAAGTTCAAAAGGAAAGAAGGTCTTGGAAGAACAAATACCGCACCCTCGACGTAGAGTGTATCCAAATATAGCAATCACTGAAAGAGAAAGATGCTCTGATTGAAATTTTGGAGCAGCATGCTGTAGAGAATCAAGATGACCAAAGGAATTTGCTCGCTCCTTTCACCTGGCAAAGGAATGACAACCCGACAACGGCCCAAGCGCCCCGGTCAAAGAAGAGGACTCGGGACCCATTAGTTTAGGTTTCTGTTTCTGCACTTTGTAATCTACTGTATTTCCATTTCTGTAATCCTTTGAATTTCAATAAAAAGGGGTTTCCCCACTGTTTGATATTTGCAATATAATTGTCGAAGTTTATTTTGATTAAACCAAAAGAACAATTAATATAATCATTGCATTCATCATTCTCACATCGCGTATTCTTCTTCCCTACGAATCTTACGTTTGTGTCTCGATTCTAGAGTCAAACTGTCTCATTCGTATAATACTCGGGCCAATCGTCAGAAAAGGATGGATGATCTTGAGGAAGAAAACAGAGAGTTGAAAGAAGAGATCGACGCTCTGAGAGAGGATATGAGAAAGCTTCGTAACGACATGCAAGCCATGGCAGAAGCTCAGCTACAAAGAACTGTGATCTCAGAGATCACCTCAACGCCCATCATAGAAAAGTATGATCCTAGGTATCAGATGCCGAAAGATCGTCCTTGGGGCATGCCTGTTAACAATATCCCGGAAGGATATGTTCCGCCGATCACTGTAGATCAGGGAATCGCAACAGAAGCCGCTGGGCCTGAAGGTTACAAACTTCGGGAAAGCGAAGATGCCAGGGGCATACTGAAGACTCCTGAAGGTTACAAACTTCGGGAGGCGCCAAGACTTACTGCCGTAGTCACGGTACCACCCCCTGTGGTGCACACTGTCCCGGAAGGATAGATTCCACAAACGTCTTCTGATAAGAAGGAAACTATGTTTGACAAAATGGATGAATTCCAGGAGCAGTTCTTGGAAATGCAGAAAGAGCTGCAAGCCATTCGCGGTCAGGATCTATTTGGAAAGGACGCCGCAGACCTCTGCTTGGTCCCAAATGTGAAAGTCCCGCACAAGTTCCAAGTGCCCGACTTTGAAAAATACAAGGGTAACTCTTGCCCTCAGAGCCATCTGGTGATGTACGCTCGGCGGATGTCAGCTCAGACGGAGAATCAGGACCTGCTGATTCACTACTTCCAGGATAGTTTAACCGATGCCGCACTCAAATGGTATATGGGTTTAAACCGTACTACGATCAGTACATTCAGAGATCTTGGTACTGCCTTCGTCCAACAATACAAGTACAATTTGGACATGGCACCCGACAGAGATCAACTCAGATCAATGTCGCAAAAGGACAAAGAAACCTTTAAGGAGTATGCTCAAAGGTGGCGTGAAATTGCCGCTCAGATTTGTCCACCTCTTGAGGAAAAAGAGATGACAAAAATCTTCTTAAAGACCTTAAGCTCATTTTACTATGACCGAATGATTGCCAGTGCACCCAGTGATTTCACCGAAATGGTCGGCATGGGTGTACGTCTTGAGGAAGCCGTCCGAGAAGGACGTTTGGTGAAAGACACTGGATCGACGAGCGGTACTAAAAAATACGGTAGTGCTCTCCCTAAGAAAAAAGAGCAAGATATTGGGAATATCTCTCTCGGAAAGCAAAGGCGTCGTTATCAACCAGTAGCAGCTGTTATTCCTGCTATCGGCCCCGCGCCTGTTCCTATGTATCAACCTCAGGTTGCGCAGAGCCAACCTGACCAACAAAGGACACAACAGCTTCTTCAGTAGGCTCGTCCTCCATATAACAACAACCGCACAACACGGCCACCAGGATTTAATCCTATACCCGTAACGTACGCAGAGCTGTTTCTGTTACTGCTGGCTAAGGGGCACATTCAGACTAAGTCTCCCTTTTCAGTTCCGAAAAATCCGCCTTTCTAGTTTAAGGTGGATCAAACATGCCCTTATCATCAAGGAGGTTCAGGGCATAACATTGAGACTTGTCTCAATTTCAAATCCGACGTGCAAAAGCTTGTTAGGAGCGGGCTCTTATCTTTCAAAGATACGAATCCTAATGTTCTCACGAACCCGCTACCTCAACATGAGAAAGTTGCAGTCAATCTGATTGAGAAAGAGACTAACAATGTCTATCAAATTCACGATGTACTCTTGTTAAAGACCAATCTGGTCAAGATGCATTGTAGACAGAGCGGATATGGCCATGTGCCACCTCATAGCTATCACCAGTGTGATATCTGCTCTAAAGACAACCAATGATGTTCTGTGGTGCAAGCAGCTCTACAAGAACAAATGGATCTTGGATGGATCCAAGAGCACCGAGTTCGTGGATTTAACATGGTTTACACGAATTCCAACGTCATTCAAAACCACGACATCCGTGCGATGAATGTCAACTTGGTGGCGATGCACTCAAGGTAAAGCCAGTATCATAATCTGCCGCGGCACGATTACAGTTCCTGTCTGATTTGCTCGGTAAACAAACAGGGATGCTCTTTCATACAAGAGGCCCTCCAGCGTCAGATGGATCTTGGATGGATCCAAGACTACCATGATAGGAACTCCTATCAAATCAACATGGTTCAAATATTCGATATCCGCGTAATGAATACCAACCTGGTAGAGTTACATACTGAGCAGGTCCGACTTGGATTCTTAATATCACATGACTATCAAAACTGTAAAGCAGGTTGCGAAAACGATCGAGGTTGTACCCTTGTCTAGGAGGCACTTCAGCACTTGTTAAATCACTGGTGGATGCCAATCTATATGGACGAAGATACTCAGCAAATTAGTATCAATCACAGGAATCCTACTCGTCGTCAAAGTCAGGATGTCCGATCAATGGAAGGTAACCTAGTGAGGTTACATTGCATTCAAAGTGGGCGTGGCCAGGTGCCACCACACAACTATGACAGTTGTAGCGTCTGTTCGGAAAGTAACCAAGGGTGTTACCTTGTGAGAGCAGCTCTTCAGGGTCAGATCGATCGTGGAGAAATTCGTCCATATCCAGGTTCAGGACCCATCATTTGGTCGCCAAACTACCTTGCCGAGCAAGTTGAGGATGTCGTCACGATCTCTGGTCATCACAGGACCAGGGATGTTTTTGCCATCGTCCCTCTACTTGACGAATCTAAAGTTCCCAACCAGGAACGGATCGAGGTTACTTATGATGGTCAGAAAAATCAGAAGGTTCCTATAGTCATTTATCTACCGGGGACACTACCGTATGAATCAGCTAAGGCAATCCCTTACAAATACGGTGCAACAATAATCGAGAATGGAAAGGAAATTCCATTACCCTCCGTCGTGAATATTGCAGACATCAGTCGTGTAACACGGAGCGGTCGAATCTTCAACTGAGGGGTTGGAGAATCCAACAAAGAAAAGGAACTTCAGGCATAAATTCCCGATCCACCAGTCGGTCAGTCCAGCAGTCCCGACTTTTCAAAAGACAAAGATGAGATGCTAAAGCTCATCCAAAGGAGTGAATATAACATTGTTGATCAACTGTTACAGACTCCTTTGAAGATCTCAGTATTATCGCTGTTACTCAGTTCAGAAGCCCACAGGGAGGCTCTACAGAAAGTCTTGGAGCAAGCCTTTGTGGAACAGGATGTAACAATCAGACAGTTCGATAATATTGTCTCTAACATCACTTCCTGCAATAATTTGGGATTTAGTGATGAGGAATTACCTGAAGAGGGTCGCCGTCATAACATGGCGCTCAACATTACAGTCAACTGCCAGGACGATGCTTTAGCCAACGTACTGGTAGACACAGGGTCAGCCCTGAATGTTATGCCGAAGTCCACTTTGATGCAATTATCATTCAAGGGCCCTCCGATGAGAGTCAGCGAGGTCGTCGTCAAAGCATTCGACGGATCCAGAAAAACAGTTATCGGCGAAGTGGATCTTCCCATAACTATTGGTCCTCACACTTTCCAAATCACTTTCCAGGTCATGGACATCCGGGCAACATACAGTTGTTTATTAGGAAGACCTTGGATACATCAGGCTGGAGCGGTTACTTCAACCCTCCACCAGAAGCTAAAGTTCGTCAAGAATGATCAACTTGTCACGGTTTGTGGGGAACAAGCCTTGCTTGTGAGTAACTTATCATCATCTACTTGTGTGGAACCCGAGGAGGTTATTGGAACTCAGTTCCAAGCACTGTCGGTAAGCAAGGACAATCAGTTCAAAGAAGGGACTTCAATTTCTTCATATAAAGATGATAGCAAAGCGGTCGAGAGTACCGATACGACAGGATGGGGACGGCTTGTTATTCCTATTGACAATAAAACAAAGAAGGGTCTTGGTTTTTCTGCAACCTGTACCCAGACAGTTGCCAACGATGAAAGTCTTCATCCCCTTCAAAACTTCTTCCACAGTGGAGGTTTTCTTCACCCAGTGTCTCAGACAGTTCATGCTATCAATGAGGAAGATCCCTCTGACACAGATGAAGAATGGAAGTCCTACCTTAACAAGGACGGCTATATGTCGCAGGAAGAGGTGCCTATGCCTTTTCGCTTTCCTACAGAAAGTCCGAGATTTATACCAAGATCAGATGTCGAAATGATCTACGGAGATTGTGATCCGGAAGGATGCCGTGCTCCGCCAAATTCATTAGAGGAGGACACTCCAATGAAAGACAACTTTGACCACAATTACTATGGCCCGATGGATGGCCTGCCAATGTGGCAGCCTTACCCAAGAAACTTGGGGCAAGAAAGTCAGCCGAACAATGAAACTCAGCTGAGCGTCATTGAACAGAATACCTATGTCCCCACCACGTCATGGGATCAACACTCAGGTCATTCGGAAATTACTCAACATGAAGATGAATTCGTAATGTTCGCAGGACTTGAATTCATCAACTATGCTTTTCCTGAGGTCAATGTCATCGAAAGGGATGACTTCTCCAGTTCCAAAGAAGTTTGGGACACTCTGGGACAACCAAGTGGAAAATACGACTATATGGTCAAGTACACCGCTCCCGAAAGCTCTCGTATCAGGTTCGAAGATATCCAGCCAACTGGATGGGGAGATACAGTTGAGGGTACAAATACTTTGCAAAATGCAACAGAGGAATCCTCCTACGACAATTCTGCTTGGGAGACAGATTCCAATGATCCTGCTCCACCAGAAATCAGTGTCATTTCTGAAGACAAATCAAGGAAGGTGCCAGACTTTGTGATTCACCGAGGAGTTCGCCGCCAATGGGTTGCTGTCGAGGTTCCGAAGGTCGTCCATCAGTCAAAGTAATTGCCATCTTTAAACCTTTCACCCTGCCCAGGTGAAACGGATATTTTGATAGGGTTCGTTTTCTGTAAATTTCCCTCTTCGCTTTGCCCAAAGCGACAGAGTTTTGTTTTATAGGGCTGTAGTTTCAAGATTCGACTTGTTCATTAATAAAATAACGTCGTTCTGTAATTTCCGCATTAATTGCTGTTTTCTCTTTTTGCTTTTCAGAAAATGGTAATCCTAAAAAACATTCAATAATAAAAACAAGCAGTAAAATCAAAACACTGTACACACTTACATTTTCTCTATCTCTTCTAAACACGAATCATCACGTCATGCAGATTGCTTGTTTTATACCCCGTTGAAACATACGATCCGATGCCTTCTTTCAACTTTGAGTTCCCGGTATTCGAGGCTGAAAAAGAAGTTGACGACGAAATTCCAGAAGAGATCTCCCGACTACTCAGACAAGAGGAAAGGTCCATTGAACCTCACAAAGAACCGTTGGAAACGGTAAACTTGGGTTTAGAAAAAGAGAGAAAAGAAATCAGGATTGGGGCACTGCTCAGTTCAATTGCCAGAGAGGGTTTGATAAAGCTTCTCAAAGAATTCCCCTATGTATTCGCTTGGTCCTATCAGGATATGCCAGGGTTGGATACTAGCATCGTGGAACATCACTTACCGCTAAGATCGGAATGTCCGCCAGTAAAGCAAAGGTTGAGATGCACTCACCCGGACATGGCCATAAAAATCAAGGAGGAGGTACAGAAACAGATCGACGCAGGTTTCCTCGCTACATCTGAATATCCTCAATGGTTAGCCAACATCGTACCTGTTCCCAAAAAGGACGGAAAGGTCAGAATGTGTGTTTATTACAGAGATCTGAACAAGGCAAGTCCAAAGGACGACTTTCCTTTACCACACATTGACATGCTGGTTGACAGCACAACAAAGTTCAAAGTATTCTCCTTCATGGATGGATTCTCGGGCTATAACCAGATCAAAATGGCGCCGAAAGACATGGAGAAAACTTCGTTCATTACCCCATGGGGTACCTTTTGTTACTAGGTAATGCCGTTCGGTTTGAAGAATGCCGGGGCAACCTATCAAAGGGCCATGACTACTCTGTTTCATGACATGATACACAAAGAAATCGAGGTATATGTCGATGATTTGATTGCAAAATCAAGAACAGAGGATGAGCACGTTGAACATCTGTCAAAATTGTTCGAACGTCTAAGAAAATTCAAGCTCCGCTTGAATCCCAACAAGTGCACCTTCGGTGTCCGTTCAGGGAAACTACTAGGGTTTATCGTCAGCCAGAAAGGAATTGAGGTTGATCCTGACAAGGTCAAGGCCATTCAAGAAATGCCTTCTCCGAAAACTGAAAAACAAGTCAGAGGATTCTTGGGACATTTGAACTACATCTCCAGATTCATATTCCTTATGACCGCGACATGCGCGCCGATTTTCAAATTACTCAAAAAGAACCAGGATTACGTTTGGTCAGAAGACTGCCAAACCGCCTTCGACAGTATCAAGGAATATCTGTTGAATCCTCTGATTCTATCACCTCCAGTGGAAGGAAGACCACTGATCATTTACCTCACAGTCCTAGAGGACTCAATGGGATGTGTACTTGGCCAACAAGATGAAACTAAAAGGAAAGAGTCTGCCATTTACTATCTAAGCAAGAAATTCACCGATTGTGAAACTCGGTACACAATGCTTGAGAAAACTTGTTGCGCCTTGGCTTGGGCAGCCAAACGTCTTCGCCAGTACATGATTCGTCATACTACTTGGTTAGTCTCCGAAATGGATCCAATCAAGTACGTTTTCGAAAAACCTGCTCTCACGGGAAGGATTGCCCGTTGGCAGATGTTACTATCAGAATATGACATAGAGTACCATGCTCAGAAAGCCGTTAAGGGAAGTATTTTAGCCGATCATTTGGCTCATCAACCGATTGACGATCAAGAATCAATCGGGTTTGACTTCTCAGACGAAGATGTCATGTATCTAAAGATGAAAGATTGCGATGAACTGCTACCCAGTGAAGGGCCAGAACCAGGTTCCCAGTGGGGACTTATCTTTGACGGAGCAGTCAATCATTATGGAAACGTAATTGGGGCAATCATTGTTACCCCTCAGGGTTCCCACATTCCTTTCACTGCCAGACTTACGTTCAAATGTACGAACAACGAGGCCGAATACGAAGCATGTATCATGGGTCTCAAAGAAGCGATTGATTTAAGGATCAAAAACTTGGACGTATACGGCGATTCAGCCCTGGTTATTAACCAGATAAAAGGAGATTGGAACACATACCAATCAGGATTGATTCCTTACAAAGACTATGCAAGAAGGTTGTTACCCTTCTTCAACAGAGTCGACTTTCATCACATCCCTCGTGATGAGAATCACATGGCTGATGCATTAGCCACTCTCTCTTCCATGATTAGTGTAGGTCGATGGAATGACTTACCTAAGATTGACATCATGCGCCTTGAACGGCCCGCTTACATCTTCGCAATTGAAGCAGTCATAGACGACAGACCTTGGTATCACGATATCAAATGCTTCCTTCAGAAACAAGAGTACCCATCTGGGGCACTCAGAAAAGATAGAAAGACCCTCAGAAGATTGGCTGGAAACTTCTTCCTGAGCGGTGACACTCTTTATAAGAGAAATTTTGACATGGTCTTGCTCTGATACGTCGACAGACCAGAAGCAGACGTGCTCATGAAAGAAATTCATGAAGGATCCTTTGGCACTCATGCCAACGGACACACAATGGCGAGAAAATTTCTCAGGGCCGGGTATTATTGGTTGACCATGGAATCCGACTGCTACAAGTACATGAGGAGGTGTCACAAGTGTCAGATATACTCCGACAAAATGCATGTACCGCCATCACATCTCAAAGTTCTTTCTTCCCCGTGGCCTTTTTCTATATGGGGAATCGACATGATTGGCATGATTGAGCCCAAGGCTTGAAATGGACATCGGTTCATCCTTGTAGCCATTGACTATTTCACCAAGTGGGTCGAAGCAGCGTCATTTGCCAATGTAACCCGACAAGTGGTGGTCCGATTTATCAAAAACAATATCATCTGCCGTTATGGTGTTCCAAGCGAGATCATTACTGATAATGGATCTAACTTGAACAATAAGATGATGAAAGAGTTGTGTTCAGAGTTCAAGATCGAACACCATAACTCATCTCCCTACCGACCCAAGATGAACGGAGCGGTAGAAGCGGCTAACAAGAACATCAAGAAGATCGTTCAAAAGATGGTTGTAACCTACAAAGATTGGCACGAGATGCTACCCTTTGCACTTCACGGTTATCGTACATCTGTCCGCACTTCAACAGGGGCAACCCCTTTCTCTCTAATATATGGCATGGAGGCAGTGTTTCCCATAGAAGTAGAGATCCCATCAATCTGGGTATTGATGGAAGCTAAGCTCACCAAAGCTGAATGGTGTCAAAGTCGACACGATGACCTGAACCTGATCGAAGAGAAGCGAATCACGGCACTATGCCACGGTCAGTTGTATCAACAGAGAATGAAAAGGGCGTTCGACAAAAAGGTCCGACCTCGTGTCTTCAGGAAAGGAGACCTTGTGCTCAAGAAGATACAATCATTTCTCACTGATTCTCGGGGCAAATGGACCCCAAATTATGATGGCCCCTATGTGGTCACGAAAGCTTTCTCAGGCGGTGCCTTGAGACTTGCAACCATGGACGGAGAGGAATTTGCCTACCCCACGAATGTTGATGTAGTCAAGAAATACTTCGCCTAAAACTAAAAAAAAAAAACGTCTCGGTGGATTGAAAACCCGAAAGGGCGGTCCAGGCAAAAGTTAGAGACATGAAAAAAAATCATCCCGATAGATTGGAAATATCATAGTACAATCCAGGCAAAAGTTAGGGATAATGGCAAGTAACTATGTTCAACAGAGGCAAGTCCCTCAGCAGCAGCAGTTACATCATCGGAGGAAAACTCCAGTTAAGGTCATCTTCGACGGAAGCTCAGGATGCCCTGAATTCAAAGTTGGTAGAAGGATAGTGGTCGTTATGTTTCAACGTAGCCCTTTTCCCTGTAAATTACCATTTTCTAATTTTGTATATACTCTTTGGAATCACGCGTTTGGCTGATCTCCATCTTATCAATAAAATTTGAGCCCTCGTGCTTTTGTTTGTAATTCTTTACTTGTTTAAGCTTTATAGAACGACGTTGTTTAAACTTAATCAGCGATTCTTGAAATAAAACAAAAATGAATTTACTTGTTAAACTTTTTTTGCTTTTAAATTAGAGATGGCATTTCTTTTGACTGTTGAACATCAGAAGAACATCGATCGCTTCTCCCGAAGTAAGCGAATTTCAAAGTGCAGAATCAAAGTACTCCTTCTAAGCCAGTATGCCTGAATGAAGGGATCAACTGTGTCAGAGACCTTGTTTTGTCTGACATCCTCGGCCGAGTTCTCATCTCCTAAGCCCGATCAACATAGCTCCCAACGGGACTATCTCTCCTAAGCAAGGTGGAATTGCTATTTTGAACCAACGGTACTTCTTCGCCCCGCGATGGCCGAGTATCCAATTGTGTTCATCCATTAGTCTGTATGTCGTGTCTGTTTTGTCAGCATATACATACATACATCATGCATTTTTTTATTTGCATTCACATTTCATATTGCATCACTATCACTCTAGTCGGTCTTGTCCCCTAGTGGTAGAAGTCCTCTCAATCAAGTTGTCAGTTCTTGCCTCGTCAGGAAATACTGTGTAGGAACAACCTCGCTTCCGGTTTAATTCTGGAAAGAAGTTGGTCCTTGGCCACTTTGATAATTTGAACCTCTGAAAGATCAGAGAACTTTCAATAAACATCACTCTTCGCCATTGAAGATGATATCCTTGCTTTCCCGGATTAAGGAAAATCCACAGAGAAAGCCTCGTGATCAGAGATTCGGCAGCACGCCAGTTTTGCTCTGAAAAACCACTGATGAGAAGGTCATTGGCACCTCAAAATTGGACCCCATCATATGGCGTTTCTCCGGGAAGATCCCGAGAAAAGTATGATGAAAGATCCCAAATGAAAACAGTCTCTCAAGAGACTCGCTTTCCCCAGTAGAATCGACAAATGGCGTCTCCAACAGAGAAGTTTGTGCAACTCTACAACTCAGACGTTGGGTTCCCCAGCAAGTCTGACATCAAACCTTTTTCCGTCAAATGGCATCTCCCCAGGAAAATTCGGCGAGAAGTTTGAAGGAAAACCGCTACACATAGCGTCCCTTGTCAATAAAGTTTATTGACAAAAGAAACTAAGACCAGTTCTTGGTAAGAACCCAGGATCGAGGGGAAGTTTAAATCAGAAACTCAGACCAGTTCCTTGGTAGGAAACCAGGATCGAGGGGAAGTTTAAATCAGAAACTGAGACCAGTTCCTTGGCTGAAGACCAGGATCGAGGGGAAGTTTACCTTTTCTAAGCATCATTGCTTAGCTAAAGAAGATGAATGCGTAAGCTACCATTCATAACCACCATCAAAATTTCGGGTATTCCGATATTTAATCCTCTTGCACCCCGAATGCCCGAATCCCTTCGTCATTCACACCTTCGGGTCCAAGAAGATTAAATAGGGGCATCTGTAATACCCCAAATTTTGACCACTTAGATTTCCCATCATTTTGAAAATCATCATCACAATATGGATGTACCTTTATGCTTCATTAGTCTCCCCAAGGATGGGTGAGCATCCACTACAATCAAAATTAGGGTTTCAAGCCCTCTCTGAGTGCTTAGACAAAGGATCAATCAAGAAATGACTTGATCTTCAACTTGTCTAATCTCTTAAACATCCATAATGGATCAAAAAGGACTCCCACTTCAAGGATTAAGCACAAGGCTGCTCCCTTCTAGGTGGATCAAGTCTCAAGATCGACAGTGTCACCAAATTAGGGTTTTGGTCGACCAGGGCCTCCAGATGGAAATTTTCATCTGGGCACAAGGCAATGATCCAAAACATGACCTAATATACTTCATGGAACCTCATGAACCCATGCATCAAGTCAATTTTGCCTCAGGGGATGCATTCATCAAAAATCAGGAATTAGGGTTTCTTGACCTAATTCACCCCTAAGTTGACTTTTGGGACAAACCATGAGCCAAGACCTCAAGAGATGATTTGAGGGTCTCTAATATACCACATTGATCCATTTGGAACAATGGATTGATCCAAGATGTTTGAGCAACAAGTCTCAATTCCATCTGCACCACAATTAGGGTTTTAAGGGAAAAGTCAACTGTAACTTTGACTTTTGACCAGGACATGCTCCCAAACCCTAATACATGATTGAATATACCTTATGACACCCATGGAACATGCCCATCAAGTTTGATTTAGGTCAAGGACATGATTTCCTGAAGAATTGCACAGTTTGGAATTCATCTGATAAAAAGTCAACTGTGCACAAAAGTCAACTTTGACTTTTTGAGATTTTTCACCAAAATGGATTTTTAACCCTAAAATGATGTTAATGTATGGTTTGAATCATCATTCATCAAGAAAAATCAAGAAAAGTGAGATAACTTGTAAAAGGGGTAACCATAAAACTTAGAAATTTTTCTAAGTTAAAAATAAAGTGGCAAAGGTACCAACTTTGGAGGACCATAACTCCTAAACCACAAGGCCATTTTTTCTCATCCAAAGATGGATTTGTAGCCCTCATTATCACCTACAAAAAATTCAACTACAAGTCATTCCAATTCATTAAGGATTTTGAGTTATGGAGTGATCAAAGTGGCTGAAAAGTGAAAATGTCACTTTTTCCAACACTTAGTGAAATTTTCACTAAGTCAGATTCTGCCTCACTTTTTGCCAAATGTAGGGGGATTTTTCACTTGGAATCAAAAGAGATCAAAACCAAACTTGTTCAAACAGTTGTTGTATCATGTAAGAGCTTTCCAAAATGGCCAAGAACATTGCCAAATTCAACCTACACCATGAGATACAACATTGCCAAGTTGCCTTGCTGAAATCTGTCAAGGCAAGGCAGAATTTGCAACTTTGGTCGATTTGCCAAAATCAGCCAAATTCAATTGCTCCTATCCACTTGGACACCTTAGAGGATTGAATCTAAAGGGGACAATCACTGAGCCAAGCCTCCAAAGTCCATGGAACAAGAAATAGCATGTTGAACCTAGAATGGCCAAAATAGGGACAAGAGTTTAAATTTGGAATGAGGAATTCAATGGAACCATCAAGGTGGCATGAACTAAGCCATTCTCATCTAAAATCAGTCAAGACTTATCCAAGACCAAGGGGACCAAAGCTCTGTGCCCTAACCTCTAGTCAATGGCTAGAGGAGACTTGGATTTTCATTTGCCAACATTGGCCAAACCTACTTACCAGCTGCCATGCACTATTCCTTGCAAAACAAACTTGCTCTACTATAAATAGAGCTCAATTTTGGTCAGTTTAAGTACACCAAAGCCATCTAACAGATGCTTTCCTCAAAATCTCTTTCTCTTGGCAAAAATGCCTTTCTTAGCAAGGTAGCTATCGGGTTTTGAGTTTGAGAGCTTTTCCAATCAAACCAATCACTCACACACCTCACATACATCACATATGAGCTGATCAAACACTTAGATTACTTCTGAAACATCAATTTCATGAAATCACCAGCTGGTTGCTCAAGGTTTTAACCAAAGTGCAGCTGAGGTACCACAAAATGATCCAGCCAATTTCAATCAAGTCCAACCATCCAAACACAATCCATAGGGTGTAGGGAAGATGTTCAGATCATCACCACTCATCTGTAACACCTCCAAATCAAAAATCACTTTGAACTTGCTGTCACGACTTGGAGGTAAGCACATACTTGGTCATCTCTCAATCTATGCATATTTCCTCGCACAATAATTTGGCCATATGTTCATAATCATGCATGGAATGTTTTCCCTCAATTAATTGCATTGTTTGAATCGTGTATCAAAAATCTAGCCTTCATGCAGAAATTAGGGTTCTTGAGGTATCTTCGTGATTTTTTGTTGTATGTTTAATTTAAATGAAATTAAAGTACATAGACATGATCGTGAGGTTGAGACGAGCATAATGATATGTGGATTGCATGATATGATTACGTATTCATGGAGATTGGATAGAAAACGCAAATCTGAGAAACCAAGAACACGCGCGTGTTCTTCAGCTTGTTCTTGGCGCCAGTTTTGAATAATTCAAATATTTGAATTTTGTCATTTTGTTTAATTGATTCAAAAATTAATTTCTCTCTGAGTTTTAATGATTTTGAGTTGATTCTTTTTTTAATAATTCACAAAAATGTCAAAATATTTTATTTTCACAAAAAATCCCAAAAATATTATTTATTTCATATAATTGATATTTTTGTAAAGAATTAATATTTTAATTGTTTTTGACATTTTAAATATTTTTTCTACATTGATTTTGCAACTTTTAATGCTTTCTAATTATTTTGGAGGTCAATACTTAATTTTTGAAGCATTAATCCAAGATCACAATTTGTTTTCCATGTGTTAAACAATTTTCGATCATTTTAATTGAATTTTTATTCAATTAAATACACTTTGAAAACAAATTAGGGTTTTGGATTAATTCAACCCTCACAAATCATTTTTGGGCCTCTTGAGAGAGTGTAAGACCCATCCCCCCTTGTACAAAAACTTTTTGGGCCTCATTCATTGTATAAGTCCCTCTGTACAAGTAAACGGCGCGATCGTCACCCGTTTAAAAATAAAAACCATCTGAGCCTACCCTCGAGTAGTAAGATCCATTTCTTTTTTCTTAAAACTTTTTGGACCTCTAATAGAGTGTAAGACCCAATCCTTTTTTGACCAAATCATTTATGGGCCTCAGTATATTGTATAAGTCCCGATACCGTCAAAAACAAACGGCGCGATCGTCGCCTTTTCAAAATAACCCTTGGGCCTCTCCTTGAGCTATACGACCCATTCAAAACACTTTGGGCCTCTATTAGAGTGTAAGACCCAATCCCCCTTTTAACCAAAACATTTTGGGCCTCACTTATTGTATAAGTCCCTCTGCGTTAAAAGAAAACCTCGGCGCGATCGCCATTTTTAAACGGAAAATCATTTGGGCCTACCCTCGTGTTATAAGCCACACTCTTTTCTTTAAACCTTTTTTAGGCCTCTTGAGAGAGTGTAAGACCCATCCCTTTGTACAGAAAACCATTTTGGGCCCCAGTCACTTGTGTAAGTCCCTCTGTACAAAATTCAAACAGTGCGCTCACTGATAAAACCCTGGGCCTCTCCTTGAGCTGTAAGCCCCAAATCTTTCTTTTTCAAAGCACTTTCTCCTTTGAATTTGAATATACTGTTGTTTTCAATCTTTCTTTGTTGAACAACTAACCAAACAGCATGGAAGCACTACAACCGAGTAAGTGGTTATCGCTTTCGTTTACTGCTTTCATATATATATATAACTGTATTGTGGGGCTGCTCACTGTAAGTTTCCTTTCACAAACTCATATATATATAACTGTATTGTGGGGCTGCTCACTGTAAGTCTCCTTTCACAAACTCATATATATATAACTGTATTGTGGGGCTGCTCACTGTAAGTCTCCTTTCATAAACTCATATCTACTGTGTAATAATAGTATAGATATTTCGAGTTTCCCCGGCAACTACGTCTAGAACTAGGTGACACCGTTTCATTTATTCGTAGAAATAGACACCTAGATCCCCAATAGGAGCACCAGATACAGTCTTCTCTTCGGCTGTCCTCCTTAGGAATCGTCAAGAAGCTCTACTCCCCAAGATGAATGTATTCTCTGTGAATGGCATCTTTGAGTTTCTTCCAAATTCTCGAACTTTCCTGACTTGATCTATTCCTTGTGGATAGCTTGCCTTGAATGTCTCGGGGTTTGGGTACCCACTACGGTCATAATCTTGGACCTTAACTAAGGAACCCTCTTTAAAAGCTAAAAATCGATGGATAGTAAACCTCGCACGTTTACCAGTGGTTTTTATCTTTAAAAGAGTTATCTCTCCTAATGGAAGGGAGATGATAAGACCCACGGGCTTCTTAAAAGCATCGGCCTCCTCTTGGGCATTATTCAAGGACACTACGGCTTCTTAGAAGTATTCACAGCCTCCTCTTAGGCTTCGTATAATGATCTCTTCGCCCGGGAATGATAGCCTCCTCTTGGGCTTCGTATAAGGACCCGTCGGCTTCTTAAAAGTTTCCAGCCTCCTCTTGGGCTTCGTACAAATTGTCCCGACGACCTCCTAGAGGTATAGGAACAGAACATAGTCATCCTCATAGAACAGTCCTTTCATAGAGTCTACTACTGTTTCTCAAAGCATAGTACGAAAGATAAAACTCTAGACACGGACAGTCTAACTTCCTTGAGTCTCAAAGACATTCTCAAGCACCCTTCGTTAAATAGGAAGGAAACCCGCAGACTCGGACAGTCTCAATCCCCTTTGGATCTCCCGCTTCCTTAAAGAACAGGAATAACCCGGATCCCTGAATCAAATCCATGAGTACAGTGTTGCTCATATAAGAACTGATTTTCTCTTTCAAAATCTGTATACTAGACCTGTCACTTAGCTGACACAGTAACCTTAGCCTCCTCTTGGGCTTTGTACAATGATTCTCCCCAGCGGAGTCAAACAACGTTTCAGCCTCTCTCTCGGGCTTTGTACGAGACACATAAGAGACTCTCTCGTTGAGTCAATCACCCCTTTCGCCTCCATCTCGGGCTTTATACGAGATACAAAAAGGTTCTTATTGAGCCAAACAAACAATCGCCTCTATCT
The DNA here is from genome assembly GCA_022829125.1 of Lathyrus tuberosus. Classification (NCBI taxonomy): domain Eukaryota; kingdom Viridiplantae; phylum Streptophyta; class Magnoliopsida; order Fabales; family Fabaceae; genus Lathyrus; species Lathyrus tuberosus. Next base: position 6,501,150 of record JALAZF010000101.1, on the reverse strand, counting down.
CGGGCTTTATACGAGATACAAAAAGGTTCTTATTGAGCCAAACAAACAATCGCCTCCATCTCGGGCTTTATACGAGATACAAAAAGGTTCTTATTGAGCCAAACAAGCAACAACCTCCATCTCAGGCTTCATACGAGATACAAAATCACTCTCTTGTTGAGTATAAAAGATTCTCCCGTGGAGTCAACCCTTTTAGCCTCTCTCTCGGGCTTTGTACGGGACACAAAATAGCCTCCTCTTAGGCTTTGTATAATGATTTTCCTAGCGGAAATTAACCTCCTCTTAGGCTTCGTATAAGAAAACCACTGGTTAATCCAATTAACCTTTTAGCATCAAAGTTGTGCCTCGTTCACAGTATACAAACATCAACAACTCCTTTCCCTTCATCTAATCGCTGTAAGCGGCAAGCCTCTGGATCATCTACATCCATGCCACTGTCCATCTTTTAGCATGAGAAATTCCTAAGGAAAGATGGCATTGCTCTACACTGAGTTAAAGTTTTCTCCTTCAGGTTAAAACCCTTTCTTCGGAAATTATGGCATTGCTCGGATCCGCGTATCCCAGTTAAAGTAATTCTCCTTCTCCCCTCTTTAGAGATGACAAATTCTCTCTAAAGTCGAGGTCTTTCAGCTTCACGTCTTGGGCTTTGAACAAGACACAAATAGACCTTTTAGCTTCACATCTTGGGCTTTGAACAAGATACAAACCACCTTTCGCTTCACGTCTTGGGCTTTGAACAAGACACCAAAAACCAATTTCCTCCCATAGAATAGGAGGAACTACGAACGCTCTGATTTCCCTGTTTCGGTAAACGGGAATACGTAGGCATAAGATCGAAAGGAAAGATCTTAGCGAGCGCAATCAACAAAAAACCCAAATCCCATATCTCCATCAATCAAAAGCAGTAATTCAAAAGCACCAGTCCTAACATCCTAATCCTTGTTCCCCGCTAGAAATTCCTAGAAAGAAAGAAGACAGTATTGGCGAAAATACAAATAACCAGTACAAAGGCCCCCCCACATTGATAGCATCCGTAACCTAACAGACCGCTGTTTAAACTCAGTATGCAAGCAGGTATAATTGGAGACATCTATTTCCCTTCCTTATTCAGCTCACAATAGGATAAAAAATGAATCGACCTGTAGTTTTAAGCTCAAACCGCAGAGAGCGACCAACGCTTAAGAACCGCGTCCAAAATCGCTCGCTACAGTTTGGTCAGGGGCGAATCCCCAGCAGCAGTAATGCCATCCATCAGGAAAACTCCAGTCAAGGTCATCCTCGACGAAAGCTTAGGATGTCTAGAATTCAAAGTTGGTAGAAGGATAGCGGTCGTTATGTTTCAACGTAGCCCTTTTCCCTTTAAATTACCATTTTCTAAACTTTGTAAATACTCTAAGGAATCACGCGTTTGGCTGATTTCCATCCTATCAATAAAATTTGAGCCTTAGTGCTTTTGTTTGTAATTCTTATTTGTTTTAGCTTTACAGAAGGACATTTTAACATGATTAACGATTCTTGAAATAAAACAAAAATGAATTTAGTTGTCATTTTTTCTACTTTTAAAATAAAGATGGAAATTCTTTTGACTGTTGAACATCGAAAGAACATCGATCGCTTCTCCAAAGGCAGTTAATCTTCAAAGTGCAGAATCAAAATACTCCTTCTAAAACTAGTACACCTGAATGAAGGACCAGCTATGTCAGATGCGAATATTCCGTCTGACATCCCCAACAGAGTTCTTACCTCCTAAGGCCGACCAAAGGTTTTCCCCACAGGGACTATCTCTCCTAAGCAAGGCATAATTGCTATCTTGAATCAGTGATACTTTCCATCCCCTGCAGTGGCCGAGTATCCAGTCGTGTTCATCAATTAGTTTGTATGTCGCGTCAGTTTTGTCAGCATAAGCATACATATATCATGCATTATTGATTCATACTCATATTCATATTGCATCACTATCACTCTGGTCAGTCTTATCCCCAAGTGGTAAAGTCCTCTTGTCAATCGAGTCGTCAGTTCTTTCCTCGTCAGGAAGTGAATCATATAAGCAATCTCTCTCCTTCCAGTTTATTTCTGGATTGGAGAAGGTCCTCGACCACTTTGATAACTTGAACCTCTGAAAAGCAAGAAATCATTCGACCAATGTCACTCTTCGCCGTTGAAGATGATATCCTCGCTTTCCCGGATTAAGGAAAATCCCCAGAGAAAGCCTCTTAACCAAAGATTCAGCAATACAGTATTTTCTCTCTGAAAAGTTTGCTATCAACAAGGTCATCGGTACCTCCAAATTGGATTACATCACATGGCATTTCCTCCGAAAAGATCTCGAGGAAAAGTATGATATAATATCCCTAAGTAGAAAGCAGTCTCTCAAGAGACTCGTTTTCCCCAGTAGAGTCAACAAATGGCATCTCCAACCTAGAAGTTTGTACACCTCTACAGCTCAGACGAATGGGTTTCCCCAGCAAGTCTGACATCAAAACTTTTTCCATCAAATGGCATCTCTCCAGTAAAACCCAGCGAGAAGTTTGATGAAACGCTACAAATAACATCCCTTGTCAAGTAAGTTTATTGACAAAAGAAACTAAGACCAGTTCCTTGGCTGAAGACCAGGATCGAGGGGAAGTTTATATCAGGAAACTGAGACCAGTTCCTTGGCTTAAAATTAGGATCGAGGGGAAGTTTATTCCAGAAACTGAGACCAGTTCCGTGGCTGATGACCAGGATCGAGGGGAAGTTTTACCCTTTTCTAAGCATTATTGCTTAGAAAAAGAAGATGGACGGGTAAGCTGCCATTCATAACCACCATCAAAATTTTGGGTATTCCGATATTTAATCCTCTTGCACCCCGAATGCCCGAATACCTTCGCCATTCATACCTTCGGGTCCAAGATAATTAAATAGGGGCATCTGTCATACCCCAAATTTTGACCACCAAGATTTCCCATCATTGTGCAAATCATCATCACAATATGGATGAACCTTCACGCCTCATAAATCTCCTCAAAGATGATTGAGCATTCACAACATCAAGAATCAAGCACAAGAGTGCAACATTCCAAGTGGATCAAGCCTCAAGGTCGCCAGTGTCACCAAATTAGGGTCGACCAAGGCCTCCAGATGAAAATTTCCATCTGGGCATGAGCCAATGCTTCAAAACATAACCCAAGATACTCCAAGGGACCTCATGGACCCAATCATCAAGTCAATTTAGCCTCAGGGGATGCATTCATAAAAAATCAGGAATTAGGGTTTCTTGACCTAATTCACCCCTAAGTTGACTTTTGGGACAAAACATGAGCCAAGACCTCAAGACATGATTTGAGGGCCTCCAATACACCACATTGATCCATTTGCAACAATGGATTGATCCATGAAACTTGATTCACAAGTTTCATTTTCATCTTGACCACATTTAGGGTTTTGCGGAAAAAGTCAACTATGCCTTTGACTTTTGACCAAGACATGCTCCCAAACCTTGGGACATGATTCAAGACATCCCTAAATACCCTTTGAAGTCGCACATGAAGTTTGGTTGAGTCCAAGGATTGATTTCACAATAGAATCGCAAAGTCAAATTTTCATCTACTGAAAAAATCAACTGTACAAAAATCAAAGTTTGACTTTTTGAATTTTTGGTCAACCAAGGTCCCTTAACCCTAAAACAATGTTAATATGTGATTTGAATCATCATTCATCAAGAAAAACCAAAGAAAGTGAGATAACTTGTAAAAGGGGTAACCATAAAAAACTTAGAATTTTTCTAAGTTATGGAACAAAGTGGCTAGGGTACCAACTTCGAAGGACCATAACTTGAGATCCAAGCAACCATTTTGGGTGATCCAAAGCTGGATTTGTAGGTCTTGCTACACTCTACAACAACTTCAACTACATCAAACTCCAATTCCTCATGGATTTTTAGTTATGGAGTAATCAAAATGGCTGAAAACAAGAAATTGACATTTTTCCAACACTTAGTGAAATTTTCACTAAGTCAAAATCTGCCTTACTTTTTCCAAAAAGTAGAGGCATTTTTCACTTTGATCCAAGCTGAACCAAGACCAACCTTGGACATCAAAGTTAAAGTATGCCATAAGGGCTTTCCAACAAGTACCAGATCATCTCCAAATTCCATTTGAGCAAGGAGATACAACCCTTTGAACATGGCATCATGAACTGGTTTTTACAAGGCATAATTTGTACCTTTTGCTCGAGTTGCCCAAATCTGATAAATCCAAGTCTTGTCATCAATTTGGACACATCTGAGGATAAAACAAGAAGGAAATGATCTGATCCCCAAGCCTCTAAAGTCCAAGAATCTACATTAGGCTTGTCATCCCTAAAAAGGCTACAAAGATGCCAAGACTCTAATTTTGTTTCCAAGCCTTTAATGGATGCACCAAGGTGGCATGAACTGAGCCTGTTCCAACTGAGTTCAGTCCAAGTTTATCTCTGAACCAATGCTACAAAGCCTGTGCTCTAATCTCAAGTCAATGGCTAGAAGAGACTTGAGATTCCTTTTGCATAACATTGGCCAAAGGCATGCTGCAGTTTCCATTCACTATTGCTTGCAAAATAAACTTTCTCTACTATAAATAGAGCTCATTTGTGCTCAGTTTGAGTACAACAAAGCACTACAACACTTGCTTTCCCCAAAATCCCTTTTTCTAGGCCAAAATGCATTCTTTTGCAAGGTATCTCTGAGTTTTTGAGTTAGAGAGCAATTCCATCATAGCTCATGATCCAAACACCTCTAATATGTTGTATCTAAGATGTCCAAACACTAACAAGTGACTTGTAACACCAAAACCTCAAAGTCCACTTCCAAAACCTTAAAATTGGACTTTTTTGTATTTTTCAAGCCATGTCTTGTTTCAGTCACTTTCAAAACTAGATAAGACCTCAAACACACTTCAAATATCATACTTGAACTGTCCCAAATGGTTCCCCTCATCTGGAACACCATTTGAGAGAGTTGCCATATTGGTCACTTTTGCCCCTTTTGCAAGAAAGAGCTTAGACTTGTTCCTGAAGATTCCAGCTGGTGGTGATCATTCTAAAAGCTTCTAAGGGATCAATTGAGACTGTCTAAAGCATCAAATTACTTCTGGCATAAGAAACTTGGCAGATAGTACAAAAAGCTCCAAGAGGTAAGTGCATCATCACTTGAACTTTCTAAATTATGCATTGCTTTGAAGTCCACTGATCATAAACATCTCATACATGTTGTATATGTTGTGTTTGAACCAATTTGACATGTAATTCTTGCCTGTACCATGTGTTAGTATAGAACATGCAATTATAGGCCTATTTCAAAAACACTATCTGGTTTTTAAATAGGGACCTCATCTGCAAAAACCATGACCACCATTGGATTCCTTGTGAAATTCTAGGCAGAATTGACCTAAATTTTGTCCCAATCCATGGAGAATTAAGAAAGTTACAACCTTTAAGTTTTTGGCCCAAAAGTTGACTTGCCTTACCTTGCCCAGGCCTAAAACAAGGCATCCCTTATGTATTGATGGGGTGGTTTTGATACACGGATGTATCACCACCCCAGTGGTAGAAGGCGCGCGTTGTGACTTGAATGTCTGGGGTTCGAATCCCCCTCGCCCCTGACCCTTTTTAACACTTTTTCCATTTTTTTAATATTTGTCATATTATTTTAAATGATTTGGAAAATTAATTTCTCTCTCAATTTTAATTATTTTTTATTGGTTTTCTTTGCAAAAAATCACAAAAATGTTCAAATATTTTATTCCACCAAAAAATAAAATTAATATTATTTATTTAATATGGTTGATATTTTTGTAAATAAATTCATTTTTAATTGTTTTTAAACATTTTAAAAGTGAATTTTTATCTTGAAAAATCAAAACCAAATGATTTTTAACTCATCTTGTGATTAAAACATCAGTTTTCCAACCTGAACCAAAAATCACAAGTTGTTTATTCAAACTTATTTGGTGTTTTTATCATTTTAATTAATTTTCTTTGAATAATTACTTTAAAAATGATGAAATTAGGGTTTCTTTGATTTTCACCCTAAACAATCTTTTTCACACACTTTTGGGCCTCTAATAAAGTGTAAGACCCAACCCTTGTTGTACATAAACTTTTTTGGGCCTCAGATATTGTATAAGTCCCGATATGTTAAAAATCTCATCGCGATCGCAAATTTTCAAACAAAAACCCATTGGCCCACTCCTTGAGTTATAAGCCCCATCACTTGTAATAAAAAATAAACTTTTGGGTCTCTAATAGAGTTTAAGACCCAATCCCTCTTTGAAACCAAAATAATTTGGGCCTCAGTCATTATATAAGTCCCACTGTGATTTCAAAAATCTCGGCAGGATTACTAGTTTAAAACAAAAAAACTTGGGCCTCTCCTTGAGCTATAAGTCCCATTCCTTTTCTTAAAAACACTTTTGGACCTCTTGAGAGAGTGTAAGACGCATCCCTTTGTACAGGAAATCTCTTTAGGGCTCAGTCATTTGTATAAGTCCCTGTACAATTTCAAAACAACAGTAAGATTATTGTTTTTCATCTGGGCATCTCCTTGAGTGTAAGCCACAACAATCTTTTCCAAAACAACTTCCCTTTTTGATCTTGTTTCAAATATACAGTTGTTATTAAAACTTTCTTTGTTGAACAACTAACAATACAGCGTGGAAGCTTGCTCACCTGTAAGTGTTTATCAGCTTTCATTTACTTGCTTTCATATAAATATAAACTGTATTGTGGGAAGCTGCGCACGGTAAATATTCTTTCATATCCTTTTAAATACTTGTCATATATCAACTGTATATATACTAGTATAGTTATTTAGAGTTTTTCCCGACAACTACGTCTAGAAATAGGTAAAGCCAGTTAGTCACTCTTTAATACTGTCAAAACTAGATCCCCATAGGATTTCCAGATACAGTCTTGCCTTCTCTTGGGCTTATACAATATGGAACAAAGAGAAAGGCAGTATTCTCGGTGAACCTTTTCTCAGACTGTCACTATTCTAAATTGTCAAAGAAATTCTACTCCCCAGAGTTGATCTATTCTCAGTGAATAGCATCTCTTGAGTTTCTTCAAATCAAAACTGTTCACTAAATGATCTATTCTCGGTGAATAGCATTTCTTGAACTTTTCTTGGTTTGGGACCCACGAGCTTCCTAAAAGCATCCTCGCCTCCTCTTGGGCGTTGTACAAGGACCCTCCGGCTTCTTAGAAGTTCTCATGCCTTCTCTTAGGCTTAATACAAGGACTCTGACGACCTCTTAAAGGTATAAGACAGAACTTAGTCATCCTTTGATAGAGCAGTCTTTCCAAAATAGTCTAATCTCAAACTAATTTAGGGTTGATCCTCATCCCTTCAGAACACCTGCCTCCTCTTGGGCATCATACAAAAGATAAAACTCTCCCACTCCAGTAGACTTGGACAGTCTAAATCCCTTCTTGAGTCTCAAAGACATTCTCAAGTTCCCTAGGATAAACCCTGGTCATTTTGGAAAAATCTTCAGTAGAGTTTAAACCCAGTTTCTCTCCTAAAAATTCCCCAACCAGGGTCAAGTTTATCACCAGTATAACACTATCTCAAATCAGAACCTCAAGGCATCTGATGTCACAACTCTTTTGTATTCCTCAGTGTAGCGCGGTTTTTGTGGTTTCGAATCAGTATCGCTTTGGTATTACAATTCGATTCATTTTTTATCCTGTGAAGATGATTAAGGAAGGGAAATAGATGTCTCCAATTAACCCTACTTGCAAACTGAGTTTAAACAGTCAAAACTGTTGGTTTACAGATGCTATCAAAATAGTGGGTCTCTCTTAGGTTATTTTGCTTAAGAATAAAATTCCTGGGCGGCTTTTGGTGAGGTTTTAGATCTGATGTTTTGATTGATGTATGAAGGTACTGGACCTAGAGTTTTTGATTTGGTGTGTTCGCTAAGATTTCGCAATCTTATGCCTACGTATTCCCGTTTAAACGAAACAGGGAAATCAGAGCAATTGTAGTTCCCTCCAATACTAAGAGGGGAAAGAGATGTTTTGGTATCTTGTTCAAAGTCCAAGATATGAACCTAAAGGTGATTTGTATCTTGTTCAAAGCCCAAGATATGAAGCTAGAGGGTTTTGACTGATAGAGAATTTGTTATCTCTAAAGAGGAATTGTTGATGTTTATGTACCTTGATCAAAGCACAAGGTTGATGCTAAAAGGTTGTTTGACTCAACTGGGGATTTCTTTATACAAAGCCTTAGAGGAGGCTTGATAAGACTAACTCAACAAGAGAGTGTATATTGGTGTCTTATACAAGGCCCAAGATTGAGGCAAAAAGAGACTGACTCTTTGGTGATATCATTATACAAACCCTAAGAGGAGGCTAAACGTGTGAATTTTCCAGGGAAAATGTTCTTTCTGTCTTGTACAAAGCCCAAGATTGAGGCTAAAATGAATTTTTGACTCCGTTGGGGGAGGTTTTTATATGTATCTTGTACAAAGCGCAAGATGGAGGCTGAAATGGTTTGACTCAACAAGAGTGTGCTTTTGTCTGTCTTGTACAAAGCCCAAGACGGGGGCTAAAGGGGTTTGACTCAACAAGAGAGTGATTTTATCTATCTTGTACGAAGCCCAAGATTGAGGCTAAAAGGAGTGACTCAACAAAAGAGTCTGAAAAGGTGATTGACTCAATGAGAGAGTCTTTTATACTCAACAAGAGAGTGATTTGCTGTCTCGTATGAAGCCCGAGATTGAGGCTAAAAGGAGAATGACTCAACAAGAGAGTATGAAGAGTGATTGACTCAACAAGAGAGTCTGAAAAGGTTAGCTCCGCTAGAAAGAATCATTGTACAAAGCCCAAGAGGAGGCTAGCTTCGCTGAGGAAGGATCATTATACAAATCCTAAGAGGAGGCTATCTTTCTGCTGAGGATTAGATCCCTAGACAGGTCCAAGTGGGGGAAACTCTCATGAGAGAGACAAGGTTTCGGCTGGAGATTGATCCAGAGTGATCGGGGGTTCTTCCTATGTTTATAATAAACTTGAGAATGTCTTTGAGACTCAAGGGGATTAGACTGTCCAAGTCTAGAGTTTTATCTTTTGTACAATGCCCAAGAGGAGGCACGTGCATTAAGGGATGATAATCAACCCTAAAATGGCCAGAGTTTTGACACGGGAAAGACTGCCCTATCAAAGGATGACTAAGTTTTGTCTTAAACCTTTAAGAGGTCGTCAGGGTCCTTGTATTAAGCCCAAAAGAAGACATGAGAACTTCTAAGAAGCCGGAGGGTCCTTGTACAAAGCCCAAGAGGAGGCGGGGATGCTTTTAGGAAGCCTGTGGGTCCCAAACCAAGAGAAGTTCAAGAAATTCCATTCACTGAGAATAGATCATTTAGTGAAAGTCTGAGGTTTGAAGAAACTCAAGAGATGCCATTCATCGAGAATAGATCACCTCTAGGGAGTAGAATTTCTTTGACAATTTCTAAGGGTGACAGTCTGAGAAAAGGCTCATGAAGAATACTGCCTTTCTCTTTGTTCCATATTGTTTAACCCCAAGAGGAGGGAAGACTGTATCTGGAATCCTATGGGGGATCTAGTTTTGTTTGTATTTAAGAGTGACCACCAGGGCTTTACCTAGTTCTAGACGTAGTTTCCATGGAAAACTCTAAATAACTATCCTAGTATATACACAGTTGATATATGATGAGTATATAAGACGGTATGAAAGAAGACTAACCATGCACAACTTCCCACAATACAGTTATATATATTTAACATGTATTAAAAAGAATGAAAGAAGACTAACCATGCGCAACTTCCCACAATACAGTTATATATATGAAAGCGGATAAAGAAAGCAGGTAAACACTTACCCGTTGTAAAGCTTCCATGTTGTTTTATTAGTTGTTCAACAAAGAAAGTTTTGATAACAATAGTATATTTTGATTCAAAATCAAAGGAGAAAGTATTTTGAAAAGAGGTTGGGGCTTACAACTCGAGGAGAGGCCCAAGTTTTAACAGTGATCGCACCGTTGTTTTGAATTTGTACAGGGACTTATACAAGTAACTGAGGCCCAAAAAGGTTTTCTGTACAAAGGGATGGGTCTTACACTCTCTCAAAAGGCCCAAAGATTTATTTTTGTACAAGAGATGGGTCTTACAACTCAAGGAGAAGCCCAATGATTATTTTTGGGCGATCGCGCCGAAGTTTTTGAAAATACAGTGGGACTTATACAATGACTGAGGCCCAAAATTTATTTTGGTATTTACAAAAAGGGGGTTGGGTCTTACACTCTATTAGAGGCCCAAAGTTTTTAAGAAAAAAGAATGGGGCTTATAACTCAAGGAGAGGCCCAAGTGGTTTTGTTTTAGACTGGCGATCGCGTCGAGATTTTTGAAAACACCGTGGGTCTTATACAATGACTGAGGCCTAAACTATTTTGGTTTCAAAGAGGGATTGGGTCTTACACTCTATTAGAGGCCCAAAAGTGTTTTTTATACAAGTGATGGGGCTTACAACTCAAGGAGAGGCCCAGTTGATTTTAAAAAGGCGACGATCGCGCCGAACTTTTGAAAATGTACAGAGGGACTTATACAATGTGTGAGGCCCAAAATGATTTTATTTACAAAAGAGGTGGGACTTACACTCTATCAAGAGGCCCAAAAAGGTTTTAATTTTGAGTATGATCAAAAATCAAAGAAACCCTAATTTTCACTTTTTAAAAGTAATTTTTCAAAGAAAATTAATTAAAAAAAAGATAAAAATACCAAATAGGTTTAAATAAACCACTTTATCCTGCCTAGAATTTCACAAAGAATCCAATGGTGGTGGTGGTTTTTTTAGATGAGGCTCTTATTTCAAAACCCGATAGTGTTATTGAAATACACCTATACACTACTACGAAAAACCCATTTAACAACGGTTGGGAATGCCATATAATGACGCGGGCGAGGGCGTTGTTATGGAGATTGTTGTTGTATATATGATACTTACAACGACGGCCTTGTGTAGCGTTGTAATAATGAGGAAAGTGCCTAACTATCACAACGGTTTTACATTACACCGTTGTAATAAATATAATTGTCCTCAGTTCGATTTCCAGCAGGACAATTTTGATATTTATTTTTTGCTGGCCAGCGCGCCAGATATTACAACGGTTCGGAAATATAACCGTCGCTAAAGTTTCAGCAAAATTAACAAATATCATCCTGCTTTTATAATTAATCCCATTTTTTTACCTATATTATTGTTCTCCATATCTCAGCATAGCAGAAAAATACAATTCACATTTTGTGATATAGTTTTCATAATAATATTAATCGTGTCATATTCATAATATCACATATACCAGTTTATAGTTTATCAGAACAAACAACCTACATAAATAAAATATCACATATACCATATTACAATTTACACACATTACATAACTTCACATAATTGTAACTTGGCGTATTGGTATCTTGTCTCTTGGTGTCTTGTCTCCTGGCCTGGTGTCTGGACTCAAAGTACCTATGATTCCAAATAATTATACTTGTTAGTAAAAATACTTCTAAACTATAACATACAATTAATATATTATGAATAAATAATAAATTACGTACTTGTTAATTTTCCCATTTGCCTTCTTCATGATCGAGTCGTATAGCATGCACAGCATCTCCATCAACTTCATCATATGAGGTAGGAACTTGTGTTGTGTAAGAAGGTGTGGACGGAATATCAAGACTTTCATCACTAAGAGGAATGTATTTTTCTTGGAGAACGATTGACCATTTCCCTGATTTGTCCGATGGATCGGAAACATAGAAAACTTGTTTTGCTTGAGAAGCCATGATGAATGGTTCTGTATTAAAAGATGCCTTGCCAAGGTCGACCCGGGTGAATCCTAAGTAATCAATGTCTACACCATTACTATTATTGGGAACCCACTTGCATTTAAATAAAGCCACTTTGAAAATAACATAATCAATCTCCCAAATCTCATCAATGACACCATAAAACGTGGTAGTTGCCAATACCGGATTCTTATCTTTTGAACTAGAGAAATACATCGATTCGGCTTTAACCATAACCCCACTATTTTGCATTGTACTATGATCATCTTTTGATTTTGTATAAAAGGTATAATGACCAATGTCGTATGCACTCCAGGTAATGACACAAAATTTTGGCCCGTACGACAACCATCTAAGTATCTCGGATGCACTAGGATCATTAGATACACTTTTATTAAACCAATCCATGAATCTATTGTTATGCTCTATCAACAACAACTTGTCATTCATTCGGGGATATTTTTTCTTCATAAGTCTTTTGTGAGTATCTATGAAAGGTTGAACCTCATCTATATTATTCAAAATATAGAAATGTGATTGAATAATTACATCCCGAGCCATTGACCTAACATTTAGACCTTGAATACCTCTTCCGTCTGTGTCAGCATGACGAGACTTTGGAATTCCTATAGAATCTGCATCCGACAAATAGTTTGTACAAAACTCAACAGCTTCTTTTGTGATGTACCTTTCAATAATCAAAGCTTCCGGTCGGTGATGATTCTTCGTATATCCTTTAAAGATCTTCATATATCGCTCTATTGGATACATCCACCTTAAATAAACTGGACCACAAATTTTGATTTCTCTTACGAGATGAACAAGTAAGTGAACCATAATGTCAAAAAATGATGGCGGAAAATACATCTTCAATTGACACAAGATTATGGCAGCCTCATCTTCTAATTCATCCAATTTTTTGAAATCAAGAACTTTATTACATATGGCATTGAAGAATAAACACAGTCTCGTTATAGTTACTCTCACATTTTTTGGAAGGATCCCACAGATAGCCACTGGTAGAAGTTGTTGCATCAATACATGACAATCATGAGATTTTAAACCAATTAACTTGAGATCTTTCATTGATACAAGTTTCTTGATGTTTGATGAGTAACCTTGCAGAACTTTAATACCTTGCAAACACTGGCAGAACATCTTCTTTTCCTTTTTAGATAGAGTGTGACATGCTGGAGGCAAATAAGTTCTTTTTCCTTTCTCTACTGGAGCCAACTGTTTTCGTATACCCATCTTCTCCATATCAAGACGGGAAGTCTTACTATCTTTAGTCTTGCCCGGAATGTTTAGAAGTGTGCCAATCAAACTATCACACACATTTTTCTCCACGTGCATCACATGAAGACAATGTCTAACATCAAGACTTGACCAATATGGAAGATCAAAGAAGATGGACCTCTTTTTCCATATATTTTTCGCAACTGCCCCTTTTTCTTTTCCTCTCTTCCCACCTTTTTCTTTTTCTCTCTCCCCACCTTTTTCTTTTTCTCTCTTCCCAAGGACAACATTAATGTATTCCTGCCGTTGATAAACTTCATCACCGGTTAAAGGTTTAGGAGCCTCACCAAACTCTTGCTCTCCATTAAAAGCCTTTCACAATCTACGATAAGGATGACCCGGTTTTAGAAATTTTCGATGCCCAAGGTAAACGGCCTTTTTTCCAAACTCAAGTTGGTGATAACAAGTATCATCTTCACATATAGGACACGCTTTATGTCCTTTGACACTGTATCCCGCCAAGTTACCGTAAGCCGGAAAGTCGTTAATTGTGCAAAATAACATTGCACGCATATTAAACTTTTCCCCAGAATATGCATCATCAACTTCAACGCCTTCATCCCACAAGAGTCGTAAATCATCAATTAATGGACTAAGATAAACATCTATGTCGTTATCAGGTTGTCGTGGTCCAGAAATCATCATACTTAACAGTATATACTTGCGCTTCATGCACAACCAAGGAGATAGGTTGTAAATAGTGAGAAGAACAGGCAAAGAAGTATGATTAGTGCTCATATTATCAAAGGGGTTCATTCCATCGGTGGCAAGCCCAAGCCTAAGATTTCTTGGCTCGACTCCAAAATCTGGAAACAACGAATCAATTTTCTTCCATTGCAAAGAATCAGCTACATGGCGAATGTTTCCATCACGAATCCTTTCATCTGCATGCCATCTAAGATTCTTTGCGTCATTAGAATTAGAAAAAAGTCTCTTTAATCATGAAAGTATTGGCAAGAACCATAACACCTTAGCAGGAGGATGCTTCCTACTAACATTTTCATAGTGATCATTGTCATCACCATTGCTAGCCTTCTGCTTGTAACGCGACACACCATATTTCGGACATTGAAACAAGTCTTCATACTCTTTTCGGAATAATATGCAATCATTAGGGCAAGCATGTATCTTGATATACTCCAGACCCAGTGGACATAATATCTTCTTGGCCTCATAGCAACGATCCGACAATTTGTTATCTTTTGGTAACATTTGCTGTAGCAATTCAAGTAATTCTGTGAAACTTTTAACCGACCATCCATTTTTTGCCTTCAAATTACACAACTTTAACACCGCCGACAATCGTGTGAACTCTGTGCATCCCTTATATAAAGGGGTGTCTTTATCACTACATAAATTATCATAAATATGAGCATTCATAAAAGAAGATTCCCCAATATCACGGAACATATCCTCTAGGTGATCTTCCATATATTCATCTTCCTCCACTCTTTGACTTTGTGACGCCCGACTTTCCTTATTATCCACCTCACCATGCCACGCCCATATTATATAATTTTGACATATACCATCACAACAGAGGTGATTGTGTATTTCTTTCTTTGTACCCTTTTTGATATTAGCGCAAACAACACAAGGACAATAAAAGATACCATCATTGTCGGGAAGATGTTTATCAGCGTATTCAAGGAATTCACAAACTCCGTTCTCATAAACCGGATCTAATCTATTGGCTTTCATCCAACTACGACCCATTACAACTTCTGAAATTTATACATGTATAATAATGTGAATGACACACCAAAATCTAATCCAAAAACTCAAGCATCTGCATATACAATATGAACAAAGAAAAAATCAATAAAGATGTACTCTAATACTAAACGTAAAGCATATGAAACATCCCATTCTGACTTGAGCATATATAATATAAACAAAGAAAGAAGGAATGAAGATGTTGAAGAGAACCTTACTTCGAAGCTGAAGAAGCAAATGAATGATGAAGACGGTCAATATTTGAGCATAAACCAAGAAAGAAGGAATGAAGATGTTGAAGAGAACCTTACTTCGAAGCTGAAGAAGCAAATGAATGAAGACGGTCAATATTTGAGCATAAACCAAGAAAAAAGGAATGAAGATGTTGAAGAGAACCTTACTTCGAAGCTGAAGAAGTAAATGAATGAAGACAATCAATATTTGAGCATAAACCAAGAAAAAAGGAATGAAGATGTTGAAGAGTGTAAAGGTTAGGGTGTCGCTGGCTCACTTGTTCGATTAGGGTGTCTTATGAAAGAAATACATAATAAGTTTTGTTTTAATTTATCAGTAAACCTTTTAATCACGGTGGAGAAACAAACCGTAGTGGAATCTTAAGTGAAATGTACTCTACAAAATGGAAAAAATGTAGTTGCAGGGAATCGAAGCTTGTTACATTTCATTTATTACTACGGTTGTTCATCTTAACCGTTGTAAAATAATTTACAATTTATTTTATAAATAATGGACTTAATTGACACACGCTAAATGTACTCTAAAAAATGAAAAAAAATGTAGTTGCAGGGAATCGAAGCTTGATAGATTTCGTTTATTACTACGGTTGCTCATCTTAACCGTTGTAAAATAATTTACAATTTATTTTATAAATAATGGACTTAATTGACACACGCTAAATGTACTCTAAAAAATGGAAAAAATGTAGTTGCAGGGAATCGAAGCTTGGTACATTTTATTTATTACTACGGTGGTTTCACTCAACCGTCATTAAATGACTTAGATTTTAAATGGGCGCAAAAGTTTTAACCTATTACAACGGCATAAAAGGATGCGTTGTAAGCCTGGCGTTGTTGTTTTAGCGTTTTGTAGTAGTGATAATTGCATTTTCTATGCTACCTCTTATTACAGGCATGAATTACATGATGAATTGGTTCAAACATAACATATATAACATGTATGAGATGTGCATGATCAGTGGACTTCAAAGTAATGCATATTTCAAAGAGATCGAGTTGTGATGCTTACCCCTTTAGGAGCTTTTTGTGTAATCTGCTAAGTGCTTTATTCCAGAAGTGGTTTGATGCTTTAGAAACTCTCAATTGATCGCTTAGAAGCTTTTAGAATAATCCTCAGGAACAAGTTTGAGCTCTTTCTTGCAAAAGGGGCAAAAGTGACCAATATGGAAACTCCCTCAAATGGTGTTCCAGATGTGGGAACCATTTGGGACAGTTCAAGGATGTTATTTGGAGTGTGTTTGAGATCTTATCTGGTTTTCAAAGTGACTGAATCAAGACATGGCTTGAAAAATGCAAAAAAGTCCACTTTTGAGGTTTTGAGATGGGACTTTGTGATTTTGGTGATACAGGTCACATATGAGCGTTTGGACAACTTAGATATGACATATTGGATGTGTTTGGATCATGAGCTGTGATGGAAATGCTCTCTAACTCAAAAACTCAGAGTTACCTTGCAAAAGAAGGCATTTTGGCCTAGAGAATGAGATTTTGAGGAAAGAAAGTGTTGTAGTGCTTTGGTGTACTCAAATTGAGCACAAATGAGCTCTATTTATAATAGAGCAAGTTTGTTTTGCAAGCAATAGTGAATGGTGGCTGCAGCAGGCTGTTGGCCAATTGGATCACTTTGGAATCTTAAGTCTCCTCTAGCCATTGACTAGAGGTTAGAGCACAGGCCTATGGACTTTGGTTCAGAGATAAACTTGGACTGAATTCAGTTGGAATAGGCTCAGTTCATGCCACCTTGGTGCATCCATTGAAAGCTTTGAAACAAAATTGGAGTCTTGGCCTCTTTTAGGCTTTTTAGGGTTTGGCATGCTACTTTGGAATATTGGACTTGGGAGGCTGATGAATCAGTGCTTATCCCTTGGTTGTTCCCCCTTGATGGGTGCAGATGGATAAGCATAATTGGAATTGCACAGTTTGAGCAAATCGAGCCTTTATGCACAAATCTGTCTTGCCAAGACAGTTTGCAGCAAGGCATGTTGCAGCTGTCATAACTCCTAGCTCAGGTGGAGTTTGATGAAGTTCTTGGACATTTTGGAAAGCCCTTATGTGACACAACACATGTGTGTTCATAGTTTGTCTTGAAACTTTTTGGATCCAAGCGAAAAATGCCCCTACATTTTGAAAAAAAAGCAAGGCAGATTCTGTCTTAGTGAGAATTTCACTAAGTGTTGGAAAAAGTGACATTTTATGTTTTAAGCCATTTTGGTCACTCCATAGCTAAAAATCCATGAGGAATTGGAATGAGGTGTAGTTGACACTTTTAAAGTATGCCATGAGATCTACAAATCCATCTTTGGATCATCCAAAATGGTTGCTTGGATCTCAAGTTATGATCCTTGGAAGTTGGTACCCTAACCACTTTGTTCCATAACTTAGAAAAATTCTAAGTTTTTAGGTTACCCCTTTTACAAGTTATCCAACTTTCTTTGATTTTTTTTGATGAATAATGATTCTAATCACACATTAACATCATTTTAGGGTCAAGGAACCATAATTATGAAAAATCTCAAAAAGTCAAACTTGACTTTTATGCACAGTTGACTTTTTATTAGATGAATTCCAAACTGTGCGATCCTTGGTGAAATCAAGTCCTTGACCTAAATCAAACCTAATGGGTATGTTCCATATGTGTTATAGGGTGTATTTAATCATGTCCCAAGGTTTGGGAGCATGTCCTGGTCAAAAGTCAAAGGCACAGTTGACTTTTTCTCCAAAACCCTAATTGTGGTCTGAAGATGGCTGGAAATCTACCTGAGTGAATCGCACACTCAAAGATACAACAGAGTCACCACAGAAACTTTATTTAGTCCCAAAGGACAGGGAAAATATCGATAAAACCCAAGGGGAAGAGAAACGGGAACGGGGGGGTCGGTTATGCGAAAGGAAGGTATTAGCACCTAACGCATCCGTCGTACTCGACGGGAACCATTTCGCTTGTTTCTAGGCTTGGATGGGTTATCTATCTAAAGGATTCTAGCTAAAAGAAAGGGAGAGAGAGAAAGGTGAAAAAGAAAAGAAAGAAAGAAGGTGCTTGCATAGGATTGTGGCCCTCGTGCCTACGTACCCTCATAGTGCAATGAGGAAATCAGAGCGTCGTAGTTCATGGAACCAGGGGACAAAGAAATGGGAAGAAAGGATAAGGAAGGAAGGGTGGAAATGTGCTCGACAAGACATTGTATCTCATGCCTATGTATCTGACATTCAAAAGAATGCAGAATCAAAGCTTCCATAGTTCGTGGAATTGAACGAAAAGGAAAAGGAAAGGAAAGGGGCGTCAAAATCAAGAACAAAAGAAAGAAGGAAATTCCACTAAGGATTCCAAAGAAATGGTGTCAAAACCAAGAAAGGAGTACAAAGGAAAGGGAATGGTAAGTGTACTGAGCATAAAGTGCGAGAATGGTGTCGAAACCAAGAGAATACAGGAATAAAGGGGAAATGGTGTCCAAACCAAGAGAAAAAGAGAAGAAGAGAGAAATGGTGTCCAAACCAAGAGAATAAAATGAGAAACTCTACTGGGGATAACAAAGAGGATCGGTGTCGAAACCAAGAAAGTAGAGCGAAGGGAATAGGAAGGAATCCGCTCGGGATCCAAATAAAGGAATAGTGTCATAACCAAGAGAAAAGGGAGAATCGGTATATTAACTGGTTGGCAGTGGTTAACCGAAGAAAGAAAGACTGCAACTCTGTGGGAATAGAGAAGCCTTGGTTTTAACAGAGAAAATTCTGATTAACCAGAAAAATGGGTGTAGGACCGAGCGAAGGTCGTAACCCAAAAGGGTTCGGTAAACTGAGTGAACAAACAGTACTCAACCGAAGAAAGGGTATTTGAACCAAGATAGGTTACTAACCCGAGGGTGCAAGTATTCGAACCAATAGGAGGTTGACAACTGCTGGGGGTTCGGTGTTTACAGATGGACTGTGATCAACCGAAGAGAAAAGCTAGTGATTAACCAAGAGAAGGTGATTAACTCGAGAGAAGCTCAATATTAACAGACGGATTGTGATTAACTGAAGGAGTGCAAACATTGATATTTAAACTGACAAGGCAGTGATTAAACCAACAACGGGAGAAGAATCAAGAGAAGATTGCGAACTCCAGGGGATTCAAGGTTTTAACAGACAGATAATGATTAACCGCAGAAAAGAGATTGAGATTCTTCAGGGGAATCTAAAGGCAATGATTGATTACAAGAAGAAATGAGCAATGAAACAAAGGGAGATTGCTAGCACAAGAATAATGATCTTAACCAAGAAGGATGGTGATTGATCAAAAGGAGAGATTGAAAGAGATAGGAGTGGTCGAGGATCGAAAGAGATCGCAAAGAGAAAAGAGTGATCAAGGATCAAATTGACTGGGGAAAAGAGAATACACTACCATCTGGAGTTAGAGATGACTAAGCCAAGCACAGGGTCATTCGTCCCCTACCTGAAGTAGTCAGAATGAGAGTAGGAATTCTCCCTTCACATTCCTTCTCTAACACACAGGGTGTAATGCGGAAGTTGAACCGGACGGCTCAATAGCTCCCAGTTGTACAGTGCTCCTGTGTAGAGAAACGGACAGCATAACAGCGTCAATTTGTACAGTGCTCCGGTGCGAGGCATAGCGCGAACTCCAACTCTACAAGGGGATCGAGATAAACAGCTCTACAAGAGGCCCAAAGAGAGGAAGGGGAAGATCAACTAATCGAAACAAAGTTTCGATCAATTAATCAAGGGAGAAACATACTAATAACTTTCCAAAGAAGATGAAAAGTCATTAAAGCAAAAAAGGAGTGAATTATTAATTATACAAGATCAAGTTCATCCATGAAGAATAAACTTAATGAAAACTAGAATGGAAGGTGCAAAACAGTGCCAAACGAATATTAGCATGTGTCATACATCAAGTGTCAAGTGATCAAGAATGATGCAAAAACTGGCATGTTCAAACAAATATCAAGAACACGCCTAATTGGAAAAATTGATAAATCAAACATTGAATTAATGTAAATATACTTCAAACAGAGGGTGATAGCATTAAACATATCCATAAATATCAAGCATATCCATCCATGGAAGTTAAGGGAAGAAAGCATGGCAAACACACTTGAAAATGCAAGAAAATGGCATTCTGGCACAGTGTTAACCGGTTACACACCATGTGTTAACTGGTTACTTGCTTGAAAATCAGTCTTTTTGGTGAAAATTGAACTGAGTAACCGGTTACTCACCAGGTGTTAACCGGTTAACACTGAACAGTTGTGAAAAAAACAGAAAAAACTGCTTTTCAAAAGTGGTTTTCAACACATAATTACTTATGCAAACTACCACATGCTAGGAACTGAAATTGTGATGAAAATTGAACTTGAAAACAACAAATAAACAGGGATAGAATCAACTTAACATAATAGGATCATGGATCTTAACAAATACAAAACCAAATCACACACAACAATTATCGACTACATTGCGAAATATACGAAAATGCGCGAAACAGTAAAATTAGTTAGGTCCACCAACCTAAAAGCCGGAGATTTGGCTTGGTAAATGTTGCAAAGAGATCTTGATGCAGAAAATCACAGAAAACCAGAGGATCCTTGATTTGTAGACGAAACGCGTCGAAGCCAATCAAAAATGCGAAAATACGCCAAAATCGAATTTGCACCAAATTGAAAATTGTAGAACTCTTGGATTGAAGTAGAATAAGATGTAACTCCAGAAATCCAACCAAAGAATGCCAAATGATGGAGGTTAAGCTCAAGAATTAATCACTTTCAATGTGAAAAGTGATTATTCTTCAAAAATTAAGAGCTTTTGTGTGGTTTGGTGAAGAAGATGAAGAAGAATGTGTAGAAGTTACAGAAAAATGTAGAGGAGAATGAGAGAATTGAGAGTGAAGAAAGTGTGAATTTGTGCGAGTGATTGTGGAGAGAATGGTTGAGCAATGTGGGAAATGATGGGGAGAGTGAAAAGTGAGTGAAGGTGAGTTTATATAGATTTTAGGTTTGGAGTGTGAGAGCTTTGGACTTTGGTTTGGACCTAGGCTAGGAGTTAGTTGGACTTGACTCACCGAGTCAAGGCGGTTAACTCGGTTAGTTAGGATCATCTCAGTAACAATCCCAAGGTGAGTTTCAAAATCCAAAGGTTGACATGTTGGTAAATTAAGTAACATGGTGCACTTAAATTAGACTGATGCATTGGAATAAATATACTTGGGTTGAAATGAAATGTCTAAAGATGTCTAGAATGTTCCACACACTGCTAGAACATTGTAGAATTAATGACCAAAGACAGTGTATGGTTGTTGTCTCAAAATGCAGCAGAGATTGCAAAATCTGCTTGTGATAACCAGTTAACATAATTACAAAGAAATTGTGTTAACCGGTTAACCAGGCCAACTTTTGCCCATTTTGCTTGAAAAATGATGTTGTGGTCCCGACTTCGATTTTCCACTTCTTGTATTGATGAATAGGCATAGAAACCTTCATTTTGTGCTTGTTTTGATGATGTGATGACCATGTGAGGATATGATTAACCGGGCTTGGAAAACCTTAATATCCTGCAACAAGAAACACACGAAGAAAAGTGTGAATGCGTATGCTAGCGATGCGAATTCTTATGCTTATGCAAAAGGCAAAAGAGGGAGGTCAAATTTTGGGTTATGACAGCTGCCCTTATTTAATCCTCTTAGACTTGAATGTATGAATTGCGCCAGCTTTTCGATGATTCAAGGTAAAAGGGGATTAAATAAAAGAGTAGCTCAAAAATTTGGCCGACGGCACCAAAACAAGAGTTGAAAGCGTTTGAACAACCAAGTGTGAAAAGGGTTGAAAAGTCTGCTAGGAGATGAGTCAGGCAAAAGAGAGGGAGTATGACTGATGCATATGCTATGTATGCGTTTCTACATGATGTTTGATATCATGCAATGCAAAGGTGCAAGATAAGGCACGGTGTGAAACGGTTAGGCAGAGGTCCGTAGCAAAACGACTTCGACGCCCTCAACCGGGCAGAAGACTCGCAGATAAAGAAAAACTCTGCAGGAGAAGAGAGCTCACGAAGGATGATGATTCTGCCGGGGAAAGAAACCGAGAGCATCTCAGGTTTCTAAATCACCATGGCTATCCTGGCTGGGGATGAAAGAATCAAGTCAATCCTTTCTACCAAGACTGGCCCTACGTGGGGGAAAGAAGTTCCCGAATCATGTTGACTCAGCTGAGGAGAAACCACCGCTGCTGGTGACAGATAGTTCCTAATCATTGCAGATGATGTGCAACCCTTGTTGGGGAAAAAGAACAAAGTGTCTTTGCTGGGGAACATCTTGGAAACCTGCCGGGGAGGATGATGACTCTGCTGATGAAATGTTGAGGAAACAATAATTTATTCACTGAATCATTACACTGTCGGCCAGGCGTTAAGCTTACCAATGGATATTACCGATCATCCTGCAAGAGTTACTAGTAACACATGCAATGCATAATGCTTTCTCGATTGATTTAGATTTTTATTATTCTCAACGTTTTTTAGTATTATGGGATCACAAATAATTATTTATTTTTGCAAACAAAATACTGGAATGAACAAATTGGGATAACAAAGAATGCATTTTATTGAATGTAAAATTTTTGTACATAAAGTGTGTACAAGGATGCAAAATCCTTGATGAGGAAATTTGCAATAAAATTGAAAAACAAGTGCAAATGGCAAAGGGAAATCATGCATAGCATTGATTACAACATTGGCCACCATCCATAGTAAGTCTTAGTTCCAACGCCTTGCACCAGTTGATGATGATTGGAATGTTCTGTTACCGTCTGAAGTCTTGCTCTGAGGAAAAGAGGCACAAGTGTTCACAGTCAATGCCTTTATCCCTAATTTTTGCCCGGACATGTTTTCACTTATTTCGTCCACCGGGATGCCCATTTTTGCCTAAGTCGCCCTTTCGGGTTTTCAACTTAGCGGGCTATTATTGTTTTTCCATTGTCCCTAACTTTTGCATGGACATTTCTTTTTTCGGTCCATCGGGACGTCCATTTTTGCCTAGATTGTCCTTGCGGATGTCAATCTAGCGGACTTTTATCCATTTTTTTCCAGGCATAATATTTTTTTGACTGTATCAGAGTTCACGGGCAATGGCAACTCCTCCCCATCCATTGTGGTGAGGATCAGGGCTCCGCCTGAGAAGGCCTTCTTGACAACAAAGGGTCCTTCGTAGTTGGGAGTCCACTTGCCTCGTGGATCCGAGTGAACAAGTGAATATCTCTTGAGCATGAGTTCACCTTCACAGAATGTTCGAGGAAGAACTTTCTAGTCACAGGCTCGCTTGAGGCGTCTCTGATACAATTGACCATGACAAACGGCTGTAAGGCGCTTCTCTTCGATGAGGTTCAACTGGTCGTATCTGGATTGAACCCATTTAGCTTCATCAAGACCTGCTTCCATGATGACTCTTAGCGAAGGAATCTCAACTTCAATGGGCAGAACAGCCTCCATACCATACACAAGCGAATACGGAGTTGCCCCAGTAGAAGTGCGAACTAAAGTTCTGTAGCCATGTTGTGCAAAGGGAAGCATTTCATACCAATACTTGTATTCTTGTTTGCTGCTTCGACGGCACCATTCATCTTGGGTCGATATGGTGAAACGTTGTGGTGCTCGATCTTAAATTCTTGACACAACTCCTTCATCATATTGTTGTTCAGGTTGCTTGCATTGTCTGTGATAATTTTGCTAGGAATGCCATAACGACAGATTATCTCTTTCTTGATAAATCTGGCAACCACTTGTTGTGTAACGTTTGCATAAGAAGCAGCTTCAACCCACTTGGTGAAGTAATCGATAGCTACTACAATAAATCGATGACCGTTGGAAGCCTTCGGCTCGATCATTCCAATCATATCTATACCCACGTGGTTAATGGCCAAGGTGCAGTCAACACTTTCAATGGAGTTGGAGGCACATGGATCTTGTCTCCGTAGATTTGGCACTTGTGACACCTTTTGGAAAAGTTGTAACAATCTACCTCTATTGTTGTCCAGTAATACCCGGCCCGAAGGATCTTCTTGGCCATAGCAGGACCTTTAGCATGTACACCCTTGCAACCCTCATGTATGGACCTTATGATCGTGTTTGCTTCATGTATATCCACGCATCTGAGCAACACGGAATCATAATTCCTCTTTTACAGTACACCACCACTTAAGAAGAATTTGGCGGAAAGCCGCCTAAGAGCTTTCTTGTCAGTGATAGTGATACCCTCAGGATATTCTTGTTTTTCCAGATATCTTTTAATGTCGTAGAACCAAGGCTTGTCATTAGACTCATCCTCGATTGCTAAATAATGTGTTGGTTCGTTCAAGTGATCAATGCGGATATGAGGAGCTTCATTCTTCCACTTGACCTTGAACATGGATGCTAGAGTGGCAAGAGCATCAGCTAGTTGATTTTCCTCTCTGGGAATATGATGAAAAGTAATCTCATCAAATTAAGGAATTAACTTCGCAATGTGTTGTTGGTACGGAACCAGCTTGGAATCCCGGGTCACAAAGTTCCCTCTGACTTGACCGATGACCAAGGCAGAATCTCCATAGACCTCAAGAATCTTGATTCTCATGTCAATTGCCGCTTCAATACCGTAGATACATGCTTCGTACTCAGCCATATTGTTGGTGCATGCAAAGCATAATCTGGCAGTGAAGGGAAGGTGAAAACCTATTGGAGAGATGAGGATAATACCAATTCCACGACCTTTAGCATTGGAGGCACCGTCAAACACGAGCGTCCATCGCGCCCCTGGTTCGGGTCCTATATCAGGGTCTGGAGTCTCATAATCTCTGATAAATAGAACATCCTCATCGGGAAAGTTAAACTTCATCTGTTGATAACCCTCTACAGGTTGATGAGTAAGGTAGTCAGACAAGACACTCCCTTTTATTGCTTTCTGGGTAACATGTTGGATATCATACTCAGTTAACAACATTTGCCACCGAGCAATCCTTCCAGAGATAGCAGGCTTTTCAAATATGTACTTTATTGGATCCATTTTGGATATCAACAAAGTAGTATGGCAAATCATGTATTGTCGTAGGCGTCGAGCAGCCAAGATTAGAGCACAACAAGTTTTCTTTAAGAGTGAGTATCTGGTCTCACAATCAGTGAACTTCTTGCTCAGATAGTATATTGCATGTTATTTTCTGCCAGTGTCTTCATGTTAACCTAATACATATCCCATTGATTCATCAAGGACGGTGAGATACGTGATTAAAGGCCTACTAGGAACCGGCGGTACTAAGATCGGTGGTTCTTGCAAGTATTGTTTTATTTTGTCAAATGCTTCCTGACAATTATTATTCCATTCAACCGATTGATTTTTTCTTAGTAATTTGAACATTGATTCACAGGTAGCCGTCAAATGGGAAATAAACCTTGAGATGTAGTTGTGTCTGCCTAGAAAGCCACGGACTTCTTTTTCTGTTTTGGGAGGTGGCATGTTCTGAATTACCCTAACTTTATCAGGATCAACTTCAATGCCGTTCTGACTTACAATAAAGCCCAATAATTTACCGGATCGAACTCCGAAGGTGCACTTCGCAGGATTCAACCGCAGTCTAAACTTTTGGAGTCTGTCAAATAGCTTCATCAGATGAACCAAGTGATCATCCTCAGTTTTGGACTTGGCAATCATATCGTCCATGTAAACCTCAATCTCTTTATGAATCATATCGTGAAAGAGTGTTGTCATGACATGCTGGTATGTTGCCCCTGCATTCTTTAGACCGAATGGCATAACTTTGTAGCAATATGTACCCCATGGCGTGATGAAAGTAGTCTTCTCCATATCAGTTGGGGACATCTTGATCTGATTATATCCTGAAAAATCATCCATGAATGAAAAGACAGAGAACTCCGCAGTGTTGTCTACCAAGACATCAATATGAGGCAAGGGAAAATCATCTTTAGGGCTCGCCTTGTTGAGATCTCGATAATCCACACACATTTTAACTTTACTGTCCTTCTTGGGAACCGGGACAATGTTGGCAATCCATTCAGGATATTCGGAAGTGGCTAGGAACCCAGCATCAAGCTGCTTCTTTACCTCTTCTCTGATTTTGAGTGCCATGTCGGGTCTAGTCCTTCTGAGTTTCTGCTTGACAGGAGGATATCCGGGCTTGAGTGGCAAGTGATGTTCAACGATGTTGGTATCTAACCCAGGCATATCTTGATAGGACCAGGCGAAGATATCAACATACTCTTTCAATAACTGGACCAACTCGGAGTGTACATGCTCTGCGAGGGATGCGCCAACCTTGACTTCTCTTCTGATCTCATCAGTACCAAGATTGACAACTTTCACTGGCTCTTTGTGTGGCTGAATCTCTCTACGCTCGTGCTCAAGGAGCCTTGCCAATTCAGCCGGTAATTCACAATCTCCCTCACCATCTCCTTCGGCTTGGTTAATTGGAATTTCAGAATTACAATGGATGTTTGCCATGTTGTTATCAATGCTTTCATTAGTTCTGCATGTTTATGGATAGAATGAGCTATTTTAAAAAGTGAAAAAGAAAAGAAACTTTTGCCATTTATTTGTGAAAAGTAAAATAAAGAAAGAAAATAGAGCATGATTTTGAATGCAAAAAACTTTCATTTATTGATCACATAATATTGCAAAAGCGTGAGGCCCTTTATAAGCTATCCACTCGTCTCGGGCGAAGACGAGGGAATGAGAAAGCAAAATGCATTACATGTTATATGGGAAAACCACAGGAATCACGGTAGATGTCCAATTGTTGAGCTTGAAACTCGGCGGACACTTGCGTACAAAGCTTGAAATCTGATTACTGGGACCGGCATCATCAGCAGCTGCCACAATGTCACCTTGCAGGAAACCCGCACTGTGGAACTTGATTAAGTTGCATTGCTCCTGACCTGAGGAACTAGATTGACGACCAGGATGATAACCCAATCCAAAACGATTATGCTTCTCAACGACATCAATCACCTGCCCCTAGCCTGACCAAGCACCTTTCTGGATAGTCTCCTTAGCACTCTTAGCATATGCTAGAGTTAATTGTGGTGATCTACTTTGACTAGTTGAAGCAGAGCTGACATCCTCAAATTCGAGACACTGCAATGGCACCTCAGCTATGCCTTCTTCGGTCTTGACACATCGAAAGGAAGATAACTCGCTTTCAATCAAATCCTCTTCACCACAGACGATGACAAGTTAATCATCAAACATGAATTTGAATTTCTGATGCAAAGTGGAGGTAACTGTCCCTACGGCGTGGATCCATGGACGACCCAATAGGCAACTGTACGCTTGATTGATATCCATCACCTGGAAGGTAATGGTGAACAAATGCAGCCCAATATTGATGGGTAAATCCACTTCCCCCATAACTTGCCTTCTAGAACCGTCGAAGGCTCTGACAACTAAGGCACTTGGTCTCATCTCGATTCCTTCCACTGGTAATTGACTCAATGTGCCCTTAGGCATCACATTGAGAGAAGAACCGGTATCCACTAGAACACGAGATAACAGGCTGTCTGTGCAGGTTACAGATATGTGCAGTGCTTTGTTGTGGGCAGATCCTTCAGGAGGCAATTCTGATTCATTAAAACCCAAATACCGACTTGCAGTTATGTTGGCCACTACATCATCGAACTCGACGACGGATATATCTTGCATGACATGGGCACTGTTCAACACTTTCAACAAAGCTGATTTGTGCGCAGGCGAACTCATAAGCAAGGACAAAATTGAGATCCTCGAGGGAGTCTGACCCAGCTGATCCACAATCTTAAAGTCACTTTTCTTGATTAGCTTAAGGAATTCTTGATCATCAATGGTCTCCTTGCTCTTTGAAACATCCACATACGGGATAGTCGGTACTGGAACTGCGATAGAAGCTGCCCCTTGTTGACCAGCAGGGGTTGCAGATGCAGTCGTTTCTTTAGGAGAAACAACAGCTGGAACTTGAACATGCTTTGTAGTGACCTTAGGCGCAAACACACGTCCACTACGAGTCATACCTCCACTGTTTATCATATTCACGATCTCAGATTCGGCAAACCTTATCTCTTGACCCCCAGAAAACACAGTAGATCCATACTTCCAAGGTACCTCCTTAAAATTCTGGTACGGAAACGGCTTTGGCGGACAAACCACGATGGGTTGCACCCTCTTCTGCTTTGGATATTCCACAGGAACCTTCCTATAGACGATGGTGAACGGCTCAATAGTGGCAACTTCCTCAACAGGTTTAGATCTGGAAAATTGCACTTCGCCACGCTTCATCAGAATCTGAACACAGCCTTTCAGCCTTCGACACTGGTTGGGATTATTCTCACAAATCTAACATTTACCATGCAACCCCATTAACAGCCCATGTTCATTCAATCTCTTGAAAACCACAGCCATTAGAGTCTTTATCTCATCGACATCCAAAATCAATTCAGCCCTGTAATTATCCTCAATCATATTAACTGCAGGCCCACCGTGATTCAGCAATGGATTATTCTGAATGTTAGGTCCTGCCTCAGCAAAAGTCAGAACCTTCTTATTAATGAGTTCCTGAACTTTGGTTTTGAAAACAAAACAATCCTCTGTTGCATGTCCTATGTATCCAGCATGATAGGCATAGGACGCATTTGGGTTGTGCTACGGCCCAAATAGAGGAATTGTGGGTGCGATCTGTTTGGGGATAATTGCCCCTTGGTGAACCAAGTAAGGAAACAACTTGGTATACGACACCGGAATCTTGTCAAAATTCGGACGCTTATGGTTTCCTTGACTGTTGTTGTTCTGACGATTTTGATTCTATTGATCTTTGTTGTTCTGTTGATTCTGAGCATTCTGAACTGGTTGCTGCGGATGATACTGATACTGAGGTTGTTGATTCAGTGCAGCAACAATGTACGGATATGGATAGTACGGTATAGGAGCCATGGGAGCTTGATATTGAGGAGAAACTTGAGTGGTCATAGCATTAGCTTCACCTTCCTTTTTCTTGGAATGATTGTTCTGAGGTTTTCTAGTGGCCGGCTGCTGAGAAGCAGCTCCAAGAATCTTTCCAGTCTTCAACCCGTTCTCAATCCATTCACCAATAGTTATAACTTCAGCGAAGTTCAATGAAGAACTACCCATCATTTTCTCATAGTAAGATCCCTGCAATGTACCCATAAAGATGTCAACCAACTCATTGTCAGAAAGAGCAGGTCGCACACGAGATGCCATCTTTGTGCATACTCCTTGAATGTTTCAGCTGAGCGCTGGGACTGATTCTGCAATTGCAATCTAGTTGGCGCCTGATCAAGGTTATACTTGTATTGTCTCACGAACGCTTCAGACAAATCCCTCCAAGTACGGATTTTGCTGCGCTCCAGGCCTATGTACCAATCCAATGAAGCACCAGACAAACTATCTTGAAAACAATGAACAAGTAATTCATCATTATCAATATGGGATGCCATCTTCCTGCAGTACATAGTGATGTGACTACGCGGGCAACTCAAGCCTTTGTACTTTGACAAATCAGGCATCTTGAATTTCTGCGGCATCACAACATTTAGAGCCAAACACAAATCTTTGGCCTCCATGCCAAAATCAGAGAACCCTTCGATAACCCTGATACGGTCTTCCAATAACTTGTAGTCAACAGATTTATTCTGATTGGTGGGCCTAACAAGAATCTGAGAATTTGGCAGCTGAGAAGCGGCAGGAG
The DNA here is from genome assembly GCA_022829125.1 of Lathyrus tuberosus. Classification (NCBI taxonomy): domain Eukaryota; kingdom Viridiplantae; phylum Streptophyta; class Magnoliopsida; order Fabales; family Fabaceae; genus Lathyrus; species Lathyrus tuberosus. The sequence continues at coordinate 6,471,356 of JALAZF010000101.1, read as the reverse complement.
CATTCACTTGCAGAGTAGCAAACTGAGAAGGATACACCAAACCCAGATTAACCATCTGACCAGCGTTCTGACCCATCGGAACACCATACAGATAATTCAGAGGAGGTACCCCAGCAGCTGAGGAAGATGCCCCAAGATAGAACATCCCAAGATGAGCATTCGGAACAGCAGTTTGAGTAACTTGAGACGAAACTGGAACATGAATAGGAGGACCTCTATACACATGCTCTTCATCATCAGGAGTTTCAGTGTCCACCAATCCGGCAGTTTGATGAGTTTGAGCCTGAAGATTCTCAGGATCATCATTCACCACTCGAGGCAGAACTGGAGTAGGCATGACCCATGGATAAGCGGCAACATTCCCATTAGGCATGGGTGCAACAAAAGGCTGATATGGCATGAAGGAACTACCATTATTTGCAATCTGAGGAGTGTAATTCGGAGGCATGCCCCAAGGGAAACCAGCGGGCATCTGATTCAAACTAGGCTGAACAACAGGCTGATTCACAAGCTCAACTGGCACTTCAACTCTAGCAGGAGAAGGAACACCAACAGCAAGAGTAGCCGTAACAACAGGAGGAGCAGTCACAATAGGAGTGACAATAGTTGCATCAGTAGTGGTTGCAACAACAGTGGCAGCAGCAGCATCATCCCTCTGAGCACGAAGGAGCTCCATAATGACGTCCATGTTCGTCTGGAACTGATCCATTCGACCTTGGAATTGTGCCAGAGTTTCTTTGTAAGCAGCGTTCTCAGCTTCGGAGTCAGCCATGATTTGATATTTTCTTGAGCGAGTAAAATACCGATGTTGAGTCATCGTCTTGCTACAAGGAAGGCAGACAAGGATGAGCAACGGTTTCGGATGAAGGGACATGCATATGTGTGCAGATGAATGTATGATATGCATGCAAAAATAAAGTTTTAAATTCCAGGAATTCTTAAACTTATCTTTGTTGACAATAATCATAAAGCATACAAGTAAAGGCATAAAAGATAGAGCGAGCAAGCATCTTCATTCATTCAGCAATAAAGGAAGAAGTACAAGTCGAATACAAGTCAAATATCTGCCTTTTGGGCTATAACAAAATCCGCATGGACTCTATCAAATACCACCTTACACACAGACAAGAAATGAAAAACAGTCCAAGGAAGCTGGTGTGGCAATGCATCAGCATATGCATCCCTCAACAACCCAGGTAAGTCTTCCAATGCATGCTCAGCAAATCGGGCTAGACGGTCGTGCCTCTCACTCCAGTACTTCGCATCCTTCATGAGGTTGCGCAGCAACGAATGATTAGGTCCCTGAAGCATGTCCTGAAGAAAGGCCTCTTTCTGATCCAGGAGGTTCTGTAGATGACGGCTTTGATGCTCCCAATAAGTGCTCTCTGTGTTGAGCTGACTAATATGCTCTTTGCTCTGATGCGCTTGATCCTGCAGCTACTGAATCTCACTGAAGACTTTGTCTAGCTGGGCTTGACATTGAGAAAAGTCCCGGGCTAACTGATCAGCATGGTCTTGCTCACTTTGCCACTTTGCCTTGAACTCGGATAATTTCCCTCGAAGTTCTTCAAGTTTCTTATTGTAGCTCAGCTCCTCTTTGTAGGCTTGATAATGAGCATCAGCGAGTTGTCTCTTCTTGGAAGCAAGTCCCTCATAGGTGCTCTTCAAAACATCACCCATCTTCCTACGCTTGTTCTATTCAACCTCCATCTCTTTGAGCATGTGATCGCGCTTCTGATGGAGCTCAATCTATAGGCTATCCTTCTCAGAAGTGACTCTATCAAGGTTGAGATGAAGATCAGCATTCTCTTTCTTCAACTTCTCAACAATCAGCTTGAGTTGATCGGCCTCAGATGGAGGAACCATGGCAAGTTCAGGAAGTTTGGCATTCATGGAAGGCTCAGGAGAGAATGGCAACAAGATCTCTTTAACGCGCTCTTTGACCCAAAGTGTGTAAGCTTCCTTGGCTACACAATTCTTCTTACCCAAATCGGCTCTTCCTTCGAGATGAATCTGAGTCCAAGTGGCACTAAACCTCTTCAGCAAACCTATATCGTCAACCCCTTCATGAAAAATGAACTCTTCCACTACCTTAGGATCAGGCTTGGCAACCATAGGATATCCCAACTGTCTGAAAGCCATTCTCGGACTGTAGTTAATTCCGCCCTTTATGCCCAAGAGAGGTACATTGGAGAATTTCCCACAATGAATAATGATCGGAATGTCGTCGTAGACTCGAGAATACCAAGAAATATCATCAGCGGTAAGAGACATGATTCGTTAAGACCACTTGAGATTATCCTTATTATCAACAAAGGGACCCTTCTGTGGAAGGTGAGATATGAACCATCGGTACAACAAAGGAGCACAACAGACAATGGTTCCTTTCTTCTTTTCATTCCTAGAATAAATATAATGGTAGGTATCAGCAAGAAGCATCGGAACAGGGTTCTTGGACAAGAAAATGTTGATGGCAGCCTGATCTATGAAATCCTCCATGTTCAGAAACAAGACAATCCCATTACCAGCAAAGCGAGAATGGCGTTGAAAGCCTTCCAGTTTCCATCCTTAGCAAAAGTAATGGCCTTGTCAACCAAGAACTTCTAAGCAAACCCTCGAATACCTTTCCCTTTGGTCTTGAGATTATCCTCCACATCTTTCTTACTAATGCAAAGCGCATCAGCAATCAGATGAAACTTCGGACAACCACTAGTGTAAACATAAGGAACATGCTTCTTGATTTCAACCCCTAGAATTAAGCATACTCCTCAAGTGTAGGTGCTAGCTGATAATCCTGAAATGTGAAGCACCTATATTGCGGGTCGTAGAACTGAACCAGAGTATGAATAGCAGTGATGTTGACTTCAGTGTTGAGGATGGTCAACAGATTACCATAAGTACCTATGAAAACCCCTATATGATCTCCAACCAACAAAGATGCCAAACCTCTCAAAATACCCAGCTTAGGCTCCACAAACTTGTAATTGATGATACCGCGACAACCGGTACTCATCTCTATGATAATGTCAACAAAAGATAAGCCTTCGAAAACCTGGAAATGCACATGCAAAAATTAATTTACATGATGAAATGATATGCAACACAATAACAAGAAGCCAGCACATCCTGAATAATCAAATCTGAACAATCCGGATATCTGCATATAATCTGTATCAGTGCAACATAATCTGATGTGTTGGTGAAGCAATCTGGCATGTGTAAGAACAACGGTATGAAGTGGCTTGTTTTCCTGCAAAAACCCATCGCCCTCATAGGTGTGATCTAGACACAACAAGGTGGTCCCTAGAAAGGTCGCCCAAACCATAGGACTCAGGATGAAAATCCCCCGCCGTAGTGAATTCTCACAGGACAGAAGTATTCTCAAACGAATCACGATCTGGGATATGGGTCTCGTGATATCCCAACGCGCAAAACGCATGCCTCACGACTATCCATGTTTTATCCTATATGTATACTAGGCCCGGTGTTAGGACCTTTCTCTTCAATAATATCTACCCATCCCAACAACAGCAGAAAACATCATATATCCAGAAAATGCAGCATATGAATATTCAAAGCAGTAAAGAAATGCAGTAAATAAACATAAAGCTAAAGTATAAAGATAAAGCTAGTAAAGCGCTAAAGGTAAACACCCAAACAAGCAAGAAAAGCAAACAAAACTAGGCTAGACCCCTCAAGGAATGGACCAACAAGAGGTCAATCTCTCCCCAGCAGAGTCGCCAGCTGAAGATGGCGGGAAATCTACCTAAGTGAATCGCACACTCAAAGATACAACAGAGTCGCCACCGAACTTTATTTAGTCCCAAAGGACAAGGAAAATATCGATAAAACCCAAGGGGAAGAGAAACGGGAATGGGGGGTCGGTTATGCGAAAGGAAGGTATTAGCACCTAACGCATCTGTCGTACTCGACGGGAACCATTTCGCTTGCTTCTAGGCTTGGATGGGTTATCTATCTAAAGGCTTCTAGCTAAAATAAAGGGAGAGAGAGAAAGGGTAAAAAGAAAAGAAAGAAAGCAGGTGCTCGCGGAGGATTGTGGCCCTCGTGCCTACGTACCCTCATAGTGCAATGAGGAAATCAGAGCGCCGTAGTTCACGGAACCAGGGGACGAAGAAAAGGGAAGAAAGGATAAAGAAGGAAGGGTGGAAGTGTACTCGACAAGACATTGTGTCTCGTACCTACGTATCTGACATTCAAAAGAATGCAGAATCAGAGCTTCCGTAGTTCGTGGAACTGAACGGAAAAGGAAAAGGAAAGAAAAGGGGTGTCAAAACCAAGAACAAAAGAAAGAAGGAAATTCCACTGAGGATTCCAAAGAAATGGTGTCAAAACCAAGAAAGGAGTACAAAGGAAAGGGAATGGTAACTGTACTAAGCATAAAGTTCAAGAATGGTGTCGAAACCAAGAGAATACAGGAATAAAGGGGAAATGGTGTCCAAACCAAGAGAAAAAGAGAAGAAGAGTGAAATGGTGTCCAAACCAAGAGAATAAAGATGAGAAACTCTACTGGGGATAACAAAGAGGATCGGTGTCGAAACCAAGAAAGTAGAGCAAAGGGAAAAGGAAGGAATCCGCTGGGGATCCAAATAAAGGAATGGTGTCATAACCAAGAGAAAAGGGAGAATCAGTATATTAACTGGCTGGCAGTGGTTAACCGAAGAAAGAAAGACTACAAATCTATGGGAATAGAGATGCATTGGTTTTAACAGATAAAATTGTGATTAACCAGAAAAACGGGTGTAGGACCGAGCGAAGGTCGTAACCCAAAAGGGTTCGATAAACTGACTGAATAAACAGTACTCAACCGAAGAAAGGGTATTTAAACCAAGACAGGTTACTAACCCGAGGGTGCAAGTATTCGAACCAAGAGGAGGTTGCCAACTGCTGGGGGTTCGGTGTTTACAGACGGACTGTGATCAACCGAAGAGAAAAGTGAGTGATTAACCAAGAGAAGGTGATTAGCTCGAGAGAAGCTCAGTATTAACAGACGGATTGTGATTAACTGAAGGAGTGCAAACATTGATATTTTAACTGACAAGGTAATGATTAAACCAACAACGGGATAAGAATCAAGAGAAGATTACGAACTCCAGGGGATTCACAGTTTTAACAGACAGACAATGATTAACCGCATAAAAGAGATTGAGATTCTTCTGGGGAATCAAAAGGCAATGATTGATTACAAGAAGAAAGGAGTAATGAAACAAAGGGAGATTGCTGGCGCAAGAATAATGATCTTAACCAAGAAGGATGATGATTGATCAAAAGGAGAGATTGAAAGAGATAGGAGTGGTCGAGGATCAAAAGAGATCGCAAAGAGCAAAGAGTGATCAAGGATCGAATGGATTGGGGAAAAGAGAATACACTACCACCTGGAGTCAGAAATGACTAAGCCAAGCACAGGGTCATTCGTCCCCTACCTGAAGTAGTCAGAATGAGAGTAGGAATTCTCCCTTCTCATTCCTTCTCTAACACACAGGGTGTAATGCGGAAGTTGAACCGGACGGCTCAACAGCTCCCAGTTGTACAGTGCTCCTCCGTAGAGAAACGAACAGCATAACAACATCAATTTGTACAGTGCTCCGGTGCGAGGCGTAGCGCGAACTCCAACTCTATAAGGGGATTGAGAGAAACAGCTCTACAGGAGGCCCAAAGAGAGGAAGGGGAAGATCAACTAATCGAAACAAAGTTTTGATCAATTAATCAAGGGAGAAACATGTTAACAACTTTCCAAAGAGGATGAAAAGTCATTAAAGCGAAAAATGAGTGAATTATTGATTATACAAGATCAAGTTCATCCATGAAGAATAAACTTAATGAAAACTGAAATGGAAGGTGCAAAACAGTGCCAAACAAATATTAGCATGTGTCATACATCAAGTGTCAAGTGATCAAGAATGATGCAAAAACTAGCATGTTCAAACAAATATCAAGAACACGCCTAATTGCAAAAATTGATAAATCAAACATTGAATTAATGTAAATATGCTTCAAACAGAGGGTGATAGCGTTAAAAACATCCATAAATATCAAGCATATCCATCCATGGAAGTTAAGAGAAGAAAGCATGGCAAACACACTTGAAAATGCAAGAAAATGGCATTCTGGTACAGTGTTACCGGTTACACACCATGTGTTAACCAGTTACTTGCTTGAAAATCAGCATTTTTGGTGAAAATTGAACTGAGTAACCGGTTACTCACCAGGTGTTAACCGGTTAACACTGAATAGTTGTGAAAAAAAAAAGAAAAAACAGCTTTTCAAAAGTGGTTTTCAACACATAATCACTTATACAAACTACCACATGCTAGTAACTAAAATTGTGCACGAAAATTGAACTTGAAAACAATAAATAAACAGGGATAGAATCAACTTAACACAATAGGATCATGGATCTTAACAAATGCAAAACCAAATCACACACAACAATTATCGACTACATTGCGAACGATACGAAAATGGACGAAACGGTAAAATTAGTTAGATCCACCAACCTACAAGCCGGAGATTTGGATTGGTAAATGTTGCAAAGAGATCTTGATGCAGAAAATCACAGAAAACCAGAGGATCCTTGATTTGTAGACGAAACGCGTCGAAGCCGATCGAAAACGCGAAAATGCGCCGAAATCGAATTTGCACCAAATTGAAAATTGTAGAACTCTTGGATTGAAGTAGAATAAGATGTAACTCTAGAAATCCAACCAAAGAATGCCAAATGATGGAGGTTAAGCTCAAGAATTAATCACTTTCAATGTGAAAAGTGATTATTCTTCAAGAATTAAGAGCTTTTGTGTGGTTTGGTGAAGAAGATGAAGAAGAATGTGTAGAAGTTGCAGAAAAATGTAGAGGAGAATGAGAGAATTGAGAGTGAAGAGAGTGTGAATTTGTGTGAGTGATTGTGGAGAGAATGGTTGAGCAATGTGGGAAATGATGGGGAGAGTGAAAAGTGAGTGAAGGTGAGTTTATATAGATTTAAGGTTTGGAGTGTGAGAGCTTTGGACTTTGGTTTGGACTTAGCTTTGGGTTTGGACCTAGGCTAGGAGTTAGTTGGACATGACTCACTGAGTCAAGGTGGTTAACTTGGTTAGTTAGGATCAACTCAGTAACAATCCCAAGGTGAGTTTCAAAATCCAAAGGTTGACATGTTGGTAAATTAAGTAACATGGTGCACTTAAATTAGACTAATGCATTAGAATAAATATACTTGGGTTGAAATGAAATGTCTAGAGATGTCTACAATATTCCACACACAGCTAGAACACTCTAGAATCAATGACCAAAGAGTGTGTATGGCTGCTGTCTCAAAATGCAGCAGAGATTGCAAAATCTGCTTGTGTTAACCGGTTAACATAATTACAAAGAAATTGTGTTAACTGGTTAACCAGACCAACTTTTGGCCATTTTGCTTGAAAAATGATGTTGTGGTCCCGGCTTCGATTTTCCACTTCTTGTACTGATGAATAGGCATAGAAACCTTCATTTTGTTCTTGTTTGATGATGTGATGACCATGTGAGGATATGATTAACCGGGCTTGGAAAAGATGAATATCCTGCAACAAGAAACACACGAAGAAAAGTGTGAATGCGTATGCTAGCAATGTGAATGCTTATGCTTATGCAAAAGGCAAAAGATGGAGGTCAAATTTTAGGTTACGACATGGTCCTGATGAAATTGAAACTTGTTGATCAAGCTTCTTGAATCAATCCATTGTTGAAAATGGGACCAATGTGGTGTATGCGAGACCCTCAAATCATGTCTTGAGGTCTTGGCTCATGTTTTGTCCCAAAAGTCAACTTAGGGGTGAATTAGGTCAAGAAACCCTAATTCCTGATTTTTGGTGAATGTATCCCCTGAGGTTAAATTGACTTGATGATTGGATACCTGAGGTCCCTTGGAGCATCTTGGGTTATGCTTTGAAGCATTGGCTCATGCCTAGATGAAAATTTCCATCTGGAGGCCCTAGTCGACCAAAACCCTAATTTGGCGACACTGGCGATCATGAGGCTTAATCCACTTGGAATGCTGCAACCTTGTGCTTGATTCTTGATGTGGGAGCCCTCTTGATCCTTTATGGGTGTTGCAGAGGTTAGACAAGTTGAAGATCATGTCATTCCTTGATTGATCCTTTGTCTAAGTACCCTGAGAGGGCTCAAAACCCTAATCTTTGATTGTAGTGAATTCTCGACCATCTTCGAGGAGATTGAGGAGGCATGAAAGTACATCCATATTATGATGATGATTTGTACAATGATGGGGAATCTTCGTGGTCAAAATTTGGGGTATGACAGATGCCCCTATTTAATCTTCTTGGACCCGAAGGTGTGAATGGCGAAGGTATTCGGGCATTCGGGGTGCAAGAGGATTAAATATCGGGATACCCAAAATTTTGACAGTGGTTATGAACGGCAGTTTGCTCATCCATCTTATTTTTCTAAGCAATGATACTTAGAAAAGGTAAAACTTCCCCTCGATCCTAGTCTTCAGCCACAGAACTGGTCTCAGTTTTCTTTTGAAATAAACTTCCCCTCGATCCTGGTTTCCTACCAAGGAAAAGGTCTCAGTTTCTGATACAAACTTCCCCTCGATCCTGGTTTCCTACCAAGGAACATGTCTTAGTTTCTTTTGTCAATAAACTTTCTTGACAAGGGACGCTATTTGTAGCGGTTTTCCTCAAACTTCCCGCCGGATTTTCCTGGGGAGATGCCATTTGACGAAAAAAGTTTTGATGTCAGACTTGTTGGGGAAACCCATTCATCTGAGCTGTAGAGGTGTTCAAACGTCTCTGTTTTGGAGACGTCATTTGTTGACTCTACTGGGGGAAACGAGTCTCTTGAGAGACTGCTTTCTTGCTTGGGATATTACATCATACTTTTCCTCGAGATCTTCTCAGGGAAATGCCATGTGATGTAATCCAATTTGGAGGTGCTGATGACCTTTTCGTTAACAAATTTTTAGAGAAAAACAACTGTGTTTCTGAATCTTCGGTTAAGAGGCTTTCTCGGGGGATTTTCCTTAATCTAGGAAAGCGAGGATATCATCTTTAATGGTGAAGAGTGATGTTTATCGAAGGCCTTCTTGTCTTTCAGAGGTTCAAGTTATCAAAGTGGTCGAGGACCATCTCCAATCCAGAAATAAACTAGAGGGAAAGAGATTGCTTAGATGATTCACTTCCTGACGAGGAAAGAACTGGCAACTCGATTGATAAGAGGACTTTACCACCTAGAGTTAAGACTGACTAGAGTGATAGTGATGCAATGTGAATATGCATGTAAATCAATAATGCGTGATGTATGTATGTTTATGCTGACAAAACTGACACGACATACAGACTAGTGGATGAACACGAATGGATACTCAGCCACTGCGGGGGACAAAGAAGCACCTTCAGTTCAAGATAGCAATTCTGCCTTGCGTAAGAGAAACCGTTCCCATGGGGAACACCGTTGGTCGGGCTTAGGAGATATGAACTCTGCCGGGGGTGTCAGATAAAACAAGGTATCTGACATAGTTAATCCTTCGTTCAGACGCACTGGCTTAGAAGGAGTACTTTGATTCTGCACTTTGAGGTTCAATTACTTCTGGAGAAGTGATCGATGTTCTTTCGATGTTCAACAGTCAAAAGAATTGCCATCTTTATTTTAAAAGCAGAAAAAAGTTTGACAAGTAAATTCATTTTTTGTTTTATTTCAAGAATCGTTGATCAAGTTAAAATGTCGTTCTGTAAATCTAAAACAAACAAGAATTACAAACAAAAGCACAAGGGCTCAAATTTTATTGATAAGATGGAAATCAGCCAAACGTGTGATTCCATAGATCATTTACAAAGTTAGAAAATGGTAATTAAAGGGAAAAAATGCTACGTTGAAAGATAACGACCGTTATCCTTCTACTAACTTTGAACTCTGGACATCCTGAGCTTCTGTCGAGGATGACCTTGGCTGGAATTTTTTTTTTTTATGGATGGCATTACTGCTGCTGAGAATTTGCCCCTTTGTTGGACGTAGTTACTTGCCATTATGCCTAATTTTTGCCTGGATTGTACTTTGATATTTCCAATCCATCGGGATGATTTTCGATTATGTCTCTAATTTTTTCCTGGACCGCCCTTTCGGGTTTTCAATCCACTGAGACGTTTTTTTTTTATTTAGGCGAAGTATTTCTTGACTACGTCAACATTTGTGGGGTAGGCAAATTCCTCTCCGTCCATGGTTGCGAGTCTCAAGGCATCGCCTGAGAAGGCTTTCTTGACCACATAGGGGCCGTCATAATTCGAAGTCCATTTGCCCTGGGAATCAGTGAGAAATGATTGTATCTTCTTGAGCACGAGGTCTCCTTTTCTGAAGACACGGGGTTGGACCTTTTTGTCGAACGTTTTTTTCATTCTTTGCTGATATAACTGACTATGGCATAGAGCTGTCATTCGCCAAAATATTCCCCAAAAAATAAAAGTATTTTAATCCCCAAAATTGAATTAAATTTATTTTTACCCCAAAACCCAAATTTTTCCAAATAAGAACCAATACTAAAATTAAAAAAAATAAAATTTAAATCCCATTTTCTTTAAAGAAAGAAAAGACCAAGTATATTGAATATATGAAATATAAATTCAAATCCAACCCCACAATTAACCCCAAAAATTCCCCAATAAAAATCCTAAACAAAATTAAATCCCTATTTGAAAATAAATTGTTTTAAATATATAAAACTATTTATCATGAAAATAATCAACAAATAAAAACCCCTAAATATTTATCCTAATTAAATAATTAAATTAAGTTATTAATTTAATTATTAAAACCCTAAAATCCTACTTCTAACCCTAATTAAAAATTAACCAAATAATTAAATTAAGTTATTAATTTAATTATAAAGAAAACCCTATATAAAAAAACTAACCCAATCACATAATTAAATTAAATTGATAATTTAATCAATTAAAAAAACCTAAACCCTAATTAAAATTTAAATCCTAATTAAGTAATTAAATTAAGTTATTAATTTAATTAATAAAAAAACCCTAAAACCCTATTTCTAATCAATCCTAAATTAAAAGAAATTAACCCAACTAAATAATTAAATTAAGTTATTAATTTAATTATATAAAAAAGGACATAAATAAAATACCTAGATTAAATTTAATTAAATTAAGTTGTTAATTTAATAAAATTAAGGGGTGCGTTTTCCTACTGTAGAAGCAATTGGGCCATAAGGTAGGGGGTAAATAGCATTTCGGGCGCAAGGCCCTAACATCCCAAAGACCCAAACCTGGCCAAAAAGAAGAAAAAAAAACCACGGTGGAGAGAGTCAGCGATTGACTCCCTCAGAACGGTTTGATGATGATCAGACGATCATCTTTCCGTTAGACCTTCACCCTTTGATCTTACAGTATGCTAATCGCGCGGACGAGATGGAAAGTCAGCGCAGACTCACCATGAAACCCCACACGCGAGATCCCTTGGTTGGCTGGATAGTCAACCAATCCAAGGGGAGACTGACTGCCACATGGCGCTGATCTGACCCATTCATGAGGAACTATAAAACCCTTTTTCACTTCAGAAGTTCCCCATTCTTCCATTTCCTTTCTCTCTCTACTTCTTTCCCTCTCTCAACATCTTAGCCTTCTATCCCTTCTCTCTAAAATTCTGTCGCCGTTGGGCCTCCGGCCACCCCGCGATGCCCTACAGGCCACCACAAATTCCAGAATCCGATTGAGGATTCAACCGAGATCTTCAACCACCAAGAACCCTAACTCCCCAAAACATGAACCCTAACCCTTCTTTAACCCATAAACCCAGATTTCCCTTGAACCCCAAGAACCCTAAGGGTTCAATGATGAACCCTAACCCTAACCCGTATGAACCCTAACCCTAAACACGAACCATAACCCTATTAAAATTCCAGAAACACCCGAACCCCACACAAAACCAACAATTAACACCAAACGAAGATGGATTCACAACAATCAACAGCAACAAAATAAAAAGCTACGTATGCCTACCTCTCCCGCAGTGACACTGGTCGTATATTCTGTTTTTTCCTCTTCTAATCTCTCTCATTTTCTTGCAGGTGAACAAAGGATTCTCAGTTGGGTTCGATTCCTCTCCGCCCCCTCTCTCGTTCGTCCAGCCCCCACCCCTTTATTTTCTTTTTGGTTTTTATAGGCTAGAAATTTAAGGTTAGCATTTAAATTGCTTAGATCTGTCTTAGGAATTATTTGATGTAACTTTGATAGTTTTCTGATCTGATTTGATTTGTTGTAACCTTTAGACTTAGGGTTTCTATTTGTAATTGACAGATTTATTGTAGTGGATTGTAAAGTTATACCAATTTGATTTGGAAAACTAATAAAGTTTGATTTTGTTTGATACGATCCACTTTGGTTTTCCCAATCTGCGCAGTTAGGGTTTGAGCTGGTTGGGGAAGGAGACAACCCACTTGGGTCAACCAAATTGACCGCAAAAATAAAATAAACAACAATTATAAAATAAATTATAAAATCATAGTATTATAACAACACCTTAATAAAGATAATAATCCTGACTAATATTATAACAACGACCAGATTAATAGATAATAAAATATAAAATAATAATTTAATATGGCAAAAACCTAATTAAAAAATAAGATAAATAATAATCATAAATATTAAATAAATAAGCTAAATAAATAAATAAAATAATACCCTAATATGAATAGACCGATCATTTTCCCAATTAAATTTAAATATCGTTAAAACCTAAATAAATGGTGAAAAAAAATCCTAATTACCAATAAAAATAACATCCTTAGTTAAAAAAAAAACAGCCAAGCAAATAAATATTTAATTAACAAATTCTTTCAAAAATGCACCACTAATAATATTCAGAATTTTTTTAAAAATAACCTCTAAAACAAAAACTTAATTATTATCTAATTAATAAAATTAAACTAAAAACTTTTAATTCTAACTAAAGATAAAACCCTTTATACAAAACCTAAAATGGGCCTAAAACTAACAATCCCAAAAGCCCAATGACATCTAAATGGCACCCCTGGTAGCACAAAAAATCCCTAAAAGGTAAAAAGTCACTGGTCAAAATTTAGGGTACTACACTTTTCAAATTCAGGCACCTTGAATTTGTGCGGAACTTTCACATTGGGGACCAAACAAAGGTCTACGGCGACCTTTCCAAATAGATCCTGACCGCGAAGGGCTTGCAGTTCCTTCTGTATTTCCAGGAACTATTCCTGGAACTCTTTCATTCTGTCGTCCATGCTTTCGTTTCCACCAGAAGGTATCTGGGGAATCTGTTCTTCTGGGACAGTGTGTACCACGGGTGGTGGTATAGTCATTACGGCAGTGACTCTTGGTGCTTCCCAAAGTTTGTAACCTTCAGGAGTTGCTGTCATGCCCCTCGTATCTTCGCTTTCTCAAAGTTTGTGACCTTTAGGCCCAGCGGTTCCTGTTGCAGTTTCTGGATCTTCCGTGATCGGCGGAATATATCTTTTCGGGATATAGTTGGGCATGCCCCAGGGATGATCTTTCGGCATGTTATACCTAGGATCATACTTCTCCGCTATGGACGTTGATGTGATCTCTGAGATCATAGTCCTTTATAGATGAGCTTCTGCCCGAGCTTGCATGTCATTATGAAGCTTCCTCAGATCTTCTTTCAGAGCGTCGAGTTCTTCTCTCAACTTTCTATTCTCTTCCTCGAGATTATCCATCTTTTTCTGTCGATTCGCCCGAGTATTGTACGAATGAGACAGTTTAACTCTAGAATCGAGACACAAACGTGAGATTCCTAGGTAAGAAGAATGTGTTATGTGAGAATGATGAATGATATGAAATGATTATATTAATTTTTTATTTGTTTAATCAAAATAAACTTCGACAATTGGATTGCAAATATCAAACAGTGGGGAAACCCCGGTTTATTAAATTCAAAGATTGCGGAAATCGAAATACAATAGTTTACAAAGTGCAAAAAAAGGAAATGTCTAAGCTAATGGATCCTGAGTCCTCTCTGAAGAGAGCTCAGGTGTTGGTTTTGGTACTTTCCTTTTCTTTGACCGGGGCTCTTGAGCCGTTGTCGGGTTGTCATTCCTTTTTCAAGTGAAAGGAGCAAGCAAATTCCTTTGGTCTTCTTGATTTTCTATAGCATGTTGCTCTAAAATCTTGATCAGAGCATCCTTTTCTTTTAACAGTTGCTGTATTTTGTTACACTCCACATTGAGAATGCGGTACTTGTTCTTCCAAGACTTCCTTTCCTGTTGAACCTTGTTGAGAGTAACCTGAAGTTTTTCCATATCAGACATAAAGTAAAGGACAGGGTCCCTTAGCGGAAGAACTTCTTGACAAGGGTAAGGCATCCTCATCTTGAGAGCTCTAGGTTGTACCTAGTGGAGATAAGGTTCCACCGAGACACAGTCTGGTTTTCCTAGAGACTCTCTTCCTTTCCTATGAACGTGTTTCCAGGAATGCACTATTTTTGTCTTTAGTGACCTGTCATTTTCTCCTTCCTTGAAGAAAAGACCTTCCAGATGAACATTACGCGGGACGTGTCTCATCGGGTATCCAAATTGACGACGAACTAAAACTAGATGATAATTGATTCCTCCTTTAGTTCCTATGAGGGGTACATTAGGGAAGTTTCCACAACAGTCAATGATTCTGATCCCGTCATAGATCTGATTGTACCAATCTATGTCAGAGTTGGTAAGAGACATGATTCTCTGTGACCAACGTAGAGCACTCTTATGGTCCCAAAAAGCGACAGACTTAGGGAAATGGGAAGTAAACCATTTTTATAGCAGGGGTACACAGCATATGATCATTCCTTTTCCGTATAAGTTCCTTAACTGTACAAAGTGATACTTATCTGCGAGCAAGGTCGGTACAGGGTTTCCAATTATAAAAACCTTAATGGGATTGATATCAACGAAGTTATCAATGTTGGGAAACAGAAATAACCCGTAGGTGAGCAAAATGTAGACGCTCTCGAAAGCAGTCACGTTCCCTATGTTGGAAAAGTATAGAGCCTTCTTTACCAGGAACTTGGCTAGTAAACCTGGGATTCCACCCTTAGTGGTCATGTGAGTCCTGACTTCTGACTCGTCCAAATAGATAGCTCTTGCAATGGTTTGATCCTTTGGAATTTCTTCCAGTCCAGAAAAGGGAGCTTGGTCAGTAATGGGTAAATCAGTCAGGTGAGAGTACTCCTCCAGTGTTGGTGCAAGCTGATAAACCGGGAATGTGAAACAGTGATAAACCGAATCGTAGAACTGAATGAGTGCGGACAGGATTCCTTCAATTACGTGGACCCTTAACAGAAACAGCAGTCCTCCGTATTTAGTTCTGAAAGCATCAGGGTTGGTGATCATCCTTACCAACCCTCTCAAATCCTCTAATTTGGGAACCTTGAAGGTGTACTTGTGAGTCTTCCTTCTACCGAAATCCCTTAGCGCAATCTTTTTCTCTAATATTTGCAATCCTTGTCTTAGTTTAATTTGAAAAAAAGAGACTAGAAGAGAAAATTTTTCTTTGTTTTTTAGTTTTTTAAATGAATGTATGAATGCAGCACACAAAAACATAGAAAAAACATGGGGTCAAAGGTTTGGTGTCATGAAGTCGAGGCTCTACCCATCCCCAAAGGTTTTAATAGTGATTTTTGTACATGTCTCTAAAAATCATTGATTCCTCTTGGGATAACAACAGCAGGCTGGTTCACCTGAGCGAGCTGCAGTATCCTAGAGAGAAATCTCAAATGAGGGTAGTATCATGTGACAACTATTTTTGATAGCTTCCTCACTACTATATGGTTTTAGTCTACTAAAATCCTCAGTTTCAATGACAACCACAATCGAACAATCTTCTTTCAACAACCGAATTTGTATAGGCATTGAATCCGCAAAGGGTGTCTCCACTGATTTGAAGGTCGACCGAGGTCTCTTATTTGGGAGTCACTCCCTGTAAGATTACTCGTCTAGTGCCATCACTTATCTTAGGTGTATACTCAATCTTTCCACGTGCGGCATCACACGCATTCCCATTAGCAGAAAAGTAAACACAAATATCAATTAGGAAAAGTAGTATATATATTTGTCCTAACATCCTAGACCTCTAGTCCTATTCCTATACAGACAATGACTCCCCACCAGAGTCGCCATTTCTGTGGCACTTTCTAAACTTAGGGTTTTCTACCTAAGAGATGGGAGAAGAAGCTCCCACTGTGGTCGCCATTTTTCTGTAGCGCGGTTTTTGTGGTTTCGAATCACTATCGCTTTGGTACTACAGTTCGATTCATTTTTTATCCTGTGAAGCTGATTAAGGAAGCGAAATAGATGTCTCCAATTAACCCTGCTTGCAAACTGAGTTTAAATAGTCAAAACTGTTGGTTTACAGATGCTATCAAAATTGCGGGTCTCTCTTAGGTTAGTTTGCTTAAGAATAAAGTGCCTGGGAGGCTTTTGGTGAGGTTTTAGATATGATGTTTTGATTGATGTATGAAGGTACTGGACCTAGAGTTTTTGATTTGGTGTGCTCGCTAAGATTTCACAATTTTATTCCTACGTATTCTCGTTTAAACGAAACAGGGAAATCAGAGCAATCGTAGTTCCCTCCTATACTAAGGGGGGAAAGAGATGTTTTGGTATCTTGTTCAAAGCCCAAGATATGAAGCTAAAGGTGATTTGTATCTTGTTCAAAGCCCAAGATATAAAGCTAGAGGGTTTTGACTGAGAGAGAATTTGTTATCTCTAAAGAGGAATTGTTGATGTTTGTATACATTGATCAAAGCACAAAGTTGATGCTAAAAGGTTGATTGACTCAACCGGGGATTTCTTTATACAAAGCCTAAGAGGAGGCTTAATAAGACTAACTCAAACAGAAAGTGTACATCGGTGTCTTGTACAAGGCCCAAGATTGAGGCAAAAAGTGACCGACTCTTTGGGGATATCATTATACAAAGCCTAAGAGAAGGCTAAACGTGTGAATTTTTTGGGGAAAATGTTATTTCTGTCTTGTACAAAGCCCAAGATTGAGGCTAAAATGGAATTTTGACTCCGCAGGGGGAGGTTTTTATATGTATCTTGTACAAAGCCCAAGATGGAGGCTGAAATGGTTTGACTCAACAAGAGTGTGCTTTTGTCTGTCTTGTACAAAGCCCAAGACGGAGGCTAAAGGGGTTTGACTCAACAAGAGAGTGATTTTATCTATCTTGTACAAAGCCCAAGATTGAGGCTAAAAGGAGTGACTCAACAAGAGAGTCTGAAAAGGTGATTAACTCAACGAGAGAGTCTTTTATACTCAACAAGAGAGTGATTTGTTGTCTCGCACGAAGCCCGAGATTGAGGCTAAAAGGAGATTGACTTAACAAGAGAGTCTGAAAAGTTATTGACTCAACAAGAGAGTCTGAAAAGGTTAGCTCCGCTGGGGAGAATCATTGTACAAAGCCCAAAAGGAGGTTGGCTTCACTAAGGAAGGATCATTATAAAAAGCCTAAGAGGAGGCTATCTTTCTGCTGAGGATTAGATCCCTAGACAGGTTCAAGTAAGAGGAACTCTCATGAGAGAGACCGGGTTTCAGTTGGAGATTGATCCAGAGTGATCGGGGTTTCTCCCTATGTTTACAAGGAACTTGAGAATGTCTTTGAGACTTAAGGGGATTAGACTGTCCAAGTCTAGAGTTTTATCTTTTGTACAATGCCCAAGAGGAGGCACGGGCATTAAGGGATGAGAATCAACCCTAAAATGGCCAGAGTTTTGACACTGGAAAGACTGCTCTATCAAAGGATGACTAAGTTCTGTCTTATACCTTTAAGAGGTCATCAGGGTCCTTGTATTAAGCCCAAGAGAAGGCATGAGAACTTCTAAGAAGTCGGAGGGTCCTTGTACAAAGCCCAAGAGGAGGCGGGGATGCTTTTAGGAAGCCTGTGGGTCCCAAACCAAGAGAAGTTCAAGAAATTCCATTCACTAAGAATAGATCATTTAGTGAAAGTTCGAGGTTTGAAGAAACTCAAGAGGTGCCATTCACCGAGAATAGATCACCTCTGGGGAGTAGAATTTCTTTGTAATTTCTAAGGGTGATAGTCTGAGGAAAGGTTCACGAAGAATACTGCCTTTCTCTTTGTTCCATATTGTTTAACCCCAATAGGAGGGAAGACTGTAACTGGAATCCTATGGGGGATCTAGTTTTGTTTGTATTTAAGAGTGACCAACAGGGCTTTACCTAGTTCTAGGCATAGTTGCCAGGGAAAACTCTAAATAACTATACTAGTATATACACAGTTGATATATGACGAGTATATAAGAGGGTATGAAAGAAGACTAACCATGCGCAACTTCCCACAATACAGTTATATATATTTAATATGTATTAAAAAGAATAAAAGAAGACTAACCATGCGCAGCTTCCCACAATACAGTTATATATATGAAAGCAGATAAAGAAAGCAGGTAAACACTTACCCATTGTAGAGCTTCCATGTTGTTTTGTTAGTTGTTCAACAAAGAAAGTTTTGATAACAACAGTATATTTTGATTCAAAATCAAAGGAGAAAGTATTTTGAAAAGAGGTTGGGGCTTACAACTCAAGGAGAGGCCCAAGTTTTAACAATGATCGCACCGTTATTTTGAATTTGTACAGGGACTTCTACAAGTGACTAAGGCCCAAAAAAGGTTTTATGTACAAAGGGATGGGTCTTACACTCACTCAAGAGGCCCAAAGATTTATTTTTGTACAAGAGATGGGTCTTACAACTCAAGGAGAAGCCCAGTGATTATTTTTGAACTGGCGATCGCGCCGAGGTTTTTGAAAATACAGTGGGACTTATACAATGACTGAGGCCCCAAATTTATTTTGGTATTTACAAAAAGGGGGTTGGGTGTTACACTGTATTAGAGGCCCAAAGTTTTTAAGAAAAAAGAATGGGGCTTACAACTCAAGGAGAGGCCCAATTGGTTTTGTTTTAAACTGGTGATCGCGCCGAGATTTTTGAAAACACTGTGGGTCTTATACAATCACTGAGGCCTAAACTATTTTGGTTTCAAAGAGGTATTGGGTCTTACACTCTATTAGAGGCCCAGTTGATTTTAAAAAGGCGACGATCGCGCCGAACTTTTGAAAATGTACATAGAGACTTATACAATGTGTGAGGCCCAAAATGATTTTATTTACAAAAAGGGTGGAACTTACACTCTATCAAGAGGCCCAAAAAGGTTTTAATTTTGAGTATGATCAAAAATCAAAGAAACCCTAATTTTCACTTTTTAAAAGTAATTTTTCAAACAAAATTAATTAAAAAAAAAAGATAAAAATACCAAATAGGTTTAAATAAACCACTTGTGATTTTTGGTTAAGGTTTGAAAAATGAGGTTTTAATCACAAGATGATTTAAAACTCATTTGGTTTTGATTTTCAAGATGAATATTCACTTTTAAAATGTTTAAAAACAATTAAAATGAATTTATTTACAAAAATACCAATTATATTAAATAAATGATATAAATTTGATTTTTTTGTAGAATAAAATATTTTACTATTTTTTTGATATTTTGCAAAAAGAACCAATCAAAAATAATTAAAATTGAGGGAGTTATTAATTTTCCAAATCATTAAAAAATAATATGAAAAATGATAAAAATAGGAAAAAGTGGTAAAAAAGAGGATCTGGGGCGAGGGGGATTCGAACCCCAGACCTCTTGGGTGCAGTGCGCACCTTCTACCACTGGGGTGGTGATACATCTGTGTATCAAAGCCACCCCAAGAATATATGAGGCATGCCTTGTTTTTTGCCTGACCAAGGCAAGGCAAGGCAAGATTTTCGCCAAAAACGTGAAGCTTGTAACTTTCTCATTTCTTCATGGATTAGGACAAAATTTAGGTCTATCTTGCCTAGAATTTCACAAGGAATCCAATGGTGGTGGTGGTTTTTTTAGATGAGGCTCCTTTTTCAAAACCCTTTAGTGTTCTTGAAATAGGCCTATAATTGCATTTTCTATGCTACCTCTTGTTACAGACATGAATTACATGATGAATTGGTTCAAACATAACATATATAACATGTATGAGATGTGCATGATCAGTGGACTTCAAAGCAAGGCATATTTCAAAGAGTTCAAGTTGTGATGCTTACCTCTTTAGGAGCTTTTTGTGCAATCTGCCAAGTGCTTTGTTCCAGAAGTGGTTTGATGCTTTAGACACTCTTAATTGATCCCTTAGAAGCTTTTAGAATGGCTGGAACCAACTGGAATCCTCAGGAACAAGTTTGAGCTCTTTCTTGCAAAAGAGGCAAAAGTGACCAATATGGAAACTTTCTCAAAGGGTGTTCCAGATGTGGGGAACCATTTGGGACAGTTCAAGGATGTTATTTGGAGTGTGTTTGAGGTCTTATCTGGTTTTGAAAGTTACTGAATCAAGACATGGCTTGAAAAATGCAAAAAAGTCCACTTTTGAGGTTTTGAGATGGGACTTTGTGATTTTGGGGTAACAGGTCACATATGAGAGTTTAGACAACTTAGATATGACATATTGGATGTGTTTGGATCATGAGCTGTGATGGAAATGCTCTCTAACTCAAAAACTCAGAGTTACCTTGCAAAAGAAGGCATTTTGGCCTAGAGAATGAGATTTTGAGGAAAGCAAGTGTTGTAGTGCTTTGGTGTACTAAAACTGAGCACAAATGAGCTCTATTTATTGTAGAGCAAGTTTGTTTTGCAAGCAATAGTGAATGGTGGCAGCAGCAAGCTGTTGGCCAATTGGATCACTTTGGAATCTTAAGTCTCCTCTAGTCATTGCCTAGAGGTTAGAGGACAGGCCTATGGTCTTTGGTTCAGAGATAAACTTGGACTAAATTCAGTTGGAATAGGCTCAGTTCATGCCACCTAGGTGCATCCATTGAATGCTTGGAAACAAAATTGGAGTCTTGGCCTCTTTTAGGCTTTTTAGGGTTTGGCATGCTACTTTGGAATCTTGGACTTGGGAGGCTGATGAATCAGCGCTTGTCCCTTGGTTGTTCCCCCTTGAGGTGTGCAGATGGATAAGCATGCTTGAAATTGCACAGTTTGAGCAAATCGAGCCTTTATGCACAAATCTGTCTTGCCAAGATAGTTTGTAGCAAGGCATGTTGCAGCTGTCATAACTCCTAGCTCAAGTGGAGTTTGATGAAGTTCTTGGACATTTTGGAAAGCCCTTATGTGACACAACACATGTGTGATCATAGTTTGTATTGAAATTTTTTGGATCCAAGTTAAAAATGCCCCTACATTTTTAAAAAAAGCAAGGAAGATTCTGATTTAGTGAGAATTTCACTAAGTGTTGGAAAAAGTGACATTTTATGTTTTCAGCCATTTTGGTCACTCCATAGCTAAAAATCCATGACGAATTGGAATGAGGTGTAGTTGACACTTTTAAAGTATGCCATGAGATCTACAAATCCATCTTTGGATCATCCAAAATGGTTTCTTGGATCTTAAGTTATGATCCTTGGAAGTTTGTACCCTAGCCACTTTGTTCCATAACTTAGAAAAATTCTAAGTTTTTATGGTTACGCCTTTTACAAGTTATCCCACTTTCTTTGATTTTTCTTGATGAATGATGATTCTAATCATACATTAACATCATTTTAGGGTCAAGGAACCATAATTATGAAAAATCTCAAAAAATCAAACTTGACTTTTGTGCACAGTTGGCTTTTTATCAGATGAATTCCAAACTGTGCGATCATTGGTGAAATCAAGTCCTTGACCTAAATCAAACCTAATGGCCATGTTCCATAGGTGTTATAGGGTGTATTTAATCATGTCCCAAGGTTTGGGAGCATGTCCTGGTCAAAAGTCAAAGGCACAGTTGACTTTTTCTCCAAAACCCTAATTGTGGTCCTGATGAAATTGAAACTTGTTGATCAAGCTTCTTGAATCAATACATTGTTGAAAATGGACCAATGTGGTGTATGGGAGACCCTCAAATCATGTCTTGAGGTCTTGGCTCATGTTTTGTCCCAAAAGACAACTTAGGGGTGAATTAGGTCAAGAAATTCTAATTCCTGATTTTTGGTGAATGCATCCCCTGAGGTTAAATTAACTTGATGATTGGATCCCTGAGGTCCCATGGAGTATCTTTGGTTATGCTTTGAAGCATTGGCTCATGCCCAGATGAAAATTTCCATCTGGAGGTCCTAGTCGACCAAAACCCTAATTTGGCGACACTGGAGATCTTGAGGCTTAATCCACTTGGAATGCTGCAACCTTGTGCTTGATTCTTGATCTGGGAGCCCTCTTGATCCTTTATAGGTGTTGGAGAGGTTAGAAAAGTTGAAGATCATGTCATTCCTTGATTGATCCTTTGTCTAAGTACCTTAAGAGGGCTCAAAACCCTAATCTTTGATTGTAGTGAATGCTCGACCATCTTCGAGGAGATTGAGGAGGCATGAAAGTACATCCATATTGTGATGATGATTTTCACAATGATGGGTAATCTTGGTGGTCAAAATTTTGGGTATGACACTCAGCAAGAGTTGATTCCCCATTTTGGACCTGTTGTTGGATCACAATAATCCTCAGCTGAAGTTAGCCTCCTCTTAGGCTTTGTATAATGATCTCTTTCTTTGTTCTTACTCAGTAAAGTCAGCCTCCTCATAGGCTTTGTACAATGATTCTCCCCAGCGGAGCTAACCTTTTCAGACTCTCTTGTTGAGTCAATCACCTTTCAGAGTCTTTTGTTGAGTCAATCAATCACTTCTCTGACTCTCTTGTTGAGTCAATCACTCTTTTTGACTCTCTTGTTGAGTCAATCACCTTTCAATACTCTCTTGTTGAGTCAATTCCTTCTTTAGCCTCTGTTTTGGGCTTTGTACAAGACTGATACAAACACTCTCTTGTTGAGTGAATCACCATTTTAGCCTCAATCTTGGGCTTTGTACAAGATAGATAAAAACACTCTCTTGTTGAGTCAATCTTTTCCAAACTCCTCTCAGGCTTGGTAAAAAGATTTTCCCTAGCATAAGTCAACCTTCTCTTAGGCTTTGTATAATGATTATCCTCAACAGACACCCATAAAAGCACTCTCTTGTTGAGTCAAACCCCTTTTCTACCTCCATCTTGGGCTTTGTACAAGATACCATATAAATTTCCTAAAATAGAGTTAATTCTCTTTTTCCGCCTCCATCTTGGGCTTTGTACAAGATAGATAATACCCTCCCGCAGAGTCAAACTCATTCCAGCCTCCATCTTGGGCTTTGTACAAGATACATATAAAAACCTCCCCCAACGGAGTCAAAACCTCTTTAGCCTCAATCTTGGGTTTGTACAAGACAGAAAGAACATTTTCCCCTGAAAAGTCAAACTTTTAGGCTCCTCTAAGGCTTTGTATAATGATACCCCCTAAAGAGTCAGTCTCTTTTTGCCTCCGTCTTGGGCTTTGTACAAGACAGATATAAACACTATCTTGTTGAGCCAGTCTCTTCTAGCCTCCTCTTAGGCTTTGTATAAGGAATTCCCTAGCTGAGTCAATTAACCTTTTAGCTTCAAACCTTGGGCTTTGATCAAGGTACCCAAAAATCAACAAACACTCTTTAGAGATGACAAATTCTTTCTTAGTCAAACCTTTTAGCTTCGTATCTTAGGCTTTGAACAAGACACAAATACTCCTTTAGCTTTAATCTTGGGCTTTGAACAAGACACCAAAACATCTCTTTCCCCCTTAGAATAAGAGGGAACTACGATTGCTCTGATTTCCCTATTTCGTTTAAATGGGAATACGTAGGCATAAGATTGCAAAATCTTAGCGAGCACACCAAATCAAAAACCTTAGGTCATGTACCTTTATACCAATCAAAAACTCAGGTCCAGTACCTTACCAAAAAAACCAAGAAAACTCACTCACTCACTCATACTTCCCAAGAAACTTTCCCAACCCATTAACGGATAAACACCATCAATTACAAAGCAGAAACCTAAAGCTAACATCCTGTGGATAACCATATATAGGATGGGTAATTAACAACTGCCCATTGTATAACCTGACCCTGGACTCCCCAATCTCTTTTAAGCGTTTGTTCAGTTAAACATTCGCGTGCAAGGTTAGTTTTAGATAGCTTCCCTTTCCTTTCCAGCTTCACGGGATAAATAAGAAATCAGAAAGTAGCACCCTCTCTCCTTTGAGGAGAAAACCAAACCCAGCGATAAGGTGGTCGCGTCACCGACAAAAATCGCTCGCTACACTCGAGCTTGTCTTTACGATCAGAATATTTGTATAGCTTTAACATAATATAAACGAATATTTAGAACAATCTCACATAAATAAATAAATATGCACATGAATATTTAGAACAATATTATCACTTATGTATCAACCATCTTCTTCATATCTGGGTATTTTGTTTGATCACCATCCAACGAATCCAGATAATATACTATTTCTTTTATCGGATTAATCGCAACCAACAACCAGTGTCCACTGTAAAATAAAACAAAAGTTTAGATGGAAATTTTCTTCACAACGTCAAAAAATGAAAGATTATAATAAATGAAGTTAGAATGAAAATATAATCCATGGCCAGTATTATATGGTAAAATATATAACTTTTATGTATCTTTGTTGGTCATAAATGCATTAACTAAGTGATCTTTGACTGCATTTGCACTTTGATCGATCAAACGTTCATTGATACAGCTGGGAGATAAGAAAGAGAATCTTTCCATCAATTGACGCGGGTGCATTAATTTGTCATGCAAGAACCTTAAATAAAAACATAATCAACCTTATAATATTCATTGAAATGAGTAAATAAATTGTTTAATTAATTAAATAAAATTGATGGAGTACCTGATGTATGAATTCATAACACCGATGCCTAATTCAGAATGCTGAAAAATCTGATCCAAATCCTCTTTAGAAATTGTTTCTAAATAAGAAAAACCAAAAATACCTTCCTCCATAGCGAGAAATAGATGCTTTTTTTTGCTCGGTCTTTGCAAGATCCTTTTTTTTGGCTTCTTATTCTTGCTGACCTGTTGTAACTCTTATGCATGAATTTAAAAATCATATAAGTTAGGTAAAGTATAAAATCATGAAATTTTTGAATCCGAATCATAGAATTAACATTTTCAATGCATATATATCAATGTACCTCTTTTTTTGATGCAACTGACTCGGTGTGCCGCACAATCCCTTTACCTTTTGATTTGGATTTTGTAGGAGTCTAACATTACCATGTAAATGAAATATACGTAAATGTAAGCATAACTTACATGGCTCGTAAAACATTTGAATACTAAAAGGTTCATAATGGTTTTCAACATACCTCGTCATCTATGAAAATGAGGTTTGACAGCCATGCAACATACGATCCTATTGCATCTCTCACCAATGTTGCATCTGAAACATTGTCAGGTATAGGTAGTAACGCATCCCGCTCTAAAGCAATATCAATCGATACTTTCAAAAATCCAGCAGGGAGCGGTTTATGGTGAAGTACATCTCTCGAAGTGTTATGCACTTTTCCCTTGCCAACCAAGCGATAAGTCGGTGACGATAAATATAGCTAACAAGGTGAAATGCCCTAAACCAATAATAAATATGAAATTATTAATATGTATATATGTCAATTAAAAAAATTATGCTAATTTAATTTCATAATAATATATATAATTACCTCGGGAATTTTCTGTTGACAATTGATACTATCTTTGTCACTAGTATCCTTAAACTATGAACCGCGCCTTTCTGACATATATCTTTCTTTATCCTTTTGCAATTCACGAACTTGAGCGTTTAATTCTTCCAACGTTTGCATCACTTGTTTATTGCTAGGATTTTGGGTCTTTGGACACTTATACAAGATTGATGTAGTGATCCCAAATCCCTTACCCCTCACACGACCGGAATACTTAGGAACATTTAATACTCGACTTAGTATGCTCCTGCAATCCTGGTCTTCACCTAGAGTTAAGGACTGAGATAGATTCTCCTGAAATTCATATGCATATTGAAAAATATTAGTAGGGATTAAAAGTAATAAATATTATATATATGTTAATAAACTTTTGATTTAATTAAAGAAATAATTTTATACTTACACATTGCTCAAAAACTTGTTGAACATCTTCCCTAACAACTCCATCCTTTTCCACATGAGCATCCTTCCACAAAACATGTTCCGGAAGAGATGTTTCTTCACTTTTCTCCTCTTCTAACTACACATTAAGACAAATAATAAGATCAATTATAACACATGGGGAACAAATAAATCATAGCATATATATATATACTTACTATTTTTTTTTGTAAGCGTGCATATCCAAAACCCCATTTTTTGTATGGATATGGGGGTTTTGATGCTCTTTGGCGATTTATGTCACTCACATCCTGGATAAACAAGTTTAAGTCATATCAGAACATATAAATTCAACAAGTATATAATAAAATATTCATGACAAATTAACATTACATGGAATTCTTGGGTTCTTCGTTTGGCTACAAAAGTTTCTCATTCTTCAGGTGA
This sequence comes from Lathyrus tuberosus, assembly GCA_022829125.1. Lineage (NCBI taxonomy): Eukaryota > Viridiplantae > Streptophyta > Magnoliopsida > Fabales > Fabaceae > Lathyrus > Lathyrus tuberosus. The sequence continues at coordinate 6,444,854 of JALAZF010000101.1, read as the reverse complement.
AATCAAGTTCGCATACTTCTTTGGATGCTCTGCTTCAATAAAGTTTCCTTGGGCATCCTTAAGAAACTTGTTTGTTAGAAATGCTCGAAACCCTCTAAGTCTTTTTCCGGCTAATTGAAGAAAATATTTTTTTTTCAGTCGTCACCAATGTTAAAAGACCGCTATGAAAAAAAAATACATACAATGTGTTAGTATAAGTAATTTAAAGACATAATCGTCAACAAAAAAAAATAACATCATATATGGTACCTATATCTCACTCCATATTTTTTCTTTGACGGGTTTCAAAGATGGAGTTCTCCAATTATCACACGTAACTGGAATTTGCGAAACGAACAAGTGCACCAATGTAACTTGTCAACATTGCTTCGTTAAGCTCTACTAGTTGGTCCGTTTCATTCCAATGAACGTCATATTTTATTCATTTATCTCTAGCACGAATGATTCCCTTCATAATAGTTATTCCTCTTGTAATATCTCTTTCCGCATCATGAACGGATTCATTTGCATCATTCTTGGAAGTATCGTGTGAGTTTTCCTAGATACTAGCCATTTGACCTGTAATAAAGAAAAACAAAAATATGAAATGACAAATATAAAAATCCATAATCCATAATCCATAATCCATTGAATATATAAAATGACAAATATATAATTTTATTGAATGACAGAATATATAATTTTACTATTACCTTTTTCACTAATATCTCGTTCTTTTCTTGGTAAGAGTATGATTTACTTGTCTCTTAACAACACGGACGGATGGATTGATCCAAACTTCGTCATTATGGTCATTTCTAATATATGATTCATTCGCTCTAATATTCTCATCTTGATTATTTATAATATACGATTCATTCTCAACATCAATATCGCCTTGATCTCCAATGTCATCATCAATTACTTTATTAGATTAAAGCACTATATACCATTTCGTACATGTTGGATCAGTGACATAGAACACTTGTCTAGCTTGAGAGGCTAGAATAAAAGGCTCATCTTTGTACCCTACCCTATTAAGATCCACTTACAAAAATCCTGACTTACCCATTCATATGCCACTATTATTTTCAACCCACTTGCAACCAAAGATAGGAATCTGAAACTTCTCATAATCAAGCACCCAAATGCGTTCGATAACCCCAAAATATGACATATTTGCATATTTGGGGTTTAAGTCCTTCACACTTGAAATCTGCATTGCTTCACCTACCAAGGTGACACCACTATTTTGCATAATACTCTTATCATCTTGTTCTTTGGTATAAAATATGTATCCATTAATTGCGTATGCGCTGTAAGAAAACACATGCAAACTTGGACCATATGCTAAACATCTCAACCTTTCTGTTATTGAAGCAGGATCTAAATAAAACTTTGAATAAATATAATCCTTAAACCATGGTATAAAACTTCGATTGTGCTCCCATACTATCCAATTTTCATTTTTATTCGGATTTAAACCTCAGAGAACATCCTTGTGCTTTTCAACATACGGCTCAACCTCATTGTCATTGTGCAAAACATACAAATGCACTTTCTCCCATTCAGCCCTTGATACTGTCATAATTTTATTTCCAATTAACTTTTTTCCTTCTCTTTTTTCCGACAATATGAGATTTGAGGAGTCCAATGGATTGAACATTGGACAAATATTCAGTACAAAACTCAAACGCTTTTTCAACAATGTATTGTTCAACAATACAACCCTTTGGTCGACTTCAGTTTTTCACGTACCCTTTTAATATTTTCATATAACGTTCAACAGGGTACATCCATCTCATATAAGCTGGTCCGCCCAATTAGGTCTCTTTCACAAGATAGACAACTAGATGTACCATTATGTCAAAAAAATAAGGGAGGAAAATACATTTCAAGCTCACATAAAGTAATAACTATTTCTTTTTGCAATATTGGTAAGATCGCAGGATCGATCACCTTACTACAAATTGACCTGAAGAAAGAACACAATTTAGTTATTGTGCTTCTTACTTTTTTTGGAAAAATAGAACGTATACCTATTGGTAGAAAATATTCCATTATAACATGGCAATCATGTGTCTTTAAACTCTTTAACTTGAGGTCTTTCATATACACAAGTCTTCTGATATCTGAAGAGTATCCTTCTGGAACTTTAACTTCACTTAGAAACTTACGTAATATATTTTTCTCCTTTCTAGATAGAGTATAAGCAGCAGGTGGTAGATATGTTTGTTTTACTTTCTTCAAGGGTCCTAATTCATTTCATATTCCCATCGTTATCAAGTTCTTTCTTGCTTTAAGGCCATCCTTATACTTTCCTTGTATATTGAGTAACGTACCAATAACACTTTCAAACACATTTTTTTCAATATGCATAACATCAAGAAAATGTCTTACATACAGCGACATCCAATATGGCAATTCAAAAAAAAAATTGACCTCTTCTTCCACCCACGTTTGACAAGCGTATGTGCAAAAGGCTTGCCAAACTGAGTACTCACATCTTTCACCTTTTCAAAAATTTGGTCACCAGTCAATGTAGGTGGAGCTCTACCTTGTTCTGGATTTCCATTGAATGCTTTTCTCCACCCACGGTAGTGATGATTAGAATTTAAGAATCTACGATGACCGAGAAATACATTCTTCTGACAAGATTCCAATCGCGTCAAATCTGTGTTTTCTTCATAAATAGGACACGCACATTGAACTTTAATGCTATACCCTGATAGATTTCCATATGCTGGAAAATCATTAATTGTGCCAAACAGCATTTTCCTCAAATTGAAACTTTCTTTCCTATATCCATCATAAACCTCCACACCATTCTCCCACAAAATATTTAAGTCTTCGATTAAAGGTGTCAAGTATACGTCTATGTCACTCCTGGGTTGTTTAGCCCCATAAATTAACATAGATAACATCATGTACTTACGCTTCATACATAGCCATGGAGGTAGGTTATAAATCATAATAATCACAGGCCATGTGGTATGTGAGATACTTTGAAGACCATGTGGGTTATTCCATCAGTAGATAATGCCAAGCGAAGGTTTCTTGCTTCTTCTCCAAAATCAGGATAATCATTATCAATTTTCATCCACTGTGGTGAATCTGCCGGATGTCAAAACTTTCCATCTATAATTCTTTCATCTGCATGCCAAGTCAAGTGTTTTGCATCGGTTTCACTACGAAACATGCATCTAAATCTCGGAATTATAGGAAAATACCATAAGACTTTTGCTGGAGACAATTTTTTCTTATATCGAGAGACTCCGCATTTAGGGTACTCATTTAACGATGCATATTCATTTCGAAACAAAATGAAATCATTTGGACAAGCATGTATCTTATCATAGCTCATGCCAATAGAGCACAACATTTTTTTGGCCTCATAGGTTCGATTGGGAAGAACATTATCCTCCGGAAGCATGTCTTTCTTAAGGGCTAATAACTCTATGAAACTTTTACTTGACTATCCATTGCCCGCCTTTAAGTTGTACAACTTTAATACCACAGACAATCTTGTGAATTTAGTGCAACCTTTATACAACAGTTTCTCTGCATCGCTTACCAACCTCTCAAACATTTTGAGACAATCTTGAAGATTTTCTTCAAGTGCTTCTGCAATCTCTTTGACTCGATCACAGTCATATGTATCTGTGTCATTCTCGTTTGAAGCATAGGTCGTATTATCCCCTATTTCAACATTCTTGTTACTTATCTCGCTGTGTAATATCCTACATGTATAACTTCGATCAATTCCATGCCTCATTAAATGTGATTCCAACTGAACTACATCAATCCGACGCCCATAACAGCAACCTAAGCAAGGACATGTGATTCGACTGGGGTCTTTGGCATGTTCAACAGCAAACTTAACGAATTTCGATACCCCATTCTCTTACTCTTTTGACAATCGATTGGAAGACGTCCATTTTTTATCCTTGGTTTTACTAAGTAAGCTAAACAAAAACAAAAGAACAACTAATTACCTGTAGAGAAGTTCGCAACTTCTGGACCCACATAGTGTAAGATTCTTGGAAACAATCTGAATTTCACTCTTCACAAGTAACCCCTATAGCAAATTCACTATGTTAGTAACTGATGGTGTATACCAACTATAACAGGACAAATTTAGTATATAATATGACAAACCAGATATATCAGAGAAATAAGTCAAAGTCTCAAGAATCAAATTTAGTAAACATCATCATTTCCTTCAATTAAGCAAATGGCATCGATGCATAAATTCAACAACAACCACATCAACACTAATTCATCAAAATCATATTCAAACAACAACCACATCAAACAACAACCTTTACTAATAATGCAGTTAACATGATACCACTTCAAATTCACTTAACAGTTTAGGCGACACAAATCTTCACATCAAATACAACAGCATGCATTCATCCTTTTCACAATTCAGAATTCAATATCACTATCTTAGCATTCAATTCAAAAAATAATCACTAACAACCAATCAAAATAGTTTAACATGTGGTTTTAGCAGATTTTCCAAAGCTAACAATGATTACAGAGCCACCAATTCGAATTATAAACACACCATGCACAATCCAATTAACCAACTAATCATTCAAATTCATACCAATTCACAAGTTCATGGCAATTCATTTTAATTAACTCCACCACTAACACATGGCAATTAATCCTAACTTCCAACTTGAAATTCAATTTCAAACATCTTAACATATCTATCTCTGTAGCTAATTCTAACATGACATATCATAACTAACTCCAAAATATTTTCACATCTTTAACACTAATTCACCAATAATGTCATTCAATCTTCAATTGAATTCAAATAACAACAACATCATAATCCATGCTATGTTTTGCGAATCTAAAAAAGCAACAGAAAAAATACCTCAAAACGAAGTTACGGCGGAGGGCTTCGTCGCGAAAGGACACAGCCACAAAACAGAGGGAGTCAGATGGAGGGAGAAGCCGCGAGAGAGTGAGATACGGCAGAGGGAGCAGTAGCGCAGAGAGAGAGAGAAAGGGAGATACGGTGTAGAGAGTAGTCGCGAGAGAGAGAGTTTGAAACTTAGGGTTTAAAAGAAAACAATAGTTTCTATTTTATTTTTTATAACTTAAAAGACTTATAGCAGCGTTTTCTTATGTGACACATTTAGCAGCGCTTTTAAACTAAAAGCGCTTTCTTTTCCTAGGCATATAGCAGCGCTTTCTAATGTGTGGAATAGGAATGACCTTTAGCAGCGCTTTCCAAAAGCGCTGGCTAAAGTGTGGTCTACGAATGGCACTTAGCAGCACTTTTCAAAAGTGTTGTCTAATGTTAGCCTTTAGCAGCGCTTTCCAAAAAGCGCTTTCTAAAGTGTAACCTTGTTCTGGCCTATAGCGGCACTTTTCAAAAGCGATTTCTAAAGTCCCCCTTTAGCAGTGCTTTTTTTAATTTTTTTTTTTTGTTTTTTTAAAACTTATAGCAGCGCTTTTGGGAAAAAGCGTTGTCTATGTAGTGCTGCCAAAAATCAATTTTGGCGTAGTGTTCATTTGGATGATTGGATAAGTGATTTGCTGCTGAAAGTTCTTTTGAAAAGCTGAATTTCTACCACTGTCTTAATGGTAATCAATTACCACAATCAAGGTAATTGATTAGTCTACCTTTGTTCACGTTTTTCTAAAGATTTTGAATGGGTAACCGATTACCACAATCGGGGTAATCGATTACCACTGGGACATGGTGTGTTTTTCTCTTTTTTCTTGTTTGTTTGGATCCCTTTCCATCCTTAAACTTCATGGATTGATATGGTGCATGTTTGTGGATTGTTCTTGAGTTATTTCACCTCACACGACAGTATGAATGAGATTCTTTGACACGCGACATTTGGTTTTCTTGATGCATGTCCATGATTTAGTTGTTGTGCATTCTTGGTATGATTATCATGTTGCATTACTATTCGCACAATCATAATTGCTTGGTCTGGATGTTAACCTTGCTGGAGATACGATACATGTTCATATTGATTCCGATTCTGTACATACATGATCGTTTGAAGCAAGTAATGGTCATTGAATATCCATGTTGTGTTGCTAAATGCCTGAGTATGTGATATGGCTGCCTTTTCTTCATCTCTAGTTGATCATCCATGTTCATTGATTAAACATGTTCGTGTTGGTTCACGTGCTCATATGCTTGCTTAAGTGTTAACATGATCATTGCTTGCATTCTTGGTTTTTGCTTGCGACGTTTAATCGAGAGCATGTTGTTACTTGTTTGTTGTTTGACACAGTTGATGACCGCTACATGTTCACATATTGTTGATCGTTGCATTTCCTATGTGTGTTCATGTCCATGATTACTTTTTTCATTGTTGAATACATGTTGCCTGTGCATTTACATCTTCCATGTCCTGAGTTATGCATGCTAATAAATATGCTCATTATGTCCTGCAGCATTTCACATCTGTTTTGTGCTAAGAACATGGGTTGTTGAATGTTGTCTTGCTTGTGTGCTGGAATCCACTGTTGTTTTGAGCTGAAGTGCTGTTGCAGCTGCTGTTTTTGGTTTATTTTCTTGGTTTTGTTTTGCTTTTGCATGATCCCTTAGGATTCCCTAGTCCAACTTAATTTTTTATTAAGCTTGGAGTAGGATAGACACTAGGAGCTAATCCTTTGCATGATAACAATTAGGATAGTCCCTTTTAAACCTTTACCTTAGGTCTATCTCTTTGCATGCTAACATTAGGTAGAGTTCCTTTTTTTATCTCAACTTTAGGACCATTGTGCATGACAACATTAGGAGTTAGTTTCCCTTAGTTGTTTTCTTTTCAACCTTTGAGTCCTCTCTTTTCTCATCTCAAAACAAATCAAAAACCCTTACTAAATACAACGAGTATTGTGCACCACGAGCCTTAAGTACATGGGAAGTGATAAGTGGGAGTCTCTCCTTACCTTGTCTAGGGTGTTTTGCATAGGTCCCGTCTTTGGTCGATCTTGCAAAGCATTCGATCCTATGTCATAGACTTTAGTGCGATACGAGTTTCAAATAAAGTCAACTCACTTCTGTCTAAAACTCATAAACAAAATGCAAATCTTTTTATCCTTCGGGATCATTGGTTAAATCATTTTCAAAAAAGAGCACGTTGTTTCCGTTCTACCGCAAACAGACATCAACCCTAACTGCTGGAACGCGAATTCAACATCGCTCATAAAAAAACAATCAACCAATTTGTGGTTGTAACCACGAACTACGGACGCTCTGACTTCCTCATTCTCATTGACAGCGATATCTTGGCGAGTAACCTCACCTCATTTCACCCGTAGTCCTCCGAACTACGTTGACTCTGACTTTCCCATTGCACGAGGGAATACGTAGGCCTAGGACGGCGAAGTCCTATCGAGTATCCTTTTTTTTTCCTTTTCGTTTCTGTTTAGCAGTAGGCTTTAGATAACATACCCTTTGATTAGACAACAAGCGTGGATCCATTTGAGTACAACGGACGTGAGGGGGTGCTAATACCTTCCTCTCGTGTAGCCGACACCGGAACCCAGAATATGATTGTGATGACCATGTCTTCTCCCTTTTGAGGTTTCTTCAATCGTTTCCTTTCCCCCGTCGAGATAAATAACGTTCGGGGCGACTCTGTGTTTTCCGCCGGTTATTTTTCGTGTTGCGACAGCTAGCGACTCTGCTGGGGATTCTGGTTTCCTACGCGAGCCAATCTTAGCGGTTATTTATTTCCTTGGATATTTTTGTGCATAGGTGTTGTACCTGTTGTACATTATTTGTTGTATATTACTGTATTTTACTGCATTATTTGCATTACTGTTATCCTATTATGCTGCTGCTGTGTTGTTGGGTGGGTTGGTTCCATGAGAGATACGCCCAATACCCAGGCTTGAGTATATATTTAGGATTAGAGTGGATATTCGTTTGGCCTGCGTAGCGTGTTGGAACGTTTGGTTTACACGAGACCCACATTCAGACGAGGTTTTCTTTGGAAATATTCTGACCTGCACATCTTGTGCATATGTCAAGGTGTCGACTTAGAAAGCTTATGACTCTAGAGACCTTTCATTGGAAATTAGTTGAGGCCTCCTTGATTGATGAGGATGCCAAACCAGAAATGGTGAACATATCATTATTTCTCGACCTGAGAGTCCGTGTTACTGAGGACCTGCTAGGATGCCTCTGGCCAAGACAAGAACCCATATGTGAGAGGGGATTTGCAGGAAACCTTGACTTTCAACCTACCCAGATTTCTGGTTTTCTTGTCAGTGTGGACTTTTGAACTTCGTATTCTGATTATTCGAATATTTTGGTATTCTGGGTTTCTTGTTAGAGCAGAATTATGGCCCTTATTCAGTTAACAACACAACAGATGTTCAGAGCATTTGGATACCTTGATCCCATGTTTGCATTTGCATAGCATCACTATTGCATTCTAACATGTTTGTTTATTTCTAGGGTTTGTATCTTATCTTTGATTCCAGTTGCTGAAGATCTTCAAAGATGAACACCGATCGAAAGAAGAATACGGCAAACAAGTTTCTAGCACCGACTTTGGGTTCACTTCAGGAATTGGTTGCTCTGGCTGACTCAGATGTCTTGGATGATTTCAGAAAAGATTATGGGAAAATACTGAGCGTTCTCCGTAACATCACAAAATATGAGCATGATGTTGTTCACACGCTGTTTCAATTCTATGATCCTCCACTGCAATTCTTTAGCTTCCCAGACTACCAATTAGTTCCGGCATTGAAGGAATTTGCCTTTATTTTGGGGGTCCCCATCAAGGAGATAGTACCTTTTTATTCTAAGGAAAGCCCTAATTTGGAAGATGTCGCAACTGCTCTTTATGTGGACCAATCTATTTTGGATGATAATGTTGCTAGCAAGGGAGGTTTTCAAGGGTTTCATCTAGATTTTCTGGTTAGTCAAGCTCGCAAGTATGCTGAGGCGAAAAGTTGGACTGTTTTTAATGCTATTCTGGCTTTGTGTGTTTATGGAATCTTCTTGTTCCCAAACATGCCTGATTTTGTGGATATGCATGCCGTCAGGATCTTCGTCATGAAAAATCTGATACCAACTCTCCTTGGTGATTTGTATCACTCTGTACATTTCAAGAATGAGAAAAGGAGAGGAGGACTCGTGAGCTGCTATGTACTGCTCTTGTGCAAATGGTTCATGAATCATCTTCCTCGGTCAGGTGCATTTGTGGATACTAAAAATTCCTTAAAGTGGTCCAAGAGGATAATGAGGTTGACTGCTGATAATATTGTTTGGTTTGATCATAGACTATTGGGTACGGAGATCATTTGCAGCTGCAGAGGTTTCCCAAATGTACCTTTGGTGGGAAGAAAGGGTGGCATCAATTATAACCCTTCTTTGGTTGTTAGGAAATTTGGGTATGCGTTGAGAGAGCCTCTAAAGGACCAAGATGCTGAGGAATCTTTGTTCTTTCATGGTACTGAAAATCAGGAGTTGCTCCAGAAAGATGTAGGCGCTTGGGGAAACATCCAACGTAATGGGAAGGCTTCATTAGGAAAAAGTGACTACAGAGCATTTTCTCCTTACATGGAATGGATCCAGAAGAGGGTGGAAGAGGTGCTTTTGCCCTTCTGTGTAGAGGCACCTTTATACCCACCAATGATTGAACAGCCTACTACAGTTGAGATTGAGAGGTATAACAAACTTTGGGCAGAAAAGGAAGAACTTCGCATGGAGAACGGAGAGTTGAAGAGAGAGATCAGTCAGCTGGGCATGATCAGAAGGAAGTTGTCTATGTGGCTAAGGTAAAGACAGAGATGTTGGACAAGAAAGAGAAAGATCTAGCAGAGGAGGTCAAGAACAGAGAGCGAGTAGGTCAAGATCTGAAAAGCGCCCACAACATACTCCAGTAGAAGAAGAAGGAATTGGAAAGAGCTTTTGTCAAGATTTATAAGTTCGATAGTCAGTGGAACGCCATAGTGACCGCTCATAAGATGAAAAAAGACGACCTTTGAGACCAGATCGAGAAGCTGAAGCTGTAACTCAGAGATAAAGAAAAAGAAGTCAGACCTAAATTATCTCAAAGGCACGGAAGTGAGGAATGACTTAACGAGACCTTGTCAGCCCTTGAGGAGCTCAAGATTCGAGCAGAGAAAAAGAAGCCTAAACTTGAGGATCCTAAACTTGAGGAAGTTTTTGGTGAAGATGAATGGGAATCGAGGTGTCAGTACTTGAAGGAAAACATACACAAACGTGATGCTCTCATTCAAGAATTGATCCAAAGACCAAAGCATCCGGATACTAAGAAGCTATTCAAAGAGATTCAAGCTTGGTGCGAAGTGTGTGAAGGTTGGGAAGGGTTGTCTGTGGTAGATTTTGACGATATGTCTTAGTGGCTTTCTTTCTTTTGTGTTTGATCAACACCAGGCTTGTTGGTTGGGATCATTGACTCTTATATTTGGCTACCTTTTTCAGTTTGGATTGTGTGTAATGACTGGTGGTTATTCTCTTATTCTCTAATCTTTGAGCAGTTGTTATCGGTGTTCCGTCCATTTCTGGTATTTATTATTATTATTAAACTGGAATCAAGGGGTAGATCACCCTAGAAATATTCAAACATGGCATTTACATTTCCATCGCATATTCATTTGCATATTAGGTGTTCTCGATTGGCTTATTCTTATCTCTGCTTGGCTTTCTTCAGCAGAAATGTGAATCCAAATATTCATAGGTATTGCACAAGAGAGAATCAACAGAGGGTAATGAAAGAAGTACAAGTTGAACTTTAGGAGGTCCGAAACCATATGACTTAGTTTATGGAGTTAATGCAGAATATGGCTCAGGGACAGGAACATTTAAGAACCTTGGTCCAACTTTTGATTGCTCGAGTGGATGAAAATGGTGTTGTTCATGGTGGTGCTGGAGTCATTCCTCTGGTCGAAGGTGCTACTGGTGGTGCCAATCCTCCGGTCGAAAGTGGTTCTGGTGTTGTCATTCCTCTGGGCGGAGGCTTAGCTGGTAGAATTCCTAGAATAGTTGGTGGAGGGAGAAGTGTGTGTTATACATGGTGTCGGTGGCCATCAATGGGAAGAGGATCGTCATGAGGATGTTTTCTCCATGTATAACTTGGACACCGGTCTCCCATATGAGGCCGACAAGAAATTCAAAATAATCGATGAGAGGATGCGCGCATATGAGAACCAAAACACTTTTGGTCTCGATATGACTGATCTTGGCTTAGTTCCTGGAGTGAGAATCCCTCCCAAATTCAAAGTCCCAGACTTTGATAAATACCAGGGTACAACTTGCTCTATGACTCATATTGGGGCTTACTACAGGAAAATGTCAGCTTACTTAGATGACGAGAAACTCTTAATGCATTTCTTCTAAGACAGCCTGGCTGGGGCTTCATTGGAGTGGTAGATGGGGTTAAAGAGGACCCATATCAGAAGCTGGAGAGACTTGGTGGAAGCTTTCGTCAATCATTATCAATACAATAGCGACATGGCACCTAATAGGATGCAACTACAGAATCTCTCTCAAAAGGGTAATGAGAGCTTCAAGGAGTACGCCCTGAGGTGGCGTGAACTAGAAGCAAAAGTTCAACCTCCAATGATGATGCAAGAACTTATTGATATGTTCATAGCTACACTTCAGGGGCCTTATCATGTGAAGCTGGTTGGGTGTATGTCGACTGGGTTTTTAGATCTGGTGCTGGCATGGGAAAGGGTTGAAAGTGGAATCAAGACTGGAAAAATATCAAGTGGAAATGGCTCCTCGTCTGGAGGAAGTAAAAAACCATATGCAGGAAACCCAAAGAAGAGGGAGGGTGACACAAATTATATTTCCTCCAATCATGGTAAAGGCAGGGCTCAACAAAATTATACTCAGTAGGTTGCTACCCTAGCCATCCCAACTGCGCCTCAACAACAGAACAATGCTCCTCGCCGATATCCCGATAGGCCGAGAACAACAAATCGGCACTTTGAAACTCCACCAATGTCGTACTTTTAGTTACTACAACATCTTCTGCAACTACAGTTAGTACAGAAAAGAACTTTGGCTCCACTTACAGGCACTCCTCCGCCAGGTTATGATGCTGATGCTCATTGTGAATTTCATTCGAGAGCACCCAGGCACCATATAGACAATTGTAAAGCCTTCAAGCATAAGGTACAAGATTTTCTTGATTCTAAGGCAATTAATTTCACTAACGGCGGGCTGAACATCATTCAGAACCCAATGCCGCCGCATGGGGCAGCGAGATTCAATGCATTTGAGGATGGAGAGAATTTGAATATGATATATGATGTTAATGAATTAAAGACTCCATTGTTGTTTGTTAAAGAGAGGTTGCTGAAAGGAGAGGTATTCCCAGGATGCGAGGATGATTGTCAGGGTTGTATATTACAGTCAGAGGGTTGTAATTTGTTGGAAGCATGCATACAAAGAATGATTGATGAGGGCCAGTTACAATTTGACAGAACAAATGTTGAGAAAAAGGTTTATGACAGTGATAATGATGTTGCCACAATTTTTATCCCAGACAGAACAATTTTAGTACCGGTGCGGCAAGCATCTGTTGTTATTACTACACCCGGACCAATTTCGTATGAAAGTACCAAAGCAATTCCGTGGAACTATAGAGCGGAGGTATTCTGTAACGGATAAAAGAAAGAATTGGTAGGATTTTCCAATACTGGTTCAAGTGTTGAAAATATTATTGGAGCTGGTGGAATTACTCGCAGTGGTAGGGTATTTTCACCATCTGATGAGAATGTGGGCAGTTTGGGTAAAGACAAAGGTAAATAGGTGGTAGGTGATTCCACACCGAAGCATACTAGTGATACTTCTTTCTCAAAAGACGTAGAGGAGTTTATGAGGTTGATTCAAAAGAGTGATTACAAGATTGTCGATCATCTTAATTAAATGTAGTCTAAAATTTTCATCCTATCATTGCTGCTATGTTTTGAAGCACACAAAAATGCTTTGTTAAAGGTGTTAAACGCTGCTTATGTGCCACAGAAGATCTCAGTAAATCAACTTTAAGGAGTGGTGGCGCATGTGAATGCTGGAAATGGTTTGGGATTTACCGATTTGGATCTGACCCCTGCCGAAAGAAATCATAATAACGCCTTGCATATTTCCTTGGAATGCAGAGGCTCCTTGATGTCTCATGTCTTAGTAGATACAGAGTCTTTGCTGAATGTTCTGCTGAAGAAGTCCCTTATGAAGCTTGACACTCAAGGTTTGATCTGCAGGCCAAGTGATTTGGTTGTACAGGCGTTTGATGGTTCGAAAAGGTCAGTATTTGGTGAAGTGCTGATGCCTATAAAAGTTGGACCGAAATTTTTTTATGCAACTTTCTATGTCATGGATATCCAACCGGCCTACATCTGTTTGTTAGGCCTTCTTTGGATACATTCTACCAGAACGGTAACATCTACCCTGCATCAGAAGCTGAAATACATGGTTGAGGGAAAAGTGGTTACGGTATGTGGGGAAGAAGATATAATGGTTAGCTATTTGTCGACATTTAAGTATGTTGAAGTCGATGGAGAGATCCATGAAACTTTGTGTCAGGCCTTCGAAGCTGTGCAAATTCAGAAGGAGCCTTCTGTGGAGGTTAAAGGGCCTGAGGTTTCGATGTCTTCATTAAAAGAGGCACGTACGGTAGTTGAGTGTGGTGGTTCTCAAAGGTGGGGCCAGGTTCTTGAAGTTTCGATGAAGCAAGATAAGTATGGATTGGGGTACAAGCCATCCAAGCCATCATAAGTTCCCCCAAGATACAGAGGTCTAGTCCGGTTCATAAGTGTTGGGTGATTTTTGATAGGATCAATGCAATAGGGGATAATGAAGTTGATAGCGACTGTGATATAGATGATTGGATCCGCCCCTATGTTCCAGGTCAGGAATTATGCAACTGGTCTTCCGAAGAAGTCATCCAAGTCACCTACGAAGAGTAATTTTTATTGTCTTAGCATATGTTAAGTCCTATATTCTGCCCAAGACGTAGTGACTTATTCTGTAGGGCCACACTGTTTTTACTTTCAATGTCATAATAAAGGACTTTTTGCATTCAAATGTTTTGATCCATGTGTTTCCTTTTTTTCTTTTACATTTAATAAAAGAAAAATGGCAATGTGTTTTTGTTTGTTCATTGTTGCATTCATAATAAACATAAAACATCACTCATGCAGGTTTATCATCTCAGATTCCACCAATAATGATTCAGCTATGTCTCGGTATGACTTTGATAATCCCATTTATCAAGCCGAAGAAGAGACTGACGAAGGATGTTAACTGCCAGAGGAATTAGCCAGACTTCTAAAATAGGAGGAAAGGATTATTTTACCTAATCAGGAGGATATTGAAGTTGTCAATTTGGGCACCGAGGATGTAAAAAAGGAAATCAAAATTGGGGCCGCCTTGGAATACAGTGTCAAGGGAAGATTAGTTAAAATGCTTTGAGAGTATGTGGAAATCTTCACCTGAGAAGGTTGTCTCTTAAAGAGGGTTGTCCTCCGGTCAACCAAAAGCTAAGAAGAACGAGATCGGACATGGCTGTTAAAATCAAGGAAGAGGTTCATAAACAGTTAGATGATGGCTTTCTTACTATGACTAATTATCCTCCGTGGGTTGCTAATATCGTTCCTGTACCTAAGAAGGACGGAAAGGTCAGGATGTGCATTGATTACCGTGACTTAAACAGAGGAAGCCTGAAAGATAACTTCCCGCTCCCCCACATTGACGTGTTAGTTGATAATACTGTTCAATACTCTGTGTTTTCCTTCATGGATGGCTTCTCTGGGTACAACCAAATCAAAATGGCCCTAGAGGACATGGAGAAGACTACTTTCATAACACCTTGGGGGACTTTCTGTTATAAGGTAATGCCCTTTAGATTGAAAAATGTTGGGGTAACATATCAGCGGGTAATGGTGACTCTCTTTCATGATATGATTCACAAAGAGATCGAGGTCTATGTTAATGACATGATTGCGAAGTCCCAAACAGGAGAGGAGCATCTGGTGAATCTTCAGAAGTTGTTTGAAAGGTTGAGGAAATTCAAGCTGAGGTTGAATCCGAACAAGTGTACCTTCGGGTGAGATCTGGTAAGCTACTGGGTATCATTGTTAGTGAGAGGGGCATCGAGGTAGATCCTGCCAAGGTAAAAGCCATACAAGATATGCCTGAATCGAGAACTAAAAAAGAGGTTTGTGGTTTCATAGGGAGATTGAACTACATAGCTAGGTTCATCTCTCATCTTACAGCCACATACGAGCCAATATTCAAACTGTTGAGAAAACATCAATAGGACAGGTGAAATGAAAATTTTCAAAAGGAATTTGAATAAATAAAAGAGTATTTGCATAACCCTCTGATCCTCATGCCTCCGGTAGCAGAAAGACCTTTGATTATGTATCTTACAGTTCTTGAGAATTTGATGGGGTGTGTGCTCGGTCAACACGATGAGGCAGGTAGGAAAGAGCATGTCATCTACTACCTGAGTAAAAAGTTTACTGATTGTGAGTTGAGGTACTCGATGCTAGAAAAGACATGTTGTGCACTCGCTTGGGCAGCCAAGCGTTTGGGGCAGTATATGTTAAACCACACACCCCTGTTAATTTCAAAGATGGATCCGATAAAATACGTGTTTGAAAAGCAAACACTCTCTAGGAGGATTGCTCGTTGGCAGATAATTCTGACAGAATACGATATTCAGTATGTTTCCAGAAAGCCATTAAGGGAAGTGTTTTTTCAGAATATCTCGCTCAACAACCGATTAAGAATTATCAACCAATGAAGTTTGAGTTTCTAGACGAAGATATCATGTATCTGAAAGCGAAAGATTGTGATGAACCTTTGCCTGACGAGGGACCTGAGATTGGATCCCAATGGAGCTTAATCTTTGACGGAGCTGCCAATGCATATGGTAACAGAATCGGGGAAATTATTACAACTCCAAGGGGTTCCCATATACCCTTCGCTACCCGATTAGCTTTATATGAACCAACAACGAAGCAGAGTATGAAGAATGCATCATGGGGTTAGAAGAGGCTATTGATTTGAGAATCAAGAACCTTGATGTGTATGGTGATTCTACATTGGTAATCAATTAGATCAAAGGTGAGTGGGAGACTCGTCAGGCAAACTTGGTGCCTTATAAGAACTATGCCAGAAGGTTGTTACCGTTCTTTTATAGGGTTGACTTCCATCATGTACCCCAGGCTGAAAATCAGATGGTGGATGTGTTGACAACGCTAGCTTCAATGTACAAAGTGAATATGTGGAATGAAGTTCCATCAATCAGAAGTATTCGTCTTGATAGACCAGCCTTTGTATTTGCAGTTGAAGAGGTATTAGATGGCAAGCCATGGTATTATGACATCAAAAACTTTCTCAATAGTCTAGAGTACCCATCTGGGGTATCCCCCAAGGACAAGAAAACTTTGAGGAGGTTAGCTGGCAATTTCTTTTTGAATGAGGACGATGTGTTATACAAGAGGAATTTTGACATGGTCCTGCTACGTTGTGTTGATGAACATAAAGCAGGTTATTAATGGAAGAGGTTCACAAGTGTTCTTTCGGTACTCATGCCAATGGGCATGCCATGGCCAAAAAACTGTTAAGGGAAGGGTATTACTGGATGATTATGGAGTCTGATTGTTTTAAATACGCCCTAAAATGCCATAAATTCCAGATTTATGCTGATAAAGTGCATGTACTGCCAACTCCTCTGAACGTATTGACATTTCTTTAGCCATTTTCTATGTGGGGCATTGATATGATTGGAAAGATTGAGCCGACCGCCTCTCATGGGCATCGCTTTATTCTGGTGGCTATTGATTATTTCACAAAGTGGGTAGAAGCGGCTTCGTTTTCCAACGTCACTAAATAGGTAGTCGCCCTGTTTATAAATAAGGACATCATATGTCGTTATGGTATCCCATACAAAATCATTACTAATAATGGTTTAAATTTGAATAACAAGATGATGAAGGAGCTATGCCAGAGCTTTAAAATTGAACATCACAATTCTTCTCCATATCGTCCGAAGATGAATGGAGTTGTTGAGGCAGCAAATAAGAATATCAAGAAGATCGTGCAGAAGATGGTGGTAACGTACAAGGATTGGGATGAAATGTTGCCCTTTTCTCTACACGGTTATCATACTTTGGTGTGTATGTCGACATAGGCAACTCCTTTCTCACTGGTGTATGGTATGGAGGCAGTCCTACCACTAGAAGTTGAGATTCCTTCTTTGAGAATTTTGGAAGATGTGAAACTTGATGAAGTCGAATGGGTACGATCCAGGCTAGATCAGCTGAACCTTATCGTATAGAAAAGATTGGTAGTCATTGCACATTGTCGGTTGTACCAAAGCAGGATGAAGAAAGCCTTTGATCAGAAAGTGCTTCCTCGATGTTTTTCAGACAGACGATTTGGTCTTGAAAAGGATCCTTCCTCCTCAGACAGATCACATGGGCAAATGGATTCCAAATTAAGAAGGGACATATGTGGTAAGAAAGGTTTTCTCTGGTGGAGTCTTGTTACTATCAATTATGGATGGCAAAGATTTTACGTCCCCTGTGAACGCAGATGTAGTACAAAAATATTACGCATAAAAAAGACCCACTGGACCACAAAAAAAAAAGTCCAGGCAAAAAGGGGCATCCCGATGAACCACAAAAAAAAATTTCGGGCAAAAAAATAGGGATAAAAGAAGAAAAAAGATTAAACCCGCAAAGTTGAAAACCTCGAAAGGCAACTTTGGCAAAAATGGGTATCCCGGTGGATTGAAAACCCGAAAGGGCGATCCAGGTAAAAGTTAGGGATTTGAAAGCGATAGGTTGCGGTCTGTGTTTGATATGTGAACACTTTTCAATACATGGGAATTTCAAGGGAAAGGAATCGGTACAATCAGTCTTTTTAGAAGGCAAAACATCTGTGAACGTTGAAGACATATGGGTCATAGCTGAATCAAAGCATGGTGGATATCTGTTCCCACATTGTCGACATGTGTATTTTCTTTTCACTTTTGTGCAATTACCTCTTTTCAGGAATTGCTTCCAAATTGTAAATGCCTATTTACAGGCCAATTTAATCAATAAAATATCATTTCACTAAAAAATCTATTCATTTTTGTTTTTACTTTTTACTGTTTTGTTTGCACAAACGTCTGATATTTTTTATAAACATTGCACGTGAAAACATTAAGTTTTACAGAGCATATCAAAAACAATGAAAATTGCTTGAGCGATGGGTATCACAGATGGTAACCAAGGTGGCCATTTTGCATATAGAACACTCCATTTTTTATTATGTGTTTGCAGGTGGACGTGATTCTTCTCCCCAGTAGAGTTTCTCTCCCCAACATTGATTTTTTTATCAACCTTAATAGAGCATGATCATTTTCCCCCAGCAGGAGTTCAGGAGGTTGTTTTCCCTAGCCAGGTTTTATTTGTTATTCCCCAGCGAGTGTTCAAAAGTTGGCTACCCCGTATAGGATAATGGTAGTTTATGTATGCTTCCTGAGCATGTTTGCATTTCCAGCACTGGTGTCTCCTTCATCCCCCGCAGGGTAAGGCTAAAGATCATTTCCCCAACAGTAGGATAAGCTCGATGTTATTCCCTAGCAGGTTTGGTACCACTGTTTTCTCTCCTCAAGCAGAGTTTTGTATTGATTCCCTCAACAGGTAAACCAACAGCGGTTGATATCTCCAGCAGGTTCCAAGCCCAATTGTTATTGGCACTTTTCTATATTAGATACTTGGGACGATTTTTCGGAGATTCTTGGGACGATTTCCCGACATGTTATTCACAATTCCCAGCAGAGGGGAAGTTCATTTGGGTTCTTTCTTCAGCAGATGTTATAATCAGGAAGGCCGTTCAATTTGTCTTTCTCAACAAAGTTTGTTTCCGGTGTTCCCAACACTTCTCTCATTGGAGTGTCTCTTGCACATCATAAGCATCTTTGCATTGCATCCTCCAAATGTGTAGCATTTCCATTTCGTATGGAGCATTACGCCATAGAAAATTCAAACATATGCATTCGAAGCATAAGCCAGGGTTAAGTTATATTTTTACCAGCCTTTTCCCCAGCAGAAGATGGCATAACTCAGGAGATTTTGTCTTACTTTATCCCCAGTGAAATCACCGATGGATGTGTCCATCTTACCCGTGCTCTCCTGCAGAGTTGTCTGTTTAGGAATCTCTTTGCCCCAGTGGAGTCATCTTCTCTTCAAGTCGTAAGCCTGATGATTCTACTCCCTGTTGAATCCCAACTCTTGGTTGGTATCCTTTCTTTATTCCAACTCTTGGTTGGTATTCCGCGTTATTCCAACTTTTGGTTGGTAATTTCGTTGTATCCCAACTCTTGGTTGGTAATTTCTGTTGTATCCCAACTTTTGGTTGGTGTCCTCTGTTTTCATCCCAACTCTTGGTTGGTACCCTTTGGTGTTATTCCAACTTTTGGTTAGTAATCTTTGTTGTATCCTAACTTTTGGTTGGTAGCTTGTGTTATTCTAACTTTTGGTTAGTATCCTCTATTCCAACTTTTGGTTGGTATCTTTGGTTGTATCCCAAATTTTGGTTGGTATTCTTTGGTTGTATCCTAACTCTTGGTCGGTATCTTTGTTTGCATCCCAACTCTTGGTTGGTACTGTGTGCTCATCCCAACATTTGGCTGGTAATCAGTGATGTATCCCAACTTTTGGTTGGTGCCTATCGTTTTCATTTCAAATTTTGGTTGGTGCCTATCGTTTTCATTCCAACTTTTGGTTGGCACCTTAACTCTTGGTTGGTACCCTTAGTTGAATCCTGACTTTTGGCTGGTATCCTCTTTTATTCCAACTCTTGGTTGGTATTCTTCGTTGTGAGTTCGTCTTCGGTCGGCGTTCTGTTTAATTCAATTTTGGTATCCTCATTTTGTCTATATCCCAACTCTTGGTTGGTATCTTTTGTTGGCTCATCTGTTATCTTTTGCTATCCCAACTTTTGGTTGGTATCTAGTGTTCACTATCCCAACTTTCGGTTGGTATCCATTGTTGTAATTCCACCTTCGGTTGGCATTCACTTTATCATATATCTCCCCACAGATTGCAAATTTTTGAGTTCTTTTGGCATTCAATCCCTTTTACCTTGAATGTCTGAAAGCCGTTGCTGGCATCCCTTCAGGTCCAAGTTGATTGAATAGGGGCAGCTGTAACACCCCAAAATTTGCCCCCTCGTTTCTAACTTTAACTGGCTTATGTTTCATTTATCTACATCATTAATCATGTCATGGCATTGGTTCTTGAGACATGGGATCAAGTGGTTTTCGAGGCTCAAGACTTCCATTTATTACAATTTTTTAAGCAGCAAGCATCAAAAGCTCTGACATTTATTTTGGTCGCTGATCCAGCACCGGACCGTATGTTTCCAGCCGAGTATTTCAAGTGCAAGAGAGCATTTGCAGATCATTTCAGGTATTATTCAGCGGCAATATCAAATGATAAGTTTCAGAGGCATAACAAGGCTCGAAACAAGTGGCAACAGGCGATTCTCCATGTTTCCCCCTTTATGGCGCCATTTTTTGAATTTTTGAATGGGGTCGATTACCACAATATGGGTAATCAATTACCACAGGCAAAATTTGCCCAAATACTCAATTTTTCAGCACTGCAGAATTTGGATGGCATTTTGGTCATGTGATTTCCCATGTGCATCAGTAGAAGGATTTAGAATTGGTTCCAAATTTGATTCATTTTCACAAATTAATTCCATTTCCTCCAAAAATTCAAACATTACATTCCTAATTTCACTCCTATTTTCCATTCCTCACACTAACCCACACTCCAAACTACATTTAATTCCAAACCTAAACCATACTTAAATGATTTTTCTCCAAACCTCTCATAACTTTTCACTCATTTTTCTGATTTTTCTACATATTTCACTCCAATTCTCTCAACTTTTCTCTCATTCAAAAACCCTCACAAAAGCTCCATAGCCAAAAGCTTCACAAATTGTTCATTGCAATTTGTGAATTCTTGAGCTAAACCTTCATTGCATCATCATCATCCTTGGTCCAATTCCGATGTTGTGATTCATTTAGATCTTGATTAAGTTGGAGGAATCACTTCTTGAAGAGTTTTTGCTTATTTGTGGATTATTGCTTGGATCTTCAAGTTTTTCTTGCTAGAGCTTCATAGATTCTTGGATTTCTTGCTTGGATCTGTTAATTGCAGCTTAACAACACTCACCAAACCAAATCTCAGCGTTGTAGGTTGGTAAACTTCAGATACAAACTGATTTAGCTTATTTATAGCTTTTGCAATGTAGATCCATGGTTTGTTGTTGTGAATTGAGATATTGCTTGATTTTATTATGGATCTTCTTATTTGATTGATGTAATTGGTGTTTGATTACTGATATTTGGTGTATTTTTCGTCTACCATTGCATTCCTATTCATTTGGATGATTGGATTAGTGATTTGCTGCTGAAAGTGCTTTTGAAAAGCTGAATTTCTGCCACTGTCTCAGTGGTAATCGATTACCACAATTAAGGTAATTGATTACCCTTCCTTTGTTCACGTTTATCTGAAGCTTTTGAATGGGTAACCTATTACCACAATCAGGGCAATCGATTACCACTAGGACAGGGTGTGTTTTTCTTATTTTTTTCTTGTTTGTTTGGATCCCTTTCCATCCCTAAACCTCATGGATTGATATGGTGCATATTTGTGGATTGTTCTTGAGTTGTTTCACCTCACACGACAATATGAATTCGATTCTTCGACGTGCGACATTTGGTTTACTTAATGCATATCCATGATTTAGTTGTTGTGCATTCTTGGTATGATTACCATGTTGCATTACCATTCGTACAATCATGATTGCTTGGTCTGGATATTTACCTGCTGGAGATACGATACATGTTCATATTAATTTCGATTCCGTTGTTGAATATCCATGTTGTGTTGTTAAATGCTTGAGTATGTGATGTGGTTTCCTTTTCTTCATGTCTAGTTGATCATCCATGTTCATTGATTAAACATGTTCGTGTTGGTTCACATGCTCATATGCTTGCTTAAGTGTTAACATGATCATTGCTTGCATTCTTGGTTTTTGCTTGCGACATTTAATCGAGAGCATGTTGTTACTTATTTGTTGTTTGACATAGTTGATGACCGCTACATGTTCGTACATTGTTGATTGTTGCATTTTCGATGTGTGTTCATGTCCATGATTACTTGTTTCATTGTTGAACATACATGCTGCCTGTGCATTTACACCTGCCCTGTCCTGAGTTATGCATGCTGTTAAATGTGCTCATTCTATCCTACTGCATTTCATAACTATTTTGTGCTAAGAACATGGGATATTGAATGTTGTCTTGCTTGTGTGCTGGAATCCACTGATGTTCTGAGCTGGAGCATTGTTGTAGCTGTTGTTTTTGGTTTATTTTCGTTGTTTTGTTTTGCTTTTGCATGATCCCTTAGGATTCCCTAGTCCAACTTAATTTTTTATTAAGCTTGGAGTAGGATAGATACTAGGAGCCAATCCTTTGCATGATAAAAATTAGGATAGTCCCTTTTAAACCTTAACATTAGGTCTATCTCTTTGCATGCTAACATTAGGTAGAGTTTCTTTTTTTATCTCAACTATAGGACCATTGTGCATGACAACAGTAGGAGTTAGTTTCCCTTTGTTGTTTTCTTTGTAACCTTTGAGTCCTCTCTTCTCATCTCAGAACAAATAAAAAACACTTAATAAATACAACGAGTATTGTGCGCCACGAGCCTTAAGTACATGGGAAGTGTTAAGTGGGAGTCTCTCCTTACCTTGTATAGGGCGTTTTGCATACGTCCCATCTTGGGTCGATCTTGCGAAGCATTCAATCTTATGTCATAGACTTTAGTACAATATGAGTTTCAAATAAAGTCAACTCACTTCTATCTAAAACTCACAAACAAAATGCAAATCTTTTTATCCTTCGGCATCATTGGTCAAATCATATTCAGAAAAGAGCGCGTTGTTTCTGTTCTACCACAAACAGGCATCGACCCTAACTGCTGGAACGCGAATTCAACATCGCTTAAAAAAATACTCAACCAATCTGTGGTCGTAACCACGAACTACGGATGCTCTGACTTCCTGGTTCTTATCCGAATGAGGATACTTAGGCACAAGACGGCGATGTCTTGGCGAGCAACCTCCCCTCATTTCACCCGTAGTGCTCCGAACTACGTTGACTCTGACTTTCCCATGGCATAAGGGAATACGTTGGCTTAGGACAGCGAATTCCTATTAAGTCAACTTTTGTTTTTCCCTTTTCATTTTCGTTTAGCAGTAGGCTTTAGATAACACACCCTTTGATTAGACAACAAGCGTGGGTCCCTTTGAGTACAACTGACGCGAATGGGTGCTAATACCATCCTCTCGCGTAACCGACTCCCGAACCCAGACTATGGTTTCGATGACCTTGTCTTCTCCCTTTTGAGGTTTCTTTGATCGTTTCCTTTCCTCTGTCGGGATAAATAATGTTTGGTGGCGACTCTGTGTTTTCCGCTGGTTGTTTTTTGTGTTGTGACACCCTCAACCTTCTCACTCGCATCGGCTTTTCTTCTCATCTTCACAAAACAACCACGAACGAACATAACATTTATACCACATCATTCCATTTCTCTTAGTCTTACCATCTTGTAATCCCAACAAAACCACAATAACCTCATATAACCCACCTTATTTTTCCTCCTTCTACTGAAACTACCCTCATAACACTAAACATTTCCATCCTCTCACATCTACACAAACCAATATTCTCTTCAATAGTTTTCATACACCAACTCCATTAAAACACAGTCTTAACATCACCACCGCACCTTACTTATTCACACCAATGTGAGTAAACCGACCCACATATTACGTTGTTGAAAGGCTTCACATCTCCACCACATTGAACCATGTTCTCAACGTCCACCGAAATCGGTTTCTCGCAACCGTAACAGTGCCACACACAATAACTTCGAAACAAAATCATCTCCGTTTCCACCTGTTTACTATGAAATTTAGTAAACAAAAACAAGTTTATATTAATACTTAAGGGATCAAACTCGAAAATCTCTCGGAACATATTTGTGTGCATTTATGACTTTGAAAATCATTGTACTGTCGAAATCGAAATGTAATTCTTAAAATGTTTGATGTAACTTCTGAATGAAAATTGAAATAAAAAAGGTTTTAAGGGTGAAAAGGCTTGAAATCGAAACACAAATAAAACAAAGTAACAAGAATTGTAAAGGCAAACGAAAGATAACTTAATGCATAAAAAGTAGTTGAATGTAAAAATGCTTGAAGTGTATAAATGGTGGAACGCATATGTACATTTTTCCTTACTCGTTTCTCAACACGCAGATACTTTGAGTTTACAGAAATGTGTGTACAATTGCGGACCCTTTACATTATGAACATTAGTCCCCTTACTACTATAAAATAACTAACTAAGAGCGGTTGACTAACCCTATCATGACACGTCTCAATTCCATGCAGCGGTTTCCTGCGACGAACTTCCACATACTTTTGAGTAACTGTCTGTGTTAGACCAGTTCCCGCTATTTTAACACCATTTAAATATCTTAATTACTTTTACTAGTCACCAGGAACTGACTAACCACGTCGAGGTCTTTAAAATTGACCATGCTACGATAGCACGCTCTGTAGTACTTTCCACACGTAGTTTCCAAGTCGACATTGCTTCCATTGTAATGATGAACTCCAACCTTAGTCAACATAGCATAGTAATCAATTTCATTAAGTCCCTAAACTTCTCACAATGTCCTTTGACTCTACCATATTTGACCAATATCACTCTGACCTTGAGTTAACTTGATTTTAATGTGACTCCATTTTGTCTTGAATTTCCACGTGACCTATTTATTAATACATGCCACTTATAGTTGTAACACCCCAAATTTATTAGAATATTTATTTAATTTATTTGAATATAATAATTGTAAATTTTTGGTGAATTTTGGTGATTTGTGTCGATGTCGGTATTTCGGTGAAGTTTGGTTATTTAATTAAATAATAGTATATAATATGAATATATTAGTATTATTATTAATTTAAATAATATTAGAGGAATAAAGGGCAAGATGGACATTTGAGGAGGATTAGTGAGGGTATTATTGGAAAAGCCTATTTTTGAGGCCCAAGAGTTAAATTAACCAAGAAGGAGGAATTGAGGAGAATTAGGATTCATTTGTGATTAACCGTGAAAAGAAGGAAAGAAGGGAGAGCTCTGAGGAAAAAGGGAAAAGGCGAGGATTCAAGAAGGTTTCCGCAGAAGCGATAGAGAAAGCTCATATTCGACAATCTAAGGTATGGGGAGTATTGCCTTTCATTGTTTTCAATATAGGAGTGATGTGTTAAAAAGGGATTTTTGAGGTTTTTGGGGTTTTTGAAGGTTTACGAGTTATTGATGATTTAGGGGTATTTCTGAGGATCGATGATGAATTATTAAGGGTTGAATTGATTTGGGTAAAAATATGCCTTCGAGGCTAAACCTTTTGGTGATATATGGGATCTTTTATATAAAAAAGGGATATTTGGGGGTTTATAGGAAACTTGAGAATTTGTGAAGGTTTTGGTATTTTGAGTTAGGATAATGGAATTAATCGACCTACGGTCATAGATTTTATGCCTTTGAGTACTACTGATGCTTTAGGACTATTTGAGAGGTGTTTTGGGGAGAATTGAGGTGGAACCCGTAGGGACTTGATGAACTGAAGTGCTAGTGATGCGTAGTATCGATTGCAGAAATTGCTAGTTCGCAAAGCAAACAAAAGCTTCGTAAGGCGAATGTTTGCCAAAGTTCGCAAAGCAAACAGCGCAACGAATGTGCGATGACTATGTGGAGATTCTGATGAATTTTGGGGAGTAACTGTGATGCTCGCAAAGTGAATGTCCCAACGAAGGGCTTCACAAAGCGAATGAGAGTGGCGAGGAGAATAGAATGGGAAGTTTCTCTGGTTTTTGTATGGGTTGGGGATTCGATGGCAAATTTGCATAGTGAATGCCAAGGCGAATGAGTTCGCACTGCGAACGCAGTAGCGAACCCTGTTGTTCGCGAAATTTTGTTATGATTTCTGTGTCGTTTCTGATGTTTCTGATGTTTTACTATGATGTTAGTGATGTTAATGATGATTATGACGTGATGATTTGTGATGTTTTTATGATTATATGATGACATGATGAATATGATGTTTTGATGAGTGATGATGCACATAATGATATTTTGACGATGATGACTAGTGACGTTGTATATCATGCATTCAAAGCATACGTTTATGATGATGTTAGGACTGTGGTCCAGTGATGATGAGATTAGACTTTGGTTTATTTGTGGCTTTCATCCCATTGTGTGGATGAGAAGTCGATTATGACGTGCTCCGGTTCTTATGTGGAACCGATCCTATTTGACGGGGATCTTTGGAGGGTGATGGTCTAAGTGTCCATCCATTGTGATGATTGGTACCACATGCATGAGTCTTGTTGTGCATTGCATTTATGTGGCATTTTTTGTGAATTATGATGTCGTGTTTTGATGTTTGCCTTGTGATGATTCTGATGATGTTGTATATGATGATGCGCCATTTTTATGCATATCTTATTTTATATTAATTATAATGAATTGTGTTACTCACCATGCCTGTTTGAATGTTGCCTCCACGTGGGTAACGTGTAGGTGATCAAGATTAGTCGTGGATGCTTCGAGGAACTTTTTCAGTATTATTTGCTTTTGGTCGATATAGAGGGTCTTGCTCTGATAGTGTAACATCGGGTTGGGTCGTTGAGTCGAACCATGTTGAGTTTTATTTGGCTGTTATTTTATTGATTAGTTGATGATTATAATTTATTGTAATAAACCTTTTTGTGAGATTTTTGAGGTTATGGTGGATATGCTGCCCTTTGAAGGCATTTTGAGTTATTTTGAGGAAACCCGTTGTTTACGGAGCAACTTTGTTGATTTGATTTTTTTTTAGAAATGTGCACCCTTTGAGGTGATTCTGATTTTTAATGATGATTTTATGTTAATCCGCTGTGTTATCTGTTGGGTAGAAAAGGGTGTTACATTAGTGGTATCAGAAAAGGTCGGTCCATTTGGCCAGGTTTTTACGTGATGTCAGTCCCCTGTCGGTCAACAAGTGTGTGTACACTGTCGATGTTTTAGTTCTTCTAACCTTGTTGGTGGTATGCAGGATGGCTGGAATAAATGATCCTGCTATTGCTGATGCTTTGGAATCAGTTGCTAATATGGTGGTCAACTCAATCCGAATGGTTGAGTTCCAGATGAGTTTCGTGCTTTGGGAGAGTTCAAGAGGAACAATCCATCGGAGTTTGAGGGTACTCACGATCCAGCAAGTGTACATAAGTAGCTGAAGGCGATCGAGAAGATCTTCTGAGGGATGGGATGTACATACGTGCAGCAAGTTCAGTTAGGAACTCATATGCTGTCAGAAGAGGCTGAGGATTGGTGGGATAACACCTGTCAGAGACTGGAAGATGTTGGCACTATGATAACCTGGGCTGTGTTTAAGCAAGAATTTCTGGGAAAGTATTATCCATAGGATGCTCATGGTAAGAGAGAGGTGGAATTCCTTGAGCTGAAGCAAGGAGATATGACTGTTGTAGAATATGCTGCGAAGTTTGAGAAGTTGGTGAAGTTCTGTCCTCACTACAACCGTGTTGATGCTGAGATGTCCATGTGTCTCAAGTTCGAGAATGGGCTGAGACCAGAGATTAAGCAGGGTATTGGGTATCAACAGATCCGCATGTATGCTGAGTTGGTGGACAAGAGCAGAATCTACGATGAGGATAGTCGAGCTCGATCTGCTCACTACAAGCAGATGAGTGAGAAGAAAAGGTAGTATAGAGGTAAACCTTATACAACTTCAGCTGACAAAGGGAAGCAGAAGACTTCAGATGGGAAAAAGAAAAGTGGGGGAACAGATCCCGCTTCTGGAAATTGTTACAGGTGTGGCGAGCAAGGTCACTGTACTGATGTTTGTACCAACAGTGTGTTGAGGTGCTACAGGTGTGGTAAGAAGGGTCATAGAGCTACTGATTGCAAGGATGAGGGTCTAACTTGTTTCAATTATGGTGGTCACATCACTATCAAGTGTCAGAAACCAAAGAAGACAGCTACAGCTGCTCAGACCAGTGGTAGAGTGTTTGCTTTGAGTGGCACAGACGTGTCAGAGAAGGGCAACCTGATTCGAGGTACTTGTTTTAGTAATGACGTTGAGTTGGTTGCTATGATTGATACTGGTGCTACTCATTCTTTTATCTCACTTGAATGTGCTAATAGATTGGGTTTGAAGTTGTCTAATATGAATGGTAGTATGCTAATAGAGACTCCTGCTAATGGTTCTGTTACTACTACTTTTGTGTGTTTGAGATGTCCTTTGACGATTTTTGGGAAGAGTTTTGTGATGGATTTGGTGTTTTTACCCTTGCACTAAATCGATGTAATCCTTGGAATGAACTGGTTGGAGTTCAACCATGTTCATGTGAACTGTTATACTAAGTCTGTGGAGTTTCTTGAGTTTGGTGATAGTGGAGAGTTGATGTTCCTGTCTGCTAAGCAAGTAGACGAACTTATGGAAGACGAAGTCCTGGTATTTGCAATGTTTGCATCGTTACAGATTGATCGTGAAGCTGCGAATGTAGAGTTTCCTGTTGTCTGTGAATTCCCAGATATGTTTCCAGAGGACATCAGTGATTTGCCTCTAGAACGTGAAGTAGAGTTTGCGGTGGACTTAATTCCAGTTACGAGTCCAGTGTCGATGGCTCCTTATCGGATGTCAGCTTCTGAGTTAAGTGAATTGAAGAAATAAATGGAAGAATTACTTGAGAAGAGGTTTGTTCGACCAAGTGTTTCTCCGTGGGGTGCTCATGTGCTGTTAGTGAAGAAGAAAGACGGAAGTATGAGATTGTGTGTTAACTATCGGCAGTTGAATAAAGTGAATATCAAGAATAAGTATGCACTTCCGAGAATCAACGACTTGATGGATCAGTTAGTAGGTGCATGTGTGTTTAGTAAGATTGATTTGAGGTATGGTTATCATCAGATTAGTGTCAAGCCTGATGATATTCCGAAGACAGCTTTCAGAACGAGGTATGGTCACTATGAATACACTGTGATGCCGTTTGGTGTGTCCAATGCACCTGGTGTGTTCATGGAGTATATGAACCGGATTTTTCATGAGTATCTGGATCAGTTTATGGTGGTTTTCATTAATGATATTCTGATATATTCTAAGTCTGAAGAAGAGCATGCTGAGCATTTACGGACCGTGTTGCAAGTGTTGAAAGAGAAGAAGTTGTATGCAAAGATGACGAAGTATGAGTTCTGGTTGAAGGAAGTGAGTGAGTTTCCTTGGCCATGTGATTTAGAGTGGTGGAATTGCTGTAGATACTTCCAAGATTGATGTTGTGTTACAGTGGAAGACTCTGAAGTCTGCTACTGAGATACGAAGTTTTATGGGATTGGCGAGGTATTACCGCAAGTTTATCGAGGGTTTTTCTAAGTTGGCGTTACCTATGACTCAGTTGACTCGAAAGGGTCAAGCTTTTGTGTGGGATGTAGCTTGTGAAGACAGTTTTGTGGAACTGAAGAAGAAATTAACGACCATTCTAGTGCTGATTTTGCCTAATCCGAGCGAATCTTTTGTGGTGTATTGTGATGTGTCGAAGATGGGTCTTGGTGGAGTATTGATGCAGAATGGACAAGTTTTTGCCTATGCTTCGAGACAATTGCGAGTTTATGAGAGGAATTATCCTACCCATGACTTGGAATTGGCTGCCGTGGTGTTTGTGTTGAAGATTTGGAGACATTATCTGTTTGGCTCTAAGTTTGAAGTGTTCAGTGATCATAAAAGTCTGAAGTACTTATTTGATCAGAAAGAATTGAATATGAGGTAGAGAAGGTGGTTAGAGCTGTTGAAGGATTTCAATTTTGATTTAAGTTATCATCCGGGCAAAGAAAATGTAGTGGCTGACGCATTGAGCAGAAAGTCATTGCATATGTCGATGCTTATGGTGAGAGAGTTAGAATTAGTTGTGCAATTTCGAGATTTGAGTTTGGTATGTGAAGAGACTCCTGACAGTGTGAAGTTGGGGATGTTGAAGTTGACTAGTGGCATTATGGAAGAGATCATGGTGGGACAACAGTCTGACTTAAAGTTAGTTGACCAGTTAACTTTGATTAACCAAGGTAACTATTGGTTGCAACATAGGGGCAAGCAAGGAAAAATATTTTATTTACGGAAGAATTCCCTCCGGGATTTATGTTGTGTCCACAGAGATCGGTTTGAGGGAAAGAATGTCGTTCGACAGTCTCTCGCGTTAATGAGTTTGGGTTTAACTGGTTTAAAGCGTAAATGCGGAAAAGTAAACATTAAAACATAAAAAGAAATCATTCTTCAGCAAGATGAAACTTATCAGGCATGCACATAATCAACTCCTCAGAAACTTAAACTTACCGACCAATTATACTCAAACTACAATACTCCTCAATATCACCCAGCATCACTCACTACAGTGTCCATCTCTGACACACTGACCTGAGAGAACAACCGTGATACCATCGTTAACACTCTCGCACTCAAATCAAGACACGGAGGCATTAAGCTTTGACGCCTATTAAAGATTGTTAGCTCTAAATCTATCTCTAGCATCCAGAAACAAACAGACAATCATCCCTAATCGAAGTTCGCGATGTTTATCTCTAACACAACCCAAACCCCGTGCATAAAGCAAAAATCAGAGACAATCACCAATAGAGATTTGTAAAGCAAGTTTTATACAACGCCATGGGCGACAAATATACATGAGATCATAGTCAATACATATACAAAACCCAACAAAGAAGAAAAACACAAAGAAGAAGAGAAATGAACCAAACATCTCGCGGATTGTCAGAGCCGATCGACAATCAATCCACCCCGGTTCATCCGTGTGCAAGCTTCCATGTTGTTTTCTAAGCTACTCTACTGAAAAATGAAGTTTGATGGAGTTAGGATCACAAAACCCCAAAACCATCCACGTTTTTGGCCCTTTAATGGTGTTTTTGCCCGTCTAGTTTCGCCCGACGGTATTTTGGGTCGCTCGGTGGCGAAAGACGGCTTATTTTGTAAGTTCCAGCATTGTTTTGGAGCGCTCGTCCCTGCAATGTACCGCCCGGCGCTGCTAAGGCGCAGCTGACAGTAGACAGCAACAAAACAGCACTGTTTTGGCCATAACTTTGGAACCGTAACTCCATTTTCCCCCGGTTTGAAGCGCTGGAAAGCTTATTCAATGCTCTATACAACAATGGAAAGATATCCTTGATTGAATACCTATAAAAATTAAATAGAAATCAATTAAACTCAATGATATTTACACGATACGCACTATATACACTAAAATATAAAGTAAACGTATTTATAAAAAAATCCGGGATTATTCGAACGATATTAACAAAAAGTATCGATAAGTGCAACAAAAATTATATACAAAAATAGTTACATTTTTTACTTATCAAACTTTCCCCAACTTACACTTGTTTGTCCTCAAACAAGAATCAAACAACTCAAAGAAATAGAGTGATAACCAAAGAATCACGAATCAACAGGTTTTGAAAACCGGAAACAAATTAATGGTTCAAATGAAAACGGTACACATAAAGTAAATACTTACCACTAAACTACAACAATAACATAGTCACGAAACAAATGCAAAATACAAAAATCATGCCAAAATCCAAAAACAACACAAGTTCAAATGTGAATCGCACCTAGCAAAAACAATCATCGGTAGATGAAAAACACAAAATGAGGTACTTTTCACTCACACAATAATCATGCAAACAAAAGACTAAATTATGCAACCATCCAAAAAATCATATTGAACATACAAAGGCAAGAATCACAAGGACTTTTCAAGGTTGTAATGTGGTCGGGCAAACAAACAAGGGGCAATTCCTAAAGCTAATCGAAACAAAAACTTGCCTAAACCTAAGGGAGTGATCAACTAACAAAAATTCAAACACCAAATTCCAATCAACTTCTTCTTTCATCCTAAGTGTTACACAAAACACAATACTTATTTAGCACAATTATTTGAACTCTTTTTGTTTCCTTTCTCAAGGATTTTCTTTTTCTTTCTTTTTTCTCTTTTTTTCTTTTCTCTTTCAAATTTTTCTCTTTTTTCTTTTCTTTTTCAACCTCATAGAAACCAACCAATGAGTAAACAATCATTCTCTCCCCAACTTGAATTCAACCACATCATCATGTGAATACTCCCTACTTTCTAAGGCAAGGTAAAAATTCATACAACAACACAAAGTTGAGGGTTCAAGTAAAAACAAAATCCAATAAAAATAAGTGAACTAAATACTCATAGACAAGCATTAAGTTCAAATAAAACATAGATAAAAAAGCTCAAAGGGGTTACGAAAGATCACACGCTCACAAGGTGAATGACTATTTGGCTAAGGTAGTTGTGCTCAAAATGAAACAAATGCCTTGATCCTTTTCATGCTTTCATATAATCAACACAAATAAAAGATTAAGCATAATAAAATCCATTTAAAACAAGAATGTTGGTACTCCGTGCATATATGAACAATAGAAGGCTTCCTCACAAAAGGGTGGGAACTAAAGTGATTCACATACGAACAAGTATACAAAAGAATGAATGGCATAGAAGTTGTAAAAAGCCCAAGTATCATGAATATGCTAAAGTTTAGAAAGCGATAAACACATACCTTGGACGTGTACAAAACTTAACAAAATCATTACCATACATCTGCAAGTTGAAACGATCAAACTTGGAACATCCCTAAATTTCCTCAAGCTACTCAAAACAAGTTCATTGACAAACACGAAAACTATTAATATAAACAAACTGAAAAACCAGCAGAAAATTCGTTAAACAAGTTGTAAAGTGAAGATTTGAGAATTTACGAAAAATCCAAGTACGACTTGTTTAATGAATGTTCACCACAGTACCTAAGCTAAAATGAAAAAGTAATAATGAAACAAACCAAAAACAAAAGAAAACATGCTTGTTTTACGTCGTAAGCTCGACGCCTTTACAATGCTTAGCTAGTAACTCACTCCCTTCATGACATGGTGATGCCTCACTGCGCGAACCAAAAGCAAGTGTCCTAACCAAAACACATGAACAAACGTTACGGGAACAAAATGTATACAACACTTGAACAAACATAATGGAAACAGATAATATATACGATATATACAAAACTCAAAAACAAAGAAACTATCGCAATGAGATTCAATATAAGAACCAATCCCCGGCAACGGCGCCATTTTGTTGGTGCGGTAAAGTGGCAAGCAAAAATATTATTTGCGGAAGAATTCCCTCATGGATTTATGTCGTGTCCACAGAGATCGGTTCGATGGAAAGAATGTCGTTCGACAGTCTCTCACGTTAATGAGTTTGGGTTTAAATGGTTTAAAGCGTAAATACGAAAAAGTAAACATTAAAACATAAAAAGAAATAATTCTTCAGCAAGAAGAACCTTATCAGGCATGCA
Source organism: Lathyrus tuberosus (assembly GCA_022829125.1). Lineage (NCBI taxonomy): Eukaryota > Viridiplantae > Streptophyta > Magnoliopsida > Fabales > Fabaceae > Lathyrus > Lathyrus tuberosus. The sequence goes on along the minus strand of JALAZF010000101.1, from coordinate 6,411,309 downwards.
CATAATCAACTCCTCACAAACTTAAACTTACCGACCAATTATACTTAACCTACAATACTCCTCAATATCACCCAGCATCGCTCACTATAGTGTCCATCTCTGACACACTGACCTGAGAGAACTACCGTGCTACCATCGTCGACACTCTCGCACTCGACTTAAGACACAGAGGCATTAAGCTTCGACGCCTATTGAAGATTGTTAGCTCTAAATCTATCTCTAGCATCTAGAAACTAACAGACAATCATCCCTAATCGAAGTTCGCGATGCTTATCTCTAACACAACTCAAACCCCGCGCATAAAGCAAAAATCAGAGACAATCACCAATAGAGATTTATAAAGAAAGTTTTATACAATGCCATGGGTGACAAATATACATGAGATCATAGTCAATACATATATAAAACCCAACAAAGAAGAAAAACAAAAAGAAGAAGAGAAATGAATCAAATATCTCGCGGATTGTCAGAGCCGATCGACGATCAATCCACCTCGGTTCATCTGTGTTCAAGCTTCCATGTTGTTTTCTAAGCTACTCTACTGAAAAATGAAGTTTGATGGAGTTGGGATCATAAAACCCCAAAACCATCCACTAAAAATTGTGTTTTTGCCCGTCCAGTTTCGCCCGGCGGTATTCTGGGTCGCCCGGCTGCGAAAAGAGGCTTATTTTGTAAGTTCCAGTATTGTTCTGGAGTGCCCGGCCCTGCAATGTACCGCCCGGCGCTACTTCGCCCGGCGCTGCTAAGGCGCAGCTGACAGTAGACAGCAACAAAACAGCACTGTTTTGGCCATAACTTTTGAACCGTAACTCCATTTTCCCCCGGTTTGAAGCGCTGGAAAGCTTATTCAATGCTCTATACAACAATGGCAAGATATCCTTGATTGAATACCTATAAAAATTAAATGGAAATCAATTAAACTCAATGATATTTACACGATACGCACTATATACACTAAAATATAAAGTAAACGTATTTATAAACAAATCCGGGATTATTCGAACGATATTAACAAAAAGTATCGATAAGTGCAACAAAAATTATATACAAAAATAGTTACATTTTTTACTTATCAAACTTTCCCCAACTTACACTTGTTTGTCCTCAAACAAGAATCAAACAACTCAAAGAAATAGAGTGGTAACCAAAGAATCACGAATCAACAGGTTTTGAAAACCGGAAACAAATTAATGGTTCAAATGAAAACGGTACACATAAAGTAAATACTTACCACTAAACTACAACAATAACATAGTCACGAAACAAATGCAAAATACAAAAATCATGCCAAAATCCAAAAACAACACAAGTTCAAATGTGAATCGCACCTAGCAAAAACAATCATCGGTAGATGAAAAACACAAAATGAGGTACTTTTCACTCACACAATAATCATGCAAACAAAAGACTAAATTATGCAACCATCCAAAAAATCATATTGAACATACAAAGGCAAGAATCACAAGGACTTTTCAAGGTTGTAATGTGGTCGGGCAAACAAACAAGGGGCAATTCCTAAAGCTAATCGAAACAAAAACTTGCCTAAACCTAAGGGAGTGATCAACTAACAAAAATTCAAACACCAAATTCCAATCAACTTCTTCTTTCATCCTAAGTGTTACACAAAACACAATACTTATTCAGCACAATTATTTGAACTCTTTTTGTTTCCTTTCTCAAGGATTTTCTTTTTCTTTCTTTTTTCTCTTTTTTTCTTTTCTCTTTCAAATTTTTCTCTTTTTTCTTTTCTTTTTCAACCTCATAGAAACCAACCAATGAGTAAACAATCATTCTCTCCCCAACTTGAATTCAACCACATCATCATGTGAATACTCCCTACTTTCTAAGGCAAGGTAAAAATTCATACAACAACACAAAGTTGAGGGTTCAAGTAAAAACAAAATCCAATAAAAAATAAGTGAACTAAATACTCATAGACAAACATTAAGTTCAAATAAAACATAGATAAAAAAGCTCAAAGGGGTTACGAAAGATCACACGCTCACAAGGTGAATGACTATTTGGCTAAGGTAGTTGTGCTCAAAATGAAACAAATGCCTTGATCCTTTTCATGCTTTCATATAATCAACACAAATAAAAGATTAAGCATAATAAAATCCATTTAAAACAAGAATGTTGGTACTCCGTGCATATATGAACAATAAAAGGCTTCCTCACAAAAGGGTGGGAACTAAAGTGATTCACATACGAACAAGTATACAAAAGAATGAATGGCATAGAAGTTGTAAAAAGCCCAAGTATCATGAATATGCTAAAGTTTAGAAAGCGATAAACACATACCTTGGACGTGTACAAAACTTAACAAAATCATTACCATACATCTGCAAGTTGAAACGATCAAACTTGGAGCATCCCTAAATTTCCTCAAGCTACTCAAAACAAGTTCATTGACAAACACGAAAACTATTAATATAAACAAACTGAAAAACCAGCAAAAAATTCGTTAAACAAGTTGTAAAGTGAAGATTTGAGAATTTACGAAAAATCCAAGTACGACTTGTTTAATGAATGTTCACCACAGTACCTAAGCTAAAATGAAAAAGTAATAATGAAACAAACCAAAAACAAAAGAAAACATGCTTGTTTTACGTCGTAAGCTCGACGCCTTTACAATGCTTAGCTAGTAACTCACTCCCTTCATGACATGGTGATGCCTCACTGCGCGAACCAAAAGCAAGTGTCCTAACCAAAACACATGAACAAACGTTACGGGAACAAAATGTATACAACACTTGAACAAACATAATGGAAACAGATAATATATACGATATATACAAAACTCAAAAACAAAGAAACTATCGCAATGAGATTCAATATAAGAACCAATCCCCGGCAACGGCGCCATTTTGTTGGTGCGGTAAAGTGGCAAGCAAAAATATTATTTGCGGAAGAATTCCCTCATGGATTTATGTCGTGTCCACAGAGATCGGTTCGATGGAAAGAATGTCGTTCGACAGTCTCTCACGTTAATGAGTTTGGGTTTAAATGGTTTAAAGCGTAAATACGAAAAAGTAAACATTAAAACATAAAAAATAATAATTCTTCAGCAAGAAGAAACTTATCAGGCATGCACATAATCAACTCCTCACAAACTTAAACTTACCGACCAATTATACTTAACCTACAATACTCCTCAATATCACCCAGCATCGCTCACTATAGTGTCCATCTCTGACACACTGACCTGAGAGAACTACCGTGCTACCATCGTCGACACTCTCGCACTCGACTTAAGACACAGAGGCATTAAGCTTCGACGCCTATTGAAGATTGTTAGCTCTAAATCTATCTCTAGCATCCAGAAACTAACAGACAATCATCCCTAATCGAAGTTCGCGATGCTTATCTCTAACACAACTCAAACCCCGCGCATAAAGCAAAAATCAGAGACAATCACCAATAGAGATTTATAAAGAAAGTTTTATACAATGCCATGGGTGACAAATATACATGAGATCATAGTCAATACATATATAAAACCCAACAAAGAAGAAAAACAAAAAGAAGAAGAGAAATGAACCAAATATCTCGCGGATTGTCAGAGCCGATCGACGATCAATCCACCTCGGTTCATCTGTGTTCAAGCTTCCATGTTGTTTTCTAAGCTACTCTACTGAAAAATGAAGTTTGATGGAGTTGGGATCATAAAACCCCAAAACCATCCACTAAAAATTGTGTTTTTGCCCGTCCAGTTTCGCCCGGCGGTATTCTGGGTCGCCCGGCTGCGAAAAGAGGCTTATTTTGTAAGTTCCAGTATTGTTCTGGAGTGCCAGGCCCTGCAATGTACCGCCCGACGCTACTTCGCCCGGCGCTGCTAAGGCGCAGCTGACAGTAGACAGCAACAAAACAGCACTGTTTTGGCCATAACTTTTGAACCGTAACTCCATTTTCCCCCGGTTTGAAGCGCTGGAAAGCTTATTCAATGCTCTATACAACAATGGCAAGATATCCTTGATTGAATACCTATAAAAATTAAATGGAAATCAATTAAACTCAATGATATTTACACGATACGCACTATATACACTAAAATATAAAGTAAACGTATTTATAAACAAATCCGGGATTATTCGAACGATATTAACAAAAAGTATCGATAAGTGCAACAAAAATTATATACAAAAATAGTTACATTTTTTACTTATCAAACTTTCCCCAACTTACACTTGTTTGTCCTCAAACAAGAATCAAACAACTCAAAGAAATAGAGTGATAACCAAAGAATCACGAATCAACAGGTTTTGAAAACCGGAAACAAATTAATGGTTCAAATGAAAACGGTACACATAAAGTAAATACTTACCACTAAACTACAACAATAACATAGTCACGAAACAAATGCAAAATACAAAAATCATGCCAAAATCCAAAAACAACACAAGTTCAAATGTGAATCGCACCTAGCAAAAACAATCATCGGTAGATGAAAAACACAAAATGAGGTACTTTTCACTCACACAACAATCATGCAAAAAAAAAGACTAAATTATGCAACCATCCAAAAAATCATATTGAACATACAAAGGCAAGAATCACAAGGACTTTTCAAGGTTGTAATGTGGTCGGGCAAACCAACAAGGGGCAATTCCTAAAGCTAATCGAAACAAAAACTTGCCTAAACCTAAGGGAGTGATCAACTAACAAAAATTCAAACACCAAATTCCAATCAACTTCTTCTTTCATCCTAAGTGTTACACAAAACACAATACTTATTTAGCACAATTATTTGAACTCTTTTTGTTTCCTTTCTCAAGGATTTTCTTTTTCTTTCGTTTTTCTCTTTTTTTCTTTTCTCTTTCAAATTTTTCTCTTTTTTCTTTTCTTTTTCAACCTCATAGAAACCAACCAATGAGTAAACAATCATTCTCTCCCCAACTTGAATTCAACCACATCATCATGTGAATACTCCCTACTTTCTAAGGCAAGGTAAAAATTCATACAACAACACAAAGTTGAGGGTTCAAGTAAAAACAAAATCCAATAAAAAATAAGTGAACTAAATACTCGTAGACAAGCATTAAGTTCAAATAAAACATAGATAAAAAAGCTCAAAGGGGTTACGAAAGATCACACGCTCACAAGGTGAATGACTATTTGGCTAAGGTAGTTGTGCTCAAAATGAAACAAATGCCTTGATCCTTTTCATGCTTTCATATAATCAACACAAATAAAAGATTAAGCATAATAAAATCCATTTAAAACAAGAATGTTGGTACTCCGTGCATATATGAATAATAGAAGGCTTCCTCACAAAAGGGTGGGAACTAAAGTGATTCACATACGAACAAGTATACAAAAGAATGAATGGCATAGAAGTTGTAAAAAGCCCAAGTATCATGAATATGCTAAAGTTTAGAAAGCGATAAACACATACCTTGGACGTGTACAAAACTTAACAAAATCATTACCATACATCTGCAAGTTGAAACGATCAAACTTGGAACATCCCTAAATTTCCTCAAGCTACTCAAAACAAGTTCATTGACAAACACGAAAACTATTAATATAAACAAACTGAAAAACCAGCAGAAAATTCGTTAAACAAGTTGTAAAGTGAAGATTTGAGAATTTACGAAAAATCCAAGTACGACTTGTTTAATGAATGTTCACCACAGTACCTAAGCTAAAATGAAAAAGTAATAATGAAACAAACCAAAAACAAAAGAAAACATGCTTGTTTTACGTCGTAAGCTCGACGCCTTTACAATGCTTAGCTAGTAACTCACTCCCTTCATGACATGGTGATGCCTCACTGCGCGAACCAAAAGCAAGTGTCCTAACCAAAACACATGAACAAACGTTACGGGAACAAAATGTATACAACACTTGAACAAACATAATGGAAACAGATAATATATACGATATATATAAAACTCAAAAACAAAGAAACTATCGCAATGAGATTCAATATAAGAACCAATCCCCGGCAACGGCGCCATTTTGTTGGTGCGGTAAAGTGGCAAGCAAAAATATTATTTGCGGAAGAATTCCCTCATGGATTTATGTCGTGTCCACAGAGATCGGTTCGATGGAAAGAATGTCGTTCGACAGTCTCTCACGTTAATGAGTTTGGGTTTAAATGGTTTAAAGCGTAAATACGAAAAAGTAAACATTAAAACATAAAAAGAAATAATTCTTCAGCAAGAAGAAACTTATCAGGCATGCACATAATCAACTCCTCACAAACTTAAACTTACCGACCAATTATACTTAACCTACAATACTCCTCAATATCACCCAGCATCGCTCACTATAGTGTCCATCTCTGACACACTGACCTGAGAGAACTACCGTGCTACCATCGTCGACACTCTCGCACTCGACTTAAGACACAGAGGCATTAAGCTTCGACGCCTATTGAAGATTGTTAGCTCTAAATCTATCTCTAGCATCCAAAAACTAACAGACAATCATCCCTAATCGAAGTTCGCGATGCTTATCTCTAACACAACTCAAACCCCGCGTATAAAGCAAAAATCAGAGACAATCACCAATAGAGATTTATAAAGAAAGTTTTATACAATGCCATGGGTGACAAATATACATGAGATCATAGTCAATACATATATAAAACCCAACAAAGAAGAAAAACAAAAAGAAGAAGAGAAATGAACCAAACATCTCGCGGATTGTCAGAGCCGATCGACGATCAATCCACCTCGGTTCATCTGTGTTCAAGCTTCCATGTTGTTTTCTAAGCTACTCTACTGAAAAATGAAGTTTGATGGAGTTGGGATCATAAAACCCCAAAACCATCCACTAAAAATTGTGTTTTTGCCCGTCCAGTTTCGCCCGGCGGTATTCTGGGTCGCCCGGCTGCGAAAAGAGGCTTATTTTGTAAGTTACAGTATTGTTCTGGAGTGCCCGGCCCTGCAATGTACCGCCCGGCGCTACTTCGCCCGGCGCTGCTAAGGCGCAGCTGACAGTAGACAGCAACAAAACAACACTGTTTTGGCCATAACTTTTGAACCGTAACTCCATTTTCCCCCGGTTTGAAGCGCTGGAAAGCTTATTCAATGCTCTATACAACAATGGCAAGATATCCTTGATTGAATACCTATAAAAATTAAATGGAAATCAATTAAACTCAATGATATTTACACGATACGCACTATATACACTAAAATATAAAGTAAACGTATTTATAAACAAATCCGGGATTATTCGAACGATATTAACAAAAAGTATCGATAAGTGCAACAAAACTTATATACAAAAATAGTTATATTTTGTACTTATCAAACTTTCCCCAACTTACACTTGTTTGTCCTCAAACAAGAATCAAACAACTCAAAGAAATAGAGTGATAACCAGAATCACGAATCAACAGGTTTTGAAAACCGGAAACAAATTAATGGTTCAAATGAAAACGGTACACATAAAGTAAATACTTACCACTAAACTACAACAATAACATAGTCACGAAACAAATGCAAAATACAAAAATCATGCCAAAATCCAAAAACAACACAAGTTCAAATGTGAATCGCACCTAGCAAAAACAATCATCGGTAGATGAAAAACACAAAATGAGGTACTTTTCACTCACACAATAATCATGCAAACAAAAGACTAAATTATGCAACCATCCAAAAAATCATATTGAACATACAAAGGCAAGAATCACAAGGACTTTTCAAGGTTGTAATGTGGTCGGGCAAACAAACAAGGGGCAATTCCTAAAGCTAATCGAAACAAAAACTTGCCTAAACCTAAGGGAGTGATCAACTAACAAAAATTCAAACACCAAATTCCAATCAACTTCTTCTTTCATCCTAAGTGTTACACAAAACACAATACTTATTTAGCACAATTATTTGAACTCTTTTTGTTTCCTTTCTCAAGGATTTTCTTTTTCTTTCTTTTTTCTCTTTTTTTCTTTTCTCTTTCAAATTTTTCTCTTTTTTCTTTTCTTTTTCGACCTCATAGAAACCAACCAATGAGTAAACAATCATTCTCTCCCTAACTTGAATTCAACCACATCATCATGTGAATACTCCCTACTTTCTAAGGCAAGGTAAAAATTCATACAACAACACAAAGTTGAGGGTTCAAGTAAAAACAAAATCCAATAAAAAATAAGTGAACTAAATACTCATAGACAAGCATTAAGTTCAAATAAAACATAGATAAAAAAGCTCAAAGGGGTTACGAAAGATCACACGCTCACAAGGTGAATGACTATTTGGCTAAGGTAGTTGTGCTCAAAATGAAACAAATGCCTTGATCCTTTTCATGCTTTCATATAATCAACACAAATAAAAGATTAAGCATAATAAAATCCATTTAAAACAAGAATGTTGGTACTCCGTGCATATATGAACAATAGAAGGCTTCCTCACAAAAGGGTGGGAACTAAAGTGATTCACATACGAACAAGTATACAAAAGAATGAATGGCATAGAAGTTGTAAAAATCCCAAGTATCATGAATATGCTAAAGTTTAGAAAGCGATAAACACATACCTTGGACGTGTACAAAACTTAACAAAATCATTACCATACATCTGCAAGTTGAAACGATCAAACTTGGAACATCCCTAAATTTCCTCAAGCTACTCAAAACAAGTTCATTGACAAACACGAAAACTAATAATATAAACAAACTGAAAAACCAGCAGAAAATTCGTTAAACAAGTTGTAAAGTGAAGATTTGAGAATTTACGAAAAATCCAAGTACGACTTGTTTAATGAATGTTCACCACAGTACCTAAGCTAAAATGAAAAAGTAATAATGAAACAAACCAAAAACAAAAGAAAACATGCTTGTTTTACGTCGTAAGCTCGACGCCTTTACAATGCTTAGCTAGTAACTCACTCCCTTCATGACATGGTGATGCCTCACTGCGCGAACCAAAAGCAAGTGTCCTAACCAAAACACATGAACAAACGTTACGGGAACAAAATGTATACAACACTTGAACAAACATAATGGAAACAGATAATATATACGATATATACAAAACTCAAAAACAAAGAAACTATCGCAATGAGATTCAATATAAGAACCAATCCCCGGCAACGGCGCCATTTTGTTGGTGCGGTAAAGTGGCAAGCAAAAATATTATTTGCGGAAGAATTCCCTCATGGATTTATGTCGTGTCCACAGAGATCGGTTCGATGGAAAGAATGTCGTTCGACAGTCTCTCACGTTAATGAGTTTGGGTTTAAATGGTTTAAAGCGTAAATACGAAAAAGTAAACATTAAAACATAAAAAGAAATAATTCTTCAGCAAGAAGAAACTTATCAGGCATGCACATAATCAACTCCTCACAAACTTAAACTTACCGACCAATTATACTTAACCTACAATACTCCTCAATATCACCCAGCATCGCTCACTATAGTGTCCATCTCTGACACACTGACCTGAGAGAACTACCGTGCTACCATCGTCGACACTCTCGCACTCGACTTAAGACACAGAGGCATTAAGCTTCGACGCCTATTGAAGATTGTTAGCTCTAAATCTATCTCTAGCATCCAGAAACTAACAGACAATCATCCCTAATCGAAGTTCGCGATGCTTATCTCTAACACAACTCAAACCCCGCGCATAAAGCAAAAATCAGAGACAATCACCAATAGAGATTTATAAAGAAAGTTTTATACAATGCCATGGGTGACAAATATACATGAGATCATAGTCAATACATATATAAAACCCAACAAAGAAGAAAAACAAAAAGAAGAAGAGAAATGAACCAAATATCTCGCGGATTGTCAGAGCCGATCGACGATCAATCCACCTCGGTTCATCTGTGTTCAAGCTTCCATGTTGTTTTCTAAGCTACTCTACTGAAAAATGAAGTTTGATGGAGTTGGGATCATAAAACCCCAAAACCATCCACTAAAAATTGTGTTTTTGCCCGTCCAGTTTCGCCCGGCGGTATTCTGGGTCGCCCGGCTGCGAAAAGAGGCTTATTTTGTAAGTTCCAGTATTGTTCTGGAGTGCCCGGCCCTGCAATGTACCGCCCGACGCTACTTCGCCCGGCGCTGCTAAGGCGCAGCTGACAGTAGACAGCAACAAAACAACACTGTTTTGGCCATAACTTTTGAACCGTAACTCCATTTTCCCCCGGTTTGAAGCGCTGGAAAGCTTATTCAATGCTCTATACAACAATGGCAAGATATCCTTGATTGAATACCTATAAAAATTAAATGGAAATCAATTAAACTCAATGATATTTACACGATACGCACTATATACACTAAAATATAAAGTAAACGTATTTATAAACAAATCCGGGATTATTCGAACGATATTAACAAAAAGTATCGATAAGTGCAACAAAAATTATATACAAAAATAGTTACATTTTTTACTTATCAAACTTTCCCCAACTTACACTTGTTTGTCCTCAAACAAGAATCAAACAACTCAAAGAAATAGAGTGATAACCAAAGAATCACGAATCAACAGGATTTGAAAACCGGAAACAAATTAATGGTTCAAATGAAAACGGTACACATAAAGTAAATACTTACCACTAAACTACAACAATAACATAGTCACGAAACAAATGCAAAATACAAAAATCATGCCAAAATCCAAAAACAACACAAGTTCAAATGTGAATCGCACCTAGCAAAAACAATCATCGGTAGATGAAAAACACAAAATGAGGTACTTTTCACTCACACAACAATCATGCAAACAAAAGACTAAATTATGCAACCATCCAAAAAATCATATTGAACATACAAAGGCAAGAATCACAAGGACTTTTCAAGGTTGTAATGTGGTCGGGCAAACCAACAAGGGGCAATTCCTAAAGCTAATCGAAACAAAAACTTGCCTAAACCTAAGGGAGTGATCAACTAACAAAAATTCAAACACCAAATTCCAATCAACTTCTTCTTTCATCCTAAGTGTTACACAAAACACAATACTTATTTAGCACAATTATTTGAACTCTTTTTGTTTCCTTTCTCAAGGATTTTCTTTTTCTTTCGTTTTTCTCTTTTTTTCTTTTCTCTTTCAAATTTTTCTCTTTTTTCTTTTCTTTTTCAACCTCATAGAAACCAACCAATGAGTAAACAATCATTCTCTCCCCAACTTGAATTCAACCACATCATCATGTGAATACTCCCTACTTTCTAAGGCAAGGTAAAAATTCATACAACAACACAAAGTTGAGGGTTCAAGTAAAAACAAAATCCAATAAAAAATAAGTGAACTAAATACTCATAGACAAGCATTAAGTTCAAATAAAACATAGATAAAAAAGCTCAAAGGGGTTACGAAAGATCACACGCTCACAAGGTGAATGACTATTTGGCTAAGGTAGTTGTGCTCAAAATGAAACAAATGCCTTGATCCTTTTCATGCTTTCATATAATCAACACAAATAAAAGATTAAGCATAATAAAATCCATTTAAAACAAGAATGTTGGTACTCCGTGCATATATGAACAATAGAAGGCTTCCTCACAAAAGGGTGGGAACTAAAGTGATTCACATACGAACAAGTATACAAAAGAATGAATGGCATAGAAGTTGTAAAAAGCCCAAGTATCATGAATATGCTAAAGTTTAGAAAGCGATAAACACATACCTTGGACGTGTACAAAACTTAACAAAATCATTACCATACATCTGCAAGTTGAAACGATCAAACTTGGAACATCCCTAAATTTCCTCAAGCTACTCAAAACAAGTTCATTGACAAACACGAAAACTATTAATATAAACAAACTGAAAAACCAGCAGAAAATTCGTTAAACAAGTTGTAAAGTGAAGATTTGAGAATTTACGAAAAATCCAAGTACGACTTGTTTAATGAATGTTCACCACAGTACCTAAGCTAAAATGAAAAAGTAATAATGAAACAAACCAAAAACAAAAGAAAACATGCTTGTTTTACGTCGTAAGCTCGACGCCTTTACAATGCTTAGCTAGTAACTCACTCCCTTCATGACATGGTGATGCCTCACTGCGCGAACCAAAAGCAAGTGTCCTAACCAAAACACATGAACAAACGTTACGGGAACAAAATGTATACAACACTTGAACAAACATAATGGAAACAGATAATATATACGATATATACAAAACTCAAAAACAAAGAAACTATCGCAATGAGATTCAATATAAGAACCAATCCCCGGCAACGGCGCCATTTTGTTGGTGCGGTAAAGTGGCAAGCAAAAATATTATTTGCGGAAGAATTCCCTCATGGATTTATGTCGTGTCCACAGAGATCGGTTCGATGGAAAGAATGTCGTTCGACAGTCTCTCACGTTAATGAGTTTGGGTTTAAATGGTTTAAAGCGTAAATACGAAAAAGTAAACATTAAAACATAAAAAGAAATAATTCTTCAGCAAGAAGAACCTTATCAGGCATGCACATAATCAACTCCTCACAAACTTAAACTTACCGACCAATTATACTTAACCTACAATACTCCTCAATATCACCCAGCATCGCTCACTATAGTGTCCATCTCTGACACACTGACCTGAGAGAACTACCGTGCTACCATCGTCGACACTCTCGCACTCGACTTAAGACACAGAGGCATTAAGCTTCGACGCCTATTGAAGATTGTTAGCTCTAAATCTATCTCTAGCATCCAGAAACTAACAGACAATCATCCCTAATCGAAGTTCGCGATGCTTATCTCTAACACAACTCAAACCCCGCGCATAAAGCAAAAATCAGAGACAATCACCAATAGAGATTTATAAAGAAAGTTTTATACAATGCCATGGGTGACAAATATACATGAGATCATAGTCAATACATATATAAAACCCAACAAAGAAGAAAAACAAAAAGAAGAAGAGAAATGAATCAAATATCTCGCGGATTGTCAGAGCCGATCGACGATCAATCCACCTCGGTTCATCTGTGTTCAAGCTTCCATGTTGTTTTCTAAGCTACTCTACTGAAAAATGAAGTTTGATGGAGTTGGGATCATAAAACCCCAAAACCATCCACTAAAAATTGTGTTTTTGCCCGTCCAGTTTCGCCCGGCGGTATTCTGGGTCGCCCGGCTGCGAAAAGAGGCTTATTTTGTAAGTTCCAGTATTGTTCTGGAGTGCCCGGCCCTGCAATGTACCGCCCGGCGCTACTTCGCCCGGCGCTGCTAAGGCGCAGCTGACAGTAGACAGCAACAAAACAGCACTGTTTTGGCCATAACTTTTGAACCGTAACTCCATTTTCCCCCGGTTTGAAGCGCTGGAAAGCTTATTCAATGCTCTATACAACAATGGCAAGATATCCTTGATTGAATACCTATAAAAATTAAATGGAAATCAATTAAACTCAATGATATTTACACGATACGCACTATATACACTAAAATATAAAGTAAACGTATTTATAAACAAATCCGGGATTATTCGAACGATATTAACAAAAAGTATCGATAAGTGCAACAAAAATTATATACAAAAATAGTTACATTTTTTACTTATCAAACTTTCCCCAACTTACACTTGTTTGTCCTCAAACAAGAATCAAACAACTCAAAGAAATAGAGTGGTAACCAAAGAATCACGAATCAACAGGTTTTGAAAACCGGAAACAAATTAATGGTTCAAATGAAAACGGTACACATAAAGTAAATACTTACCACTAAACTACAACAATAACATAGTCACGAAACAAATGCAAAATACAAAAATCATGCCAAAATCCAAAAACAACACAAGTTCAAATGTGAATCGCACCTAGCAAAAACAATCATCGGTAGATGAAAAACACAAAATGAGGTACTTTTCACTCACACAATAATCATGCAAACAAAAGACTAAATTATGCAACCATCCAAAAAATCATATTGAACATACAAAGGCAAGAATCACAAGGACTTTTCAAGGTTGTAATGTGGTCGGGCAAACAAACAAGGGGCAATTCCTAAAGCTAATCGAAACAAAAACTTGCCTAAACCTAAGAGAGTGATCAACTAACAAAAATTCAAACACCAAATTCCAATCAACTTCTTCTTTCATCCTAAGTGTTACACAAAACACAATACTTATTCAGCACAATTATTTGAACTCTTTTTGTTTCCTTTCTCAAGGATTTTCTTTTTCTTTCTTTTTTCTCTTTTTTTCTTTTCTCTTTCAAATTTTTCTCTTTTTTCTTTTCTTTTTCAACCTCATAGAAACCAACCAATGAGTAAACAATCATTCTCTCCCCAACTTGAATTCAACCACATCATCATGTGAATACTCCCTACTTTCTAAGGCAAGGTAAAAATTCATACAACAACACAAAGTTGAGGGTTCAAGTAAAAACAAAATCCAATAAAAAATAAGTGAACTAAATACTCATAGACAAACATTAAGTTCAAATAAAACATAGATAAAAAAGCTCAAAGGGGTTACGAAAGATCACACGCTCACAAGGTGAATGACTATTTGGCTAAGGTAGTTGTGCTCAAAATGAAACAAATGCCTTGATCCTTTTCATGCTTTCATATAATCAACACAAATAAAAGATTAAGCATAATAAAATCCATTTAAAACAAGAATGTTGGTACTCCGTGCATATATGAACAATAGAAGGCTTCCTCACAAAAGGGTGGGAACTAAAGTGATTCACATACGAACAAGTATACAAAAGAATGAATGGCATAGAAGTTGTAAAAAGCCCAAGTATCATGAATATGCTAAAGTTTAGAAAGCGATAAACACATACCTTGGACGTGTACAAAACTTAACAAAATCATTACCATACATCTGCAAGTTGAAACGATCAAACTTGGAGCATCCCTAAATTTCCTCAAGCTACTCAAAACAAGTTCATTGACAAACACGAAAACTATTAATATAAACAAACTGAAAAACCAGCAAAAAATTCGTTAAACAAGTTGTAAAGTGAAGATTTGAGAATTTACGAAAAATCCAAGTACGACTTGTTTAATGAATGTTCACCACAGTACCTAAGCTAAAATGAAAAAGTAATAATGAAACAAACCAAAAACAAAAGAAAACATGCTTGTTTTACGTCGTAAGCTCGACGCCTTTACAATGCTTAGCTAGTAACTCACTCCCTTCATGACATGGTGATGCCTCACTGCGCGAACCAAAAGCAAGTGTCCTAACCAAAACACATGAACAAACGTTACGGGAACAAAATGTATACAACACTTGAACAAACATAATGGAAACAGATAATATATACGATATATACAAAACTCAAAAACAAAGAAACTATCGCAATGAGATTCAATATAAGAACCAATCCCCGGCAACGGCGCCATTTTGTTGGTGCGGTAAAGTGGCAAGCAAAAATATTATTTGCGGAAGAATTCCCTCATGGATTTATGTCGTGTCCACAGAGATCGGTTCGATGGAAAGAATGTCGTTCGACAGTCTCTCACGTTAATGAGTTTGGGTTTAAATGGTTTAAAGCGTAAATACGAAAAAGTAAACATTAAAACATAAAAAGAAATAATTCTTCAGCAAGAAGAAACTTATCAGGCATGCACATAATCAACTCCTCACAAACTTAAACTTACCGACCAATTATACTTAACCTACAATACTCCTCAATATCACCCAGCATTGCTCACTATAGTGTCCATCTCTGACACACTGACCTGAGAGAACTACCGTGCTACCATCGTCGACACTCTCGCACTCGACTTAAGACACAGAGGCATTAAGCTTCGACGCCTATTGAAGATTGTTAGCTCTAAATCTATCTCTAGCATCCAGAAACTAACAGACAATCATCCCTAATCGAAGTTCGCGATGCTTATATCTAACACAACTCAAACCCCGCGCATAAAGCAAAAATCATAGACAATCACCAATAGAGATTTATAAAGAAAGTTTTATACAATGCCATGGGTGACAAATATACATGAGATCATAGTCAATACATATATAAAACCCAACAAAGAAGAAAAACAAAAAGAAGAAGAGAAATGAACCAAACATCTCGCGGATTGTCAGAGCCGATCGACGATCAATCCACCTCGGTTCATCTGTGTTCAAGCTTCCATGTTGTTTTCTAAGCTACTCTACTGAAAAATGAAGTTTGATGGAGTTGGGATCATAAAACCCCAAAACCATCCACTAAAAATTGTGTTTTTGCCCGTCCAGTTTCGCCCGGCGGTATTCTGGGTCGCCCGGCTGCGAAAAGAGGCTTATTTTGTAAGTTACAGTATTGTTCTGGAGTGCCCGGCCCTGCAATGTACCGCCCGGCGCTACTTCGCCCGGCGCTGCTAAGGCGCAGCTGACAGTAGACAGCAACAAAACAACACTGTTTTGGCCATAACTTTTGAACCGTAACTCCATTTTCCCCCGGTTTGAAGCGCTGGAAAGCTTATTCAATGCTCTATACAACAATGGCAAGATATCCTTGATTGAATACCTATAAAAATTAAATGGAAATCAATTAAACTCAATGATATTTACACGATACGCACTATATACACTAAAATATAAAGTAAACGTATTTATAAACAAATCCGGGATTATTCGAACGATATTAACAAAAAGTATCGATAAGTGCAACAAAAATTATATACAAAAATAGTTACATTTTTTACTTATCAAAATTTCCCCAACTTACACTTGTTTGTCCTCAAACAAGAATCAAACAACTCAAAGAAATAGAGTGATAACCAAAGAATCACGAATCAACAGGTTTTGAAAACCGGAAACAAATTAATGGTTCAAATGAAAACGGTACACATAAAGTAAATACTTACCACTAAACTACAACAATAACATAGTCACGAAACAAATGCAAAATACAAAAATCATGCCAAAATCCAAAAACAACACAAGTTCAAATGTGAATCGCACCTAGCAAAAACAATCATCGGTAGATGAAAAACACAAAATGAGGTACTTTTCACTCACACAATAATCATGCAAACAAAAGACTAAATTATGCAACCATCCAAAAAATCATATTGAACATACAAAGGCAAGAATCACAAGGACTTTTCAAGGTTGTAATGTGGTCGGGCAAACAAACAAGGGGCAATTCCTAAAGCTAATCGAAACAAAAACTTGCCTAAACCTAAGGGAGTGATCAACTAACAAAAATTCAAACACCAAATTCCAATCAACTTCTTCTTTCATCCTAAGTGTTACACAAAACACAATACTTATTTAGCACAATTATTTGAACTCTTTTTGTTTCCTTTCTCAAGGATTTTCTTTTTCTTTCTTATTTCTCTTTTTTTCTTTTCTCTTTCAAATTTTTCTCTTTTTTCTTTTCTTTTTCGACCTCATAGAAACCAACCAATGAGTAAACAATCATTCTCTCCCCAACTTGAATTCAACCACATCATCATGTGAATACTCCCTACTTTCTAAGGCAAGGTAAAAATTCATACAACAACACAAAGTTGAGGGTTCAAGTAAAAACAAAATCCAATAAAAAATAAGTGAACTAAATACTCATAGACAAGCATTAAGTTCAAAAAAAACATAGATAAAAAAGCTCAAAGGGGTTACGAAAGATCACACGCTCACAAGGTGAATGACTATTTGGCTAAGGTAGTTGTGCTCAAAATGAAACAAATGCCTTGATCCTTTTCATGCTTTCATATAATCAACACAAATAAAAGATTAAGCATAATAAAATCCATTTAAAACAAGAATGTTGGTACTCCGTGCATATATGAACAATAGAAGGCTTCCTCACAAAAGGGTGGGAACTAAAGTGATTCACATACGAACAAGTATACAAAAGAATGAATGGCATAGAAGTTGTAAAAATCCCAAGTATCATGAATATGCTAAAGTTTAGAAAGCGATAAACACATACCTTGGACGTGTACAAAACTTAACAAAATCATTACCATACATCTGCAAGTTGAAACGATCAAACTTGGAACATCCCTAAATTTCCTCAAGCTACTCAAAACAAGTTCATTGACAAACACGAAAACTAATAATATAAACAAACTGAAAAACCAGCAGAAAATTCGTTAAACAAGTTGTAAAGTGAAGATTTGAGAATTTACGAAAAATCCAAGTACGACTTGTTTAATGAATGTTCACCACAGTACCTAAGCTAAAATGAAAAAGTAATAATGAAACAAACCAAAAACAAAAGAAAACATGCTTGTTTTACGTCGTAAGCTCGACGCCTTTACAATGCTTAGCTAGTAACTCACTCCCTTCATGACATGGTGATGCCTCACTGCGCGAACCAAAAGCAAGTGTCCTAACCAAAACACATGAACAAACGTTACGGGAACAAAATGTATACAACACTTGAACAAACATAATGGAAACAGATAATATATACGATATATACAAAACTCAAAAACAAAGAAACTATCGCAATGAGATTCAATATAAGAACCAATCCCCGGCAACGGCGCCATTTTGTTGGTGCGGTAAAGTGGCAAGCAAAAATATTATTTGCGGAAGAATTCCCTCATGGATTTATGTCGTGTCCACAGAGATCGGTTCGATGGAAAGAATGTCGTTCGACAGTCTCTCACGTTAATGAGTTTGGGTTTAAATGGTTTAAAGCGTAAATACGAAAAAGTAAACATTAAAACATAAAAAGAAATAATTCTTCAGCAAGAAGAAACTTATCAGGCATGCACATAATCAACTCCTCACAAACTTAAACTTACCGACCAATTATATTTAACCTACAATACTCCTCAATATCACCCAGCATCGCTCACTATAGTGTCCATCTCTGACACACTGACCTGAGAGAACTACCGTGCTACCATCGTCGACACTCTCGCAATCGACTTAAGACACAGAGGCATTAAGCTTCGACGCCTATTGAAGATTGTTAGCTCTAAATCTATCTCTAGCATCCAGAAACTAACAGACAATCATCCCTAATCGAAGTTCGCGATGCTTATCTCTAACACAACTCAAACCCCGCGCATAAAGCAAAAATCAGAGACAATCACCAATAGAGATTTATAAAGAAAGTTTTATACAATGCCATGGGTGACAAATATACATGAGATCATAGTCAATACATATATAAAACCCAACAAAGAAGAAAAACAAAAAGAAGAAGAGAAATGAACCAAACATCTCGCGGATTGTCAGAGCCGATCGACGATCAATCCACCTCGGTTCATCTGTGTTCAAGCTTCCATGTTGTTTTCTAAGCTACTCTACTGAAAAATGAAGTTTGATGGAGTTGGGATCATAAAACCCCAAAACCATCCACTAAAAATTGTGTTTTTGCCCGTCCAGTTTCGCCCGGCGGTATTCTGGGTCGCCCGGCTGCGAAAAGAGGCTTATTTTGTAAGTTCCAGTATTGTTCTGGAATGCCCGGCCCTGCAATGTACCGCCCGGCGCTACTTCGCCCGGCGCTGCTAAGGCGCAGCTGACAGTAGACAGCAACAAAACAGCATTGTTTTGGCCATAACTTTTGAACCGTAACTCCATTTTCCCCCGGTTTGAAGCGCTGGAAAGCTTATTCAATGCTCTATACAACAATGGCAAGATATCCTTGATTGAATACCTATAAAAATTAAATGGAAATCAATTAAACTCAATGATATTTACACGATACGCACTATATACACTAAAATATAAAGTAAACGTATTTATAAACAAATCCGGGATTATTCGAACGATATTAACAAAAAGTATCGATAAGTGCAACAAAACTTATATACAAAAATAGTTACATTTTGTACTTATCAAAGTTTCCCCAACTTACACTTGTTTGTCCTCAAACAAGAATCAAACAACTCAAAGAAATAGAGTGATAACCAAAGAATCACGAATCAACAGGTTTTGAAAAACGGAAACAAATGAATGGTTCAAATGAAAACGGTACACACAAAGTAAATACTTACCACTAAACTACAATAATAACATAGTCACGAAACAAATGCAAAATACAAAAATCATGCCAAACATCCAAAAACAACACAAGTTCAAATGTGAATCGCACCTAGCAAAAACAATCATCGGTAGATGAAAAACACAAAATGAGGTACTTTTCACTCACACAACAATCATGCAAACAAAAGACTAAATTATGCAACCATCCAAAAAATCATATTGAACATACAAAGGCAAGAATCACAAGGACTTTTCAAGGTTGTAATGTGGTCGGGCAAACCAACAAGGGGCAATTCCTAAAGCTAATCGAAACAAAAACTTGCCTAAACCTAAGGGAGTGATCAACTCACAAAAATTCAAACACCAAATTCCAATCAACTTCTTCTTTCATCCTAAGTGTTACACAAAACACAATACTTATTTAGCACAATTATTTGAACTCTTTTTGTTTCCTCTCTCAAGGATTTTCTTTTTCTTTCTTTTTTATCTTTTTTTCTTTTCTCTTTCAAATTTTTCTCTTTTTTATTTTCTTTTTCAACCTCATAGAAACCAACCAATGAGTAAACAATCATTCTCTCCCCAACTTGAATTCAACCACATCATCATGTGAATACTCCCTACTTTCTAAGGCAAGGTAAAAATTCATACAACAACACAAAGTTGAGGGTTCAAGTAAAAATAAAATCCAATAAAAAATAAGTGAACTAAATACTCATAGACAAGCATTAAGTTCAAATAAAACATAGATAAAAAAGCTCAAAGGGGTTACGAAAGATCACACGCTCACAAGGTGAATGACTATTTGGCTAAGGTAGTTGTGCTCAAAATGAAACAAATGCCTTGATCCTTTTCATGCTTTCATATAATCAACACAAATAAAAGATTAAGCATAATAAAATCCATTTAAAACAAGAATGTTGGTACTCCGTGCATATATGAACAATAGAAGGCTTCCTCACAAAAAGGGTGGGAACTAAAGTGATTCACATACGAACAAGTATACAAAAGAATGAATGGCATAGAAGTTGTAAAAAGCCCAAGTATCATGAATATGCTAAAGTTTAGAAAGCGATAAACACATACCTTGGACGTGTACAAAACTTAACAAAATCATTACCATACATCTGCAAGTTGAAACGATCAAACTTGGAACATCCCCAAATTTCCTCAAGCTACTCAAAACAAGTTCATTGACAAACACGAAAACTATTAATATAAACAAACTGAAAAACCAGCAGAAAATTCGTTAAACAAGGTGTAAAGTGAAGATTTGAGAATTTACGAAAAATCCGAGTACGACTTGTTTAATGAATGTTCACCACAGTACCTAAGCTAAAATGAAAAAGTAATAATGAAACAAACCAAAAACAAAAGAAAACATGCTTGTTTTACGTCGTAAGCTCGACGCCTTTACAATGCTTAGCTAGTAACTCACTCCCTTCATGACATGGTGATGCCTCACTGCGCGAACCAAAAGCGAGTGTCCTAACCAAAACACATGAACAAACGTTACGGGAACAAAATGTATACAACACTTGAACAAACATAATGGAAACAGATAATATATACGATATATACAAAACTCAAAAACAAAGAAACTATCGCAATGAGATTCAATATAAGAACCAATCCCCGGCAACGGCGCCATTTTGTTGGTGCGGTAAAGTGGCAAGCAAAAATATTATTTGCGGAAGAATTCCCTTAGGGATTTATGTCGTGTCCACAGAGATCGGTTCGACGGAAAGAATGTCGTTCGACAGTCTCTCACGTTAATGAGTTTGGGTTTAAATGGTTTAAAGCGTAAATGCGGAAAAGTAAACATTAAAACATAAAAAGAAATAATTCTTCAGCAAGAAGAAACTTATCAGGCATGCACATAATCAACTCCTCACAAACTTAAACTTACCGACCAATTATACTTAACCTACAATACTCCTCAATATCACCCAGCATCGCTCACTATAGTGTCCATCTCTGACACACTGACCTGAGAGAACTACCGTGCTACCATCGTCGACACTCTCGCACTCGACTTAAGACACGGAGGCATTAAGCTTCGACGCCTATTGAAGATTGTTAGCTCTAAATCTATCTCTAGCATCCAGAAACTAACAGACAATCATCCCTAATCGAAGTTCGCGATGCTTATCTCTAACACAACTCAAACCCCGCGCATAAAGCAAAAATCAGAGACAATCACCAATAGAGATTTATAAAGAAAGTTTTATACAACGCCATGGGTGACAAATATACATGAGATCATAGTCAATACATATATAAAACCCAACAAAGAAGAAAAACAAAAAGAAGAAGAGAAATGAACCAAACATCTCGCGGATTGTCAGAGCCGATCGACGATCAATCCACCTCGGTTCATCTGTGTTCAAGCTTCCATGTTGTTTTCTAAGCTACTCTACTGAAAAATGAAGTTTGATGGAGTTGGGATCATAAAACCCCAAAATCATCCACTAAAAATTGTGTTTTTGGCCCTTTAATGGTGTTTTTGCCTGTCCAGTTTCGCCCGGCGGTACTCTGGGTCACCCGACTGCGAAAAGAGGCTTATTTTGTAAGTTCCAGCATTGTTCTGGAGCGCCCGCCCCTGCAATGTACCGCCCGGTGCTACTTCGCCCGGTGCTGCTAAGGCGCAGCTGACAGTAGACAGCAACAAAACAGCACTATTTTGGCGATAACTTTTGAACCGTAACTCCATTTTCCCCCGGGTTGAAGCACTGGAAAGCTTATTCAATGCTCTATCCAATAATGGCAAGATATCCTTGATTGAATACCTATAAAAATTAAATGGAAATCAATTAAACTCAATGATATTTACACGATACGCACTATATACACTAAAATGTAAAGTAAACATATTTATAAACAAATCAGGGATTATTCGAACGATATTAACAAAAAGTATCGGTAAGTGCAACAAAACTTATATACAAAAATAGTTAAATTTTGCACTTATCAGTAACGGAGGAGAATTTCGGATTCACGAGAATGGTGTGATGATGTTCAGAGATAGGATGTGTGTTCCAGATGTCCCAGATATTAAGAAGAGAATACTTGAAGAAGGACACCGAAGTAGGTTGAGTATTATCCCGGTGCTACGAAGATGTACCAAGATTTGAAAAAGTTATTTTGGTGGCTAAGTATAAAGAAGAATGTTGCGGAGTTTGTTTTTGCGTGTTTGACTTGTCAGAAGTCAAAGATTGAGCATCAGAAGCCTTTAGGTATGATGCAGCCGTTGAAGATTCCAGAATGGAAGTGGGATAGTATTTCCATGGATTTTGTGGTGGGATTGCCGAAGACGGCTAAGGGAAAGGATTCCATTTGGGTGATCGTGGATAGATTAACTAAATCGGCTCATTTCTTACCGATGAAGATTAATCATTCTATGCAGAAGTTAGTCGGGATGTATATTGGGGAAATTGTGAAGTTGCATGAGATACCTTTGAGTATTGGTTGGATAAAGATCTGAGGTTTACATCGAGATTCTGGAAGAGTTTGCAGGAGGCCTTGGGTACTAAGTTGAGGATGAATTCTGCTTATCATCCGCAGACTGACGGTCAGACAAAAAGGACTATCCAATCTTTAGAGGATTTGCTGAGAGCTTGTGTGTTGGATCATGGAGGAGCTTAGGATAGCCATTTATCGTTGATTGAGTTCACATACAATAATAGTTTTCATGCTAGTATTGGAATGACTCCCTATGAAGGTTTGTATGGGAGGAGGTGTAGGACTCCTTTGTGTTGGTATGAGTCAGGCGAGAGTACTGTACTTGGACCTGAGATTGTACAAGAGAAGATTAAGACGATCCGAGAAAGGATGAGAGCATCGCAGAGTCTCCAGAAGAGCTATCATGATAAGAGAAGGAAGACACTTGAGATCCAAGAGGGAGATCACGTGTTTTTGAGGGTGACGTCAGTGACTGGTGTAGGTCGAGCTTTGAATTCTAGGAAGCTCACTCCACGTTTTGATGGTCCATATCAAATCTCGCAGAGGATAGGAGAGGTGGCATATCGAGTTGCTTTACCATTGTCACTTGCGAATTTGCATGACGTGTTCCATGTGTCTCAGTTGAGGAATTACATTACGGATCCGTCGCATGTGATTCAGATGGATGATGTACAAGTGAGGGATAATCTGACAGTGGAAGCTTTACTTGTGCAGGTTGACGGTCGAGAGACAAAGCAACTGTGTGGTAAAGACATAACTTAGGTGAAGGTGTTGTGGGGCGGACCCGCTGGCGAAAGTTGGACGTGGGAACGCGAAGATCAGATGAGGGAGTCGTATCCGACTCTATTTCTTTGAGGTAATTTTCGAGGGCGAAAATTCTATAAGTGGGGGAGAGTTGTAACACCCCAAATTTATTAGAATATTTATTTAATTTATTTAAATATAATAATTGTGAATTTTCGGTGAATTTTGGTGATTTGGGTCGATGTCGGTATTTCGGTGATGTTTGGTTATTTAATTAAATAATTATATATAATATGAATATATTAGTATTATTATTAATTTAAATAATATTAGAAGAATTAAGGGCAAGATGGACATTTAAGGAGGATTAGTGGGGGTATTATTGGGAAAGCCTATTTTTGAGGCCCAATAGTTAAATTAACCAAGAAGGAGGAATTGAGGAGACTTAGGATTCATTTGTGATTAACCGTGAAAAGAATGAAAGAAGGGAAAGCTCTGAGAAAAAAGGGAAAAGGCGAGGATTCGAGAAGGTTTCCGCAGAAGCGATAGAGAAAGCTCAGATTCAACAATCTAAGGTATGAGGAGTATTGCCTTTCATTGTTTTCAATATAGGAGAGATGTGTTAAAAAGGGATTTTTGAGGTTTTTGGGGTTTTTGAAGGTTTATGAGTTATTGATTATTTAGGGTATTTCTAAGGATCGATGATGAATTATTAAGGGTTGAATTAATTTGGGTAAAAATATGCCTTCGAGGCTAAACCTTTTGGTGATATATGGGATCTTTTATAAAAAGGGGATTTTTGGGGGTTTATAGGAAACTTGAGAATTTGTGAAGGTTTTGGTATTTTGAGTTAGGATAGTGGAATTAATCGACCTACGGTCATAGATTTTATGCCTTTGAGTACTACTGATGCTTTAGGACTGTTTGGGAGATGTTTTGGGGAGAATTGAGGTGGAACCCGTAGGGACTTGATGAACTGAAATGCTACTGATGTGTAGCAGCGATTGCAGAAATTGCTAGTTCACAAAGCGAACGAAAGCTTCGCAAGGCTAATGTTCTCCAAAGTTTGCAAATCGAACAACGCAGCGAATGTGCGATGACTGTGTAGAGATTCTAATGAATTATGGGGAGTAACTGTGATGCTCGCAAAGCGAATGTCCCAGCGAAGGGCTCCGCAAAATGAATGAGAGTGGCGAGGAGAACAAAATGGGAAGTCTCTCTGGTTTTTGTATGGGTTGGGAATTCGCTGGCAGGTTCGCAAAGCGAATGCCAAGGCGAATGAGTTCGCACAGCGAACGCAGTAGCGAACCCTGCTGTTCGCAAAATTTTATTATGATTTCTGTGTCGTTTCTGATGTTTCTGTGCTGTGATGTTTCTGATGTTTTACCATGATGTTAGTGATGTTAATGATGATTATGACGTGATGATTTGTGATGTTTTTATGATTATATGATGACATGATGAATATGATGTTTTGATGAGTGATGATGCACATAATGATATTTTGACGATGATGACTAGTGACGTTGTGTATCATGCATTCATAGCATACGTTGATGATGATGTTAGGACTTCGGTCCAGTGATGATGAGATTAGACTTCGGTCTATTTGTGGCTTCCATCCCATTGTATAGATGTGAAGTGGATTATGACGTGCTCCGGTTCTTGTGTGGAACCTTTGGAGGGTGATGGCCTAAGTGTCCATCAATTGTGACGATTGGTACCACATGCATGAGTCTTGTTGTGCATTGCATTTATGTGGCATTTGTTGTGAATTATGATGTTGTGTTTTGATGTTTGCCTTGTGATGATTCTGATGATGTTGTATATGATGATGACGCCATTTTTATGCATATCTTATTTTATATTGATTATAATGAATTGTGTTACTCACCCTGCCTGTTTGAATTTTGCCTCCACGTGGGTAACGTGCAGGTGATCAGGATTAGCCGTGGATGCTTCGATTAACTTTTGAAGTATTATTTGCTTTTGGTCGATGTAGTGGGTCTTGCTCTGATAGTGTAACATCGGGTTGGGTCGTTGAGTCGAACCATGTTGAGTTTTATTTGGCTGTTATTTTATTGATTATTTGATGATTATGGTTTATTGTAATAAACCCTTTTGTGGGATTTTTATGGTTATGGTGGATCTGCTGCCCTTTGAAAGCATTTTGAGTTATTTTGAGGAAACCCGTTGTTTACGGAGCAACTTTGTTGATTTGATTTTTTTTGTGCACCCTTTGAGATGACTCTGATTTTTAATGATGATTTTATGTTAATCCGCTGTGTTATCTATGGGGTAGAAAAGGGTGTTACAATAGTAGTAGAAAAATCCAAGGTAACAAATTGCCCCCCAAAAGGCCATGTTTCGATTAAAATCAAACAAGAGAGACGTGGCCTTTTTATCGTATTTTTCGACGCCATTTGACTTTCGCTGACGTCATCGTCATCATTACCATTTTTATGGCGCATTTTCATTTGCCATGAGTTCTGTTCAGAATCTCATCATTACTCCTACTTCCTAGGAGGTCGTGGGTTTGCACGTCTGCCATAATTTCTCCCACTCGCATCAATGTTGTGCTTCGAAAGCGCACGAAAATGCTTTAATCTCCCCCACATAAAAGCCATGTGTTCGATTCAGTACATGCAATGAGAGCTTATAAATACCCCTTTTTTAGCTCCTTTGTTCTCCTTCCTCATTTCAACTTTATCACACTCTTTCTTTCGCGCAAAACAACAAACCCTTTTTAGTCATCTTAAAAAAAACTCCATCGTTAACCATGACCACTAGTCAAGCAATGCCTTCAAAATATGACATCGGAAACAACCCATTGGCCTTCATCATTAAACCCAATGAGAGTGAGGAATCGAGGGATTTTATCCCTGAGCCTTCATTTGAAAATGATAAGATTGTTATATGGGCAAGACAAAAATTAATCCCTTACTCTGTTCAACTTTACACCTTCTTGGGGCCCTATCCCACCAAGAGGTCACAAGCTGGAAAAATCACACGCTTTTTTCTAGGTTACCCAGTTACCATGCCTTCTACGTTTGAGCAAAGCACTCGCAACCTATCTTTTATAATCAAACCAAACTGTGTGTTCCGATCTGCTCTACCAACTCCTAATAAAGAGTATATAGCATAGCTTGATAAGGTTCAATTCAAAAAACAACAACAATGGGAGAACCTATGTATTTACGACATGGTAAACCTATCTAAGACTAGCCCTAAGTACAATCTAGCCATGCTATTGGCTTTGATCTTCTTCTGGGAAGGATCGAACAATACTTTTCAGTTTCCCTACAGCATGCTGACACCGAATTTGTTTGAAGAGCTTCCATCACAGGTTTAAATCCCTTAGGCTCGACTTTCTGTCTAACCCTAGAAACCCAAAATGAATTCACCCTCAAACGCTTCACCTATAAGAACTTTATTCTCGACAACCATGACACAGTCAATGAAGAAGTCTCCAACCTAGAACACACAACCTTCTTGGCTTTCTGGCTATCCTTTTATGTTTTTTTGCTCCAGCTCCTTGCAAGTGGCCAAGAAATTCATTCCCATAGCCATCCAGCTTCATGAAGGTTGAAATATTTCCCCGAGCAAACTTCTTCTGGCTAACTTGTATCAATCACTTGGGGAGGCCTCCTATAAAGTGAAACCCCTTAAAACACTAAAAGTAAATCCTTCCTAGTTTCAAGTCCCCTCTGGCTCTTACAACTGTGGCTGAATGCCACTTTCGAACCAAAACTTCACGTCACCAAGTATGAAGCTTTAATGAAATAAGATGAAGGCAGAACTATTAGAGGTACTACGTTGGCCCTGATCACCCCCAAGAAAACCCTATATCAAGGATTCTCATAAAATACATCAATTTATTCATTAAATCAACAGTCTTCAATGGGTCAATGGCTCCCTTTGTGGATCACCTGGTTGTCCCCTCTTAGCTTAGAAATAGGTTCCCCGGCGTTTCTCCCTCAGCGGATGCTATGTCGAATTTAGTTTGGGCCGCTTTCTAACTCCTACACTCTTGTCAACCAAAGTTGAAATTGGTGCCCCTAGTTATGCCTTTGTTGGTTAGCAGCCTAACTTAGTGGCCAGACCATTTGGTTTAAGCCAACTTCAACCTGGTCTCTCTATGTTTGGGAATAAGATATCTGCTGGTCGGAACGCAAGCTCAACCTTCTTCTTTCTCTGAGGACGCCTCCACTGGGTATGCGTCATAGGATTCTTACCCCAGCAGGTCGAAGGGACATGGGATTTTCTCTTTGCCTCCTTCTGGGGCTTGTCGGATGGCATTCTAAGCTTGGGGTTGACCTCCTTCCACTTTAGATGATTCGCCCGCTTTTGGTTGAGGGGTTTCGCCCACTTATCCTTGGGTGCGCCGGCAGGTGGCCTGAAAGTTTTCTATCGAGACTACTGAAACTGTCTCCTGTACTCTTCACTCATACGAGGCCTACCCTCATTATTAGGAACGAACCTAGCTGCTCGACCTCCACCTCATCCTCGTCTGGGGTTAATCTTTTGAGAGCTTTCCAGTTTCTTTGTCGCTTCTTCGCCAAGCACGACACTACAACGTGGGTACAACATGGTCTTATAATCGCTGAGCTTGTATCCCTTAGAGAAATTAATTAATCCCTCTTCAGACTGGGGATAAACCTCTTGCAAGTCAGAATCAGCAATAGCGGAGATCTTCTCTCCCTTGTCGACATCCATGTTGGAGCCATCAGCAGCTCCCACCATTAAGATCTCTATAGATTTAGCATATTGGGCCTCCTCCATCTACATGGGGCCTGTGTCCACTTTCATTGATGACTTTGGCTTTTCGCCAATTTGAAATCTTCCATCGTTCAAAGCTTTCTGAACCAAATCCCTGAAAAGCACACATTGAGAAATTTTATGACCCAAAAAATTATGGTACTTACAAAAACCTTTCTTCTTCCTTTATTCCAAAGGAGAAATTATTAAACCAGGAGGTACAATAATCTGACAATCTTTGACTAACAAATCAAATATTTTATCGCATTTTGTAATGTCAAAGGTGTAAGTTCTAGTGGTAAACTTCTCATTTTTGTTGGTCTCGACAGGATTCTTCTCGTTCAATGGTTTTAATGACTTACAAACATAAGGGGGGCCTGGCTTTAGTTCGGCCACATTGATCTCCCCTTCCTCAGAACCATCATCACCTATGTGAGAGACATGGTTATCTTTCTCTATGTAAGCAACTTTTTCCTTCTTGTGATATTTATTTGTCCAGGCCTTTTTTAGCCTTTAAGCGTTCGAATTAGCGAACCCTGTCTGCCAGTTGTGCCATGTCCCTAAGGTATTGAGTATCTAAATTCTTTCTGATCGAGTAGTCTAGGCCACCAGCGACCATTCCGACCAACTCATGCCCGGGAACCTAGGTGAAGCACCTTGCCTTAAGAAGTCTGAACCTATTCAAATATTCATCTATCGACTCAGGGACTTTTCACCTAACACTCGCCAACTCTTTCAAACTAATTTTTAGCTGTCCCATATAAAACTGTTCATGGAATATTTCTAACTGAATCCAAGATTGGACAGAATGTAAGGGAAGAGTTGTGAACCACGTGAAGGCATTATTGGTCAGAGAATTCTGGAAATATTTTATCTTTAAATTCTCGTTATTTTCTATGTCGCCAACCTCAGTTTGATATCGAGCGACATGTTCTACTGTCGACTCGTTAGTGTCTCCAACTAACTTGGTAAACTTTGGGACTTTACACCCCTTGGGTAACTCCGTCCGTCTAACATACTCTGACAAAGGAGATATAAAATTTGGTCAGTGGAGTCCTAAATTAAGGCCATTATGAGCCAAAATTTGTTCGACGACGCTTGTTATATTATTCTGCCCTGCATAATTATTTTGCATGACATACCTAAGCACTTGGTCAGCATTCTGGTTCCTCTGAACCATTAGAGGCCTAAGGTTGTTTTGTTTTATATGTTCTACCTCCTATTAAAGGGAGGTTCTTACTGTAACCCTTGGTTCTAGAATTAGATATTTGTGGGGTAGGTCGAATTTGCACTGGGGGTGTGCCGAAGAAATCGGCGATATGCCCCATTTAGTTTGCCAATAATTCATAATTCTGATTTGTATTTGCAATCAACGGGTAAAAAATAGTTCCCATTTGTTGGGTGAGAGTGTTTACTAACTTTAAATTATTCTCATCCCTCTGCTGTCTCATGGCCATCATGGTATATGTATTTAAAGATGGCGTGTTCTAAGGAATATAATTTAACCCTCCTAGTTACGCCATATTACTGATGGTCGACGTTGAGGCGTTTTAAGGGTTGTATAATGGCGTTGTGTACATCACATTGTCACTAAAGGTTGACATATTTGGTTGGAGGTTAGCCATCATAAATGTTGGCATACCATAAGGGTAATATCTGCCAGGGGCGGTATTGAGAACCCAAACAAAGGTCTTACAATCATAGGATTATTAAGAGCATTCCCTGACTACGGTGGGGGTGTAGCCCCATGCAATGGCATCGATACGACTGGCACTGTTGACACCACCAGAGCATTTGTTCTAACTGGTTTCGAGAGAACTGGCTCCTCAACCGTCAACACTAATGGTTGTTGCACTAAATTTTAACGTTTGTTCTGGGGGTTGACATTATCTACAGGAGGACGAGACATTCTAGACAAAGCCTAACCACTCCTTAATTGCATACAAAATACCCAGAAAAGACTCTTAAACAATAGAACAAGAAATGAGAGCAAGAAAATATGCACATAGATAGGAAACTTAGCACATGTCCCACTGGGCATGCCAATTTGTTTGCACTGAAAAATGGTAAACAACCGCTGGTCTCCAACTTAAGGGTTACTTGTAGGATCAACCAGTGAATCCTAGGACATAGTGTTATATTACCACTTGTACTTGATTTCTTATATTTGCGTGACTGTTTTTCGACTTGGTAAAAAATAGAATCCTAAGTGATTATAATTATGTAGAGATGTCGACTTCAACCACTTCAAAAATGCGTAAAAGAAATGATAAAGACTAGAAATGTTGAACGAAATAACTTAGATGGAATTGAAAGGTAAAGTAACTAAATCAATGTGAAGAATTAAAATTAGAAACTTTGCATTAAAAGTGAAAGTTTGTTGTTCACTTGTTCTTACATTCTCTCAATCATTCGCTCGTTTCTCTAAACGTTGATACTTTGAGTTTTTAGTGAGATTTATGTAGTACAGTGAACACCCTTGTATTCAGCATAATGAACACCTATATATATAAGTATAAAATAACCACTCCTAACGTTTCTATCTTCAGAGTTTTCCACGTGAAGCTCTGCATGCAGCCTGTCCTTGTGCATTCTCCATGTGTCTCTTTAGAGGGAACCCTTCAGGCTGTTATTGATATTTTAACATGATATTGTGCACCCAAATAACTGCTTTGTCGGCCGATTTGCCTCTGTCCGAAGGACTTCACAGTCGATGATATTTCTTAGGCAAAATGTCTTTTAGAACATCCGAAAATTTCACTAAGTCCAAATTCTAGGCGAACCAAGATTTCTCAGCTTTGCCCTTGTTTGATAAGGTTTTTCCTTCGTCTAAAATACCAGCTAACACACCCCAAACTCAATCTCCACCTGTATCTGAATCAAACTTCATTCAGAATCAATCTGAAGTTCAAGTTACATCTGTACCACAGATTAAAATTGAACTAGTTTTTTTGGATCAACCTCCACCTAAAACCTCCCTAAACCAAACTAACCAAGTTGACCTACCATCTAACCATCACTCCTCTCCAAAAAGAACTGACTTTGTGTTAGAATTTGGAACAATATTCATATTCACTCCCACTCAACCAGATATTCCTCAACCTGACTTTCCACCTCCTCTACCATATATCCAATCCCAATTGGAAGAATATATAACTATTTTCTTTGATAGATTGCTGAATATGGTTGTTGAGAGAACTACTACTTTTGACCATGTATCTTATGCTTCAAAATGGGATTCTCTCACAACCTCAGTTGTATCAGATCTTTAGAATCTAAAGTACATCTCTTCAAACTTTGTTGCTTCTTCTAGCCAGAGGGAAGAGATCATGGAATAAAAGTTGGATTTTGTTGCTACCAATCAGGAATCCATGGCTAATAAGAAAAAGGAGTTGGATGATCGGATGAAGGCTATGACTACCATACAAGATGAAATTTGTGTTGATCCGAAAGCAGTCTTGGAGCTTCGAAAGCATAAACCTTAAGCTATAGTATTTAGTTACCTATTTGTTTTTATCTTTTCCGAACTTGTGATTTACACCTCATTTTCTAGTTAATGAAAATTTTTCTTCAGTATCTTTTCTTTCTTTTCTTATATTTTTGTTGATGACAAAAGGGGGAAAATAGAGTATTTAAGCACCTGAATCCAAAGAATATTTTTACTATGCTTAATTTCTGAAGAATAATATTATCGTTCAATTAAAGGAATTTAATTAAACTAGATAGGACTTAGGGGGGCTTACAAAACTCACCCTCTGGATTATCAAACTCAGGGGGAGCTTACAAATCTCAGTCCTTGAAGTCAACATGTTAATTAAATTAACAACCATTGTTCTTAAATACTTATTTTTGTCATCATCAAAAAGGGAGAGATTGTTGGAACAAAATTGGTTAATACCATATCCCTTGGGTTTTGTTGATGACAAAGTATTTAAAGAACAATTGGACTTTCTAACATCTATTCAAGTTTGCAGGAATATAATCATTAAGAGCAGATCAAGAGATGCTTGAGGAATCTGTATCTGAAGATCAGACTCTTGCTCTGAAGCTCACTTCTGAAGACTCTAGCTCTGATGGAAGACCCAGACTCTAAAGAAGTTAACTTTGATGAGAGTCAGCCTTTAGTGACTCTAAAGCTTCAAAAGCAAATAAGTGGACTCTGAAATGATCATCCTTTGAAGTGTAAAGTATGAAGAAATTTAACCTCCGAAGCAGAAGCTCTTCAATCGAGATAACTCTAACAGTCTTAGAGACATTTTGATCACGTGAAGACTTAAGGAAAAATCTCTTCCTTGGTGCCTGAGCTTCAACGAATAATTCCTCTTGTAGAAAGGTGCTTTGTTGTTGTGTATTATCAAGTACAAAGCTAGCCCAAACTTTTTGGTGAAAGTCTTCAACGTCTTTTTTTTCTCCTCTCTATATAAGAAGCTGCAAACCTGAAGAAGAAGACTACCAAGCTTTAATACAATACACTGCTACAGAATCTGAACATTGGCAATCAAAGAGAAGTTTCTCTGTTAAATTTGTTAGACTTAGAACATCTTAACACTTGTATATTTTAGAAGTTCTTAAGTCGTAGAGTCTTTCTAAGTTGTATTTTGTCAACACCTCTGAAATTGAATATCAAGTATAGTTGTTACCCAAATCTCTTAACATTTTGTTTAGGGTCAGAAGTCTATTTCCTGTTTTCTTGAGCATAGAATCTCTTACATGAGGGTTTGAGCAAAGGAAGTCTCTTGCTAGTGTGCTTTAGCAAAGAAGTCTCTTACTTGTGGGTTTGAGCGAAGGAAGTCTCTTGCTTCTGTGATTGAGAATTAAGAAGTATCTTGCTTTCATGCTTGAGCATTTGTAATCAGATTCGGTTATAGTGGAAATATCTTGGAAGTACAAGGGGACTGGACTACTTTCAGGTTGTGAGAGGAACCAAGATAATTGCTTGTGTCTCTTGTGCTTTAACTTTACTTGCTTATGTTCTTAAACATTCCGTTGTTGTCAACTTTGATCCTACTAGTCAGATTTTGGTTCACAATCTGATAAAGATCTTCAGAAGCTATCCAAGCATTTTTTTAGTCGGACTCTGAACTAAGTGTTCAAAATCTGCTTGAAAGCCATAAAAAAAGGGAAGTAGAAAAGCTTAAAGATGAAAAAGCCAACACGGTTCAACCCCCATTCTTGTGTTTTTCTCACCATTAGAGGCATCACAACTTCATGTATTATAAACAAAAGCTAAGTGAACAACATTTGATCTTGAACTATCCGAGATTCATAGTTTTCACATACAATGTTAACCATCCTGTCATTCTCATTTTTCAACACTAGGAGGGATATGAGAATTAACACTAATTCTACTTGCTGAATCCACATTAGAAATTTATTTTCTTGAAGTTTGATTGATTGTTGCAGTGGAAACGTGTTTGTTTAGCTAAATTTGCACTGTGATAAGGTGGCTTGCGAAAAATGAACCACTTGTTGTTAGTCCTATAAAGAGCTTTCCTGATCTGCCATTTGAACATCTATAACCTGGAGATACTATAATCTGACCATCTTTGACTAACAAATTAAATATTTCATTGCATTTTGTAATGTCAAAGGTGTAAGTTCTAGTGGCAAACTTCTCTTTTTTATTGGTCTCGACAGGATTCTTCTTGTTCGATGGTTTCAATAACTTACAAATATACGGGGGACCTGGCTTCACGTCGGCCACAATGATCTCCCCTTCCTCAGAACCATCGTTGCCTATGTGAGAGACATGGTCATCTTCCTCTATGTAAGCAAATTTTTCCTTCTTGTGATATTTATTTGTCCCGACCTTTTCCCACCTTTAAGCGTTCGAATTGGCGAACCCTGTCTACTAGTTGTGCCATGTCCCTAAGGTATTGAGTATCTAAATTCTTTCTGATCGAGTAGTCTAGGCCCCCAGCGGCCATTTCGACCAACTCATGTCCGGGCACTTGGGTGAAGCACCTTGCCTTAAGAAGTCTGAACCTATCCAAATATTCATCTATCAATTCAAGGACTTTTCACCTAACACTCACCAACTCTTTCAAACTAAATTTCTAATGTTCCATATAAAACTGTTCATGGAATAGTCTTTCTAACTGAATCCAAGATTGGACAGAATGTGGGGGAAGAGTTGCGAACCACGTGAAGGCATTCTTGGTCAGAGAATTTGGGAAATATTTCATCTTTAAATTTTCATTATTTGCTATATCGCCAACCTCAATTTGATATCAAGCGGAATGTTTTACTGTTGACTCTTTAGTGTCTCCGGAGAACTTGGTAAACTTTAGGACTTTACACCCCTTGGGTAACTCCGTCCGTCGAACATACTCTGACAAAGGAGATATAAAATTTGGATAGTGGAGTCCTACATTATGGCCATTCTGAGCCAAAATTTGTTCGACAACACTTGTTATATTATTTTGTCCTGCATAATTATTTTGCAGGACATACCTAAGCACTTGGTCTGCATTATGGTTCCTCTGAACCACATGAGGCCTAGGGTTGTTTTGTTTTATTGATTCTACCTCTTCCCTGCTCAGGGGATGTTCTTACTGTAAACCTTGGTTTTGACCAACAGTGGCCTGCGTTGTCCCATTTTTCAGGGGTTTCGATCACTCTAGCATTAGATATTTGTGGGGTA
The DNA here is from genome assembly GCA_022829125.1 of Lathyrus tuberosus. NCBI lineage: Eukaryota > Viridiplantae > Streptophyta > Magnoliopsida > Fabales > Fabaceae > Lathyrus > Lathyrus tuberosus. Next base: position 6,375,928 of record JALAZF010000101.1, on the reverse strand, counting down.
GGTCGAACTTGCACTAAGGGTGTGCCGAAGAAATCAGCGATATGCCCCATTTAGCTCGCCAATAATTCATATGTCTGATTTGTATTTGCAATCAACGGGTTAAAAATAGTTCCCATTTGTTGGGTGAGAGTGTTTACAAACTCTAAATTATTCTCATCCCTATACTGCCTTATGGCAATCATGGTAGTTGTATTTAAAGATGGCGTGTTCCGAGGAATATAATTTATCCCTCCTGGCCGCGCCATATTATGGATGGTCGATGTTGAGGTGTTTTAAGGATTGTATAATGGCATTGTGGACATCACATTGTCACTAAAGGTTGACATATTTGGTTGGACGTTAGCCATAATATATGTTAGCATACCATAAGGGTAATCTCTACCAGGAAGTGGTATTGAGAAGCCAAACAAAGGTCTCGCAATCACAGGATTATTAAGAGCATTCCCTGACTGCGGTGGCGGTGTATCCCAATGCAATGGCATCGATACGACCGACGTTGTTGACACCACCAGAGCATTTATTCTAACCGGTGTCGAGAGAACGGGCTCCTCACCCGTCAACACGACTGGTTGTTGCTCTAAATATTAACGATTGTTCTGGGGGTTGACATTATCTACAGGAGGACGAGACATTCTAGACAAAGCCTAACCACTCCTTAATTGCATAAAAAATACCCAGAAAAGAATCTTAAACAATAGAATAAGAAAAGAGAGCAAGAAAATCTTCACATAGATAGGAAACTTAGCACATGTCCCACTGGGCATGCCAATTTGTTTACACTGAAAAATGGTAAACAACCCCTGGTCTCCAACTTAAGGGTTACTTGCAGGATCAACTAGTGAACCCTAGGACATAGTGCCAAATTACCATTTGTTCTTGATTTCTTATATTTGTGTGACTGTTTTCGACTTGGTCTAAAATAGAATCCTAAGTAATTATAATTTTGTAGAGATGTCGACTTCAACCACTTCAGAAATGCATAAAATAAATGATAAATACTAGAAATGTTGAATGAAATAACTTAGATTGAATTGAAAGGTAAAGTGACTAAAGCAATGTGAAGAATTAAAATTAGAAACTTTGCATTAAAAGTAAAAGTTGGTTATTCACTTGTTCTTACATTCTCTCAGTCATTCGCCCGTTTCTCTAAACGTTGATACTTTGAGTTTTTAGTGAGATTCAAGTATAAAATAACTATTCCTAACGTTTCTATTTTCAAAGTTAGCCACGTGAAGCTCTGCATGCAGCCTGTCCTTGTGCATTCTCCATGTGTCTCTTTAGAGGGAAACCTTCAGGCCGTTATTGATATTTTAACATGATACTGTACACCCAAATAACCGCATTGTCAGCCGATTTGCCTCTATAGCAAGTACTTCACGGTCGATGATATTTCTTATTAAAAATGTCTTTTGTAGCATCCGAAAATTTCACTAAGTCCAAATTTTGGACGAGCCAAGATTTCTCAGCTTTGCCCTTGTTTGCTAAGGTTTTTCCTTCGTCGAAAATCCAAGCTAACACACCCAAAACTCAGTCTCCACCTGTATCTAAATCAAACTTTATTCAGAATCAATCTCAAGTTCAAGTTACATCTGAACCACGGATTAAAACTGAACAAGTTTCTTTGGACCAACCTCCACCTGAAACCTCCCTAAACAAAACTAACCATGTTGACCTACCATCTAAGCATCACTCCTCTCCAAAAAAATTGATGTTGTGTTAGAATTTGGAACAATATTCATATCCACTCCCACTCAACCAGATATTCCTCAACCTGACTTTCCACCACCTCCACCATATATCCAAGCCCAATTGGAAGACACTACGCTAAACAAGGGAAAAGAGGGCGCTTTTTTTGGCCTATGACAGCGCTTAAAAGCGCTGTCTAAGGCTGCGCTGTCGTAGGTAAAGATAGCGCTTTTTTATTTATGAAAAAGCGCTCTCTAAAAAGGGGACTTTAGACAGCGCTTTCAAAAGCGCTGTCTAATGTATACGTTTAAAATTTTAAAAAAAAAATTTATATATAATTTAGAGAGCTCTTTTTTCTTCAAAAGCGCTCTATAAAGGGGGACTTTAGACAGCGCTTTTGAAAGCGCTGTCTAATGTATACGTATAATGATTTTTTTATATACCTTTAGAGAGCGCTTTTTCCTTATAAGCGCTCTCTAAAGGGGGGCTTTAGACAGCGCTTTTCAAAGTGCTGTCTAATGTATACTTATAAAATTTTAGATTTTTTTTATATACCTTTAGAGAGCGCTTTTTCCTTAAAATCGCATTTTCCTATACCTTTAGACAGCGCTTTTTTCTCAAAAGCGCTGTCTTTTGTCTACGTATAATTTTGAAGATTTTTTTAAAAAATCTCATTTTAACCATTTTTTTTATGCACAAACCTGTATAATTCACATTTCCATAAACCTGTATAATTCACATTTCAATAAACCAGTATGGATACGCATTTCCATTAACAAATTCTATTTCAAAACTAGAATTTACATTAATGCAGAATTCGCACAATTCCTTATATTGTATGGTTTCAAACTTGTATAGAATTTGTACATTTAAATAAACTAGAATTTACATGCATAATTCGCACAAATTCTATTGTATGGTTTCAAACCTGTATAGAATTTACATTTCAATAAACTAGAATTTACATTCACAAAACTATACATTCAAGAAAGAATTCTTCTTTCAATAAAGAATTCGCACAATTCCTCATTAATATCTTGCAATTGTTTCCTCGTGTAATAAGGACATGCCATATCATCGAAATACTACATAACAAAACAAAATACGCATTATTTAGTTAAAAATAAAAAATTATATGACATATCCGATAAATATTAAAATAAATCCTAAGTTATAAAACCATGCATACCGTAATAGGAATCTCCAATTGTTCCATTTGAAGGATTTCTCTCATGAACCTCAAAACGAAGTACCTGCAGTCTATGCCATTACGCTGACGAGTGCACTACACATAGACAAACAAATAAGAAATAATATATAGATGTTTTGTGTTATCAAGTAGCATCACTAATAAGCAATATTGTGAAAATTAATATACCTCCACTTTGACCCATGTAATATTGGTTGCTCTAGCATGTGCTACTCGAGTCTCTCTTTGTGCACGGTATAGTAGTATAGCTCTATAAAAGAAAAACGTAAACTTAGAACAATGTCACAAAAATAATTAAATATACAAATACACACGAATATTTCGAGCAATCTCACTTACGTGTCAACCACATCCTTCATATTCTGATATGTGGACCAATCAGTATCCAATGAATTAAGATAATAGACCACTTCTGTTATAGGATTAATGGCAACCAACAACCAGTGTCCACTGTAAAATATAACAAAAGTTTAGATGGATAATTTCTACGCAAAAGATACAAATTAAAGATTAGAATGAAATTAGAATGAAAATCTTACCCATTTCCAGTATTATACGGTAAAAGAAACAGACTTTCTGTGTTGCTGGCCATAAATCGCTCAAGTAAGTGGTCTCTTACTTCAATTGCATTCATACCAATTCTCGGTGCATTAACAAGGTTGCAAGAGAAGAAACGGAATCTGTTTGACAATTTCGTCCCCCGCATGAATTTTTCATACATGAACCTTAAATAAAAACATAATAAACATTAGACTATTTTCATTGAAATGTGTAAATAAATTGTTCAACTAAATAAATAATAGATTGTTTGGAGTACCAGATGTATGAATGCATAACACCGATGCCTAATTCAGTATGCTTAAATATCTGCTCCATGTCTTCTTTTCCGATTATCTCGGAATGCGAAAAACCAAAAACACCTTCGACCATGTCTATTTGACGAACAGATCAAATCTGACATTGTCATAAGTGTTTCTAGACACGACTGAAAGCGAGCTCTTTTTTCCTGCACGGTCCTTGTAGGAGCTTTTTTCTTGTCGGTCTGTTGTGAAGCATGAGCAGGAACCTAACAATCATATAAGTTAGGTAAAGTAGAAAATCATGAAACTATTGAATTCGGATAATAGAATAACACTTAAAAGCTACCTCTCTATGTGATTCAACATACTCGTTTTGCCACAAAACCCCTTTATTCTTAGCTGCGGGTTTTGTAGGAGTCTAACATTACCATGTAAAAAAAATGTAAGTAATGGTTCAGAATGATTTTCATAATCATTCAGAATTGACATTTGAATACTAAGAGATTCGTAATGGTTTTCAACATACCTCATCACCTATGGAAATGAGGTCTAACGGCCATGCAACAAACGAACCTATTGCATCCCGCAGCAATGTAACCTCTGAAACCGAGTCAGGTATGGGTAGTACTGCATTCATATCTAAAGCAATATCAACCGACACTTTCAGATATCCATTAGGGAGCGGTTGATGGTGAAGTAACGCTCCCACAAGGTTATGCACTTTTCCCTTGCCAACCATGCGATAAGTCGGTAACGACAAATACAGCTGGCAAGATGAAATGCCCTGAAGCAATAATAAATATGTAACTGTTAATATGTATAAAGGTCAATTAAAATAAATGTGTTAATTTTATTAAAATAAATATGTGCTAATTACCTCGGGAATTTTATTTGGAGAATTGATACTAGCTTTGTCACTAGTATCTTTCAAACCGGAACCGCGTTTTTCCACCTCATATCTCTCTTTATCCTGTTGCAATTCACGGACTTGCGCTTATAGTGCCATCAAAGTTTGCATGACTTCTTGGTTGCTGGGATTTTTTCTCTTTGGTTGCTTATACAGGGAAGATGGAGTCACACCAAATCCTTTACCTCTCACCCGACCAGGATACTCAGGAACATTTAGTACTCGACTAAGAATGCTCCTGCATTCATCCTCATCTGTGGGTAAGGATTTAGATAGATTCTCCTGAAATTCATTGACAAATCGAAAATTATTAGTGGGGATTAAAAATTAATTATATTTTAATAAAATTTTGATTAACTTTGAGACATAATGTTATACTTACACATTCGTCATAAACATGCTGAACATCTTCTCTAACAGCTCCATCCTTACCCACGCGAGCTTCCTTCCACAAAACATGGTTCGGAAGTGATGATTCTTCACTTTTAGACTCTTCTAACTACACATTTAGTTAAATAATAAGTTCATCAATTATAACACAATAATACAATTAATAAAATCATAGCATTAATATATACTTACCAAATTTTGTTGTAACCGTGCATATCCCAAACGCCCTTTTTCTGTATGGATACGCAGGTTTGGATGCTCTTTCGCGATTAATGGCACTCAATTTCTGGATAAAAAAGTTTAAGTCATATCAAAAAAAACTAATGAAACAAATATATAATACAATCAATAGACATGACAAGATAACATTACATTGAATTCTTCGGTTTTCCATTTGGCTACAAAAATGCCCCATTCTTCCGGTGTAATCACATCCGCATACAACGGTGGAAGTTCTGCTTCAACAAAATTTTTGTCCTCATCCCTAAGATATTTGTTTGATAATAAGGCTCTAAACCCTCTGTGTCTCTTTCCGGCCAATTGAAGACAATACTTTTTCCGGCTTTCTTCAATATTAAAGGACCTCTACGAAAAAACATACACATATAAACATAAAGTGTGTTAGTATAAGTAAATTAAAGACTTAATCGTCAACAAAAATCTAATAACATCAATCATATTTGGTAATTACCTGTATCTCAGTCCATATCTTTTCTTTACCGGCATCTGTAACGGTCCGTTTTTAATATTTCCTTTTTCCGTGCTTTTTGGTGTTAATTGGTCGAGTCTTTATTTTTAATTGACCAATATTTATGTTAATTGCTAATTGGTGTGAATATATGTTATTTTTGCACAATGTGTATTTTTACCGTTTTTGAGAGTTTGCGGGGAAAATTGGAATAGAGGGTATTTGACATATTTCATAATTAATAGTGTTAGTTAATAATAGTTAGTTTAGATATTTATTAGAAATGTTTAGAATTTTTAAGTTAAGAAAATATGAAAGAAAATAGTTAGTATAAGTTTAGAAAAAGAAGAAAAAGAAAAGTTAGTAAGAGTTTCCCTTTAGAGAAGAAAAAGAGAGAAGAGGAAAAGAGAAGAGAAAGAAGAAAAGAGAGGAAAAACTTGTGAAGGAAGAAATCAATCTCCCGACTTTCTAGAACACGATTAAATCGGGTAAGGGTGCGAAACTCGGTTATTATATCATTGTGTATGATTATGTATGTTTTGTGTGGATGTTTAGGTTGGTTTTCCATATGTTTCCATTTATGCCGTATTGGACGAAATCGATAGAAATCGATGTTTTTACGGTCGAAAAGTCGTATAAATACATGTGTTGGTTGGTTATGTGTATGTGAGCTGCTGTTTAAAGTTTCATGAAGTTTGGTTATGTTTTGGTTAGTTTTCGTTATGTTTCCGTTGTTTTGTCCGTTTAGGTCGAATTGTGAGAAATCGATAAAAATCGATGTTTTCACGGTTAGAATTCGAAATAAATTACGTAGTTGTATCGAGTAAGGTTAGGTCGTCGTATGTCGTGCTTTTCATTCGATTTGGTGATGTTTGAAAATTCTGGTTTTTGAAAGGTTGAAATTTAATCGAAAAATCGAATGTCGTAGAAATTTCGTTTATGTGTTCTAAATTGTTCTTATGTATTTGGTGGTTGGGCGTATATGTTTGTTTCGGTGAGAATGTTCGATTTAGTCGAGTTTCCGGGCATTTTGGAAAATGACAGCAAAGGTGTATTTTGAGAAAATCTGATTTTTGAGAAAAACAGGGCTATGAATCGATACATAACAGCTATGTATCGATACGAAATGGCTTATGTATCGATACATAACCCTTATGCATCGATACATACTGAAGAAATTTGGGAAAACAGCATTTTCACTACAGCATGTGTCGACACATGCGTGCTATGTATCGATACATGTGGCTTTTTGTATCGATACATAAGCCTATGTATCGATACATACTGTGCTGAACCATAAAATTCTGGTTTGTCGGGGAAACTTCGGAAATTCATATCTCTTGAACCGTAAGTCAGTTTTGATCCCCGTTCGAAGCGTTGGGAAGCTAACGAGATGTACTTTCTAGGAAAAATAGTTTTGAGGTCTGAACTTGGTCCAATCGGTACAGTTTTTACGAACCGTTTCGTAGTGTCGGGCGTCCGGTTTATGTTTTTGCGTTATTTTGAAATATTCATATCTTGTTAACCGTTTATCGTATTTAAGAGTTCTTTATACCGAATCGAAGCTGTCGATGAGTACTTTTTGATGATGATAGAAAATATTATTTTTGGCTGACTTTTAGCCGACTTTTCTGAGAAACCGTAAAAATGGAATTTTGAGTTATTTTCTATATTGTGCGATAGGATATGATATGTAACGTATGACTTGTGTGAGGGATGTTTGATGGCTATATGATGTTGTGGTGAAGATGTGTGGCCGTTTGGCAATTATGTGCATTATATTATATGTACTTGAAATGCATGATTTAATGTATGAGCCTTGATTGCCATGGGTCATTATATGACATGCATCATGTTGAAGACATTGTAAGATCCCTTTGTGGGTGTAAACAATGCATGAAGACATTGTAAGATCCCTTTGTGGGTGTAAACAATGCATGAAGACATTGTAAGATCCCTTTTGGGTGTAAACAATGCATGTTGAATTGTAGATCCCTTATGGGTGTAAGCAATTGTTGTATTGATCGTGTGCCTATTATAAAGGACTAAAAACGATCCATAACGTTGTATGCTTGTTGATAAGTGGTAGCGACGGGGAACATCGTATGCCCGACGGGGAGTTACCCTAAGTAACGAGCGATGATTCCAAGAGTTCCTGGGGGACTAATGGTACCGCATGCATAGAGTCGTTGTGTCGGTCTCTGTGCATTTGCATAATTCATTACGTAAATGTTTATGTGTTGAATTTTGAGAAGGATTTGTTATGCATTGTGTTAATGTATATGCTTATGTGATTGATGTGTGAAATGGGTTTAATATGTCTGGTGTTGTTTACAAGTATCGTATTTGTGTGGTGAGAATAATTGTGCATATTTTGCTAAGTGTTTTATAATGATATGCAATTATATTATAATCCTGTTTCTCACCCTTCTGCTGTGGTTTAATGCTGTAATGGCATTGCAGATTAGACGCTGGAGGTCTTTTGCGAAGATTAGTGTCTTCGTCTTTTTGTCGTTCCGTCGGCTCTGATATGTAACACGGGTAGTCGGGGTTCGAGTGTAGATGTTTCTTTGGGCTTGTATATAGTGGCCTTGTATGAATATGTATATGACATACTTATCTTTTGTGATGACATCAGTTATGGATGTTCCGCTTTAATTCCGTAACTGAACGATGATATTTTGGAACTGAGTTCCTATGTTTATATGACTATCAGGTTGTTATATATCTATATGAGCAGGTTGTTTTAGTTCACGTTGATGTGACATCTCTGTTTATATCTAAATGACTTAATCTTTGCTCTGATGTTTTATTATAAGATTAGTTTATTCCGTTTTTGTACGGGGTATAGAAGGGGTGTTACAGCATCCAACGATTTACTCCTCCAATTATCACTAGTGATTGGAATGTGCTAACGGACAAGTGAACCAATGTATGAAGACGACATTGAACTGTTAGGCTCAACTAGTTGGTTCTCGTCACTCCAATGTACATCAAATTTTGTCCCTTTATCTCTAGCACGGATGATTGATTTCATAATGGTTTTTCCTTGTTTTATTTCATGTTCTACTTTCGAAGCTTCATTCTGAGCTTCATGTGTATCATGCGTCTCGTGTGTATCTTCCTGGTTACTAGACATTTGACCTGTAAGGAAGAAAAAAACAAAAATTAAATGACAAATATAAAAATCCATAATCCTAATCCATTGAATGATATAAGCTATATTGAATGATATAAGCTATAATTTTATAACTAGTACCTTTTTCACTAACGTCTCTTTCTTTTCTTGGTTGGAATATGTTCCACCCGTCTCTTAACAACACGGACGGTTGGATTGATCCAAATACCCTCATTATGATCATTTCTAGTATATGATTCATTCACTATAATATTTTCATCTTGATCATTTCAAGTAAATGATTCAATATCAACATCAATATCACCTTGATCTCCAACGTTTTTATCAATTACTTTGTTAGATAAAAGCACTATAGACCATTTTGTACTTGTCGGATCAGTGACATAGAACACTTGTTTAGCTTGATAGGATAGAATAAAAGGCTCATCTTTGTACCCCACCCTATTAAGATCCACTTGCAAAAATCCTGACTTATACATTCGTACGCCATTATTATTTTCAACCCACTTGCAACGAAATATAGGAATCTGAAACTTCTCATAACCAAACACCCAAATGCGCTCAATAACCCCAAAATATGATAGATTTGCAAATTTGGGGTTTAAGTCTTTCACACTTGAAATGTGCATTGCTTCAGCTACCACGGTGACACCACTATGTTGCATAGTACTTATATCATCTTGTTCTTTGGTATAAAATGTGTATCCATTAATTGCGTATGCGCTATAAGAAAACACAACCATACTTGGACCATATGCTAAACATCTCAACCTTTCTGTTATTGAAGCGCGGTCTGAATAATACTTTGAATAAATATGATCCTTAAACCAAGGTATGAAACTTCGATTGTGCTCTCGTACTATCCAATTCTCATTTCTATTCGGATTTAAACCTCGGAGAACATCCTTGTGCATTTCAACATACGACTCAACCTCATTCTCATTATGCAGAACATACAAATGTACTTGATCCCGTTCGACCCTTGATACTGTCACAACTTCATTTCCAGTTAACTTTTTTCCTTCTTTTTTTTCGACAATATGAGATTTGTGGAGTCCAATTGATTGTACATTGGACAGATATTCAGTATAAAACTCAACCGCTTCTTCAACAATGTATCGTTCGTCAATACAGCCCTCTGGTCAACTTCGGTTTACATACCCTTTTAATATTTTCATATAACGTTCAGCAGGGTACATCCATCACACATAAGCTGGTCCACACAATTGTGTCTCTTTCACCAGATGAACAATAGATGAACCATTATGTCAAAAAACGAGGGAGGAAAATACATTTCAAGATCACACAAAGTAATAACTATTTCTTTTTGCAATGTTGGTAAGATCGCAGGATCGATCACCTTACTGTAAATTGACTTGAAGTAAAAAAACAATTTAGTTATTGCGCTTCTTACTTTTTCTGGCAGAATAGAACGTATACCTATTGGTAGAAAATGTTCCATTATAACATGGCAGTCATGCGTCTTTAAAGTCTTTAACTTGAGGTCTTTCATAGACACAAGTCTTCTAATATCTGAAGAGTATCCTTCTGGAACTTTAACTTCACTTAGAAACTTACATAATACTTTTTTCCCCTTTCTAGATAGATTATACGCAGCAGGTGGAGATATGTTCGTTTTCCTTTCTTCAAGGGTCCTAATTCTGTTCTTATCCCCATATGTACCAAGTCCTTTCTTTCTTTAAGGCCATCCTTAGACTTTCCTGGTATATTGAGTAACGTACCAATAACACTGTCAAATACATTTTTTTTCAATATGCATAACATCGAGAAAATGTCTTACATACAACGACTTCCAATATGGCAGTTCAAAAAAAATTGACCTCTTCTTCCACCCACTCTTGACAAGTGTATGTGCAAAAGGCTTTCCAAACTGAGTTCTCACATCTTTCACCTTTTCAAATATTTAATCACCTGTCAATATAGTTGGAGCTCTACCATGTTCTGGCTCTCCATTGAATGCTTTTCTCCACCCACGGTAGTGATGATTAGAATTTAAGAATCTACGATGACCGAGAAAGACATTCTTCTGACCAAACTCCAATCGCGTCCAATCTGTTTTATCTTCACAAATAGGACACGCACATTGACATTTTATGTTGTACCCTGATAGATTTCCGTATGTTGGAAAATCATTAATTATGCCAAACAACATCGCCCTTAAGTTGAAACTTTCTTTCCTATACCCATCATAAACCTCCACACCGTTCTCCCACAAAAATTTTAAATCTTCGATTAAGGGTGCCAAGTATACGTCTATGTCATTCCCTGGTTGTCTAGGCCCAGAAATTAACATAGATAACATCATGTACTTACGCTTCATACATAGCCATAGAGGTAGGTTATAAATCATTATTATCACAGGCCAAGTGCTATGTGAGATACTTTGAATATCGTGTGGGTTCATTCCATCAGTAGATAATGCCAAGTGAAGGTTTCTTGCTTCTTTTCCAAATTCAGGATAATCATCATCAATTTTCATCCACTGTGGTGAATCTGCCAGATGTCGAAACTTTCCATCAATAATTCTTTCATCTGAATGCCAAGTCAAGTGTCTTGAATCGGTCTTACTACGAAACATGCGTCTAAATATCGGAATTATAGGAAAATACCATAAGACTTTTGTTGGAGACAACTTTTTCTTATATCGAGAGACACCGCATTTAGGACACTTATTTAACGATGCATACTCATTTCGAAACAATACGCAATCGTTTAGACAAGCATGTATCTTATCATAACTCATGCCAATAGAGCACAACATCTTTTTGGCCTCATATGTTCGATTGGGAAGAGCATTATCCTCTGGAAGCATATCTTTCATAAGGGCCAATAACTCTGTGAAACTTTTATCCGACCATCCATTGCCCGCCTTTAAGTTGTACAACCAGACAATCTTGTGAATTTGGTGCAACCATTATACAACGGTTTCTCTGCATCGCTTACCAACCTCTCAAACATTTTGGGACAATCCTTAAGATCTTCTTCAAGTGCTTCTGCAATCTCTTCGACTCAATCAGAATCGTATGTATCTGTGCCATTGTCGTATGAAGCATAGGTCGTATTATCCCCTAATTCAACATTCCCGTTAATTTTCTCACCATGCAAATTCCAACATGTATAACTTCTATCAATTCCACGCCTCAATAAATGCGATGCCAACTGAACCGCGTCAACCCGACTCCCAAAATAGAAACCCAAGCAAGGACATATCATTCGACTGGGGTCTTTAGCGTGCGCAACAACAAACTTAACGAATTCTAATACCCCATTGTCGTACTCTTTCGACAATCGGCTTGAAGACATCCATTTCTTATCCATAGTTATACTAATTAACTAAACAAAAACAAAAAGAAAAAATGTTATACCTGTAGGGAAACGATCCGACTTTCACACTTTGATCACAAGTAACCCCTATATATAGAAAATTCAATAAGTTAGTAACTCCATCATATCAGTTCATTCAAAGCACTACTAATTACAGTGGCGAGAGAGAACAACTAATTACCTTTAGAGATGTAAACAACTTCTAGATCCACACAGTGTCCAGATAGGTTAGAATTAACAAAACCCCCCTGTACACGTATCATAAAATGAAATATCATTAATTGACCAATTATGAGTCATAACTTGATAAGTGGCAACATGTAATCACAGACAAGCAACAATTAGAGGTAAACACCTACATATTCCAAGTATTTGACCAAATACTCAAGACCAAAATAAATACTTTAGAATCACTAAGTTTAGAGAACAGATAAAAATACAAGAAGAACTATGCAATGTTGATAATGTTGATAGAACCATGCAATGTTGGATGGTTAACATGTCATGCACTTGCTTCAAACAATATACATAATCAAAATATTATTTATCTCTTCCATTTAGCATTTGAACAATAAAATAAAATATGGTAGTACATTGATTAAATTAATAAACTGCCAAGTGATCTATAACCTTAGCTAGACTAGTGGAAGGTAACTACATCCACAATTCAATATTAGATATAAAGTGCATTATTAAGCTACAATACAATAAACAATTTTCTAGTATCCATGGTTTGGTGTAGATCTATATTTGTATGAATTGGCCCAAAAGAGATAGTGAACAAAGTTAAGTCCACTAAGCACACACATCAACCAATAAAACCTCTCAGGATGATAATGATTCAAGTTTTCACCCAACAGCCAAGGTGTTTGTCCAAATGCTCCACTCAACTTATTAACAAAAGACACAAGAACAGTGCTGAGAAAATACCATGATAATGTTAGGATATTTTGATTACTTTTTCACTCATCAACTTAAAAAATTCTGGGTACAGAGAAAAGAAGCAACAACAACATTCTGATATAGGGCAACAACAACAGCAACACGACAACATCAACAACACAATGAGGCTAGGACAACAACAACAGAATGCAAAGACGAATGCAAACACGTACCTTATTCGTTTTCAGAGGATAAGAGAATAAGAACAACAACAACGTTTTCACGAATTGAATGCAACAATGACGGTAACAGTGACGACAACGGTGATGGCAACGGTGACGGCAATGGGAATGGAAGAACGACGGCAATGGCAATGCAAGAACGACGGCAAGGGTTTCAGTAGAAGAAACGGTCGAGAGAAGAAAATGAATATAAGTGTCTGAAAATGTTTAGAAATTGTTTTATATTTAAATTCGTAAATGACCTTAGAGGGCGCTTTTCAGAAAGCGCTTTCTTATGTGCTACCTATAAGAGCGCTTTCCTTAGAAAGCGCTTTCTAAAGTGAAAAGAATTTAAGACCTATAAGAGCGTTTTTCTGAAAGCGCTTTCTAAGGTTACCTTTAGACAGCGCTTTTTAAAAGCGTTGTCTAAAGTAATACCTATAGCAGTGCTTTCCAAAAAGCGCTTTCTAAGGTGGCATCCATTTATGGTATTTTACAGCGCTTTCTAAAGCCTGTCTTTTACGGCGCTTTTTTTTAGCGAAATTTTTTTATTCTTTTTAGCTGCGCTTTTTTATAAAAGCGTTGTCTTTTTGGTGCTGTCTATTCCTATTTTTGGCGTAGTGAGAATATAGAACTATTATCTTTGATAGATTGCAGAATATGGCTGCAGAGAGAACTACTGCATTTGACCATGTAGGTTATGCTACAAAATGGGATTCTCTCACAACCTCAATTGCATCAGATGTTTAGAATCTGAAGTACATCTCTTCAGATTATGTTGTTTCTTTTAGTCAGAGGGAAGAGATCATGGAAGCAAAGTTGGCTTTTGTTGCTGCTAATAAGGAATCCATGGCTAATAAGAAAAAGCAGTTGGATGATCGCATGAAGGCTATAACTACCATATAAAATGAAATTGGTGCTGATCCGAAAGCAGTCTTGGAGCTTCTAAAGCAGAAACCTTAAGCCCTAGTATTTAGTTACCTGTTTGTTTTTATATTTTCTAAACTTGTGCTTTACACCTCCTTTTTTGGTTAATGAAAATTTTTCTTCGGTATCTTTTCTTTCTTTTCTTATCTTTTTCTTGATGACAAAAAGGGAAAAATATAGAGTATTTAAGCGTCTGAATCTGAAGAATATTTTTACTATGCTTAATTTCTGTAGATTAATATTATCGTTCTATAAAAGGAATTTAATTAACCTAGATAAGACTTAGGAGGCTTACAAAACTCACAATCTGGATTATCAGACTCAAGGGGAGCTTACAAATCCCAGTCCTTGAAGTCAACATATTAATTAAATTAAAAACCATTGTTCTTAAATACTAATGTTTGTCATCATCAAAAAGGGGGATATTGTTGGAACAAAATTGGTTAATACCATATCCCTTGGGTTTTGATGATGACAAAGTATTTAAAGAACAATTGGGCTTTCTAACATCTGTTCAAGTTTGCATGAACATAATCATTAAGAACAGATCAAGAGATGTTTGAGGAATCTGTATCTGAAGATCAGACTCTGGCTTTGAAGATCACTTTTGAAGACTCTAGCTTTGATGGAAGATCCAGACTCTGAAGAAGTCAACTCTGATGAAAGCCAGTCTTTAATGACTTAGACTCTGAAGCTTCAGAAGCAAATAAGTGGACTCTGAAGTGACCAACCTTTGAAGTGTGAATTATGATGAAATTCAACCTTTAAAGCAGAAGCTCTTCAATCGAGGAAACTCTGACAATCTCTGAATCTTTTTGAACACGTGAAGACTTCAGGAAAAATCTCTTCCTCTATGCCTGAGCTTCAACGGATAATTCCTCTTGTAGAAATGTGATTTATTGATGTGTATAATCAAGTACAAAGCTAGCCCAACCTTTTTGGTGAAAGTCTTCAACGTCTTTTTTTTCTCCTCTCTATATAAGAACCTGCAAACCTGAAGAAGAAGACTACAAAGCTTTAATACAACACACTGCTACAGAATTTGAACATTGACAATCAAAAAGAAATTACTCTGTCAAATTTGTTAGACTTAGAACATCTTAAAACTTGTATATTTTAGAAGTTCTTAATTCTTAGAATCTTTCTAAGTCGTATTTTGTCAACACCTCTGATTGCATATCAAGTGTAGTTGTTACCCAAATCTCTAACATTTTGTTTAGGTTCAGAAGTCTATTTCCTGTTTTCTTGAGCATAGAAGTCTATTACATGAGGGTTTGAGAAAAGGAAGTCTCTTGTTAGAGTGCTTTAGCAAAGAAGTCTCTTACTTGTGGGTTTGAGAAAAATAAGTCTCTTACTTGTGGGTTTGAGCGAAGGAAGTCTCTTGCTGAGAATTTAGAAGTCTCTTGCTTCTGTGCTTAAGCATTTGTAATCAGATTTGGTTATTGTGAAAATCTCTTGGAAGTGCAAAGGGACTGGACTACTCTTAGGTTGTGAGAGGAACCAGGATAAATGCTTGTGTCTCTTGTGCTTTAACTTTACTTGCTTATGTTCTTAAACATTCCACTGTTGTCAACTCTGATCCTCCTAGTCAGATTTTGGTTTACAATTTGATAAGGATCTTTAGAAGTTATCCAAGCATTTTTTAGTCGGACTATGAACTAAGTGTTCAAAATTTGTTTGAAAGCCATCAAAAGCGGAAGTAGAAAAAGCTTAAAGATGAAAAAGCCAACACAGTTCAACCTCTCTTCTTGTGTTTTTCTCACCTTCAGAAGAATCACAAATTCATATATTATAGACAAAAGCCAAGTGAACAACGTTTGATCTTAAACTACTCGAGATTCATAGTTTTCACATACAATGTTAATCATCCTGTCATTCTCAATTTTGAACACTAGGAGGGATATGAGAATTAACAATAATTCTACTTGTTGATTCCACATTAGAAATTTATTTTCTGAAGTTTGATTGATAGTTTCGGTGCAAACGTGTTTGCTTAGCTTAAATTTGCAAACTGTGACAAGGTGGCTTGCGAAAAACGAACCACATGTTGTGAGTCCTATAAAGAGCTTTCTTGATCTGCCATTTGAACATCTATGATGCTTAATGCAGAGCTTTATTTTCATAGAATATGAATAGAGTAATGAAGCTTATATGAAGCTTTAATCTTCAATCAAAATGTGATCAAAAGGTGATCAAAATGTGATAGGGTGAATATGAAGCGGAACATGTCCATTGTCAGGCGTATGATACCAGTAAATAGCATTGAAAAGAAAGCTTGTACAAGGTCTTCTTGTATCGATTGAATTAGTTCATAACAAAGTATAAGAATGAATATAGTCTATATATGCAAGCCATATAGTTAGTTACTCTAACTAACTTTTTTTAATGCTTTTCAACAATTTTAACTAATTATCCAAAAGTAGTCACTACTTTTGGTTATCTAATAATTTGATTGAATTAAATAAACAAATTGTGTATATGTGTTCATTATTTTATTCTAATCTTTGTGAATTATTTTAACAATGTTTGACAAATTAATTTTGCTTAAGACTATTTAAATGGTTGTCATTATTATTTGTTCGACACATCATTATTCTTCATGTATTTGAACTTTGACATTTAAATTTCACAACAAGTGACTTTCTTTTAAGAAAACATTGACCATAATTTCTTTCTTGTTAATAAATCATTAAATAATTGGAAAATGTTGATAACTAATAATTAAATAATTGGAAAATGTTGACAACTATAATATATACCACTTTGGTCTCTAATAAAGAAAAGAAAATTGTTATGTAAAATGTTCTGTATTAAGTAGTAGGAAGTAAAAAAAAAAAGGCAGAAAGTTATTGTAAATATGTGGGGTTTGAATTTTTTTGTCACTATAATAAGTCTTCTTTTAAATATATTGAGAGCTTCGATTGTTGTGTATCATGAGAAAATTTACAAATTTTTTATATGAAATTTTAGTTAATAATTTAGCAATTTTTATCATTTAAAAATTATATATTTAAGAGGGTTATAAATTACAATTTTAACATGAACCAATTTTAAAAAAATTAAAATAAAATTTTAATGACCAAAAATAAAATGAAAAATATTTGTAAAGGTTAAAATTAAATAAAAAAAAATCTAAAAGGACTAAAACAAAATATAAGTTATTTATGTATTACATAAATTTCGACGGATTGAGTTTTCAAAGCTCAAGATAAAAAAGTTGAACGCACAATCTTTCGATAATTAAATCAACTTCTTAACCATTGTATCTTATTTTCTTACAAAAATAGTATATTTTTGTACTTCTAATGCATAATTAAACATTTACTTTTAAACTATTGCTTGACTTTGAGAAAATAAGGTATCACATGAATATATTCATAAAGCAAAACCGGTAGTGATTCCCAAATTTTCTATTATCTCACATGATTGATCCATAGGGGGGACAAGGAGAATTTGAGGTGCCAAGGAATCGATTATCGAATATATACATGTTTTGTACATTTTTCAATAACGGTATAAAAGGGTTAGAACCTTCCTTAACTAAACATATTCATGGTAATGTTGCTAATTATAAGGATACTTTAATGAGTTTGGAGTATAAAGGTATCCCCACTCACAAATTTACAGGCACAAAAAAAACTGAGACCAAGTGGTGGTGCCTTGAGGTCACTTCATATAAAAGAAGAATCACATGCCAATGGATCACTTTTGATAATGAATTAAAGAACTGTATGTGAATGCTACTATGCCGAGAAAGACACGAGTAATGAAACTGTTGTCCTTTTTAAAGTAGTTAAGTTTGTTTCGACCATGCTATCAGTTCTGAATTGGACTAAGACCCAAAACCATAAGAAATTCAACGGTTCGGCCCATGAAAAATCTATCTATAGAGCCCAGACCCTTGCACTTTCTAGAACCTTAACACCATCATCATTCATGGGCCTCAATGGTGGTGAGGGTTTCACGTAAGTTTAACGTGGAACGCGGATATTTTTCTTCTTCTTTAGCGTCTGTTTGGTTGGGGGTAAATGAAGGGGAGGGGAGGGGAGGGAATATTTAATAGTTTATGTGTTTGGTTCAAATTTTAAGAGGGAGAGGGAACGTAGATGGAGGGGACCAAAATCCCTCCTGGACCATTTTTTTGTCCCCCTCCAATTTGGGGGGATTTGGAGGGAGGGGAGGTATTTCATTTTAAGTATAATTATATTTACATATTTATCCTTATTTAATTATTTAAATATAAAATTTAATTTAATAAAATGTTAAAAGTTTTATTTTGTACAAATTTTATCTTCTTTTTATATTTGTTGTATTTTTATATCTTCATCATCATCTTATTATTATTATTATTATTATTATTATTATTATTATTATTATTATAATAATATGTGTTTAAATTTTTTTATTTTTTATTTTTTTACTTACTTTTAATTATCGTAATGTTTTTCTTTATAATAATTTTTTTGTTAGATTTTATTGTATTTGATAATCTTTTTAAAATTATATATTATAATCATTACGTTTTTATAAAATCTTGCATGATGTTCTCTGATTGAATACTTATATTTAGTCAAAGAATTTGTATTTGAATTATAAACGGTAAATATCATGAGTTTTATAATAAAATTACAAGGATAAAAAAGTAAATTAGTTTTAAAATACCCCATCTCATTCTGAACCAAACATATTTGTAAATAAAATTTCTCCCCTCCCCTCCCCTTTCATATTTTGAACCAAACATATATGCAATTAAAATCCCTCCCCTCCCTTCCCCTCACCTTCCCTCCCCTTGATAAAAATCCCTCCAATCCCCTCCCCTTGATAAAAATCACTTACTATTTATAATATAAAAAAATTAGATGCTGTAGAAAATTCTTTTTTATTATTATTTTTTTAAATCTGCCACCTCATTAAAATGAGGACAATTTTGGTCCAAAAATTATTTTTTACAACTAATGTTGTCACATTGTTCAATTTCAACCACATATTTATTGTATTAGGCCTTTAATTACTAGGTTTGGTTCAATTGATGATGTTACATGATTAAATTGCAATTTCTTTTTCTCTTTTCTCTTTTTCTAATGTAAGATCTAATTCAAAATTCTTTTTTCGTTTCTCTTTTCTCTCACTTTTCACTTCCCTCTTCTCTCACTTCTCTGACTTCCAAAATCATCTTTCTCTTCCTCTTTCGTTTTTTATCAGGGATGAATATGGAAGGTTGGTTAGGGTTATGAAAGAACTTTTTAGGTTTGGTTGAAGGATATGAAAGAAGAAACCTTGGTAAAAACGTAAATCCATTTTCTACAGCGATGAGATTGTTTCTGGCATATTATGAATGTGATGGTTCAGTCTATCGGCAGTGATGCGCCGGGGAAAAAGGATCTGTTGTGCACGTTGGTGGTCGATTTCTATGTTAACATAAGGGTACGGTGAAGGTGATGATTATTGATGAAACGGTTGTTGTGTTTTATTGACTGAAATGACAATGGTGATGATATATTGGATTTTGAGTTTTGATTATAGTCTTTCACTTTTAATTTCGGGCCTCCGTATGAAATTTAGAATATTTTTCAGTTTCACGTGTCTGGAGAGTTTTCTACAGCCTCACCTGAAAGGCTCTCAATGTCTTCTTCTTCTTCTTGACCTAGTTAGTCCACCACCTTATAGTCACTCTTCTTGATTATTTTCAGGAATTCATCAGCACCCTCTTGAGGTATTCTCTTGTTTGAAGGTCCACTCTCTGAGTTTGAAGTTGAGACCTATTTGCCTTTGGATGTCTCGGGAACCTTCCTTTGTGTTTGTTCTGGAACGAAAACCCTACCACTTCTTGCCATGCCCCCAATGCCTGTTATATTGGTGACATTAGGTTCTAACACTAATGGCTTATCTCTTACATAGGTCGTGGCACCGTAATTCCAAGGTACTTCCTTAGTGCTATCGAATGGGAATGACATAGAAAAACAAATCACCAATGGAGATTATTGAGCATCTTGCTTCAAGTATGAGATCTCAAGAGGTTCGAGTGTGGAAATGCTTTCTTCATTTTTTGTATGTTATTGGGACCATCCTTTGATTTATCATCTTTTTCATACACCTTTTTCAATTCTTCACATTCCTCTGGTGAGGATAAACATGCTTCACAAAACCCATGTACTTCTTGGACTATCCCCGCTTCAGCTAGCTTCTCACGGATGATCAACATAAGAGTCTTTATCTTTTCAACATCTTTTATTGTTTTGGCTTCAAGGCACTCTTTGATAGCATTTACAATTGGACTAGTATGTCCGTGCATTGGGTTATTTTCCATATTTTGACCCATCTATTTGAAGGTTAATTGTTTGGCATTAATTAGCTCATGTACCTTATACTTGAGAGCCTTGTAGTTGTCTGTGGTATGACCAGATGATCCACCAAGATACTCACATTTGGCGTTGATGTCGAAGCCTGGTGGAGATGGTGTTATTGGAGGTGGGAGAGCTTTTGGTGTGACCCATCCTCGGTGAATCAAATATGGAAAAATCTGATTGTATGGCACATGCAGTGGATCGAATTGCAGAATCTTCCTCTCATAATTATTTCTTGGTCTCAGCTATTTCCTTAGAGGATATCCACTTTGTTGTTGGTGCTAATTTTGTGGAGGTATTGCCAGAGGTTGTTGAAGCGGAGGTGTCGAGAATCCTTGTGGTGGATACTGACTGGAAATTACGACTGATACATATGGATACGGGTAGTAAGGCACCCGAGTTGAGGGTGTTAGATGAGATCCCATTATTGCATTAGTATCTCCTTCCTTCTTTTTTGAATTGAAGTTAGAAAACTTTTACGTACTCGTTTTTCCACCAGATGCCCCTTGGATTTTTCCACTCTTCAGTCCCTCTTAATTTCCTTCACCAATAATTACTAGAACAAAATGTAAGACAATAGGCTTCGATCTAGGGAGGGTGAATAGATCACAAATTTTACAACAAAAAAATTTTGGCAAAAATCTGTTTTCAAAATATGGTGCAGCGGAAAAATGACCCGGATCGAATTGTTTAACCGGACCTATTATCGAAAAGCCATATACGTATCGCAAACCAAACAGAGTGATAATAAACGTAAATGTTCAACAACGATCAAACTACGAATCAATTAAATGCAATGTTAATCGTAACTTATATATCCAATGAACTAAAACACAATCAAAATACGCACAAATAATTTATCGAACACTTGGTGTGCAATCGATAGCAATTGGAAACATAATTTATTTTGTTGATGTTAAAAGCCAATCACAATCAAAGTGATTGTGATTATATCAACAATAAAACTTTTAAAAGATAATAGACAATAATTTCCAATCGAATTGATCAAACAACGATGAACTGGATAAATTGTGAAATCAACAATAAAAGAGATAAAGAGATACAGTGAGAGAGAGAGAGAGAGAGTGTGAGAGAGACCAAGATTTGTTTAGGCAATTCCCCAATCGACCTCACTATGGGTACATCTGCCTTCAATTCAAAATAGAATTGAGATATTTCTATTAACCTTTTCTTTGCAAAATCATTTATACAAGAAATGAAGAATGCAAACCCCAAAAACCCTATTTTTTGTATTGATTCTTCCACCTCCAACCCTTGATCAAAAAGCTTGATCAAGTGACCAACAAATGCGGCTACAATCCTCTAATTATTCCGAGCACGTAACTTGTTGAAACCCATGATTCCATAACACAATTTACCGTCTTGCGCTACTCCCTTGCAAGGAAACCACCTTGTCCCAAGGCTTTCACTCGGTCAAATATGTGTTGACGTGATCTTGTCCAAAACCTTCAAATCAACCTGATCTTAAAGGATAACCCCGCCTTAGTTTTCTTATTTGAAACACACAAAGTTCCCAACCCACTACTCTCGATTACACCAAACTTAATTATACGTTATCAACCTTAATTTGGATTCTCAACCAATCGAAAAATGATTATGTGTAATTCAATTGTGTGTATGCGTAAAAGAAGGGATAAAGATGATGGGCTACTTCGTAATATGGTTTCGTTTAGGTTTTATTCACTAGGAAACCTTACCTAGAGGAAGATACATGTATGAGTATATATAGGTATGTAAGGAAAATGGATAAAAGGATGCAAGAAAAATAAGATGCAAAAATAATTTTTCAAGTTTTAAGTTGCATAGGTCGCCCTATGAAGGTGTTCAGGCTGGCCTGTGAGGCGATCTGTGGGCAGAGCCTACAGGCTTCATTCTTGGAGCATAGGAGCCAACCTGAAATATGGATGTGCCGCCCTATACTGAAGCTGAGGCTTTCATAGGTCGGCCTGATCACGTATAGGATGGCCTATACAGTTATTTTGACACATAAACATGATTTTTGATGTGTATGACATGCCTAAAACCTATCAAACTTGTTTAAAGACTCTTTTTATGCATCCTAATGCTAATGGGATGAATAAGCATCTAAATGTAGGTTGATACCATCCAATATACAAAAGCTCTACGATATACTATACTACCTTGTTCCTTGTTTGACATCATTCAAAACCTGATTGAATTTGTAGGTAGCAATACTTAGCACTCACACACAAAATCTAGATGATACGCTCCCAAGTATTCTTTCATAAACACTGACTTGGAAGAGTTCCCATGAATTGGTCTACCAGCTCTCTTTCAAGGAGTGGGGGTTGTACACAAGATGACATCTCTCTCCATTTTTGTGCATATTCCTTTAACGATTCTTGATTCATTTGTGCCAGATTTTGCAACAACGTACGGTTCAGAGCCATGTCCAAATTGTACTTGTATTACTTCAAGAAAGCATTGATGAGGTCTTCCCACGTGCGGATGTGAGCCCGTTTGAGTTGCATGTACCAGTTTAAAGATGCCCCACTTAGGATATCCTAAAAGCAGTGGATCATCAGAATTTCATCAAAGGCGTAGACGGCCATCTTTTTGCAGAATTTCCTCGGGTGATTCCTTGGATAATCAAGTCCCTTGTATTTTTCAATGTCCTATGAAGGTATATAAACACGTTATGTTTATACTAGTTCACTTGAGAATCTCTCAAGTTAGTCTAGTCCACCCGCCAAGGTGATTTTTCCTCTCTCAACGAGGTCTTAATCCACTATTCAAAAAAATAGTACACTGCACGAGCTACACAGCAGGTGACTAACAACAACCTCTAGAACTTACACTTTCTAGACTTCTCAAGTAATCCAACCACACAAGTCTTACTCAAGGCACAACGTCTAAGACACACGTCCTAGACTTCTCAAGAGATCTAATCACTAAGACTCTTTTAAGGAATACAACTTTAAGTTCAAACACATTGAGTTTACAGAGGATTGCTTCTTATCAAGCTGATAACATAAACACAATTTTAGACCAAGAATGACTTAAGAAAGAATAGAGTTAGAAGGTATTGTCGATGTTCGCATGTGTGTCTTTCTTCAAGTCTTTGAGCTTCTTTTTATAGCCGAGTGAAAAAGAACCGTAGAAATGAAATCATGATATCTAACTAGGCTTGCGGCTAGAAGCGTGAGGACAGGTTCAAACTCTTTTGCATGCAGCGCATCCTGTCGTGTCAGATTGCCTTGCTTGTATTTTGCACAGTCTTCGAGAATTTTAACGTTGTAATGTGGTACAGCTGTACAGTGTGGCAGGTTTTCTTGGCTTCTCGACTTTAGAGGCTTTTTGTGAGCGTGAGTAAGAAGGGAAAACATTGTATGGTTCTTCTGATTATCAAGTATTCGAATCATCAGCACTACTCTTCCAGAATCTTCAGAACTTGTCTTTTGAACCTTGTTCTCTAAATCCACTTTCTTCATATCCAGAGGCTTCTGGTGTTAATTTGATGAAGCATGAGTGGAGTCTTTATAGCAGAATATATGATGCTTCAAGTCTTCCGTTGATTGAAGAAGTCCATTAGGAATCAGTCTTCAAAACTTCAGCACTTGGTCTTTAAGAGCGTTATCCTTTTCTGCTTTAAGTCTTCCGAAACTTCAGAGCCTGTCTTCGGAGTCTTCAGAACTTCTTGTTTGAAAATCGTGAGGCTTTAGCAATTTGACTTTGTTCCATCAGAACCCTTGTTTCTTGATCTTCAGAATTCATTCTCTTTTTCTTTCGTATTAGAGTTATGTGAGTCTTGTCTTATCTTCGAATTGAGTTCTGTTGTTCGAAGTATCTTTCATTAAGCATTGCGCCAATTCACGGAAGCAAAACATGTTTGCTAGGTTCTCACACATAACAACATTAGTTGAACAAAATTGTTCATACAAATATTCATCTGTTATCATCAAAACTTAGAGATAATATTGCAGAACCAAATCTTGTTCTCACAATCTCCCCCTTTTTGAAGATGATAAAACTATATAATTTGATGACACAATTTTGATATATATAACACAGGGAAAATGAAAATATTTTTAGGATAGCTTATCCTTTTTATGAATTGCTCCCCCTGAGTATTAGACTAAGGTTCTTGCTAGGGCTCCCCCTGACTTCATTAACCTTTTGAGTCTTTCTTCACCATCAGAACTCTGAGTTATCTGCACAGAGAAGAAAAATACAGAAAAACAATCTAATAAAAATGATGGATTTATCTGTTAGCATGTAAGCAGCATTATTTTTCAGAGAATGACTATAATCAAAATTATCACATTCATACTCTCTTCCTTTTTGTCATAAATCAAAAAGATTAAAACAGGGATGTCCAAGGGTGAAAAACACAGAACTAAAGCTTAAAAGAAAAACAGAGGTTTATTTGCTATCAGAGGACAGTTTGTCCCAGATTTTCTTCATCATGATCTGAATATTTTCATTGACAGTATCTTGCTTGTCAAACCTTTCTCTGAAGTTCTTCTGTTCAGTTCTGATTTCATCAACGGCGTCTCCCAGACGCTTAATAACAGGATCAGAGGTGGAAGCAATCATGTCACTTTCTTTAGCTCTTTCAGCCTCTGCAGTTTCTTGTGCCTTTCTAGCAGCTTGCTCTTCTGCTTCTTTAGCAGCTTTTTCTTCAGCTTCTTTCTACTTAGCAGCTAAGAACTTGAGTACTCTGACTCTTGCTTCAGCTTATGCTCTCTCCTTAGCTTTTGCTAGTTCAGCAGCTATGGTTGTGTTTGAGAAACTTACAATTCTTGTAAGTTCCATGTCTAGCCATTTTTGAAAACTTTGATAGGCACTCTCAAGTTCCATGAGCTTTGTGCTTATACAAAGTTCCGCTCTTAACCTAGTAAACTTCTCAAGTGCTTTGTCATGAAATTGACTTGTACATTCTTCAAAGGAAGTAGGAGGTGCAGTATTATAGACAACCAGAGCGAGGTTGGATTTATCAGAGTTGGTTTCAGATGGTAGTTGCTGAGATAAGTTAATCTCAGTAGCAGTAGGTTCAGGTGATTGTTGTTGATTATTAGGAGAGGTGACTTCTAGATTGTCAGAGTTCATGAGGTTTTTGGGTAAGACAATTTCTAGAGATTCATAGGAGGTTTCCTCAGAACTAGATTCAGTAATAGGAGCTAGAGATTCAGAGATTTGATTTGTTGGTTCTAGCTGAATTGTCGAGGTAGTTGTTAAAACATTCTCAGACAGGATTGGGTTAGTTATTGATGGACTGTTGGTTGATTGATTAGTGGTTGGTAAAGGAATAGAGAAAGATGGAGGTTTAAACCTTACTTGTGGATTAGAGGTAGAGGTGATTGATGAAGATGGTGCAACAACAGATGGATTTGCATCAACTTTCTTGAATTTCTCAAGAATAAAGGCTTCTTTTCTGGAGATTTCAGTTTCATCCTTTTTCTTCTTTTTACCCTCTGTATCCTCTTCAGCAAGCTTCCTCTTACTCCTAGTAATATGCTTTGACTGAGGGACAGCTTCTTCAATTCTGAAGTTTGCTTCTCTCATTATGGCAATTTAAGAGGCTATTGCTGTTGGATTATCTTCTTTGCGGTAGAATGGATAGTTTTCCACTGGATTCCTGATCTTTTTCACCATGTCGAGAGAAATAGGTATTGGTTTCACCTCTACAGTTGCAATCATCTTCATATGTTTAAGATTTACAGCATTGAAAACTTCTCCAACTCTTTTATTCAGATATTCCATGAAATTTGCTTCCTTGGTCAGATAATCCACTAATCTGCATTCAACCAGAATGTCAGAGATCAGTCTTCTAAAGGGAATGTAGTTGACAATCTTCTTTTCTGGTGAGGTCGTTGTTCTAGTTTTGCGCACCATATCCCTTAAATAGTATAACAGGATGGAGGGAAGTCACATTTTCTCATGTTTGTGCAGGTAGTACAGCATGTGTTTTTTGTTTGCGTTGGCAAAATCTGTAGCACTCTTTGCTGGTCTTGGATTGATGCATCCAAGAATGATCTTGTGCCAGATCCTTAGGTTGTCATGCAAGTTTTTGCTTTTGTAGTCTGTTGTTCCTGATTGACAGCTCTTGAAGATAGCTTTGTTGATGACTGACTCAGATTTCTCAGTTTTTCCGTACACCCTCTTTCCTTCCAAGAACTTCATTCCTAGAAATTCGGAGATAGATCTTTCAGTGATGATAATCTTCTGCTCTAGAACAAAAGATACCACATGGAATTCGTCTGTATCTGCATGTCTCCAGAATTCTTTCACTAGATCATCAAAGCATGGACCTCTTAGTCTATCAAAGTAATTCTTCCATTCTTGAGCGCCCAATTGATTAATTACGTTAAACCCATTATCAGAGAGGTTGTTGAAATCAACATCCAGCTCTTTCATAACAGTTAGGTCATTTGCATGTGTCACACATCTCACAGAGCGAGTTCTCTGGGTGACATGGTTTGCATCAATTGAGGGTAGATCTAATAGATCTGAACCAACTGGTTCAGCCGTTGAGAGAGTAGTTGTGGGTGTGATGGATGGGGATGGTAGTTCTTGGGAGATTTAAACAGTGTCTTGTTGATGAGTGTTCATCTTTACGGTGGTAAGAAGGAATGAGGATTGATCTTTGAGTTGATTTTGAGGGAGTTATAGATAGAGAGAGAATTAGATTAACTTTTTAGGGTTTGTGAGAGAAAGAAAAAATCTCGAGGGTTTAAAGGACAGATACACTCTTGAGGGGATAAGCTAATAAATGTGATAAAGTTGAGTCAATCTCGAGAGAAATGCTGTTCATTTAATTTGAATAGTTAAAGTGACTTAATTTTATTAAAAAAATTAATTTTCCGAAAATATGACATGTCACAAAATTATCAGAACTTGAGATGCGTTAAGAAAGTAGTTCTGATGAAAAATTCTTTTCACATAAGGTTCTGAAAATGTTTTATTCTGAACAGTATTTCACATTCAGGTGTTTTAAAATAATTAGAAATCTATCTTTAGCTAAGGGTTTTGTGAAAATGTTAGCCCACTGATGGTCTGTATCAATGAATTTTAA
The DNA here is from genome assembly GCA_022829125.1 of Lathyrus tuberosus. Taxonomy (NCBI): domain Eukaryota; kingdom Viridiplantae; phylum Streptophyta; class Magnoliopsida; order Fabales; family Fabaceae; genus Lathyrus; species Lathyrus tuberosus. The sequence continues at coordinate 6,348,332 of JALAZF010000101.1, read as the reverse complement.
GCATAGAGTTCCCTTCTGAACATAGTCCCTAATAAAGTGATGTTTTATTTCAATGTGTTTAGCCCTAGAATGCAAAATTGGATTTTTACTTAAGCAGATAGTGTCGCTCTCGGGATTTGCATCCTAGTACCAACGCGAAAGTGGCACCGAAACAGAGTCGCCAGTAATGTGTATTTATCCCAAGAGAGGGAAAGGAAACATTGCGTAAACCTGAGGGAAGGAAAGAGCATGGCCTTGCGACCAAGAGAACTGGGTTCGGGAGTCGGTTACGTGTGAGGAAGGTATTAGCACCCCCACGCGTCCATCGTACCCGATGGGATCCACGCTTGCTTGTCTCGTTCAAAGGGTGTCGTCATCTGGAGCTCCACTGCTACTGGAAAGGAAAAGAAACAGGTACGGAAAAGAATGAAGAAACGGAAAAGAAAAGGAAAAGAAAAGACTCGATAGGACATCCTCGGAGTCCTAGGCCTACGTATTCCCTCAAGAACGGGAAAATCAGAGTCAATGTAGTTCGGACGCGCACTAAAGGGGAAGGTTGCTTGCCAAGACATCGCCGTCTCGTGCCTACGTATCCTCAATCTAACCAGAAGGAGGAAATCAGAGCAGTCGTAGTTCGACCTACGGGTCAAAAAGAGACAAAGAGGCGATAAAGAAAGGTTGTGCTCGGAGAGATCTCGCACGATCTCCTGCCTACGTATCTCCATTAACCAACGAAGAATCAGAGCGACGTAGTTCCCCTCACCTAGGGAAATTTGTTGGTGTTTTTTAGGGAACGGCTAATGTTCTAGCTCAGGTGTTGCAGCTCGCTGTATGGAGACTTATGCACCTATAGTAGAAGGAGTTAACACGTTCTTAAGTGCCAACGAGGGGCAAAACAAAATAAAGAGTTTGGTATGTGTTTTAGAATGCATGCATAGGGAACCTGTTGTTCTACCGAGAAAACCTACGCTGAGGCGCACGCACAAACAAGCAAACAAACAAGACCGAGGAGTATCCACATCACTCGGGTGGCAAGCATCCAACTGTGGGCTATGACCAACACAGTGGCAAAAGAGAGGGCCTAGCAATAATATCGAGGATCGAAGCAGGACAAAAATAAGGGTGACACTTAACCACGATATCGAGGATCGGGCAGGATAGGTACACGAAGCAAGGAGATCTCCTCGAGCTCGTGACTGTGGGAAAAGGGAAGTCTATACCATGGTATCATGTTACCAGGCAAGTACAAAAGCAGTAAAGTGATACCGAAGTATCAGTCTCGAGGCATAAGATCAAATCCATGACGGATTGGGACGATGTTGTTGTCTTAGCTATGGAAGAAGCTAAGTGACTCTTCGTGCACCGTACTCGAGAAAGGGACGCCATCGTGATCTCAGTTATGGAAGAACCGAGTGATTCAGCGCACACCTTAGAAAGAAGTGGAACAACATCGTTGACTCAGCTATGGAAAGAGCTAAGTGACCCGATGAACCACAGGGAGGGAGCGGTCGTGATCTCAGCTATGGAAAGAACTGAGTGACTCGGCCCACTTCACGAATGAAAGCAGTAAGGACTGAAAGTAAACAAGCACAAGCAGAGCCTCTGAAGGAGGACTTTTCAGAAAATGTCCGCCCAAAAGAAACGGTCGGGACTCCAGCCCACTAAAGCAGTAAAATGCAGAATAGGTAAAAGGGATCAGAAAGTATACCAAATGGATGAAAATCCGTAGTACAATATACGATTGACAAAAGAAATCCAAAGGTCCTCGAGTGAGCTAGTATCCATAAACAAAAGTGTTTGCATGCCTCTCAGTGCATCAAAAGCAAAATATTATCGGTTGCGAAAATAAATCACAACCGTGCAACCTGCAAGCAATATAAATGTACAGAACATACAAATAATATACTCCTCATGTGAGGGAATGAAATCCAAGAAGTGTGTCTAGCAAGTAAAACGGAACACCACAGTATCACCTATAAAATGTGGTATCCCACAAATATAGTGGAATACCGAGCAATCCAAAAGCATGGCATCAAGCTATAGAATCCTTGCATACACTCAGCAAATGTGTCAGAGATATCAAGAGTGCAACTAAGAGTTGCAAAAGGACAAAGAATGTGAAAATCCGAAAAAATAGCACAAAGGCGATAAAGTAACTATGTCAAAATGCAAAGTATAAGCAAATGAATCCAGAAGTAGCAAACACAAATGGAATAGCACGTAAGTACTAATGAAATAGAATTACAAGTCAATTGAGAGTCAAAGTCAACCCGTGCATGTCATCTGGAACCGAAAAAACAGTAAAAATCGGTAAAAGCGGTCAAATATCAAAGTCGTGGAATCAAACGAAATTTACATGGTTGCATGCAAATGTCCCAACGAACTCAAAAATGAAGTCGGTTTCGCAAAATTCTAACCCTAAGCTCGATTTCTCGATTCTGGAAGAACCGAAACCGATATAAAAAAGTGACTGAAACTGAAAAATAAGTATACAGACAGCTCCGGAATGGACAAGAAAGTTGGTTTTCATTAATCATATGCGTTAAAACATATCACGGCTCGAAAGTTATGATCAAAACGAGATTATGTCACAAAAAGCAGAAAATTCGGATATTTGTGTCATTTTCCGATTAGCTCAAGTTTTGGCACTTGGAAATGGTCTTATTACTTGTCTTGAGTTAATCGGAACATGCCACAAACCCAAACAACAAACATAGCAACAAACAACCAAAATTCACAAAGTTGGAAATTTACACATGTTATGTCAAAACAATAGAAATGGCAAAATTACAAGTACATGCTATCTTGTTAGTATGACATCTAAAGAGACTATATTAGTTAATATGCTATAATGTCAACAAACTAGGCACAAGCTATTAGTATCCTATATCCTCAAAGACTAATTAAACTATGTCAAACTAGTGAAGACTAAAACTAGGAAGTAGAGAAAATGTTATGTTAGTGTTATAGTGAGAATCGAATATTAGTCATGCTATTGTTAGAGACTAAACCACATGTTATTGGTATTACATTACAAATCTATGTCAAGTTAGTGCCATCACCAATTATTAGTCACACAAGCTAAGCATATTTGGTACAATTGCAAACTAAACAAAGTAGTGGATTAAGGCAAAAATCATGTTTTCCAGTCAAAAACCCCAAATATGTACATGGTGTAAAAGTGACCCGAAACGTTGGTACAAGCTTAAAAATTGACCGAAATGAATTATCAAAATTATCGGTTTAAAAAAAAGTGGTCGGTTCGGTCAATTTTCATCCGAAAATGCGATTTTCGCATACAGTACAGCAGCAGGAAAAATCGGCTGAAAATTGTTCAAATCGAAAAACCGTTCGCGTGGAGAGCTTCGAAACGATGAAGAAAATCAGTTTTCACGTAAAATAGTCGGAAAAACTCCAAGCGGTCAAAAAGTTAGAGCCAAAACAAGTTTACAAACACACGTCGGGACATTTTGTCAATTTCCACCAAATTGTGACATTCCCATCAAAGTTCAACAAACTTTGTACCAAATGAGTTTAGAAATGTCATAGAAGTATAATGGAACTTGTCTCAATCAATGGAATTAACAAACCAAATGAAATTCTATCAATTTGCAAAAAGAAAGGTTTATGTCAAATTATGAACAAAAGTGTTAAAACTTGAAATTAGCATAAGAGTTAGCAGCATTTTGTTGGTGTGTGGAATGACATCAATTAATGAGGTAATCTTGAATCAATGTCAACAAAAATCAATTTACATAGTCTATGCTAATGAAATGGTAGTGCACAAGAGTTGAAGTAGAACCGCATGTTAGTGTTGGTAGCAAGAATCAACATGAGTTTGTGGACTTTAGTGATCTATGTCAAAATACTACCATTAAATCAAATTCTAGCTCTATGTGAATTTTAATCAAACACCTAGAGTGCAATTCTAATGAACTAAACTTATATGCTGAATTAGTATATTAATTCTAACCAAAATTACTAGATCTACACTAAATCAAATCTATCAACAATACAATTCATCAATCCTACATCAAAATTCATGAATCTAAACAAATATATCAACACATACTCACATCAATTCCACAATTATTGTATTTAAACTATGAAATCATGAGAAAAGAGGTGTTACCTCAAGAATTAATGAAGATTTAAGAGATGAAGAGGTAGATGATGATGATAATGAAGCACGGTCAAGAGAAAATGATGAACACCGGGATCGCGGCCTTGAACGGAGGGAGTTCTCGCCGAAACTCGCGGTGACGGAGGGAGGCAACGGAGGGACCGCCGGCGGCGCGTGGTTGGCCGGTAAGGGTCTTGCGTCGGCAAAAGAGAGAAGAACAAGTCCGGATCGGAAAAGATCAATGAGGAGAATAAGCTTTTCCGGTTTTCTTGTGTAGTTCTTGTGAAAATTTTGTGAAAAAAATTGATTTGTGATTATGGAGTTTGAGAGAATGAAGTTTGGGTGAGAGAGAATGTTTTTGGTGTCTGTGAGAAAATGAATGTGTTCCGGTGGGAAAGAGTGAAATTTGAATATATAGTGTATTAAAAATAAGAGGCAAAAGGTAGAATTTTGGCTTAAGTGAAAATAACACTGTCTTTGGTAAACACTTTCGACTCTGAGCCTTCTACAAAATTGTCCGCGTCTGAGTCACGGATGCAACGCAAAAAGAACGGACGTCATACGATCAAAATCGAGTTAGTTCAATACACTTAAGCTACAAGACATCACCGAATAAGCTGTTTTTTCAGCTTTTCTTTGGGTGTCCGATACTCAAAACGCGACAAGGTCAACCTCTTGGGAGCATAATCTCGACTCGACTTTGCTAACAAGATTGTATATCTACGAGCCCGTGACCTCGTGTCAAAAGATGAGCTTGATCGGATAAACGACGAGTGAGATATGAATTTTTCCGTAAAACTACTTTCAGTTATTTTCTTCGGTTCGGTATGTCAGTTTTACGAAATAACCCCAAAACGAAAATCTTCAAAGCACCGTCCAAACTAGAACTTGATTTTTCCCTTGAAGAGGATAAAATTTGTGAACCATAGCTTCGAGAACGGGCGCGATCCGATAAAAATTGACGAAGTTATGACTTTTTCAAAATCTGACAGACAGTGCACCGCATCCAATAATTCCACCGGTAATCCGCACTTTCGAAACCATTCCGCTTGGAACTGACCCGAACTGAACTTATGGCACAAAGATGGCATCAAAACAGAATTTTAGGCACTGGAACGGCATCAATCCGACAGTCGAGCTGAGAGTTATGAATTTTTTAGTGTCCGAAACACACCGGTTCAGCACTGTTTCTTTACCGTTTCTCCACTATATCGACTTTGAAAACTCGCATATTCGGAGATGTTCTTTAAAGAACCAGCCATCGGTCAGAACACGAAAGTTGAAGATAATTCCAATACGGAACTTTTGGCACAGGAATCGCTCAAAAATATTAATCCAGTAAGAAGTTATGAGTTTTTGAACACCACTGGCGCTGTTAACCAACAAAACCGAAATCCCAGAAACAATTAATTCCCACCACTTTCCTTGCTGAATTGGCCTCTGAGCCGAACACGAAAGTTGTAGAAAATACCGAGACGGTCTTAACTGTTGAATATCAAGCCAAGACAAGCTTCCGGCTGAAAGTTACAATTTTTGCAAATTAACACAGTAAAACTGATTTTCCGCCCAAATTGTTCCGAATCAGCTGAAAACCTCCGTTTCTTCTGAGATCCTGACATGAAAAAAAATATGTTTGATGAGAGCTTGATGGATCGATGATTAGGTAGCCTGGAGAAGTACTCTGTGCATGCGCCGAATGACGAAATAAATGTCTCTCGCAGCCGGTACGAGCTTATTGGAAAAGCCTTGATCCTGTCACGATGCATGTATGTATGCGATGACCTAAACTAAAATGTAAATGAATGAAGCATAAGCCAGTCGAGTACGGTAATAAATGAGAGGGCAAATTTTGGGGTGTTACAGATAGCAACAGTATTATCACAGGAGATATGAATGTTACTCTCATATATCTGATAGTCTTCCAGCTAATTTTTCATCCATAGCATCTGAGTACTACATAGAGAAACCGATATGTATTCTGCTTCAGCTGTTAAGAGAGCAATTGTAGATTGTCTCTTACTTAACCATGAGATTAGATTGCTTCCTAAGTACTGACAGTTGCCTGATGTGCTTTTTCTTTCTAATTTGTCTCCGGCATAGTCTGTATCGCAGTAACCAGAAAGAGTATACTCTGATGTTTTCTTATACATCAGGCCAAGATTAGTTGTTCCTTTAAGATACCTTAGAATTCGCTTGACAGCGGTTAAATGTGATTCTCTTGGATCTGATTGGAATCTAGCACATAGATGTACACTGAATAATATATCAGGTCTAGAAGCAGTTAGATATAAGAGAGAACCTATCATACCATGATAGAGTTTTTGACAAACCTTAACTCCTGTTTCTTCCTTTCCCATGACACACGTTGGATGCATTGGTGTTTTAGCAATGTTACAATCCATCATATTGAACTTCTTCAGAAGTTCTTTTGTGTATTTGGTTTGAGGAATATAAGTGGCCTCTGATCTTTGATCAATCTGAATTCCAAGGAAGAACTTTAGTTGTCCCACGAGGCTCATTTCAAATTCGGTCTGCATTAACTTTGAAAATTCTTGACATAGAGAAGAGTTAGCAGAACCAAAAATAATGTCATCGACATAGATTTGAACAATGAGAATGTCATTCTTATATGTCTTGCAGAAAAGTGTTGTGTCAACCTTTCCTTTGGTGAAATTGTTTTCTAGTAAAAACTTGCTCAATCTTTCATACCAAGCTCTGGGAGCTTGTTTTAAGCCATAGAGTGATTTTTTAAGTTTAAAAACAAAGTCTGATTTTTCTGAATTTTCAAAACCAGGAGGTTGTTTGACATAAACTTCTTCTGATATATAATCATTTAAGAATGCACTCTTAACATCCATTTGATATAGAGTGATGTCATGATTTACTGAAAAGGATATTAGCAAATGTATTGCTTCAAGTCTTGCAACTGGAGTAAATGTTTCGTTGTACTCAATTCCTTCCTGTTGACTGTATCCTTGAGCAACAAGTCGTGCTTTGTTTCTGACAGCTTCTCCCTTTTCATTTAGCTTGTTCCTAAATACCCACTTGGTTCCTATGACATGAACATTCTTGGGTTTAGGAACTAGATCCCAAACATCGTTTTTGGAGAACTGGTTGAGTTCTTCTTCCATAACCAGAACCCAGTCTTTGTCCATGAGAGATTCTTCAATTGTAGTTGGTTCTATCAACGATACTAGTCCTACAAGTGTTTCTTCTGATGGTCTAAAGGCTGATCTGGTCCTAATAGGAGCATCTTTGTTACCCGGAATTAGTTCCTCAGGATATGATGTGGACAATCTTCTTCTTTGTTGAGATGGGGTATTTGGAGTTACTTCAGTGGTTTCTGGTGTAGGATCTTGCTGTTCTTTGACTTCCTCTACCTTTTCCTAAGATTCAGAGAATCTGATTTCTAAATCTGCAAGTTTCTCAACTAGCTCTGACTTTTCTGAGTCAGGCTTGTCATTGAATCTAACATGAATGGATTCCTCCACAATTCTTGATTCTATGTTGTAAACTTTGTAGCCTTTCGAGCGTTTAGAGTATCCCAACAACAGACACTTCTGTGCTTTGGAATCAAACTTGCTAAGATTCTCTTTAGTGTTAAGCATAAAACAGACACATCCAAACGGATGAAAATAAGAAATGTTGGGTAATTTATTCTTCCACAATTCATATGGAGTTTTATTCAAGGTAGGTCTTATAGAGATTCTATTTTGAATATAGCATGCTGTGTTGATTGCTTCTGCCCATAAATGTTTAGCTATGTCAGTTTCTTGGATCATGGTGCGAGCCATTTCTTGCAAAGTTCGATTCTTTCTTTCTACAACTCCATTTTGTTGTGGAGTTCTAGGGCAAGAAAAGTCATGAGATATTCCATGTGAATCAAAAAGATCCTCAAAGTTTTTATTTTCAAATTCTCCACCATGATCACTCGTCACTCTGACTATTTTACAATTTTTCTCATTTTGTACTTGAGTGCAGAAGGAAGCAAACACAGAATGTGATTCATCCTTGTGTTTTAAGAATTTTACCCATGTCCATCTGCTGTAGTCATCAACGATGACTAGTCCATATTTCTTACCATTGAGAGAGGTCATTTTTACAGGGCCGAACAGATCAATGTGAAGAAGTTCCAACGGTCTAGAGGTGGAAACAACATTTTTTGCTTTGAAATAGGTTTTTAAAAATTTTCCTTTTTAACATGCTTCATAAAGAGCATCTGAAGAATATTTCAGATTTGGCAAGCCTCTAACAAGACCAAGCTTGTTAAGCTGAGAGATTATTCTCAGACTGACATGACCAAGTCGTCTGTGCCAGACCCATTGTTCTTCGTTTACAAAAAGAAGACATTTTACATTTTGATGTTTTAAATCAGATAACTTAATTTTGTAAGTGTTGTTTTTCCTCTTTCCGTTGAATAGGACAGACCCATCCTTCTGACTTACAGCTTTACAAGATGTTTGATTAAAAATGAGATCATAACCACTGTCACTAAGTTGGCTTATTGACAACAGATTATGCATTAGACCTTCTACTAACAGAACATTTTTAATGGAAGGAAGCTTACCATTTCCAACTGTTCCGGAGCCAATGATTCTTCTTTTCTGATTTCCTCCGAAACTGACAACGCCTCCAGGTTTAAGTTTCAGATCTTGGAACATAAGCCTTTCTCCCGTCATGTGTCGCGAGCACCCACTGTCCAGGTACCATGACTGGTGTTTCAATGGAGCTATTAAGGATATCTGCAACATAAATTATCTTGTTTTTAGGTACCCATTTTGTGGGTCCTTTCACATTAGTTTTTCTAAAGGTTCTGACCCCTTTAGATTTCCTTACATTAGCAAAACGGTGTGGAGTTTATGCATAGTATTCGTGTTTGGAGTACCTTTTTAGTGGATGTGTTTGTGTAATCCTAGTGTTTGAACCTTTTGGTTCTGAATGCTTAAGATTAGTACCAGAGGGAATAAAGTGTTTGGACAGAGGTATTATTTTGATGTTTTTGGTTTCATCATATGGTTGAGATGGTCCTGAATATCCTAGACCTCTATTACCATTTCTACTGACTCCATAGATTAGTGAAGCCATTTTGCTTCTATCTACGCTTTTGGCAAGAAAGTTTTTAAATGCGTTATCATATTTGTCTTCTTTACTAGTGTTAGCTGAGTTTGAGACAATTTCTTCTTCTACCTTAGATAATTTACATTTCAGGACAGAGTTTGAGTTTTCTAAGACATATATTTTCTCATTTTGCTCAGAGATGATTTTCTTATTTTTAGTAAGATCTTCTGAAGAAACTATAAAACTCTTTTTCAGGATTTTGAATTTGCTTTGAAGATTTTGATATCTTTTGATAAGTTCAGTAATCCTAATTCAAGTTCAGAGCGTGATAAGGAAGAAAGTACCTCTCTTTCATCGTCGGAGTCAGATAGTTCTTCCTCTGACGAGTTGCTTCTGGTTTCTGCCATGAATACCATGGTGACCCGGCCTTCATCAGCATCATCTTCAGATTCTGAGTTATCCCAGGTTGCCATGAGACCCTTTTTGGTTTTCCTAGGTCTTTCTTCTTTCTTGGCCTTTGGACAGTCATATTTGAGATGTCCAGGTTCTTTGCATTCAAAACACGTAACATCTTTTCCATAGTTTCTTCTTTGACCAGATGTAGATTCGAATCTTCTCCTTGGTCCTTTGAACTTGTTCCTTCTGTACTTCCAAAGTTGACTTATCTTCCTAGATATGAGTAATATATCGTCTTCTTCTAAATCTTCTTCAGATTCTTCCATCTCTTCTTCTGCCTGATACGTCTTCTTCTTTTCTGGCATTGCTTTTAGTGCAATGGATTTGTTTTTCTTCTGAGGTTCATCTCCTTGAAGCTCTATTTCATGACTTCTTAAAGAACTGATAAGTTCTTCAAGACTGATATTATTCAAATCCTTTGCAACTTTCAAGGCAGTCACCATTGGTCTCCATTTTGCTGGAAGACTTCTGATGGTTTTCTTGACATGATCAGCAGTAGAGTAGCCTTTGTTTAGAACTCTGAGTCCAGCAACAAGCATTTGAAACCTTGAGAACATGGTTTCAACAGACTCATCTTCTTCCATTTTAAAGACTTCGTATTTCTGGATTAGCGCAAGAGCCTTTGTCTCCTTGACTTGAGCATTTCCTTCGTGAGTCATATGAAGAGAGTCAAAGATTGATTTTGCAGTTTCTTTGTTTGTGATTTTCTCATACTCGGTATAAGAAATTGCATTCAACAGAATGGTTCTTGCTTTGTGATGATTTTTGTAGGTTTTCTTCTGAGCATCTGTAAACTCACTTCTTTCAATCTTTTTACCTACAGAATCTACTGGATAACTATAGCCATCAAGTACTAGATCCCATACATCTAGATCAAATGATAAGAAATAACTTTCAATTCTATCTTTCCAATAGTCAAACTTATCACCATCAAAGATATGAGGTTTTGCAGTGTAAGATTCTCTTTCAATAACATTTGTTTCAGAAGTTGTTGGTGGTGGTGTAGTAATTGTTTTTCACATTTGGATCGGTACTGAACACTGTTAAGTACTTAATAAAAATTCAATCTTTTTATCACTTCAGAACAGGAGCTCTGATGCCAATTGAAGGTGTGAAAAACGCAAGAAAGGGGGGTTTGAATTGGTTTTTCAAAAATAATTGTTTCTTTTAAATGACTTTCTTGTTAAAACCTTTTTCCCTTTTTCTAAAGAACAACGGCTTAGTTAGACAAAAAGATATAAACACGTTATGTTTATACTAGTTCACTTGAGAATCTCTCAAGTTAGTCTAGTCCACCCGCCAAGGTGATTTTGCCTCTCTCAACGAGGTCTTAATCCACTATTCAACAAAATATTACACTGCACGAGCTACACAGTAGGTGACTAACAACAACCTATAGAACTTACACTTTCTAGACTTCTCAAGTAATCCAACCACACAGGTCTTACTCAAGGCACAACCTCTAAGACACACGTCCTAGACTTCTCAAGAGATCTAATCACTAAGACTCTCTTAAGGAATACAACTTTAAGTTCAAACACAATGAGTTTACAGAGGATTGCTTCTTATCAAGCTGATAACGTAAACATAATTTTAGACCAAGAATGACTTAAGAAAGAATAGAGTTAGAAGGTATTGTCGTTGTTCGCATGTGTGTCTTTCTTCAAGTCTTTGAGCTTCCTTTTATAGCCGAGTGAAAAAGAGCCGTTGAAATGAAATCATGATAGCTAAGTAGGCTTACGGCTAGAAGCGTGAGGACAGGTACAAAATCTTCTGCATACAACACTTTCTGTCGTGTCAGATTACCTTGCTTGTATTTCGCATAGTCTTCGAGAATTTTAACGTTGTAATGTGGTACAGTTGTACAGTGTGGCAGGTTTTCTTGGCTTCTCGACTTCAGAGGCTTTTTGTGAGTGTGAGTAGGAAGGGAAAACATTGTATGGTTCTTGTGATTATCAAGTCTTCGAATCATCAGCTCTGCGCTTCCAGAATCTTCAGAACTTGTCTTTTGAACCTTGTTCTCTAAATCCACTTTCGTCATATCCAGAGGCTTCTGATGTTAATTTTATGAAGCATGAGTGGAGTCTTTATAGCATAATATCTGATGCTTCAAGTCTTCCATTGATTGAAGAAGTCCATTAGGAATCAGTCTTCAGAACTTCAGCACTTGGTCTTTAAGAGCGTTATCCTTTTCTGCTTTAAGTCTTCCGAAACTTCAGAGCCTGTCTTCGGAGTCTTCAGAACTTCTTGTTTGAAAATCGTGAGGCTTTAGCAATTTAACTTTGTTCCATTAGAACCCTTGTCTCTTGATCTTCAGAATTCATTCTCTTTTTCTTTCATATTTGAGTTATGTGAGTCTTGTTTTATCTTCGAATTGAGTTATGTTCTTCAAAGCATCTTTCATTAAGCATTGCGCCAATTCACGGAAGCAGAACCTGTTTGCTAGGTTCTCACACATAACAACATTAGTTGTACAAAATTGTTCATACAAATATTCATCTGTTATCATCAAAACTTAGAGATAATATTGCAGAACCAAATCTTGTTCTCACATCCTACACTTTAAATTTGGGAGGTATCACCACATTAGGGACCAAGCACATGTCAAGAGCATCAATGTCAGTTATATTAAACCCTTATAAAACCCTCAGTCTCTCGTCGAGTATTTTATATTTGTCAGTGACCTTAGGATCTTCAGCGTTTACCTTAGGATGTCCCCCTAGTTTTAGAGAATGATTTATGTTCCTCGCATCTTCATCTCTATATTGTGAACCTAGGTCCACAAAGTTGTAGTTGGTAGGAGGGTTGCCAACTGGTATCTATAGCACATGAGATATCCCATTCTTCACAGGAGGTGGAGTGAACTCTTTGGGAGGTGTAATGTTTGTTTCCGGCTGAGTCACATTAGGCTTTCCATTCTTGTAACCATGGATGAACCCTAATAGAGGGTTTCCATCTTCAATAATGCCACTAGCTTCAACACAAAAAGTTTCTTTGGAGGAGGTCTTTTATTCCTCATATTTCCTTGCTATCAGATTATTCAATGTGCGCATTATCTGACCACACTTCCCGTTACTTCATCCATGTTGGCTTTTATGGAGTCCATATCCTCTCAGGGAACCGCTTGATTTTGTTTGATCTGATCCGTTTTTTTTTTATGTTGGGCTCGTGTTAGCGGAGGTCGAGAAGTCAATTTTGCCTTTTTAAGGTCTACAGAGAGAAAAATGGAATAAATGAATTTTGGATGCAAGGGATGTGAATGCATTTGATTGTATGCTATATAGGATGCGTATGTATGCTAAAATAAATTTATTTTATGGAATTTCAAGATTCTTTGTTTGTGTGTTAGAGATATGAAAACAATTAATGGAAAGAGACATTAAAATTAGCGCTGAAACATAAATAACTTTATTCATAACTTATAAAGGAAGTTCATATGGGAAATCCATAAGGACAATAAAACAAAAATTCTAAATCACAAATAAAAACTCTTAAGGAAAAGAAACTAGAATGGTGCCTTCATGGCTACATCAAAGTGAGCCCTAAACTCCTTTAATAATACATCACAAAGCTCAATAAGTTCCAAAACTTCATAGGTTACATTGCCAGGATGTGTAACGTCGTTAACCCTCATATGCATCCTTGGGATGTCCTGAACCAGATTGTTCTTGAACTCTGTTAAGTTGGAATTTTTGATCCTCCAAGCTTCAGTTTTTTTTCAGTGTCCTCCGCTTACCATTCTCTTTTGGCTTCTTCTAATTATTCAAATCTTTCCTTTTCCACTTAGTTTTTGTGTCTTCCTAATATTTGGGAGTAGTTAGACACCTTCTAAGGTATTTTTTTCTATGGGAAGCTACTCCTCTTTAGGTTTCCCTCTAGAGAGAATTATTCAAGAGAAAGGTGATTGTTGACCCCGCTCTTATCACTTGTCCTATTTGTGGTAATTTAGTCGAGTCAATTTCTCACTTGTTTCTTACTTGTGACTTAGTAGTGTTTGGTATAAGATTTTCATCTGGTTGGGGTTGCATATAGTCATTTCTAGGGATCCTAGTCTTCTCTTTAAGAGTTTTCTTTCCTTAGGTAGTAGAGAGAAGTCTAAGGGTATTTTTCTATGTTCTAGCACGTCGTGGTGTGGACCATTTGGAGAGTAAAAAATGAGACTGTGTTTCCAGTTACTATGACAAACGTGAAAAAATGGACGAGAAAAGTATTCTTCTGGCTTAGAAATGGATCTTGGGCATATTAGTAAGGAACTCTTGCACTTTTAGAAAATGACTTCAGAACCCTATCCTTTAAATTAACTAATAGTGGATCTAGATTTTGGCCCAATTCATATTGGTTGTGGTCCTTTGTTATTCCCTTAGGTGGTTTCTGATCCGATGTTTGTGGATCGGTTGGTTTGAGATCTAACTTGTTCTTTCTTTCTGGTTTAGTTCTCAGAGTGCACCTTCTTGTATGAAGTTTACTTTGTTGTGGCTTGTACATTTGTCGAGTTTTTTCCTTTATCTTTTTGTTGTCTATTGTTTTCTTTGGTGTAACTTTTTGTACTACCCGTGCCAATTTTCTATTTAGTTGTACTCTATTGAGCCTTTTACACTTCATTATTAATACTTTTTGCCTTAAAAACAATTAATTTATTATGAAATAAATCTCAGAATTGTCTCGATTAAGTGAGACAACACTAACACACTAAATATCACTAAGAATCCGATAGAAATTTTTACTAAACCTCACCCTAAAGAAAATTTATATGTGATGTTTACTTGTTTCTTTTGTCATTTTTTTCATGTTTTTTGATAGTCGCAAAGAGGGAGACATATACGTTTGGGTGGAGTAGAACATACTCTCTTTATCTATGACAGAGAGTTAACAACTCCAATCTTTTAATCTTAATTTTCTTGGGTTAGTACCTTCTTGAGAGATGCCTTGTCATGGGAGAAAATATAATTTTATGTATTTTGCACATTATGATGTTACCATATGTGGTTTTGTTGATGACAAACGAACAAAACTAAAATAATCATGAACATCGTAAATATATAAGAGTATCTCCAACGGCAGTTTTTCAACCCAGTTCGCCAGAGTAGAGCAACAAAAAAGTAGTGTTCTTTCATGGTTGAATGGTGGAGTTCGCCAACATGGCAATGTTGTTGCTTGATGCTTCACTAACACAAGTATAAATAAATGATAATTGATTGCTATAAAATAAACATAATCTTTTTGCTATGTTTTAATTATTTTAAAAATTGTTTTACTTATTAATTATGCTATTAAATAATATTACATTTAATTCACTCTTCATAGTTACAATTAATTAAATAACATTTTAAATTTCTCCATTACATTTTCATCTTTTTTATGTTTAAATTATATTTAAAATTTCACCTTTTTATTTTTAAATAATAATACATCCGCCTCATAATTTTAATTTATTTTTTATTTTTAAATAATATTACATTCGCCTGATTATTTTAAATTTATTTATATATTTCGAGCACTTATAATTTATTTATTTATGTTAATATTAATTTAAATAACTTAAAATAATATTTAAAATAAAATAAAATTTAATTTGAATAAAATATTAATATAAGAGATAAAGTTGTGAGACCTAATAAGAGTTCTTTAGAGTTGTACCGTTGGAGTTAAAATTAGATGCGTTGTGATAACGAGAAATCGTATCATATTTTTAGGCTCATTGAGCGTACTATTTGTCCATTTTTTATCTAGTCTTGTTTGCATTTTACTTTTTTTGGTTGTGTTTTGCATATGATAGGTTCATCTGTTGCGGAATCGGGAGGGAACCGGAAAAAGAGTGGAAGAATAGGAAAATGTAGCAAAAAGAAGACTTTCTGCCCCTTTTACTGATATGGCGTTCGCCATGGCTAGATGGCGTTCACCATCTATTAGCATGTCACGTCAATAAATGAATGGAGGCTATGACGTTCACCATGATCCAATGGTGTTCGCTATGTCAGCGCTGTTGCAGATTTCAAATTCTGCAACCGTTTTGAGCAGTTACTATTTTTCTTTTTTTCCCTCCACTCAGAAGCCACGTCCAGAATAGTTGCAGGTCTCCATTCCTCTATATAAAGGACCTCTTGGACACTTTCCAGTTACCCCGAAATCGCGCGGAAGCGCTGCAGAATTTTGTTTAGCATTTTTAGGCATAAAATCATTTGTAAAGTGACAATAACTCACATCGAGGGATTGTCGCACTTTTCATTGTAATTTTCTTTTACTGCTGTACTGTTGGATTACGAACAAGCCTGCCAGCATATTTTACTTCAAAGTCTCACAATTTTATTCTATGGGTTTATTTCTTGGTTTTACTATTGCATTCGTATTTACATTCATTTTGTCTGCAATGTTAGTTTTGATTTTGATTTCCGTTAACATGTTTGGTACGAAAAATAATATGTCTTGCTAAATTAATTGAGTTCGGCGTATGAGGAACGTCGTTACCGACGTGACTCCGTAGAAAATTTAGGCGCATAATTGTTGATTGTATGTTAGTTTTGGTCTATGTTTCCAAATATTCATGTTTCATTATTTCGACACGAGAGTGAGGAATAAACTAAGTTCAGACCGATAGCGCAAGAGTGTGAGGAATGAACTGATAGTGGAAACTAGGCCTCGATCCTAAAAATAGCGAGAGCGCTTTAGGCATCATTTAAAATTTCATTAACTTTCAAAATACACTTTTTAATTGAAACGGGCGACCGAGAGAAAAATCCTGTGGTTGAAAGGTGTGGTTCTTGTCGATAGCGCGAGAGTGTGAGACGGTGTCTTTAAGTTAGTACTTTCTACGGAACCGTGTTCAGTCGTAATTAGCATCTAATTTCTACAAGTCCCTTAGGCACGCAGAATCCATATTCCGGACTTGTTTTTATTGTTATTCTAAAGACCTTTAGAAATTAGTACTTCTTTCTTCCTGTCTCAAATTTGTTAATCTTTAGCCTTAGCTTTGCACTGCAATAATAGATTTCATTAAGTTGATTATCACTTCCCTGTGGGTTCGAAAACCTTTTTAAAACTATGCGAATAGCTGTATACTTGTAGTCTTTATTCGACGGACACGTCAGTGTGCTCGAAGCGCATCAAGTTTTTGGCGCCGTTGCCGGGGGGGCTGATTTAGTCAATATTGTGATTCCATTTGTTGCGCAGTATAGACTAAGGCACCAAATATTTTCCTTTTCCTAATTCGTAAATTGTATGCCAAACACTCGCTCTCGAGGCGGCAAACTTGAGCAACCGATTGACGATATCAAGTGTTTTATTAACTTAAGACGCCGAATTAACGAATTCCGAATCAAGTATAATCTTCCTGAACCTGAAATTCCTTACCCATAATTAAGAATTCCCATGGCTGAGAACCCACCGAACCGTCTTCTTAAGGATTACGTTGTTCCATCGCTAGGGGTGGAAATAGGCCAGGTCGATAACAGGGGCCTACAGGCTAGCCTACACAGGCTCAGGCCCGGCCAAGCTATTTTTTTAAATAGAAAAGGCCTAGGCTTTTTTATAAGCCTATTTAGTTAAAAAGGCTAGGCCTCAGGCCATAAAAAAAGCCTTTTAAGCTTAACAGGCCGACCTATTTAAATAAATATGAATAATTTTTTTATTATCTTATGTTATGTTTTGTACTTTGAGTTAAAATACATAAATAAAAATTGGTTATTTTGGAGAACTTATGAAAATAAGATGAAAACACCTTATGAAAAATGTTATAAGTTGTTTTTGTAAGTTATCTTAAACAAACAGTCTCACAAAACTTATGCTAATAGGTAAGTTAAAATAAGTCAATGCAAACAAACTTTTAGTCTCATTGATTTTTTAGTTTGTTAGTCTATTTAAACATTATTTTAATTGCTTATTTAAATATTTCTAAAATAATAGGCTTTTATGCAGGCTAACAGGCTAACCAGGCCTTAGAAAAGGCCAGACTCAGGCCTAAAAATAAGCCTATGACAGGCTACAGGCCACGCTTAGGCTTCAGTTTTTTTGGCAGGCCAGGCTTAGGTTTGGCAAAGCCTAGCTCGCCCCAGCCTATTTCCACCCTATCCATCGCAAGATGAACTGCATAACAACATTGCTGCTCCTGCCATTAATCGAAAAGATTTTGAGCTAAAACCTTCGTTGTTACAAGCCATTCAACAGAACCAATTTTCTGGAAGTTCCACGGATGACCCGAACCTTCACTTATATATGTTTGTACAATATGCTAATACCGTAAAAGCAAATGGTGTTAGTAACAAAGCCATACGACTATGTCTTTTTCCTTTCTCTTTAAGAGATAGAACTAGAGTTTGGCTCCAGTCTCTACCATCCAGCTTCATCACTACAAGGGACAAGTTGAAGAAAGTCTTCTTAGCCCGATATTTTCCGCCAAGCAAAACTGCTATGCTAAGAGCCCAAATCAATGGATTTAGGTAGAAAGATAATGAATCTCTTTTCGACGCTTGGGAAAGATACAAGGATATGTTAAGCATTTGCCCGCACCATGGATTTGAACAATGGTTCATAATCCATACTTTCTATAATGGTCTTCTTTACAACACAAAGTTGAATCTGAACGCTCCAGCTGGCGGCGCTATGATGGACAAACCATGTGAAGACGCTTATTAACTCATTGAAAATATGGCTCAAAACCACTTCCAATTGGGAGGCGAGAGAACTCCAATAGAAAAACCTGCTACGAAGAATGGAATGTACGAAATTAACAGTTTGGACTATGTCAGTCCTAAAGTGGATGCTCTTACTCAAAAGATTAAAAGTTTGACTGTAGCTCTAGAAGCCACCGTGGCCGCTGTGACACCAAGTTGTAAATTGTACGGCATCCCTGGGCACAGTAACATCGAATGTCATTATTAGCTGGTATTCCTACCGACCAAGTGAATTACGCCCAAGGAAACCCTTACTCAAATACCTACAATCCTGGCTAGAGGAATCATCCTAAATTTTCCTACAAGAGCAACAACACTCTATTTGCTCCAACCCAAGCCTTTGTTGTTCCTCTTGGATATCAGAAGGGAGCACCCGCTGCCCCTCAAACACCAAGAAAGTCAAACGTTGAGCTGTTATTAGAAAGCTTCATCGCAACCCAAACTCAACAAAACAAAGAGTTCGCCAACCAAAATGTGCACACGAGTGAATTGCTAAAGTAGATGGCAACTAAGCGTAACGCCATGGCTACCCATAACAAAATGTTAGAAACTCAAATCTCTCAAGTAGCCCAACAACAAGCAACAGTAGCAGCCTCTGCAGTAACATTTATTGGTCAACCATAACCAAACTCGAAAGGACATGCTAATGCTAACACACTGCGAAGCAGAACGTAACTAGATGGACTAGTGGACCCAAGATTCCAAATTCCTGCCATGTATCAAAATCCTGGTAAAGGAGCTGAAAAGGTAATAGAACCAAATAATAACAAAAAGGAAGACAAAAGCAAAGAGGCCGTAGAGAAAGAAACACCTTATGTGCCTCCGCCACCATAAAAACCTCCCATACCTTATCCTCAAAGACTTGCTAAGTCTAAAAATGAAGGATAATTTAAAAAGTTCATAGAGCTTCTAAAACAACTTAATATTACTCTACCATTCACTGAAGCCATAACGCAAATGCCTTCATATGCCAAATTCCTTAAACAGATCCTGTCCAACAAGAAAAAGCTCGAGGAAAATGAAATTGTTATGCTCACTGCTGAGTGTAGCGCCATCATTCAAAAAACCATGCCTCCTAAGCTGAAAGACCTGGGTAGTTTCTCTATACCCTATGTAATCATAAAATACCTCATAGACAACGCTCTATGAGATTTAGGAGCCAGTGTTAGTCTAATGCCCTTATCCACCTGTAAGAAGCTCGATTTAGGAGAGTTACGACCAACGAAAATGTCTCTACAACTAGCAGACTATTCTGTTAAATTTCCTATAGGTATGCTAGAGAACGTGCCCGTTCATATAGGACAATTCTATATTACTACTAATTTTGTGGTAATGGATATAAAAGAGGATTCCAACATTCCTATTATTCTAGGAAGACCCTTTTTAGCTACAGCTGGAGCCATGATTGATGTTAAGAAAGGAAAGCTAACTTTTGAAGTTGGTGAAGAAAAAGTCGAATTTATTCTAGCCCAATTCTTAAAAGCCCCTGCTATAGATGATTCATGTTGCTTCCTCGACGTCATCGATGAATGCGTGAAAGAAATGGAGATGGAACCATCTAAGTATACTGAAGTACTAAAGATTCCATCACCTCCTATACTCGAAGACGATAATTGGCGAGAGCCATATGTAGATGACAGTCCGAGGGAATGTCTGGTACTAACACCCGATCCAATATCGTGCCCGAAGAAACCTTCTGTAGAACTTAAGACGCTACCCAAAAACCTAATGTATGAGTTCCTAGACACCAAACTGGAACAACCAGTGATAGTCAACGCTGACTTGAGACAGATAGAGACCGAAAAACTGATACATGTTCTAAGAAAGTATCCTAAAGCACTGGGATATAACATTTCAGAACTAAAAGGAATTAGTCTCTCCATATGTATGCATCGCATTATGCTAGAAGAAGATTGTAAGACCTCTAGAGAGCATCTGAGAAGAATAAATCCTATCTTGAGTGATGTAGTTAAAAAGGAGGTGGAAAAGCTACTAGAAGCAGGAATCATATACCCAATATCTGATAGTAATTGGGTCAGTTATGTGCACGTCGTGCCGAAGAAGGGAGGTGTTACGGTTGTTAGTAACGAAAAGGGTGAATCCATTGCAAAATGAACTTAAACTGGATGGAGAATGTGCATAGACTATAGAAAACTAAATAAGGCCACTCGTAAGGATCACTTTCCTTTACCCTTTATAGATCAAATTCATCAGCTACTGGCTAAACAATCGCACTTCTGCTATTTAGACGGATACTCAGGATTCTTCCAAATTCCTATCCATCCCGACGATCAAGAAAAGACTACTTTTACCTATCCTTATGGTACATTTTCCTATCGACGAATGTCGTTCGGACTGTGTAATGCACCCGCAACCTTTCAGAGATGTATGATGTCAATCTTTGCTGATTTTATAGACAACATAATGGAAGTATTTATGGATGACTTCTCTGTCTGTGGGGAAAGTTTTGAAGGATGTTTATTAAACCTTGAAATGGTACTCGAATGTTGCATTAAAGTTAATCTAGTGCTGAATTGGGAAAAATGCCACTTCATGGTCCGAGAAGGAATTGTGCTTGGACATGTAGTATCCAACCGAGGAATTGAAGTTGATAAAGCAAAAATTGAAATTATAGAAAATCTTCAAACTCCAAAAACCGTTAGAGAAATTCGAAGTCTTCTAGGACATGTCGGTTTCTACCGACGATTCATTAAAGATTTCTCTAAAATAACCAAACCACTAACGGGCTTATTAATGAAAGATACTGAATTTAAATTTGATGAGGATTGCTTGAAAGCGTTCGAACATCTAAAAAAGCTCTTATAACTGCACCTATTATGCAACCCCCTGATTGGAGTAAACCATTCGAAATAATGTGCGACGCTAGTGATTATGCTGTTGGCGCTGTCTTAGGACAAAGAAAGGATAGAAAGCTTCATGGTATATATTACACAAGTAGTATCTTGGACAATGCACAGATGAACTATGCCACCACAGAAAAGGAACTCCTGGCTGTTGTGTTCGCTTTAGATAAATTATGTTCTTACTTGGTGGGAGCAAAAATAATTATCTATACCAATCATGCCGCAATTAGGTACCTGTTGAATAAGAAGGACGCTAAACCGAGACTTTTAAGATGGATCCTGCTTTTGCAAGAGTTCGATTTAGAAATCAAAGATAATAAATGGACCGAAAATGTAGTAGTGGATCATCTTTCTAGAATCGAGGATCAAGAACCTGAGCGAGTATCCATCAATGATATTTTCCCTATGATCGACTTGTAGCCTAGTTAGAAAGTGAAAGTGAAATGAGTGAATGCTCTTTAATTTATCATGATGAAAAAATAAATGAAGTCGTGGAATCAGTATGCATAAAGACCACACTGCCGTGGTATGCCGACTTTGTCAACTACCTAGCAGCTGGGGTACTTCCACCAGACTTATCTTACCAACAAAAGAAGAAATTCTTCCATGATCTCAAACACTATTATTGGGATAAGTCACTACTTTTCAAGTGAGGCGCCGACGGAATTTTTCGTCGGTGTGTCCCTGAATCTGAAGTAAAAGACATCATATCTCACTGCCACTCTGCATCCTATGGAGGGCATGCAAGCATTTCAAAGACTTGCGCAAAAATCTTACAATCCGGGCTATTCTGGCCTAACCTTTGGAAGGACGTCCACACCACAGTTATAAATTGCGACCGGTGCCAGTGCACTGGTAACATCTCTAGACGCGATGAGATGCCACTAAAGGGTATTTTGGAAGTAGAAGTCTTTGATGTTTGGGGTATAGATTTTATGGGCCATTTTCCATCTTCTTTTGGCAACAAATACATACTCGTCGCAGTAAATTATGTGTCGAAGTGGATCAAAGCAACAACTTCTCCTACCAGCGATGCACGAGTAGTCATCAGACTTTTCAAGAATGTGGTTTTCCCTAGATTCGGTGAGCCGAGAGTTGTCATTAGCGATGGTGGATCTCATTTCATCTCGAATATCTTTGGGAAATTGTTGCTTAAGTATGGAGTGCAACATCGAGTAGCAACACCTTATCACCCCCAAACGAGTGGACAAGTTGAGGTTACTAACAGAGAGATCAAACACATATTAAAAAAAAAAATAGTTGTGACCTATAGGAAGGATTGGTCTGTGAAAATTCATGAAGCTCTGTGGGCTTATAGGACAGCTTATAAAACTCCGATAGGAACCACCCTATTCAAACTAGTTTATGGAAAATCATGTCACCTGCCCGTCGAACTTGAGCACAAAGCTTATTGGGCCGTTAAGACACTGAACATGAATTACACGGCTGCAGGAGAGAAGAGAATTTTGGATATCCATAAACTAGAGGAACTTAGATTAGACGCTTACGAAAATACCCGGATTTACAAGGACAGAACTAAACAGTGGCATGATAAACAAATAGCTAGGCGAGAGTTCAACAAGGGTGATATAGTTCTCCTTTTTAACTCACGACTTAAGTTATTTCCTGGCAAACTCCATTCCAGAAGGTCTGGCCCCTTCGAGGTTATAAGAGTTCTCCAAAGCAGAGCCGTAGAAATTAGAGGAAAATCTAATGAGACGTTCATTGTGAATGGGCAGAGACTTAAGCATTACCACAACATTGAAAACAATGATTTCTGCATAAGTTATAAGCTAGAAGAGTTGTCGGCTCTTTCAAAGGAATAGTTTGACTCAGACCTGATGTCGAGCTACTGACGTTAAACAAGTGTTGCGTGGGAGGTAACCCACGACCTTTAGTCTTTACTTTTTATCTTTATTGTTTGCTACTATAATTATCTATTTATGTGTTTTGTTACTGTTACTATTATTCCTATTATTACTATTATGAGTATTATTATTATCATTACTATTTTGACACCTTCCACGGTACAATTCATTGATAGTATAATCTTTGTCTAATTTTAGGCTAGCTTAGCTTAGGATAGCTAATCATTGACTTAGAGTATAGAGCCTAATGCTGATGTTGGAGATTCTGTTTAGGAATGAAGCTCAGAGATGCCTATTTGATGTCCTGGCTCAGAGGGAATTGGTACTACCAATTTACCCCGATGGACTCACTTTGAATACCCTAGGACTCAAGGACAGTGTTATGTATCTGCTCGACTAAATAGGTTGGGTGAATTTTGGTGTGAGGAGGAGATTTAGCCCTTACCGCATACTTACCCTCTAGTTCCTTAGCTCACTTTATTATGACCCTAACCGAGGTCTCGGTTTTGGCCGAGGTTTAGCCACTTTCAGGTTGTTCGAAACAAAATACCGCTTTACCCATAACGAGATGGCTGACCTATTAGGATTCCCGAATGGACATGATGCCTATACCCTAACACCTGATGACGCCTTCACCGACCTCGACCTTAATTATTTTTGGGTAACCATAACCGATAATTATCACCCTGAACCTCACACCATGTTCTCAGAAAATATCCATAATCCAGCCTTAAGGTATTTCCATAAGATTCTGGCCCACACTTTGTTTTGTAAGGAGGAGAATGTCACTTCTGTTTAGAAGGACAAGCTATTTATTATATACTGTGCTTCACAGGGAAGGCCTGTGAATGCCGCCACCTTTATGCTAGCAAATCTGAACCGTATTGCACATGAGACCCATGGTGTTATTCTCGTTGGAGGATTAGTCACCATGATTGCAGATGCCATAGGCTTACGATACTAGCTTAACCGTATTTGTGCCTTTGGAGGAATCCGTCCCATGCATTTGAATTTTTGCTTCAACCGTGGTATTTTAGCTAACTTAGGACCAGCTGAAATTTTGTTCTTAATTGATAACAAAGTGGTCCACAACTTCACCTTACCTAACCATGAGATGACCAATGTGCATAATAGGAATAACTAGCTTTATGACTTAGAGGAGCATAGTGAATCACCTACCCCACCTTATAGTCCTCATCCATATGAAGTCTGGGATGTCATTCCCCCTGATGCCACTTCTCAGGTCTCTGGAGCTCGTGTAGACTATGTTGCTGCTATTGCTGCTTTGCAGTCTGAAGTAGAGACTCTTGGAATGAGATCACTTCCATCCGAGGAGATCTCATTAGTTTTATGGATGTCGCCAATGAGCAGTTCGATCATTTGTTTCAGGAAGTCCACTCATTTATTCGACACTTTAGTAGATGATTGACGACTTGTACCGATTGTGTTCCGTTGTTTTTATGTTTCAGATTGTTTCAGTTTATTGTATTTCTTTTCGTTGTGTTCTAGATTTACTGTATCGTCGCTTTATCGAAGAAGACATGTTGTTTTTGTTCTTTTAATTAATGTGATTCCCTTTATGTTGTTTAATTATGTCTCTAATATTATGTACTTTTTAATGTTTATGCATCAAATGTAACATTCTGCACTTGTATCTCATAAAACTAGTGTTTCACTTGAAAATTAAAAAAAAAAAATCCGTGTTCCTGAACCTTAATTCAAATTCTGCGCATTTTAGCTTAATGGTGTTCGCCATTATGCTAATGGCATTCGCCATTTGCTCATATTTTCAAATTTCAACTTTTAAACACATGGCGTTCGCCGTGTGCTTAATGGCGTTCGCCATGGTAGTGGAACGAGCATAATTTCTGCGCGTTTTCTGTTGCATTTTTTGCGCGGTTTTCCAACCAAAACCTTTTCAAATTCTCAAACTCCTCAATAACCACCCATAATAACTCCCATTAACCTCTATCCTAACCTCCAACCACTCATATGCTTATTCTTTCTTTATAAATAGCACAAACACTCATTCTTCTTCATTCATCACCACCACTCTTAAACCCTTCTCTTACTCACTATTCTTAATCTTCCAAACTCTCATATTCTCTTCCAAATTATCAGAATGCCTCCAAGAATCGCTCAAGAAATCGATTACATGGGAATCGAATTCGCAGAAGGAATCGTTGGTGAACATCAACAGACCTTTTTCCACAAGCTTTGTAAGAGACCCGTTGAAGCAACACGATATGCTCACATTGATACTGCTCATGCTTTGGGGTTGTTTAATAGCATCAACTGGATGCTGACCAATCTAGGTTTGTCTTACTTTTGCTCTCTCACTCACCACACATACACTAGATTAACTTAAGAATTTTTGAGCACTTTTCAATATTCCTATGATCTGTCCCGCACTTCTAGCACTATCAATTTTAGAGTGTTCAATAAGGACTATACACTGATACAAGAGAGGGTAGGCGTTATTTTTCAATTTCCAAGCGGAGAGGCATACACCTGCCAAGCACCACTCGAAAGTGAGTGGCAAGCCAACGCTTTAGGCTTTTGGCGCCAGATTACTGGTAAGACCTCCACCTCTTGGGAAGGTCTAAAAGCCACCGCAATCCACAACCCCGCCATAAGATACCTTCACAGTATCTTAGCAAACACAATTTTTGGCAGGGAGAACACAAGGAATGTCAATTCCAAAGTGCTATTTTTTGTCCATTGTGCTTTATCTGAAACTAAGGTAGACCCTACCCTTTTTTTATTATCTCATCTTGCATCTGCCGCCGGTATGTCCGGTGGCCATATATGTGTCGGAGGAGTGATTACCTCCATAGCCTATGTTTTACGCCTGACTGCTGAGTTGGCTGCCTTTGAGTAGTTAGCCATTCCTTTTGCTGATTTAGAGTATTACCGCAACATGTGCCTCATTATGAATCTGCCGAGTGGCATATATAGGCTGATGATTAGTAACAGAGAGGTGAGAAGCATTGCTTTGCCTTGTACGATGCGCATTAATGTGCACATTAGCACTAACTTGCTGTTTGACACTAAGGCCCCAGACCTTGAGGAGGAGTCTGTTAATTGGGAATATACTGAGACTATGGGGTTTGCTCCACAGATTGGCACTCGTGCCAATGTTGCTGATATCCCATGACCTAGTACCCGTGCACACACTTCACCCACTTTTTTTTATCAATTTTCGGGGACATACCAGCCCCGTGAGGAGTATGATTATGTCGCCATCCGGAGCACTCTAGATGACATTTTGTCCGAGCTATGGTATCAGAATGACAGAGAGGTGAAACGTGATCTACTGCTTTAGAATATGCAGAGGCAGCAAAAGGACCTCAGAGTTGCCTTAGACCGTGCCAACTAGCATCAGATTGACTTTGTCGACCAGATAGAGCATGACATGGGAGATCTTACTGAGCAGATGAAGAGTATGAGGATGGAGGTGACATCTTTGAGAGAGTTTGTGAAACACGTTCCTA
This sequence comes from Lathyrus tuberosus, assembly GCA_022829125.1. Classification (NCBI taxonomy): domain Eukaryota; kingdom Viridiplantae; phylum Streptophyta; class Magnoliopsida; order Fabales; family Fabaceae; genus Lathyrus; species Lathyrus tuberosus. The sequence continues at coordinate 6,321,824 of JALAZF010000101.1, read as the reverse complement.
ACCCTGCCCTTGGCAGAGGATTTGGACGCCCTCGCGGCCGAGGCCATCACCGTTGATTCCACCAGGTTTTTCCACTCCTTCTTTCACCTTGTACTGAAACATTGAGGACAATGTTTGGTTTAAGTGTGGGGGAGGAGCTTTATTGCTTTGCTTTTACTTTTCTGTTATTTTTATGTCGCTTTTATGTTTTTCTAGTTAGTTTATTTCTGTTTTGGTTGTGTTGAGTCTTTTATACGCCGATTGAGTCCTATTGTATGTTATCTTTTTCTTTTGTTAGATAATTCCCCAAGATTGATAAAAATTGACCCCAACAAAAAAAAATTTCTTTCCGATTCAATAGCATGACACCCATCACTTATAGGTTATGTTAATTAGACTTGGGAAAGTCTTGATATCATTGGTACCGTCCTAGCACCCTAGACACCCTAAGTATGCAGCATCGATTTAAATAACCAATATGTCGAGACCTTGATTTCCGAGTTTATGTAGTAGTCTCTTGAGTAGTTTATGTTAGCGGTTAGCACCATCCTAAGGCACACACTAAGTAATGAACAAATGCAAATATGTGGTGATCTCGAAAAAAATTGAATTAAGTTGTTTTATAGAAAAGCGAATAAAAAGATTCGGTTCCCTCTAAGTTAGGTGGCCCTCACCAGCCATTTTGCCCAACGGATCGGATTTCTAAAATTCGAAAAGAAAAGAAAAAGAAAAGAAAAAAGAGCAAAAAGTTGAATACCGAGATCATAAACACTAACAGGTTCACTTACCATGCGAGTGCGGGAATAACGAGCTTAATGTGATCGCGCGAGAATGAAAGAGAGGGAAAAAAAGGAGGAATGTAGGTCGAGCTATAATCGTATGATTTGGATTGGTATCGCATAAGGGGGAGTTTTTGTCCGCAAACGCGAATATGTGACATTACGGTACCCTTGTTATCACAGTTTAGTACCTATCCTTTTAGTATTAGCCAATAGTTGTGTACCGTCTTAGAGTTATGCCCTGCTTTTGTTTCGGATATTGTATTTACTATTTTCACATGTGTTGGAAGTTTGCTTGAGGACAAGCAAAAGTCTTTGTGTAGGGGAGTTTGATAACGAGAAATCGTATCATAGTTTTAGGCTCATTGCGTGTACTATTTGTCTCTTTTTTATCGGGTCTTATTTGCATTTTACTTTGTTTTATTGTGTTTTGCAGTTGATAGGTTCATCTGTTGCGGAATCGGGAGCAAACCGGGAAAAGAGTGAAAGAATAGGAAAATGCCGCAAAAAGAAGACTTTCTGCCCCTTTTACTGATATAGCGTTCGCCATGGCTAGATGGCATTCGCCATCTATCAGTATGCCACGGCAATCAATGAATGGAGGCAATTGTGTTCTCCATGACCCAATGGCGTTCGCCATGTCAGCACAGTTGCATATTTCAAATTTTGCAACCATTTTGAGCAGTTACTATTTTTCCTTCTTTCCCTCCACTCAGAGGCCACGTCCAAAACAGTTGTAGGTCTCCATTCCTCTATATAAAGGACCTCTTGGACACTTTCCAGTTACCCTTAAATCGTGCGGAAGCGCTGCAGAATTCCGTTTAGCATTTTTAGGCATAAAATCAGTTGTAAAGCGACAATAACTCACATTTAGGAATTGTCGCACTTTTCATTGTATTTTTCTTTTACTGCTGTATTGTTTGATTACGAACAAGCCTGCCGGCATAATTTAATTCAAAGTCTCGCAATTTTGATCTACATGTTTATTTCTTGTTTTTATTTCTTGTTTGATTACGAACAAGCCACACCCAAATCATCATCTATGTTAAGGGCTAGCCTTACCATGAAGACAACTTTGGGGGATCTATCTGAGTGTGGCATCAATGCATTGTCGGGATGTTACATCCCTCCAATAACATTTATGTTCCACGTCCTAACTTAGGGTATCCTCCAAGCTGGGGTTTTAGCTTACAAATATTAATTCCCAACCAATGATATGATTCCAATATATAATAAACATGAATAAACATATATAATAAATATAATATAATTATAAAGTAAATAATAATCATGAAAGTATATAAGTATAGAAAAAAAAGTAAACAAACAAGACAAGCAATCAATAACCCTAAAACCCAAGGTTAAGATGGACTCTCTTTTTAGGGAAGTATAAGAACTCCCCAGCAGAGTCGCCAGGTGTCGCGGCCGGCAAAAATATCGAGTCGCCATCATTCTTTATTTGTCCTAAGGACAGGAAAATAATGATAAAACCTAAATCCTAATGGAGAGACACTAAGGTTCGGGAGTCGGTTAAGCGAGAGAAAGGTGTTAGGCACCCCTCACTTCCATTGTACTCAATGGGATCCTCCTTAAGTTCTAGGGTATGTTTGCTTGTTACTTGAATGCTTGACTTTTTATACTTGTTTACAAAAAAAAACCTTATTATTATCCAAAGAAGACTTAGAGGTAACAGGGGGACCCTAAGTTTTTTATTATTATTGTACTCGCTAGGGTTTGCAATCCTATGCCTACGTACCTTCAATTTTGAAGGATCGGAGTATCCGTAGTTCACCTCCCCTATCCCCTATTCCTATTGCTATTCCTATTCCTATTCCTATTCCCATTCTTAGTCCTAATCCTTTGTTTATACTCTTGGATAAAGAGTTCTATCCGATATCCCAATTCCTTATTTATACTCTCGGATAAAGAGTTATATCCCATGTCCTTATCCCTTATTTATACTCTCGAATGAAGAGTTCTATCCCATTTCCTTATCCCTTATTTATACTCTCGGATGAGGAGTTCTATCCCAATTCTTTATCCATTATTTATACTCTCGGATGAAGAGTTCTATCCCATTTCCTTATCCCTTATTTATACTCTCGGATGAATAGTTCTATCCCAATTCTTTATCCATTGTTTATACTCTCGGATGAAGAGTTCTATCCCATAATTTTCCTATTAAATCCCTATTATCCCTTGTAATTACCCCTTATCCCAAAATATGATAATCCCAAAAAATATAGGTTTATTCCACATCTAATTAATTATAAAAGTGAAAAATAATATCCTAAAACATAAGTTAATTCCCTATTTATTCAATTATAAAAATAAATATCTGAATGTCCCCAAAATATAAATTAATCATAATTATTTAATTACAAAAACTTATAATATCCCAAAATAATCATATAATTACTTAATTAAATTACTTGTAATATCCCAAAAAATATAAGTTAATTCTTATAATATCCCCTCATTAAATTAACCCCAATTATTTCAAAAAAATATGAAATTATCCCAATTATTAAACCCGATATAATAAATCCCAATTATTTAGTTAAAAACTTGTAATATAAAAAATATAAATAATCCCAATCATTTAGAAACATAACAGAAATCCCAATTGTTTAATAATTTATAATATCAAAATATGAAAGTAAATCCTAATTATTAAGATTCCAATTATTTAATCCTAAAACCTTTAATATCCCAAAAATAAAAATAATCCAGATTATTAAATTGAATATAAAAAATAAGATCCCAATTAAATTGATCCTAATTATTTGAATTAACCTTAATTATTAAATCCTAAATGTTCCCATTTAATCCCTAATTGTAATTATTAATTAAAGAGAAAATTAATTTAGATTTCAATTAATCCCTTTTATCCCTAATAAATTATTCCCTATCCCTAATGCTATCCCAAATATTAAAAATTAACCTTAATTAATTAATCAAAATTTGTAATATCCCAATATTTAATAATGCTATTACATCCCAAATATAAATAAAATTTTATTTCAAAATTGAAGTAACCCCCATTATCCCCAAAATATAGAAAATTATCTTAATTATTCAAACATGTGAAATAAACTCCATTATTTAATTAATATCCCAAAATATAAATAATCTCAATTATAGAATAAAAATCCCAATAATTCCATATGAAGTGAATCGCAATTGTTTTAGAAAAAATGTAATGAACTCTATTATTTATAGAAACCCTTTAATTATTTAATTAATAATTTTTTTAATACATAAAATAATCCTTATCTTAATTAAACAATTTTATGATATCCCAAAATATAAATTAATTATAAAATTTACAATATCCAAAAATATAAATTAAATTTTTATTCCCAAAAACTTAAATTATCTCCCCTTAACCCAAAATTGTATCCCTTAATTATCCCCATTTTTAATCCCCAATATCTCATTTTATCCCTTAATTTTATTAAAAAATATCCCTTTAATTTATTCAGAACATAATTAATTGTAATAATTTATAAAACAATCTCTTATCCCCAAAAGGTTTTTATCCCAAAAATTTATCCCATGAATTATCCCTAATAATTATCCCATAGAATTATTCCCAAATTACCCCTTTATAAACCCATATATTTTATCCCTTAATATTTCAAATCTTATCCATAATTATTCCATACTTCTCAACCTAATTAATATCCATAAATACCCCTATATATTTTATTCTGTATATATTAACCCAATTAGTATTTAATTCCTAGTTTTAATACCTATTCATTCCAAAATTAGTCCCTAATCCTAGTTGTAATTTAATTCCATATTAATCACAAACCCATGTAACTATCTTAAATTTTTTATGTTAATTAATCCCTAAATATTATAATCAAACAAACTAAATTATCCTAATTAATTAATATTAACTTATTAATATATATTTTTATTATTTTTAATAACCCATTAAAAATTAATCCCTAATATTATTTTACCCTCAGTGTTTATCCCTTAAAACCCTAATGTTTTATCTCAAAAGTGTATCCCATTTCTATCCTATGTTTATCCCTCGATTTTGTTATAGAAAATATTCCTAATATTTTTCCCTTAAAATAATCCCGTAAATTAATCATAATAGTTACATCATAAATTATCTCAGCTTATCCCATAGTTATCCCATGATTTATCCCTAAGTATCAACCCATTAAAAATACCTAATTTTTAATCCACAATCATATTTTATATTTTACGTCCATGATTACCATAATTATTTAGGTAATTATCTAATTACTCTTTATTTTCCGTTTGTTAAATTAATCCTTAAACATTATCCAAATTTATATAAATAAACCCCGAAATTGTAAATAATTCAAATTTATTATAAGATTAATAAAATCCAAAATTTAAGAAAGTACTAGCTTAACCCTATTAATCCATAAGTTTTAATATATTAAATCCTAACTTAATAAATAAAGTATTTTAATATTATCAATCTCTAAACTATGAAATCCTAATTATCCATATACATATGTTAATCCCTTAATTCCTAATTAAAATTAATTAAAATATTTTAATTAGTTAAAATTGTAATCTTTATTATTATTATAATATTTTTGTATAAATCCTATTATTATGTAAAATTGTGAAATTAACCCTAACCCTTATTTAAAACCCTCCAATTATATTGTATTTTTATCCTATTTTTGTTGTTTTATTATTTTTAAACGATTTATAAATCATGATATAAAAATAGTTTACGATGTTGATTACAAAAGGTTTCTTTTTTTGTTTTTCCCCTTTATGCGTCAATAATAATACTAACCTTACAAAACCTAACTAAAGTTAATCGTAAAAAAAATAAAACTAAATATATCACATCAGATTATATATACATACATGGGAACCTTAGAATAAAAGATACACCAAATCGCAATCCAAAAAGAAATTCATAATAATAGTTTGAAGGTACCAACCTGGAGTGCCATGACCAATTTAAGCTGCTTCACACTCCTCCTTTCCTTTGCCTTTGTGCTTTTTCCCCTTCTTTTTCTTTTTCCTTTCTTTCCCTTTCCCCCAGGCATTTTTCCCCTTCTTGTGCCTTTTTTCCTTCTTTTGCCTTTTTACCTTCTTTTGCCTTTTTCCCTTCTTTTGCATTCTTGTGCCTTTTTCCCTTCTTTTTGGTGTGAGATCTCCTATTCCTTTTTGGCTTGGAGGGATTGAAGGTTTAGGGTTTTCCTTTTTTTTTTGCCTTGGAGGGATGTTGAAGGTTTTGGGTTTTCCTTTTTTTTTGTCTTGGAGGAATGTTGAAAGTTTAGGGTTTTAGTGTTGTTGTTCTCCGATGTAAAGAACAACAACTTTAAGGATATTAGGTTTGTAAATTGCGGGGGCTTGAAAAGTGTGTAAATAAGTCCTATTTATAGATGACAATTATGGTTGAAAATAAATAAAAAATCAAGTTGATTAATCAACATAATCAAAAGGTCAAAAATTAATTTTAATTGATTTTTAATTTGTGATTTTTTCCGATCATATTGATTCTTTCTAAAACATAAAAATATTATCCAAAAAGTTAAAAGAACAAAATCTTTTCCAATATTTTATATTTTATGAATTTTTGGATATTTTTATGAATAAGATGGAAAAAAGTGAAAAATTAATATTTTAAAAAATGGTTATTTAAAAATACGAAAATTAATAATAAAAAATAAAAAATATCATTTTTTTGTGATTTTTTTAAGATTTTAAAATAAGTAGAACAGTTAGAAACAAATAAAAGAGAAAAAACACACAAAGTAAGGAAGGTGGGATCCGAACTCATGACCTTCCTCCCTTGTAACTCCTTATACCTTTTTCTACCACCTATGTCATTACATTTATTCGAAATAGAATAGCATTAGCAAGTATCTAATAATAATAATAATAATAATAATAATAATAATTCCATAATAATTCCATAATAATATTAATATTAATATTAATACTAGTATTAATGCTCTAATAACCCCACTGTGACCCTAATATAATTTGATTAAAAAATAATCTAACCCTAATTCATCTCTATATTATAATAATATAACTTAATATAAAAAAATAATATAACCCCAAATAATCTCCTTAATACTTACTATTATTATCTTTTATAAAAAAAAACAGAAAAGCGAAAAAAGAAATAGAAGGATGGCCAAAATTTGGGGTGCGACAGTTGCCCCTATTTAATCAGCTTTAAATTGAGATGATGATGACGGTGAGTCTTTATCTTCTCGAGGAGGAGATGATTAAATATAAAGAGGAGCCTTAATTTTGACCGCAAAGTTGATTAGTTTGGAATCCATGTGGACCAATCCCTAATGCTCCGCTAATATCAAATATCCCTGTTTAATATCCTTGTTTAATATCCCTATTTATAGAGGTCAGGCAGGATTCTGGTGATCCTCTGATTCCGTTTTGGTAAACCCTGTTATAAAAAACCCTTGGTGATATCTTGGTAAAACCCCAATGACATCTTTTGGTGGATCCCCTGATAATAAAAATCCTGACAAACCCTGATGGAACCCTTTATAAAATTCTCTTGATAAAAACTCCCTTGGTAAAATCCTTTGACAAAACCCTTGATAAACCCCTGATGAAATCCCTGATAAAAACCTTGGAGAAACCCTGATGCAGCCCCACTGAGAAAAGTCTGATGAAAAACCCTAATAGAACCCTTGATAAAAACCCTTGATAAAAGCCTTAGATATTTGGTGGAACTTATCCCTCGTATGGATAGGTTACTAAGTTGGGGATGTGAGAGGTGAGGACCTGCTTACTAGTTAATAACAGTCATTCAGGATGACCGATTACTGGATAGATCCCTTTGAAGACTCATAGCAAGTTATATTGCTGGGGAAGTCCTTTATTGAAAGGTGTTCATGAGATGTTACTTATTGGGGAAGGCCAATAAGCATTCCTACCTAGGGGCTGTACTGGTATAGCTGGGGATTAGACCTCTAAGAGCGGTCACAAATCCTATGTTATGTCTGTATGTTCATGTATGCATGTGATGCTATGTTATATATGCATGATTAGATGCTAGAGCATAGCGACATGATTAATGCATGACAATGATTTGAATGTTTCAACAAATCCCCCTATGGTGAGAAATGGAATGGTTAAGACTTAGAGAGGTTGCTTGTGTAGCAAGGATATTTGTCAAAAATGGTAGTGGGTATTGAGCTAGCATGATCTCCCGATACCAATTTTAAACTTGACGATTGTTGATGTATGACAGAGCTTGTATGTGCATCTCAAAAGTATCGAGAGGGATTGACTCTGCAGTATCTTATCTTTGCCCCAGTCTGTTGAGTCTTTGAAAAGTATGCCCCTGATTAATTGAGTATGGAAGAGTATACTGAAAAGGAGCTTGGACCCCACCATGATATCACCTTGATAAAGAATTCCCCAGTAGTATACCACTGATTAGACGACTTTCGGAGTGATTGGCCTCATCGTATCCTTGAGTTGGTATGCCCCAGTATGAGAGTCTTAAAAGGTCTACCCCTTATAATCGGTGTGTCAAATCTTGAAATGTTTTACCCTTAATCAGCAAGATCTTTTGATGATATGCCCCTGTGATCATTAGGATTTGCCCCTTGATTGGAAGGATTCCTTATACGATGTGCTCCTTAATTAGAAATGTCTTGAATCGGTGTGCCCCTGATCAGTCCTTTGTTGAAATTTCCTTGATGCTAAGTATTGATTTGTGAGGAAAATGTTCCCTTTGAAAAGTAATTATAACGCCATGTTCATGCAAATTTTGAAGTCAAAAATTTAGATGAGGTGTATGATAGATGATATTCAGGCATAAGGGTGGCCTAAATGAAGATGTGAAAATGTGGTTAGCGATGTTCCAACAAACATTCGGATTTGGAGTCAGTTTAACAATGACTTTGCTGAGTATGCTTTAATAGTTCCCCTAGCTTCAATTAGGACTTTTAAATGTTGTAACGTGGTCTGGTTCATGGTTTAAGAAAAAAAGGATACAAGGCTCAAAATTTTGAAATTTAACCCACCCCATTCTCCTTGATGTTCTCCATTCCTAAATCTAATTAACCCAACAGATGTGTTCATCCTACAAGAGAATTTATTCCGTCACTGTGTTAATGGTTTAAGCACTTTATGAGATCTTTGATGTTGCAGTCACCCGCTCCTGTTTATAAGATTGTTCCATTTTTTTCCTTTTTCTTTGCTTTTAGTCCCTTATTTTTGCATGGACCAATTCTTTTGAGTTTGTGGTCCATCGGGATACCCTAATTTTTGCCTAAGTCAAAGTTAACTTTTTTTTTCTTTTCTTCCTGACATAGCGGGGTTTTTCCTCTTTTTTTTGGAACAATTCTTGAGTGATCTTGCTTTTGACTTTGAAAGTTGTAACTGCCATGTTAGCTATTGTGAGCTTTATCCCCATTGCTTCCTCGATGTTGAATGATGTGAGTAAGAAGCTGTGGTGATATTTTGCTTCCTCGATATTTGATGAGGTGCATGAGGAAGAGGATGTGCTTAAACCCCTTGCTTAGATAGGTGATTCTCTTGAAGTTAGAATGCATCATTGAATTAATTGAAATCTACCCTGCCCCTGGTTAAGATTAAGGCTTTTTGAAAATAGAAAGAACACCGACTTCTGGCTCGAAGAGGTTAACTACGGATTATCTCCTTATTTCTCCAGTGTTTAGGGAATGAAACAATGCCTTACATCGTCAGCCAGGTCTTACTATTAAAAGCATACGTCAGCAAGTTCGATTGTTTTAATTTACCTCATTCTCCTCCTAAGTTTGTCAATAGGTTAGAAGTGAAAAGAAAGCTTTGATTTTTTTTATGGCCTAAGAAAGGAAGTGTAAACGAATGGATTGATTCCAAAATCATGCATGCTCATCTTATTAAAATTATTTCCCGAAAAGTACATCTTTTAACTACAAACAACACTTAGCAAAAAAGAAATACCACTGGAAATGATAAAGCCTAATGATCCTAGAATTGAGCTTCCTTGTTGATCCGCCAGTCTTGAGATATACTTCTTAGTGTTATTGCACTTGTCCAAGTAAGGGTGACCTTTAACCAATGGGACCCCTCCTTTGAAAGTCGGTTGCAGGTCTTGTGCTTTGTGCTCATAACTTATAGTGTCTGAGTAGGGTCAAGTAATTGTAGCTTCATTAAGGCACCTCTGAGTAAGTCATGAGACATTAGTGTAGGATCCATTTCCCTTCCTAACTTCCTTTGTTGTGATTGATTAAGCGCATGAGGCTGTTGCTGAAGTAGATATTGTTACAGACCTTTTACGGAGACATCATCTAGGGTTGTTGTATTTGAGGCTCTAGGTAGGCCTATGGTTGTCATAGTGAAGGGTTACCTTCTATCTTCAATGGCACTTTCCCCCTTTAAGTTTCTCTATAGCTTCTTAAGATATCCTTTAAGTTCGTTTGTGAGTATCGGGAAACCTCTTAGCTCTTGGTAGTTGGATAAGGGCGAAAGCGGAAAGGATATGCAAATGTATGTGTATGTATGTGAAATGCATGAAAATGCATGGGGTATACAAAAAGAATTTTTTTTAGGTAAGCGAAAAAAGTTTGATATGCAAGAGTCACATTAGGATAGTGACAAATAAATGGAAACCCCTACGGGTCTAGAGGTAGTTATGTACATAGGGAACCCTTATCTAGCAAGGTTCCATAGGGATAATGATAGGTATGGGAAACCCAATGGTTTAGGGATGTTCGAGGTAAAATGCAAGCATGTCCTAGTAAAGGTAGGCTCCCTATGATAGGCTGGATCTAAGTTTAGACTACCCAATCCCCTCACATGTAGGATATACAGTTTTTGTTTTTTGTTTTCATGATATCCCTAGAATTTAGACTATACCCTCGTTTTACCATGAGAAGGATCAAGCCTTCCTACGGTAAACCTTTGGGATAAGCCTCATCTAGGGAGACCCTAGTAACAACCCTTGAGGGTTGAATACTTGGGGGTCTCCATGAGTTGATAGGGTATACTAAAGGCCTTCAAAATTTTGGACCACACCCAAATCATCATCTATGTTAAGGGCTAGCCTTACCATGAAGACAACTTTGGGGGATTTATCTGAGTGTGGCATCAATGCATTGTCGGGATGTTACATCCCTCCAATAACATTTTCGTTCCACGTCCTAACTTAGGGTATCCTCCAAGTTGGGGTTTTAGCTTACACACAAATATTAATTCCCAACCAATGATATGATTACAATATATAATAAACATGAATAAACATATATAATAAATATAATATAATTATAAAGTAAATAATAATCATGAAAGTATATAAGTATAGAAAAAAAAGTAAATAAACAAGACAAGCAATCAATAACCCTAAAACCCAAGGTTAGAATGGACTCTTTTTTTAGGGAAATATAAGAACTCCTCAGCAGAGTCGCCAGCTGTCGCGGCCGGCAAAAATATCGAGTCGCCATCATCCTTTATTTGTCCTAAGGACAGGAAAATAATGATAAAACCTAAATCCTAAGGGAGAGACACTAAGGTTCGGGAGTCGGTTAAGCGAGAGGAAGGTGTTAGACACCCCTCACTTCCATTGTACTCAATGGGATCCTCCTTAAGTTCTAGGGTATGTTTGCTTGTTACTTGAATGCTTGACTTTTTATACTTATTTACAAAAAGAACCTTATTATTATACAAAGAAGACTTAGAGGTAAGAGGGGGACCCTAAGTTTTTTATTATTATTATTGTACTCGCTAGGGTTTGCAATCCTATGCCTACGTACCTTCAATTTTGAAGGATCAGAGTATCCGTAGATCACCTCCACTATCCCCTATTCCTATTCCTATTCCTATTCCTATTCCTATTCCTATTCCCATTCCTAGTCCTCATCCTAATCCTAATCCTAATCCTTTGTTTATACTCTTGGATAAAGAGTTCTATCCCATATCCCTATTCCTTATTTATACTCTCGAATAAAGAGTTATATCCCATGTCCTTATCCCTTATTTATACTCTCGGATGAAGAGTTCTATCCCATTTCCTTATCCCTTATTTATACTCTCGGATGAAGAGTTCTATCCCAATTCTTTATCCATTATTTATACTCTCGGATGAAGAGTTCTATCCCATTTCCTTATCCCTTATTTATACTCTCAGATGAAGAGTTCTATCCCAATTCTTTATCCATTATTTATACTCTCGGATGAAGAGTTCTATCCCATAATTTTCCTATTAAATCCCTAATATCCCTTGTAATTACCCCTTATCCCAAAATATGATAATCCCAAAAAATATAGGTTTATTCCACATCTAATTAATTATAAAAGTGAAAAATAATATCCTAAAACATAAGTTAATTCCCTATTTATTCAATTATAAAAATAAATATCTGAATGTCCCCAAAATATAAATTAATCATAATTATTTAATTACAAAAACTTATAATATCCCAAAATAATCATATAATTACTTAATTAAATTACTTGTAATATCCCAAAAAATATAAGTTAAATCTTATAATATCCCCTTATTAAATTAACCCCAATCATTTCAAAAAATTATGAAATTATCCCAATTATTAAACCCGTTACATTAAATCCCAATTATTTAGTTAAAAACTTGTAATATAAAAAATATTAATAATCTCAATCATTTAGAAACATAACAGAAATCCCAATTGTTTAATAATTTATAATATCAAAATATGAAAATAAATCCTAATTATTAAGATTCCAATTATTTAATCCTAAAACCTTTAATATCCCAAAAATAAAAATAATCCAGATTATTAAATTGAATATAAAAAATAAGATCCCGATTAAATTGATCCTAATTATTTGAATTGACCTTAATTATTAAATCCTAAATGTTCCCATTTAATCCCTAATTGTAATTATTAATTAAAGAGAAAATTAATTTAGATTTCAATTAATCCCTTTTATCCCTAATAAATTATTCCCTATCCCTAATCCTATCCCAAATATTAAAAATTAACCTTAATTAATTAATCAAAATTTGTAATATACCAATATTTAATAATGCTATTACATCTCAAATATAAATAAAATTGTATTTCAAAATTGAAGTAACCCCATTATCCCCAAAATATAGAAAATGATCTTAATTATTCAAACAGCGAAATAAACCCCATTATTTAATTAATATCCCACAATATAAATAATCTCAATTATAGAATAAAAATCCCAATAATTCCATATGAAGTGAATCCCAATTGTTTTAGAAAAATGTAATGAACTCTATTATTTATAGAAACCCTTTAATTATTTAATTAATAATTTTTTTAATATATAAGATAATCCTTATCTTAATTACACAATTTTATGATATCCCAAAATATAAATTAATTATAAAATTTGCAATAACCAAAAATATAAATTAAATTTTTATTCCAAAAAACTTAAATTATCTCCCCTTAACCCAAAATTGTATCCCTTAATTATCCCCATTTTTAATCCCCAATATCTCATTTTATCCCTTGATTTTATTAAAAAATATCCCTTCAATTTATTTAGAACATAATTAATTGTAATAATTTATAAAACAATCTCTTATCCCCAAAAGTTGTTTATCCCCAAAATTTATCCCATGAATTATCCATAATATTTATCCCTAATAATTATCCCATAGAATTATTCCCAAATTACCCCTTTATAAACCCATATATTTTATCCCTTAATATTTCAAATCTTATCCATAATTATTCCATACTTCTCAACCAAATTAATATCCCATAAATATCCCTATATATTTTATTGTGTATATATTAACCCAATTAGTAATTAATTCCTAGTTTTAATACCTATTCATTCCAAAATTTGTCCCTAATCCTAGTTGTAATTTAATTCCATATTAATCACAAACCCATATAATTATCTTAAATTTTTTATGTTAATTAATCCCTAAATATTATAATCAAACAAACTAAATTATCCTAATTAATTAATATTAACTTATTAATATATATTTTTATTATTTTTAATAATCCATTAAAAATTAATCCCTAATATTATTTTACCCTCAGTTTTTATCCCTTAAAACCCTAATGTTTTATCTCAAAAGTGTATCCCATTTCTATCCTATGTTTATCCCTCGATTTTGTTATAGAAAATATTCCTAATATTTTTCCCTTAAAATTATCCTGTAAATTAATCATAATAGTTATATCATAAATTATCTCTAATTATCCCATAGTTATCCCATGATTTATCCCTAAGTATCAACCCATTAAAAATACCTAATTTTTAATCCACAATCATATTTTATATTTTAAGTCCATGATTACTATAATTATTTACGTAATTATCTAATTAATCTTTATTTTCCGTTTGTTAAATTAATCCTTAAACATTATCCAAATTTATATAAATAAACCCCAAAATTGTAAATAATTCAAATTTATTATAAGATTAATAAAATCCAAAATTTAAGAAAGTACTAGCTTAGCCCTATTAATCCATAAGTTTTAATATATTAAATCCTAACTTAATAAATAAAGTATTTTAATATTATCAATCTCTAAACTATGAAATCCTAATTATCAATTTACATATGTTAATCCCTTAATTCCTAATTAAAATTAATTAAAATATTATAATTAGTTAAAATTGTAATCTTTATTATTATTATTATTATATTTTTGTATAAATCCTATTATTATGTGAAATTGTGAAATTAACCCTAACCCTTATTTAAAACCCTCCAATTATATTGTATTTTTATCCTATTTTTGTTGTTGTATTATTTTTAAACGATTTATAAATCATGATATAAAAACAGTTTACGATGTTGATTACAAAAGGTTTCTTTTTTTGTTTTTCCCCTTTATGCGTCAATAATAATAATAACCTTACAAAACCTAACTAAAGTTAATCGTAAAAAAAATAAAACTAAATATACCACATCAGATTATATATACATACATGGGAACCTTAGAATAAAAGATACACCAAATCGCAATCCAAAAAGAAATTCATACTAATAGTTTTAAGGTACCAACCTGGAGTGTCGTGGCCAATTTAAGCTGCTTCGCACTCCTTCTTCCCTTTGCCTTTGTGCTTTTTCCCCATCTTTTTCTTTTTCCTTTCTTTCCCTTTCCCCTGGGCCTTTTTCCCCTTCTTGTGCCTTTTTTCCTTCTTTTTCCTTTTTCCCTTCTTTTGCCTTCTTGTGCCTTTTTCCCTTCTTTTTGGTGTGAGATCTCCTATTCCTTTTTGGCTTGGAGGGATTGAAGGTTTAGGGTTTTCCTTTAGAGGCCCATGAGTCTTTGAAAACACCGTGGGTCTTATACAATGACTGAGGCCCAAATTATTTTGGCTTTCAAAAAGGATTGGGTCTTACACTCTATTAGAGCCCCATGAGTGTTTGAAAAAGTTTGTTAGGGTGAAAATCAATAAAACCCTAATTTCATAATTTTTTAATGTAATTATTCAAAGAAAATTAATAAAAATGATCCAAATACCAAATAAGTTTGAATAAACAACTTGTGATTTTGGTTTTAGGTTTGAAAAATGAGGCTTTAATCACAAGATAAATTAAAACCTATTTGGTTTTGATTTTTCAAAATGAATATTTATTTTTAAAAGGTTTAAAAACAAATAAAAGGTATTTATTCACAAAAATACTAATTATATTAAATAATTAACATAAATATAATTTTTTGTGGAATAAAATATTTCAACATTTTTGTGATTTTTTGCAAAAAGAACCAATAAAAAATAATTAAAATTGAGTGAGTTATTAATTTTTCAAATCATTAATAAAACATGAAAATATTGGAAAAATAGTAAAAATGTGAAAAAAAAACAAAATGGTCTGGGTGGGGTTTGAACCCACGACCTCGTGTGTCCAGGGCGCGCGCCTTACCACTTTGGTGGTGATGCATCCGTTGATTGAAATAAAACAACAAATATACAAGGCTTGCCTTGTTTTAGGCCTGGCCCAAGGCAAGGCAAGGCAAGTTTTGCAAGGAAACGGAAAGGTCCATAACTTTCTCATTTCTCCATGGATTGGGACAAAATTTATATGCATCTGGCCGAGAATTTCACAAGGAATCCAATGGTGGTGGTAGTTTTTTAAGATCATACTCCCTCCTCAAAACCCGATAGTGGTTTTGAAATAGGCCCTATTTTGCATTTTCTGTACTATCTCTTGGTACAGGCATTAATTACATGATAAATTGGTGCAAACACAACACATATAACATGTATAAGAGATGCATGATCAGTGGACTTCAAAGCAATGCATGATTCAAAGAATCCAAGTTGTGATGCTTACCTCCTTTTGAGCTTTTGGAACTTTTGGTGCAATCTACCAAATTTCTTGTTCCAATAATGGTTTGATGCTTTGGATACTCTTAAATGATCCCTTAGAAGCTTTTAGGATGATTGGAATCAGCTGGAACCTGCAAAAACACAAACAGGCCCTTTCTTGCAAAAGGGGTTAAAATGACCAAAATAACAACGCTCTCAAATGGTGTTCCAGATGTTGGGAGCCATTTGGGATAGCTCAAGGATGATATTTGGAGTGTGCTTGAGGTTTTATCTGGTTTGGAAGGTGACTGAATCAAGACATGGCTTGAAAAATGCACAAAAAGCCTATTTTGAGGTTTTGAGAGGTGACTTTGAGATTTGGAGATTACAGGCCACTTGTGTGAGTTTGGACAACTTAGACATGACATATTAGATGTGTTTGGATCATGAGCTGTGATTGAAATGCTCTCTAACTCAAAAACTCAGAGTTACCTTGCTAAAGAAGGTATTTTTGCCTAGAGAAAGTGATTTTGAGGAAAGCATCTGTTTGATGGCTTTGGTGTACTCAAACTGAGCACAAATGAGCTCTATTTATAGTAGAGCAAGTTTGTTTTGGGATTAATAGTGAATAGCAACTGCAACAGAGGTTTGGCCAATGTTGGCAAATGAAAATCCAAGTCTCCTCTAGCCATTGACTAGAGGTTAGGGCACAGAGTTGTGATTCCCTAGTGGTTGGATCAGTCTTGACTGAATTCAGTTGAGAATGTGTCAGTCCATGCCACCTTGGTGCATCCATTAAATGCTCCAATCCAAAATTGGAGTCTTGTCCCTTTTTTAGGCATTTCTAGGTTTGACTTGCTACTTCTTGTTCCAAGGACTTTGGAGGGTTGGATCAGTGTTTGTCCCCTTTAGATTTGATCCTCAGATGTGTCCAAAATGATGACAAGGCTTGGAATTGCCTGATTTTGCTAAATCGAGCCAAAGTACAAAATTCTTCCTTGCCTTGGCAGTTTTTAGCAAGGCACATTGCCATTGTCATATCTCATGGCCCAAGTGGAATTTGATGGTGTTCTTAGCCATTTTGGAAATCCCTCATATGATACAGCAACTGTTTGATCATAATTGGTTTTGATACTTTTTGGATCCAAGTGAAAGATGGCCCTACATTTGGAAAAAAGTGAAGGCAGATTCTGACTTAGTGAAAATTTCACTAAGTGTTGGAAAAAAGTGACATTTTCACTTTTCTTGATTTTGATCATTCCATAACTTGAAATCCATGGGGAATTGGAATGAGTGGTAGTTGAAGCTTTTGTAGAGTGCCATGACAGCTACAAATTCATCTTTGAATTGGGGAAAATGGCCTTGTGGTTTAGGAGATATGATCCTCCAAAGTTGGTACCCTAGCCACTTTGTTCCATAACTTAGAAAATTTCTAAGTTATTTATGGTTACCCCTTTTACAAGTTATCCCACTTTTCTTGATTTTTCTTGATGAATGATGATTCCAATCACACATTAACATCATTTTAGGGTTAAGGAACCATAATTGTGAAAAATCTCAAAAAGTCAAAGTTTGACTTTTGTGCACAGTTGACTTTTTGTCAGATGAATTCCAAACTGTGCGATTCTCTATGAAGTCATGTCCTTGTCCTAAATCAAACTTGATAGACATGTCCCATGGGTGTTATAGGGTGTATTGAATCATGTCCCAAGGTTTGGGAGCATGCTTGGGTCAAAAGTCAAAGGTACAGTTGACTTTTCTCGCAAAACCCTAACTGTGATTCAGATGAAATTGAAGCTTGTGAATCAAGTATCTTAGATCAATCCATTGTTACAAATGGATCAATGTAGTGTATTAGAGATCCTCAAATCATGTCTTGAGGTCTTGGCTCATGTTTTGTCCCAAAAGTTAACTTAGGGGTGAATTAGGTCAAGAAACCCTAATTCCTGATTTTTGATGAATGCATCCCCTGAGGCAAAATTGGCTTGATGATTGGGTTTATGATATCCCTTGGAGTATCTTGGGTTATGGTTTAAAGCATTGGCTCATGCCCAGAGGAAAATTTCCATCTGGACGCCTTGGTCGACCAAAACCCTAATTTGGTGACACTGGCGATCTGGAGGCTTAATCCACTTGGAATGCTACAGTTGTGTGCTTAATTCTTGATGTGGGAGTCCTCTTGATCCTTTGTGGATGTTTAAGAGATTAGACAAGTTGAAGATCATGTCATTCCTTGATTGATCCTTTGTCTAAAGCTCTGAGAGGGCTCAAAACCCTGATTCTTGATTGTAGTGAATGCTCAACAATTCTTGAGGATTTTGATGAGGCATGAAGGTAAATCCATATTGTGATGATGATTTACACAATGATGGGAAATCTTAGTGGTAAAAATTTGGGGTATGACAGATGCCCCTATTTAATCTTCTTGGACCCGAAGTGTGAATGGCGAAGGTATTCGGGCATTCGGGGTAAGAGGATTGAATATTGAAATACCCGAATTTGATGGTGGTTATGAATGGCAGTTGGCTCATCCATCTTCTTTTGCTAAGAAATGATGCTTAGAAAAGGTAGAAACTTCCCCTCGATCCTGATCTTCAGTCAAGGAACTGGTTTTAATTTCTGCTGTAAACTTCCCCTCGTTCTTGGTTTCCTACCAAGGAACTGGTCTTAGTTTTTGAAATAAACTTCCCCTCGATCCTGGTTTCCTACCAAGGAACTGGTCTTAGTTTCTGAAATAAACTTCCCCTCGATCCTGGTTTCCTACCAAGGAACTGGTCTTAGTTTCTTTTGTCAATAAACTTTATTGACAAGGGACACTGTCTATAGCAGGTTTCTTTAAACTTCTCGCCGAATTTTCCTGGAGAGATGCCATTTGATGGGAAAAAATTTTGATGTCAGACTTGCTGGGGAACCCAGGTCTGAGTTGTAGAGGTGTACAAACTTCTCCGTTGGAGACGCCATCTGTTGGCTCTACTGGGGAAAACGAGTCTCTTGAGAGATTGATTTCTATTTGGGGATATTACATCATACTTTTCCTCGAGATCTTCTCGGAGAAATTGCATACAATGTGATCCCATTTTGAGGTGCCGATGACTTCATTAACATTGACTTTCTAGAGAGAATAACCAATGTGTTACTGAGAGTCTTTAGTTGCGAGGCTTTCTTTGGGGATTTTCCTTAATCCGGGAAAGCGAAGACATCATCTTCAATGGCGAAGAGTGACATTGTTGAAGGTTCTCTGGCTGCTCAGAGGTTAAAGTTATCAAAGTGGTCAAGGACCGGTTTCAATCCAGAAATAAACAGGAAGAGAAATTGTTCAGACATGTCACTTCTTGACGAGGGAAGAATTGACAACTCGATTAACAAAAGGACTTTACCACTGGGGGGCAAGACCGACCGGAGTGATAGTAATGTAATATGCATGTAAAATAATGATAATGCATGATGTATGTATGTATATGCTGACAAAACTGACACGACATACAGACTAGTGGATGAACACGACTGGATACTCGGCCACAGCGGGAGATGAAAAGTATCGCTGGTGTCAAGATAGCAATTCTGCCTTGCTTAGGAGAAATAGTCCCTGCGGGGAGCTATGTTGGTCGGGCTTAGGAGATAAGAACTCTGCCGGTGATGTCAGACGACGTATTCGCATCTGACATAACTGATCCTTCATTCAGGCATCCTGGTTTAGAAGGAATACTTTGATTCTGCACTTTGAGGTTCGCTTACTTCTGGAGAAGCGATCGATGTTCTTCTGATGTTCAACAGTCAAAAGAAATTGCCATCTTTATTTTAAAAGCAGAAAAAGTTTAACAAGTAAATTCATTTTTGTTTTATTTCAAGAATCGTTAATCATATTAAAAATGTCGTTCTGTAAAGCTAAAACAAATGAGAATTGCAAACAAAAGCACAAGGGCTCAAATTTTATTGATAAGATGGAAATTAGCCAAGTGCGTGATTCCAAAGAGCATACACAAAGTTAGAAAATGGTAATTTACAGGGAAAAGGGCTACGTTGAAACATAACGACCACTATCCTTCTACCAACTTTGAATTCTGGGTATCTTGAGCTTCTGTCGAAGATGACCTTGACTGGAGTTTTTTGACGGATGATGTAACTGTTGCTGAGGGACTTACCCCTTTGCTGAACATAGTTACTTGCCATTATCCCTAATTTTTTCCTGGATTGTACTTTGAGATTTCCAATCCACCGGGATTATTTTTTTGATCATGTCTCTAATTTTTGCCTGGATCGCCCTTTCGGGTTTTCAATCCACCGAGACGTTTATTTTATTTTATTTTTATTTAGGCGAAGTATTTCTTGACTACATCAATATTCGTGGGGTAGGCAAATTCCTCTCCGTCCATGGTTGCAAGTCTCAAGGCACCGCCTGAGAAAGCTTTCTTGACCACATAGGGGCTGTCATAATTTGGAGTCCACTTGCCCCGGGAATCAGTGAGAAATGATTGTATCTTTTTTAGCACGAGGTCTCCCTTTCTGAAGACACGGGGTCGAACCTTTTTGTCGAACGTCTGCTTCATTCTCAGCTGATACAGCTGACTATGGCATAGAGCCGTTATCCACTTTTCTTCGATCAGATTCAGTTTGTCGTGTCGGCTTTGACACCATTCAGCTTCGGTGAGTTTATCTTCCATCAATACCCTGATTGACGGGATCTCTACTTCTATGGGGAGCACCGCTTCCATGCCATATATTAGAGAGAAAGGGGTTGCCCCTATTGAAGTGCGAACAGATGTGTGATAAACTTGAAGAGCAAAGGGTAGCATCTCGTGCTAATCTTTGTAGGTTACAACCATTTTTTGAACAATCTTCTTGATGTTCTTGTTAGCTGTTTCTACCGCTTCGTTCATCTTGGGACGGTAGGGAGATGAGTTATGGTGTTCGATCTTGAACTCAGCACACAACTCCTTCATCATCTTGTTGTTCAAGTTAGATCCATTATCAGTAATGATCTAGCTTGGAACACCATAATGGTAGATGAGATTGTTTTTGATAAATTGGACCACCACTTGTCAGGTTACATTGGCGTATGACGCTGCTTCGACCCACTTGGTGAAGTAATCAATGGCTACCAGGATAAACCGATGTCCGTTAGAAGCCTTGGGCTCAATTATGTAAATTATGTCGATTCCCCATATGGTAAAAGGCCATGGGGAAGAGAGAACTTTGAGATGCGTTGGCGGTACATGGATTTTGTCTGAGTATATCTGACACTTGTGACATCTTCGCATGTACTGGTAGCAATCGGATTCCATTGTCAACCAATAGTACCCTGCTCTTAGAATTTTCCTCGCCATTGTGTGTCCGTTGGCATGAGTGCCAAAGAATCCTTCGTGAATTTCCTTCACCAGCATGTTTGCTTCTGGTCTATCTATATATCAGAATAGGACCATGTCAAAGTTTCTCTTATAGAGGGTATCACCGCTCAGGAAGAAGTTTCCAGCCAGTCTTCTGAGGGTTTTTCTATCTTTCCTGGATGCCCCAGGTGGGTACTCCTGTTTTTGGAGGAAGCACTTGATATCGTGGTACCAAGGCTTATTACCTATGACAACTTCAATCGTGAAGATGTAGGCGGTTCATTCAAGGTGCGTTATGTCGATCTTAGGCAAGTCGTTCCATTGACCTACACTAATCATGGAAGAGAGAGTGGCTAATGCATCAGCCATGTGATTCTCTTCACGAGGGATATGATGAAACTCGACTCTATCAAAGAAGGGTAACAACCTTCTTGCGTAGTCTTTGTAAGGAATCAATCCTGATTGGTATGTGTTCCAATCTCCTATGATCTGACTGATAACCAGGGCTGAGTCACCATATACATCCAAGTGTTTGATCCTTAAGTCGATCGCTTCTTCGAGACCCATGATACAAGCTTCGTATTCGACCTTTGTTTGTACACTTGAATGGTAATCGATCTGTGAAAGGAATGTGGGTACACTGAGGTGTTATGGTGATTACCCTAATTCCGTTTCCGTAATGATTGACAGCTCTGTCAAAGATTAGTCCCCATTGGGAACCTGGTTCTGGCCCTTCACTCGGTAGCAGTTCATCACAGTCTTTCATTTTCAAATACATGACATCTTCGTCTGGGAAGTCAAATCCGACGGATTCTTGATCGTCAATCGGTTGATGACCCAAATGATTGCCTAAAACACTTCCCTTAACGGCTTTCTGAGCATGGTACTCAATGTCGTATTCTGATAACAACATATGCCAACGGACAATCCTTCCCGTGAGAGCAGGTTTCTCAAAGACGTACTTGATTTGATCTATTTTGTAGATCAACCAAGTAGTGTGGCGAATCATATACTGGCGAAGACGTTTGGTTACCCAAGCCAGAGCACAACAAGTTTTCTTGAGCATAGTGTACCGAGTCTCACAGTGAATTTCTTGCTCAAATAGTAGATGGCAGACTCTTTCCTTTTTGTTTCGTCTTGTTGGCCAAGTACACAACCCATTGAGTCTTCCAAGACTATTAGGTAGATGATCAGTGGTCTTCCTTCCACTAGAGGTGATAGAATCGGTGGGTTCAACAGGTATTCCTTGATACTGTTGAAGGCTGTTTGGCAATCTTCGGTCCAAGTGCAGTCCTGATTCTTTTTAAGTAATTTGAATATTGGCGTGCATGTCGCGGTCATGAGGAATATAAATCGGGAAATGTAGTTCAGACGTCCCAGGAATCCTCTGACTTGTTTTTTAGTCTTTGGAGAAGGCATTTCATGAATGTCCTTGACCTTGTTAGGATCAACCTCAATTCCTTTTTGGCTGACGATGAACCCTAAAAGTTTACCTGAACGGACACCAAACGTGCACTTGTTGGGATTCAAGCGGAGCTTGAATTTTCTCAAACGTTCGAACAATTTTGACAGATGTTCAACATGCTCATTCTCTATTTTTGATTTGGCAATCATATCATCGAAATACACCTCAATTTCCTTGTGTATCATGTCATGAAACAGAGTAGTCATGGCCCTTTGATAGGTTGCCCCGACATTCTTCAAACCGAACGGCGTCACCTTGTAACAAAAGGTCCCCCATGGGGTGATGAACGAAGTTTTCTCCATGTCTTTCGGCGCCATTTTTATCTGATTATAGCCCGAGAATCCATCCATGAAGGAGTAGACTTTGAACTTTGTTGTACTGTCTACCAGCATGTCAATGTGTGGTAAGGGAAAGTCGTCCTTTGGACTTGCCTTGTTCAGATCTATGTAGTCGACACACATTCTGACCTTTCTGTCCTTTTTTGGAATTGGTACTATGTTGGCTAACCATTAAGGATATTCTGATGTGGCGAGGAAACCCGCGTTGATCTGTTTATATACTTCCTCTTTGATTTTAATGGCCAAGTCTGGATGAGTCCGTCTCAACCTTTATTTTACTGGAGGACATTCTGATCTTAACGGTAGATGATGTTCCACGATGTTGGTATCCAACCTTGGCATATCCTGATAGGACCAAGCGAATACATCGGGAAACTCTTTGAGAAGCTTTGTCAAACTTTCTTTGACAGTTGGACTGAGCCGTGCCCCAATCTTGACTTTTTTCTCTCTTCTTCTGAACCCAAGTTGACTGTTTCCAACAACTCTTTGTGAGGTTCAATGGACCTTTCCTCTTGTCTGAGTAATCGAGAGATCTCCTCTGGAATTTCTTCGTCATTTTCTTCTTCAGCCTCGAATACCGGGAATTCAAAGTTGGGAGAAGGCATGGGATCGTACGTTTCAACGGGGTTTAAAACAAGCAATCTGCACGACGTGATGATTTATGTTTAAAAGAGATAGAGAGAATGCAAGAGTGTGTGTAGTGTTTTTTTTAACAATGCTTGTTTTTATTTTGTTTTGTTTTTTTAGGATTACCATTTTCTAAAAAGCAAAAAGAGAAAACAACAATAAATGCGGAAATTACAAAACGACATTATTTTATTTATGATCAGTCGATTCGTGAAACTACGGCCCTATAAAACAAAACTCTGTCGCTTTGGGCGAAGCGAAGAGGCACATTTACAGAAAGTGAGCCCTATCAAAACATCCGCTTCACCTGGGCACGGTGAAAGGTTAAAATAAAGACGACAATTACTTTGACTTATGGACGATCTTCGGAACATCAACAACAACCCATTGGCGGTGAACTCCTCGGTGAATCACAAAGTCTGGCACCTTCTTTCTTGATTTGTCCTCAGAAATGACGATGATTTCTGGCGGAGTTGGATCATTGGAATCTGTCTCCCATGCAGAGTTGTTGTAGGAGGATTCTTCAGCTGTATTTTGCATAATATTTGTACTCTCAGGTATATCTCCCCATCCAGTTGGCTGGATGTTTTTGAGCCAGATACGAGAGCTTTCAGGAGCGGTGTACTTGACCATGAAGTCGTATTTACCACTCGGTTGTCCCAAGGTGTCCCACACTTCTTTGGAACTGGGGGAGTCATCCCTTTCAATGACGTTAACCTCGGGAAAAGCATAGTTGATGAAGTCTAGTCCTACAAACATTGCGAATTCATCGTCGTTCTGAGTATTTTTAGAATATCTTGAGGGTGGATCCCATGACATGGTGGGGACACAAGTATTCTTTTCAATGATGCTTAACTGATTTTCGTTGTTCGGCTGACTCTCTTGCTCAGAGTCTCCTAGGTAAGGCTGCCACATTGGCAGGTCATCCATCGGGCCATAATAGTCGTGGTCAACGTTGTGTTTCATCAGAGTGTCCTCCTCTAATGAGTTTGGTGGAGCACGGCATCCTTCCGGATCACAATCTCCGTACATCATTTTGACGTCCGACCTGGGTATAAATCTTGGGCTCTGTGCAAGAAAGCAGAAGGGAATCCGCATTTCGTCCTGAGACATATAACCGTCCTCGTTGAGGTAGGACTTCCATTCTTCCTCTATATCAGAGGAATCACCTTCATTGATGGTATGCACTTCTTGAGATATTGGGTGAAGGAAACCTCCACAGTGGAAGAAGTTCTGAATGGGATGAAGACTTTCATCGTTAGTAGCAGTCTGGGTACAGGTCGAGGAAAAACCAAGGCCTTTCTTTTTCTTATTGTCAGTGGGAATGACAAGCTGCCCCATCCTGTTGTATTGGTATTCTCGACCGCTTTGAGAGCATCTTTGAACAAGGAAATCGAAGTTCCTCTTTCGGATTGATTGTCATTGTGTAGAGAAAGTGCTTGGAACTGGGTTCCAATTACACCTTCTGGTTCTACAACAGTGGATGATGACAAGTTACTCATGAGCAAGGCCTGCTCTCCACAGACTGTGACGAGTTGATCGTTCTCGACAAACTTTAGCTTCTGGTGGAGGGTCGAAGTGACCGCCCCAGCATGATGAATCCAAGGTCTTCCTAATAAGTAACTGTATGTTGCCCGGATGTCCATGACCTGGAAAGTGACTTGGAAAGTGTAAGGACCAATAGTTATGGGAAGTTCGACTTTGCCGATAACTGTTTTTCTGGATCCATTAAATGCTTTAACGACGACCTCACTGGTTCTCATCGGATGTCCTTTGAATGATAATTGCATCAAAGTGGATTTCGGCATTACATTCAGGGCTGACCCTGTGTCTACCAGTACGCTGGATAAAGTATCGTCCTGGTAGTTGACTGTAATGTTGAGCGCCAAGTTGTGATGGCGACCCTCGTCGGGTAATTCCTCATCACTAAATCCGAGGTTATTGCAGGAAGTGATGTTAGAGACAATGCTATCAAATTGTCTGATGGTTACATCCTGTTCCACAAAGGCTTGCTCTAAGACTTTCTGTAGAGCTTCCCTGTGAGCTTCTGAACTGAGTAACAGTGATAATACTGAGATCTTTGAAGGAGTTTGCAATAACTGATCAACAGTGTTGTATTCACTCTTCTGGATGAGCTTCAGCATCTCATCGTTGTTCTTTGAAAGGTCGGGATAACTGGATTGACCGACTGGTTGATCAGGAACTTCTGTCTAAGGTTCCTTTTCTTTGCTGGGTTCTCCAACTCCTCGGTTGAAGATTCGACTGCTCCGTGTTACTCGACTGATGTCTGTGTTAGTTCTTGTTATTGGCTAGAATTTTGGTAAAACAATGTTATTGTTGAAGATGTCATATGTATGATGTCTTAACATGAGTTCTTAACATTCAGTTTATGTTAAGTTATTTAGGGTTGCAGTTTTGTGTGCTGATATTAAACATGATGTCTTGACATCAGTTGACAGAATATCAGAACATCAGTCTGTTGTGTTTTGTTAGGGCTGCGTGTATCAGTTTGTTTTGAGAGATCTGGTGCAGAGATTGCAGGCGAACATCTTGGTAAAGATATATTCAGTTGCAATCAGATATGGAGCAGATCTTGTTGCTATTTTTAGGGATGAAAGATATGAAAATATTTGAAGATAAAATCAGTTTTTAAATTCAAATCAAATCAGATATTTTGAGGATTCCAAGCCCAAGTCTGAGTTTCTATTTAAAGCAGCCACAACCCTACTCGGAAAGGACGAAGACTAGAGAGTGTATACTGAGTATCAGTGGTTAGAGTTTTCGTTTGTGTTTTGTAAGCCATTCATGCTTGAATTGGTATAGTTTGTTTGAGTTGTAATTGTCCTCTCTAAAGATTTTAAGTAAGAGAGTATTGTTCTTGATCAAAGCTTTTAAGCAAGATCAAGTTGTGAACTTTGTAATCTTTGAGTTGTATCACTCAGGTGATTAAGGGGGAGGGAGTGGTATCTCATATCTAAGAGGTTCTTAGGTAGAAGTGTCATTGGGTAGTGATTAAGTTAGGAGATTGTCAACTGGGATTGTTAAGTCTGTAATTTAATACTACTAATAGTGAATTTCCTCCCTGGCTTGGTAGCCCCCAAGCGTAGGTAGTTAGACTGAACTGGGTGAACAATTCATTGTGTTGATTGACTGTTTTATTGTCTTGTTCATTTAGCAGATTGTGTTGTTGTGACATCACACTTAACATCACACATCTGATACCAAAATTTCAATTGGTATCAGAGCAGGCATCCTGCTCTGCATCTGGGTGAGATCTAAGGCTGTTACTTTCTGGTACTATGGACAAGGAGAGTGGTGGATTTGTGAATAGACCCCCTATTCTAGATGGCTCAAATTATGATTATCGGAAACCTCACATGGTTACCTTCTTGAAGTCCTTGGACAACAGGGCTTGGAAGGATGTTTTAAAAGAATGGAAACATCCTGTTATTGTTGAAAAAGATGGAACATCAAAGCTGAAACATGAGGAAGAGTGGACCAAGGCAGAAAATGAACTTGCGCTTGGAAATTCTAAGGCTTTGAATGCCATTTTTAATGGTATTGACAAGAACATCTTTAGGCTGGTCAACACTTGTGAAGTGGCTAAGGAAGCTTGGGATGTCTTGAAAACTACTCATGAAGGAACCTCCAAAGTCAAGATGTCAAGACTTCAACTGCAGACAACAAAGTTTGAAAATCTGAAGATGAAGGATGATGAGACCATTCATGATTTTCACATGAATATTCTTGAGCTGTCAAATGCTTCTAGTGCCCTTGGAGAGAAAATAACTGAAGAGAAGTTGGTAAGGAAGATTCTTAGATCCCTTCCCAAGAGATACAAAATGAAGGTGACTGCTATAGAAGAAGCTCAAGACATCAGCAAGATGAGGGTGGATGAGTTGATTGATTCTCTTCAAACTTTTGAATTAGGGATGGATGAAGAACCTGAAAAGAAGACCAAAAGCATAGCTTTAGTTTCTAGTTCTGAAGATGCTAAGAAAGAGAATAGTCCTGAGTCTCAGGAGGAGCTGTCACATGCCATTGTTCTTCTAGGAAGACAGTTTAATAAGGTGTTAAAAAGAATGGACAGGAACTATAGACCAAATGTTAAGAACATCTCGTCTGACATCAATAAGAGAACTACAGCTGAGGAGAAGCCTAATCATGACAAAGGAGTCCAATGCTATGAGTGTGAAGGTTATGGTCATGTCAGAAAAGAATGTCCTACATATCTCAAGAAGCAAAAAAAGGGGTTATCTGTTTCCTGGTCTGATACTAAGAGTGAGAGTGATGAAGAGACTGCCAAGCATGTTAGGGCATTGACTGGAATATGTGCTTCTGATGGAGAGTCTAGTGATGATGATCTGACCTTTGAAGAGCTAGCAACCTCCTATAAAGAGTTGTGTCTGAAAAGTGAAGAGGTTTGTCAAGAAAGGGAGAAGCAGAAGAAAATTATAATCCAGCTTAAGGCTGATAAAGCTGAACTTGAGAATGAAGTTTTGTTGTTAAAATCCCAGCTTGATCAAATGTCCAAATCCATTAGAATGTTGAATAGTGGAACTGACACTCTGGATGAAATCCTTCAGGCTAGAAAAGGAGCAAGTGATAAGACTGGTCTAGGATTTAATGGTGAAAAGAAATCTTCTTCAGAGGCTAGTTCTTCTGGTACCAAACAGAACTTGTCCCATCAGATGTCTCAACATCAAGGGAAAGCTCATGTGTCAGGACCTAAGCAATATGTACCTCATCAGAAGACTCAACACCATGGGAAAGGTTATGCATATAGACCTAAACATAACATGTCCCAACCTATGTCTCAACATCATGTGAAAATGTATGGGCCTAATAATAATGTGCCTCACTATTATGGCAGAAGAAAGAACCATCATCATGGGAAAAGATAGCCTAATCATCATTACAGAAGACATCCTCATTATCATAGGAGGCAGTCTCAATACTATGGGAGGAGACAGTCTCAATACTATGGCAAAAGGCAGCCTCAGCAGTATAACAGAAAACATCCTCAAGAGAGAAGGCAAGTTAATCACTTCAGAGAAGAGTTTCAAAGCTGGAGATGTCACTATTGTGGAAGATTTGGTCACTTGAAATCTTTCTGTTTCAAGCTCTATGGATATCCTCAACCTAATCCCCAACCTAGACAGAATCAGGATAGTCCTACTGTTGTTAAACAATGGGTTCCCAAGGATGGTGCCACTTGTTTGTTAGCTCAGATGTCCTTAACTGGTTCTGTCCAAGAGGACTGGTATTTTGATAGTGGTTGCTCTAGGCACATGATAAGTATGAAGAGTTTGTTGTTGAATGTTGAACATTATTCCAGCTGTGTAACTTTTAGAGATGGTGTCAAAGGAGATATCAAGGGTGTGGGAAGACTGAACTGTGCAGGTGCTCCTAGACTAGATGATGTGTTATTGGTCAAAGGATTGAAGGCCAACTTAATCAGTATTAGTCAACTATGTGAGCAATGACTTAAAGTTCACTTTACTAAAGCTGAATGTATTGTCACTATTGAGAAAGGTGAAGTTGTCATGAAAGGCGCTAAGTCCAAAGACAACTGCTATCTATGGGATAAAAAGGGAGAACGTCTAGAGGTGAAACAAAGTCTGATTGATCGCAATGTTAAGCATGATGTCATGACATCCTACTGTGACATTCCAAGGATCACCAAATATTCTAGTGTTAATCTTAGGGAAAGCAAGATCATTGAGGTTGACCATACAAGAAGGAGGTGTAATGACAGTTTCTCTAAGGATATGTGTGCTGAACATTGTGATGTCATAAGAGGAAAACTGGGTATGTGTAAAAGTCAACAGATGTTAATGACTTGTGTTGAACATTTATTAAAATTCAAAATTTTTAAATGTTATACATTTTGGTGGGGGAATTACATTTATAGGCTTTTAAGTGCTCAACAAAAGCAACCCTCCTACCCTATGCAATCATTTCCTCGCTTTGCCTCCACACACTACATCAATCCTCATTCACATAGTCTGTTCATCTTCTCTCCAAAGAATAGAAGTCTCAACACATTCTTGTTCATCAGTTGCTACAGAGGAACAATGTCTCAACAAATGGTGTCTCCCTCCAAGAAGTCTGCATCCAAGAGTCCCTCACATACAAAACCTAGGGTTTCGACGAAAGGGGTTTCTGAGGATGAAGCTTTGGATATAGCCCCTCTCTCAATGATTCCAGTTTCTAAGACAAGACCTGACAAGCTGCAAATAAAAGGACCTTCTCATGATACATCAGGTAAATCTTCTGATCATTCTGCTGGTAAAATATTTGATGATAGGAAAAGTAGAGAGTCTGTTACTAGCATTCTGTTTGGAGATAAATCTGCTCCTAGGACCTCCACTCCTCAAGCTATTGGAAATCAAAATGAGGAAGAGACTGTAGATGTTGAGAAAAGTATAGGTCAGATTGTCACTAAGATTTTTGAGAAAGGGATTCCTGTGGCTGGAATATCAAGACCTTTGGCTCAAATGGCTGCTGTGCAATCTGAAGGTAAAAAGGATGACATGCAACCAGCTGAAACCAATCTTAACAGGTTGGCTGTTTCTGTCATTGAAGATGTTGAAACTGAAGCTGAAGCTGATGTTGATCCTAATGTTGGAGCTAGGGTTGATGTTGAACCTGATGTTAGAACATTACCTGCTAGGGAAGTTTCTTCTAGCCCCAAAGGAAAGAAGCCTGTTGAGGTTGTGAATGTTGAGGATTTGTCAGACAATGAGGTTATTGGCAATGCAATTCCAGGTATTGCAAAAAGATTGAAGTCTAGAAAAGGGAAGACTGTTGATTCATCTCCTAAGGTGAGAACTGAAAGCAAAAAGAAGAAGACTCCTGTTGTTGGCCCTGCAAAGTCTTGGAGCAAGGTTTCTAGATCATCCAAAAAGAGGAAGATAAGGGAAGACTCTGACTCTGAGTTTGATGTTGATGAGGATGTTCAAGACATCACTCCAGTGAGAAGGTCAATTTTGAAGAGGATTGCTGATAAGGTTCCTGATGTACCTGTGGACAACATCTCTTTTCACTATGCTGGAAGTGCTCACATGTGGAAGTTTGTGTGTCAAAGAAGATTGGCTCTGGAAAGAGAGCTTGGCAAAGATGCTCTAGAGATCAAGGAAGTTATGGAGCTGATTAAGTTTGTTGGGTTGATGAAAACTGTTTCTGGGTTCTCCAAATGTTATGATGGGCTAGTTAAGAAGTTTGTTGTAAACATTCCTGTGGACATTACTGACAGAAGGAGTGTGGACTTTAGAAAAGTATATGTGAGAGGTAAGTGTATTGATTTTTCTCCTGAGGTTATCAACACCTACCTAGGAAGAAATAAGCAAGATTATAGAGAGCTAGAAGTTACTGACAATGAGGTGTGCAAGGAGATCACTGCAACTCAAGTGAAGGTTTGGCCTTTGAAAGGAAAGTTATCTGCTAGTCTTCTTAGTGTCAAATATGTTGTCCTGCACATGATAGGTGCTGCAAATTGGGTCCCCACTAATCACAAAACTACTATCTCTGTTGGCTTGGGGAAGATGATTTATACTGTTGGGACAAAGAAAAACTTTGATTATGGGTCCTACATTTTTTATCAGACTGTGAAGCATGCTTCAACAAATGCTATTAAAATGCCTATAGCATTTCCTTCTCTCATTTGTGGAGTGATCCTGAAGCAACATCCTGGAATATTGACTACTTCAGATACTGCTTGCAAGAGGGAGTCTGCATTATCCTTGCATCCCAAGTTGTTTGTAGGGAATCATGTCCTAGATATTGTCTCAACATCAGGCTCTGTTGTCAAGAAGGCATGTACCAAAGCTGATATGATAGAAGAATTGAATTCTGCCTGCAAGGATCTAGATGTGGTGATCAGCACCAGCACTGCCAGGAAGATGAAACTTGAGCAGTTGATCAAGTCTTTGGAACAGGATGGAGATGATGAGGATGTCAACACAAATGTCAATGTTGAAGGTTCAGGTTCTGAGAAAGGTGATTCAACAGCTGAGAATGAGGATGATGAAGATGTTTCTACTGATGATTCTGATGAAGACTAATTAAGCTAGCTGTGCTGTTTCAATTTTTTTGTTTGTTTTATCTTTTTCTACTCCTTGACTGCCTATTTTGTATCTTGGATAATGGTACTGTTATGTTTATCTGGTTTTTGTTCTATGATTTATCTTGTCATGTGATGCCTTCTTTTGATTGACAAGGAGAGCTAGCCTAGGACTAACTGGTAGTTTTTGACAGTAGTGAGAGGGACTAACTGTTTGTTGGTAGGCCAATTGTGGCTAAAAAGGGGGAGAGTTACCTAGCTGTTTGTTGTGGTTCTTGTTTTGAGGGGGAGTTTTGTGTTGTGCAGCTTTGGAAGTTGTTGCTGCTGTTTGTATTGTTTTTCGTTGCAGGTATCTCTGATGTTGGCTGAGATTATTTTAGCCAAAATTAGCCAAATGGGGAGATTGTTAGTTCTTGTTATTGGCTAGAATTTTGGTAAAACAATGTTGTTGTTGAAGATGTCGTATGTCTGATGTCTTAACATGAGTTCTTAACATTCAGTTTATGTTAAGTTATTTAGGGTTGCAGTTTTGTGTACTGATGTTAAACATGATGTCTTGACATCAGTTGATAGAACATCAGTCTGTTGTGTTTTGTTAGGGCTGCGTGTATCAGTTTGTTTTGAGAAATCTGGTGGAGAGATTACAGGCGAACATCTTGGTAAAGATATATTCAGTTGCAATCAGATATGGAGCAGATCTTGTTGTTGTTTTTAGGGCTGAAAGATATGAAAAGATTTGAAGATAAAATCAGTTTTTAAATTCAAATCGAATCAGATATTTTGAGGAGTCCAAGCCCAAGTCTGAGTTTCTATTTAAAGCAGCCACAACCCTACTTGGAAAGGACGAAGACTAGAGAGTGTATACTGAGTATCAGTTGTTAGAGTTTTCATTTGTGTTTTGTAAGCCATTCATGCTTGAATTGGTATAGTTTGTTTGAGTTGTAATTGTCCTCTCTAAAGCTTTTAAGCAAGAGATTATTGTTCTTGATCAAAGCCTTTAAGCAAGATCAAGTTGTGAACTTTGTAATCTTTGAGTTGTATCACTGAGGTGATTAAGGGGGAGTGAGTGGTATCTCATATCTAAGTGGTTCTTAGGTAGAAGTGTCATTGGGTAGTGATTAAGTTAGGAGATTGTCAACTGGGATTGTTGAGTCTGTAATTTAATACTACTAATAGTGAATTTCCTCCCTGGCTTGGTAGCCCCCAGACGTAGGTAGTTAGACCGAACTGGGTGAACAATTCATTGTGTTGATTTACTGTTTTATTATCTTGTTTATTTAGCAGATTGTGTTGTTGTGACATCACACTTAACATCACACATCTGATACCAGAATTTCAGTCTGTAATATTCACAACGGAGGGTAATGGAATTTCCTTTCCATTCTCAATTATTGTGGCACCGTATTTGTAAGGGATAGCCTTAGTTGATTCATACGGTAGTGGTCCCGGTAGATAGATAACTATGGGAGCCTTCTGATTTTTCTGACCATTGTAAGCAATTTTGATCCGTTCCCGATTAGGAACTCTCGATTCGTCAAGTAGAGGGATGATAGCACAAACATCCTTAGTCCTCTGATGATCAGACATTACAACCACGTCTTTGATTTGATCAGCGAAATAGTCTGGCGTCAAGCCGATTGACCCAGAACTTGACCATGGTTGAATCTCTTCGTGGTCCAACTGACTCTGAAGGGCTGCTCGCACAAAGTAGCATCCTTGATTATCTACTGAGTAAACTCCACATCACTCATAGTTGTGTGGTGGCATCTGGCCACGTCCGCTTTGAATGCAGTGTAACTTCGCTAGGTCTGTTTGCATTAATCGAACATCCTGACTTTGATATCTAGTAGGATTCCCGTTGGTGACACTAATTTACTGGGTGTCTTCATCCGTATAGATCGGAAGCCAATAGTTGTTCAACAAGGGCTGAAGCATTTCCTGGACAAGGGCACAACCTTGATCATTTTCACAACCCGCTTTACAGCTCTGATAATCATGTGATGCCAGAAAGTCGAACTAAACTTGTTTAGCGTGTAACTCCACCAAGATGGTATTCATTAAGCGAATATCAAAGATTTGAATCATATTGATCTGATAATGATTCTTATCATGGTAGTCTTGGATCCACCCAAGACCCATCTGACGCTGGAGGGCCTCTTGTACAAAAGAGCATCCCTGTTTGTTTACCGAGCAAGTCAGACAGGAATTGTAATCATGCCGCGACAGATTATGATACTGGCTTTGCCTTGAGTGCATTGCCACCAAGTTGACATTCATCGCACGGATGTCGTGGTTTTGAATGATGCTGGAGTTCGTATAAACCATGTTGAACCCACGAATTTGGTGTTCCTAGATCCATCTGATATCCAATTGTTCATGTAGAGCCGATTGCACCACAAAACATCCTTGATTGTTCTTAGAGCAGATATCACACTGGTGATAGTTATGAGGTGGCACATGGTCGTATCCGCTCTGTCTACAATGCATCTTGACCAAGTTGGCCCTCAATAAAAGTACATAGTAAATTTGATAGCTGTCGTTAGACTCTCCTTTTATCAAATTAACTGCAGCTTTCTCGTGTTGCGGCAGCGGGTTTGTGAGAACATTAGGATTTATATCCTTGAAGGATAAAACCCCACTCCTGACGTGCTTTTGCATATCAAATTTGAAATTGAGACAATTTTCTATGTTATTCCCTGGTCCTCCTTGATGGTAAGGGAAAATCTGATCCGCTTTAAACCAAAAAGGTGGATTTTCTGGAATTGCCAGAGGAGCCTTGGTCTGGACGTGCCCCTTGGCTAGTAATAATGGAAATAGTTCTACGTACGATATGGGTATAGGATCAAATCCTGGTGGCCGTGTTGTACGGTTGTTGTTGTACGGAGGACGACCCTGCTGAAGAGGCTGCTGTGTCTTTTGCTAAAATTGTTGACTAGGTTAGCTCTAAGCAACCTGAGGTTGATACGTAGGAACAGACACCGGGTTGATAGCAGGAGTTACAGCCGCTACTGGTTGGTGCCGCCGCCTTTACTTTCTGAGAGAGATATTCCCAATATCTTGCTCTTTTTTCTTAGGGAGAGCACTACCATATTTTTTAGTATCGCTTGTCGATCCAGTATCTTTGACTAGACGTCCTTCTCGAACTGCTTCTTCGAGACGTACTCCCATACCGACCATTTCGGTGAAGTCACTGGGCACACAAGCAACCATTCTATCGTAGTAA
Organism: Lathyrus tuberosus; assembly: GCA_022829125.1. NCBI lineage: Eukaryota > Viridiplantae > Streptophyta > Magnoliopsida > Fabales > Fabaceae > Lathyrus > Lathyrus tuberosus. The sequence goes on along the minus strand of JALAZF010000101.1, from coordinate 6,286,781 downwards.
AATGAGCTCAAGGTTTTTAAGAAGATCTTTGTCATCTCTTTTTCCTCAAGAGGTGGACAAATTTGAGCGGCAATTTTACGCCATCTCTGAGCATTTTCCTTAAAGGTTTCCTTGTCCTTTTGTGACATTGATCTGAGTTGATCTCTGTCTGGTGCCATGTCCAAATTATATTTATATTGTTGGATGAAGGCAGTGCCAAGATCTCTGAAAGTGCTAATCTCGGTGTGGTTTAATCCCATGTACCATTTGATTGCGGCATCGGTTAAACTGTCCTAGAAGTAGTGCATTAACAGCTCTTGGTTCTTCATCTGAACTGACATTCGCCGAGCGTACATCACCAAATAGCTTTAAGGGCAAGAGTTACCCTTGTACTTTTCAAAATCGGGCACCTGGAATTTGTGCGGGACTTTCACATCGAGGACCAAACAAAGGTCTACGGCGTCCTTTCCAAATAAATCCTGACCACAAATAGCTTGCAGTTACATTTCCAGGAACTGCTCCTGGAACTCATCCATTCTGTCGAACATAGTTTCCTTTCTACCAGAAGGTATCTGTGGAATCTATCTTTCCAGGACAGTGTGCACCACGGGTGGTGGTACCGTTACTACGGCAGTGAATCTTGGTGTTTCTCGAAGTTTGTAACCTTCAGGAGTCCTCATTATGCCCCTGGCATCTTTGCTTTCCCGAAGTTTGTAACCTTCAAGCCCAGCGGCTTCTGCTATGGTTCCCTGATCTTCAGTGATCGGCGGAACATATCCTTCTAGGATATAGTTAATAGGCATGCCCAGGGACAATCTTTCGGAATTTGATACCTAGGATCATACTTCTCCACTATGGGCGTTGAGGTGATCTCTGAGATCACGGTCCTTTGTAGCTGAGCTTCTGCCATGGCTTGCATGTCATTACGAAGCTTTCTCATATCCTCTCTCAGAGCATCGATCTCTTCTTTCAACTCTCTGTTCTCTTCCTCGAGATCATCCATCTTTTTCTGGCGATTGGCCCGAGTATTTTACGAATGAGACAGTTTGACTCTAGAACCGAGACACAAACATGAGATTCGTGAGGAAGAATAATGCGTTACGTTAGAATGATGAATGCAATGATTATATTAATTATTTTTTGGTTTAATCAAAATAAACTTCGACAATTAGATGCAAATATCAAACAGTGGGGAAACCCCGTTTTATTGAATTCAAAGATCGCGGAAATGGAAATACAGTAGATTACAAAGTGCGAGAAAAGAAACCTAAGCTAATGGGTCCCGGGTCCTCTCTGAGGAGAACTCAGGTGCTGAATCTGGTACTTTCCTTTTCTTTGACCGGGGCTCTTGGGGCGTTGTCGAGTTGTCATTCCTTTGCCAAGTGAAAGGAGTGAGCAAGTTCCTTTGGTCATCCTGATTTTCTACAACATGTTGCTCTAAAATCTCGATAAGAGCATCCTTATCTTTTAGCAGTTGCTGTATCTTGTTACACTCCATATTGAGAATGCGGAACTTGTTCTTCCAAGATCTTCTCTCTTGTTGAACTTTGTTGAGAGTAACTTGAAGTTTTTCCGTTTCAATCATGAAGTACATGGCAGATTCCTTTGGCGGAAGAACTCCGTGACGAGGATAAGGCATCTTCAGCTTGAGAGCTCTAGTTTGTACCCAGTGGAGATAAGGTTCCACCGAGACACAGTCTGGTTTTCCTAGAGACTTTCGTCCTTTCTTATGAACATGTTTCCAAGCATGCAATATTTCAGCCTTTAATGCCCTATCATTTTCTCCTTCCTTGAAGAAAAGACCTTCCAGATGAACATTTAGTGGGACATGCCTCGTCAGGTATCCAAATTGACGACGAACTAAAACTGGATGTTAATTAATTCCCCCTTTAGTTCCTATGAGGGGTACGTTGGGGAAGTTTCCACAACGGTCAATGATCCTGATCCTGTCATAAATCCTATTGTACCAATCTATGTCAGAGTTGGTAAGAGACATGATTCTCTACGACCAACACAAGGCACTCTTGTGATCCCAAAAAGCAGTAGATTTAGGCAAATGGGAAGTAAACCATTTATATAGCAGGGGTACACAGCACATGATCATTCCCCCACTGTACAAATTCCCTAAGTGTACAGAATGATACGCATCTACGAGCAGAGTTGGTACAGGGTTTCCAATGAGAAAAACCTTAATAGCATTGATATCAACGAAGTTATCAATGTTGGGAAACAGAAATAACCCATAAGTGAGCAAAACAAAGATTCTTTCAAAAGCAGTCATGTTCCCTATACTAGCAAAGTACAGAGCCTTCTTTATCAAAAACTTGGCTGGTAAACCAGGGAGTCCACCCTTAGTGGTCATGTGAGTCCCGACTTCTGACTTATCCAAATAAATAGCTCTTGCAATGGTTTGTTCCTTTGGAATTTCTTCCAGTCCAGAAAAGGGAGCTTGATCAGTAATGGGTAGATCAATCAGGTGATAATAGTCCTCCAGCGTTGGTGCGAGCTAGTAATCCAGAAATGTGAAACAGTGATAGACCGGATCGTAAAACTGAATGAGTGTATCCAGGATTCCTTCAATTACCTGGACCCTTAACAGAGGTAGTAGACCTCCGTACTTGGCTCTGAAAGCATCAGGGTTGGTTATCATCCTTGATAATCCTCTCAAATCCTCTAGTTTTAGAACCTTGAAGGTATACTTGTGAGTTCTCCTCCTACCGAAATCTATGAGTGCAATCTTTTTCTCTCTGACATTTGCAATAACTGTTTTAGTTTAATTCGAAAAAAGAGAGACTAGAAGAGAAGATTTTCTTTGTTTAATGTTTTTTTAAATGAATGCATGAATGCAGCACACAAAAACATAGAAAAAACATGGGGTCAAAGGGTCGTTGTCATGAAGTCAAGGCTCTACCCATCCCCAAAGGTTTATACTAGTGATTTTTGTACCTGTCTCTCAAAATCATTGATTCTTGTCGAGATAACATCAGCGGGCCGGGAACCGTACTAGGTGATGTATTTCGAAGAATCTCAGAAGAGGGTAGTATCGCGTGACAACTATTTCCGATAGCTTCCGCACTACTGAAAGAGGTTTTTCCTAGGTGTATACTCAATCTTTCCACATGCGGCATCACACGCATTCCCATTAGCAGAAAAATAAACACATATATCAATTAGGAAAAGAATTATATATATTTGTCCTAATATCCTAGACCTTTTAAGAGGTATGAATCCTATGATCCTAACAGAAAATGGCTCCCCGGCGGAGTTACCATTCTGCGGTACCTTCCCAACTCTAAGGGTTTTGACCTAAGATCTTAGTGAGGGCAGATCCTAGCAATAATGACATTCCCCAATGGAATCGTTATTCGGTGATACCTTGTGAACCCACGGACTCGTCCTAATAAAGGGTTTCAACCAGAGAGATAAGAGGGACAAGATTCCATGTGAGGCCCCACGGTGGGCGCCATTTTTCTGTAGCGAGTGATTTTGGACGTGGTTCTTAAGCACTATCGTTCTGGGGTACTACATGTCGATTCATTTTTTATCCTATTGAAGCTGATGAAGGAAGGGAAATAGATGTCTCCAATTAACCCTACTTGCATACTGAGTTTAAACAGCTGACTGCTAATTTACAAATGTGATCAATGTGGGGGGGCATCTCTCTGTTTATTTTGTTCAAGGACGAAATGCCGGGACTATTCATGGGGGTTTTGGTTTAGGATCCTGCGCCAGATTGGATGGAGATATGGGGACTTTAGGTTTTTGATTAGTTTGCTTGCTAAGATTCTTTTGCAATCTTATGCCTACGTATTCCCGTTTAACGAAACAGGGAAATCAGAGTGATCGTAGTTCCTCCTATTCTATGGGAGGAATGGTGTTTTGGTGTCTTGTTCAAAGCCCAAGAGATGAAGCTAAAAGGTGATTTGTATCTTGTTCAAAGCCCAAGATATGAAGCTGAGGAATCTATTTGTATCTTGTTCAAAGCCCAAGATATGAAGCTAAAAGGGTTCTTGACTGAGAGGGAATTTGTCATCTCTAAGGAGGAGTTGTTGATGTTTGTATGCTATGAGCAAAGCATGCTTTGATGCTAAAAGGTTGATTGACTCCACAGGGGATTTCCTTATACGAAACCTAAGAGGAGGATGAAAGGTCGACTTTTCTGGGGAAAATGTTCTTTCTGTCTTGTACAAAGCCCAAGATTGAGGCTAAAAGGGTTTGACTAAATAAGAGAGTCACTTTGTGTGTCTTGTACGAAGCCCAAGACGGAGGCGAAAGGGGGATTGACTTAACAAGAGAGTCTTTTATACTCAACAAGAGAGTGATTTGGTGACTTGTACGAAGCCCGAGACGAAGGCTAAAAGGTGATTGACTCAACAAGAGAGTGTTTTATACTCAACAAGAGAGTGTTTTGGTGTCTCTTATGAAGCCCGAGACGAAGGCTAAAAGTGGTTTGACTCAACGAGAAAGTCTTTTATACTCAATAAGAGAGTGTTTTTGTATCTTGTACGAAGCCCGAGATAAAGGCTAAAGGTTGTTTGACTCAACAAGAGAGTATTTTATACTCAACAAGAGAGTGTGAAAAGGTCAGCTCCGCTGGGGAGGATCATTGTACAAAGTCCAAGAGGAGGCTATCTTGCTGCTAAGGATTGTCGAAATCCCTAGACAGGTCCAAGTAGAGCGCTCTCGTGAGAGAGGTTGGGTTTCTTCCTATGTTTGTAGGGAACTTGAGAATGTCTTTGAGACTCAAGGGGCTTAGACTGTCCAAGTCTAGAGTTTTATCTTTTGTACTATGCTTAAGAGAAAGTACGTTTTCGGGAGAAAGATCTAGACTCCTTTAAAATACTGCTCTATTAAGATGACTAATTTCTATTCCTATACCTTTAAGAGGTCGTCGGGATAATTTGTACAAAGCCCAAGAGAAGGCGAGAATAACTTTTAAGAAGCCAAGGGACAATTTGTACGAAGCCCAAGAGGAGGCTGTGAAAGCTTCTAAGAAGCCAAAGGGTCCTTGTACAACGCCCAAGAGGAGGCGGGGATGCTTTTAGGAAGCCTGTGGGTCCTTGTACTAAGCCCAAGAGGAGGCTGATGAGTAGTTCCAGAAGGGGTTTCACTTGGAACAATAGCCTTCTGTATATGAACTGTTCAAAGGGGAAATTCCTTAGATCTAGTTGTCTAAAAAATTGCTATAAAAGAAAATTTGTTTAAGGAGGGTGAAATATCCGGGAGAACGTCGGATGTAAGGAGACGAGGTTTTGTCTAGTTCTAGACGTAGTTACCGGGGAAACTCTAAATATCTATACTAGTATTACATAGTTGATATGAGTTTATGAAAGAAGACTTATAGTGAAACAGCCCCACAGTACAATTATATACATATGAAAGCAGTAAATGAAAGCAGATAAACACTTACTCGGTTGTAGAGCTTCCATGTTGTATTGTTAGTTGTTCAACAAAGAAAGATTGAAAACAACAGTATATTACAAAATCAAAGGAGAAAGTGCTTTGAAATGAAAGTTGGGGTTTACAGCTCAACGAGAGGCCAGGGTTTTTATCAGTGATCGCACTGTCGTTTTGTACAGGGACTTATAAAAGTGACTGAGGCCCAAGAAAGGTTTTCTGTACAAAGAGATGGGTCTTACACTCTCTCAAGAGGCCCAAAAAAGGTTTAAAGAAAAGAGATGGGGCTTACAACACGAGAGGAGGCCCAGATGGTTTGATTTTTGAATTGGCGACCGCGTCGAGATTTTTCTTTTAACACAGAGGAACTTATACAATAAGTGAGGCCCAAAAATGGTTTTGGTTAAAAGTGGATTGGGTATTACCATCTAATAGAGGCCCATGAGTGTTATTTAAGAAAAAGAATGGGACTTATAGCTCAAGGAGAGGCCCAGGATTTTGTTTTTAAACTGGCAATCGCGCCGAGATTTTTGAAAACACCGTGGGTCTTATACAATGACTGAGGCCCAAATTATTTTGCTTTTCGAAAGGGATTGGGTCTTACACTCTATTAGAGGCCCATGAGTGTTTGAAAAAGTTTGTTAGGGTGAAAATCAATAAAACCCTAATTTCATCATTTTTTAATGTAATTATTCAAAGAAAATTAATAAAAATGATAAATATACCAAATAAGTGTGAATAAACAACTTGTGATTTTGGTTTTAGGTTTGAAAAATGAGGCTTTAATCACAAGATGAATTAAAACCTATTTGGTTTTGATTTTTCAAAATGAATATTTATTTTTAAAAGGTTTAAAAACAAATAAAAGGTATTTATTCACAAAAATACTAATTATATTAAATAATTAACATAAATCTAATTTTTTTGTGGAATAAAATATTTCAACATTTTTGTGATATTTTTCAAAAAGAACCAATAAAAAATAATTAAAATTGAGTGAGTTATTAATTTTTCAAATCATTAATAAAACATGAAAATATTGGAAAAATAGTAAAAATGTGAAAAAAAAAACAAAATGGTCTGGGTGGGATTTGAACCCACGACCTCATGTGTACAGGGCGCGCGCCTTACCACTGGGGTGGTGATACATCCGTTGATTGAAACAAAACAACAAATATACATGGCTTGCCTTGTTTTAGGCCTGGCCCAAGGCAATGCAAGGCAAGTTTTGCCAAGAAACAGAAAGGTCCGTAACTTTCTCATTTCTCCATGGATTGGGACAAAATTTATATGCATCTGGCCTAGAATTTCACAAGGAATCCAATGGTGGTGGTAGTTTTTTCAAATCATGCTCTCTCCTCAAAACCCGATAGTGGTTTTGAAATAGGCCATATTTTGCATTTTCTGTGCTATCTCTTGGTACAGGCATGAATTACATGATAAATTGGTGCAAACACAACACATAAAACATGTATAAGAGATGCATGATCAGTGGACTTCAAAGCAATGCATGATTCAAAGAATCCAAGTTGTGATGCTTACCTCCTTTTGAGCTTTTGGAACTTTTGGTACAATCTGCCAAGTTTCTTGTTCTAGAAATGGTTTGATGCTTTGGATACTCTCAAATGATCCCTTAGAAGCTTTTAGGATGATTGGAATCAGCTGGAACCTGCAAAAACACAAACTGGCCATTTCTTGCAAAAGGGGTTAAAATGACCAAAATAGCAACTCTCTCAAATGGTGTTCCAAATGTTGGGAGCCATTTGGGACAGTTCAAGGATGATATTTGGAGTGTGTTTGAGGTTTTATCTAGTTTGGAAGGCGACTGAATCAAGACATGGCTTGAAAAATGCACAAAAAGCCTATTTTGAGGTTTTGAGAGGTGACTTTGAGATTTTGAGATTGCAGGCCACTTGTGTGAGTTTGGACAGCTTAGATATGACATATTGGATGTGTTTGGATCATGAGCTATGATGGAAATGCTCTCTAACTCAAAAAGTCAGAGTTACCTTGCTAAAGAAGGTATTTTTGCCTAGAGAAAGTGATTTTGAGGAAAGCATCTGTTTGATGGCTTTGGTGTACTCAAACTGAGCACAAATGAGCTCTATTTATAGTAGAGCAAGTTTGTTTTGGGATCAATAGTGAATGACAACTGCAGCAGGGGTTTGGCCAATGTTGGCAAATGAAAATCCAAGTCTCCTCTAGCCATTGACTAGAGGTTAGGGCACATAGCTGTGGTTTCCTAGTGGTTGGAGTAGTCTTGACTGAATTCAGTTGAGAATGTGTTAGTCCATTCCACCTTGGTGTATCCATTAAATGCTCCAATCCAAAATTGGAGTCTTGTCCCTCTTTTAGGCATTTCTAGGTTTGGCATGCTACTTCTTGTTCCAAGGACTTTGGAGGCTTGGATCAATGTTTGTCCCCTTTAGATTTGATCCTCAGATGTGTCCAAAATGATGACAAGGCTTGGAATTGCCTGATTTTGCTAAATCGAGCCAAAGTACAAAATTATGCCTTGCCTTAGCAGTTTTCAGCAAGGCACATTGTCATTGTCATATCTCATGGCCCAAGTGGAATTTGATGGAGTTCTTGGCAATTTTGGAAAGCCCTCATATGATACAGCAACTGTTTGATCATAATTGGTTTTGATACTTTTTGGATCCAAGTGAAAGATGCCCCTACATTTGGAAAAAAGTGAAGGCAGATTCTGACTTAGTGAAAATTTCACTAAGTGTTGGAAAAAAGTGACATTTTCACTTTTCTTGATTTTGATCATTCCATAACTTGAAATCCATGGGGAATTGGAATGAGTGGTAGTTGAAGCTTTTGTAGAGTGCCATGAGAGCTACAAATCCAGCTTTGAATTGGGGAAAATGGCCTTGTGGTTTAGGAGATATGATCCTCCAAAGTTGGTACCCTAGCCACTTTGTTCCATAACTTAGAAAATTTCTAAGTTATTTATGGTTACCCCTTTTATAAGTTATCCCACTTTTCTTGATTTTTATTGATGAATGATGATTCTAATCACACATTAACATCATTTTAGGGTTAAGGAACCATAATTGTGAAAAATCTCAAAAAGTCAAAGTTTGACTTTTGTGCACAGTTGACTTTTTGTCAGATGAATTCCAAATTGTGCGATCCTCTATGAAATCATGTCCTTGTCCTAAATCAAATTTGATAGACATGTTCCATGGGTGTTATAGGGTGTATTGAATCATGTCCCAAGGTTTGGGAGCATGCCTAGGTCAAAAGTCAAAGGTACAGTTGACTTTTCCCGCGAAACCCTAACTATGATTCAGATGAAATTGAAGCTTGTGAATCAAGTATCTTGGATCAATCCATTGTTACAAATGGATCAATGCAGTGTATTAGAGACCCTTAAATCATGTCTTGAGGTCTTGGCTCATGTTTTGTCCCAAAAGTCAACTTAGGGGTGAGTTAGGTCAAGAAACCCTAATTCCTGATTTTTGATGAATGCATCCCCTGAGGCCAAATTGGCTTGATGATTCTTAGGTTATGTTTTGAAGCATTGGCTCATGCCCAGAGGAAAATTTCCATCTGGAGGCCTTGGTCGACCAAAACCCTAATTTGGTGACACTGGCGATCTGGAGGCTTAATCCACTTGGAATGTTGCAGCTGTGTGCTTGATTCTTGATGTGGGAGTCCTCTTGATCCTTTGTGGATGTTTAAGAAATTAGACAAGTTGAAGATCATGTCATTCCTTGATTGATCCTTTGTCTAAAGCTCTGAGAGGGCTCAAAACCCTGATTCTTGATTGTAGTGAATGCTCAATAATTCCTGAGGAGATTGATGAGGCATGAAGGTACATCTATATTATGATGATGATTTACACAATGATGGGAAATCTTAGTGGTCAAAATTTGGGGTATGACAACATTCACTTAAGGCTTGGTTGAATTCAAGTTGGGGAGAACGAAAAGAAAAATGGTAGGTTGCTAAAATTTTTGAAAATTTTCAAGCAAGCATGGAAAAATTATGAATATGAATGTAAAAAACAAAAGAAAAAGAATGCTTGTTTGAAAGAGAAAAATATATAATGAAATAATAGTGCAAAAGGAAATTTGAGAAGGTTTACAATTGAGAAAAGGAAATGGTGAAAAGAAGTTGGGATGTGTAAATACCATGTATAGTGAATGTTTCTTTTGCATTGGCAATTTTGATTCAATGGCCTTTAGAAATTACCCTTTGTTGTGAACCCGGCCAAGCTACAACCTTTAAAGCCCTTAGTGATCTCTTGCTTCCATAATTTCATTTTTTATTGATTAGATGAATGTATGAATTGGATTGTTATTATCATTGTTTTTTAGGTGAGTCTGTCGCAACTGCGAAAATCAACCGGCGGAAACAAAACAGAAGAGTTGCCACTGAACGTTATTTATCCCATCAGAGGGAAAGGAAACGATCAAAGAAAACTTGAAGAAATGGAAAGACATGGTCATTGCAACCATAACCCGGGTTAGGGAGTGGGTTACGCGAGGGGAAGGTATTGGTACTGTCGTTCCCGAAAGATTCGCATCCAACGGTACAAACGCGAGAGTGGCGCAGAAAACACAGAGTCACCAGCAATGTGTATTTATCCCGAGAGAGGGAAAGGAAACACTGTATAAACCTTAAGAGAAAGGGGAAAAGACATGGTCATTGCAACCATAGTCCGGGTTCGGGAGTCGGTTATGCGAGGGGAAGGTGTTAGCACCCCACGCATCCATCGTACTCGATGGGATCCACGTTTGTTCTCTAAACGGAGGGTGAGCTGTCCTACTATCTATGGCTGAACAAAAGAAATCGGGGACGGGGGTGACTAAGACGGACTCGGTAGGACATATTTGATGCCTTAGGCCTACGTACTCCCTCAGTGCAATGGGAAAGTCAGAGTCAATGTAGTTCGGACGGGAACTATGGGGGAAGGTTGCTCGCCAAGACAATCACGGTCTTGTGCCTACATATCCTCAATCGGACGAGAGAGAGAGAGGAATCAGAGCTAATGTAGTTCGTGGGTACGACCACGAATGGGTAAGTGTTTTTTACGTGAGCGACGAGCTCTTTCTTGAAAATGAAATTTGAAACCCAACAATCCCGAAGGATAAAAATATTTGAATTTGTTTTTGTGTTTTTTAGACAGAAGTGTTTTGATTAAGTTAGTTCATAACTTGCATTGCACCAAAGTCTAGGGCACAGGGACGAATACTTACCGAATCTTCCCAAGACAAGACGCTCGCTAAGTACTCTAGAAAGATGAGAGGAAGCCCCTCATTTCTCATTCCCCACACTTAAGGCTCGTGCGCAATACACTTTATCTTTATTAAGTGTTTTCAAGAAGTTTTGAGATGAGAAGAGAGAAGACCCAAAGGAAACTCTAAAGGGAAACTAAGAGTCCTAATGTTATCATGCATGGGTAACCTATGGTTAGTGAGGCTTAGGAGGGATGACTACCTAAAACCTAATACTAATCCTACTCCAAGCTTAATCAAAAATTAAGTTGGACTCGGTAGCTCTAAAGGGAGAGAATCCAAGACTTAAACAAGTCTTGAGATTCATGGGAGGAAGAGAGTGAAAGAGAAGAATGAGAAAGAGAAGGATGAGATAAGAAACAAGATAGGGCAGCAAGCACATCATATCAAGTACATCCAACTCAAATCCATAAACAAGTCTCAAAGATCATGCAAAACATCTCAAGTAAGCATGCAAAGGTAATCATGAAAGAATGCAAGCATACTTATATGAAATGCACAATTAAGCACCAATGAAATTCATATCAAGATGAAATGATAAAAATAAGATGAAGATGAAAACAAGCCAGAATCAAGATCATATCATCATCAACAATTCTCATGTGCAAAAGAAGATCAAAACATGAACATATATGCACCAAAGAAAGTCCACAAAAGGAAGTCAAAGTTCAAGCACTTAAAGCATACTCAAACATGATGTACAAATTGAAAAATTTGGTCACAAGGGACCTTAACCAGGGGTAAACATCATATCAAATACTCATGCAAAGAATCACAAAGAAACTCAATCAATTAGGCATGGCAAAACAATTAGGGTTAAGAGATGTCAAGATATGATCATGCATAATTCACTTAAGCACAAATAATCAAACATATATCAAATGACATTCAAAAATTGTGAAAGTAAAACCCAAGTGACCTAAGTCAGAACCTAGTAACATGCCAAAAGATCACACAAAAATTCACAAGTTAAGTACCACAAACAATGTCTCAAAGTTGCATAAGAACAAAGAAGGACAATTCACAAATAGAGGGACTAAAATGCAATATGAAAAGAGTTTAAAAATATGAAAAAAATATTTTTAATGACCTCAAGATGTCCTCTGAAATATTCAAAAATAATGAGATGCAAACCATACACCATTGATGAGAAAAAAAATCAACAAGATTAAGTGTGCACAAGTGAGGAAATTCACAAAGAAATTAATCAAACAATTAATTCAGATGCACAAAATAAAATAAAACGGAAAAATAAAATTTGAAAATTTTTTATAAAATTCCAAAGATGCTTCATGATTTTTTTCATAATTTTTAAATGCATAAAACTAATTTTAAAAATTAAAAAGCAAAATGAAACAATTAAATGAAATAAAAAGAAAATAAAACAGCCAGGGGGTGCAACAAGCAAGAAAATCACGTTGGAAAATTGGGCTGGACCAAAGGAGGGGGTGGAAAAAGCAAAGAAGCCCAAAGCACTTCTTATGAAGGCTCAGAGTCAACCAGGTTGACTCAATCATTGCCCTTGGATTAATCCAGCGTGTCACACGTAGTCAACAAAACCAAAGTAAACATGATGAAAGGCCAGTATTAAGGGACACATGATAACAATGATACACGCGCGCACATCCACACCATCAGAAATTAAAATAAAAGCACGTGAATAACACATGGTAATTTTAATGTGTTGGCACAACAACAACCATCAGATTCATCAAACGTTCCAGATCAAGTCAAAAAAACACAAAGCATGCAAGATGTGTGGCTTAGATCTGTGTGTGCACAATAACAACCATGGGTTAAAAACACACAATCAACAAAATAAAAGGTAATTTTAAATGACGTGGCCCAACGTGAACCATCAGATCTGGACCACCAACGGTCCAGATTTCATCTTCAACCTCCATCCCTCAGATCACCTGAAAAATAACCAGGTGCCGGAGCCCTAGCTCCGGTCACCTTCTCCGGCGAGCACAACCTCAAAATTTTCCAGAAATAAAAAACAAATACACCAATCCACTTAGATTTCAATAAGGATCAAGAATATGCAATTTGTTTCAACAGATCATCAACACACAAGGCAAATCGAAGAGATAAAGTTTAGATATAAAAACTTCAGATCTACAAAACAGCCATGATACACGTCCAAAATCAAATCAAATTACATCAGGATGATCAGCAACTCTCAAAGAACACAATGCACACCATAAAATCAATTATATGATGATGAATTTCACACTAACCTTAGAATTGCAGAGCTTAAAATACACCAAGAAAACCCTCTAGAAGCTGCAGATCTACTCCTTAGAACCTCTTATTGCAAAATAAATGCAATTAGAGTTTGGAATCGTGCTAGATCTTGAGGTTTGAACTTGAACCTTCCAAAACTGAATCTGATGAAAAACTCACTCTCAGCTTCAATCAATGGTTGATTCTTGCTCTATTTACTTCACTGATCAAGAATGTGAAATAAAATCTCAAGGAAACTCCAAGGAGAGTGAGTTTCGAAGAGAGAAAGAGTGAGAGCAAAAATTGGAATTCTGAGCAAATGAGAGTGCATGAGTAGTGAATGAGCGTGTGATCCTTCTTATATACACTTGGTTAGACCTCTGAGCATGATTAGGGTTTAGTTAATCCCTTGATTAAGGCTATCCAAAGTAATTTACAAAAATGCAAGTTGTGATGCACACACTAATCCACACGTGCATGGGTCATGAAATCAGCATGATTCACTCACATTTCACTTGCTGGTCACAGTGGAATTGGGTTTGGGCTTTGTGGATGCTTGATTTGTGAGATTCAATCCATCTTGCCAATTTGCATTATGCGAAATAAGTGAGGTATATGGCATGAAATGAATTGATTCAAAGGTCAAAAGTGGTCCTCATGAAGTGTACTTCAATATGGCAATGTGACTTGAGTCATTAGAAACAATTACAAGTCATTTTGAATCAAAATGCAAAAGGTGGAAAAATGGAACCATGTGAAAACCTTAAAAAGCACCTTGCCTTCTTTTGGTCATAACTTGAGTTTCACAAATGATATGGAGACAATCTAGTACTTTTTGGAAAGGGGAGAGAGAGATCTTCAACTTTCTTGTTTGAGGAAAATTCATTTGAAGCTTCTTTGATGATGAAAAGTCAAGTTGAATGTGGTGGATAAACTGCCAAAAATGGAAAGTTTCAAATTATAGGTCATTTCCATATTTAGTAACTTTTGCACAAACTCTTGATTCTTGATGAATAATGACATCCATGCCATTCTTTGACCAAATAAAGGTACATGGACTTGGGAAACTTGATTTGAACCTTTGAAAACCCATGGTTGACTTTCCTTTTGAACTGTTGACTTTTGCTTACTTCACAAGCAACTGATCCACTGAACATCTTCCACAATGAACCACTAGCCAAGCCTTCCGCTATGAATGTTTGTGAGCATATGGAAACCATGAGAGCATGCTTGAATCCACAAAGCCCTTCAAGAAGTCCTTTGAACCCAAGAACCCTAATTTGGTCCCTCTGGTTAGGAGGGAAAAATTCACTTGAAATCCTTTGCCATTCTTGATCTTATGAAGATAGGATGAAGCCCTCAAACACCTTGAGGCTTGAGACTCCTTTGAGATGAACCAAGTACCTTGATCCCATGCTAAGAACCAATGCTATGCACAAATGCTAATGCAATAAATGCAAAGAAACATAAGCCAGTTAGCCAAAAACAAGAAGGAAAATTTTGGGGCGTTACAGCTGCCCCTATTCAATCAACTTGGTCCTGAAGGTATGATAGCAACGGCTGTCATGCGTTCAAAGGATTCACGGAGATTGAATACCAAAAGAAACCTGAAATTTGCAATCCTCAAAGGAGGGACGACTCCACTGGGGAACAAGCAATAAATGCTGCACTGTCACAACACGAACGAGTGTTAGCTATGCTGGGGATAAACACGGACGGGTGTCAAGGAACCAAAGATATCAGATATGGATAGGTATCGAAAAGATACACGGAAGGGTGTGGAAAAGGTACACGGACGGGTGTAAAAAAGGTTCAATACGGACGGGTATCGAAAAGGTACACGGGCGGGTGTAAAAAAGGTTTCAATACGGACGGGTATCGAAAAGGTACACTGACGGGTGTAAAAGGGGTTCAATACGGACGGGTATCGAAAAGGTACACGGACGGGTGTAAAAAAGGTTCAATACGGACGGGTATCGAAAAAAAGTACACGGACGGGTGTAAAATGGTTCAAATTTACTGGGGATTAAAATGATGAACTGAACACGGACGAGTGTTATCAACAGGTCAATACGGACGGGTATTGAAATCAAAGGTTCGAACACGGACGGGTGTTAAGGTAAAAACCTTGAAGGGATGAATTAAAAGACCACCTGGATGAGAGAGGTGAAAAGAGATCACGGGTTCACAATCCTGGCAAGACACTCTGCCGTGGGACCGTCAAATATTGCTTTGAATGACTAAACCCAACACTTGTGGAGTAAAGTCGAATGATATCTTCCTGAAATCCGGCTTTCCTGACGAAGGAAAAACTCAAACCTGGCTTATGCTTCGGATGCATATGTTTGAATTTTGTCGTAATGCTCCACACGAAGTGGAAATGCTACGCATTTAGGAGGATGCCATGCAAAAAAATGCTTATGCAATGCAAGAGAAACGTCTCAGCAAAATAAATGCTGAAGACAAAGGCAGTTCCACCGAGGACGACAAACTACATCATCATCAAACCAAAGAACATGCTGAGGAAAACTTCGCCCTGCTAGGGAAGATCACAATCACCAATGCTGCTGGAGATGGACGAATCTCCGAGAGAGAAAACCCACTTTGTTGGGGATGGAAACCAAATACTGAAGATGGAAACTCCTCCGCTGGGGATCACCAAATACTTCAGAACTTGGATTTGACGCCTGCCAAAAACTATTGGACTTAAGACCTGCTGGAGGTACCAATCACCACCAGACTCTGCTTGGGGATAAACAAATGTTTCCTGACTAGCTGAGGAAAAAAACGACTGCTCCATATTCTGTGGGGAAACACCATCTTTGATCAAAGAAGATGCTCCATCAATCCCTTGCAGGAGAGGCTACAGAAATGACAATTTCTGGCTACTTGCTGAGGAAAGATGAGCCAAATCACAACTCTGGCTGGGGGAAAACCTCTTATATCCTGCTGAAGGGGACGATCCTTAACGACTCCGCTTAGGGAAATTACTTCCTTATACTATTTTGAGGAAAACGATCCTCGATACTATGATTGGGAAGAGTAATAAACTGCTGGGGACGATCAGACTTCAAAGTTGGGGAGCAAAGCTCTACTAGGGAGGTACACCTGTCATCCTGCAAAACCAACAGAAAAGTCTACGTGCAAAAATAATTACTTTGATTATCATCATAGTGACTGTCGTCTAAGCAATTGCCACTGCTTTCCAACTTGTTTCTCAAAGCTCAACATTTTAGCATGTAATGTTTATAAAAAATATCGGACATTTTCACAAACAAAACAGGTAAAACAAAAAACAAAAGCTCTTTGACTGAAATGCAAACTTTATTGAATGATCAGCCTGTAAATAGGCATTTACATTTGGAAGCAATTCCTAAAAAGAGGTAATTGCGCAAAAAGTAAAAGAAAATACACATGTCGGCAATGTGGGGAACAGACATCCACCATGACTTGACTCAGTTATAACCCATATGACTTGTTTATCCGCAGATGCTTTGGCCTTTGAAGATGACTGACTGGACTAATTCCTTTCCTTCAAATTTTCCAAGTGTGAATAGTGATCACAGATCGAACGCAGATCGTAGTCTTTGCTTTTAAATCCCTAACTTTTTCCTGGATCGCCCTTTTCAGGTTTTCAATCCACTAGGATACCCATTTTTGCCAAAGTTGCCTTTTCAGGTTTTCAACTTTGCGGGTTTATTCTTTTTTTTTCTTTTTATCCCTAATTTTTGCCCGAACCTTTTCTTTTTATGGTTCGCCAGGATGCCCCATTTTTTCCTGAACCTTCTTTTTATGTCCAGCGGGTCTTTTTACGCAAAGTATTTTTTGACTACATCCGCGTTCACAAGGGACGTAAAATATTCGCCGTCCATAGTTGAGAGTAATAAGGCTCCACCAGAGAAAACCTGTCTTACTACATATGGCCCTTCGTAATTCAGAGTCCACTTACCCCTGTGATCTGTTTGAGGAGGAGTGATCCTTTTCAGGACTAATTCACCAGTTTGGAAACACCGAGGACGCACTTTCTGATCAAATGCCTTTTTCATCCTGCTCTGATACAACCGGCCATGCACAATGGCTTTCAATCTCTTCTCTTCAATGAGGTTCAGTTCATTCAGCTGGGAACGCACCCACTCAGCTTCATCAAGCTTTACGTCTGTCGGAATTCTCAAAGAAGGAATCTCAACTTCTAATGGCAGAACTGCTTCCATACCAACACCAGCGAGAAAGGGGTTACCCCAGTTGATGTGCGTACCGAAGTACGATATCCGTGCAAAGCGTAAGGCAACATCTCATGCCAGTCTTTGTATGTCACTACCATCTTCTGCACAATCTTCTTTATATTCTTATTAGCCGCTTGAACAGCCCCATTCATCTTCGGGCGATAGGGAGAAGAATTGTGATGCTCAATCTTAAAGCTCTGACATAGCTCCTTCATCATCTTATTGTTCAAATTCAAACCATTGTCAGTAATGATTCTCTCCGGGACTCCATACCGGTAGATGATGTCCTTCTTAATAAACCGGGCTACCACTTGTCTAGTGACGTTGGCATACGATCCTGCTTCCACCCATTTCGTGAAATAATCAATAGCTACCAGGATAAAACGATGTCCATTCGAAGCAGTCGGCTCGATCTTCCCAATCACGTCAATGCCCCACATGGAAAAAGGCCAAGGTGATGACAAAACATTCAGGGGAGTAGGCGGTACGTGCACCTTATCAGCATAAATCTGGCATTTATGACATTTTCAAGCGTATTTAAAACAATCAGACTCCGTAGTCATCCAATAATACCCCGCTCTTAACAATTTTCTTGCAATAGCATGCCCATTGGCATGAGTACCAAAGGAACCTTCGTGAACTTTTTCCATTAACAGGCCTGCCTCGTGTTCATCAACACAATGTAGCAAGACCATGTCAAAGTTTCTCTTGTATAACACATCATCTTTGTTCAAAAAGAAGTTTCCTGATAACCTCCTCAATGTCTTCTTATCCTTGGAAGATGCCCAGCTGGGTATTCCCGACTCTTCAAAAAGACTTTGATATCATGATACCAAGGCTTGCCATCTGATACACCTTCAACCACAAATACAAAAGCAGGTCTGTCCAAGCGCATGATTCTGATTGAAGGAGTTTCATTCCAAAGATTCACTTGATACATTGATGACAACGTTGCCAACGCATCAGCCATCTGATTCTCTATCCGGGGAATGTGATGGAAGTCTACTCTGTCAAAGAAAGGTAACAACCTTCTGGCATAGTTGTTATATGGAACAAGATTCGCTTGACGAGTCTCCCATTCACCTGTAATCTGATTAACCACCAACACAGAATCACCTAAACATCGAGGTTCTTGATTCTTAAATCAATTGCTTCTTCTAACCCCATGATGCATGCTTCATACTCTGCCTCATTGTTGGTGCATATGAACACTAATCGGGCAGTGAAAGGTATATGAGAATCCTGTGGAGTTGTAATGATTGCTCCGATTCCGTTACCATATAAATTAACAGCTCCATCAAAAACCATCTTCCACTGAGATCCAATCTCAGGTCCTTCATCAGGCAAAGGTTCTTCACAATCCTTCATCTTCAGATACATGATGTGCTCATCCGGAAATTCAAACTTCATCGGTTGATAATCCTCAATTGGTTGTTCAGCAAGATATTCTGACAAAACACTTCCCTTAATGGCCTTTTGGGAAACATACTGAATATCGTATTCTATCAGGACCATCTGCCAAAGGGCTATTCTACCAGAAAGTGCTTGCTTCTCAAACACATACTTGATCGGATCCATCTTTGAAATCAAGAGGGTTGTGTGGTTTAACATATACTGTCTCAAACGCTTAGCAGCCCAAGTGAGTGCACAACATGTTTTCTCCAGCATCGAGTACCTTGACTCGCAATCAGTAAACTTTTTACTCAAGTAGTAGATGGCGTGCTCCTTTCTACCTGACTCTTCTTGATGACCGAGCACACAACCCATTGAATTCTCAAGAACCGTGAGATACATAATCAAAGGTCGTCCTGGCACTGGTGGCATAAGGACCGGAGGTTCCTGCAAATATTCTTTTATCTTTTCAAACGCCTTTTGACAATTTTCATTCCACCTGACCGCCTGATCTTTTCTTAGCAACTTGAAGATTGGTTCATATGTGGCTGTGAGATGCGAGATGAACCTAGCAATGTTGTTCAACCTCCCCAGGGAACCACAAACCTCTTTTTCTGTTCTCGGCTCAGGCATCTCTTGTATGGCTTTTACCTTTGCAGGATCAACCTCGATACCTTTTTCACTAACAATAAACCCCAGCAATTTTCCTGATCTCACCCCGAAGGTTTATTTGTTTGGATTCAACCTCAGTCTGAATTTTCTCAATCTTTCAAATAGCTTCTGAAGATTCACCAGATGTTCTTCCTCCGTCTGTGACTTCACAATCATGTCATCAACACAGACCTCAATCTCTTTGTGAATCATATCATGAAAGAGAGTCACCATCGCCCGCTGATAGGTTGCCCCTTCATTTTTCAATCCAAAGGGAATCACTTTGTAGCAGAATGTTCCCCACGGTGTTATGAACATTGTTTTCTCCATGTCCTCTAGGGCCATCTTGATTTGGTTATACCCAGAGAAGCCATCCATGAAGGCAAACACCGAATACTGAGCAGTATTGTCAACTAACACGTCAATGTGAGGGAGCGGGAAATCATCCTTTGGGCTTGCTCTATTCAAATCCCTGTAATCAACACACATCCTGACCTTCCCATCCTTCTTAGGTATAGGCACGATGTTAGCAACCCATGGAGGATAATTTGTTACAGCATGAAAACCGGCATCTAGCTGTTTCTGAACCTCTTCCTTGATTTTGACAGACATCTCCGGTTTAGTTCTCCTCAACTTTTGTTTGACCGGAGCACAACCTTCTTTAAGTGGTAGCCGGTGTACAACAATATCAGTATCAAGCCCAGGCATGTCTTGGTAAGACCAGGCGAAGATGTCCACATACTCACGGAGCATTTCAATCAATCTTCCCTTGACACTGTCTTCCAATGCAGCCCCTATCCTTACTTCTTTTCTGGCGTCCTCGGTTCCCAGATTCACAATCTCAATTTCCTCCTGATGAGGTAGGATGACCCTCTCCTCTTTCTTCAATAATCTGGCCAACTCTTCGGGTAGTTCACAATCTTCTTCAGTCTCTTCTTCAGCCAGATAGATTGGATTGTCAAAGTCATACCGAGCTGTAGCTGAGTCATGATCGGTGTCATCTGAACAAAGAGACTTGCATGATTGATGAGGTATGTTTTATTATGTATACAACAAAAGAAACACATTGCCATTTTGATGTGGGTTTTTAATGCATAAAAATAAAACAGAAAGACAGAGATCAAAATATTTGAGTGTGAAAAGTCCTTTATTGATGATAAAGAAAAATATGCAACAGTTAAAAGCCCTACAAATAAAATCACTACGTCTTGGGCAGAACGCAGGATTAACATAATAGGAAAACAAAGTAATTACTCGAAGCCAGTCACTTGAATAACTGTTTCAGAAGACCAGTTGCACAGACTTTCTCCTGGGATGCAAGGGCGGATCCAGCTATCCATATCACAATCACTGTCCCCTTCTTCCTCAATGGCATTAACTCTGTCGAAGAAAACACCGGCACTGGTGAAATGGACTGGGCCATAGAATTTGGGAGGATCCCCGGCTTCCCTGGGTGGCTTGTATCCCAATCCATAGGTATTCCCTTTTGGTTGAACTTCAACCACTTGGCCCTACCTCTATGAGCTACCAGCCTCAACCACAACTTTGGCGTCTTTAAACGAAGACATAGAGATCTCAGGCTGATTTGTCCCTGCAGGTTGCTCTATAGTCTCGATCTGATCCTCAAACTGAATAACCTCTTCAGACACCTTCACTTTCTCAAACCCCTGACACAGCGTCTCATGGATTTCTCCATCCACTTCCACGTATTTAAAGGTTAACAGCTGACTAATCATTATGTCCTCTTCTCCGCACACTGTCACTACGTGACCATCTACCATGTATTTCAGCTTTTGATGCAAAGTGGAGGTTACAGCGCCTGCACCATGGATCCAAGGACGACTCAACAGACAGCTGTATGCTGGCTGAATATCCATTATATAAAATGTTGCATCAAATATTTTCGGCCCAACCTTGATTGGAAGCATAATCTCACCAAAGACAGATCTCTTCGAGCCATCAAAAGCTCGCACCACCAAGTCGCTTGGTGTACAAATAAGTCCCCTGGTATCTAACTTCATTAATGCTTTCTTTGGCAATACATTCAACGATGATCCAGTATCAACCAACACATGTGACATCAGTGAACCACGACACTCAATCAAAATATGCAGGGCATTGTTATGATTCCTCTCAGCAGGAGTCAAATCAAGATCCGTAAAGCCCAAGCCATTACCCGCATTCACGTGCGCTACAACCCCTTCAAGTTGATTAACAGAAATCTCTTGAGAAACATAGGCCGCATTCAAAACTTTCAGAAGCACATTTCTATGAGCTTCGGAACACAACAGCAACGACAGAATGGAAATCTTCGACGGGGTTTGATGTAGTTGGTCTACGATCTTGTAATCACTTTTCCGGATGAGCCTCATAAACTCCTCTACAGTTTCAGAAAAAGCATCATCAACTGGCTTGACTGTAGCATCAGTAATCACTGGAGTCTGAACAGAACCATCCATTGCCTGTTTTCCCATATCTTCCCTAGAAGTACTGGGTTGATCATTAACAGGAGTAAGCACTCTACCACTTCTCGTTATAGCATCAGCTTCAACCTTAACCTCAGGACTAATACCCACTGGTGAAGTAGTCATTAATTCCTGCTTTTGTCCATTGACAAACACCTCGGCGCCGTAATTCCAGGGAATAGCCTTAGTGCTTTCATACGGAATGGGTCCTGCCCTTGTAATGATGACTGGAGGTGGCCTTACAGAACCAAAAATAGTAATTGTTTTGAACGTTATGGTGATAGTAGCAACCTTCTCACTAACAACCTCTTCTTGTTGATTACACCGATCAAATTGTAAACAACCCTCATCAATCAGATTCTGGATACCCATCTTCAACGAATCACAACCATTATCCTTCGTCAAACAAACTGAACAGTTCTGATCACAACCCGGATAGACGCCACCCTTCAATAACCTATTTTTAACCACAGCCATCGGAGTCTTCAGCTCCTACACATCCATGATCAAATTCAAAGCTTCACATTCCTCAATTATCGCATTCACCCTCAGACCATTATGATCAGGCATCGGGTTTTGAATAACATTGGGCCCAGCATTCGAGAAATTGATATCCTTGGAGTCTACAAGGTCTTGCACCTTGTGATGAAACGCCCTACACTTCTCCACAGTATGCCCCGGAGCACCAGAGTGAAAATCGCAGTGTGCGTTAGCATCGTAGCCTCGTGGAAGTTCCCCTGTTGGTGGAGCCAGGGTACGGAGCTCAACTAGATGTAACTGCAGCAAATGTTGCAACAACTGTGCATACGACATTGGTGGTTGATCAAAATGCCTCTCTGCATTCCTTTGTCTATTCTGATACTGGCCCAGCTTCCTGTTCTGATTAGCATTATTCCTCTGTTGTTGTGGTGGAGGTAACGTTGCTGGGATAGTTACCGATGCTACTTGTTGATTATTGTTCTGGTGATGTTTCCCTTTTCCCCTGTAAGATGATACAGCATTGGCATCTCCTTTCTTCTTATAACCATCAAACGGCTTCTTTCCATGCCCAGAGGACGATCCGTCACCACTAGAAACTTTTCCAGCCTTAATTCCAACTTCTACCTTCTGTCTGATCGCAATCACATCTGTAAACTTGCCTAGTGAACAAGGCAATAGCTTTTTATAATAGTGCTTAGGCAGTGTGTCCATAAACATATCCAACATCTCTTTCTCCAACATTGGTGGCTGTACCCTAGCCGCCAATTCACGCCACCTTTGCGCGTATTCTTTGAAACTTTCATCATTTTTCTGGGACATGCTCAACAACTGAGTTCTGTTGGGAGCCATGTCTGTGTTGTACTGGTAATGCTTGATAAAAGTTGCAGCTAACTCTCTCCAAGTACGAACATCTCTACTTTCCAGCGCCATATACAATTCCAAAGACGCGCCAGACATGATATCTTGGAAAAAGTGCATCATTAGCTTTTCGTCCTTGGCATGGGCAGCCATCTTCCTGGTATAAGCCTTTACATGAGTTCTCGGGCAGGTAGAACCATTATACTTCTCCAGTGTAGGAATCTGAATCTTGTGCGAAATGACAATATCAGGGACCAACCCTAGGTCGTCCAAATCTATTCCCAGATCATCCTGTTTCACAACCCCTTTCAGTTGTGCCTCAATTAAATGGATCCTCTCATCACTGACCACAGGAAGGCCAGCGTCCAAGCTTCTGACTAAAAAAACATCATCCTGTTGATCATCAAAATGATGGCCATGGATAGCTCGAACAGTGCTTCCCTCTCCAACCACTGAAGGAATCCCACCCTGTCCACCAGCACCAGGGATAGGAAAGTTGATACCAGCACCACCTCCGCCCGGAGGAATAACACGATTAAGAAGACCATCGTGTAAGATACCATTTTCATCAACCTGCGCCTCCAAAGGCTGAACTAGAGTTCTGAATTCATTATGGCTCTGCACCACACCTTGCATCATCTCCATGAATTGATCGATGCGAGCTTGCATAGCTGCCATGTCTACCTGAACTTTGTCCATCACTCTGCTTTGATTAAGCCAGGTAGAATACCGATGAGCTGGTTGATCAATCCGGACTGAAAAAAGAGAGAGCATAAGAAAACCATAGAATCCGAGATAACCTGCTATGCAAAATGAGATGATTAGGAAAATGCAAACATGTATGAACATTATCAAGGCGAATAAGCATCCGTTACAACACAAGTCTGAACAAGCATAAACAAAGACCCCGACTAACAAGCCTGGCGGTGATCCCGGAAATACAAAGAAAAAGGCAGCAAGGAAACTAAGGCATATCATCAAGACTCAGCCATGCTAGAATTCCCCATTCGTCATTCTTTTTGCACCAATCCTGCACTTCCTTGAGGAGCTTCTTGGTATTAGTATGCTCTGGTCTCTAAATCAACTCCTGAATCAAAAGATCCCTCCTGTGCAAGATCCCTGTTAAATAACGACTATGCAATTCCCAATCATCTTCTCCAGAAGCTCCACCTGAACTTGGACCTTCGCTTCTGGCTCTTTTCACTTCGGCTTGGATCTTCAGCTGTTCCATATTTGCCATGGTTTCCTTGAGCTTTTCCTCAATTGCTCTCCTCTCAAAGATCCCTGATAAAATCTCCTTATCCTTTTTCCGAAGCTTTGTTTTCAAACCTTCAATTTGCTCCAGATACTTGTCCTCTTTCAACCTGTTGGCAGTAATTGCTGTATTCCGACGGTCATGGAACCTGTGAATTCTTGACATAGCATAAGCCAACTCTTTCTTTTTGTACGAAAGGACCTTGCTAACACTTTTCAATGCTTGAGCCACTTTCTCTCTGGCTGTGGCTTCTTTAGACAATTTTTTCTCCTTCACAGCCAAAAGTTCTGATTTTAACCTGGCAACATGGATAACTTTGCCTTTTTCATGCTTCAACTGACCAACCTCTCCGCCAAGCTCACGATTCTCCTCTCAGAGTTTCTCCTTCTCAGCCCATAACCTATCATACTTCTCTATATCAACAATCGTGGGAGCCTCGATCATCAAAGGATACAAAGGTGGTTCCACCGGGAAAGGAAGAAGCTCCTCTTCTACTCTTTTCTTAATCCACTCTTCATAGGAAGGAAAAGCCCGGTTATTACATTTCCCGAATGAAGTTTTTCCCTTCTTGGTCACCTACTTCCAAGCATTCACAATCTTCCTTATCATCTCTTGATCCCCAGTACCATTGAAGAATAAGGACTCTCTGATATCTCACTCTTCAGGTGGACCTCTCAAAGGATAACCAAACTGCCTGATAACAAGGGAAGGATTATAATTAATTCCACCTCTTCTCCCTATCAAGGGTACATTAGGGAATTCTCCGCACTTGCAAATAATCTCCATCCCTAGCAAGTCATGGTTAAACCAAACAATGTTGTCAGCAGTCAAGCCCATTAACCTCTTTGACCATTTCAGAGAATCTCTCGTGTCAACGAAAGCGCCAGCTTCGGGGAGATGACTCAGAAACCAAGTAGATAAGAGTGGTGCACAACAACTCACAATTTTTCCATGCCTATTTTCATTATTGTAATGGACTGAGTGATACACATCACCTAGCAAGGTAGGTATAAGATTCTTTGAAATAAAGATTCTGATAGCATGCATATCTACCAGATCAGGAACATTGGGAAACAGAACAATCCCATAGATACACATAGCCAGAATAGCTTGGAAAGTAGTCCAATTCCTCTCCTTAACATGTATGCAAGCTTGATCAAACAAGAACTTCAATAAGAAACCCTTAGCTCCTTATTTCTCCACAATATTACTGCTCAGAGTGGATTCACCAATATGAAGAGCAATGGCCATTTCTTTTATCCCGGGACGTTCTTCAGAAAAGAATACTATGTCATGCCTGATGGGGATTCCCAAAATAAATGAGAACTCCTCCAACGTTGGAGCCAAGATATAGTCTGGGAAAGTGAAGCAACGCAAAGACGGGTCATAGAACTGAAGAAGTGTATGAATGACATCCTTCTCATACTTGGAGATATTGTAGACAA
The DNA here is from genome assembly GCA_022829125.1 of Lathyrus tuberosus. Taxonomy (NCBI): domain Eukaryota; kingdom Viridiplantae; phylum Streptophyta; class Magnoliopsida; order Fabales; family Fabaceae; genus Lathyrus; species Lathyrus tuberosus. Next base: position 6,261,158 of record JALAZF010000101.1, on the reverse strand, counting down.
ACTTCAGAAGTCTCCCATATTCTCCACCGAACTCTGTACGAACTCCGGGACCAGCCATACTAATCAGCTTGTGAATCAACGTCAAGGTTGGGTCTGGGAGCGAATAAGCAGCAGTCTTCTTTCTCTGGACATCCATGCTAAGGCAACCTCAAAAAACCGAAATCAAGAGTAAGATGCAAGCCCTGAAAAATGTCAAACATGTTAGAATGCAAGAAAAATGAAATGCACATGCAAGCATGGGATCAAGGCATCACTGCTGGATGTGTTGTGTTGTTAACTGAACGAGAACCACAACCCAAAAAACCAGAATTCTAGAATATGGAACCACTGAGATAACCAGAACCCCAGATAATCAAACACTGATGAGAAATCCAAAAAACCGGGTAGGTTGAAGGTTTCAGTTTCCTGCAAGCCTATAAACACCCATCCCATCTCTTATGTGGGTTCTATAAAACCGAGGATCCTCAATATCACGGGCTCTCAAGTCGAGAAATAATGATACGTTCAACATTTCTGGTTTGGCATGATCACCAATCGAGGAGGCCTCAACTGATTCCCCTCAAAAAATAAAGTCATCCTATGCGAGTCCCTCAGTATTGGGTCCTCGGATCGACAAGTGTAATGGGTTTGCCATTTCTAGTATGCCATTATCACAAGTCAGAAGGAGAGGCGCAACTGAGGTATCGGAGAAACGGTCACCAGAGTCGACAGCTCTCTAGATCAAAACCCTGAAATGCGCAAGACACGCACGTCAGAATGCGTCCCAAGATAGCCTCGTCTGGTTGTGAATTTCGTGAACACACAAACGCACCAAGATGGCACGTAGGTCCCACTACTCTCCACTTTAGTCCTAGGGTGTACTCAAGCCTGGGTATTGGGCTTATCTCTCAGAACAACCTAACCTGCCAAACAGAAACTAGCCAGCACAACACAGCAATATCCAGTATGACAGTAATAAAATGAAATGCAATGCAATAAAAGCTGTAAAACAGTAATATACAACATAATAAAGCACAACAAATAAACACCCAACGAAAAAAAACAAACAAGCACTAGGATCGACTCGCTAAAGGGGATGGACCAGCAAGAGGTCAAACAGAGTCCCCAGCAGAGTCGCCAGCTGTCGCTCCCAAAAGATTCGCATCCAACGGTACAAACGCGAGAGTGGCGCAGAAAACACAGAGTCGCCAGCAATGTGTATTTATCCCGAGAGAGGGAAAGGAAACACTGCATAAACCTGAAGAGAAAGGGGGAAAGATATGGTCATCGCAACCAAGTCTGGGTTCGGGAGTCGGTTATGCGAGGGGAAGGTGTTAGCACCCCACGCATCCATCATACTCGATGGGATCCACGCTTGTTGTCTAAACGGAGGGTGAGTTGTCCTACTATCTATGGCTGAACAAAAGAAAATGGGGACGGGGGTGACTAAGAAAGACTCGGTAGGACATGTTCGATGCCCTAGGCCTACGTACTCCCTCAGTGCAATGGGAAAGTCAGAGTCGACGTAGTTCGGACAGGAACTGTGGGGGAAGGTTGCTCGCCAAGACAATCGTTGTCTTGTGCCTATATATCCTCAATCGGACGAGAGAGCGGAATCAGAGCTAATTTAGTTCGTGGGTACGACCACGAATGGGTAAGTGTTTTTTACGTGAGCGACGAGCTCTTTCCTGAAAATGAAATTTGAAACCCAAAAATCCCGAAAGATAAAAAGATTTGAATTTGTTTTTGTGTTTTTTAGACAGAAGTGTTTTGATTAAGTTAGTTCATAACTTACATTGCACCAAAGTCTAGGGCACAGGGACTAATACTTAACGAATCGTCCCAAGACAGGACAGTCACTAAGCACTCTAGAAAGATGAGAGGAAGCCCCTCATTTCTCATTCCCCACACTTAAGGCTCGTGCGCAATACACTTTATCTTTATTAAGTGTTTTTAAGAAGTTTTGAGATGAGAAGAGAGAAGACCCAAAGGAAACTCTAAAGGGAAACTTAGAGTCCTAATGTTATCATGCATGGGTAACCTATGGTTAGTGAGGCTTAGGAGGGACGACTACCTAAAACCTAATGCTAATCCTACTCCAAGCTTAATCAAAAATTAAGTTGGACTAGGTAGCTCTAAAGGGAGAGAATCCAAGACTTAAACAAGTCTTGAGATTCATGGGAGGAAGAGGGTGAAAGAGAAGAATGAGAAAGAGAAGTGTCGCACCCTAATTTTTTACCCTAAGATCCTTTGTTCTTTGCGTAGCATCCTTATGCCTTTGTGTGTTTTTTTATCACTAACCAATTTGTGTAGGTTTGGCATTTTTTTTAAGAGGGGTGAAAAGGAAATGTACTTCAAAATCATAACCAAATATCTGTTACGTGATCATTGGCCTAAGACATATGGATGTATTCATTTCAAGGTAGGGTTTTTTAGTTCTGGATTAATGGAGAATTTGGTTTAAGAGATGTCGTGGAACGATCAATTCATAATTAAGGGATATGTTTAAGTTATGGTGAAATGTTGACTAAAGCGTGAGGAATATGTTGCAAGTGTTGATGGAGAACAAATGGCCAGCATTGGGAATTTATCATGGAATTCAAGATATTACAAGATTTCTATTATTGCAAGAGGCCATGTTTGTTATCCAAGTTACACATATTATAAGGATTCACGTTATCTTCAAAAGGGCCAGGACGCAAAACATTACGAGTGGACCTCATTGTCTTTTGGTTTTACAGAGAAATTCATCACATAAAGAATCCACCAAATACAAGTCCAATTTTCAATAATTTAATTTGTTTACAAGCGGAAGACTCCAAATTTGAGCTTACTCAAGGGTACAAGTTCTTCACAAAGTACAAATTGAGGACTCACTCTCTTAACTATGTTCTAAAGCTTTTCCTCGCCATGGGATTTAATACAAGTTACGACAGCAGGACCTACAAGCCATAAGAGCCTTAAGTAGCCAGTAGAAATAAATCACATCTTTAAGATTACAGAATACCAAAAGCAATCAAAAGGCAAATGATATTATTTCTCCCTTTTAGTTCCATCTACTACATGATTTGACGTCACTTTTTGCTAGTATGTGGAGGCACGGGATCTATTGTTCTCTTAATTGTCAACACGTTGACGTACTTCCAACTAGCTACTGAAGACCACGAATCTAAATGGAGGTCACTTCTGTGGGCCACAATACGAAGCAGAAACCCTTGTTAGCTGCAAGTGAGATCACAAGCATGAAAACCAAATCTGTAAGTGTCAACCTGAGGGAGATGAATGCTACTGTAACATCTTAAAGAAAAGAATCAGGAAATAATAAGGAAGTGGTTAGAATTTGTTTCTATTACTTGGCCTTGAATTGGAATAATATCAAAGGGTGAAGGTCAAGATTCAAGGGAAGACACAACTAGAATCAACATCAGTAGATGGTAAAGAGCATCGCATCAAGCTACCGTATATCAATCATGATACATCCTGCATGACCTGGAGGAAACTCCCTCTTCTTGCACCTTTGTAGCCAGCCCTCCGGTGTCTTTGATCCTAAAGAATCGAACCTGCTTCGACCCAACTTTGTTTACCTGACACAGATGATGAGGATTAGGAACCTAAGATAAGGAAACATGCTAATTGCAATTTAGAACTCACACCTCCTAATAACAATGTTTCAAATCAATGGAGTAACTACTGCATCGTTTCATTGAAAATCACAAAAAAGACTAGCCAGAACTCTAGACTTTTGCGCAATTATCACGGGCCGGTAACACCAATTCAATGCTTAGAGGACCAGAGTGCAAAACTATGAAGTCTTCCTCCATACCAAGCTCTCTTATTGCAAAATCAACCACTTCACAAATTGAAAGAATTGAATTAGACCTTGAAACAGGGCTCAGTTTGCTCACAGGTAGCATATGAAACCTGCGCAATTCAAAACAGATCATTAATGTGAAAATTCAGGGTATCCATTGCAGAACTTTCTCACAATGTTCCCCCGGCCACCCAAGTGGAAATGAGCCCATTTATCAAACCATAAACACATTCACCAAAAAACCTTTGACAAAATTAGAATAAAACCATTTGCTAACCTCCATTTATCACTATATTTCAACTTCACTGACCGCAACCCCTTGGTTACCCTTTTTACCTGACTGTGGTGCGGGACGAGTGTTACGACTTTGTACTCTATTCATAATCTTGGAGTCCCCATTTCGCTCTTAGTTTCAATAATCATGTTCTCCTAAACGAAATAAGAGTCTTAAGTCTATGCTCAAAACCAAGAAAACAACCTTGAAACCTCACAAAGAGTTGTGACTAAGGCTAAGCTTACCAGATTGAAATCTTGTACTACAAAGAGAAGAGGACGTTAACCTTTTGTTTCGCTCCAAAACACTGCGAAACAGGCTGACATACACCAAGTCTCTAAACGCAAGTCAAGCTGCAAATCACCAGGAACCTCCCGAGTTTGATTGCTACAAAAAGAAGGAAAATCCATTAATCAAGTTTAGGCCCGTATGCAGGAAAAGATTACAAAAGAAGATCATACGCAGTTCATAATTCTTAAAATTTAAGTCCCAAGTTCTTTGCCAGCTCCATCTCCCGCGTCGTACCTCAAGCTTCATGACATCAACAAAATCTGAAGAACTCACCAATCCTTCCAACACGACAAGTCAAAGTGGAGCTCAAATTAAATTTCATTACAGAGTTCAAAAGAGTTTCGATTTCTATCCAAAGCAAAAAGAGTGCAAAAGAATTAATAAATTACCGTAGCAGACTGTTGCTGCCTGTTTTGTTGGGGTCGAGTTTGCAACGATATTAGATGATTGAAGCCCTGGAAGTAGCTGACCGCTGAATTTGCCATGGGAACTAATTGGTATGTTCTTGCACGCCATATACACCAGACATGTTCCAAAACAAAAAATATGTTAATTCACAAGATGTGAAGTAAGATAGGAGGATTTTGAAATCCTTCGTAAAGAGCAATCAAATTCAATATCACGCAAGGATACTCATAATTTTGGCAAGAATTGAGAGCAATTAGCAGACAATCCACGTTCCAAACCTGATAAAGAAAAATGAAAAAATAATCGGAGCATGTTTATGGCATTAAACCATAGCAGATATCATTTGACAAAGCTAGCAAGATTGTTGACTTAATGAGTTGGAAGAAATAGAGCGTATTCTCAACGTATCACAACAGAAAAGGGAAGAAATAATTGGATTAGGCCTCAGAGTTTAAGAATCTTCAAGAATCAGATAAGTATCATCAAATTCAATTAAAGTTATGGGCAATACCACAAGAGATACCACCGACATAAACCTTCCAAAATTAGATTAGATCCGAAATAAAAAAAAAGCATCCAACGAAGCAACTTTTGAATCGCGACAAGACAACTAGAGAAGGTTTTCAAAAAGTTTCCAAAACTTTTCAGATTTTGAAAACCGAATCACAAAGCGTACCAATCAGTTTAAAAAACTTCCCAAATCAGCAAATCAGATTGTATCAGAATATCCACAAATCCAATTTCAGTTCAAAACATTTCCAAATCCAACCAAATCGGATCAAGTCATTTAACACATTATCAAATCAGCATTCAAGATTTTCAATTTCCCTAATTCATCATCGGCCTATAAAAAGGGACAAATTCTTGGCATAAGACACACAGAAAAATTGACGAAAAAAGCCACAAAAATCCCACGCATTCGAAACAATACGATCGAGGCTCAGAACACCAAGAGCGTTCATCATCGCCCAAAGAACTCAGAAGCACGCAAGTTTCAAAGCGAAGACAAAGAAGGATATCACCTAGAACATGAAGGCTAGTTCAAACTCCCACGCGCCGCCGTTGAAAGCCCCATCGGAGGGTCTCCGATAGGTAATCCTAAACCCCTTTTTACCTTTTCTTTCTAGCATCCATGTTAATTTGCCATTACGCTTATGAAATTTATTGTCATGCTGTTTACCTCTGTCGATTATGCATGCTGCGCCATTAGGGTTTCGAAAATTTCTTTTCTTCGCTGGTTTGATTGTTGAGAGAGATGAACGAGTGAGGGTGGATACGGATAAAAGAGAGAGACTATTCCCATTTTGCGTTTTTTTTTGTCTTTTAAGATTTGTTCTGATGTCGTGCATGTGCCTTGTTTGTTATTAAACCAAATTAATCTCTTCTTTTTTTCAATTAATCTATCTGTTTTAAAATAAAGCATCAAATCTGTTTTTTTAAAATTATCATAATAGTTTAAAAATGAAAACGTAATCCTTTTTGTGGTTTTGTTAAAATAAAGGTTGACTTGTTAAAAATAATATCATTTTAATTCGTTGAAAAATAAATAATAAGTATAATTTATATTTTGTTGTAAAAAAAAATAATATAACTTGTTTTGTTATAATAACTTAATAATATGGTTCCTTTTATAATAATTTAATTTGCCTTTTATATAAGATAACTTTTTTTTATAACAACTTAGTTTTTATAAATGTATCACCAAAAATAATTTTCATAATAAATTTTCGGGTGCAAATTTCTTTTTTTAATTAAACTTTTAATAAGAGTTTGTTTAAAATTAATCATCGTTTCAACATAAATAATCCTTTGATGTATATCATGTTTTCTTTTCCCAATTATAATAAACTCATAACCTCTTATATCGTATTCGTCTCTAATTTTCTAAATGCATGCTAAAATCTTGTTGATTCCGCAAATACTTATATGATGCATGATTTGAATGTCTTGTTTGAATATTGATTGTTTGCCTTGCATGTTGAAGTTTCAATCATGATCTTATGCTCATTATTTTATGATATGACTGCATTGAGTTATTATATCTTAACTTTTAAATTATTTATATTGGTTATATTCCCCCTTTAAATCCAAAGGAAGGTCACTAATTTTGACTAAACCGTCATAAGACTAACTCTTAGATCCCTTGGCCTTAAATCCGGAGTTTTCGTACTCCATGTCTCGTTGTAGATACTTAAAAACCTTAGCTTTAGGATCGGAGTTTTTATACTCCGAGTAAATGTGCTCCACGAACATTTACAAACCTACCCCTTTTGGACCATCCTACAACTTTAGAGTCATCGTACTCTATGTAAGGTTTTTCCCAAAATCTTACTTCCCTCTTGGAACCTTGACCACGTCAAGAAGTTCCTCTTCTTAGAACTACGCATACTCTGATTCTACACTCGAGGATACGTAGGCGTAAGGTGCGATGCCTTATCGAGTATACTTAGATACTAACCCCAGGGTTCTCAACCTTTAGCATAGTACCCTTAGCAAGCGAAATATAAAAATAAAAATAAAATAATAAAACAAGAGGTTCCCGTAGAGTACTACGGACGTTTAGGATGCTAATACCTTCCCTAGGCGTAACCAACCCCCCGAACCTTAGATCTCCCCCTTTAGGTTTTTGACCTTGAACCTTTCCTTTGGACAAATCAAAGTCAATGTCGAAATAAATGTGATCCTAGTTCATTAATAACTATGGTATCTAATTTTCACCGCGACAGAAATGGCGACTTCACTGGGGATAAAATAATTGTCTTCTTTATTATTGAGGGTTTCCCCTAACTCGTTTATTTATGTTATTATTATTATTTGCTTGCTTGGTTTCCTTTTTGTGCAGGTTTGGGAACTTAGTGTGGTGAGATAAAGTCCTACACCCGGACTAGAGTGACATTAAGATAGGGAAACGGTGAGACTTCAATGATACTTTGAGGGAGTCGATTCCTGAAAAAGTAAATTGAGACTTCACCACTCAGTCAAGGCCCTCTCGAATAAAATATTTGTCCAACGAGTTCATTCGTGAAGACGGCATGGTTTCAATCTAAAGGCCCTCAGGACTAGGGACCGTAGTTGCCTTTAACCCAACTTGGCCTATTAGGTAGTGTGGGGACTACGCGGGAGTCTATTTCAGTGATAGTTGCTACGCGATGCTACACTCAGACGAGATTCTCTTGAAGATATTATTGACTACCAAGTGATCTGAAAAATCGATAATATCCGAAAGATGGGTTGTAGACTCTGGGAACTTTGTAGAACCCGTTCGACAGGTACATTTGAAACTATAGAACACTCCTATGGGATGGGTAGACCTTGGCTCCATGCTATTCCCTTTTAAACCTATGACTCTTTGCTTGTTTGTTTTGCTTGAGTGTGCTTTGTGTTGCATACATTCATAAGCATCATGTCATAAAGATTCATGGGGCTTGACTATATTTATGAACTTTATAGGGATACTATGGATACCGAAAGAAGGAATACCAAGAAGTACACTTTTCAAATTCCTGACTTGGATGATCTAAAGAGATTGGGAGCTTTGATAACAAATGAGGAGAATTTTTGAAGAAAACATGGGAAGCTTTTATATGTGCTGAATACAAATGTTGATCAAGGGCTACTTTCTACCTTGCTCCAGTTTTATGATCCGCTGTATCACTGCTTCACCTTTCCAGATTACTAACTTATACCTACACTTGAAGAGTACTCTCAGATAATTGGGTTATCTATTCGAGACAATTATCCCTTTCCGGTCTTCACAAATAAACCTGATGAAGAGGAAATCGCTAAGCATACACATTTGGATGTAGCTGACATTAAAGCTAATATGATTTAAAAAGGGAAAACTTCCGGTTTTACTGCAGAGTTTTTGGTCACCAAAGCCCGATATTATTTTGACCATCAAAATAAGGAGGCTTTCGAAGTGGTTTTTGCATTACTTGTATATGGGATTTTCTTATTTCCAAGTTTCAAAAAATTTGTGGACCTCAACGCCATCAAAATTTTCCTGAAGAAGAATCCAGTTCCGACCTTATTAGCTGAAGTTTATTATTCCGTTCATACAAGGAATGCTCGTGGAAAGGGAATGATTACTTTTTGTGTTCCTCTGTTGTACAGGTGGTTTATTTTGCACCTGCCTAAAACACGTGACTTTTGGAATCTCAAGAAGGGGTGGTGGTCACAAAAGATAATGTCTCTCACTCATTCCGACATCGACTGGAATAATCACTTACCTGATAAAGTGGTTATTATAGACAGCTGTGGAAATTTTGGTAATGTACCTCTCCTCAGCATTGAAGGGTTAATCAGCTACAATCCAGTTTTGGCGCGAAGACAACTAGGGTTCCCTCTAAGAGACAAGCCTGACAGCGCCCAAGTGGAAAACATTTATTTCAAAGATGAAAATTTGAGTAAGGATTTAAGGGAACAAGTTTTAAGTGCTTGGGATCAGAAGATTAAGAAGGATCTACATAGTTTAGGGAAGCCTGATTGTGTCTCTCTGGAACCTTATCTCCAATGGGTTCGAAGAAGGGCCGTTGAGTTAAAGATGCCTTATCGCCATCAAGATCCAATGGTTCTAAAAGAAAAACCGGTCCTATACTTTACATCCAATGGTCCAGACATTAATTTTTGTAACCGACTTTTTTTTATGATTAATAAAATGCATTTTTCTGATATCCCATAATGGTTATAAATTGTCAAGTTCCATGAAACTTTTGCATATCATCTCATTCGCATTCCTTCTTTCCTTTGTTTTCCTTCAAAGAACTCAAAATTGTTGTTTTTAGATATCGTAAAATGGATTTTGGAAGGAAAGGAACTTTGCCATACACCTTCAGGGTCTTTAATGTGGAACAATTAAGGGAACTAGGAGGTCAGATAAAGGATCCAGAGGCCTTCGCTGCAAAACATGGACAGATCCTCTCTTTGTTGTAGGTCCGAGTAGCTGCTGGTTTATTGGAAATGCTGGTTCAACTTTATCATGTAATCTATCATTGCTTTATCTTTCAAGATTTCCAGTTGATGCCCACATTGGAAGAATATTCTGCTCTATTGGGACTTCCCGTCAAAGACTCACCCCTATTCTACGGTGGAGAAGGAAGACTCAGTCAAGAAGACATCACAAGAGTGACTCGCATCAAGCTGTTAGAGATCCAGACTCACATGACGTTCAGAGGGGGAATCGACGGCTTTCCTGCTCAATTCTTATTCGAGAAAGCTCGAGAATTCACTGACAAAGGAAGTACCAGGGCTTTCGAGAATCTTTTCGCATTGCTGGTTTATGGTTTATTCTTGTTTCCAAATGTTGAGAATTTCATCGATGTCCACGCGATCAGGATCTTCATGCTCAAGAATCCTGTTCCAACACTGTTGGCCGATGCCTACCACTCGATTCATTCAAAGATTCTGAAAGGAGAAGGTCAGATTGTTTGCTGCGCTGCTATCCTCTATAGATGGTTTATTTCGCACCTACCGAGGTCCGCAGCCTTTTGGGATGTGAAAGATGTTTCTAAATGGCCCGTTAAACTTATGGCTCTCACTCACTCGGATATTGTTTGGCATGATCCAATGTACGGAGGAATTCCCATGATTCACAGTTGTGGAGATTTTTCCAACGTGCCTCTCATCGGCACAAAAGGATGCACCAGTTACAACCCTGTTCTCGCCCGTCGCCAGCTTGGACATCCGATGAATGAAATACCTAATCCAGAGAACCTGAAAAGAATTTTCCTCTACGAGGGAGAAGACCTTCAGCTGAAGATTCAGATTCTGTTTGCTTGGCGTCGAATCAACAGACAAGGGATGACTGCAACAACAAACCCCGACTGCACAGTTACAGAATCTTGCCTGAAATGGTCACGCAAACGAGCCCTCGTTTTGAAGATGCCGTATCCTCATCCCAAGCCTCCTATAGTGGAATCAGATGAAGTTTTAAGACTGAAAGCAGAAGTGGAGAAGCTGACACTGGACAAGTACATATTGCAGGAAAGGATTGACAAGTTGATGGAAGAACTCAGTGAAAGAAATGGAGCATCATCCAGTGGATCGAAGCCCTAGTTCCCTTTTTGTATTTTGTTTTGTTTATTGTAATAAATCCCTGAAGGTGTATCGTTGTTTTGAAAGTTTAAATAAAATAAATTCCCGATTACGATATTTGGAATACACTTTTGAGTTCCTTGAAGTGCATGTCGCATCATTTGCACCTGCATTTGCATTTCTTTGCATTCCAGGTTCTTATCCATGTCTCCTTTCAGATAGACAAGCTGAGTCATCGATACAATACTCGAGCCATTCATAAGAAAAGAATGGATCAACTCGAACAGGAAAACAGAGCACTCCGAGAAGAGGTTTCAACACTGAAAGAAAGTCTAGAGAAGATCAATGGGATGATGGAAGCT